>OZ038373.1:121895897-124295897 GCA_964036015.1 Leptarthrus brevirostris | reverse complement strand
GCCACCGAATCAAGTGCCAATGAATGATGTTCGAGGAGAGGTGAAAAGTCGTGGTAGTGAGGAAAACCCAGATTCAACAACTATTGTAAATACAACACACATTGGTGAAGCAAAACTTGTGCCTCCGCCAGCAACAAATTTGCCAGAAGAGGGATTTGTTAAGCCGAAACCTCCTCCAGAGTATCAGTACTCCCAATATCCAAATAACTACCAAATGTATCCTCCTCCACCTACCTATTCACCGTATGATGCTTATAACAATATGAACTACAATTACGGTTACCACCAACCATATACTCCATATGGTATGTATCCGCAACAAACGCCACCTCCTACACCACCTCCTCCCTCACCAAACTGGAACATGTATCCTCCATCAACATCATCTCAGCATCCACTTCCCCCGCCACCACACACTATGCATCATCAGCAAACATTCTCTCCATCTCCATTACCCCCTGCTGTCCATCCGCATCATCCGATGCAACAACAACAACCGCAACAACAACCACAAGCATTGCCGCCACAGCAGCCTCAGCAGCCGCCTAAGCCACCGCCGCAGCTGCAACAGCCACAACAGCAGCCTCCTCCAACTACCGATGTAGCAGCTACAACAACTGCTAAACCAGAACCGATTGGTGAAGTTACAGAAATCAATGAGAACTTGGAATCATTCCAGGACCCACAAATGGGAGGTGTGGCGATCGCTTTAAATCACGGAAGTGTTTTAATCGAATGCGCTAAGCACGAAATGCATGCGACCACTGCACTAAAACGACCAAATCGTTTGCATCCTACACGTATGACTCTAATCTTCTACCAGCATCGAAACCTGAATCGACCAAAGCACGGAATTGACGAGTGGGAAGAGAAAATGCGCCTCAAGAAAATCAGCACAGAAGCAGAAGCCAAAGCAAAGGAGGAATCAAATGAGACAAAAATCAAGAAGGAGCCAACAAGTGATGATGAAAGCTCTGGAAAGAAGATGGACGTTGATGGCGGCGACACTGGCTCAAGCAGTAGTAAGAAATCGAAAAGCAGTAGTGACAAGTCAAAAAAAAACTCCGATCCCGAACAGACAAAAAACGCCAAGCTTGTGCTTCGGGCGCCGACATTAACGACAACTTCTTGGACAACACTGTTCCCGATGCATCCTTGTGTTGTAACTGGACCCTATCAGGAGGGCAATAGCAGTCCTACGTCCACAGTTGCCGCTGCAACATCAGCGTAATTCTGTAGTTGATTCCTAGTGTAAAAATTGAGCTAAGATTGTGATTTTATGGTATGTAGAGTTCTAGTTATTTAACTGGTATAATTAGCATAGTCTCTCTGGCATTGTTATATGCACAATAACATGGATGAGCGAATGATTTATTTTTTTAGTGGTTTTTCATAGTATTTAATTGGAAAATTACAAGATTGAATGGAAACGATAGAAATATGAGCTGTTCTAGATTCAAATAGATTTTTTTTTTTTGGTAAAGTCAAGATGATATAATTGTGGTCAGAGTAGATGAAAATCAAAGCAGTTTGAAAAATATGTAAATTTAGGTCAAATGGATGTTTCTGTCTAGCATTGCAAACGGTTATTTTTGCGGTTTATATTCTATTATTATAATTTCTTTAAGAGCTCTTATCGATTGACCTGAACTAAGAGCCTATGGACTTTTCTTAAAGGCTTTCCAATTGGTTTCAAACATTACACAGCTTTTTCATGTTTATTCACGACAACCTATTACTCAAGAAGTATCCACCTTTATCTATAATAATCTTACTCGTTTGAATCTTGCGCCATCATCATAGTGTTTGGAAAAAAAACTAAAAATTTCCATTTAAATAACGCAATAATGTTCAAGGAAACTTCAGGAAAGCTGCAAACTAAGGGCACAAAGTAATTACTTTAAAAGTTGAATCACTAATTCCAAATCTTTTGAAATATAATTTTTCATTTGTAAAACCTTATTCGAGAAAACGAAACGAATTTCTAAAGGTGACAAATGTGTTTCGACTCGAAATTCAGATTAGGTTCGTCCCGTAACCAAAAGGTGAGGTCTCGCGGGCTTACGAAATAACATTCAATTTCATTCCATAACTTTTTCTTGCATTCGAAAACTTGGAAAATTTGTGCTCGTTCCTGCTTCAAAAGGAAGCACAGTCCGATGAATTGTTAAATATGAGAATTTGCGTTTATTCGTTTTGGATGATGAGGATATAGGCTTCGAAGAAAACTATTTTTATGCCTTGAATAGAATGCAAAGTAGCAATGCCACGGCCACCGTAACTAAATATCACGTCAACGTAAAGGCTGGAGCACAATCAACGGAACGCAACGGAACTGAAAGGAGAGATATGTCAAACCGATTTTCTTAGCATACAATTTCTATGTAACTGCGCACAGTGGACGTACACAACCGCTTGTAAACGCAACTAGTTTTGCAAATTAGGAAATTCACGGACACAGCCGATTGTGTTAATCTAACACTTACCTAATGCAAATATAAAAAATTCATTCTTTTTAACCTCAAGGAAACGACTAATGTTTACTTGACGTGAGAAACTTGTCGAAAGATTTAAAACTTTTGATTTAATAATTTTGGTGTAATATAAATCATTAAAAATTTAATATCGGTGAAGGTAAGGATTTAGTGAAAACTTATAATGAAGTGCATAGTGGAATTTTGCAAAAATAACACCCTTTGTCGATTATTTGGAATATCCTATCACAAGCTTCCATTAGCCAGTTATCTAGATAGATATGGGAGGAGTTTTGAGATTAATTGCAAAATATTTATATTGGGCCTGTTCCCTGATCAGAAATCGGGATCCAGCACGTGCAAGAACTTACATATTTCTTGGCAGGCAAAATGGCTGAAACAGAGTGCATGTGACAGCGCGACACGATAATGCGAAAAAATTTAGAAACCAACAAAGATTACTTACTACTAGATAAACGGCTTCGAGCAAAGTAGTGAAAAATTTTTGGTTACTTTTATATATTTCCCGCATCGGGCAACCCTGCAGTCAGAACTAAAAATTTTTTTTTCCGGGAGAGTTTGCGGATAAGAGACAAGTATACTTTTCTTATGTGCATTTACAAATTTCAAATGTACTTCACTCATTAAAAGATCAGAAAACATTCACAGTGTGAAACTTTCCTACGCACACAAGTAACTAACTTAGTCATGTGTTTCACATGAATTCTTTTTGGTATATTTTTACTCTTTGACAAGATTTGATGCTACTTTTTTGACAGGAGTCTGTGATTCTCTCCGGATGAGAACAGAATTTTTAGAGGAGTAAGTGATTCTCTCAAATTATTCTGAGAGGAGTAAATGACTGCACACTACCTGTATTCTTTATTTGCATGGATATTCTTATTACTTTAAAAGCTGGGTATATTTTGTTTTACTGTGGTGCCAGTGTTACTTTTTCAAGACCAGCTTAGCTCCCTAAGTTATCTAGTAGTAAGTAATCTTTGCCATTGATTTGAACTGGTTATCACATATTGAATGCGACACGACGATGCGACGAACATTTTTGTCGCAAACCCATTTCTATTTCTAAAATCTGTCGGTCGCACTCAGTACTGCCAACAAGGAAATTGGTATTTCGCTTGGGCAGTCATGTATTTGAACCGTCAAGTTTCTCGTGGCATGGGCTTTCGTGTGATTTCAATCTATGTCCATCTGTATGTCACAGTCATTTTATACAGAGACTATTAGGACTCGGCGCTGTTTAGTAGACGTGTTTTTGATAGATTTTAGTATGCTGAAGAAAAAATAATAAATAAATTTTTTTGATATCTGGCTTAGTTTTCGACATGGCTTACTTTTCGATATTGAAATTTCGGTAAAACTTGAGTTTAGTGACTTGTCAAAATGGCTAAAATAACAGCCTTCTCTAGATCACTGATGGCCAGACTCCCTCTACTTAATTGTGAGGAGTGCGTTTCGTACAGTTTGTTTAATTTAAAACCTTAAAATGTTATCAAAAGTTTGTAGATTTTCAGATAATGTATAATTGCTTCGAAAACTACTTAAAAGTGAAGTCTTTTTTTATCTTTTGCACATTTTTACGATTAAAAAATCAAAAACAAAAAACCGAATACATGCCCCCGGGCTTGGACAAGCCCGAAAACTGACACGAACAGCTTTGTTGAAGTGTTGACATCAGCATTTCTCTTTGCTTTTGGTTAAGACATTGTGCAGTTTTATATATGTACAAGGATTGATTAATCAATCGCGATTTTAAGCCGGTGGAACAAGAGTTTTATTGGTGAAAATACTGTTCTTTAGCAATGCGATAGTATATTGAGACAAAGATCAAAATGGGCAGGAACTTGAAAGTGGCTCTTTCATAAATTCAAAAATGTGTCACTAAAGAATAGGACATAACTTATTTTTCTTCGATTGAGACTGGAGGACAATGAACGCAACGCAACTGAACTGAAAGGCGAGATATGTCAAATCGGCTTTCTTAGCATACACTTTCTATATAACTGAGTACAGTGAACGTGCCAAGTTTACAAAATTTGGAACGCAACAAGTTTACAAAATTTGGAAATTAACAGACTCAGCCGTATAACATAACGTCACACTTGTTTGTTTACGGTTTGTTCGCTATTGTATAAGTACATTTAAGGCCATTCTAAATCCAAAAGTTCGACTTGGTCGTTGGCTTTGACTACATGTTAAATGAATTGTTCTTCTACATCCCATCTTGGTCGTGGGCGTCGGCGTGGTCGTCAGTTACAGCTTTGAGAAATTTCAAAGCCGACGCTGAAAAAGCAGGCGAGCCAACTTAATGACTCAATTCAATCTTACCAATTCCTTCACTTGAAAATTGTTTCATGTAAAAAAAAGTTAAAATTGAGAATTATGTCTATATTTTCCATATTATTACTATACTTTCACAAATAATTTCCTGTCAATAATCACGCTGAACTTTTCCAATGTAGAAATATGAGCGTTGAATTGAGCTGTGAAGCCGACGACCACGCCAACGACCAAGTCGTTAAAAAATTTAAAGCGCAATAAAAGAAATTAAGAATGGAAAATTTCGAAGAGAAGTTAAGTGTGGCGTTATAGAACCATTTTTCTTTTTAAAAAAATTCAATGCTGAACGCAAGACATTGATGTCCGTCCATTGTATGCATAGAAAGTTTATCCACTTTTCGTAGCGTTCATTTGACATACCTCTGCTTTCAGTTTCGTTGCGTTGCGTTGCGTTGCGGTAATTGTGTTCCAGCCATCACTAAAGAACAGCATTTTCACCAATAAAAATCTTGCTTGAACTAAAAACTTCAAGTATCGCAAAATTTAATTTTCTTGTTTTCGTTTTATTTTGGAGTGTTTTATCGTCAAATTGGTGTTTCACGGAAATCATAGAATCCTCCCCTACAAAGATATCTATTAACATCTTAGACACAATTTTAAGGTACCGTACCTCCCCTACATGTAAAGCGGAAATGCAAAATAAAATTTTTACTTACCTCATCGAGTGGGGTATTGTTGAAATGGGAATTTAAAATCGTTGTGAGGATTCTTAAACAGTTTTTCGAAGTTATGTTATTTATTTTTGAAATATTCCGCTCTAAAGTGGCCGTTTTCGGTTAGTCGGAATTGAGAGTGATTTTGGAAAAAATCTAAAACAAAACTAGGATGCTAGCTAATAGTTTGAAATTACTTTTAAAAATAATACGAGATACAGCTACCAACAACCAACCAAACACAACAATTGCATTGCGAAATTGAGATAATACACAAGCAATTTAAAATACAAGCAAAAAATGCATATATGATTCCAATTTCAACCTAGGATTTTTGTGTAAATGGATTTTTCCCTCAAACGTCGAAACGTCGCCGCCGTTTTCGTCTGCCTCGCGTAAAGTGGACGGAACGGAAATCGCTCAATGTTTTTGCATTCGATACCGTGTATATGTGTAGTAAAAGACGAATTCTTTAGTAATAAATTTTAATTAAAAATATCACAGGCATATTAAGCGAAAATATTAATCAATTAAATTTCGCACAATCTGATGCCTTGTTTGAAATCGAAATTTTTGTCGGTGTTTTACTCGTTTTTCGTCTCGCGTTGATTGTTAATCCGAGAAACGTAAAGAAAAAAGCCTGTGAAATTCTCTTGTGTGTTAAGTAACGCGCCGCAATGCAATACATAAATATCATAAATCAACTAAATTCCGTTAATTAAAAATTAAAAAAAAAAACGGAAAAACCGAAATTTTTAGACAGTTTTATGTGAAGAATTAAAACACTCTCTGTGCATATTATGATTTCAAATTTATAAGTTGTGTGAGAAATTGGGTGAGAATTTAGTATTTCTTTTTGAGTGTTTAAGAGGAACAAAACGGCTTAAAATGTGCAACTTTTTTTTAAAAAGAAATGTTCCCTCCAAAGTTTAATTATTGCAGGGAAATATCCTGTTTCCATAAATTAATTAATTCATTCATTAAAAAAAAAGTTTGTGGTAAATTTTGTAGGTTTTTTTTTATTGCATTCTCTCAGATACGCTTGGAATTTTCCTAGTTTTCCCTGACAGGAGCAAGCTGAATTGAGCACCCTTGTTGGGCTTTTGTTTGATTGTGTTTGTGTGTGGCCGACCATCTTAGCAACTACCCTACACTAAGCATGCCCCGCCATGCTCTTGATAAATATCCTCTAAGTATCATGGAATTCGTATAGCTGTTTTCTTTTAAAAAATGTTCTTATAATCGGGGAATATTTTGCTTTTGGATTTAAGGTACTATTACACGTTAGAACTTACAAAAAAATAGATTTATTTTTAAATTGTTCAACTCCTTAGACCTTCAATAATAACCTCCTAAAATATTTTGTAGAAATTCGAACGTTAAATCGAGATATAACGATCTCGGCTCTCCGCAGGTGTTCGGGCAGCTGTCGGTTGCGCAGCGTCTCTGTGTTTCTCTTTCTCCAAAATACCGAATATTTGTATACACATTATATTTTCGGCTTTCTCCTGTATTGATGACGGCTTACTTTTAAGCAAAAAATTTAAACGCGTTTTTCTCGAAATGACATTTTTTTGAAACGGCGGACAGTTAATCGCCGCATCTACTGAACCGATTTGTATAAACCTTGGTCCGTTTTGTGTATAAGAAAGTCCTGCCAAAATTTTACCAGAATTTGGGCAAATAATTAAAAAAAAAAACATTTTTGGCGTGGAAAAATAGCGGCAAAAGTGGGCGATTTTTCACACTTTTTTTTTTTAAAGACCGACCTTTCTTTTTTCATCGATTTTTCAATAACAGTGGTAAATTATTGTGTGAGAAACCTTCATCTTTGAAACCCTTTTTGAATTTTTTATTGCAGACTTGCCAGTCCTGAGATTAACTGTCCGCCATGGGGCAAAGATTTTTCAAGTACTGAACTTTGGCGCCCTCTATAAATTAGCACACAAAAAAATCAAAGATGAATTTTTTTTTGTATTGTCAAAGCTTAGATTATGTTTTAAAAGTTACATGTTCATATCTAATAAAGGAGTTGAGAAAAAAATTCTTGAAAATTTACATTTTTTTAGCCTTCTAAAGTGTAATAGTACCTTGAAAACTTGTCTTAGTTTCTTAGACCTCAATAAGCCCATTGTGATGCCACGGGAATCCACGAATTCCGTCCACCTCCTCATTGGAACCATCTGGAGCTGTCGATGAAGCGCCAGAGATCTGCAACGTCAATCGCCGCCAGATCGCAGAGACTATCAAAGAAATAGTTATCCAAGAAGAACTTCCGCCTGCGTGCCAGTGCAGGGCACCGGCAGAGGAAGTGGAAAATAGTTTCCTCCTCCTTCTCGTCCATGCAGCTTCTGCAGAAGTCGTTTGAGAAGATACTCAGTCTCTTCGCGTGTAAGCCAATAGAGCAATGGCATGTGATAACCCCAATAACTATAGCAAGGTCAAATCTGCCCCTCGAAATCAGACACTTGGAGCGCTTAAGATCCAGCTTAGGTTAGATCTGTCTGGACGTATGGCACGTAGTGCCGTTTGCCCATCTGTGGTTCGCTAGGTTTTAGAAGTTATCTCCAAGAATGTTTTTGTTTTATTAAATCACTAAGATTGTCAATAGGGTTTAAATCCGAGTTACACCCTAGATAACTAAACTTATTTTAGTGTTATTTGATAACTAATTCGACTCATAGACAGACTACGAATTGAAAACCTGTATATTTTTTTATTTCCTTTAGTGATTGACGTACAGTCGCCCTTATCACCTTATTACTTTCAGGTGACTCATTAGTTAGGAAGGTACTGTGGATGTGTGGGGTGGTGTAAGCGTTGAGGGAACATCTCGAATTCACAAAACTGATATGTTCCGGTTGTCTATTAGAACGAATGTTTAGTTATCTAGGGTTAAGGAAAGGCAAGGTAGAAGCTAAATAGTAATTCCACGTAAGCAATTTATTGTACTCCTAGCAGTATGGTAACTAACTATATTAATATCAGAGTAAAACTGCCTGGTACAAAGGGTTACCATAAATAACGTAGATTGCAAGGGAGCAAGTGCCATACGAATTTTATTCTGGACGTAAAAATTTCTCGTGCTAAATATATTTATAGTTTCCTTTGCTAATAAAAACTTGTACTATAAGTTTGCTAGTTAATTTGTTTTATTTTATTATAAACATGAAGTTGTAGAACCATACTGCTCTTATGGATTTTATTGGGTTTAATTAGTAGTCAGTTACATTAAATGCAATATATCGGTTGAGATTTCACGAAATTTAAAGCTTACAAATTCGACTTTTTCTAATTCAAAACTTTTATGTATCATTAAAAACATGTTTACTGCAGAAAATGTTCACATTAGTTCCTCAGAATAGATAAAACCTATTAAAAACGCCGTTTGACACACAATTCAGAATCTTGCCAGCCAAGCAATAAGGTATAATAAATTAAATAAAGTCAAATACAATAGTGTTGATATTGTTTTCATCAGCCGCACATATATATATTGTTTCCATTCAAACTTAACAAGTATTTTATCCAACAAACTAATAAAAAAGTGAATTTGTCGCTCATCCTTGTAAAATTATTCCATTTTGGTGTAGCCTTTATCAGAATAAGTCATACGTAATAAAAAACCACTATTATCGACATGCCGATTTCATTCTGATTATAGCAACACCTAAACAATCATTTACAGAAACACTCACAACAAAACAAATCATAAGTAAAAGAAAAAACATGAAATTGCGTTCCGCCAATAAATTTGTCCGTCACAATCTGATAACTATATTCATATTTCCCTCAGCAGTGTCAGCAAACGTTTTATTAATGTTGTTAGTTTTTTACTGCACCAATTGAAACTTATTTCTAGACTGCATTATGTAAAACTATGTTCTTTTAGTTATATATCTATCTATATAAATATATAAAAAAAAAATAGTATCCTTAACGATATCTCGTTGCCAAAAGTACAAAATGAAAATAAACGCAAAATGGAAAGTTTCTCTGCTCACCCGCAACATTAATTTTTAACGCATTTACATTTCCTACAATAAAGTAGCAAACATACCTAAATAAGACTCTACTGTAATGTGCTGATAAGGAAAATAAACAAGAACATAGAAGCGATTATATTATTTGCAGGAAGGATATAAATTTGAACAAAATTTTCGTTTTGTTTTATAAGATGTCGTAGTGGTTTTTGTTTTTGTAATAAAGTAGAGTTGATGAAGAACAATATGCGCATACTTCCTAAGAACAAAGTTAAATAGCCATTCGCCAGTCTTGCGCAAAAAAGTCTGGCTTTTAATTAATATTTAAGTGTATTCGTAATGTTAATTACAATTAATGAAATTTTTTAATCGAGCAAGTATTTTTTTCTTGTAAGTAATTGTAATCAACAAAGACTCAAACCGTTAAGTATTACAGTAACAATTTCATTTTTTAAAGACATTTTTTCCTTTTTCTTTGCTATAACTTCATTTTTTTTTGTACACATTACATTTTTTTAGAATATTTGTAAGTTCATAGTTCTTTTCACGCATTTTAATTGTATAGCAGAACTGATAAAATGAAACTAAATGAGGTTTGGATTATTAACGAGATTTTAAGTGTACTAAACTGTAAAATGTGGAAGAATGTATATAGATATATCGAGTCCTTAACTTCATTCAAAAGCCTGAACCTATTATTTATTTTAGTTGTAGTGTTCCTCTACGACACAGGTGAAGTACAAATATTGCCCCTTTTTACATACCACTCGACCAGCCACAATACAAATTATTTGAATTTTTTAGAGGCAGCGGCGACTCAATGGAAACTTACTATGTTTTATTTTCGTATCCTTGTTAAATTTGACAAAGATATTTCCAAAGTCATATAAGTTAATAAATGACTCAGTAGATTTAATTGGATTTAATCTTTTACTTAGAAATTTGAATGCAAATCCCTAGTTCGGCCGAAATATTTTTGCCAAATTGGAATGTACTTTAGTATTTTATTACGTTTCCATCAGAAACTGAACTAATTGATTCCCTTTATTTGCCCATAAAATTCAATTGCAGCGTAACAATTCGTTAAGCGGCACAACCAACAACCCATGGGTCCCGGGCTCGAGACCAGATGAACCCGTGAGCTTTTATTACGAAATTAAAAAAAATAATCCACTCCGTCTCTGGGCTGTTGTCAAGTTTCCTTACTTCCCTTACCCTAATTCCGTTCCGGCCAAAACCATGCTAACGCATCAAAGGCTTGTCCCCTAGGATTTGGCCACATCGTATAAAAAAAACACGAGGCACTGTTTTCTTTACAAACAATATTATAAAAAAAATTAAAAGAATTACAAGCCCATGAATTAAGATTACTTAAGTGAAGTGGTGTAAAGGAAACGAGTTTACATAGAAATCAGCTATTTCAGTTGCACTCATTACTCGCTTTTTCGTTTCTCCCATCTCGCTAAGGACTTTATCGTTGCTTTCATTACATAAAAAAACCGGGCAAGTGCGAGTTAGTTAGACTTCTTATAGGTTTTTCTGTAAGTATATAAGTAAAGAACTATCTTCGGTATTTGTTTTTCAAAATTTAAGGCTGTTGTTTCTGAGGGGGGGGGGGTCAATTTTTATCTATTTTCTTTAAAACTATTTATTTGATATGTCACACGGTATAGTTTCCAAATTTCAACTTAATCGGTCCAGTAGATTCGTAGCAAATTGGCTGTGAGAGATGGTCAGACAGACAGACACACGGGTGATCCTAAAAGGGTCCGTTTTTTCATTCGGACGTACGGAACTCTAAAAATAAAAAAATATAAAGATACTGTCAAGATGTAGTACAGCAAATCGAATTAGTGGTCTAAGCCTACTTGATATTGTAAATTTATTCTATCATTTCCAAGAGGCTTCAATGCAGGCGACCATCGAAACATTTTTATTCTATCGATAACTACATTGTCAGTTGTCGATTTGTTAGAAAACAAAAATATCATGATTTCTTAATTAATAGCACCTTAAGTGATATAAAAATATGTGCATCTTTCAATAGTACCATAGTTTTTAAAAAAGATAACTCCTAGCAGACTTTTCGAGTCGAAAATGATTTTGATGCAACCAAATTGCGAAAAAAAAGTAAAATCGTCGATGAGACTATCTGACACCGATTAAAATTTTGTAGTGTTGTCTTCAGTTGTTTTAGGGTAGTTAATTGATGATATTTCCCACAAACTAGTTTACAACGTTGTTAGCAACCAAAAAATCGGCGGTTAGTGAGGATATTTGCAGGTCTTTGACGATGCGCTGTTGAAATAGCCTAGAGAACCTAGGTTAAATATTTCAGACATTGGTATAGAAAAGGACCTCTCGAAGCCCTATTAAGTAAATAACTATGGGCCCTATTGCGAATGTCGAGTTGCGTTCGACTCGACTATCCATGACGCACACTACTAACAATTCAAATGGGGAAGAGAGCATTTGCTAATCGAGTCGAATGAAAACCGACATTCGCAATAAGAGCCTATAACTTCCAATGTGGTTAGTGTGAGAACCAACCAGAGAAGCTAAGAATTAGTTTTATTAACTTACCTTAGTTGAGATTGCTTTAAGAGAGACCTCTACCTTGAACGGTTATGATATTCTTAATCTATATGTAAGTACAATTCACTCTGTCAAAGGAATTTTTTCAAATTCCATTATCTTCGCCTTTAAAATTAGCATTGTTAACGCGCTCTGATCCTTGCCGCCGTACTACCGACTTCGAACATTATACAGCCTTTCTGAGAAAGGTCCGACCTTTCAGGAGTGAGCACAGAGAGAGACAATCGGCTCTGCACGAGCAGTTCCAAGGGATAGAATAATACTAATCAATAAATACGTTCTCGGATGTTGTAGATATTGGTGGTACTTGGAAGTATTTGTCCAATCATAATCATAATTGTCAAGTAAAATGTGTGAGCTTTTATGTTAAGTAACATTGGCGGAGGTATAGCCCACACGCTATTCAATGTTACTTGTCAACTTCTACTCAGTAGTATTATTTGTGTTTTGTTCTGATTTCTTTAAAATCTTTAATGTTACTAGAACTTTTACTGGATCGTTGTTTACACGGTCAAGTATCAGGATAAAATGAGTCATTTCAAGTATCATGAATCGTGTGTGGGCCCTCATTGATGTATGCACTGTAGCTCTTTTTTTTCTCGTCGTAAATAGGTTTATGGCATTGAATTGCATCATCCGCCGCTGCAGTTACTTTTTCAAATCGTTCGGTGTATGGATCCTGAGTTTTCAAGCTAACTAGTTCTTTGTCGATCATTTATAAAAATGTTACCATTTCTTTAATGTCAAAACGTTTTGATGGTTCAACTTCTTGTAGGTCTTCCGAAACCTCGTCTTCAAGTTTAAAAACTCCATTAAATCTTCATTGTTTAATTCCTTGTCAACAATTTAATAAAGTCGTTTTCCTCTACATTTAATTCCAACGTTCTAGTCATCCCCACAAGCTCTTTAAATAGTACATTTTCATTGTTTTCACTTTTCGAAGCATCCTGAATTCCTGAACAACTGGTGGGTCCGTTACTTCCAAACAGCATTCATGGTTAACACTCTAATTTCATTTCAGGCACCGCCAAGGTTCTTAATACCATTATAAATGTGGAATTCTTTCCAGAACTGCAACAATGATTTGTCGTTCTTTCCTTCAGTGGCCACGGCCTGTCTAAATGTTGTTCGTAAATAATATTTTTTAAAGATCTGAGTTAGGTCTTGATCCAAGGGGAAGCTGTATTTGCGGGTAAACATAACAATTTTATGATTTTGTGGTGTTGTGGCATTAGACGAAAACTTGATAAATTCACTTTGAACAGAGGTGACTTTTTTCCGATTCGGCATTTTTAGTCGACGGACCAAACATCACGGATTAAATATTGCTAAACCCAATGGCTTTAAAAACGTGTCTCGGAAGAAAAGGGGAGTTGTTACATTTTGCAAAATTGGATTTACCCGGTTTTGTTCGCCAGCTCTTCAAATGGTAGGTTTTTTGTTTTCCTGACAATATTTTTTAGTTTCTTGCGGCAATCCTGAATCTTGTGTCTCTTCAATTGGATTTCCACACAACAAGCAGCGATGTCTTTGAAATATTTTTGAAAGCCCTTGGGTTTTCATTATAGTAAATTAACAGTATTCTCCATCAATATTTCTGCCAAGGAGAAGGGTTAATATGTCCTTTAATCCTGTCATGGTTTTTGTTTCTTGCGATATGTTCGAACGTGGTATTTTCTTCCAATTTAAACTTGTCTCGGAGCTAACTCCGAAGCAAACTCGAATCGGTGTGAGAGGATCGGTGTGCCTTCTCTCTTGTTCTTAGAGATATGATATGGCGAAATGCAAGTAAACGATTGACCGATATGCTAGGAAGACAGTGCCTCAGGTCTTTTTGAGTCATTTTATTGACTCGGTCAAAATGACCGAATCGTTCGCGTTCGACACATCACTATAATTAACAACATAATTATAGTTGATTTAAAGTAATTGTACTGGAATACAATGTCTTTCGAACTAATAACAAAGTGTGGTGTTGTAATAAAGATTGTCGAGTGGCAAGAAAAGTCCTTTTGTCACCTTATGGAGGAAAAAAATAGTCTGCACCTTATTGAATTCACGTGAATGAAGGATTCTCAGAAGACCATTAACTGATTTTTGCTTAAATTATTATTCATCGAACTTTTAATAATATATTAAAATTCTGAGACGGAGTTGAATCAATTCGTTGAACGGCACGACCACCATGCCATTGGTCCCGGGTTCGAGACCAGATCTCCCCATGATTTTTTATTAAGATATAAGAAAAAAATAATCCACTCCGTCTCTGGGCTAGCTCGCAGTAATGCAAAAAACAAGACATTCAAATTTCTTCCTAACTTCCCTTACCCTAAATCCCTTCCAGTCAAAACCATGCCAACGCATTAAAGGGTTGTCCCCTAGGATTTGGCCATATCGTATAAAAAAAATCCTTAGCTCAATGTTGTACATCTTATCGGTTCTGCTATTTTTGACCACATTATCATCTGTGTTTTCAATTTTTATGTTAATTTCCATTAATCTTATTATGTTATGTATTACATGAAACAGATTTCATCAGAATAAATGTATTTTTCAAGTAAATAATTTCTTTTTACTTCTTTTATTTTTGTAGTAACGTTTACAGTAAAATTAAATTCTTTTTTTTTAAATAGATTTGTAAATATTTCTTTTGTTTCCTTAGAAGCGAAACGTTTAATATTATTGATAATTTTAAAATTTCTATTATACATGTATATTTAAGATTATTTATAGATTTATATTGTTAGTTCGAATTTTTAATATTTCCTTCGTCTCGTTATTTCTAGTTTAGTAAAAATTTCAGAAAAGACACGCTGTTCCAAACGATAAAACGTTGTGAGAAAAAATTCATTTAAAAAAAAACATTATGTTGGCCATATAATATTAAAGTTAACTGAGTAGATATATTTTTAAAAAAAGAAATTTTCGTCTGAAAAAAATCTCATGAAATAACATAAAAACATTAAAGTAGTAATCTTCTTTTTTTTAGCTTAGTAAATATATTTTTTTTTAGTAGAATGTATTAGCAAATGAACGGAAATTATGACATTACCAAAAAAGAAACATTTCTGAAAAAAATACTTATGTGAATATCAACGGAATGAACAATGATTCACAATTATTATCTCAATAATAGAAGCCATATTTATTATTTTTTGTACTTTTATCTATAATTTTATGATTTTATTTTCATTTCATCATATTATTGTGCGCATTGATTTACATTATGTACTTTATAAAGTGTTGATTGAAAGATATTAAATATGCTTGAAATTTCTTTTGTTTTTATTTATTTCTTTATTAAACCGTTCTTATTTCTTTTGGTGTTTTATATTTTCTTTTACATTCAATTCTAAGTTCTTTCAAAGAATATTCTGCATGGAATCTGCGCACTATTTACCATTTCTCGAAGCGTTTCGTCGTATTTTCGAACCCTCACAGCTACGGTCTGGATAATACCAATTCTTAGAATAAGATGTAGTTACCAGACTAATAAAACACACAAAGTTTCATTTGTCCAGCTTTTATACTACCCAAACGCAACAAGATTCGTCTATCCAAGATTTTAGTTCGAAAATAAAAATGACTTCTTAATAATAAAGTCTTCTGGCAAAGTTATATAGAAGTACTTGTGGCAAATATATTTCAGGATCTCGGAACACTTGGACCTCGATGTCTCATTTCGCTTAATTGACTACTGCAGCGTGTTTCAAGCAGAAATCATGGCTATAAAAGTAGCTGCGGACCGCCTGAATCAACTAGCGCTACCTACAGGCAATGTATGTATTTTCACAGATAGTCAGGCAGCTATTAAATCCCTTTCGGGAGTATACACAACCTGCAAAACGGTCATAATATGTCGCTCAACACTAAATGACATAGCTGAGCATCTGAAAGTACGGCTCATCTGGGTGCCTGGACATAGTGATATTCCGGGCAATTGCCGGATAAACCGCTAGCTACATGCAAAATGGAGCTCTCACAGGAGGTTCAAGATTGCTAATAATAACTGGCAAGAACACACCTGCCTGTTTACCCGACAGATATGGCCAAAGCTTGACCTTAAGCGGTCAAGAGGGCTCATCCTACTCGGACGCAAAAAAATTAGCACTACAGTAGCCGTAATCACGGGTCACTGCCTCATAGGTAGACACGCCGATAGGCTGGCCGTGCCCTCAAACAACTTCTGTAGGAGTTGCCACGACGAGGAGGAAGAGGAAAGCATACTTCACCTCCTCGGTAGCTGCCCGGCCCTAGCCAACCGTAGGAACCGGCTTTTGGGCTCCCCCTACTTCAAAGAGCTTACCGAGCTAGGCTTCACAGATGTCAAAAACCTGACTCGATTTATCGGGAGTTCAAAATGGTTCCCGACGACGAACTAAGGATGAACATCCTTCACAACCCAGTCTAAATAATTTTGACTTCCCGTGAACTAGTTCCACTAGATGCAAGAAACTAGTTCGGTGCACAGGGGACAGAATGTTAACCCTCCTATTCCTTGGGTAATTTTATGGGGTTGTTAATTTCAAGCCTCAACGTGGTAGCACAAAGGGCCTCTTAGGCCTAAGTGTGCCTTCTTAGGCAGCCACTTTAACCTAACCTAACCTAATAGAACTCGCACAATCAAAATAGGATTACAGGTTCTTTCAATAATGCGACTTTTTTTATGGCATCAGCCTGCAAAAATCTTCGTCTATCATAAAACTTGCGGCAAAAAGTTTCGTCTACCTTGTACAAATTACAATTTTGGAGCAACATTCTTTTGTAAAGAAACTACGAACGATCGAGTAACAATTTCAATGTTTTGAAATCGTATTATGACTATATTTTGCTTACCATAGTGCATTTTGTTGTGCGTTATTTAAAGGCAGATGCGCACAGAAGAGGGACGTTCAAATTGTTAAAAATAAAATATTACCAAATGTAATAAAATTAATTTGCAAATAAATTGAAGGTTCAAAATATGTAAAGGGTCATTCCATCGTTTCGGCTGTTACACTTCGACTTATTAACAATACTTTTTATATATACTATAACAACTTTTTTGTGTAACTCTGTATCTCATGCTCAGCGTTTTTAGCCCTATTTATTTTTGATAAATTATTAATGATAAAATTTAAATTCAAATTTAAAATACAGAGCAAAAAGTACTTGTTTCGGGCGTTACACTATTTTGTCTCCACTTACTAACCAATCTTACATACTCCTGAAATTAAGAGAATTTTCTAAAGGTAAGGTTTAAAAAAAGAGCCATAAGAGATAAAATTTGCCAAATAAATACTAAGCAAATCCCGAAAAATGTGTTGTACTTATTTTTTTTAATCGAAATAAGAATCTGTTTCGGATGCTACCAAGGATTTGTTTCGGGTGTTACGAGTACGAAATCAAAGTACATCTCAAACGAAATATGAGTTATTTATTAAAGTTTATAAAATAAAATCAACAAAAAACATAAACAATCCTCTATTTAACATAACAGATATACTTTAATTTAATTTGTCTGCATTTAACCTATTTTTCGAACACATCGACTTTGCATGGGAATTCGTAATACGTACGATATCCTTTTATTTTCAAAGTGGGGCTAGGTAAAGAACAAATAATATTTTTATACGGTACATCAGATACATCTTCATCAGGTATAAATATTTTTCCTGTATCTGCAGCTAATTTTAAGTACATTATTTGGACCTCTCCATCTTCATCAACACGCTTTTGACATATTCCGACATATCGGTATTCTCTTCTTTTACGATAACCTTCAGGACAAAATTTGACAAGTACAAAGACCCCAGGTGAAATAGTCTCCATTTCAGATTGTTTCGAGGATTGTTCATCTTCTTCTGAATCAGAATATACTTCACTAAAGCGAAGTTTTCGTTTCACGTTCGAAATAGACAGAAGAACAACCAGGTACATCGTCATTGCTTAAGTTAGTATCCATTTGTGTAGTTCCATCCACTTGGACGTTAGAAACAACATCCAAACTATTAGAACTAGTCACATCAGGCTCCCCATTTCCATTAAAATGAGATTCTTTCAGGTTGGCTATCGGTTGCAGAAATATATCAGGCCAAGTATCGTTTTTAACCAAAACATGAACGGAATCAGACTTAGATGTTCTTGCCACTAAGGTCCTGTGATTATCCAAAACTGCGAAGTGATGTTGCTTTTGAAGATTGGGTATGCTTTGAATATCATCCCATAATCCATTTAAAAATCTCATGTTATTAGCAATGTCTTCTTTGAAAATATAAACAACATGAATGCCAAGGTTTTTCTTTAAAAGGTAGTTGTAAAAATCTTCAGCAGAATTGATGATTACCTTTCTGGCCTTGACACCCATCCAAACTATTCTTTTAACGGTTCCACCAAGCCTTTCCTTTGTTGTTGAAGGCATGGTGAGTTTCCTGGAAAACATTAACATCTCAACAACACACCCATGCATAGCAAAAAGTAAGAAAATAGACATATGATCACAAATATATAGCATAACTTAGGCAAAGTAACAAGTCAGAAAACTTTTAACACCCGAAACGTTTCGGGTGTTACAGTTTTCAATCACGCAAAAACACATCAAAACGTTGACATACACAGACTTTAGTCTTAACCTTAAATCATCACTACCGTAACCTTACTTTGGTGAAGTAAAATACCATAAGCATTTAGCAATAACGAATAAATTAAAAACATACCTGTTTTATGTTTCGGGTGTTACACAGATGACTCAGTTCGGAAAACACTATAAAAAACAAAAAACGTGGCAAATGACAGTCTCTTTTTTTACAGTGTTGCAAATATTGAGATACGAAAATTACATTAAAAGCCAGATTACTCGAGTTCACTGGTTGAAGGTAAAATAATGAAAAATGACCGGATTTTTTTCGTTTTTGATTTATTTACATTATAATTTAGAATTTTTTCTGTCGAAATGGATTATAATTAACCATAAACGACAATATTTATTTTTTTACTCACAGTATTGTTTGTAATGGAATGACCCTAAAACAACAATAAAATAACATGTTAATTTTTTAATTATTATTTATATAAAAATCCATCAAATGTTTTAACATAATTCACTAAAAAATAAAAAAAATCCGAATTCTATTCATAGAGAATTAATCCTGCTAAACATTAAATTAACTTACAGGAATTGCGTAAACTTTTCTCTAACATTTAGTAGCGTCACCATTTCGTCGGATAACACCCTTCATGCGTCTATATAGTGATTACTAATTCTTCACACTCAGCTGGTGTTATTGAATCCCAGATGCTTTGTATTTCCCTATGAAGAACATCCATTAGGGCATCGGGAGAATACCTTAATGTCTTTTTCATTTTTCCTCAAATGTTCTCAATGGAAGAAAGGTCCGGGCTTTGGTTTCAAGAACATATATATTTCGAAGATACTTATTAATATATAAAAGTAAATATGTTGCAAGATAAATCAAAATTGTAGAATTACCTTATTTAAAATTAAAAACATGAAGTTCCACTAATGCAATGGCCTTCAAACCATAACATTAGTGGAACTTCATGTTCTTGAAACCATTGCTTTGTTAATTTGGCCGTATGACAACTAGCCCCGTCCTGCTGGAAAATATATTCGCCTCCTGATCTTTCCAAAGCAAGAAGCGTTTCTTTTTTTGGATACTGGTCAAAAATGGTTTCTCCTTAGCCTTAAAATTAAGAGATCATTGCGGGATTCCATAACAGAATATCAGAAAATTTACCTTATAAGATTTATAACCCATTTCTCTCATCCTTCTTCTACAGGTATCCACAGAAACACTTTTTCCTATGCTCTCTGTACAAATTCCAGACTCTGTTGCAGCACGATTTTGTTTAATTATTTTCCTTAAAATTCGACTTTCGCTAAATCACTTTTCTCCAATCAATTCTAGTCCAATTCTGATGTTGTTTGGCCAATTGCAGACGTTTTTGACACATTTCTCCGTTACTTTGTGGGTACTTCGGGCTGGATGTTACATGAGAAAAATTCCACTGGTTGGCAAAACGACGAAATTCTGATGACGAGAACTGTTTAGGTCCTATAGAGAACAGGTCTGCAGCAACAATTTCCCATGGACGTTCTGGTACCTTTGACGAAATCAGCGGTTCATGTCGTCATGACTATTCCTAAATGTCCAGTGTGTATCCTCTCGAGAGTATCGTTGCGCAAGTCTTCCGGGATGACGATTCTGGAACCGTGCATGAGTAAACCATCGTTTACAGAAAAATTGAATCGGTCGTTCCAGTAGTTTCGTATTTTAGAAGGGATAGACGATCTTGAAGGCCAGCCTTGTAAAGTAAACTGAACAATTTCTTGTAAAACTTCATCTTTATTCTGAGCGTCGCGGATTTCGCGTAGTCTTTTGTCTGTCACTGTGTCACTGGGATGTCTGACAATGTATTTATGATATAAATGTCTAGATCTTCTTCAAGATCTGTTTCATCCATCAGTCTCAAGGGTTGACGTGAAAGAGCATCAGCTGCTACGAGCAGCTTTCCTGGGCTATATCTTATCGTAAAAGCAAATCGCATCATTCTTATCTTTAGTCTTTGCAGTCGAGGCGTCAAATCATTAAGATCCTTGCTTGTAAATATTGGAACGAACGGCTCGTGGTCTGTCTCGACGTTGAATTGGAGGCCAATAAAGTAAACTCGAAACCTCCCGCAAGCCCATGTAACAGCCAGAGCCTCCTTCTCTATTTGTGCGTAGCGTCTTTCACTTTCGGATAACGTACGTGATGCGTATGCCACAGGATTTACCCGGTGTTCTTCGTCGTAGTGCAACAATAATGCCCCTAAACCTACAGATGATGCATCAGCGGACACAATTGTCTCCTTTTTTGGATCAAAAATAGACAGAACAGGAGATGATGTCAGGATTCGAGATATGCATCTCAAGACCGGTTAAAACAATCTAAATATGAAAGGTTTCGGTCCCGTTTCGGCTCCCTGCATTAAAGCAAGAAATCAAAACATGCGTTTGTACAAGGTTCATAAATTCAAAATGCTTTTTTGCAAAAGTCACGAGAGCAAACTGTTTGCATTTGCGCAGGCAAATATGCATTAATGAAAGCACCCAGAGAATTAACATTCAATAGTCTGTTTTTAGCCAGATATCGACATTATAAAATTAGTCCGAGCTGTACGAGGCGCCTTAGAAGCTGCATATCCAACAACAGGAATCTACCCGCTACTTAAGGCGATGTATGATGGCTTGAGAGTAAAAGTGACCTATTTATAAAGTTCGGGCAAAAGTGGCTTAGAAAATGCTGCGCGCAAAAACGAATCGCGTGAGATTCCGAGCAAAAACGAATCGTAGAAAATTTCCGGGCAAAAACGTTTTAACTACAAAAAGTAATGCAAAGTTAATGCAGTAAAGTCGTTTTTGTCCAGAAATTTTCTACGATTCGTTTTTGCACTGAATCTCACGCGATTCGTTTTTGCGCGGAACATTTTCTAAGCCACTTTTGCCCGAACCTTATAAATAGGTCACTTTTACTCTCAGCCCGTCATATGTACTCTCTTAACCCAGATCAGAGCTAGCCAGCACTAGCTATACAAATAAAAATTAATGAATTGGTTCATTCACTTAAATGTAGAAGTGGTTCTCGAGAATAGAAATTTTGATATATTAAAACCGCATCGATGCATGATTCAGCTTAATAGCGTACTACGCTGAATCGTGCATCGATGCAGTTTTGATGCATTTCTGAATTTATCCCTCTATTATTCTTCTATTGTAAATCAGCAAAATTTGATTTGATAGAGACGACCAAAAAATATAATAGTACAGATTACTTTTTTGTTGTATTAAGTTATTAAGGTTCACCATGTAATTTATTTGGTTTTTACATGGTTATGGGAAAATTTCATAGTCTTGGTTACGTTTTACTGATTGGAACACGCTGTCTTTATCATCAACTAATTTCAAATTAAATCCTTAAAACGAATCTCAAAGGAAGTAGAATAAACATTTAATGTGCGGTCACATTATGTGTCTTTTGTAATTTGCCACTCTTTTTACCATCAAATATTTATGTATAATATGAATAGTTACGGTTTTTTATATTCACCAATTAAAACATTGAAATTTCATTTTTATTGTTTAAATATTTTCCACAGACAGCACTAATCGCTGTGCTTTGTTACTGTGTTTACACAGTTTTTTAATTTGATTTCATAGAAGCTAGAAAAGGGAAGGCACAGCAAAAAACTGCATGATTAAGTATCAGGTTACTGGTGCAAAAGTAAATTGTAATAAAAAAAAGAATAAATGATGACTACCATTGGAAAAATATGAAGAGAATATGACTAGATTGTAAGAGTAACAAGCAAATCATAAAAATATACATAAAATTTAGTAATAAAAACAAATCAAATTTCAATAATATTTGTAGAAATATACACAAAAAAAATAAACTATATTAAAAACTAAGATGATTTTATTGATAAAATATTAAAGGAAAATAAAAGTTATATTTAAGAAGTTGTTTAAGCAAAATATTACTATTACTATTTAGGTACTTGCAAAGAGAGTGCGAGGAGAAGGGGTAAGAAATATGTATTTAAAGTTTAGGAAAAACAACACATAGAAGATTAGATTTAAGACAAAATATGAAGAAAACATTTAAAATAAGAATAAACAAATCAAGCAAAAGGTGGAAGAAATGCAAACAAAATGTCAACAAAAAATGCAATGTAAATTTAAAATATATAAAAGAAAGCATCTCTTGTCTTTTATTAATTTGAAATTAATTTAAGTGGATTATTTATATAAATATATACATATATATTTCATGTTTTTTGAAAGAGAAGAGTAATATCAACAATTCTAAGTAAAACGATGCAAGAATATTCGAAAAAGACTTGTATAATTGTAACACATACCGATAACACACTATTTAAAAGGAGATGGAAAATTTTTGAGAAATCAACAATTTCAAATAATTTGTGAATAAAAGCGTTTTTTATAATATTTTTTTAAATATTAAATTTTTTTCCTGCGGACATGTTCAAAGAGAAACAGTTTTTTTGTGAAAATTAGTCTATAGAAATTAGTAAGAAGCAAAAAATGAGAAATGAGAAATATTATGTTGAAGCAAATAAAGGAGAGATCGTTCCTATTCGACAAAAGGATATTATTTAGACATTTTGTTGTATCGGGCGCATCTCATTTTATAAAAAATACTTAAATTGTCGTTTTATTTTAAACCTCTCCATATTCCTTAAGCGCGGTTTACATCTGACAGTTTAATCGTGAATAATAATCTCTGAAGAATATTCATCTTTGAAAAATGTTAACATCTGCAACCAATATTCACACCGTTACTTACTTTGAAATGTAGAATTAACCCTTCTAACTCAGAAGGCGCACTACACAGGCAGAAGCCTGGAATCAATTGACCTATTCACCAAATATAACATATATTGAGATGAATGAGGCTCCCACACCAACATGCAAAAAAAAATATTAGTAAAAAAAAAAACTAAAACACGCCCAAAAACTACAATCAGGGGTGCACATACAACAGAAAACGTTTAAGCTAATCCTTAGTAAGGGGGCCAGGTCATGCGATTACAATCACATGCGATTTATAGGCTCATGCATACCATAGTTAGACCGAGAATTAACAACATGTAGTAAATGCAATCTCCTTAAGCTATACGGGGTATGCCTATAATAAACTAAACTTACGAGAGTGCGAGAATCTATGTTCAAGTTCAAAAGCTGATGAATAAAGACTAGGTCAGCAACTCTACGTCGCTCCTCCAACGAGTGCATATTAAGCAGTGTTGTGCGTGTAGATTACATCGTGTACTCTACAGATAATTTACGTGTAATCTACACGCACTCTACATGGGATACTTTACATCTACACGTAAAGTAAATACATAATTTTGATTTTTTACAAGATTTCATGAAAAGGTATTAATAGTATAAGAGCTGGCAACGTTTTTGACAAAGAATTTCAGGTAGGCTGATTTTTTGATATCCGGCCTCTTTGACTATCACGGTCTAACATAAACGGTCTGGCTCCTATTAAACAACCGAATTATTGTCTGGCAAATTAATTTTACATCATTTGATAGCTGACTAACATCATATTAAAATTTCAGCCATACTGAAATTCTTTGAAAACAATCTTTTTTTTAACTACAAAATAGTGTCTGGCACAGTGTTATCAACAACAAAAGTGTCTGGCAATAATAAATTTGTGTTGCTGCAAATTAATAAGACCCAATTAAAAAAAAATAATGTACCTAAAATGATTTTAAAATTAATATTTTTGCCTGTATTAATGTTACGCTTGCAGGTAAACGCAACCTCTCCCACTAGCCAGACTGTCCCCATGCCTACCGTGATAGGGAAAGGGAGCGGATATCACAAAACCAGCCTACCTGGAATTCTTGTTTTGACGATGTTGCTAGCTCTCGTACTATAAAGTTTATATAGCCCATAATTTTTACTTTGTTAATTAGTATTTATTTGTAACATTCGAGTCTGCGAGTCTTAGGGTAAAGTATACAAGTAACAATTTTTTTGAATGTTCAAAAGATAATCTATTCCTTGTTGGTGAGTGAACGTATGCCCAATTGGAAAAGGACATCCCCAGTTCAGCCGATTAAGCTGAAATTTGCAGAAGTTTAATGGCTAATTTAGATAAAGCTGGATGGTTAAATTCAGCCATGCTGCAAAATGCAATAGATTTTTCAACATTTTTCTCTACTAATTTTAGAAAAACAGGCCCTGGTTGTTTCCGAAAATGATGCCAGTCTTCAATACCGTTGGTATCTAGATGGTCAAAAAGAAAATCGTTTATGATGTCTTGTTGTTCAATAGTCAGAAACGCATTGTCATGTGAATAATGCAGGTAATATGCCACTAAAGAGTACACATTTAAAGCCATTTCCTTTCGTTTTTTTTAATTGTCCTTGAATTTTTCTGGTAATTCTAATTTTAGCCACAATAATGCTGAATTTGCGATAGAAACAGAAGAGTTCTGGGAGAAATTGACAAGTTCACATACTGGATCGGAAAGCTTAATAGAGTCCGGAACCTCCTTCATGAATTTATCATCAAATAAGAATAGTGACACACTATGTTTAATTTTTTTGAGACTAGGATCGGCTGCTATTTGCTTCATAATATCTTTGTTTTGAATGAGACAAGAAAAAGAATTACGGTAGAAACACCATCTTTGTGTAAAGACTCGCTGCTGAATGCATCATCATGTTTACGCAGTCGTAATTCGCAATTTCTATAATCTACACCAATACTCTACATAATACAAACTCTACTTAATTTACACATACATACTCTACACGTCGATGTAGATTATTGATTTACACGTGTAGACGCACAACCCTGATATTAAGTAACTGGAGGCGATCCGCGTAAGGAGGAAGCCTGAGTAGATCGCTCCACGGGAGGTCCCTTAGTGCGAACTTAACAAAGTTCCGTTGCACCGATTCAATGCGTCTAGAATGAAGAGACCATACCTGAGATACATACTCGAGAATTGGTCTAACTAAAGAAAAAAATAAGTGAATTAGGGTCTGTCGATCGGAAAATTCCCTTGACCACGGCTTAACAAAACCCAGGACTGAATTACTCCGAGATACGATATACATAGTTTATGTGCAGAGTGAAATCGAGATTTTTTTTGTCTAGCTTTATACCAAGGTCAGTAACGCACTCCACACGACGGATATTAGTTTCCGCAAAGGTATAATCAAAGACGAGCTGATTGATGTTCCTAGAAATGACATAACTTCACATTTATCCAGGTTAAGTTGCAGTCCATTTGAGGCACACAAAACCCTGAAGGTATTCAAATCATCCTAAATGCAGGAAGAATCGTAACTGTTTCGAACGCCTGAGAAAATCTTCATATCGTCTGCGTAAATTAAGACTTTGGAGTGCCTAATCAATGGGACAATGTCGTCAATGGCAAGAATAAACATCAGCGGCCCCAGATGGCTACCTTGCGGTACACCAGATAAAGCCCTAACGACTCTAGGTAAAGTATTACGGAAAGATACTCGGTAAGTCCTATCTTTTAAGTAAGAGCAGATCCAATCGAGGAATAAAGGCGGAAAACCCAACCTTTCAAGCTTAAGCATAATTACAGAGTGAGGGAGCTTATCAAATGCCTTGCCAAAGTCGGTGTAGAAACAGTCAGTCTGGAGACCTTGTTGGAAGGCAGAGATAATGTTGGATGTAAATTCAAGCAGGTTAGTTGTCGTCGATCTGCCAGGCAGAAAACCATGTTGATTAGATGAGATAAACCCCTTACACTGCCCAACAAGCTGTGAATATATAACAGATTCAAACAACTTGGGTTTGCAGGAAAGCTTTGCGATTAGCCTATAATTTGTTATGAAGTTTTTACACACACACATATCTAACAAGTGAACAAATCTAAAAGTTCTTGTAAAGTCTTAAGTTGTATCTTTCTTTTGAAAGTCGTTGCTTGATACGTTGCTGGAGCAACTTTTGTAAAATAAAAGTATAAATAAAGATAAAAAGTAAATTCAGTGCAAGTGTTTCTTCTTTGTCAGCCCACTGACTTACGAATAAATCAACCAGGGTTAAATCCTCTTTGTTACGCAAATGGTAAGAACAAGTTAACTTAATGTATTTTCATAAACGTACTGCAACTGTTGCCGGTCTTACGAGCATAAGTTTAAATAAATAATCAAAAGTGCAGTGATATTTCGCCAAAAGGAAGGCCTTTTATGCGGCCTTATTACTGAATACGATTCGAATGCAATCTATCGTAAATACAAACAATTTATAATTGAATGGACCTAATCTCATTCAATTCTAAATTTTCTATATTTACGATCGATTGTAAGCTAATCGTATTCAGTAATAAGGCCCTTGTTCCTTTTTTCGTGTCGTTGTGTGTTTGTTATGGGCAAAATAAGATAAACAATGCCACGCAGGAAACCCAATAGGAGAGGCTCGCCATGCTATTGGTGGAAGGAAAAGATTCAATCACAAAGAAGAAAGAAATGCTTTGAAGAATGTCATCAAAGACATTAAGTTATATACAAAGTTGGAGCTCAAAAAATCGAAAATTTTTTTTATTGCATATTCTGAAAGTACATGCTTTCGAAAATATCTGTGTGAAATTTTATCCAGATCGGAGTACTAGATTTCAAATGACAGCCGTTCGCAGCGCGCTAGTTCCATCCATAAGCACTTGGCGAGCGGCGTCCAAAAACTTTAAACGCGATTATCTCGGAATAGTGTTTTTTGAAAAATACTGTTGCGGTGAACGTGATATCTCAAAAACTTTTCAACCGATTTTCATAATTTTTTTTTTAATTGTTCATATTTATAATCTCGTGTACTTGAACGGTTCCTTTTTCATCTAAAAATTTTCGATTGTTTGCAATAAATTTTTGTTTAGAATTTTGAACACCTCAAAAATCAATTTTTTTGTCAACATGGTTTTTTTATTGGAAAAAAAATTTTTCGGAAACCGAACCGTTCAAGTACACCAGAATACAATTTTCTTAAGTCATTTTTTTACTATTTTGACTTCAGTTAAGCGGTTCGCCTTGGAGAGTGTTCACCGCAAGCCTCTGCAAAAAAAACGCGCTTCGGGGGAGGGGCCATAACTCCGACAATTTTTAATATTTTTTTATAATTCAACTTGTTTTTTTTTCTTCGATAGTACTACCAACAAATTATCTTTCGCTTTTTCTAATAAAATTTACATAAAACCCTTTAAAAAAATCACCAACTTAGCTCACTTTTTACCCTCAACTTTGTATATAACCCCTTAAAAGAGAAAACTTCAAAACATTATCTCTGCCTTCCAACAAGGTCTTGTTGTGGATTTTTTTTTGCTTGATTTTTACTCGACCTCATTGCGTTTGGTCTTGTTTTTGCCATTTTGTTTTGCGGTTTCTGTAGATTGTCATAATTTTTTGTGTAATTATTTTTTGATATTTTTGTTTGTTTATGCTGTGTGCTTTGCCGGATTGATTTTTGATTGGGTGACTTTTTATTTTGGTTTTTTGCTGCGATTTCCGTGACCCTATCGCGTTGCCCTGTTTGTTTTTGTTTACATCATTTATATTTAATTTGTTTATTTATTTATCTATTTAATTTCTTTCAAAGTTTTTTAATATTTCGTTTGTATTTGAATTCTTCTATGCTTTTTGTTTTGTTCCAATTTCTGATTGGGTGATTCGTTCGTGTGACTTTTTTATTGCGAGATTGTCGCTCTGCGATTTTCTGTTCTTATTCTTAATTTTTATTTCACACTTGACTGTTATTGATACCTGGTGATTGCTTTTTTATTGTTGCTGCTGTTTTGTTTCTCTCTACTCTTTTGGCTGCTGTAATTTTTTTTAATTTTTTGACGGCGCGAGCTTACTTTTGTTCTTATTAATTAATTTTAATTTTACTTTTGTTCTTATTATCTTATTTATTATTTTTATTTTTTTGACATATCTATTTGCCCGGCCTGTGGGGTTTCTATTGCCCATTATGGGATCAGTTGTGACCAAATATTTCACGCTGCTTGCTTAATCCTCCAACACGTGGCCCTCTCCGGTGATCTGACTCTGGTCGCTGATAAAGTCGTGTCCTTTTCTTCCCGCTTATGCGATGTTCAGCTTTTGTCTGACGACTTAAACATCCTTACCACTAAGATAGATAAAATTGTTAGTATTGTCGGAAAGCTGCAGGCTAATTCTACTGCCTTGCTGGAGAAGTCTCATGAGCTATCCTCAAGAGTTACGTCCATGTCTGACTCGCTCGTGGATATCCAGGCTTCGGTCTTAACGGTCGTAGATGACATTCGCCGAATTGTAACAGGAGAAGCTCAACCTTTCCTCATATCTCCCGGCACCTCTCAGTCTAATCCTCACCCATCGCAGGACACACTCACGTTGAGATCTATTAATGTGTCTCGAAATGAGGGTTTCAATCTGAGGATTGTGCGACCACCGAGGTCCTATTTTGTTTCCCGACTTGATCCATCGACTTCTGTTCTGAGTGCTAATCAATTTAAGAATGTTTTCATAGAAGAGGAATTTAAAGAGAATTAGGGAACTTAAAGTCTGGTTGTAAATTATGAATAATTAATTTTCAATTACTTTTCATTCCTTTGGCAATCTCGGTGGAATATATGAGGAATTCCAATTACATACATACATCATTACTTGGGAATATTAATTCCATTCCTAATTGAAAAGTAATGGAATTAAAAAATTTTAATTTTAAGGAATGGGAATTAGGTTGGAATTAATTCCACAAAGCTTTACAGCTCTGCTTGGAACCCCTGAGTCCAAAGGTCTCCCGCTGCGGCGTATGCTATGAGCATAGCCGTGAACAGCGGTGACGACAGTTTTGGAAGCAGTGATTACACTTGAGTTATATGATGGGTGAATGTTCTAATTCAATTTGATGCTCGTCACTTGCCCATGTCGTAAACTTGAAATGTTTATCGTTTTGGGACTTGTAGTGATATCTGATGAGCATTTTTTGCTGGGTGGTGTGCAGTTGTGAATCTGCGATTAGAGGTACTATGTTCTGAATGATAATTAGGTAGGGACCGTTGGCAGATTCATAACATTGTTGTCATCGATTTCTTGCAGCCCTGAAGGTGTTTAAACGAATTGCAATTAACCATTACTACTGTGCACTATTTGACGGGTTGAAAAAATATAATAACAACTACTACCCCAAAGCAAAATCACAAGGATATCATAAGACTTTGAAAATTAATAACGCGGTTATGGATGAAGTAAGCAAAAACTTTCCTCATAATTTAATTTTAATTTGCTTGCAATGAGTTTTCGATAACAAGGAAGTAAGTGAATTCAGTTTTCTAATAAAATTATTTAAAAAAAAACAGAACGATTCAAAAGAGTTCGTCTAGGCAACGATCGCTTCAAAATAGTTCGCCCGTATTAAGTTTTTGCTTAGAAACTGCTAATGAATGGACGGTTCTTAACGGTTATTATTGTGATGAGTTTCTGCTTAACTTTGTAGTGCATTTAGTAAATTGATTTTGTCATAATGGCACGCGAAAAGAATTTGAGTCAAGATATGAGGAAAAAATCATTCAATTGCATCAACAAGAACAAAATGCATACATAATTACACAAAATTTAATTATTTCAAACTGGACGAAAAAAATGACAAGTAAGAAAGATATGAGGAAGTTGAAGAAAATAATTAAAAATAACGGCCACGCTAAAGCTGCCGAAATCACCATTAAGCGGAAGGAAATAATTAAGAAGGACGTTTCCGTGTCCACCTGCATAAGAAGGATCAAGGAATTGGAATATTCTTTTTACAAGGTGGTTAAAATATTTGCAGAAATTCTAAAATTAAATTTGTCTAGCTAAAAGGAAAACCATTCCTTACGCAAAAGCAGAAGAAAACCCGGTTGGAACTCACAAAAAAACACATGAACTGGACCGCTAGGCAGTGGCAGTCAATAATCTGGAGCAATGATGGGCAGACTCACACTGCTTAATGTAAGGAATGCTTAAAAGCTTTAGAATCGTTTCGTACAGTTTGTTTAATTTAAGACCTTAAAATGTATTTAAAAAGTTGTATATTGTAAAATATTCTATAATTGCTTAGAAAACTAGTTTAAAGTGATGATTTTTTTCTTTGTATATATTTGCGATTAAAAACTCAAAAACAAGAAACCAAATACAGCCAAATAAGGGCTGAACTTCCACTAAATGAAACATGAATGAAAGATCATTCCCATCATGAAGTATTTCAGGCAGAGTGTTTGCGACGATAAACCAAGTTTACCGCTTCCGTCATGGTTTCGGGATGCATGGCTGCGAAAGGTATTAGGTCTGTTCCCTAACGAGCGCTAGTGATAACTCCTGCTAAATGACACTGAAAGCATTCCCCAATTTTCAGTGCTCGCTACTTGAATTGTCAAATCAACTTCCACTCAAGCACGTTTTACGAATTGAAATTTCTCATTTTCCCAACCAACTAGCATTTTTATCACTGTGTTATCCCAACCAACTAGCATTCTTATCACTGCACTTTTTGTCACTGAAAGTTAGGGAACACACCTATTGATAGACTTCACCTTATTAATGGCACCCTTAACGCTGAGAAGTACCAACACGTTTTGGAAAACGAACTTTTACCTTCGATTGCTTTGCTGGAATCTGCGAATGGTGAATTAATTTTCCAACAGGATGGTGCTTTTTCCCATACCACAAAGAATATTCCAGTAATGCAGTGGCAATCCAATAGTCCGGATTTGTCCCCAATTAAATCCATGTGGTTCAAAAATAAGAAAAAATTGCGAAAAAGTCCTGTGCTCAACGTGGAAGCATTAACTTACAAAATTAAGGAAAACTGGACCTCAACTGACCCCCAATAGTGTGCTTGTCTTGTCCCCACTATGACTGAAAGGATGAAATAAGTAATTAAAAAGAGGGAAGACGTAACCAAATTCTAATTGTCGGACGTTTCCAAAGTAAAGCTCAAGGAGGGCGAACTATTTTGAAACGATCTATTTTCAAAGCGAACTAGTTTTAATCGGAGTTTATTTTTGTTTTGTTACTGTTTTTATTAGAAAAATTAATTAATTTATTTAGTTGTTAAGAGAAATTAATTGCAAATAAATTAAAATTAAATTATGATGAAAATTTTTTCTCTTACTTCATGACCGCGTTGTACATTTTCAAAGACAAATGCTCTGGTTTTGAGACCGATAAGAGAACTATTTTGCTTTGGTGGTGCATTGGTACCGTTGTAGTACATTGGTAGTACATTAGTAGTACATTACGATGTTGCTAATGTTGACTTTTCCTTCTTTGGACACGAATTTTGTCTTGTTAAATGCAATCACCTTTTGCTTTCTTTAGATTTCGCTATAAAAACATAAAGTGATTAACAATAACGATTATTTTCAACATATATTCGACGAATTGAAATGGATATTTGGCAAGCATCAACCCTTCATATGTCAAATTATAATTACTATTAGGTTATACACAAACATATTTATTAAAAAAACAAGTTTTAGCAAATAATATTAAATAAAATCTCTAAATCTTTTGAAAACTATAAATAGCGGCGTTTTACAATAAAATTCATAATATAAAATAACTTAGATTACAAAATATTAAATTAAAAAGTGATGAAAAGTAATTGTTGTGTAGTGCGATATCATTATATAAAAGAATTTTTTGATAACCAAGTATTACATATAAGTTAAATTGAGATTACTTCTTCACGAATGCAACGTAAGAGATATAGTTCTACAACTGCAAAAAAATCAAAATGTTTCTATGGGGACTAATTGCAAAAAAAATACCATTTCCAAAGTTACATTATTCGCATTAACTGTTAAGGTGATGCAGAAAATGATTGCACCGAAATGCTACTCTTATAATAAATTTAAATTTCCAAAAAATATTTAAAATCATACGGCATTATTTTATTTAGGGATCCCTAACTTTATCAATTACAGTTATGTCCCTATCTTAGAATAAAAAACTAGGGGAAGAGTTGCACTGTGTAAAATTTCCATCAGTGAGTGAAACTACTCCAGGAACTTAAAATCAGCTTTTTTCAAGTTCAATTAAAACCGTAATTTACGGAAAAATTTAAAGTTTCGCATAAATATTTGTGAGGTTCACATGAAAACAGATTTAATGTTCCATGATTGTTCGTTCTAGCGGTGGTGTTAAAAAATCAATTAAGAGCATAAATGATGATTCGTTTCAGCTATAATATTACGTCAAATTAATACGCAGCTTAAATATTTTATTCAGAGCAGTTAAAATCAAATTATACTTTTACGAATTATCAAGATTTTAAACTTATTTTGGCCCCACCTGAAATCTAAGTTAGATTACGCCAGTATTGTAGATACCACATAGCCCGAAAATCTACTGCAAAAGAAATTTGCTTCACTAAAATCGGGTTTCAGCACTTCATCTAGTTCTTTATTCTAAGGACCTTATATCTCTCAAGGTGCAATTTGATGTCTAAACTTAACTCGCCAGCTAAACGATATGAGATTTTGTAATCGTAGCACAATTAAACATATTACATTATTTTTATTTTCTAGAACATCCAAGACCTTAATAAACTGAAAGACTTTTACTTTACTTTTATATTAATTTCTAAATAAACGTCGTGATTTAAACAAAATTTACTATCATCTTTATCTTAATTCAGTTGTCTGATTTTTGGGAGGATAATAAACATCAAATAAATCTGTTATAATAAATAATTTTCTGTACACAAGTCAAATATGTATAAGGTTTATTTTTTTGTATAACTTAAATTATTTAAAAGTTCCGAAAATAATATTTTTAAAAAACGACAGTTCAAAATCACTAAAAACTTGATTACTCAGCACATTTTTTTAGGTTCTTTCCGCGTGGAAAACGCCTGCTTATTGCGGACAATACTTACAAGAGTTTTAATGGTGCATTATTGAAAACTCATTTGTTGATTTTCGCTCGCATTGAAGCGGCTCGATTTATGCGAACAAGAGACATCGGTTCCGAATCTCCTTTTGATGGTGTGGTGCTTTTGGTTCGATGCCTATTTAATAAGTTGCTGAGAGCTGAAAAAAATAAATGTGCTGAACGTTAGATCACAGAAAATATTTATATAAAAAATTTATATTTGCTTTTCAAATAACGAAGTAAGACCGGTATTGTCAAAAGTTCAGATAGCACTTACGGTCAAATTAAAGGGGCTGATGAACGGATGCTAAAGGAGTCGATAATGAGCTAATCATTACGCACTTACTACTCAGTGGTTTAGAAATATTACCGGTCGCAAGACACTTTTCAAACTATGTAGTGAATTTTTTGAATTGAATCGCTGTTCGTGATACGCCATAATCTATTCTTCCCTAGATACATAATGATTTTTACGCCATTTAGAGGAACTTTATAGGACTTTGTTATTCTGTCTATATTCATGATGATGCATTCAAGAAGTCAGAAAATGGTTTCAGCATTACATTTGCTCATTAAATTTGGCAATTGCTTCAAATTGGCAAAGAAATTATTTTTCCTAGTGTTATTTCTAAAGCAGTTTTTTAGGGTTCACTTTCAGAAGTTCGGCAAAAGAACGTTCGCTCTAAAGACATATTACAAAAAGTTCATTTAACAAAAGCAATCTTTCCCAACTAAGAAAAAGGAACTTTCAAAATGGCCTACATCCCATTGGAACATTGGAATTTAAATTGAAAATAAGAAAACAAATAGAATCATCACGATAATAACATTTTCCTCTTTAATGTTAGTCAAATTACTCTTAATTTCTCTAATCTTTCTTGGGACTACCTCTTGCTCTCACTGTCTCACAAGCCGACACTTTTTCCCCAATAATTGCTTCCTAACTGCAATTGAGTACACCAGGTCTTTAATAGGACCCTTGAAATAAAAAGCACGTCTAATTTAAATAGATTGTGCATTGTAATATGCATGAACCACATAGTTCTATGAGCAGCAAGAGATAACGTAAATCATCTAGTTCATCCTTAAGTGGGCTGCGCAAAAAAACAGGGGGCTTCATTAAGCATTGGAAGTACGAAATGTCCCAATACTCTGTTTCCCATTATCCTGCACCAGATGTTAAACGATTTTCAGATAACCAGTATGGCATATTATGCGAAATTAACTTAGTAGCCATGCCGAAATTTGCTTCATCAGTAAATACAATTTTTGACAGAAAGGTATTTATCCTCTTCATCTTCTTCAAACGGCTATTAACAAAACCGCAGCCAGTTCGCGAAATCCTCTTTAAGTAATTCTTGAATAGGCTTAAGGTGGTCGGAAGGCATTCTACTGTTACAAGGGATTGATAATTGATAATTTATTTGACATATGCGCAGTACAACAAGATTATACAATAGTAATCTTTAATAAGTACCTAATAGCTTGCGTTTATAAATAAGTTCAATAAATTTATACTAATATAACAAATGTATCGAGAAAAAAAAAGAAAAAAATACTACAGTTCAAAAATTATTATTATAATCTAAACTAAATTACAAAAAACAATCGCTGCACACCTATAATGCCACCCCCGAGAGTCGAGCAAATACACGCTTCCTGAATACTCCAACCAGGAGAGAGTTCCATAATCGAAAAACCTGGACAAAATAGGACGCTCACCAATCAAACATTGAAATGCGGCAACAATAAATCGAAGCGCCTCGCTAAGCGTAAGAAACATATAAACTGATAAAGATACGGAGGCTCCTTTGTGTTGATTATCTTATGAAGCAAGCACAGTAATCTAAAACTAAGGTATGAATTTAATGAACAGCCCAGTATGGAGAAACGGTAAATGGATATGTGATCATGCCGACGTTGAGCTTGAGAGAACAGGCAGCATCCATGGAGGGGTAAATTGAATTCCCAAAAGTAAAAAAGGTAAGATGAGTGCTTTAACTAATCTTATTCGGGTTGAAATTGGAAGCAATGAAGCGAACATATCTATCCTTCTGAGTGTACCATATACTTTACCCAATAAAGCTGTGACATGATCACAGCATATCATGTTCTCATTGAGTCAAATACCTAGATTTTTAGACCTAGAAAGGCGAGCCAATGACATTTGTTCCAGTCTTATAGAGGGAAAATCCGAGACATTTGTGTGCGGCTTAGCAATGATCATAATTGGATTTTGTCGGATTTAATGTCGAATCTTTGAAAAATATGTCGCTATCGTCTGACGAAGGCTTTTTGAATAATTTTCATTTTTACAATTTTTACAGGGTAGCGATTCTCAGACAATTTGGTTGCCTCCAGACAAACAAACCGTTTCAATAAATTAAGCGCATGCCCAAAAAATGTTGTGGCAACAGAAAAATATTTCATAGCAACGTCAAGTTTGTGCGCATGATCTGTAATTCTCCCATGCCGTTCCCCGGAGCTTGCATCTAAATACTCAGTCGCCTGGCTGGGAGCTGGCGTGTGATTTTGCCACTTCATAGCGCTTGGACTGCCATGAGTAAAAATTTTGTAAAACGGTTGGCATTCCCCTTCAACCGATTGAACACATACTTGTTAAATTCAGCTCTACACATTTTTACAATTTTGCGTACTCACAAGGCAACTGTTTTTGGCCCAAACACATGAAAAAAAAACAAATTTGTTTTTAAAATGTCGACTTCTTTTGCAAAATTTTTGAATTTTGAAAATTCCGTTTGTCAAATGATAGCCAAAGGGATAATAAAACTAAATCTTTTTCGATTTTTTTGTTTTAGACGACTTTCATGAGCTAAATCGTGTTAACCGTTTTGATATGAACTTTTCGTAAGGGATAATTCAAGGTCGAACAAAGGTCAAACCAGAAACAATAAAAATTTCTAGAAATTCATTTTCAGAGGATAAGAATAAACGAGTTGAACCCAAATATCAATCGCATTATTGGTGTCCCAACGACTGACTCATCTTCGAAAACAGTATCAAAAACGGCGTCGTAAGGTAGAATACCCCCTTAAGTAATAGCTCGCGAAATAAACTGTAATTAAATTATTACTATTGTTTTGCACACTTGAAAGCACAGAAGTTTGTTATTTTTTGCATTTATTTCATTGTTGTAGTATTTTAGATTTTTGTGTATTCCAATTTGTTGCTGTATAGATAGATAAGATCACAATACTAACATTAATTAACTTTAATAAAGATTGTTAAAAAATCATATATTGCTATGGTATTGCACAACAATGTAAATTACATCAAAATCAGTTCCTTGCATACATACCTTTGCTCGTAACATTGCGTACTGTTGGTCTTGGACTCTTCCTTATTCTATTTGGACTAATTTTTTTATTCTCTTTATTGATTCCCGATGAAACCTTAAGATTATGCGGCTTAATACGGCTTTGTTCCAAAACTGCAAAAATACAAAATGTAGTAAAATTTGAATAAATACTAAAAACTTAAGCGCGCATACCTTTACAAATCCGTGCTCTATTGGAAGCATTAACGTTATGTTCTGCGAGAATACTCTTGAATATTTCTTTATCATTTGCCTTTTTCTTATCAGCGGAATCTTTAATATTAAAGGTTGAATTAACTTCTTCCAATAATTCTTTATCATCAATTATTCGAGTTTCATTCAGTTGAGTATTTAGTACCCCGAAAGAAGGTGGATGTTTAAAGAGGTGATCATCGTTATCATTAGTATTATCAATAATATTTAAGTGTGTATCAAATTTTTCTAATAGCTTGGCTTTGCTTCGTTTAGCTATTTGGATTGCATTCTCTTCATCTTGATATTTGCGCTTACACCTTTCATTATTTGTAGTCTTGTCAAAACTGAGCAGAGCAAATTCGAAATCTTCTTCGTTTTCTCTTTCTTCTTCGTTTTGAAAAGCGGCTTCTTCCTGTTCACAAACAAATTGGACTACTTTATTAAGATTTTCTCGGAATCCTTTCTCTACACCATCATCTACATTTATCTCTTTCAAATTATTTCGTATTATATCGGAGTATATCTTGATTATCTTTGATGAATGTTTCCACTTTATGTGTTCTTTGGAAGCTTTTATATCGGAATCTTTTCCTTTCATATACATTTCAAGAATGCTTGAATATTTTGTTTCCTTAATTTCCTTTCTTAATCTTTCTAAATCACTCAAATTCTCATTATATGGACAGAAAGCTCGTGCATGCTCTTGTTTAAGGTTCTCAAACGTTCTATCCAACTGAAAATAAAAGTGATATTTTATAAATTTTTAAATACTCTGCTATTATTATACATATAAGATATAACGTGGTTATATTTAGATTTAGAACATTAACAATTAAAAGCAATTACTTTAAGCAATTAAAAAATTTGGTTGAAAAGTCAGAAATGCAAGCTCAAGTCAAAATGAGCACACTGATATCTTTGCTCATACTTTTGCTCACTCTAAACTTCGCTTGTAAATTAGCAAGATCGTGGTTAAAAGAAAGTCGTAAACTAAAAAAAAAATAAGTTACAAAAAATAACAGATATTGCGTAAATTTATGAGACCTTAAAATATTCGAGCACAACTGTATTGCAGTAGACTTGTCTTAGATATGAGTTTTAACTTACAGAATGATAAAAATAAAACAAATTTGCAAAAATTAAGATTTTGTAAATTTATCTTTAAGGGTCGGTAGGTTCTAGTCGAGCAATATCAAAAAATTTATTTTTTTTGCATATTTTAAATCCTTATAATGCCCAGAATAAGCCTCTAAAACGATTTGACGAAGTACGGAGAAATGTAAAAGTTACAGCTGGTTCAGTTCGAACGCGTACCGGCCGAAAATCATGCCTACGCGGTCGGGCCAAAGGCAGATACACGCGCGGCGTATTGTTTGCTCAGCAGATATAAAAATTCTTTTATGTGTTTTATATAATGTCACTTGAATATAATAATATCAGTTTCACGAGGAAGAGGAAGGATTGCTCTATGATCTAGAAATAGCTGACTAGCTGTAATAAAACAAAAAAGGGTAAAATATCGGCTTTTTTCTTCAAACGGTCGCCATTTTATCGAAAATCACTGAATTTTTCTAAAAATTTATTCTACTTTGCAAATAACTTTGATTTTTCTGTTTCAGATAAAAGAGGAAGGCGGAATCCTGCACGGCGCAACGCGTTGCACGCTAATAGTTAAAAATGTCGAATTATACATTATTTACCTTCTTCTGTGAAAACAAAATTCATAAACTTCAGCCATTTTTCAGGTCGCTCGATAAAGCATCTATAAAGCTAAAAGATTCGAACTCATTTTTCTTAACCTGTTAACCGGGTGTGACGAAATATTTCGTCATACCAGGAAGGCAACTGCAATGGGCATGATAACTTTTTTCGTCATGGAATTTTTATAAATAATATATGAAAACACTTATATTTTACGTCCTACGACCAAGCGCGGCCATATGATCACACTTCAAATTTCCACAGTTCAGTTTCAAGCGCAATATTCTTTTTTATAAAATGGACGTTGTACGTTCTGTCGGGTCCAAGTATGGCTAATAGGTAACTTGTAGAAGAAACTATTTACGAATTGCCTTAGAGTGATGATGAAGTAGTGTTCGATCGTCGATGTCGAATTATAAGTGCAGTAGCAATGCAGAGGATAGCGATGACACCGAAGATCGAGAGATAAGAGTTTTTACGTACTTGCCGATTTTGAAAGGATATTGGAAATTTGTGTTTTATATATTTTATAAATATGGCAAAATATTTTGTTAAAATAAATAATTAAGAAATGAAAACGATTTTCTGTTATTTCTCACTGCAAAGAAGAAAGTCCCCATTATGAAACGAGTTGAACAAAAGGTAATTCCCCGGTTAATAGGTTAATTTGAATATTTTGCAGAATCGGCAAGTGTGATTAGAACGTACTATACAGAGATTGGACACGAAGGTCTAGTAAAAGTAAACCGGTGAAAATCGCTTGTAAGAGAAACTGGCGCAAGATGATGAATGAAATGGATTTTGTTGTTGCTATTAAGAACAAATAGTGTATCATATAAATTTAAAAAAAAAAAAACATTGTATATATTTTTGCAGCGTTTAAATGAAGGAAAATATTCCCATTTGTCTCATTGCAGGGGCACTTCTTAAAAAGATTATAAGCGATCCTCCGTGCTATTTGTTGTGAAAAAATTATAATAAATAATATTTATTTTTATGCCTATCACATTTAGATGTCTATGCCAAATTAACACAAGAAAACAACTACATATTATTAAGTTTCTTTTTCATACCATTTCCTAAATTATGAAGAGAGTACAGAAAGTGTATATTAGATTACAAAACAACTGTTTTTTATTTTATTTTCAAAAAATTTCGACCGCATGAAAAAGTAATTTCAACATGTTACGGTTCAGATTAATACTTCCGAAGTTATTAAGGCTGCAAGCCCCATATTGGCTTACCTCTAAAATCGGCAAAATAATGGCCTAACACACATGCGGCTATATGTTTCAACCATAGTCCCACCAATTGCAGAAAATTACCCATTTCTGAGCCTTTTCGACAATTTTATTTATTTCGTAGATGACAATCATCCATCGAATAAGAAATTCCAACATGACAACGCCCGGATTCACAGCGCAAGTGAAGCCCATGAATGGCTGGCTTTCATCGAAGGGCCATTGAAGAATTTTAAATAACAATAAAAGACGCTTGGCATAAGTATTGAAAGATTGAGACTTTTAGTGAAAAAGATTAAAAACCATATTTTCGATACAAATAAGAATAATGGAGGACCAACAAAATATTAGCATTGCAATTTCTATAGAAAATTTTAATGTGCTTTTATTTTACTGATTTTTATCAAAATATTGCAAATGGACTTATACCAATTTCGCGCTATTATTGGGTTATAAATTGACAATGCAAGGAAATTATGTCAAGACACTTTTTAATTTCCTTAAATAAAACTTTTTAATTAATACAACTATATTAATAAAGATCTAATTAATATTATAGCTTGTTTTTAATACACTCGAATACAGGTTGAAAAACAACGTTAAAATCTCTTATAGAGTAACGTGGACTTAAACTTCGCTGACTGTAGTTCTGAAAAAATGCAGAAAACAAGAAGACAACAGGCGTTTTCGCGTTTCAGTTGGTCAACTGAGACGAAACTTTGAGCAACCGTCTCAGTTATCTCAGTTCAGGAAATTTCAATTTGTACAGCTGTTAATGTAATGAACTTTCCAATTTGAAATTTAGAAAATAATATTGCTTTCTGTTTGCTAAGGACACCATTTCGTCCGCTGACGCAAATAGCAGCTACCAAAATATAAATAAGTACAAACACTTTTAAAAAATTCACCGGTACTAGTTAATACTCATTAACTGAGACAACTGAGATGTGGAAAACCAGTCTCACTTACTCAGTTGCTCAATATGTGCACGCAATTTTTTTGTAGCTCAAAATGAACTGAGACATTTCGCGAAAGCACATTTCAACTGAGACAACTGAGAATTTTCAGTTATCTCACTTGTCTGAGGTCCCGCGAAAGCACCTAACGTCATCCGCAAAAAATCGCACTGACACAAAAGACATTTGTTAATATTTGGGGGATTACTGTGTTGGCCTCAAAAAACTTTTTACATTTTTCAATATTTTTGATCTTCTGAAATAACTCTATGTAAATCTCATTTATCATATTTGCTTCAGAAAATGAGTTGTATACAATTTCCTGGCGACCGGTCGGTACACAACTTCAAAACTTTAAACGCGTTTTTCACGAAACCATGTTTTTCGAGTTGGTATGCAGTACTCCGGTATCTAAAAATTCTTTTTAGTTTTTTGGAATTTTTACTTGCATCTGGTCAGAACGTTAACAACAAGTCTCTACTTTAAGAATCTGACAAATTTTTAATTTCAGATCACTGGAGGGACTGGAACTCTGTACACCGTGGACCCGCGTTTTTTTGGAGGGTTTAAATTCAGCTCTCTGCATCGGCACCATGTCTGGGGAATTTTACCAAAAAATTATCCATTTGGACTTTATGCTACAAGTGAAAAAAACGCTAAAAGTTTCATAATTGTGCCCATCTTACTTTTCCCCAAAAAAATTGCGAAGTTAAGTATCAAAAACAGGCCATCGCATTAGAAATCTCCCGTAATTAAAAAAACTGAAATATTGCTGCTTTTTTATTTAAAAAAAAATTTAATTTCTCTATTTTTATAAGAGGACCACCCTGTTTAAAATTTTAGTTAAAAAAGGGCCCTTTTCAAAGCCTTGAGAGCAAAAGGGCTCTTTTCCAAAATTCATTTCAGAGCTATTATTTCCTTTAACAGCAACATTAATTTATTTTTTCGTAGTAATTACACTGAAGTTTTACACTAAAGTGTTTTGTGTAAATTTTGTTTAGTTATTTAATGTTTTACTAGTAATTATCATTTTGAAGATATCTTGTGATCACTTAACATGACAAAATCCACTTTTGAAACTGATAGACATTAATTAAAACAAGTTTTCAAGTTGTTCGAGTTTCATTTCGCAGTGTGCCAGCGGTAATGTATGACATCGTCCATTAAAAGCATTTTGCTTAACCATAACCAGGAATCTCTCAGTCCAAGAAAAGAAAGCAGTGTTCTATTTAATTGTAAACCACGATGGATTCCTACTCACTTTCCCCTTATTACTAATCGCAATAATAGGGAGATCTTCATAATCGAATAATTGGGTTAGTATCACTCAAAATTGAGCACTATTGTTGTGGATGCATCTTATACGAAAAACTTGTCAATAATTGCAAGGAAAATATATTTCTTTTACAAAATTGATAACTATTTTTGCGCACACTTATTAGTGACAAGGTACTTAAAAGTCGGTTCTGTTTACCATTTTTGAAAACTGCGAATTACGTAACTGGGTTCACCTTGAATCAAGATTTCCACAATCATTAAATTACTTGTAATATTTTAACTCAGATGTACATCTTCTCGCTGAACAGGAGAGATCACGTTCCAGGCCGAACGCACACATTCCTTGGGTGCTCCTTCAGTGATTTCCTCTCCCTGCGGACACTTCAGCTGCTTCACCGAGTGCTAAGTTCAAAGCTCCCCAATTACTTGTCCTGTAAGTTCAGCTTCTCCAGGTCGGGAGATCCAGGTTGCTGCTATTGCTAACCTTTCGGTCTCGCGCTATGGATTTAACTTTCCAGGTTAGTGCGTGGAATCGACTGCCACACACAGATACCTGTGGTCGCCTTGTTCCTTTAAAGCTAGGTATCTTGATATGTTACAGGGTAAATGACAGCAACCGACTCCCTACTACCATTTTTCCGCTCCTCCCTTCACCCAATAATATTACCTAGCAAACTTATCACGCTACCCATATTAGCGTTTCTTTCTTCTTCTCGAAAGCTCGCTCATCGCAATTTTCGCCGGTCTGGGGCTTTGCAGTCTTTACATACTTTCCAAGAAGAGTATCTCGAATTTACTGAGCTGAGTTGGCGTGTAAATGTCGGTTGACGTGCGGACGTTTTGCATTAAATATAGCTTAGATTAGCGTTATTTTAAGATTAATGATGCTATCTGGTTAATATAGTTATTTTACTCAGTTAACTCTTTTCTATTGTATTTTTATATTGCTTCTCTATAGCTGTAAGTCATTCTGTTGTACCGTTGTGTTGTTCTTCTACAATCTTTTTATAAGGCTCTAAGGCGTTTTGATTGTTATGTTTTAAATCGAATAAAGAATAAAAGTAAGAGCAGCAACAAAAATGTTATCAGTGATATTCGCCCAGCAGTGGTAATATAATGGACATGTGAAATTCAGTAATCGATCGAATTTTAAAGGATTAAAATCAGAAAAGGCTCTAAAGATTGCAATTTATTAATTTTTCAAATTTCTAATAAAATAAAACTCGTTTGGAAGGTATGCAAGTTCAAAATTTGGGTTTTAATTGGAAAAATACCCAAAAATGAACCCTAGCCGACCTTTTACAAGGAAATTACTATTTTATCGGACTAACTATTGTATTATGTCAGTGAGCCACAAATAAATGTTCATTGGTTACATTAAAATTACTAACATAATTTTCGGCGATACGTTACTACGTAACATTATGAAATAAAACTTAAAAATTTATGTTCAAATATAAATTTTTAAAGCCATGTAAATAAAAAATGTCCAAACCATCAAATAAGAACATGATTATCTTTGAACCTTACTGTACCTGTTAAACTTTCAATTGTGAATTAATTCGATATTTCTAAAATTTGAGGTTAAACTTGAATGTCAAATAATCTTAAAATAAATGCCTTAAAAATAGATTTATAATGTTTACTAGAAGTTCAATTTTTTTACGCGTAATTGTTCAACAAATTAGTAAACCATTAGCAATAGTGCAAAGGCCGCATCTATTCATAAATTCAATATGTGAAAGTGAACAGAAACGCTTCTACGCCAAGGGCAAGGATAGAGGAAAAGAGAAACAAAAAAAGACGAATAAAGTTGAAATAAACGAAACACTACTAAAAGACGTTATAAATTACGATGGACTGAATAATCAAATGCAAAAGTCGTTGGATGCAATGAAAGAAGAATTCATTAAAAATTTATCGCTTCGGTCAACTACTGGGTCAATTGACAATTTGAAAATCTCTGTTGACGGGAAGGAGCACGAGCTACAAGAGCTTGCTCAAATATCGAGGAAAAATCCAAAAACAATTGTTGTAAATATGATTGGTTTTCCTCAAACAATCCCTGCAGTTTTGAAGGCAATCGAAAAAAGTGGCATGAACTTAAATCCTCAGCAGGATGGAACAACCCTTTTTATACCGATTCCAAAAGTTACAAAAGAGCACAGAGAAAATTTATCGAAAAATGCCAAACAAATTTTCATTAAGTGCAGAGACTCTGTTAAAGATATTCAGAATAGTATAATCAAAAAGGTAAAAAAACAGACTGATCTGTCGAAGGACGATGTCTTCAATGTTCAACATCAAGTTGTTGCAGTTGCTGATAAGTATATTGCGGAAGCTGAAAAAATGTTAGCAGCTAAACAGAATGAGCTGATAGGGGACAAAAAATAATGTTTTCAATTAAATTGTTTGATTAAATTAATATTACTTACGTCATCGACTTTCATTCCCTCAAATGTTTGAACTTTTTTGTTGCAAATATATCCTTTCATCTTCAATTTAAATTGAATGATCTTGACTTTGCTTTCATATCCAAAGTAGTGTTCCTGAGTTTTTATTACTGAACAATAAATAGAATCGATTTTTCGGTACCAATTTTTTAGATCCGGTTCATTAGTTAATATTGTCTCGAACGATTCTGTAAAAAAGTTAAAATTTGTAGAACATGCTAAATTGTACGAAATTATTGACAAACCTTGTTTCATTGCAGCTAGTTTTAAAGATTCTTTCAAACGTCCAATTTCATCAGTAAGTTCAGCAACTTTCTTTACATAGTAATCCTTTGGCATATTCGTTTTCAGTATATTTTGTCTGATTGTCGTTCGAATTTTCTTAGCTCGACTTGCATACTAGAAGAGCACAATATAAATACAATATAATGTAAATTGTTTTCCTACCTTTAAAGTATTGTAAGTATCTTCATACGTTAGAGAAGAGGGCGACACGTTTGCTACCATAACTGTCTGACAATTTCCTCCTAAACTATCTTTTAAAAGACGTGTCAAGTTTGAATCTCTGTACGGAATATGTTTTGAACCATCAGCAAGTTTGTTTATACAATTTCCTAGAGCCAGCAAAGATTTATTAATGTTTGCACCTTCTTTGAAGCGAACACCTATCCCTTTAGTACTCGCAGCTCTTTCGCTTCCCGCGAGATCTATCATAGATAATTTCACTGTTCTTTTTTGTCCTGTTTTCTTCTCTATCATCCTAATATGAACTTGAAAAACAGCATGACTTCGACTACTTTCTGCATTCGCATCAGTGGGATGTTGAGTTCTATTTCTATTGCCCAGTGCTAAAAGAGTTAGCAAATCCTCTGCATTATGTATTGGTTTTAGTGCCAAGCCGCTAACAACTACTCCATTTGAATCTTCTCGTAGTTTCAGCGGCCCAGACTTTGTTAAAAGATTCTTTACTTGCTCGTTATATATTTCCAGGTAGCTAATACCAATATCAAATTTTCTTGTTTCCTTTAATATGTTAATCTTATTAAATAACTCCCTCATTGTAAGAAATGTGATTCCAGGGTAATTGTCGTTTCCTAACATTGTAAATGTTTTACCTGCGCCAGTAGCGCCATAAACAAACACCGAACAATTATATCTGAAAATGGGAATAACTTTATTCTGGTATAAAAAGTACAGAAAATGTGTCATACCCATTCATCACTGATTCTACTAACGGTTTGGTGCCATCCTCAAATACATCTACATTTGTGGCCTCAGCATCAAATACTCTATCAAATTCCATGCTTATTTTTTTATTAATTCTTTTGGTTATATCGCGGTGATGCTGTTTGACGCCTTGGAAAAAGAACTCGTCCTCATCTTCATCCGGATCGAAGAGTAAAGTTTTGTCATCAATCACTTTTATAATTGTTCTCTGATTTTGCTCAAACTCGCGCCTATTATTAGGTCTTACCCGCACAATAACTCTTATATTTTTCTGTTCGCCACTAACCATTTTTATTTGTTTTATCAAAACAAAAATAACAAATAAAAAGCTTCTTAACTTTTTTTTATAAATAAAACTTGAAATAGTAACTATTTATAAAGACAAAACTTTTATAGATAAAGTGTGTCATTTGTATCACAAAATTCTTTATCCAAATACACCGTTCTGGTAATATTTACTTTATTAAAAACTATTTTAAAATCCTCATGAAGTCTCCGTTATCCACTTTCAAAATCGGTCGTTTAGTTTACAGTTATGAAGTTGGCTGTCCTGCTGTTTGAAAACAAAATCGAAAATGAGTGCGTTCATTCTGATATTTGTTTTTTTTTATTTTAAAGATAATTTCATTAATATTAGTTATAAAATGTGAGTTATCAATTTAAATGAGTAATAGGTGCAAATTTCAAGATAACTAAGTAACTTTGAGATTTCAATTCGGTACAAGGAACACTTAATCAATAATAAACAAATTCTTAGAATATTTAACTACTCTAAGCATTAAGCCTAACAATTAACATACATTTAGAAAGTAATTACAAATATGTTTATCATATTTAATGTTAAAAATTATTATATTCATAATATAAACGGCAAATCTACGTATTTGAGAAGCTGTGGTTTATACACAATAAAGCGAACGCAGCCATTTTCAAAAACGTCAGCATTTCGAGATTATTTCGAATTCGTGCAATAAACGCCATTTTAACAAAGTTCGCGTCGTTTCGTTTGCGGATTTGATTATTGCCTTAACTAAGATTTTAGATTTTGCTGTTTAATAGTATAATAAAGTAGAAAGTTAATAATAAAGTGCATTATGAGTGGAAAAAATTTGTTTGCGTGCTCAAAGTGCTTTTCTCGACACCCGTTTGAAGAACTGTCTGCAGGCCATCAAATTTGCAAGGTGAAGGACTACGCAATTTGCAAATTCGTCATCATTAAACAAAGAAAAAAAGAAAACTCTTTTAAAAATACCACTTAGAATTAAAAGAAATACACGTGTTTTAAAAGTATTAATATAAATTAAGTCCTAAACGAAGTGTGATGATTGATTCGATATATTTAATAAAGTTGATTGTACATCCACGTCCCCATAAAAGTGATAGATTAGAATTATTGCAAATGGCAGGAGCTAACAACTAAAGCAACCTTTCGATTTTTCAGGACTGTCGTGGAACAACACCAATCCTCAAATGTGCTTACTGTCGGTCAGAATTCCAACAGTCAGGGTAAGTCGTTTGTAAACAGTCAGATATATCTGTTGAATATTAACCTTCTTTCCTATTAGCAGGAAAGGTAGTAATTCTTCAATATGTAGAAAATGTGAGCAGCTTTTACAGCAATATGGTAAACCTAGCGCTTGTGAGTGTTGTAACATAATGGCAGCCTTCGTTGGATCCAAGTGCCAACGGTTAGTATATTTCATTAACTTGTATAACCTGCTCTTTTGGAACAAAAAGGAAAAAAGTAATTTTAGAGGCACATGTACCAACAGCAACTACATATAGAAATAGTTTTATGAGTACATAATAATTTTATAAAAGTCCCAGAAAAAAAAACAAACTGTGTTTCTTGAAGTTGGCACATTTGACTCAAACTTGTATTGCGCGCGCAACAACTTATTCTTTTGCATTTAAATTTATCAAAATCTTTTTTTCTTTTTCGACCAAATCGGGTGGGAGTAGCATTTGTTAATAGAAACATGAAAACAAAGTAAGACAAGAGTTTATGAACGCAAACATTTTCTTTACTCCCTGACTATTAGGTGTGCTAGCTCCGAGTTAAAATATGGCCCACCAGTTCAATGTGAACAATGTAAACAACGATGCGCTTTTGATAAGCACGACGAGAATAAGAAGGTGTGTTTAATTGTCTAATAGCAGTCACAAGATATAATTGGGATTATGTCTTCATCATCAGTCTATAGGATTACTTAATTACCGTGGAATACTATTTCACTCGTTAACTTTTGTGTTGTATCTATATTTTTATATTGTATCATTTCCAATTGAACACTATTATTTATGTAGACGAAAACGAGTACTTGTAATATATCGAAAAGTAGCATGTTAACCGGTAGCATCTTGATTCAAGTTCGATTTTTTTTTTTGTATTGCTTAGTTTCAAAATTGCTGTCAATTGACTGTTTTTTTTTATTTTGCAGTGTCGAACGTATTTAGATCTGGTACTATGTTTGCGTTCATAGAACTTTGCCGACGGAAATTTTCATGCAATTAATATCTAAAAAATAGTAAAACAAACAATGATAATCTTTTTATTAGAATTATATATGTATGTATAAGTAAAATAAGCATATATCGTAGGCATATTAGTGAAATTTTTAAATTAAAAATGTTTAAAAGCTGGAAATGTGAATTGATATGTCCCAGTCCAGTTACATTAATTCACATAAATTTTCTAGTTGCTCCTAAATCTTGCTGAATGTAATTAAGGGCATTAAGTTATAATTTCAACTTCTCTGTATGCCTACGATATTTTAATTAATTAATTTGGCTTCAATATTAAAACATTACAACTTGAAAATTGCGCGACCTTACATAATAATTCATAGTTCATAAAGAATTTAACTCATTTAATATTTCGACGATTGAATTTTTGGCGGAATAAGTGGCGATATTGGGATAAATTTCAATAATAATGATTTTTGGGGAAATCTACAAATGAACAAAATTTCATTTAGAATTATACCCATGAATCCGCCACTAATTCGATGGTGGAAATTGTTTCGGTTTCATATGCAGAACAAAGTGTGCAGAAGTTCGGCTTTTGTCAATGTTTATTTAAAATCATGAAATTTAAAATACTGTTAGAGCAGAAATGAAGTATTAAAATTACCCAACACAATCAGTGTTTGTGATAAAGAAAAGCTAAATGCCTTTGGCTCTGCCTCAATAGCAGCACCAAAGAGTTAAGTGGGAAACAGAACTTGGAGCTGGCGCTGTCTGGTGCTCGGTCTGTAGCTAAGTACATACAAAATATGTAACACTGTCAATTTTACCTAAAAGTAGTGCTGTTCTTCGTAAAAATTTAAAATTTGTTTAAAAAAACGCTTAAGCTCAGTTAAGCAAAAGTACAACCTAACAGAAATAAAAGCACTTATTCCAGATACCTCTGAAATAATTTTCCACACAATTCCATGTTCTTTTCGAGTAATTTTAATAAAAATTTTCCTTTAAATTCGTGTTCCAAGTCCATTGAATTAGAAATGTCATATTTGGCGCGCACTAAAAGTTGAAAGGAGATAAAAGTGCGCGTCAGTGCCAGCACCACGCGCTAGCACCAGATAGAAATTCTGTCGGCGGTATCGAATGCCTACGTTTTTAATTTTTGACTGATTGCGCGACAGCTCCAAATTCTGTTTCATTCTTTATTTTCTCTTTGCTACTACCGGACGGCTTCACTAGTAACACCAAACTAGATGTTAATCTAATTAATTTCAACATCCGTTTATCTAGATAGTTAAAATCATGTCACAGAATTTTTCGGTAAAATATTTTTATTCAAATACCCCAAAAAATGAATTTGTCATGTCGAAGCTATTTAGAACTAGTTTTACGTAAGTCGATTTACATAATACTAATCCGCTGAATTTTCTGTCTCGTCTTTTGTCCAATTTGCTTGTTTTTCCTTTCCAATACCCATTATTTGCCTACTACATCAGATGATGACTTAAATTAGGACTAGTATGGGCCTAATCATAAACGCAGGTTTGCACTGCAGCTGCATAATTCAGCAATACAATTTGTACAGCTGAATTGTAAAGCTAATGCGCAAATTTGCGTTTATGAATGGGCCCTATTTGCTAGTTTAGGATGTTTAGATCACACCACATTAGTATTACGTAAAACTAGTCCTAAATGGCACGGTCTAAACCGAGATACTTAGGAAAATATGAATAATAATAAATAACTGCTTCACTAAATAACAAAATTTAACGTAAATCGCGAACTTCTTTTTATATATTGTTAATTGCAAAAATCTATTCCTCTGACTTTCAATTTGAATCCATTTTGACTAAAGCCGCTCTTCTGCCAAATTGACAAAGTTAGCAATAGCTGTGTTCGCAGTATATGAAAATTGACTTTTGACATTTACATCGCATAAAACCAAAGCATCAGCGCCCTTGGTTTTTTATTTATTTAATAGATCGGTGAAAGACCTTGGCCCGTATTTGGTATCTCGACTCGATTTCCATCATTGTCGATATTGAGAAATTTGTATTTGGCAATACGATATCAAGAAGGTTGCTGTCGACAGGTGGATGGAGAAAGGTTAGAAATTTTAAGAATTTGTACGCGATAAAATTCTACTGCCGTCAATCTTCAGGTTTGGATGGATTACAAATGTTCTATAAAGAAATTAATTCAAAATGAAACTGCTTGCTATTTCGCAATACGATCTAGTCGGCAAAAAAAATTACCATATAACGGCTTCATTTGGAATTAATTTCTTTATAGGAAAGTAGAATTTTAAAATCACATATAAATTCTTAAAAGCTTTTTCCATTCACCTGTTGATGACAGCCGACAGAAACATTGTCGATATTGTATTGCAAACTACAAATTCCTCGATAGCGACATCAAGTCAAAATACCAAATACGAGCTAAGGTCTATTAAAGAACACAGCTAGTGGAACTTAAGGCGAATGGTGTTAATAGTTTTTATTGCTGCGATATTCGCGGATTTTTTCTTTTCAATGTTTTTACATGTTTAAACATCTGAAATCAGAAACGGTCAATCAATGAGCTTATTCACAAAACAAGCTTAATATAAAATATGGGAAAATAAGGTAAACATGTCTTGTTTACTCTATAGAACCCTTAAACGATCTTCAGATAAATTTTAGCCGATTTTCATTTTTTTGTTTTGATTTTAATTTCAAGCACTAGCTGTTGTAATTGATCTTGGACTGATCTTTTACTTGTATATTCCTTTATTAAAATAATTAATAAAGGAGTAAAGGTAAAAAATCAGTCCAAAAACAGTTCTTTTATAAACCCGCGAGTGTCTGAAATGAAAAATCAAAAAGTGAAGGTGGGCTCAAAAAAGACCCAAAGGTCGTTTAAGTGTTAAAGGTAAAAAAAACGTTTCTTTTAAAACTATTTGCATTGCGTGCGCATTTTGAAAATAAGTTCTCAATTCCAACAGCTCTTATTCGATTATACAGTCAAATTATTATCTAAATAAGTTCGACGACTCAAATTTTTATAAAGGGTAACAACCTTTCCAAATGTCGTTGATTATTAAGGGACGCATGCTGATATTAGTTTTAGACTTCTTCGTTTTCTTTTAAATTTACTTATGTCCCATTTCAACTTTTGCCACTTTCTGTTTATGCTTACGGGACTAAAACACTAAGAATTCAATTTTTTTCAAATATACTAAAATGTATGAAAAACATTTTACCAAGGCTGGACGCAGCGAAAGAAAAGCTAACCCTCTGGTGGTGGTGTTGTTGATGAGGAGGAGCCAAAGGAATTTAGCTTTTCTTTATTAAAAACGCCGAAAGTATTAAAACATTTTGATATTTCTTTTCACTGTTCGAGTTTTGACCGGTTTTGCCTTTAATTTAATTTTGTGTTGTACATATGAGTCTGTTCATGAACGCAGGCTTGCACTACAGTTGCATAATTCAGCAATACATTCTACTAAGCTGAATTGCACAGCTTATGCGCAAACCTTATATGAACGGGCCCTGACCCTCAGTGAACGCACCACTTTTTTCGAACTCCTTTTACGCCTTCTTGTGCAATATAAAGTTTTTGCCAACAACATAATTTGCCTTGCCTGAAACAGCTCTTGCTCGTTTTGCTGGATCTGCAGGTTGATCAGGTTGATTGATATGGTAGCGGAAACAAGTCGTCTCGCAAAGCGCAAGAGCGCGTCAGCTACCTGTTTTAAAGTCGGCCCGCGGTTCCGCTCAATGCGCTGTAACTTCTAAACTACATCAGATTTTACAAAATTGATTTAACTACATATACTAGACACTATAAGGACTCAAATTATGTAAAGAAACAAAAAATCGATTTTTTGAATCGTCATGAACGGTAACCTCCCCTTAAGGGCTAAGCTCAATCTTTTTCATTTCTAACGCAAATGCAATTACCCCTTCTTTACTATTACATCGCGATACTTAATTTCTTTCAGTTTCTGAATTGTTTCTTCGTTCATTTTTAATACTTTATTATATGTATTATTGTATATTTATCAATTGTACGTAGATCTTTTCCAATAAGTTTACTCGCTCACTAATGAAATATTGTGACGCTCTACTTTCTTTCTTCTTTTGACTTTCTTTCGTTTCTTTAACTTTCAGTAAGTATACGCATCCTAATATTTGGCATCATCATAAAAATTGCCAGCTTATTAGTATTCAGTTCTGTGACTTTTCATTATTCCTTGTTGCTCATTTATAAATAGAAAATCATTTTCAAAGTATTCGTTTAATTGCAACTGAATCACTTTTCCTCGATATGTTTTTCATAAGTTGAAAGCCACATTTGATTGAGGATTTTGAAAAGCCCAAAGATAAAGTTTTAATTAAGCTTCAATGTGTTAGCGTTGGATTGCTTTTTCTTTGTGCAGATTTTTATTCAAATCCAGTAGATTTCAGTTAGAAAAGTGATTTTACTGTCAAATGAAGCGTTCGAGCAAAACACACCCCTTGATACAGCTATTTACACTACGAGCAAATTGCTGCTTCGTTTGGCAGTAAGTAATTAAATAAAAAAATTACCCGATTCAGACGTTTCTCAAATCGTAAAGTGATAGTTTTTTGAGTTATTACGTTAGGTGTGGGTACTTCTTATTTACGTTTAAAATTAGATATATAAAGACTTCATAAATTTTTGACGTATGTTTAGAGTATTCTCTGAAAGATTAAATTATCCTTACTATGAAATCTCAGTTGTTCAATTTAAAAAAAAATTATATATTCTATCTTTTCAGATTGATGGTAAATTATTATGTTGGTTATGTACTTTATCTTTCAAACGTGCAGTGGCGAAAGCTCGTCAAGTGGAAAAAGATACTCGGATGACAAAGAAACGCTCACATAATGACAAAAGTGTAAAGGAGTCTAACTCAGCGAAAAAATCATCTAGATCTGATCTCAGTAAATCAGGAAATGTTGAAGTTGCAGAAAAAGTACCGAGGCAAACCACCAATAATATTGGAGCAGGAGCTGGAATGGGAATGGCAGCCGCAGCTGCCACAATTGATCCGAATAGCTCGGATCATGTTGTTGCAATGACTCAGCTGAAAGAACAGATTGCCAGTTTACAGAAACGATTAAGTCAAAAGGATAGAGAATTATTGGAGAAAGATAAAATGGTAAGATTTAAGTAAACTATTGCTACAATTTACAATAATACGATCTAACTGAATTTTTAGATAACTGAATTGAAAGGTAAAAACTTTGCAAATGAAAATGAACTTCGAAATAAAATGAAGGAAACCGAACGGCTCTATGACATGAAGATAGATTTGTTAAATAAAAAAGTTTCAGGCCTCTTAAAAGAGGTCGCTACACTTAAAAAAGGTGTAAAGAAGAATGGAACCACGGCATCTGCTGCAGCTGCTGCTGCTGTTGCCGCCGCGAAGGAATCAGCGAAAGATAGTGGCGGATCGGGGACTGAAAGTCCAAACACCAATTAGTGATAACTGAATTAATTATGTAAATTAATTTTATTAAATTATAAGCACTCATCTAATTCAAAGTACCAGAAGGCCAATCTGAACGTTTGTAATTTTGGAATTTACTAGGTTAATGTAAAGTAAAATAGAGAAGTATTGTACAAATGGAGGAATATTGATTTATTTTTAATGTAGACACAAATTTTAAAAGCACAATTTTAGCAAATACAACGGTTCTTTTTATGTTCTTCCTGAGTTTCTGCGTCTTTTCCGCAAATGTACATCTAATAATTGGAGTGCATTTGCACATCACCCTTGTGTAGAGCTCTCGCTGGGGTTTTATGTTTAATTAGGTTTTCCCATTTCAGTTAAAAAAAATTTCCTTTTTATGCCCGTCACAATGGCAGGTTAGATATAGGTAATAATTTATAATTCTATTCGATACCTGTCGTGAAAAAATTGATAACTATCTACAAAAAGAGCTGGTCAGCCTTTCTGCTAATGTCAAGAATGACTTGCCTGTATTCTAGATAGTTTCACGTGCAGTAATCTCGTTTTGTGGTTTTAAGGATTTGATACCTATTAAGTAGCTACATATGTATTACTTTCAGGATTTTATCTAGCACCAATAGAAGGTTATCAACCATTTTAAACATTGCAGGATAGAGATTAATAAAAATGTATTTGAAAAGTTGACGAAAATATATTTAATTTACAAAAAAAAAGAAAGTTTACAAATCTACAATCCTACTACCCTAATCAAGTAATTTACAAAATCATAAAACCACGTGTCGTATACTCGTTCTTCACTAGGAAGAGTATAGGGGTGGTAGCGACTTGAAGTTCGCAAGTTTTAATGTGTATAAGTAATAGGCTAGACTTTCTTTAAACTTTGTCTAACGCGAACAGTGCGGTATAATCAGATCCTGCAATATGGGAATTATATTGTAGGTCAGCGCCAAGTTAGATGGAGTTAAGTATTGGCCTATTCATAAATGCAGATTTGCCCTGCAGCAATACATTTTGTTCAGCTGAATTGTGCAGATGATGCGCAAATCTGCGTTTATTGAATGAACCCTATTTCTTACATCGCTATAGAAAACCCACGCGTTAAATTGAATTTTTAGCAACTGCCCGATTTAGCTGGTTTAGATCGTGCCATTTAGAACTAGTTTTACGTAATTCGCATTATGTAGTACTAATTTTGTGTAATCTAAACATCCTGAACTAGCAAATACTAGTACTATTTTAAGTCATTAATCGACTTACGTAAAACTGGTTCTAAGTTCAAGAAAACACCATAGCGCTTTAAACAGACGGTTCCAAATGCGAGCGTGGATGTGGCTTTTGAGTATTGTGCGAAGAACAAAACCTGAAGTTATGGGGCGGGGAAAACAACTCTTCGGTTCTTCAATGTGAAATCGCAGCGATAGAAATAGCTAAGCAGCTAATGGAACGGAGAGTAAGATCCTCTAAGAATGCAATATGCACAGATAGCGAGGCGTCCATTAAATCTTTAACAAACGCCGGTACGGTAAAATTTAAAACGATAGAGGCATGTAAAAAGAACCTCAGGGAATTAGGGTGTACAAAACGATGTATGGCAGAAATGGGTTGAGGATGAGCTGGTTGTTTTTTAAGTGACAGTTATTACTGCATACGATTCGATTGCAAACGATCGTAAATATAGGAAATTTAGAACTGAATGGACCTAAAGGTTGGAACACACAAGTGCAATATCTCTTTTTAATCTCATTCAATCTAAATTTCCTATATTTACTATCGATTGCAATCGAATCATATTCGGTAATAAGACTGCAGGATCGTAGAATTGTCGTCAATATTCCAAATACGCGTTCTCGGTTGGTTTGTGTAAACTAGCACGAGAATTCGTTACAGGATCGAAAGAGTACGCGAAATCAAGGGTTCTGTATTCGAAACTGAAAGTGTGATATAAATATCTCTTTGGGACGTGAGAAGAACTCTCTTCCGGTTCGACATAACTATTCCAAGTGGACCTACAATTTAAGGTGGATTCTATGCCTGTATTTGGTATCGATTGATCGAATCGACAAAATAACTTTGTTGATTCATATGAAGTTTTCTATTTGGCAATACGATTAAGTCCTAAAAGGATTTACATATAACAGAACCGGAAACCACCGACATTCTACAAACCCCAATGGTTTTTTTAACCGACTTCCCAAAAACAAGTTTTTTTATCTTTGACCGCGCATAACTTCGAAACGCGTTGACCAATTTTGATGATTTTTTTTGTTAATAAGAATATGTTCAGCAATTAGTACCATGTCAAAATAATTTTTGGTGGGGTGGGGGTGAAACCTAACTTTGTAACGCGTGGACAGATTATGCTGGTTCTTTTTTTTTGTTGTACAGAGTATGAACCTCCATTCCAAATAGGAGAAACAAATTTGGCTTGGGGTGGGGGGAGGGATAATCTAACTTCGTAACGTGTGGGCCGATTTGGATAATTCTTTTTCTGTTGGGTAGAGTATGTTCCCTGGTTGATACCACGAGAAAAAAAATGTTGGTGGGGTGGGGATGGAACCTAACTGTAACGCGTGGACCGGTTCTTTAGGTCCTGTATAGAGTGTGATCCCCCCCCTATTGCTAATAGGAGAATAATCATCCTTCCTTATGATCCCGTGAGCTGAAACGTTCAGGTAGTTTTATGTATTATCTCCAATTGTGGTTGGGTAGTTGTTTTGTTTGTTAAATTTGCACCAACTTCAAAATGTAATAGATATAAAATCAAAAATTATTTTATGCTCTAGCGCTTTTTGTGACGTCGGTTCAACTTTTTTTTAACTATTTTATTCTCATGCCTTAAGAAGCATGCGACTTTCTGTTTCAATGGTGTGCTTTTTATTCCAGGGAACTGCCATGCGGATATTTAGTGAGAAGAAAAGAAGAGATCTCGTGATATGTGGGAGCTAAATTATTATAAAAACAGAAAAAATAATATACAGACTCACATAATTGATCACATGTTTCCTATTTCTAGGAAAATTTTACATTGGGACGTTTCTAATATCCATTAATCACTGAATCGTAAGTCTGCAAATAACGTTAGAAATTATTTTATTGCAGTTTTTGAAAGAGTGCTGATCTCGGTGTGGCTACGTAACGGTGATTTTGAAATTCTCTTTGTATTCAATTGTGTGAGTTTACACCAGTGGTTCCCAAACATACTATGCCCATGAACCCCTTACAGCAAAAAACTGACCATGAACCCCATGAAATAACTCTATATAATTGCATAATAGAAAAATTACAAATTTAACTTTGATGTCTTGAATGGTAAATGTAGACGTAAAAATAAAATATTTTGATATTTAAAGTAGTATTTATTGAAATTGTAACTTTTGTTTTAAAATACAAAAACATATTATTTTTTTCCAATGAGATGGTGAACCTGATGGAATGATATGAGATTATTTATGTTCGGCTCTATGTTTATGAGTAACATTCATAAGTCTGCACAAGCACTAATTTCCAGTTGTTTTCTTTTTTTCTGATGAGGCTCATACACTGCACTAAATCCACGTTCTATTAAATGGGAAGACGGGAAAGCAATCAACAGCTTCGGTGCACCCATAATGCAGGACATAAAATTGGTATCTGTTTTTGTAACCAGAATTTGTGGTATCCTTGTTCAAACATTGATTTTAGCTCCTCATTTGTGGATAATTCAATAAGTTGTTCCTGTATTAGTATGGATTCATCTGAGTTTGTGGGTCTACTTCCAAAAGGGTCCAAAACCCAATAAGCAAGTGAAAAATGTTTCCAAATCTTTGGCTGAGGTCAAAATGAAGAGCCGTTAATAAGCAAGCAAATCTTCATCTGGTTTTGCAATTTTGAAATATTTGGAAACAGAGCATTCTACTCTTCCTAAGTTTTGTTTGTATAGAAAAAGTTTTGCAACAAACGCAGATATTATACTTTTAGTTTTAATTAAATTTAATTGATCACCTTGTAGCTTCAAATTGGTTTTGTTAAATTTGTTACGAAGTAATCTATATTCTTTAGCACGACTCTTTTACAGTACCATATTTTAGACAAAGTTATTGCATGTAGCGGCGAAATTCGTTCATGTTTAAACCTGCATAGATATATAGATAGACGTCCCCGGGCGGCCCGACAACCACCGTGCGATGCTTGTCATTACTTGTATTTTATATATCTTATCTATATTTATATTTTACGCAGGACGTTAAAATTTCTACCAATTTATTTATTGCTATTTATTTTAACTTTCATGATAACAAAAATGGGTCACAATTATTTTACTTTATATTAAACCTTTCGCAGACCCCCGCCGTTGTCCACGCACCACCAAATTATTTTAAATTTGCCGCAGCCCCCCCTCACCGATCACAAGGACCCCTGGGGGTCGGTAGGAACCACTGGTTTACACCATTGGAAAGGCAAAGTGAACAAATAAACTATTTAAAAATTTATTTTATAGTGTTGTGTAGAATTTAAAGAATCCTTAAATAAGTTTTGTATTTAAAGCTAGCTTAGTGGTTATTTCTGTTAAGGTTAACAATAAAATTACAGTGAAGTTTTTTTTTACAAACATGGAAACTCGGAAAAGTGTTGAAGTTTTATTAAAAACCGGTTTAAGTCATCGCGAAATTTCAAAAAATTAAAATGTTCCGTTGGATTTGTCAGTAAGTATGGAAAAAGAATGAATTTGGAAACAAAAAATAACCAGTTTGGCCGCAAACCTATACTTTCATATTTCCAAAGAAAAGTAGTCGGTAGTATTACAACTGGAAAGTGTAGTAATGCTGTTGAAGTGCAACTCGCATTATCTAAAAACGATAATGTTAACGTTAGTGCTGAAACCGTTAGGAGCATTTTGCGTAAGTGGACTAAAAGGCAGAGCCAAGGTGAAAAAACCTCTTTTAACGAGGCGGCACATTACTCTTCGAAAAGCGTTCGCTAAACAATACAGATTCTTCAAGGAAGAGGATTGGGCTAACGTTATATGGTGAGACGAGACAAAGATCAATCGTTTTGGCTTAGACGGATGAAAATGGGCGTGGAAAAAGAAGGGAGAGTCATTATCATGAGGGAAACTGTAAAGTTTGGTGGTGTAAGTCTGATGATTTGGGGTTGCATGACAACAGAAGGAGGAGGTATTTGCAGGAGAATTGAGGTCCGAATGACTTCCCAGATGTACACAAGCATTTTAGGATCATCATTACTTCCCAGCCTAGAAAAATGGGGAAAATCAGTTTTAGATATTATCTTTCAACATGATAATGACCCCAAGCACAATACTGCTTTGACCATAAAGTAGGCTACAGGATCAAGGGTTTCAGGTTCTTATGTGGCCTCCTCAATCCCCTGACTTGAACCCAATCGAACACCTTTGGGGCCACGTTAAACGGCAATTGGCGAAATACGACCATGCGGCAAGGACGTTAAATGAGCTGTGGGCTAGAGTTCAGTTGTAGTGGGTAAAAATCCACCAAACGTAAGTCTGTGCAAGCGTTAACGGTTAATTCTATGCCAAAGTGGATAAAAGCTGTGTTAGATGCAAAAGGTGGCCACACAAAATACTCAAATAGGATTAAATTATTAAAAAGGTAAACTCTCAAAATTAATTACATCCTCAATTTCAATTAAAATTTTTTTCCAGGAAAAGTTTTTCTTTTTTTGGACTTAATTTTTTTACATTACACATAGTATATTATTATTTATAAAATTGTTTTGGATCTTTATTATATTGTATTAAATAACTGCCAAAAAGCAAATTTTTTTTTATTCCTATGAAGACATGTGATCAAATCTGTGAGTCTCTGTGTTAGCGATCAACGGTCAGGGGTACTATTTATTTATCTAAATCCACTGAAAATATAAAACGAAGTAAAAAACAGGTAACAGCAGTATAGCAAATTGACATGATGTACGCGTCGTAAAAATCATTATTAAAAAAATCCACATTCAACACTAACAATTACTATCGAATAGAAGGATTGAATACAAAACAATCTATCTACCCAAACATGTAAACAAAAAAGAAAAAAGACGATTCCTTAGAAGCAACCCGAAAGCAGAAACGCTTGAAATTTCCAGCCCTGTCTGTCTGTTTTACGCCCCCACAGTCTATTGCGGTATGTTCAAATATTAATAAAAAATATATAAAAGCTTCAACTAGGGTGCAACCTCTTTTATAAAACTTTTATTTGCAATTTACCAACGATATAATTTTTATTCTCACGGAAAATCCAGACCCAATTGCTAACATTATCAATGGGAATCAGGTAAAGTTTTAACCCGCATTATATTTTCTTTAAAGCGTCGATGAAGTAAATGATAACGTGCCGGCCTACCAATACGGAGGTTGCAGGTTCGAATCCCACCATGTCTTTTTCCTGCTGACAACAAATTACGATAAAAGGCAAGTGGTTCGGAATCCACTTTAAATTGTAGGTGCGTTCGCAATCGTTGTCTCGAGTAGGGTGCCCGCCTCATGCCTCACAAGTGCTTACGGGAACCAGAGAGAGATTAGGCGTTTCCACTCAAAAAATACATCGATGTTTTATCCGATGCAATATATCGATACTGTACATCGATGTATCGGTTAGAAATATTGATGTTTCCTCAAAATCGAGTACTTTTTGTAACATTACATCGCCAAGCTGCAGTGATATTATGCAATCACACAATATATGATACTAAGTGTTGTTTTGATACACAACATGCCCGAATCAAAATGGACTAGTAATTCTAAACAACTTTGTTCAAGAAATCTATGTAACTAAGGAAGAAAACGACTTTTTATGCAAAATTCGCTGATTCGGATGTTGTCGCCCAACTCTTGAAGCTGATTATCAACCGAACGATATCATATAACAAAATTAACATCGAAAAAAAGAGAATCAACCAATGCTCTGTAATTCCCTGGTTACCACCACTGCCTGTATATTGGCTCGTATTGTGGCAACTTATTTCCCCTCTTTTGTTCATCTTTGCGCTTATTGAATTTTCCGCAAGGTTAACAGCACCATTTTAGAAATTTTTAAAGCGTCTCCATTCTTGTTATATTTATAATCTCTATTCTTTGCCCATACCCATACAGCCTTGTCAATGTTATGTTAATGAAAACGGGGGTTTGTGAATACTGAGTTCGAAAAAAAATACTATCGATATGACACTGCTTTGAAATTAGCTGTTCGATGTTTTCTGAAAATACATCGATTTATCGAGTAGATAAATAAACTTTTCAAAACATCGGATTGCTTCAATGTGTTATAAATTATAAATAAATAAATAATAAATCGAGTGAATTCGATACATAGATGTATATCGATTATCCCTAATAGAGATCTTTTCTTTTATTCCAAGGCTGAGATAGAGAAAAAGTAACTAAATTTAAGATTATTCTTGTTTTCTGCTCTCGGTTGCAAAGTACTGAACATTTTTGTAATCTAGTAAACCAATAAATCAAGTACCCAGTAAGTGCAAGTTTTTAGCTTAAATTTTCCAAGTTAAGGATTTTAATTGGAATAAAAATGATAAGATTTGCTGTGGCATTTCTAGAGTGATCAGTAGTAAGTTCTGCGCATAGACTTCGAATGAGCTTTTAATATTCTTATTCAAATCCACAGCCCTCAATCAATTCAGCCAATGTTATTTGTTTCATTATTTAGTACTTTAGAAGTGTTTTAAATCTAAAAGGCTGATTAAAGAATATTTAAAAATGTCTTCATTTCATATATTCTGTAATATAAAATTCTTTCAAACTCTTAACATGATTACATAGGAAATAAATATTTTATCAATTAATGTGGCTTTGGCTTGTGACCATCTACGTAGAAATTTCGTGTGGCTTTAGGAAGCTGCAGTTCTATTCCATCTAATTCTTTAGTTAAAATAATTTGACAACCTAATCTTGAGTTCTCCTTTAGAAATGGAGCCATATCAAGAAGATCCTCCTCTTTCTCATCTGCTTCAGGAAGTTTATCTAAGTAGTCACCTTTAACGTAAACATGGCAAGTAGTACACGCAAGTGATGCTTCACACGCGCCTACAAATGATCGTTACGATAAAAGTTTTTACTTCTTGTTTATATTTACCTTCCATTTCAATACCATGTCTATGAGCCAAGTATAAAACATTGTCACCAACTTTTCCTTTCACAGAGGCTTTCTTACCTTCTTTATCTACATAAGTAATATTAACTCTAAACGATATATATTTATATTTTTGATGAAACTGATAAGAGAATTCTAGTTATACTCACACTTCCTCTTCGGTCTTGGGATCCTGCCATTCATATTCTCCATGACGAAGTACTAAGAAATTTCAAAAAAATAAGATTTATATGATATTAATATATATTCGTTTGCGCAAACCATGAAATATTTGTAAATTTCTAAAACTTATAGGTGAAATTGTATTTTGGAAAATTCCTCGCACTTTAATAAAGCGCCGAACAAGTAAACAAATCATGACAGCCAGCTGATTGAATAAAAAACGAGGGCACGTTCTAGAACAGCTGAGCCGAAATAATTTTAAAGGGTGCTTGTAAAAGTTTCAGACGATATTCACTGCTCGAAAACTGTTTTTAAGTTAGTTTTTCAAGTAGTGAAACAAATTTTTACGTAAAATTCAGACTAAATACGTTACGTCCACCAAGAGTAAAACACTTTCTTAAATAATGGAATGGATTAAAAACTAAATTTAGTGGGTTTTTATAATCTAGAGAACCAGCCCTAATTCAAGAGGCTTTCCAAATCTGACAACACTTGATGAGGAACTGTCAAATAAATTTTGCGTGATCCTATTTACTTCCCTATAACGCACATAATTTGGGCAGTATCTTTTTGCATACACAATTTTATTTATTAAGGCAACTTAGCCTCATAATGTCACTAATCAGACACTTGGATCAACGTTCCAGGTTTATTATCTGTAGGTTAGCTAATAATCAAGTGAAGCAATATTCATCACAGGCGGATGAAAAAATCGAAGATGAAGGTTTGCCCTAAATTTGTTATTTTGAAATTACTTTTAATCATAATTTCCACTTAAATCAGAATTTAGAGTGCTTAACCTTAGACAAGTGCAGACCCGTTTTCAGCGGCGAAAATATAAGAAGGAAGATCCAATGCCGCCAAGGTATTGATAGCTTCTTAACTTCCCTACAATATTATAATCTAAATTTTGTAGGACACAGAAAATGGCTGTAGATCAAGATTGGGGTTCTGTGTGGCCTGGCCCAAGGTCTTTTCATCCTGCCACAGTACCTCTGCCTATTCGCCAAGGATTTACTGAAAAAGGAGCTCCACCTCCATCAAAATATGGCAATGCCGAGTTAATGAAAATTCCAAATTTTCTTCATCTTACGCCACCGGTAATAAAGAGACAATGCGAAGCTCTAAAAAAGTTTTGTACACCATGGCCAAAAGGCCTAGAAACTGAAAACAAGTGGAAAAAGCACTTTCCTATTGAAGTAATAACAAGTGATTATTGTCACGGACTTCCAACAATAAGAAATCCTTTAAGTCGTATTGTTTCTATTAAACTGAATTTTTCTGCGCTTAAACTAGATAAACATGCAAAAGATAAATTTCTTCGTTTAGTAGGAGATCGATATGATCCTGAGACAGATGTACTAACTATTGTAACAGACCGCTGTCCTTTGCGTAAGCAAAACTATGACTATGCACAATATTTATTGACTGCATTATATCATGAATCCTGGGTAACTGAGCCGTGGGAAGCAACAAAATCAGAAGCTGATATGGAATATTACGACTTCAGTAGAAATAAATCTAAAGAATCCGTTGAAGCCATCATTAATTGGGGAAAATCAAAGGAAGAATTTATTCCAGTTGATAAGGAATTTGGTCAAACCGTAGAAAACTTAATAAATGAAGGCGAAAATGATTACACTATTAAAAAATATAAGGAGCAAGTTGTTAAAGTTTTGGGCTTAAATGACGAATTGCCTATTAGATAAAAATAAAGTTTTATGGATCATAAAGATTATACATTTCCTTTTATTTATTAATATTTTGGGTAAATTTTTGGGAGTCTTGCTGGACGGAAAGCTAAATTGGGCAAGGCATTTACACGGAAAGAAAAACAAACCACTCCGAGATTCCTGGACGTGTAGGAACGCGATTGGTAAGGTATGGGGATTATCGCCTTTTATCATAAAATATATGTATAGGGCCCAAGAATTTTTCACTCGTTGCAATAATTACCACGAAACCGTGACCTAAACGGAACTTGCTGCAATATTCACCACTACTTACAATATTAAGGTTAAAACATCCATCACGACTTTTTCTTGTTTCATTAATGACGTGAAGAGCTCATCGCAAGCTTTGTCTTCTTCTCCAGGTGGAGCTTATTATCATACTCAGATGATCGAGTAGGATGCAGAAAACACTATTGTTTTAGTTTTGTATTTTTTGAAATTTCCACACCACCTTGAGGTAGAGTAAGCGGCGCGTTTTTTTTTATCGAGGTATCCCCAGTAGGCCTAATCCACAATAAAATTCACTATTCCAAAATTTAGCGCATTCTACTTCGCTTTGCTGTTCTTGATGCATGTCGTGTTGCGAGTTCAATGTCTTTAGTACCAGTCGAAACGTCACAGACCGAAATTTCTTCCACATCATCCGCGATGGGATTATCTTTTGCATTTGAAACAAAAAATAAGTTTTAACAAGCTTTCCGGAGCTGGCGGCTCGAGTGTGGTGACAGGAATTAGACCGTTCTTGATTATTTTCCGTCTCCATTGCTCTGAATTTTGTTTATTCCCATACCACTGCTGAACCTGGTGATAGGTTCGGAACGAAGTTGTCGTGCTGCTGCTTCTTTTAGTGGTAGCGTCGCAATATTAAATTTACTTTTATATGCTGATGTTGTGAAGCTTGCATATCTATAGTTGTTTAAAGACATACTTTTCTTACTTTTCACATTACTGTATCTATATAATTTCAGAAGGAAGCGTTGTCCAGCTTTAGCAATGATCAGCATTTGTATTTTTGAATACCTGTGATACAACATCAGCATTATTTAATCAAGGAAAAATGAAATTTATTAATGTACTCCGAAAAAATCCAGATTTAAACGAGGTTATCCAGGTATTCAAAAATCCAAATGCTGATCCAGAGATCATTGCTAATCCTGGAGAACGCTCCTTCTGGAATTATACAGTTAAGAGTAATATGAAAAGTATGTCTTTAAAGAACCGTCTGTGACGTTTTGACCGGTACTAAAGACATTGAACTCGCAACACCTTGTCTATCAGGAACAGCGAAGCGAAGTTGAATGCGCTAAATTTTGGAATAGTGAATTTCATGTGGATTAGGCTTACTAGGGATACCTCGATAAAAAAACGCGCCGCTTACTCTACCTCAATGTGGTGTGGAAATGAGTTTTTTGGCCAAAACGCGTGTTGAACTACACTTTGCGACGCTCGTACGTCAAATCTATTGATTTTACGAAAAAACGGTTAATACATAAATTGTAGGAAATTTTCTCTAGTTTCATTTTGTATACTAATGTTTTTATCGTGAAATGAGTCGGAAAGGAAATATTGTCAAAAAACTGCTTTTAGGCTCCATTTTTCCAATATGGCGGTGCGGCGGCAAAGATGCGAGGTGGCAAAGTTGAAATTCGAAAAGAGCACATCGAAATCTATAAAATTACCAATTTTTAAAACTTCCGGAAAACTTTCCAGGCAAAACTACCAAATGACTGGCAAGAAATAAATTGTTCTCTAGTGCCAAGAGTATCAGAAGACGAAAAAGTGCCGAAAATTTTAAGGAAACACAATTCATTCAATTTCAAATTAACAATACCATTTGTTTGTTCTAATTATTACCATTACTTACCTAAACTGAAATGGAAAATACAATAAAATATAAATAACTAACTAGCAGACACTGTGCGTAATGAATGATGTGCTATTTATATGAAGCGAAGGAATGGAATAGACCGTCGTGATCCAGCGTAACTGGAGCTTTAGATCTTTTCAGATAAATCTATAGTAAGTGCAAAAAGCACAATAAATATTATTGGCGCAGTTCTAATAGGTAACACAAAACAAAGTTTTTTTTAAAATAATAACTTTATTAACATAACAAAATACATTTAAAAAATTTTATTGTCCACATGCAAAGATAAAAATTTTCTATCTAAAAACAAAAGCACTCTATGAGTTTGTTTGAATTCTCTAAACAAGATTTGCTTTTAAAATAACATTTGGCTGTTCAATATCACGTTTGCTTTGTATTAGCTTCAGCTCCCTTTCTTGGGATGTTACTTTTCTCTTACCGGTCTTTACATCATCAGGCATGCTATTAATTGTTGTTTTTATAACGGCCTGTAAACTAGCAATTGTATATTCTAGCGCATTGCTGATGTCCTTGTTTAGGTGGCTATGTGCTAGGAATAGTGCTGCAAATAGATCACCAGTTCCTGTAAAGTCTATTCCATTGCCCTGCTTTGGAATTTTTAATGTACATCTTGTACCATTGCTTTGACTGAGAAACGCCATTAGTTCTCCATCTGCCCCCAGTTCTGTACTCGATAATGCAACTGTTTTCACATTTTTATCGTGAAACCATTTCATCACTGCCCAGACATCTTTCTGATCTTGGATTTTGTGACCTGTTATAAGTTCCACTTCGTATTGATTAGGAGTAATAATATCTGCCAATGGAATAATTTCATCGCGATATATTGGCAAAAGTTCTTTTGGAACGTACATTTGTCCATTGTCGCCCATAACAGGATCGCAAACTGTAAGAATATTTAAAAAAATATTTTTTTCTTTAGAAATATTAAATTCGTTTTCAATTTTTCTGTTGATACATATAGGTAGCTCTATAGTGCAGTGTTATTTTTGAATCTGATAAATTGCCAAAGGACTGAATAAATCTTAAGAAATCAAAGGTAAACAAAAGTTAAAAAATAATAAGTTACTAAAAAATGATGTATAAAATTAAAGTCATTATAAAACGATGATATTCGGATATCATACACAAACATATTGCTCCCGTTTCGTATGGTAAAACCGGCCTAATATGAAGAGTAAAAATCAACAGGAGTAGATTTAGTGATTGCATTCGAGCATATAAGGACTGGTCCAACAACTGTTATGGTCGCAAGCAAAATTTTCCAAATTTTCCGCCCGGAAACCTAGAAATTTAAAAACACCCCGACTATGGATTTGCAAAGAAAAAGCCAGTTAACACATTCCCTACCTCAGCTAACCAAAACCCACACTTGATTCTGGCTGGAGAGAGAAAAATATGTGTTCACAATCACTATATGCACATCTAACACATCAGCCATGCAAGTACCGCTCGCCCGACACAGCATACACAGACGTCGCTAGAAAATGTTCCTAAATCAAATTAAATCTCCTTTGTCCTTAGTAGTGATGCGTTCAGGAATTGTTCAACAGAAGGGTCTGAGTAGAAAAGTTAGTCACAATAGATCTGTTATCAGAAGATTGTTTTAAACGAGGGAGGGAAACGTTATATTTTAATTGTAGATGCATTTTGCAGTTAGTTTGAATATCAGGAACGATATCTGACCATCAGCATTTATAAATATGCAAGCCCTTTCCGTACAAGATTATTTATCGGTAATAATAGTAGTTCCCTATAAATGAGAGTGGATTGAGGCTCAAGTAGTGCGCGAAGTGAGGGATCTAGATGAAATCAGGCGCTTTTACCAAGCTGTAGATGAGTGATAGATAATCAATGTTGCGTCGATGTTTTAGAGAATCAATCTCGAATTTCACTCTTTCAACTTTGTCTAACGCTGATAACGCGATGCATTTTGTTTGCCTAGTCTAGGCCTGAAATGGGACTTGTAGATCAAGGCTTTTAGAGCATCTATTTCGTGGCGGGAAGGGAGAGGGGGCATTTCCTGATTAGAATGAAAATTCTCTGACATTTCCAGAAAGTGGTCACCCTGTTCGATTATTGTCTATAGCGTTGACACAGAATTTTGCTAAAGAGTCAACAAAGTACATGAAATCGAGGATTCTGTAATCGACTAAGATATGAAATGGATTCAAGATAAGAAATAAAAGGTCATTAATATTTTTAATAGGAGAAAAGGATGAAAGAACAGATCCTTACGGTACACCACATGTAATTTCATAGCTATTAGATCTTACTTTGTCCAGTATTATCTGAGTCGAAAGAGGAGATAAAGCCTTCGATCCCTTTAACTAGAATAAATCCAATACGAAATGTTTGAAACTTAGCTAAAAGAGCGAGAGATATGTCAAACTCTTTCATAGGCTTTTAAAACATACAAGGCAACAATTTCGTACTATTTTGAAGACAATAATTTTACGTTATTGAAGAAAGATAGTAGATCTCTGGTAGAGCAACCAGTTTGGGCATCAGACTAGGTCTGTCTGTTTACTGGAAAGTTTTACACAAAACTGAAAATTTTCATCCGCACTGGGTCTGTTTACTTTTGGACTTCAAGAAATTTGACAGTAGAGTAATTTCCCCTTTTGCCCAAAATTTACACATGCTGATGAGTGTGGACAAAATTGTGGCAGAACTCTTCTTCTTTTATGGTTGACAACTCGCAGCTTGTAAATAAAAATGTCAATAAACAGGGACCTATCAACTTTTTTAGTAAATTATTATTCATTTTTATTTATTTTTACGATTTCTTGTAAACACAATGATCTTTGCACTGAAATTTACTTTTGACAGTTCTTCAGTTCTCATCAATTTACCCAAAAAGCGTCTGGTAACTTTCCCATTTTCATCCCCTCGTCCAGAAGAACATTTTTACTTGGTTTTATCAGACAGACCTTCTGGCAATCAGCGAAAATGGCTTCGTGAATCCTTAATATATGTTTTGATGCGCATTCTAAAAATCCTCAGATTTCGCATTTCATCACTTGCAAAGTAATTGTTTGCTAAAAATTGTTATCAAAAAACGAAAGATCCTTTAATTGAATTTGTGTCGTAAACAACAAACAGATTCTCTCAGATTTTTTGTATAATTTAAAAGTTAAAATTGGGACAAAATTTCAATTAAGAGTTGATAAGCTATTCAAGAATGTTTAATAGCACAGAAGTGAGTGAAATCGGTTTGTAGTTGCGATTGTCTGTCACTCCTTTTTTAGGTATTGGCTGGATGCGAGCAAGTTTTCGAGTAGAGGGAAATACTGCTTTCGAGAATGGCAGGTGAAAAAGTTTGCGAAGAGGTTTTGCTAAAAAAAGGCATAGCATTTTAGTACTAGGGGCGAAAACCCATCAGGTCTAGTCAGGGGATTTTTTTCTGGAGGGGCACAAGGGCCAGACGGGCAAGCAATGTCCTCATAAGATTACACTATATCTTTGGGATTAATTGCAAAATAATGACACACAACAATAACTATTATAAATATACTTGTAATAAAGGTTTAATAATGAAAATAATGAAAAATTACATGTTTGATAGTTTTCTTTTATTTAAAAATGAAAAGTAAAAGCGCTTGTGAAAATTTTTTCTTTGGGATGGTGATCGCTGAAAAATATCAGCGCTTCTTTTTTTTTGTTTTCTACTGAAGATATCAAGTACCTCTGTAGCGTTCATCATTTCAATGTTTTGATGGATATGCATTAAAGTCAGTCCATTCAAACGATTTTTTGTCATCCTGCTGCGAAGATATGTCTTTAGTCGGCGTAAGGTGGAGAAAGATCGCGCTCCTCGACACTTTACGATTGAGCTGCATCCCTTTTTAACCCTACTATAGGCTATCCACACCGATAGAATATAATGCAAGGTGACACCTTACCTTTACTTATTTTTCACATTCCATATTCAGGGATAATCCGGAAAGTAACGAGTTTAAAGAAAAATAACCCCCGGCTGCTATAAGAAGCAATGTAAATTTGTCGGAAATTCAGAACACTTGAACCCTAATGTAAGTGCGTAAAATTTCTTACTTCATTGCTTGTAGTTTACGGAGGTTTTGCAACTCGCGATAATTTGCGCGTAGAAATGTCGTTGTTTCGTGGTCCAAACATGCGTTCTCGGTTGATTTCTGTAAAATTCCCACGAGAATTCATTACAGAATCAAAAGAGTACACGAAAAAAGGGATGCTATCATCGGCGAAACTATGAATAGGATTGCAAGTGAGAGACAAAAGATCATTGATGAAAAGAAGAAATAAGGTTGGTGAGAGAACTGAACCTTGAGGACCTCCGGTATTTATTTCGTAGGGATCAGACGTAACTCCGTCTGTTATTACACGGATTGAAAGGTCTGACAAAAAAACTTTTAATTCATTTTAAAAGGTGAAGAACCAATTGTGACAACTAGTTAGCGAAGAAGAATACCAATAAATATCCAACAATTAACTTTTAATGCAACTTAGCGGTAAAGTCAAAAAAAGAAACAAAATTTTGAAAATGGCAGTCTATTTGGGCTGCCGTGTCCGTTTAAATTTCAAATGGACACGGAATACATGGTGTTCGGCTTTCCGTGTTCGTGTAACGCGTACTATATATGTGTCCGCGGTCGGGTACATTAGGAAACGTTCAAGTTGTTATTTCGTTCGTTTTTTTACAGTTTGTAATGTGAGTTTAAAACTAATTTTTAAAAGAAAACTGAACCGAAATGACTACCTACATTGTTTGTTGAATTTTCAGCGACTTGAAAAAAGTAAAATAAAATGAAATATTATTTTGACAGTGGCTATTTGCACCGTTCGTGTCCCCGTACTTTCCGTGTACATTGAATTATATGGAGCTCAGAGCTTTGCACGTGCACTTTAAATGGAAAATTTTTTCTGTTAAGGAATTGTTAAAGTTTTTAGACTGTCATACTGTAAAAAACCAGAAATGTAAGCTCCGTAACAAACCAATGCTCGCAAGACTGGATTGTACATTATGTTACCGCCACACACCATTATACAAATTATTTAATGATTGATATTTAACGTCTACTAAAATATAAATTAATAATAAAAACATGAAGTGCCAAATAATAATAAAAAAGTGGTAAAAATAGCAATTCCAAACCACTAAAAAGCTTTAAAGATACAACAATTATCAGGAGTGACGGTGCACTTTGCATAAATTAGAAATGATGAACCGAAAAAGGAATAGAGATGATAATCTGATAATCTCACTCACCGTAGATAAGATTGGGATTGGTTTCTTTCATTTTCTTTACGATTGTTGCGATCTGCCTAAGAAACGCTGAGTTCCCTATGTAACCAGTAAGCAAGTGTGAATAGTTCCCCAAAAGCTGGTTTAAGCACAGACCATCGAAAACATCCACTTAAAGTTGAGATGTTTAATTATAAAATGTAATAGTGGAAATAGAAACGTATTACTCAAATCAGAATCATTAAGTATCTGACCCTTTATGTGTTTATATCCAGTGTGGTTGGAAAATTGAACCGAATTGATTGCATCAACTTCGAAACCTAAAACCTGTCAAATATTCTTGAAATTTAAAGCATAGAAGAACCTTCTTTCTTTACCTGAAGCGGAAATGTTGCACTTTTATTTCCTACGTAACCGTGAACCACATGACTCTGGATGGAGAGTACTTTTCTGCCTGGAAAAATCGAGTTCGACATGGTTCTGCAAAAAACAACCTTTGAGTCTTCTGTCATTGAAGCTATTCTGAAGCCAGTGCTGCAGATACTGACAAGACTCATTAATCTATTGCAACAATTTAGCCACAACATTTAATCAGATAAAACTCGTCCCCAATACCCAGAGTATTTGCTTTGAGACGTGATAACATAATTTACTACTCTAGGCACATGATATGTTGTGAGTCGTCAGATAAAATGATACTGCATTTTAATTTATCTTATATCAATTTTAAAAATTTATATATAAATAAGTTTTAACACTAAAGTAAATTGAATCTAAAAAGTTTTCATAAATTTCCCGGCTCAAACTAATCATAAAAATTTTGACAGCTGCCGCTGTGAGAATTTGATAGTTTAAATAAGAAGAAGATTACGAGAGTGGGTACCAAAGAATAACTAAGGCAAAGTAGACGCACCTTATTGGGAAGAAAAATGGGAAAGAGAGGCAAATACTTGAAAGCTCCGAAAAGTAGTGTTGGTAGAGCTTCAAAGTTTTCAAAGCTTCCTGTGGCCATTAGTGTCGTAAGAGTAAAAGAAAAAGAAAAATTTAAGGCCATTTCTACATTCGTGTGAAGAGTACGACTGCATGTTAAAAATTTGACGTTAGATTAATCGTACTCACACAAAAATGATGCGCAATACTGACCCATTGTCCAGGCATTTTCCAGTTTATTTTACTACACCATACTCAGTGGCCAGACATTTTGTGTAAAATAACCGAAGAGCTTTCAACCCATTCATAAAAACAGCTGGTCAGGCGTAAAACTATACTCCAACACATTTCCATTGCCCAGGCATTTTATGTAGGGACAATGAAATTGTTTCAATACATATGACTTGGCTGACTTAAAAGGGTAAATAAACATTAGTCTGTCAGAAATTTGTTGGGGATGGCGAAATTTTGTAAAGAAGTTTAAAAATCTAAGTAATAAGTGGTTTTAAGAAAAGAAAGTGAAAGTACATATTGTGGTAAAGAGTGTATTATATTGTTTTACACTTATTTGTGGTGCTTTATAACAGTTGGTAGAAAATCAGTTGGCTTCTTTTGCAATTGATAAGGTTGTCACTGGTTTTCTTCCGATTGTAAAAGAATTCAACAGTTTTAGCTTTAAAAATTTATTTATAATTAATATTCGCATGAATTAAAATATATCTGTGTGAGTGCATTTAAGTTTTTGCTTTTTTGCAATAAAAAGTGTTGGCGGGAAAATTAACTGTCAGTTTATTTATATTCGCGCGCGGATAGTGTACCAAAATGAATAAACAAACTAGGAAATGTGCTGCTGGTTGCGGAAGTTTTAAATATTTATTTAGTTTTCCGAAAGATGTTGAATGGTAAGTACTTTTCTAAAAGTTGTCATGAATTTTTAAACTTTAAAAGAAAGCATTTGGGTTGGTATTAAGTATTTATAAATTGAAATTGTATTAAGAATCGGAGTCAACGCACCAATTGCTAATAGTTAAGAGGAATATTCTTTATCGGTGTTAAATGGAATTAAAACATATTTAATGTCTACTATGACACACGATTGCCTTAATTATCTCAAATAACTATACATATACAAAGCCCGGTTGCCTTGACCAAACTTTTAGTATATTCTAGCTGCTTCCTTGAACTTTCCAGCAGAAGCAAAGTTTCCGCTTGGAGAACTAAGTAACTGATACAAATAACTCATAAAGTGTAACTAAAAACTCTTTAATCAAAATTTTTAGAAAATTTAACACCCAATACCAAAAATAAATAAATGAAATAGTTTATCATTGCTATTTTGCTTGCGGAAACCAGAGTATTTCATCCACTGTTTCGTCCACCCTGAAGTATTTCAACATAAGAAGCTGGAAACCATTCAATTTGCCGCCGGCTCACCAGCCAGTCCAGTTTCTTACGAATAATCAGTTGTCCTCGCTGCAGGTAAAGTTGCTCAGGGCTAATTGACGCATACGGAGCAATTACTTGAGCAATTTCTGGCTTCTTATTATTATATTTCAGTTATCTGAAACAAACTTAAAACTTTAACTGACCAGTTTATTAGCAAATGCCGCATTAATTTGTTCCTGATGTACAGCGTCAGAAAATTGGCCACTCTTGGTACTTTGACCTTATTATGCTTACCAAGTCACGAAGTAAAATTCAATTTGTGTGTAGGTAATGAATTCCATCTAAAATTTGGTACAATAGACTTTTTACCATGCCTTTTGGTACCACAACTGTTTTTGGCAGCTTTTGCTGCTCTATGAAACTTAATTATATGTCACAACTCATGTTCTGCATAGTCAAAAAGTAAAAACACTTTCCTGTCCGTATGAAACAAGAACACTCGATTGAGGTTAATAACATTGGGATGTTTTAGCTCCCTCAAAAGCTGAAATAGTTTTGAATCGTTATAATTGAATTTAGCAACCTAATGATTACTTACCGCTATTTCTTTGCAAGGATATGTGGGTGCCTTCAATTTGTTTAAGAGCAAATTAGCAAATTCTTTAGTGTCATTTCCTTCTTTTCGTCTGACTTTGTACACATGTCCATAAGTACCACAACCTAATTTGCACCCCTCATAGTTCAACAGATCTTCTACTTTTTTTAAATCGTAATTTGTCATTAAAATTTGTTTGTTTTTATTTGTTTAATCAAATAAAATTCCTTTCCATACTAGCTAGCTGGAGATGTTTGACATTTCTTTGGCAAAACGTGAGAATTGTCAAAGTGGCGTTTATGATGAAATAACGCACATCTATTAATAATGTGCTATCACCTTTTAGCACACGCTATCAAGTAAGCGAGCTTTGGCAAATAATATGTTTCTCTCCTTTGCACAGTGTTTTTTGCACGCAACTTGATTTATACCGTCGGTGAATAAAATTGAAACTAACACTAATACATTTTTTCCTTTCACAAAAATTTTTGCTCACGGAGGTGCGTCTACTTCTTCTTATATATACTTTGGTGGGTACACTACGAATAAATTCTTTATTTGTAGGTTTTACAAATTTTTGCTTTGGAGGAAGCTTACAAGCTACAAGGAGCTTTACAACAACAACTGCCATAGTGAGTAGATTAAGTTATATATTTAAAATGAAATTGGTAGGCAACTACACGATATATGAAGAGAAGGACTACATTCGCCCAAATGTATTTCCTTCAATAAATGCGCATTTCATTTTAAAAATAAAATATAAATAAAATGACGGTTATTTTAATTGAAATGCAACCAACTTAATCTACTCACTATGGCAGTTGGTGTTGTAAAGCTGTACTGTTGCATACTTTTAGGATTAAGAATTTGTTTTTAGGAATAATCTCCGTGCCATTTTTTCATTTTCCAAAAAATTTAATTTAAATAAATTTTAAATAGGATATTACTAATTATTTTATTGATTTAATTCAAGAATCTAGCGAACAATTTTAAGAACTCTAAATCAATCTCCAGAATGGTATGTGAACAATGTAGTACAGTCCCATATATAAGCTTATGTAGAAAACCACTGCTAATAACACAGGCCTACGGGGTTTTCCCCCCTGAACAATGAATCGTTGTTTCCGAAGTAATGTCTCCCGCTGAAACCGAATCCGGGATCAGAATTGCTCTGTCACGTCAGGTTATTGAGATATTTTAACCTAAAAGTGCAAAACACTGTTTTTTGTCATATTTGAGGTTATGTAGCACCGCGATGTTTTTTTTTCCAAAAAACTATGTGTGCGATCTTATAGTACAAGCATAGTATAGATGCGTCACTTCGAAAGTCACTTCTGCGCCCCTGTTAAGGAAGGCTAATATTTACTTTGGCTGCAAATTCCAGTAGTTATATTTTTCTATTGTTATGACTAATGCTCATCTATACTGTGCTATAGGAGTTAGCACTACAGCCAATACTAAGTAATCATTTGTCTTTGCAGGATATAACTAGAGCTTCTACTCCTCTCCCTGAAAGTGGCTTCACAGAATCATAAGTAGGTACCTCGCTGGCATCCTTGCACGATATTAGCTTGTACTCTTAGTACAGAGTAGCAACGCGCTCCGGAACGTCCCGTATCTTCTTACGAAAATACAGGGCTCTTGTGTCAGACCTATGTTCTTTTCCTCTACAAAGTAGCGACACCTCATGTCTTATGCCGTCCTGCTATGGTGTATGTAAGACTTAGAGTATTTTCACCCACCCTTATTCGGTGCGGGCCCACCTCCCTCCCTACAGGAGTGTCTCCCATTTAATTAAATGACCTCTGGTCGTAATACCGATAAATTGCACTATGTTACCCGACGCCCGCTGGAACTTGATGAAGTCCACAGTGTAGCTTGAATCCTGCTCTCCTGACCGCCTACATCTCATCAGCCGGGTACCACCAAACAGTCAATATATTGCTTCCGAGATACTTATAGTTGGAAGTATACTTAGACAGCTGTTCCGGTTTTTCGGCCTTTTAGAATAATATCCTTAGCCATAGGTTCCCCGGAGACAAATATCATCATCCTTTAGATGTTCTTAAGAACATATACTCGATCCTCCTTTAGGTTTGCTCCCTCCTATAGTTCGGGCAACCTTCTTACGCTTTCGCTTAACCAAGCCTAGGATTTCTGGCTTACACATCGAAGTTTGATTATACCTTCGCGCAAGTTCACCGAGTTCCAGAGAGTCTACAGGAAATGATTGCTCTAAAGTCCTCCCTTTCTACCCACGCCCTTGACAAGTTCGTTCGCTGCGGCCCAGAAAAAGGTTTTTATACCTCTGCCAGCAGTGAGCAGCTCTCTTTTGCGCTGCATCTGATTTTCCTTCCTCCACTCGGGTTTGCCCCTTGCCAGGATTCGAAAGCAGTTCAAGCCCAATTAAGTTCACTTTTTTCCGGGATAGTTTGCTCACCTTTCCTCGGTTCCGCTTCTACTTCCCCGTGCTACTTTTCCCTCCTCCACTCCTTCTTCCTCTTCACCAAACTTTCCGAAGGCAATAGTCTACTTACTTCTTTCGGTACGGCCGCATTTTCTACAGCTAGCCCCAAAGTACCATCGTCTTTCGTGCTTGCGCTGTTTACGTTGTTTGTGACTATGCGATTCCCACAAACTAGGAGAGAAAAATAGACCGAAAAGGCAGCGATCCCCAACACATTTTCTAGGCAACTAGAATACAATCAGAGCAGGGAGCAAAGTTTTTTGTTCGAAACTATTTAGTGTATTCCATTCTCCTTTAGTAAAATATTTTAATTTGCAAGACTATCCTGAACACCATTTCTTTTCAAAACTAGGTAGGCAAAAATTCATCCATTTGAATTTTCACACAATGGCACGTGAACAACACGTGGTGCGTATTATTGGGTACTTGAGATCTGCTGGTCTTCCACGCAAGCCTTCCATTTCAAAATTGATGCAACTTCAACACCGTCTTAATTGATGACACGTGACTCCCACCACATTCGATATCATGATATCAGAAGCAAGTACCGCATAATTATTTTGTAAGTTGTTTATTTTTTTTACACCAGGCTGTGGTAGACAGCACGTGGCAATCAGGACACTTATTGCTAATTTAATAAGGGAGAAATAAAGGGGGTAGGGTGTTCGTAAAGATTGTGTTCAAGTTTTATAAGATGAGATAACTGCAAACAAGAAGTTTAGTAAATAATTTCAATTTCAAATTAATTTATTATTACCTGAAAAATAGAGGATCTTATACTAATAAAAAATATTAAATTATAGAATTAAAAGCAATGTTGAGGTTATAAAGAGACTGCAAATCAAGTTAGGTAAAAACTTCACTTCACTTATGAATTAAAGATCGGATAAGTAACAAATCGGTGTACATATGAAGCATATAGCCACAACTTTCGAAGTCTACTAAATATTATTATTAAGGTGGGAGGTTTATGTGATTTAAAGCCACACCCAAATAACCTTTAAACAATTTTCGATTCTAAACAAAATTAGTAAATTGTGTTTTTTTTTATTAATCGGATTCATCTATTGCAATAAAATTAAGTATAATTTTACAACATGTGGACTAATTTGGCTGATTCTTTTTTGTTGTATAAAGTATATATATGTTCCCCCATTGCTGCTATGAGAAAATCTTTGAATCTAGGGTGGAGGCGGAGGGGAGGTAGTATAGGGTTGGACTGGGTGAAAGGGGCCCAGGGGAAATTATGACTTTAAGGGCCCGCCGCCGGCCTAGGATCATCAGTGCAGATTATGGTGACCATGAGATCAACCAACGAACTAGATAACAATGATAGTCAAATAGGCAAGAGTTTTTGGAAATTTTTATTTCAAAAGACAAAAGTTTCCATGAAAAATGTTTTCATCTGATTATTAACAAGCTAACATACGTGAGTAGGCTATAGGCGGCTTAACTGGAACCTCTCTTCTTTATTGGCTAGCCCATCAAAATTTTTTTAACTTTGTAACGCGTGGACCGATTTGGGTGGTTCTTTTGCTGTTGTATAGAGTGTGATCCCCCATTATTAATAGGAGATTAATTTGGTCCTATAGTGGGGGTGGGGGAGGGGGAGGGGTAGTAACTTCGTAACGCGTGGACCGAATTCGATGATTCCTTTTCTGTTCGGTAGAGTATGTTCCTTGATTGATACCATGAAAAAAAAATTTTGTGGAATGGAGGTGGGGTAGGGGGTTAAAGCTAACTTTTTAAGGCGTGGACCGATTTGGATGGTTCTTTCTTCGTTGTATAGAGTAGAAGACACTAAAAAGTGAAAAATAAAATAGTTTAAAAAAAAGGCGAACCGGCTTTACAAAAAGCGCTAAAAAGCATAAATTAATTAATAAATTTTGAAGTCGGTGCAAATTAAACAAATAAAACAACTACAGAACCACAATTGAAGGTAATAATACTACTATCTGAACGTTTCAGGTCACTGGATTATAAGAAAGGACGATTAAGTACTTTTGTTGTAGTTGTTTGGTTTGTTTGATTTGCACCGACTTCAAAATGTTGTAATAGATATAAAATTAAAAATTATTTTATGCTTTTTAGCGCTTTTTGTGAAGTCGGTTCAACTTTTTTTTTAAAATCTATTTTATCTTAAACCCTGATTTGAACGCCATTCCAAATTCGTGCCTCGTGGTCCTTCAATCATTTCCTTTTACATATCGGTACAAATCTTTTTTTCTCGAATATAAAGGTCTCTCAAATTTAACGTCACTACAGATGGCCAACCTTAAACCACTGTTGACAAAGCAAAGTATCTGGACGTACTGTAGAATTTCCACTTTTCTTTTGAGGTTCACTATGAAGCTATAATTATTTATGCCAATGCGGATTCAGATTATTTTATCTTATCCGCCGTTTATAAACTGCAACCGTCTAATTTTTATAAATGAATCTAAGTATCTGGGCATTACACTGTATAACAAATTAAGCTAGAAACCGAACATTCAGGAAAATGTTAAGAAATCAACGGTAGGTCTTTACCCTAAGATAACTCACTGGCTCTATGCATGCTGTAGTCATAAGGCCAATCCTCTTGTGTGGCATGATCGTCTGATGGCCATCACTAAACAAGGTAAGGAACTTCAATATCACAGGGAAGGTTCAGAGATCAGCCTGCATCTATATTAGTAGTGCTGTTCTGAAAACATATTTTCATCTATTCTCCTTAGATATGATTTTTTATTTAAGATTCATCAAAGGGCTGATTACTTAACATGTAAATATAAATATAAAATAAAATATAAAATTACAATAATTAATAAAAATAATTAGAAAAATAATTAATAATACATGATTACAAAATAATAATAGAGTTGTTAGGAAAGTTTGGCCTTCATAGAATTTTTCGACAGATTAAAATCAATGCTGTTAAAATGCGAATTAAAAAACCGAGACATTGACGTGACGGGCTCGTGAAAACCGTAATTTCTGCGATGCTGCGGAATTTTAAGAAAATCTCGATTTCTCAAGGAGCGACTCGGAATCGATATATTAAAAGAAGACAACAAGACTTGAAAGTGAAAGCGAAAACAGTTACGTCTGAATTCAATAGAGTCTAGGTTTATGAGCTTAAGGGGGTCCTCTACTCTCGCGGTTTCAAAAAATCGATTTTTGTTTTTTTTTAATTTCAATCTATATGTATCTGAGAATACGCCACAGAAAGGATTTCATGAAAATCACGTTCCTTTGCATGTTTCTGGGAACAGAAAGGTACCCGTCTCCGGCCGTTTCCGAAAAACTAAGCGCGGCGCGTCACGACGGCGCTTTTCCAGTTAAAAATCATTGTCTAAAGAATTTACCGGTCCGTTCTTGAGAAGAATGTGGACAACCAAAAAATCAACGTGATGAGGAAGGAGAACTCTACGGCGCCGGTATAGCAGATTAACTCGTAAGTTACTACAATCAAGTTAAACACCGTAATTTATCATTAAACGCGTTTTCCCGAAAGTAGTGTTTTTTTAGCTGCCGAGTAAGACTTCTCATAAAAGTATCGGTCCGATTTCAATAATTTTTTTTTCAATTGTTCAGAAAACATACCGCTATGTTTTCCCGAGTACGATTTGCAAAATGTTATTTTGTTCCATTTTTATAGCCTCTAATAGGTCAAAAAATGACGTAAAATTTGAAATTTTTACATATTGTTGCATAACTTTTACAAATTCCAAAATAAAAAAAATCTGTCACGGGAAAACATAGCCAACGTATCTATGATTATAAAGAATATAAATTTTCAGATTACAGATTACCCAATTCGCCACAACTGTGCTTAAGCGGGACCCATGCAGTTTCAACATCAATGTCATCAATGACGTTTCAAGGTCGCGATAGTTATTTTTTTACATCTTCAAAAGTAAAATTGAAAAGTCAAAACATGTATCTTCGAAATAAAAAAAAAATTTTAAAGTGTATTCAGTAGATCCTTCGCAATTTATTCCCCAAAAAACCGCTCAATTTCAGGCCTCGAGAGTAGAGGACCCCCTTAAGCCTATCTGAGTACGGCGGGGCAGAATAAGAGGGTCGCTCCAAGGAAGCCCACGAAGTGCAAAGAGAACAAAACGGCGCTGAACTGCCTCTACCCGGTCGATTGAGTCACGATAAAATGGTGACCAAACACAACTAGCATACTCCAAAATAGGCCTGACAAAGGTGCAGTAGAGGAGCCTGGTGATATAAGGGTCGTCAAATTCCTTTGCCCATCTTTTTATAAAACCCAATGTAGAATTAGCCTTAATAACTATCTCATCAATGTGATCGTCAAACGTAAAACGAATGTTCAACCAGAAACCCAAGTCCTTGGCCCTATTAATTTTTTCCAGAACACAGCCATGCATAGTGTAGTTGAAGTCGAGAGGATTCTTTCTACGAGTAAAAAACATAGACGTACACTTACTAATATTGAGGGGAAGATAGTTAACAGAACACCAGTTGTAGAAAGCGTCTAAGTCAGAATTTAAAAGTTCACAGTCTCGAAAAGAGGACACAACACGGAAAATTTTGGCGTCGTCAGAATAACAAGGAATTTTTGAATAATTCAAGAATAAAGATACATCATTGATGTAAATAATAAATAAAATCGGGCCCAGATGACTTCCTTGAGGTACGCCAGAGGAATTACAAATAAACTTGGATAGTGATCCACGGAAGGACACACGCTGGGTCCGATGTAGTAGGTAAGAACGAACCCAGTCTACAAACAATGATGGAAACAGAAGGGCAGTCAACTTGTGAATCAAAATTTGGTTACTTATTCTCTCAAATGCCTTGCTAAAATCTCTAAAGATACAATCACACTTGCTTTCCAGCCTCAATTTTAGATAAACAGAAATTTGAGAATTCCAGAAGGTTAGTCGCAGTAGACCTACCTTTCATAAAGCCATGCCGGAAAGTTCCAAGAAAAGGTTTGCAATGAAAGTATAGTGTATCGCAAACTAATGCCTCAAAAATCTTAGCAATACAACACAAGTTTGCAATGGGTCTGTAATTGGAAATATCACACCTTTTGCCTTTCTTGAGAAGAGGGATAATAAGAGATTATTTCCAATATTTTGGAAAGACCCCACAAGAAATAGATAAATTAAATAAATAACAAAGAATAGAAACCAAGGAAGAAGAACAGTTCTTATAAAGGAAAATAGGAATACCATCAGGACCGCACGAAAAACTATCTGCCATATTATTGATGTGTTTCGCGACTGTATCGTCATCAAATGTAAGATCTTTCATTTCCAATGAAGAAGGAGGAAATAATGTCAAGTAGCTAAAATCCTTAGAGCTAGTATCGCAGTTGTCAGAAAGAAAAGCTGTCCTAAACCAGTCGCCGAAAAGGTTCGCAATCGTCAAGGGATCACTTATTTCAGTGTCACCTATTTTTAATAAAGTAGGGTAGCAGTCGGTGCTACGTTTACAGTTAACAAATCTCCATGATTAGGCTCAACGCAAGGTGCTGCATGGGTCAGTGCTGAACACCAAATCCAAAAATCTATCGGAATCATTAGCGATGCTGGAACACTGTACAAGCCCGGAAGAGGTAATGCTGTCGATGAAACATAGTGAACTCTGCGATGCAGGCGATTGGGAAGGAATAAGTCCGTCAACATCTGATGACACCCAGCTAATAGTAGGCCGGTTGAAATCTCCGAGGAGCAACAACTCATCTTGAGGACGCAAAGAGGAGGAAAGGGTGTCGATGAAGGATGCAAGTGAATCGTAAGTATCCCTGGTGGCTGCCGGAGGAGTTCTTATCCGCCAATCTGAGAACTATACATAAAAGTTTCAAAATATTCGAGTCCAAAATCTCAATAACAGAGCAAGGGATGTTGCGACGAACAGCGCATAGTACTCCTTCCCCGACAGATGTATTCCAAGCAGATAACTTGAACTCCTTATCGTTCTGGTTAGCAGACCTTGATTAAACTATTCGCAGTTTTTCCTATATCAAGCGGCATAGATTGATGATTCCAATGGGGCCAGACTGGGAAAGCGGGACATACCTTATGACTAATCCATCTAGATCTATACGGACGGTTCAAAGGTGCACAGCAGGATGGGAGTGGGGTTTTATCAAAAAAACTTAATATTAATCGATCTTGCGCTTTCGGGGCTATCTATCCTTCCGCTTTCGGGAAGACAGTGTCTGTGACCTCAAAAGGACTGACGTTACAGATATCCGGCGCTTCATTGACAGCTCTAGACAGTTTAAATAAGGAGTTGTGTGGTATAATACTCCTGTGGCATTAAAATGGACCTATTCGAGCTCTAAGTTTATGTATTCTTCAGTGGACAGCCATCCATACTTAGTACATACCGACATTATTAAGCTCCTGTAGCGTACTTTGTCGAACCTTATGGATTATGTGTCCCTCTTGTCTGATTGCCTTCATAAGAGGCACATATCAATCGCATTGAAGCAGTGCAAGGCAGGTTGGTTACATTCGCACACCACGGCCTCCCTTGGAATAATTTCGGTGATATGCTTGGCCATCCTCGGTTGAACACTTTAGAAAAAGAAGGCTCTGTAACTCCACTATTATTTTTAATTTTCAATTGCTTGCAGAGCTATATTATTTTGCTATAGCTTTATATATTTACTGTAGTGATGAACGAAAACTATAAAACGAAAGTTATACTATAATGAAATAAATAAAGAGAACGCGTTCAGCAAGCAAGCAGGGAGCTTTATTACATTTTAGCAAATCGCAGTTATATGTATATACTCAACTTTCTAGTAATGTTTTGATTTTTAATAGATAACTAATTGTTAACTTAGCAACAAAATAGGGATTAGCGAAACCTTAGAAAATCTTTCCCATTTATGTTCTCAATATAAAACACCCTTACATGATTATGTCAACTCTATAAAAATTCCAGGACTGCACACAAAAGAGCGGTAATCATTTGGGATTTACTTTATCCACCCTGCAGCATCCTCTCTATTTGTTTTTCAAATTTCAGGATTAGAAGTTTTTGACATTTTGCTAGGATGCTACTGAGCTGCAGTCAATTTACCATGTTTGAATATACCATGCAAAGGGACAAGTAAGTAAACAAAAGCGAATCCATTTGACATGGCTGATCAATGGAACAGTAGGGGTCGGATTGGAATGAATTTTATGTGAAATTGAAAGTATTGTCACCTTTTCTGTCGATGCATATTTGATTCAAAATTGTTCTAAAAAATTAATTTTGTACGGTGCACAGCTTTTTTGTTAAAATTGCAATCTGGGGTAGGTAGAGAATTTAACTGACACACCCGATTGCCAAAGGAAGTTGAAGTTGTTCACCTTTATATAGTTCTAGGGTTACTCTTGCTCGTCATGCTATAATTTGACTAGGATGAGACCCTCGACTTACTCAGTAATATCAAATTTCACTTATTTGAACATTCATTCATTCATTGAAACGCAATTAGCCGGCGGTCATAGATTTTCCGCACTGATTTGCCTGAGTACATTTTTGCTCCCAGCTCGGAATTCTTTGTTTCACCCCAAGGGGATCGAATTATTATTATTTTTTTCACCCAGCCCGTTTCCCTACTCGGCAAACAAAAAGAGTTCAAGCCCATCTGGATAAAAAGTTTTCTCTGTGCTCAAGAACTACATGGAAGCAGTTGATAGACAAACAAGAACCCTGCGCTCATCAATATCAGACACTAGGGGATGTTTATGTTTCAATTTTTCAAGAGGTCCTTGAATTTAGTTGAAGTGGACAAGATGAGCGATGAGAGTTTCGATAACTGCGATAAACGTAACTATACTTTCGAAGTAGCATTAACAGATTTTCTGGGGTTACAATTGATCAAAGAAACTGGTACTTTTTAAATGTGTTGCTAATTTCCTTAGTACTGGTACGCTAAAAGTTAATCATTTTTGTTCGTTAAAAATACTTATAATGTGACAAAACCGGGTTTCTCCCACAGCTACATATCTTATAGCTTCATTAGAGTCAGAAATTAGTTTTTGTTAAATATCTCGAGAATTACGACAAAATTGTTTCATATAAAAAGTGAATAGTATGAAATTCCCTACAAAAAAAAGCAACAACTACAACAAAACTATTTAATCGTCCTTCCTTATGATTCCGTGAGCTGAGTTTTATATATTATCGTCAATTGCGGTTGGGCAGTTGTTTTTTGTTTTGTTTTTTGTTTTAGAGTCTTCATATATACGACTCGAAGAATGCTGCTCGTAGGAATAAAGCAATTTCAAAAGTTGCAGAGGTAGTGCACTAACAAAATTATCCAAATCCGGCAACATATTACGAAATTAGTCACGGTCACCCTTTAATACCCTCACCTTAAAAAATTCCTAACATGACTCCAGTGCGCCACCATTCTCAGAGAATTCTCGTAGTCAGAGAATCATCGTAGTCACTCTAGGTACAAAATTGTTATCATTTATCAATTAGGAAATTTATTCTGTACAACTGAATCAAAATCGATCTATGCCTTATAGGAAACATATTTTGTACAACCGAATCAAAATCGGTCTATGCCTTATGAAACTAGGCGCCGCCCGTCGTCGTATCAGTGGGGCAACATATTCTATACATTAAAAGAAGAATCATCCTAATCGGTCCACATGTTACAAACTACCCCGTCCCCACCACCCCACACTAAGACCAAATTTATTTCATTATTAGCAATGTGGTATCATACTCTCTACATCCAAAAAGAAATTACCAAATCGGTGTATCCATTACGAAGTTAGGTTTCACCCCTTACCCCATAATCACCCCACCAAAATTTTTTTGACATGGTGTCAATCGGGAAACATACTCTACCACGCGTTATGAAGTTAGGCTATCCAAACACCCCTCCCCCCTCCACCCTGGGACCAAATGTTTTTCAACAAAGAACGAATTATCTCAATCGGTCTATGCATTAAGAAGTTAAGTTTCATCCCCACCCCTCCACAATTTTTTTGACATTCTACCAATCGGGGAACATACTCTACTCAACAAAAAAGGAATCATCCAAATTGGTCCCCGCGTTACAAAATTATGCCCGGTAATACATAAAAAAAATACGTGTCGAATTTAGAACTTCTCTGCTTATGGGAAGTCGGCTAAAACAAGGTACTTTAAATAGTTTACTAAAGCTAGAGAATCTATCCAACGTCGACGAATCTATTATATATGCCAGTAAGCGCGTGTACAGCCTAACTTCTCGGAGGTTGAAAAAAAAAAATTCAACACAAACTATCACTACATTCTATATATATGCGACATCATCATCGTTTCGTTAATACAAGATACGTTGCTTGAACTATAATCAGCAATCACTACTACTAGTATTGGCCAATCAGACTTATTTCGAGGAATCAACCCGTACTTTTTACAGTACAGTCAAAGAATTTACTTTACTCACGAATAAAATTTCTTAGTTATTCTACAAAAAGTAAATATTCCCATTATAAGGAATATATTTTTCTGATTAATAGAGTATTGTCGTTCGATATTAGTTCTATTTAATCCTCGGCTGCCCACTAAAAGACTGTCGGGTAACTTGTCAACAATTGGTATAGGTAAGACAAGAAGTGGCATTATAGAAGAAGATCCAAATTATTTGAATAAGATTTGCGCGTCGAACGGATCTTCTGCTACGAGTTCTTATACAAATCTTTATAATGCGATTGAAGGTCGTTATCGTGAAATTTGTACTTGTACTTTCCGTGTACTTTCCGTGGACTTTCCGTGTACTTTCCGTGTACTTTCCGTGTACTTTCCGTGGACTTTCCGTGTACTTTTCGTGTACTTCCGTGTTATATCTAAATCTTACGCTATTATAATCTAAAAATCTAATTTATGCATTTTTTTATTTCCAAGTGTTATTGGTGATAAAATAGTTATTCCCTATAGTGTTTCAGTTAAAAATCTGCAAATATCGGCATTATTTTTAATAAGTCTCTTAATTATCGAATTTTGTTTTTCTAAAAAAATCTTAAAGTATGAGTCACAATTGTGTCAGTTATTGAGTTTCTGCAGCCAAAAACAGCTTAATAAATGGGTTTTTTTTGCAATTTTTCAAAAGATGTTCAAATTTGGCAACGTATAACACAAATAAATTAGCTCAACTACCTTGCAGAAATTTAAATGCAAAATTTTAAGTCTAATAAGATGTCCATTTTACAAAGGTTATGTTACAAAAACTTGAACAATGTAAAAATCGATTTCTTTTAACAATTGGCATTTTATTAAGATTTAAACTATACAATAAGTACTAATTATTTTAATTAATTATTACTAATTATTTTTTATGATTTGTTATTTTATTATTCATTCTCAAATTTCAATAAATTATTGAAAATATAAAAAGGGTCCCAACATGTATTTTGTTTTATTTGGAAGAATACTTTTTTATTTATTAAATGTTTTCTCAAAGAAAAGTTTTTATAAACAAAAATGTATTTTTAATTGGCATAATGAGCAATTTGCGCTCTATTCACTCTTTTTTTCAACCGAATTCCCAAAAACGAAAGGTTTTAAGTTCCACCCGTATTTATTTTTTTATTTGTTTTATGTATGACCGGGAATAATTTCGTACCGCGCGGACCGATTTGGATGATTCTTGTTTTGTTGTATAGAGATGATACCTAATGCTGATATGAAGGAGAATTGAACGTAGGATGGGGGGAGAGAAAGTCTAACTCCGTAATGCGTAAACCGGTTTAGATGATTCTTGTTTTGTTGGGTAGATTATGTTCCCCAATTGGTACCTTGTCAAAAAAATTTTTTTGTGTTGCAGGGATTGAACCTAAGCTCGTAATGCGTGGACCATAGCAATAATTTTGAATCTAGATAAGGGTGTGAAAAGGTGGGTGGGATTAACTTTCTAACGTGTTTGCCGATTTGAATGATTCCCTTTCCTATGTGCAGAGCGCAGTACCTCTGCAAATGTGAACAATTGCTTTGCTATACGAGTAGTGTTCTTCCAGTAGCATATCTGAAGACACTTCAGAGTGTAAAATAAAATAGTTTTTAAAAAAAAGTTGAACCGACTTCAGAAAAAGCGCTAAAAACAAAATAATATAAAATTTTATATCTATTACGATATTTTAGATTTCGGTAACTACAACCGAAGATACTATATCTAACTATAAAATAACAAAAGATGAAAAAAGTCATAAAAATAATTTTTGTACTTAGTTTAAACCTTAGTAAAATCCCAATTGGTTAAAGAAATCGATTTTTGCATTGTTTTAGTTTTTTAACTTTATAAAAGGAAGCCGAAATATGGACACTTTATTAGACTTAAAATTTTGCATTTAAATTTTCTACAAGACAGGTGAGCTAACTATTTGAGTCCCATAAATTTTTTTGAGTAATAGGTTTTTTTTTTATATATGATGATGCCAAAGCTCAGGGGATGCCCTATGATGCTTAAGCACAGCCTTGGCAGGAAAGGAATTAAGGATGAGGGAAATGGGTTCGGAGGTTGGGTGAATAAGCTGTCGATGTACGCCCCGTTTGAAAGTTTCAGGGAAAAACAGAAGATGGTAAACTGTTCCACATTCGTGTTATTCTGCTTAGAAAAGATTCCCGAAATTTGACGGTACGTCCAAATTTGACCTGGAGAGTATAGAGGTGGGAGCGATTTGTAGAGCTTGTATCACGCGTTGCCATGTGTCTACAAGGAATCAGGCTAGCAATGTCGTTAGAACAACGGCCATGGAAATAACGATAGAAGAGTGAGAGACAACCGACATTCCGTCGATGCTCCAGAGAGTCAAGGTCCTCAAAAATTGAGGGATCGCCAATAAGTTTAATAGCTTTACGCTGGACTTTGTCTAACGCGGACAGTGCGGTGTGCCCAAATATGGGAATTATATTCAAGTCTAGGCCTAATGTGGAACTTGTAGATCAGCGCTGGTGGGGTGAAATATTTCTTACATCACTGTAGAAAACCCAAACATTTCATCGCACTTTTAGCGATTGCAAATATATGATCAGTCCAGCTAAGATATTTAGGGAGGGCGAATTTGGTATATTCACTCCGTCGACTTTAATGGGTTGGGGGAGAACCGGGCGTTTTTTAAGGGACAAAGTTTTTTAAGGGTTGCCAAAGTTGAAAATTTTTTTGAACAATTGCCAAAAAAATGCATGGTAAAGATGGTTTTGACCATATCATCTTAACTATTGTGGTACACCTTAAAATTGTTATGGTGATCTCTACTTTAAAAAAAAACTTTGGAATGATATGTAAACTTATATTCTAACTTTTGGCCGGTCTATCGAAAGAGCGTAGTTTTTTGGCTTTTACCATTTATATCGAAAACCGGATCTGATCTAGCAAAACTGCTGTGATTTCACGGACAATTTTACTATAGAGATGTTGGTTTTTATTTGCTGCAATGTTTCTTGCAGAGTAGTGTTATAAGACTAGTACTTTTATGAAATTGGCTCCAGGTGAGTTGTTTCTCTTATATGGATGAAGTTAACTTTCGTTTTTGCTTTCATTGATAGATAATTTGAATACCAAATTACGAGATTTACTGAAATATGTCAAGTCAATGTCCGGCCACTAGTTGTGGACTAATTTATAGTCTCAGAGTTTCCTCCCTTAAAGATAATTAAACATATCTAAGTTTGGTTCTTGATCAATATCTTACATTTAGGTACTATCCTTCTTTCCGTAAAGCAAAACTCAATTAAAATCTGTTATAACTGAAAGGGTGCAGAACAGAACGAAAATATGGAAGAACGTGATAATCGGACAAGGAAAGAATTTTACGCATAAAGTGGGAATCAAATTTCATTAAGAACAATCCCCTGAGGCTAGCCCCAGATAAGTACATACCGGTCAAAGAAAAGGAGAATTAACACTTTGATCAGAAAAATGCACCCCTTAGTACTACTCTAGCATCCCTGTCATGGTATATTCAGGTCCAGAAGCGGAAATGGGATTTAATTCTTATTTGATTTTCAAATTATAGGTAAACAGCTGTAGTTATTTGTGGAGCACATTGCCATTTCAGGCGGGAAGTAATTTCACACTCAATCGAGAAATTCGTTGTGGACTAGGTTTGACAGAAATACGTTTAGAAAGTATTTATAGGGTCCAGAAAATCTGGTGGCTTAACGTGTAAATTCTTAAGAAGGTTGCAGACTTGGTATTTGATATCTTTGATTTTCTAATTTGTAGCACTTAAACACATTTAACCGTATGCTTTAAATTTGTGAGACGGTATTTATTCAGAAAGATTTGAAAATGTAGTAGCCAACTGGAGACTTGTGTAGTGTTATTGTCATAAATATTATCTTAACGGACGCGAAGCTTTAACATATTTTTTAAACCTTTTGTAGTGCAAAGTTTTTCCATTTGAATGATAAATTCACTGAAGAAAGCGTAGTACTCATCGAGCCAAAGAAAACATTCTACAGCAGAAAGCAATCTTTAAGATTTAGGAGATACAGAGTGATTATTATATTTCAATAGTTAGTGAACCAGTTTTTTTAAAATATTTTTGTAATGGACAAACTTCTCTATCTAGTTACTCGTTGTGGCGCAGAAGAACTTTACACTATTCGACGACAACAATTACAAATGCACCTACAACTCTGAATCACCTACGACACTCTATCATTCCAATGGATTTTGTAGTGTAATTTATTGTCGGCAGAAAACAACCATGGGTTGCCGTCGATGAGGTTCTTGCCTTCGAACCTCATGATGGAGGGCCAACACGTTATTCATTACTCAACCGACTACTTGGAGAAATTTAGTAACGTGAAATTAAAGCCAACTGAAAGGTGACAAAAAATACTATCAAACTAGGAAACACAAAATTTCCTACATGCTTTTCTATTGGTACATTATCATTCAAAAGTTCAAAAATCAAATTTCCAAAAACTAAATGATTTTTTAAAATTTGTACATTGTTAACATACATTTTTCCGGAACCTTAACAACCCTTATATTGTTCCTTCTGCAAAGATATAACTCCTGATCCGGGTCTCGTCCATGTTCGAGACCCACCAGCGGTGACCCACGGCTGTTTTCTGCTGACAACAGACCACGATTAGGGCTTGCAGAGTAAGTCGGTGGTTCGAAACCCACCTTAAATTGTAGGTCCACTTGGAATTACTGCCTCGAACCCACTATACGCCCCACAAGGGGTTCCGGGGATTTGAGATGGGGGCGGGCTTAGAAAATACTATCGATTCTAAATTAAAATGAAGTAACGTAAAAAATCGTGATGTTATTATAGAATTAACCCTTCTAACACAGAAGAGAAGGCGCACTTCTTGGTAGGAGCCAAGAATCAATTTACCATCAATTTCATGGAAACGGTGGAATGAGGCTCCCACACTAACACGCATAAGAAAAAAAACAAGCAAAAAGAAAGAACAGGAAGAAAACAAGTAAGGAAACCGAGCACACAACATGCATAACAGATAGTCACGGAAGCACAGAGAATAGAAAGTACTTACATAAGTGCCTCCTTGCTAAGAGTTAAATCGAAATTAGAACATGCATCAACAGCCCTACAAAAACGATTAATTGGTTCATGCATGCCATACTGGATGGGTCAACGTCCAATAAAGGCAGCCTTCGGAGATTATGTTGCTGAAGGAAACCTTGCTAACAAGACTACCCGAGTCTATATTAGAGGTCAAGAGTTGGTGACTAAAGACCAAGTCAGCGACTTTGCGTCTTTTCTCAAGTGAGGGAAAACCGAGCAAACAGTGGCGATCGGTGTAGGGGGGGAGTCTACGCGGATCGTCTCAAGGGTACCCTCTTAGCGAAAATCTGCCGAAATTACGTTGTACTGATTCCACCCGCTTGGAATGAATAGCATAGTAGAACGACCAGCCTTGAGATGCATATTCTATAATAGGTCTAACTAAAGCAGATCATTTGGCGAAAAGAGGTGCGGACTCTCAGTTTATTGGACCCAAGCCATTCTGCGGCTACTCGAAAAGCCGACAAGCAATGCGCATCAGGTCATCGGAGGAGGAACGCAAGCGCTCACATTGGACAAACACTCCAGGGTTAAGACAGGCAAAGAGGTTCATAACCTACTCAAAACACAAAACGGAAGTGCTGCTCTCACTCAGCAGACCAGATCTAAGGCTGATAGCAGAACTTCTAACTGGTCACTGCCCCCTAGGCTACCACCTAGCTGAAGATGAGACATAGTAGAACGACCAGCCCTGAGATGCATATTCTATAATAGGTCTAACTAAAGCAGATCATTTGGCGAAAAGAGGTGCGGACTCTCAGTTTATTGGACCCAAGCCATTCTGCGGCTACTCGAAAAGCCGACAAGCAATGCGCATCAGGTCATCGGAGGAGGAACGCAAGCGCTCACATTGGACAAACACTCCAGGGTTAAGACAGGCAAAGAGGTTCATAACCTACTCAAAACACAAAACGGAAGTGCTGCTCTCACTCAGCAGACCAGATCTAAGGCTGATAGCAGAACTTCTAACTGGTCACTGCCCCCTAGGCTACCACCTAGCTGAAGATGAGACCTGCCGCTTCTGTTTGGAAGAGGAAGAGACAGCGGAACACGTCCTCTGTCACTGTGAGGCCCTCGGCCGTATCAGGCTCAGACATCTTTGTGGGACTTTCTCATCATCACCAGACATAGCTAAGGCGGCCCCAAAGAGATTTTAGGTCTAATTAAAGAACTTAAGCTTGACTGGGTAGCTTAGATCTGGACATGGATTAAGTCACAAAAGATCATCATGTTCGCAGTGACTAAAGGATGTTGCTAGTCCTTGATCCGCTCTAAATAATAAATAATAATAATAATGATATTCGTAATGGATTGCTTATACATTAAAAATATTATGTAATTTTAAAATTTTCCGAATTCAAGGTTAAAAACTACACGAAACTTAAGGAAGACGCCGGGTTAAACGACTACACAATATATGAAAAAAAGGGCATGTAAAACTTTCGACACGGATCCCTGCCTAAATAACGAGGCGGCAATGTTTTCGGCACTAAAAGAAATAATGTCCTTTATTAAATTAGCCATAAGAAATCCGATCAGCACGTGCCGAGTGGTACTCTTGCAACTGGTGTCAAAATAACAAAACGCACAGTATTTCACAAGCAATAATTTAAAGCAACTGATGTTATTATTGGGCACGTGTATCCAATTTAAGCACTAGTGAAATCCTTACAAATCTTCATCGGGTGCAGATTTTTAAAACATCGAGGGAGATTTTCTTACGAGTAGAATAATATCGTAAAGAAATATATTGTGGATGTATTAGCAGAAAATTTAAATCCTTTTTAATGCCCAGCTTTTAAAGTTTCGTACTATAAAAATTAAAAAGGGTGTCCTCCGTCTATATAGTCTGTCTATCAACGGCAGAACTTGAAATTCGACACGTAGACCAGGGGTCATTAATTATAAAGTCTGTTACTACAAGAAATTTTGGGGGTTACTAGGTCTTTATGATTTTTTTGTTAAAAACAGACCCCACCCCGTGTTGAAAGGTTTTAATGTACAAATTTCAAAAACATTTTTTTAATCATTTTAAAATGTTCATTATGCACTAGGCGCCTCTTATTTTTGAAGGTATTGGGCCAACAATTTTTGAAAAACAAACTTATTATTAATTGTTTGTTGAAAAACTAAATTTTAAATATTGCTTGAACAAGCTTCCTACTTGCCTGGTTAAAAACCGCAAATAAGCGGATTAGATGCTTGAATAAAAGGACATTTATTTTATTATGTTCGAAAGAATGAAACAATTCATTTTTTATTTGAAAATTATATACGATAAATGTGCTCCGCGACAAGCAGTACGTTGGTGGGTGTTATGTTTGACTTCCAATGCTTCAAGAGATGTTGGTTTATTAACATAGACTGTAGAATTAACGGAACCCCAAAGGATGTAATTTAATGACATCAAATGGTTGAGGCCAATTTTATAGGACGATTTCTGGAAAGTGGAAATAATGTTGTGGCCGTAATCACACAGTAGATTTATAATTTTCAACATGGCTGTATTTCACATAGCGTCATCCTGTTAAAAAGATAAGTTTTCTATATAGATCTAATTAATATTTGGAAATAAAAATTGATTTAATATGGGTCCACAACATAGACCATTAACAGTAACGGCAGTAATATCCTAATTTTTAAAAGATAAGGACAGATGTTGCTACTGGTCCTTAACCATATCATACGATAAATTTGTCTGGATGTAATGAAGTCTCTTGAAAAAAAGATAAGGACCGATGTTGCTACTGGCCCTTAACCACATCATACGATAAATTTTTCTGGATGTAATGAAGTCTCTTGAATAGTCTAAGAACTACTTTTACTCCTATGCACCAATTTTTCTTTTTTGACTCATCTATTCTATCAGAAATGAGTCTCATCAATAAACAAAATTTTGCGATAAAAATCAATTTGTGATTGTCCATGAGCACAATCACCGTACAAATGACGCAAATAAAATTGTCGGAAATTCTTGATTAGGACAAATTTTTACTGAAATACTAAAAAAGTAACCTAAAGTGTGTATGACCATATTTTTTCATTGCATAATAATATCATATCTTATGTATGTTGAAAGCTTTCTTTGTATAGCTTTTTTATTTTATTTTAGATAACCTCCCCCCCCCCCCCCCCCCCGTCCGAGTTTAGAAACCCTGGAGCTACTGGTGTATACTCACTTTCCGGGGTGTTCAACAGCAAGAATATTTAGTGCACATTAGTTTCTGATAGTAATGACCTAGGCCGTAAAATCTTTAGTAGAAGGAAACAGAAGGGGGCTATATACTTTCAAACCTTTCAAATCATCTTCAACTTCAAGCGGACTTCAAACAAGTTGAAACTTGTCTAAACCTCACATATATTTCACACTCGTGGACAAATGTCAAGGATGCCTTTATTCCTTAAATATGCCAAAGAGTCTCTCACCCTTCCTTCTTAAACGCTTAAAAAGACTTATTGATGTCCACATCAAAGAAACAGTTGAGCAACCTAAGCTGTATTTCTTTCTCAACATGCGTATTGTTGGAACAAATCGCCTATACTGTACTGATCGATAAGATAGCAAGATCAATAATTTACAAGGACTTAATCCTCGCGGCCTTTCTCGATATTAAAAATGCTTTTAACAGCGTCAAAACCGAGGCGATAGCGGCACCCTTAAGGAGGTTGGATCTAGATAGTTGACTTATCGAGCTTATAAGCTTTATACTCAAAATCAGTATCGTAAACTCCAGTTTGACGGGATCCCCCATAAAAGGATACCCAACTGGGAGCACTCCTCAAGAGGTATTCTCTCGCTGCTTTTTTGGAATCTGGTCTTCAATGATATATATGTTGGATACCCTCAAATATTGGCTCGATATTAGCGTTATTCAGGCTACGCTTATATACAGAGTGGTCGTCTGGTTGCCTAAATTAGAAAATGTGATCCACTGGAAAACACTAGAGCATAGCAGCACTACTGATCACATAGAATATTACCCTCCAAACTCCATAACACCATCCTCCATGGTGGAACCTTCCATCAGCAAACCGCATCTTCAACTGCCATTAGGCTTAAATCAATCCACACAGACTACAGACATTCCAAAAGTCTAGATAAAAGTATAACGAAAAATATTGACTAAACCATATTAAGCCTTATGTAAACGCCTAGCTCTTCTTCTCTATTCCCATCGGGCAAGAATGGGAGGAAGCTCCGCATGTGCATCTTTACACTGACGGTTCTAACTTGGGAGGAGAAAGGAAGGTTCTACTCGGAACACCGCCACCTAACTATTTCTCTTTGCTTTCTAGACTACTGCACTCTTTCTCAAGCAGAAATGATGAGTATAAAGGTAGCATTAGAATGTCGTTAAGTGATATATGTATGTATTTTCACAGACCTTTAGGCTACTATTGAATCTCCCAAGGGAATATATACGACATAATACATAGCTGCACGGTTGAGGATTTAGCCAAACTGGGATCTACTGATATCAAGGACCTAGTTATTAGGTTCATCAAATGCACCATAACATTCGCGAAGAGCCCTTTATTACTGAGTAGAAATGTTAAAATGACCTGTCACACATCCTACTCTTCAAGCTCAGAAGCTGACACGAACAGCTGAGCATTGGTGGTGTAAACAAACCGAAACTTACCACAGTAAACAATACTTAGGAAAAGGTTGGGGAATTCTATTTTTTCGTAGTATTTCTCGCAATATTTTTAAAGTCTCAACTTGGAATTAACTTGAGGTTAACCTACAAATATTCTGAACATGAGGTCGCGATAAAAATTTTCTTGTGTTTAAAAGAGAAAACTCTCTCTTGTGTATGTTTTGTTGCAGTATTGAGATTAAAATGCGCCAATAATATAATCATTTCTCTCTGGTTTTGGTTAGGAGCTTGTTCAGATTTCTTTGTGTGCAAGGATACTGTGGTACAACAGAAATGAAATAATGACGAAACGCTTGGTGGTAAAATGGCCGAACTGTCATATTTTCCAGGCTTGTATATAGTGTAGGTTGTGACTATCATAATGAGTTTGACAAGAGACAGTGTTACTTACTGAAAAAAACCTTTCTAGTAAGATACCCGAAACGAAATATGTGACGTGTTATCTTAGCCTGTATCATATAAAAATGATTGTGATTTTATCTTAATTCATAAATAATCCCTTTTCGTTAGATCTAAATAAAAAACTAAAAAGTGCTACCTTTCGGAGTAGCAAAATAAACAGTAAATCTCCTGCTCAGTGGTCCCAGGCATAAGTAAAAGGTATTCATCAATTTGAAGCATCCTTGAAATATAGGTCTATTCGTGCTCCTCTTGCGAAGGGGATCTTGACTTGTTCCTCCTGTAATTATAGTGAGCAAAGCACTTGTTTCGATTCCGTTCGTTATTTGAAGTACTAGTTTGAGTGTAACTTCTCCCATGTTCTCCAAATAATCTGTGACTGCCAACAGTTATAGTGATACAGAATGTGCCACCCCTCCATCATCCCTATGAATACCTTTTCCTTTGAGCTGCATTTAGACAACAGAGAGCCGTCGGAGGGAACCAGCTCCGACACGTACAAAGTATGAAAACAATTCGTTCGCGATTAATAAAATTTGGCCGTGACGATTCCGGATTAATGAGCTGGTGTGTTGTCGTGGTGGAACAGCACTTTTTTCTTTGTCAAATGAGGCTTCCTTTAATTTAGTTCGTTAGTGCAATAATTCAATGTAGTACTGCCGCATTATCGTGCTTCCTTTCTTCAAAAGTAAATGAGGATTGTTCCTTTCGGATCCCAAAAATTGTAGTCATGACATTTCCTGCAAACTGGATCAGCTTTGCTTTCTTAAAACAGATTCTTCCGGAAAAGTGCAGTGTTTTCAATGCTGCTTGGTCTCTGGCGAATAATGGTTTCATCAGCGGCGATGATTCGACGCAAAAACTTCTGTTAATTTCGCTGAAAGGGGTTCGAACACTGCTACAGACAGGGCCGCCGAGAGGGGGGCTGGCGAAGGGGGTAAACCCCCCGGGCCCGGGCTTTCAACAGAAATTGTTTTCCATTTTAATTATATATATAAAAAAATGTTTCAGGATCGAAAAAGTGTAATATACTAGACATATTTTAAATTGAAAGTCACTCATTCATATGTGGTACCCGCCGGGTACCTCTACGGGCCTGGCTACAGAACTGACATTACTATCTGCTTGTTGTCCTCCGTAGGCAACACGACTGGTCACGACTTCGGGAACCATGGCATGGTTGTCGTACCGCTCCACCAATTGATGCAACTCCGTCGCCAGGACATTTGTACAAAATTTGGTCAGAAATGGATGGACACTCGTGTAGGAAAACAGAAGTGGAAATCTAATTTAGGCGTGCGGCGCACTACACTACGTAGCTGATAATCGTAAGAAGAAGGTGAATAAAGAATTTGCTTATCACCGTATAGCCCGTAAGGGATCAAATAAATAGACGAAATTCTGTGGTCCGTACTAATATGTCCGTTGAAGGTTATTTTTAATTCTTAGTCTAACAGATCTACATCAATCTGCTTTGTGGTACTATCCATTTGTGGTATATTATGCTCATCTACGGCTAACTCCATTTGAAAAGGAATGGATGCCATGAAGAATGTGAAGTGGTAATGGTACTTCTGGAGTTTAGCCAGCAATAAAAAAACCAGTAGTCAATTCCTCGGATATCTTAGTCAGCCCAGAAGTAATCAGATTATATTAGATTACCTACGTCGTTCCCATTAAAAATGGGACATCTTTAATCTTGTTTCAACCATTTGCGTTATCATATTAAAAAGACGATATTGAAGTTGTTAACAAAATAAGCGCTCTCAACCATATGTATCGCACTCTTTATTATTCAAAGTAAACCGATCACATTTCAATAGCACGTGCGTCAGGGGTAATCTGATCCTCTCAAATTAACCACTACCGCAGCTAATTATATTATTATTACAGATTTTTTACTATATCACACGCGATTTCGACACGTGGCACGAGTTAAAAAAGGTTTCAAGCACTTATCACCGCATAAAGAAATATAAATTTCACGCCTTTGAACAACACTTCTTTCACTTCGTAAGCAACAGATTTTAGTTGGGGGTGGAGCACGTGCCTTGCATGCGTCTAATAAGAGTGGGTTCAGGAATGCTTAAAATCACAAGTAATCACTGAATTGATTGCCCTGTATAATAAGTTAGACTTACTGCAGTGGGAACCTAGTATTTAAGACATTTCAGAATTTTCTTGTAATTACAGAGGCTTTGTCTGTATCGTTAACATAAAATGTCTGTTAAATGTAACTATTTATCTAATATTAGTGCCAGAAAAATTTAAAGTAATTTAATGGTTATTAGATTACAACTGGTTAAGGACAAGGATTGTGTTATAACAGCTCTTTGCCAGAAATGTGAAAATATTAAGTTGCTAAAAACTTGGCGGGAAAAGTTGAAATCTTCTAGTTCACTATAGCTACAGTGATGACCAGAAAATTGAAAAATTCGTAAGATGCATAAAATTGTAAGAACTAGATTTTATGGATTTTCTCCTCAACATGTCTTTGCCAGGTAAGTCTTGAATCTAGGAATACCTCCAGAAACTTGACCGAGCCCGAGACCGTAAGTTCTTCTCCAAAGAGTTCTATAGGTCTAAAGTCTAGATTCTTCTCTTTCCTCGTGAAAACGATTAAATCAGACTTCTTTGCACTTATAAAGAGCCCCTATTCCGCACACTTTTGCTCCACCGCCCTCATACCTCTCCTTATGTTGTCTGCTACGGCGCGTAGGATCTTGCCCCTTGCCATAATTGCTATGTCGTCGGCATACCCAACGTTATGTATACCTTCTTCCTCAAGTCTACGAAGTAATGACTCAACAGTAGTGTTCCTCAGAATAGGGGATAGCACTCCGCCCTGTGGACAACCTCTGCCTACCCTCCCTCGCAGTCTCGATTCACCTCTCTGGATGTTTACTGCTCTTGTCTTTAAAATATTGCCAATCCATCTCCTAACGGTAGGATTAGTTACACGATCAGCAGGAGCATCCTTCAGCCTTCCGAGGTCTATATTGTCAAAGTCTCCTTCAAGGTCCATTATTGCGGCCATCGCTATGCCCTTGCCATTAAGCTCTTCTTCTGCCACCCGCACCACCTGATGGAGTGCCGTTTCGGTAGAGCTCCCAGGACAATAGGCATGCTGGCTACTACTTAGTGGAATATACCATCTAAACCTGCTGTTTTGAACGGTTCAAACGATCTAATAGATCGTCTTACCCCCTCAAGCGTCACAATACTTTCCGCCACAGAGCGATCCGTGGCATGTCCGATTTGTAGCTTCCCGGAAAATGAGTTTCCAGCAGGATTTCATTTGTTTCGTTCCAGGTCTCTGACATCTTTCTCGTTTTGTCCCGAACCAGTCCGAGTTCGGGGACCGGGTCAATTGAGACCATTCGTGTTCGAGCAGAAGTCTCTCCACGATTCTCTCTTCTTTCTACGTAGATCTTTCTTCCACTCTTTCTTTAAGGCCTTGTATCTACCCCAGGCTTCCCCATCCTGAGTCCGTATGGCTCGGTTGAAAGCCTTCCTGCACTCCTTCTTCCGTGCTTCCAGTTCCCTGTCCCACCAAGGGGTTGGGTTTGGTCCACTACTTCAGTTGGAGTGCACAATTTTCGATACGCCTTACAGCCTTTTGTAGAGTGTGCCACTGCCTCTCTACATGCAGTGTTTTTGGGTACTCTGGGCGTCCATGCCATCAGTTTCTCCCTTAACACCTCCTTATATTTTTGGCTGTTGGTGTTCTTAGGTAATCTGATCAGTCTCCTACTTTGCCTCTTGTGTACCCCATATCGAATGTCAAAAGTTATGGCTCTATGATCTGACAGCGTCATCACATCAGCCACCCTCCAGTTGAGCACTCTTTCCAACAACTTAGGGTCACCAAAACTTATGGCCATGGTAGCATCCGCAACTCAGCACCGATAGAACTATCTACTGCGCAGTCTGATTACATGATACCTGATCTTATCTTTCCAAGGAATTTCAGTGTTAGAATCCCGACCAGGAAGGAATGGTGGAGCACTGAACTCTTTAATTGCTATGACACCGTTCTGTTACCCAACATCTTGGTCAAAAAGTATGGCTTGGCCGTTTCGCGGCCGTCGCACAGACACTCTCATGAACTTATGATAACAAATTAAGTCAATGGTGCTTAATGTTGTGTCATGCAATTGTTCCATAAAACGGAGAAGCCATACTATTTGACCAAGATGTAGGATTTTTAGAGTTAAGGCTTGTAAAATTAGGCCTAGTAGAGTTAGGGGCTTGGCTCTACATGAGATCTGATAACTTTTTAAAAGTGAAAGCGTTATTTATTTTATATACCATGGATTAGGCCTATCGGGAGTGGCCATGTATAAAGGGCGCTCTGTATTCTACCTCCAACGTGGTGCAGAAATGAATGCATAGTTAGTTAGTTATTCAACGCCTACTTTCTCCGTACGATATAGCTGGGAACTCTTTACAAGTTTCTTAAAACAACATAACGAAGGTGTATTCAAAAATTCAGCCAACTGCGAAGTTTTTCGCACCTTGGTTGATTATATATCTAAAATTATTGGTCCAACTATATATCATATGATTTTTTATTGCAATTAAAGTTCCTTTAATTTTATTTTGTTAGAAACCAATGCTACTATCTTACTCGCTACTGGTGCAGAACTGGACGAGGTAGAGAGTTGGTGTAGGAGACACCCTATGCTCCGCAAGGGGATAAAGCAACCTGAGAGAGAGAGAAGACGCCGGCTACTAGTAAGTATTTTTAAAATTTTTAATTTTCCAGATATGATATTACAAAATTAGGAATAAAATTTAGGTTATTGTAAACAATTTCAATAATTAAGGTGAATCCATGAGAAACTTTAGACTTGAAAGTGAAATGCAAATAGATAGTTACTTACAATTCTTATTGCTGTTGCAAGATAGTCTTAAATTTACTATAATTTCACATTGGCATTATTACAGATTGGTGTTCTATACTGCTTGTATTAATCTCTTTAAAAAAAAAAATTTTATTTAATTAAAATATGACTCTTCTAGCCTAAGATTCCTTCTCTGTTTATTGAAAGAAAAGAATGGGAAGCTATATATAGCCATAAAACTGTTAAAGCAAACAGCTAATAAAGCCATAATTCAGCCGCCATATCTCTAGGCGAGCTTAGCAAGCTAAAGCCATTAAAGTTGAGCCAACAGGTCGAATTGGTGGAATATTTCCTCCCTGACCACACGAAAACGGAGCCCTCGTGCCAGTCGGGAAACGAGCAAACACAAAGGAATAAACTAAACTTCCCTTAAGCAGTTTGTGATAAGCCTCAAGTCACAATGAAGGGACAAAGTGGGTAAATGAATCCCTTTGATCGTCCTCATGACACGCAATTCTATTGGCTCGAAAGCAGTAGACCAACCCCCTTGCTATTCTCGATATTCCGAGGGGTTGTCTGGAACTAAATCAACACTGTTGAGTGGATAAAACTCGTGCGGCGGGTTTGCGCCAGGCTAGTATCAATCGGAACACGGCCGAAACGTTTGGTAGAAAAGGAGTTATGACATTGCGGAAATGCTCTTGTGACAAGTGAATTAGTGCCGTGCAGTGTTTTGTTTAATGTTGTGTTAAAAAATCATGTCCTCTTGCTATAGTGGATTTGAGGACCGATCCTTTGAATTCGATGATTCTTCTATTGATAGCGGTTTTGAGAAAAGTTATGAAACCGAATGCACATATACGCCGCGTAAGCTTTACTTTGGAGAATCCGATTTTCTAGCGGATCAGCAACAGGAGCTATCGCAAACGTCTACCATTTGTAGTCAAACTAGTCACAGTAGTAAGAATGAAAATGAATTTCAACCAAAGTTGGGAATACAAACTTCAACACCCGAAAAATCAGATCAACCTAAGCCGAAGAGAAAATATGCGGTAGGAAAAAATAGAATGACACGAGCTAGAAGTCCTACTCAAGTCTTGCGAATAAAGAGACACCGGCGAATGAAAGCAAACGACCGCGAAAGGAATCGCATGCATACTTTAAATGAGGCCTTAGAGCGATTAAGATGTGCACTTCCAACATTTCCGGAGGACACAAAGTTAACCAAGATTGAAACGCTCCGATTTGCGCACAATTACATCTTTGCATTGGAGCAAGTTTTGGAAAATGGAGGCACTGTAAATCTTGACCTCGAGAAGTTGCAAAGTCTTACCCTGAGCGGTGAGAGAATCACTAAGGAGCTGTTCGAAGCCTTGTTCATCAATCAGACTCCATACCCGGTTACAGGGGCTGGTTTTCCATCTTGTGATTTTTACAACAGTATGCGACAATATGGGGTATCTGTCCAGCAACAACCGCCCTGTGAAAATGAAAATTTTTCCTATCAGAATTATGAACTTTTCCGGGGTGCATTTGATGCTGCAGCAAATAGTTCACATTCGCAGAGTACTGGGATGTACAGTGGACAAACAGACATTCAGACGTTCAAAAATAGGAGCTTTCACGGGCAATATCCAGTGGAAGGACATACACCTTTACATACACCTTTACATCAACATAGCAGTTTTTATACGCAGACGCCACCTTGGAAGGACTATAATGAGCAAGTGATTAATAGTTATGGACAATATTAGACAAGTTTTAGTAAAAATTGCTTTACGATATTTTGTTGCAATATTTTAATATTTTCAAGAATTTTATGGTAAAAACTCTGGAGTATTCAGGTAATAGTAGTTAAGGAGTTTAGTAACTCCGTAATAGTCTGGGAAATAACATTTAATACACATTGATCCTTTTGATAGACGTTTTTATAAAAAAAATATTAAATCCGAAGAAGGAAGGAAATGCAGTATTTTTGTCAACAAGTCATTACGTAGTTAAATATACTAACAAATCAAAAGAATTTTATAAGGCTACAAACACTTACGGATAAAAGGAAAGAAACAAAACTCCCAATCAATTTACGTTTGCGGCATCATAAGTTTCAAGCAAACTTTTTTTGATTTATGTACTACTTTTATAATGGTACACTTAAGTATATTAACAGAAATAAATAAAGTGAAAAAAAGTGAGAAAAAAAACTTTTCAAATTATTTGCAAAACCAGACCTGTTTCTTAAGTTTTGTCCGTAAGTGTATAATTAATCGGAAATAATAATACGGTTTTTTACACGGAAAAAGTGAAACTTGTGCTGAAATAAAATATCGCTATTTTTAAACATATAATAATCATATTGGAAGAAGATAGTACATATAATAACATGAATAGGCATTCTAAATACTACCCCGTTGAAAATAGATTCATTTGATGATGCATGTTGGATGCTTGCTTTGGGAGTTGAGAAGGACTACCTCCTGCATAATATTATTATTTTTCTTAATACAGGCATGTTTGTAAAGAGAAGGTATATCGGAGTCGGCTGCATGCCTCCCTTACATCTATTTTCCTTTCTAGGTAGTTATTTTAAATAATACTTCGTTTTCATCTCTCTGTGAATAAATTTCTTTTATGCTATGGCTCCCAGATGACTGCCTCAAGTTCCTTTAACATCTTTTGGGACATAGGGCGTTTGTAACATCGACTCTCCACCTGGTCCGGTTCTTCACCAACGCCTTCAACTGTGGTCACGATTTGTTGATCTCTGTACCTTCTCTCTCGATGGATCTTCTACATATGTTGCGCGGTCGTTCAATTCGGCGTCTTCCTTGGGATCCGTGGGGATTCCAATCTAGAGCCTGCTGTGCGATATTGTTCGGATCTCTTGTTTTTTTTTTCTTCGTCTGAGAATACTATTGTCTATCCCATCTTTGCCTGTAAGTCTGGGCCAATGGGTGTTAAGGATGCGACGAAGACACCGGTTGACAAAGGCTTGTAGCTTAGATGTTATTTTACAGGTCACTGCCCATGTTGAACAGCCGTACAACAGAACAGATTTTACGTTCGACTCGAATATCCGGAGTTTTGTGCGTCTGGAGATGTTTTTATTGCGCCAGATCGCAACAAAAGCATTAAATGCAACGCGAGCCTTATTGATGAGAGCCTCTACATCAGCTTCAGCTCCGTCTTCTGCTATAACTATGCTTCCGAGATAGCAAAATTTATCCACATGCTTTATTTGCTTCTCTTCCATATAAATTTCATGTTGTCTCTTGGAGCCCAAGCTCATAAGTTTGGTTTTAGCAGCGTTGACCTTAAGCAAATCAACTGAATATTGTGTGGGCATTTGGTGGAACACTTTTCATGATGTACCTATACTTATACTTATTGGTGAACACTTGTTTCTTATTCCACTTTTTATCTTTAAACTATATACTAACTGCCTACGCGTTTCGTTCTATTTGAACATCATCAGGGCTAACTGGCTACTAAAACAATATTTTACAAATTTGATACCACACTCTTACAATCTGCGGATTTAATAACGGACTTCTGTTTTGGAAATCTGTCTGATCGTTAACTAAAAGAGACCCAGCGCTCAGATCATTTCTAATTAGATTATGTAGTAGCATTATATTTTCTGAAGTAACATTATGATTAGATTCTTTCAAATGTTTAGGAATTCCAGAAGTTGGTTTATTTAACCTTGCAGAGCATATATGTGTGTTTAGCCTAACTCTTAAAGATCTTTTAGTTTTTCGGGAAAAACGCTTAAAAATTGCGAAAAATCTGAAAAAATCATGAAAATGGATAATAACGTGTAGATTGAACGAAAATGATCACGAGTGCATTACCTTTCATAATTAATCTGTTTTGAAGCATGACAACGTCTCCTCGCTCTCCTACTTAACTCTTTCCGGGCAAAATATAAAAGGAATCAAAATTATTTATTAAAAGTTTTTAATTCTTAGCAAGACATACAATATCCTTAAAAAAAAATTAACATCTGCAGGATCCTGCATCAGGACACGATATCTGATCACACCACTGACCAAGTTAGGAAATGAGTGTAATGATTAGGATATAAAAATAAATTACTTGTCGAAATCGTTCAAACATAATTTCGTTTAAAAGAGTCCTGAACTTCTCCGGTTTCGTACATTTAATTAAAGCCTTGCAGGAGCTTCTATGAAAACTATTTCACTGGCGCTCTTGTAAAATTCATAAACTATCCTGTCTGCTCCTGGTTCCTTGCCATATTTGTTATTTTTTGTATACTTATACAGCTTTTCCTTCATTTACTACTGAGCGTTCTGCGTACTTGTAAAAGTTACATCATGTAGAGGAATTTAACAGATAACAAATGACAGTCCAGCGATGCTGCATTTAACACGCCGCCCTTTAATATTCCTTACTATGACCCACCATTTCTTCCAATTTTGCTCCTATTGACTGATAATATTTTTTCCCTACATTTCCTCTTATAGTCTATATTTGCCTTAAGATAGCAACCTTTACCTTTTTGGTTTTCCCGTATAGATAGTGTTTGTATGGTCTGTGAAGTGTAATTTGTTGCATTATATAAGTTTTTCTTAGGTGGTGTGTAAAATGAAGGAACGGGTAGATCTAGGCGAGAACCGATCAAATTTTAAAAATTTGTCCTAATTTTTTTTTTTATTTTCGGGCTTAAAATAGTGGCCAATTGTTGTCTTTCGAAAGAAATTTGAAAGACATAAACATTTTTTACCATTCTGAACTTACATGACTAAACGTACAGCTCATACGGCGATTCTAAGAAAAAATTTGGGAGTCCTGACAAAGACTGAGTTTTTAATAGTACTAAAAAGGAAGTCAAATTAATTAGTTAAAACATTTTCAAAATGTCCTCCGTCATTTTGAATGCATAGAATTCTTTTTCTCGTGGGTGCTTTTAAGTCCATTGCTAGATTTTCTATTATTTTATTTCGAGCTTATAAAATTCTTGTTGTGAGTTCACTTTCATTGCAACTTCTACCATATCTTTCATAGTCCCCCACAAATAAAAATCAAGTGGGGTTAGGTGGGGAGAACGAGCTGGCCATGGAAAAGTATCCTACCGCCGTATCCACCTATCCCCGTAATTTCCATTCAACCACTGGAGTACACTAAAATTATCTCCCTCATTTCCCTTGAAATTGCGCAACATTGACCTCCGCTTGAGTCGAAAGTATATAACCGCTTCCATTTTTGAAACGCTCTTTGAAAGACACCTCTACTTAGTAATAGGAACCATCGAATGAAAACTATCGCACCATTCGATGGTTGCAAAATGTTCATTCATTCGATGTTCTCATTAAAACCTTTCATTACTATTTTCGTTCAGTACTTGAATGACATTTTCCTGGTTGCCTAAAAATAGTAATTAACCGCGAAAAGTTTGTTTAATTACTGAACGATTTCTTTCTTTTCTGTTTGTTTTTTTTTGAGTAGCGAACAAAACTTACAGACACTATAGTTGTAGTAAAAAAAGGTTTTCAGGTTTCATAGAGATAAGTGTGTGTGAAAACTGAAAAATAATGATGCAAGAGCGGTGATTTATTTTTGTGATTACAGACAATCGATGAATTAATAAAACAGTGCGATAGATCGTTCAGTTACTAACTATGGATAGTTGGAATCATTCGATAGTGCCCATCACTACAGTCTAGATGGCTACTTTCTTTCTGGTCGTGGGTGATATTCACGCTCTGTTTTGTAAATTACAGTATTTTCAACTATTAATTGCAAACGATCAAAACGGAGCTGCGTTTGCATCTCATTTTATACCTGACGTTCATAGACGTTCCATTTCAAGTACAACAATAACTATTTTTTTCTGTGTGATTTTTTTATTTTATGACCTGCAGTAAACGTTCTACTACCACACATCGACTACAAATTTTTTTTTTGAAAGAGCACACATTGGCCACTAATTTAAATGCGAAAATAAAAAAATGTGTAGGGCAAATTTTCAAAATATATCCGTTTGAAATGAAAGAATTGATTTTTTTCACAAAATTTAGTTTTGAAAATCAATTGTTTTAAATCCATTAGCAGTAACAAAAATAAAGGGATATGGTGATAGACAATTTAGCAACTTCCTTTAGAATTTTTGTATTCGAAATTCAAGGAATATTATTCGAGATTTTTAGCTTAGCTTAGGTTTTCTCGTGGTTGTTTTAGTGTTAAATTACTAAGTTTACAATCTTCATCATTGATTTACAATTTCGGATGCCATTTTCGTCGTCAAATCCGAAGCGTCAATTTTTTCTTTCATTAATAAATCTTATACATCCCCAAACCTAACGTTAAACCTTCACATCCGATCAATTTAGCAAGTTTTAATATGCTACCAACTAAATTTTTTGACAATTCGCTACAATTCAAGTTGTTTCTTCTAACTGAAGATGGTCATATCTATGATAAAAATACAATTTCGATGCAGTGCTTTATTGAAAATTGCTTCCAAGCTTCCATTACTTTAATTGATTTCGAATCAGTTACGTCTAAAGTGCACTGAAATGATCTGCTGTAGTAAGTTTTAAAGGTATAAGTAATACCATAATCCAATGGTTGAAACATCGAAGTAGTGTTAGCTGGTAGAAATACTATTTTCATGTTGGGATGGCTAAAATCTTGTGGGTGACCTGGAGCATTATCGAACAGTAATAGACCTTGAAGCTCAAATGTTTTACTTTAAATAATTTTTAACGTCTGGTATAAAACAATTTAAAAAACTAAATAAATCTCCATTTGCTTTCCATTAAGATAAGTAGGTAAGGTATTTCCAATAAGATAAATTGTTTTTACTTATACTTTTAAGTGCACTGGCACCTTTCTTTTCTATGGATCTTCTCCATGTGTTGCGTGGTCGTCCAATTGGGGTCTTCCTTGGGTCCTGTACAATTTCGAATCTAGAGTCTTTTGAGCTGCGTTGTTTAGTTCTTTTTTGCGTGTGGCCTAGCCATTGCCACTTTCGCCTGCATACAGTGGTATCTGTCTCGTCTTGGCCTACAACTCCATGTAGGTCTTCGTTGGTGTTGACTTTCGGCCAATGGATGTTAAAAGATCGATTGCTGAGACTGTTAAATGCAACTCGATCCTTGTTGATGCGAGCCTACACATTAGCTCCACCATCTGCTGTAACTATGCTTCCGAAATAGCAAAATTTATCCACTTGTTCTATTTGCCGTCAAAGTAAATTTAAATTTATCTCCTGGAGTCCAAGCGCATAAGTTTGATTATAGCAACATTGATCTTTAGCCCTGCCCTATGACCTCTACTCAGGACTTCGGAAATCAGGGCACCATGGTACTAGTTACATTTCGTATTTTTTTATAGTTTTTGTCCTTATAAGAGCTTCTACCCCTACAAAACTTAATTTTAATTTTTTCCCCCAAGCGCCAACGTTCATATAAACTGTAGGTTAGACCCAAACCTTCACAACGTTATTCTAAGGTAACTTAGTTTTTAAATGTCTTAAACAAACATCATGTTTTCTAGTGCTGTAGAATTACAGTGTTATACAAAAATATTCAGAATTTTGATATCGTGTTAGAGCGAAACCGTGTTGTAATTTGCCATGTTATATGAGGGTTTACTCAATTTATCTTATCGTGCTATAGCGAAACAGTGTAGTAGGATACCGCGATATACCTCGAAAAGTATGTATTCGACACTAATATCGGTCGTTCCGATCATTTGAAGATGTCAGCCCCCCCCCTCCCTGCAACCTTCGGATGGTACCATGATATTGTATTGTCACCGAAATTGAATAAGTCTGCAAAATTTCAAATCGATACATCAAAATCAAATCGAGATACAAAAGTGGGTGAAAAGTCATTTGCAAGATTTGAAAAAAAGAAACAAAAAAATATGCGAAAGTGAAGCTAAATAAAACTATTTAATAAAAGTAAAACAACAAAAGTAAAAATAACAGTTATTTCGATCCTTGATTATAGCTTATGCCTTAAATTCTTCAATCAATTCACAAACCCTTTATTATATTTTGTTTTACTGAACAACCACTTTTTGAATTCTTCGTTTTTACGACTGCGAATTATATACTAATTTATAGCGTTGGTGTACTCTTTTACGTGCTTTATTATAGTAGATCCAAACATGTAGCAATCGGAGAAAAAATAGGAACGGGCGAGTTCAAGTATGGTATGCGTATGGTCCTCCATCACCCTAATAAGTAGGCTACCAGCGCTGTTGCTGATTCTCCGTTCCAAAGTACTTTTCATGTATGAAGCCCACCAATTCATTACTACTAATTTTATTTACGGAAATTTATTAACATTCTATTCGACCTCATTTTCTACCTTATACGTATTCTTTTTTTTATATAGTCGAAATTTCCGTTTTAAAAGGACAGTTAGTTGAACAATTTCTATTTTATAGTTCTCCTCGCTCTAAAACGCTTTGTCTCTAGTTCTCTTAACCCCATCTGGGATTGCCAGTGGATTCCAAATAACCGACATTACTCTGCAACCACCTATGGGCTTTTAGCATCATCTGTTGCCAGCAGAAAATAACAATGCTTTGTCGCCAGTGAGATTTAAACATGGGATCCTCGTGATTTGAAGCTACCACGTTATCCCTTCCTCCACCGACGACTATAAACACAAAGATGCTTTTTTTAGGGTCGGTACGCTATAATGTTATTGGACAGCCATTTTACGCTCACTTCCTTCTACGTAAAATTATCTACATGGTACGTGGACCCATATATATCAAATAATAATAGATGTGTATTGGTCAAAACTAAAGTAACATCAAAAGATCAAAAGGTACGTGGTCATAACTTTAAAAATATTTTCTTTGGAGCAATAAATCTCTTTTGGAAGATATTCCATTCAAAACTGTTATCAAAAATTCATTTCATTTTCTAATTTAAATAATTTTTCTTAATCATATAAATACATTAAAAATTTTTAATTAATTTGGTCAAATGGGAGCTAAACTGTTATCTATAATTTCCTTTGCAATATTGCTCCAATAATGATTCCCTATTGCTCCAATATTGATTCCCTATTAGTCGATTCGAAGTGGGAAATCTGTCTTAATGGCATATTCTCCTTCGAAAATAGCAACATCACACTGTTTAATAATTCTACGTAGATGGAGCGTTCCGCAGTTTTGCTCTCCTTTTAAACACCTTAAGGCCAAACTCCATCAGAGTTCTTTATATTAAACTTATTTTCATCAAAGATAGGAATGGTTTTCTAATTCTAACTCGTCAAAAAATGGCAAAAATTGTACAAAAATTACAAAAATTACATACAACAAAATAATAGTTTCTCACTAAATAAACAAAAACAGAAAGAATTACTAACTGCATTCATGCCTTACAAGCTCGATATTTTATAAAAATTAAAACAAAAGACATTTTTCAATTTGAAACGCAAAAACCATAGCAAAGAATGAGTTATATATATTTATTACATGGCAAATTAATTTTAGTGTACGAGTTAAATGTGTTTTCTTTATAATAGAAATTCCCTCACTATGTTAACTGTTTATCGTGATAAGTGATAACTGGTAATGTAAGAAGATCCAATATGTGATTTTCGTATGACATTGCGTAGGAAAAGAATATTATCTAGAATCCTAAAAGCAATCAGTTGCCCTTAATAAAAAATTGGTCCTGGAACTACTAATTTTACATTCATAACATTTCCTATATGAAAGCAGAGATTGTTTACACCACCAGGCTCCGGATGTTCACACATGCTTCCGCGTATGTATCTAGCGAAGGCTGTGATTCAGTTAATTAGGCCTACAAATTTCTTGGTATTACGTTTAGTTTAGACCTATCGAATCTGTATCTCCTCCCTGTAGTTCTCGTACCTCCTTATGCAACGCGAGAAGACCTCCATTCGATTTGCTGACAAAGACATCATGCGTGGCGTAAGGTATAACCTGCTATCATGAGAGCATATAGTAAAGATTCCACGGCAGCAACCAATAACTATTTTCTGTTTACAATAGGTTGCCTCAAAAGCCAGTAGAAATGCATACTAATATTTCTTAGTTTAGAATCCACTTTAAGCTGTAGGTCCACTTGTAATCTTAACCCTCTAGTCTATAACCACAACTCTAGCGGAACGAAAATGAAAAGCCATCGCGCAACGCGAATTATATAATACAGAGCCAATATAGTGGCATAATATAATGTCTAGACTTCATAGTTGTAGAAATGGTCAAATATACACAATTCCAAAACGCTTTCATACATACCTTGCCTGCTACAGGAATTAATGTCTTAATAGAGTTTATATCAAAATTTTATGCTTTGGGCTACAGAATCTTATATGTTTGCCAGGAAATTACATTTTTAAATGCCGTGCTGGCAAGGATGCACGTTCTTAAGATATTATATTAGATTATTTGCCTCTTCTAGTCGTTGAGATCAACGTTTTTTACAGTTCCACGGACTCCCGGATTCTATGCTTGTATTCCCGCTTTAACTGGACTGAACCATTTTTATGCAAAAAAGTAATTCTAGCATTCAAGTGGTTTTTAAAGAGTTCTGCAGAAGCGGCGTTCATTTCATTAAGAAAGATCAGGTGGTGCAAGACCGCTTACTCAAGGCTTCTTTTTTGTAGCATGTGGAAACAGATAGTGTGCGGGTTAGCGATATCGTGATAGAACATGATGTCCTTACGATTTGACCATTTCTGCCTTTAAGCTTTACTTGTAATTTGGCAGCAGTACTTGTTATGGAACAATGGAACACATCACCATAACCCTTTCCAAGTCGTTTTAAAAACAGATCTTCTTTATTGACAGTCTACTCTAAATACAAACTTGAAAGCATATATGAACAGCTGAAGCTTGGTGGTGTAAACTAACCGTACTTGCTTTTTATTCCAACAGTAAACTAGTAAATTTCAAGTTTAGGCTTTAAAACGTGAAATTTCATTAAGGTAATCTATAAGTGTTCTATCAGGATAAACAGTTTCTTCTTCAGTGCGTCGTTTTAAAGTTAAGAGATGTTGTTGAAGAATGTGCTTATAGTGCGTCAATGACATCAGTATTTTTCTTTGATTATATGAATATTATGTTGTTGTTTTTTTGCAAAGAATGATTAATCTATGGCATAATAAAAAAAAATGAAATAAACGCGCTTGGTGATAAAATAGCTTTGAATGTCAGTATTTCCGCTTTGTATCTTAAATAGGATTTGGTACATTGTGGGTTGATAAGGAAAAGCAGTCAAAAAATTCATACAATTTTTATTTTGGGTATCGAAGTCGTTTATAATTTTTATCAAATAATTACACAGCTCCACAAAAAAAATTTTAAAAATTAATAATGAGGTCTGACTATGTTTACCATATATTTTCGAGGTCACTGAATGCGAATCCGAGGTCCGTTTAACCCCATTATATCAGGATTTTCCATAACCTCAAAATTTAGACCAAAAACCCTTATTAATCCTTGAATTTAAAACCCCATAGACCCATCATTCCTAAAACCCCAAAAACCCTAAGCCCTCAACCCCTAAACCGCATAACCCCATAACCTCAAAATAAAAGCGGCAAAGGTCAGAATACGCTCCTCATTTCCGAAGTTAGGGCTAGATAGGCAGTTCGGCAGTACATAACGAATGGAAAATCCTGATGTGATGGGGTTAAACGGACTTGTGATTCGGATTCAGCGACCTCGAAAATATATGGTAAACATAGTCAGACCTTATTATTAATTTTTTCAATTTTTTTTTGTGGAGCTGTGTTATTATTTGGTCAACACTCATGGCCGTGACAGACCGAGAAGCATTTCTTATGTTATTTTCTCCTGAGTAATTTTTGGTAAACCACTTCTGGCCCAAACGTTGCATGACAATGAAAGTAAAAGTTATTATGTTCAGAAAAGATACTTTTACTTCTTCCATTTTTAAACTCATTTTTGAACTTCGCTCAAATTGACTGCACTTACCTGATTATGAAGTCTGTCATGTATCACTAAAGCCTGTACTGCCCTAAATGGAACGCCCGCCAACAAATTTTATTAGTAACAATTTCTAGAGAAAAACAGCATGGACTTTCCCGACAACTCTATCAAAGCAAGTTTTTGATTGTTTTTGAAATGATAACCAATATTTATAGAAAATAGAAGTTGTGCAATCGTTGTCTCCAATCGGACGAAGTTCTGCTCCTGCCCATTGCCCCACAAAGGTTTATGGGAACTAGAGAGATATTGTTTATACAGGGTATTTCAGTTACGTTTTATGGATTTATGAGAAAAGTGCACTTTATGAAAGCGGTTGAGGCCTTGTTCAACAGCAGACCCTTTAAGCTTGAGCGTTTAAATAGCGCTCTAGCCTGCGCTTCTTAATTTCCAAAATCAATTTTTTGAGTGTTGTTTTAAATGGTTTCGTTCCAAGATAAGCACAATTGAGGTATTATTCTGGCAGCAACTATACAATCTCGATGAAATTATTTTTTTTAATTTGAGTTAAAGTTGTATTACCTTAACTCAATTAGCGATGACTATGATGATTTCACAGAAAAATCCTAATCCTTTTTTACCCAACTACAGCAAAGCAAAAAAGGCTCTGTGTGTATGTTAGATCGTTGGTTACCTCGTACAGCCTAAACTACTGAACCTATTTCAATAAATGAGATGCGTCATTCAATAAATATCGTTAGATCCATTTTGATCCAGAATGTATCCTATGCTTTGAATATGACGTCACAGGCAATTCAATATGGCGGACGTTCGACGTCATGATGTGATTTAATGTACCTTTTTCTGTGCATCGTTTTTCTGTGGTCTATTTCTGTAGTCACAGGGAATAACTTGGTAAGTCAGAAAATGGCCAAGATGAGATAAGTGCACTGTGGTCATCTTTAATGTTTTATACGCACTGTTAAGAAGTTGGTAACTTATGACCCCAATACTATCCGAGTTGTAAAAGTGGAGGTTTCTTGGTAAGTGTTAAAATTTTGCTTGATCTCAGCTAAATCTATCTACAAATACTACATTTTTCCGAGTCATCAGCTAATTTCGACTTACCAACTTATTCCCTGTGACCACAGATTTAGACTTTACTGAATTCAAATAGACACATAGATACGGTGATGTTCAGAGTATAGACACGAATTATTAATTAGTTTAACAGCTGTTCTACAAGGGCACTGAGAACGAAGCAATGCATTTCATTTCATTATCCTATTTTGAATCCTCCGTTATTATATGAGTACTACGCTATGGACTACAATAAGATTTAATGATGAGTTCGATTTCTGTCATATACATCTATTTAATCGTAAGGTAAACCAAAAATAATATCTTCAAAAAGCTGGAAAAGCTTAGCCAATCGATACCTGTAATTGTTTTTTTAATTTTCGGGGGTCTTATGATCGAATAGTCTTTGTATGACGTGGAGCGATCTTGATTATTAGAAAAAATTAACTCACTTTAACTGAATTTCAAAAAAATGCTAAAATTTGCGAATGTTTTTAAATTTTTTAAAGTAACAAAAACGTACGTGACCTAAAACATTTTAAATTTATATTTTTTGAATGCGTTTTTGCAGATTTCCGTTTGATTACTTTGATTGACAAATTTTCTGTATTTCTGTAGTATTATATTTTTATTTTTAAGGGCAATAATTAGAGACTGTACGAATTAAGGATTTTGTTATTTATCTTTCTTCAGTCCTTTTGTTTTGCCTATTTTATAGACAGAACAAAAGATTATAATGTCGACTGAGGAGTTTATGCGATAGAAAAACAGAGTTACTATTACAATTACTAAATTCTTTAGACAAAATTGTATTAAGAAAATCTGAGCTCTATATTCAGAGTTTATTTACCATAAAATTCTTTTAATAAAGTAATTACAATCAAACTGAATCTAGTCATTTTATAAAAAGCTTTTTGATGAAAAAAATTTAAATTTATTTAAGAAATCTATAAATGATATCGAACCTTATGAATGAAAATGCCTTGAAAGATCTAAGATAAAAACATAAGAAATAAATGTTTATTTACAAAAAATTTCTATTTTATTACCAAATGTGAAAAAGTGTAAGCAAAAAAGAGATTTTAAACATAAAGCGTTATTTCTAGTCTTACGCATTGTATAAAATTGTAAAAAAAATGTTTAAATAAATTTTATTTAATAAAGTTAGGTGTAATTTTTCAACCTATAATAAAGGAGGGTATGCTAAAAGAAGAGCAACTTTAGTTCAAGGTAAGTTACCTTTGTTATGGACCTGAAAAACGATCGTTTTAAAATTTAAAGTTGCGATGTCAAAGACGAAATCTTACCCGGATTTGTTCTGCCCATTATTTTATGTGTTCTGTGGTTAAAAACATATATGTACATACTGCTGTTGTATGAATATTTCAGGTCGACTCCTTGTGGGAGCCATCTTTTTTTGAAAAATATGTAAATATAGGCAGAGATGAATGGTTCGCCCTCTCACCTTTTGTTTCTTTAAATCAGTAGTTCTTGTGGAATGCAGTTTGGAAATTGGAATCATATATACTTTGGAGTATCAACCCGAGTAAAAATAAGACTCGCACATTCCTAGCCGGAACCAGTCACGACTCAATGGCACTCAAATGTGGCACGGTACGCCTTAGTAAAAATTATGCTTTTTCAAATGCCAAATAAAAGACGCGCGAAATAGTTCAAACCAAGCACGATATGCTCACAATTTTTCTAGACTAAAATTTAAAATGAAACAATAAAATTATTTTCGCCGGCAAATTGTCGGCAAGGTTACGTGACGCAAATAATGGTATTACAGGTTATCTTATGTTTTTTTAAGTGGAGTTAAGTGTATAGTCAATTGAATGAAGTAAAATGTTTAATAAAATTTCTGAAAATCTTCATGCAGATCTTTATGACTGTTCTGACCCAGTGAGCTAAAGAACTTCAATTTAACAGCTTTTATTTTTTTTATTTAAAGTACTATTAGCGAGTTAAAAACAATTTTTTAAAATTTTTTTTTGTGTTTCATAAAAGGGTCTATAAATTTGTCGAGAATATGTATTTAAAATTTTAGGTCAAAATTCAAAATAGAAAAAAAGTTATACCGATTTTTTATAATCATGTTTTGACAATGCTTTGTAAATTCCTTGTAACTTTAAACGGGTTTTTCTCGAAATTACATTTTTCAAATTTACCTAAATTCTAGCTTAAAAACTTCTTATCTGATTTTAATAAAACTTGGCTCATTTTGTTTATTATTATGCCTATTCTGCATCCTTAAACGGACAATGGTGATTTTTTTTTCTTTTTTCCCATTTAGAGACTTAAAAGCCAAAAACTGCTTTACTTCCGGTTTTGGTAGGGGAATGTACAACTTAAAAAATGCCATTTAATTTTTTTGCTTCAGATGTACTGGAGAGGCTCTATCATTTCCGCAGATTTGGGTTCTTTTTTTTTACTTCAACTTCAACGCCCTCTATACTAGAAAAAAAAATTTTATTAAAAAAAATTTTTTTTGTATAAAATATAGATCCCTAGTTATCATATGTAAAAATAATTGAGCTCTTAAAATAAATTTTTCACTTAAAGAAAAAACATTTAAAATGTCTTCTTTTTTAACTTCACTCGCTAATAGTAACTTAAGATAAGGTTTTTTTTTGTATTTAGAAATTTTATTCTAAATTCTAAAAGAAAAGCTATTTCAATGAACTTCAATGAAATAAAAAATAGACAGATATGCAGATTCGGCATCTGATGCTGAAATTTTGCTTTAAGCGGATAAAATCTTTGTTTCAAAACTCATCGTACAATGGAAAAAGTGGTTGCTGTAAAGAAGAGTACCTGCAGATAGAACCAACGAATTTATAAACATTTTCAGAAATAAGACACGCCAATAAGTCTTCAGGTTACTCAAGATAAAAGAAAATTAATTTTCTGCTAGTGAAAGATTGCTTTCTAAAAAAAATGCATTTCACAATGTAAAAATAAAAGACGAAATTGCATCTGCAAAAGAAAGGGCTGCCAAGAGATTTTTGGTAATTAAAACTTAATTAGGCTGACTACTACAACATTGTAAAAATATTGCTTAAAATTAAACAGAAAACAAAATAAATTTAATTAATAAGTATAAACTTAATACAAACACGTGAAAAATTAAAATCTATACAATTAAAATTGTCAAGGCAACATTGACTTCATATGTTGATGAAAACCATAATGAGTACGGTGCAATAAAATTTTTAGAAAATCGGAGAATCGGAAACATGATAAAAGAGAGGTCGAATCATTAAACCCTGCAAGCAATCGGAAGCAAAAACAGTTTTGGAGTAGTTTTGTCTAGCTTCAAAAGAGCCGAGCCTTAAAAGTCTTTAAGTCTGTCTGAATAAAGTGATAGTATAAGTGGGTTGTCCCACAGCAGGCCAGGAAGAGCAAACCGTACGAAACGACGTTAGATCAATTTTTTGTACATTTTGAAAAGGAGACCAAACATAACAGGCATACTCTAGAATCGGTCTTACAAAAGTGCAATACAGAAGCCGCGTAATATAAGGATCATCAAATTCTTTTGCCCATCTTTAATATAGCCTAGTGTAGGAAAAGATAAAGCGACAATTTAGTCACACTCCTATATCTTTGGTTTTGGCAAGTCTATTTAAAACACCATTATTGATGGTATAGTTAAAGTGAAGCGGTGTACTCTTCCGGGAAAAAGACATTGTCGTACACATATTAATATTACGGCGAAGACGGTTTATAGTGCAACATTTATAAAACAACACGAACGATATTGGCGTCGTCAGAATAACATAATATTTATTAATTCTTCAAGGACATAGATACATTGTTGATGTAAATAATAAATAAAAGTGGACCGAGATGACTTCCTTGGGTACCCGTGAAGTATTGGAATCAGATAGAGACTCGCGAAACAATACTCGCTAACATACCCTAGGACAGTTGAATTATGAATTAGAACTCTATGACTGAAATCAGTAAAGATACAATTAACCTGCCTCCGATTTTCGATCTTAATGGAATAAGAATAGGACTTAAGAAAGGAAGCAGAAATTCCATCCAGACCACATAACATACTATTGGCCAATGAATGGATGTGTTGCCCGACTGTATCGTCTTCGAAATACAGATCCTTCATCTCCAAGGAAGTTGAAGACGAAGTCAATTGAGTAAAATCATAAGAATCACAGTTGTTGTCAATAAAAGCTGACTTAAAAAAAATTATCGAAGAAAAGGCTCTCACAGTCCTACAACTTTTGTATTGGTCATTTTTCGATTCCTGCAAAGAAATCGCGGAAATCGGTTACTAAGTTAGCTAAGTTTGACATTTGAATGATCTTGAAAATCTACTCTGAACTTTGTTTAAATCACCCTTTAAATTTTGATACTTATTGTTACGGCTTTAAAAGTGCTAATTCCTCTCTAATGAATAAAATTCCAGCAGATTTCCCATGGGAGTACCTTTTTTGAGAGCGTGATATTTATTGTACTATTGAGTTATTTTGCGACTTTATGTTTCCATGTTTTGCCCATTGTGTTCCCATATCTCAATCTAGGAAACCTAACTCTTTTCTTCATTGGCTTAATAAGTCTGTAAAGCATCTTAAAAATCTTAAAAATGAAGCTTGGAGAAGGTTCTGTCTCTTTCATAGTGTTGAAGATTATCTTATATATTCGGATCTGCGCTTCCGTTACACTTCTGGTCGTAATTATTTTACTGAAGTTGGACAGTCCATCTGTGTTAATCCCACAAAGTTTTGAAGTTTTGTTAATTTTGTGCGCAGGAGTGATGTCTATTCCTCTGTTTGCGTCTCGGTGACCAGAGTACCAACGACACTCTCTTTTTTTGTAGAATTAACCCTTCTAACACAGAATACGCACTTCTTGGTAGGAGCCGAGAAACAATTGACAAAAGAAAGGAATAGGAAGAAAACAAGTAAGGAAACCCAGCACACAAGAAGCGAAACAGAGAATTATGGGAGCACAGAGAATAGATTGTTCTTAAGTGATTCCTTGCTAAAAGTTAAATGAAAATTCGGACATGTATTAACATCCCTACATAATCAGTTAATTGGTTCATGCCTACCATAATTTGATCTGAATGGGTCAACATGTAATAAAGGGAGTCTTCGGAGACTATGTTGGGACTGCCTAAAGAAACTGGAGCTATCTTCTCGATAAACAACTGTGATATTAGTTTGGGTGACTTAAATTTCCTGACAAACTATCCTCCGACTTCGTTATCGGTTAAGGATTTGTTATTTGATGATGCTTCCATTATGATGCATATTGTGAACTTGTTCAATAGTTTTTCGCCCGGTCCCGATGATGTTCCAGTGCTTATCCTAAAGAATTGTGCCCAGTATTTACTTTATTTATTAACTATTCTATCTCCTATCGTATTTTTCCTAAATTGTAGAAATCGTCTATCAATTTTTCTCTTCATAAAAAGAGTAGCAAAGACGATATCTCTAATTATAACCCTATTGCTAATTTGTCTGCCATTGCTAAGTTTTTTAAGCAATGGTTTGTCCTTAGTCCTTAGTTTTCACTGTAAACCGTTCTTGGGGTCTTTCTAGCAAAATCAACGACTACAAACCTTGTGAGTTCTCAAACTATTGTATTTCCGCCATCGAGGCTGGTGAACTGGTTGATTGTGTCTATACCGATTTTAGTAAGGCCACAAGTTGCTTACTTTGAAACTTACTGGGTTTTCCATTTTTTTTTTCTACCAATGGATTTCTCCTATCTCTCTGACCGCACACAGCGTGTTCTGTTTCGGGGTCTTCTCTCTTGTGAAATATTAGTCACAATTTGTGTGCCCCAGGAAAGTCATTTGAGTCCGCTTCTATTCATTATTTTTATTACTGACATGGGTATCATTTTAGTGAACTCGAAAATGTTATGCTATGCTGAAGATGCTAAAACTATTCGTGTTGTTTCTGACATTAATAATTGTTTTGCGCTGAACTCTGATCTTCAGTCTTTTAATTTTTGGTGTATCGCGAACAATATGCCTCTGAATGTTGATAAATGTGCGTTTGTCTTGTATTCTAGAAGGAAGAATGCATGATTATTCTGTCAGTGACAACTTGCTAACCAGATTGGATAGAGTAAGCTTCTGTTTTGTACCTTCGTTCGACCCATTTTAGAGTATACCTGTCCCGTCTGATCTCCATCCTATGCGGTACATAGTGCTCGTATTGAGGCTGTCTAGCTCAGGTTTCTCAAATTTGCATTGCGTGGCCTTCTATGAAATAATCCTCTGATTTTTCCGCGTATAATAATAATAATATTTATTGCAGACAAAGTACAAAAAGATTATAATCTTACAAGTGTACCGTAAAGAATTGTGAAAATAAATACTCTATGATTAAAAATTTTCCAAAAATCTAAATTGCCAAAGCTAAAAGAACTAAAGATACAAAGAATAAATATTGCACTAATTAAAAGAAAATAGAATAATAAATAAATAAATAAGTACTATATAATATGATAAAATTTTTACAATAGTCTAAAAGAAATAAATAGTCAATAGAATAAACATTACATTAGTTGAAAGAGAAGGGAGTATGCATCAATTTAACCAATACATATCTAATGCATGCCAAGTGGCGTTCCAAGAGTCGCCTAAATCCGCCAGCCGAGCGAGTGCTTTTAATATTTAAAGGAAGAGCTTGGACAAAGTAAGATCTTTCACCAACAACTGTTCTTACTCTAGGCAAAGATAAGTTCATTCTCCTGGATGAATACAGGAAGCTCACAGGCTCCAATAAGTCCCCGGGTTCGCGAGTATAAACCAACTTATGCAATAAGGATTTGAGGAAAACCGCGTTCCTATTAAACGGAAGCCGGATAAACCTCCGAAACATTGTGGCAGTTATCACTGGCCACTGTCTTTTCGGTAGACACGCAGAACGTCTGCGCGTTCCCACGAATGACTTCTGCCGGAGCTGTATGGACGAGGAAGAGGTGGAAAGAATTCAGCACTTACTCTGCGAATGCCCGGGCCTAGCAAAAAGAAGGTACAATGCAATGGGCACGTACTTCTTAGGTGGCATGGGCGATATAGCCGGCATCGGGCTGAAGCAGCTCCTAAGGTTTATTAACAGCTGCGGCTGGTTTTAGTTAAACCCGGCAATCAGGCACGGTTCCACGGATGTGGTATCACAACGGACAATTTATAGGTCTATGTGAGGCTTATCGGCTGTAGGACTGATAGCCGTCACCCTAACCTAACCTAACCTATGCAATAAGCACAAAATCCTTATATTGAGATAAGTATCAATTGAGCAACCCAAGATCAAGTTCCTAAAGTGCGAAATATGATCATATCTTTTTAAGTTATATACAAAACGAACACAGTCATTAAACGCTACACGCATTTTAGAAAAACAGCTGTCATCAAGTGATGAAAAAATAGCACAAGAATAAGTATAAATTGGTAGAAGCAGAACTCTAACAAGTTTAAAGGGTTATATACAAAGTTGAGGGTAAAAAGTGAGCTAAGTTGGTGATTTTTTTAAAGGGTTTTATGTAAAAAAAAACAAGTTGAATTATAAAAAAATATTAAAAATTGTCGGAGTTATGGCCCCTCCCCCGAAGCGCGTTTTTTTTGCAGAGGCTTGCGGTGAACACTCTCCAATATCACTTCCAATAAAAAAACCATGTTGACAAAAAAATCGATTTTTGAGGAAATTCTAAACAAAAATTTATTGCAAACAAACGAAAATTTTTAGATGAAATAGGAACCGTTCAAGTACACGAGATTATAAATATGAACAATTAAAAAAAAAGTATGAAACTCGGTTGAAAAGTTTTTGAGATATCATGTTCACCGCAACAGTATTTTTCAAAAAACTCTATTCCGAGATAATCGCGTTTAAAGTTTTTGGACGCCGCTCGCCCAGTGCTTATGGATGGAACTAGCGCGCTGCGAACGGCTGTCATTTGAAATCTAGTGCTCCGATCTGGATGAAATTTCACACAGATATTTTCGAAAGCATGTAAATTCGATTTTTTGAGCCCCAACTTTGTATATAACCCCTTAAGTCGTGTATCAGTTGGCAAACAGCTTCTGAAAAGACAAAGCCTGCGCAAAGTACCGTATATCTTATTCAAATTCGAGCTAATCTGGTCACAGCATGACATTGACTTATTCAGTACCACGCCAGGGCTTTTGACCTTGTCTCTTAACTCCAAAACTGTCGAAGAGCAAGACCACCTCCGGAAATCCCTTCATGTTAATCTTATTTCGAGAGAATAGGATACATTCAGATTTGTTACCATCAAGATTCAAATAATTTTTCTTTGACCAAAGGTACACTCGCCATAGGTCGTCATTAAGTCGGGCAACACAATCATCTAGGTCTGCTTATATTGAGCTGAACCTCATCAACATAGATGTGAACTTTTGCGTCAAAGACTACGTCCACAATATCATTAATATAAACGGCGAAGAGTAGAGGGCCTAATACAGACCTTTGCGGTACCCCCCTATAGAAGTATGTAGAAGCCGAAAGCCGTTCGCCGATGAAGAAAAATAGCACTGTTTATCCAATTTTTTAAGCAGTAGTGAATGGTTAACATAATCAAAAGCTTTAGAGAAATCGAGGAGTGCAAGCACACATATGTATTTGATCGGTATTGAGATCTGCCCTGATATCAGTTGTTACTTTTAAAAGAGCAGTTTCACAACTGTGTTCGCTGCGAAAACCTGATTGACACTTAGTAATAATATTTCTTTCCTCAAAATAAGTCAGCATTTGGTTAGACATGATCCTTACAAGCGTAGTTAAGATAGTTCACCTTACCATCACTATGAATTGCTTGATATTACATTTGTGCATAAAAGATAAACAGTACTTAATAATAGGGCTCATGCGCATGCGTTTTGTACTTCTTTTGTAAAAGAAAATAAACGGAACTATACTAATTTGAATGGTTTTTTTAAGGATAGTTCTTTACCTCCTTGTAATCTTGGACTGGCAAAATTCAGAGGCAGTTCTTACAAACTATTAAATATTTAAAAATTATAATTTTTTTTAAAATCCTATAGCCTTATAAAAACTGTAAATTAGAGAAATTTATCGTTCTTGCTAAAACTGCTTTCAACTTCCATAGCTCAATTTTGACTGTAGTCAATTCAACACGTAAAAAGGATTTCAATTATTTGTAAAATTTATGAGTATAACCGACAAAGACTAAAGTCCGAAATCGAAAATCTCTGCCTGACTGTATGACACTGTAAACTACCCTTGCGATGTTTTCTTGCTTTTGGTCTGATTCGACATGGGGTGAGAACAAAACAAAAGACGATTTCACGTCACCTGCCAGGCAAAATAATGTGCCAGGAGTTGGCTGAAAGCATTTCGTGTAGAAATGTTAGTTGGCTTACAATACAGGCGCCCCCGACTTTAATATCCTACAGTCTCTGCTCAGCTGAGCGAACTGATGGCGTTCTTTTGGTGAAAAGGACTGTGCCATTCAAGGATACAAATCGTGGACCAAAAATGTTGACGTTTCTAAGCTGGTACCCTATTCATTTAACGAGCCCTCAGATTCTGGTCCTTGTTCCGATCGGATGCACATGGAAATTCCAATCCCCTGGTTCAAGTTTTCTTGCCTCGGGGGATGTTAATACACTCGCACCCCATTGTGCGCCTGCAGAAAGGGCAAAATTTTTTGAGTTCTTTAAGAGATTTTCAGATGAGGAGCGGAAGCCTCAATGAAATGCATCAAAATTATACAAATGCCTCGGGATATAACCGATCCAATGGAAACTCAATTAGAATTCATGATCAAAGGTACAAAGGATGTGTTTACCTAAGCACGGGAAACGTGTTTATAGTGGTAATAAAACTGATTGAGGACTCGCGTCCGCTGCGTGATTCCTTTTTCCATCGTCAAATGTTTCATTTTCGATAGTGGGCGTTCCAGTTCGCTGACTTTACTGCGAAAAGTAGTTCCAGCTGCAAAGCGGTAATTCTGTTTATAACCGCTTTCAGGACTGATTTCATTGAAAGATTGTCGACTTGTCGAGGAGTTAATTACTCGAAAAGTAGTTACGTACTTGACGTGGTGAAGGGAGTGCTTTTGTTTTAAAAGTCACTTCCGGAAAGCGGCAAAGTGACGGGATGGTTAAAACGATCTTATGCAAGTGCCAGATGGTTGTACATTGGGTTAATTTCAAAGTGCATGACTTCGTAAGCACGCTTACAAATGTTTCTTCTAACAGCGTAAAATACTCTTTGATTTTGTCAAGCTTAATATTCCGGCAATGACATCAAATACGATTTGCTGATTTAAGCTGTCCATAGTTTTTAAAATAAAATGATTGTACTAACTGAAGGTATATTTATATTACGTGCTCTTTCCTCTAAATCTTCTACGTTCTTTAAGCATTCTACGTCTCTATCGTGTACGGTTTAAGATCAGTCTTTTCATATGGCCGGCGGAGGTGTCCGTAAAGGGAGGCAATTGCTTCATCTACCACCAGATCTAAGCTGGTGTGGGAATGCCAAAGGAGCCTAGATGAACTGTGTAGAAATAATCAAGCATACTTGATCTGGATACCGGGACATCAGGGCTACACGGGGAATGAAAAGGCAAATGAACTTGCTAGGAAGGGGTTTAGTACCCCCTTCATGGGGCCGGAGCCGGTGTGTGGAATCCCTCTCTGCACGGCTAAAAGGCTAATAGCAAACCGCGCAAGTGAGAGGCATAGGCTGTATTGGAACAATATTGAGGGCCACGCTCACTCAAGAAGCCTTTTTCCCTCACCGTCACCGGGTAGATCCAGGGAGTTTCTCAAGCTAAGCAGGCCGGGTGTTAGAACTCTGGCTGGCCTTCTTACCGGCCACTGTCAGCTACGGAAGCACCTGGTAAGGATAGGCAGAGCCATCGACTCCACCTGCAGACTCTGTCTGGAGGATGATGAGATCCTACTACACGTACTATGTGAAGGACCCGCAGTGGCCAGGCGCAGATTCAGCCTATTTGGGAAACCAACCCTAATACCGAGCGAACTGAATGATTGCCGACTGCGGGAGCTGTTGAACCTCTCGAGAGAGACCGGCATACTATAAGGAGTTGAGAGGGTTAGCACAATAGACCCCAATGGCCGCGACGCTTGAGAACCTCCACCTCCAATTTAATCAAATCAAAGGGAGGTTTCACTGTATTCTTAAAGAAACATTAAATTTCTTTACACCATCGGCGTTTCTGATTAGCTCTTTCTCAACAGCAGTACCTGGGATTAAGTTCTTATTTAGCTGCAGGACGCCTTCACAACAAATCGAAAATAAGATGATTTTCCAATAAAACTAAACACCGATCTAGACATGTGTATCTGTTATGATCATGCATGGCGAAAAACCCAGCTTTTCAAGTTTAAGCATAATCACAGAGTGAGGGAGCTTATCAAATGCCTTGCTGAGGTCGGTGTAGACGCAGTCGGTCTGGAGACCTCGCTGGAAGGCAGAGAACCAGTAACGTCCCCCAGTACACACGAAAAGTGGTGATGAACAGCGCAAAGGGCTCTCTCTCCGACAAGCGCATCCAGAAGTAGTAGCGTAGTGGAAATTCAGGGCTAGATAGCTCAGTATCAGTGATGCCAAATCAGTGATTTTGTCACCAAATCTGGTGTTTTCGAACACCTCCCTAGTGACGGAATTTTGTTTTCTCAGACACGTCTAAAAGTTGGTGATTTGTAACTTCCACTGCGGTGACTTCTGGTGACTTTTAATGCAGTGATGCCAAATCATGGACTTTGTCACCAAATCTGGTGTTTTCGAATACCTTTCTAATGATTGATATTTTTTTAGCGACACTGATTTTGAAACTTTTCTGATGACACCAAATGTTCTCCCACTCATTAACGTTTTAACGTAAATATTCGGCATTTCTCATTGTTTTTGACTATATTTGTACATATTTGCTGGGTTACTACTTAATTGAGTTGCAACCGGTGTTGCACTACATATTCAAGACGGCCCATTTAATGCTTTTATTGTTAAGCTAAACGCATGTGTAAGACAACTCGAACAATTTCCTGTGAGACTTCATGACTTTCCAGCGTTCTGAAACTTTCAACGATACTCATTTTCTGTCGCTTACGATAAGAGGATCGCCCACAAAATTAGAACTTTATCACATTCTAATAGTTCTCTGTTTGTCCTCCCTTTCCGTTTACAAATTGAAAGGAAGAAATTACACGACGCTTAAGTTAATGAGCACCAATAAAAGGTAAATACACTTGTGATCCAGGTAAATACAGTCTTTTATTGAGTAGGAGCATTTACATTTTTGTTACTTAGAAATTTCTAATATTATATTGGAAGCAATTTTGAAAAAAATATATTATTTTGTATCTGGTGAAAAAAAGGTGTCCTTTTTAGTCCCTATCTAGTGACATTCTTCATCGACGACTTGGCAACACTGCTCAGTATCCGTTAGTCCACCACAGAACCAGATCGCAGTGAGGCAAAACTCATAGTAACTAGTAGAGCTGGTGAAGAGCCGACTTGTCTAAGTAATTAAAGGAAAAGAAGGAAAAGAAGGAAGGAAGGAAAAGAAAACGGCTCGAAATGCACTTGTATATTAAAATTTCATATTGCATTTAATTTGGTATTTAATTTTGGCTACAGAAGGACCGCGATGCATTTACTTTTATTAATGATTAATGTACGTAATACAATAACGACAGTATGGGCGGCTTTAAATAATAAATATATTGAAAAATTTAGTATGAAGCGAAGTGGAATACTTCTTAACAGCTAAAGCATACTTTACCGCATATCTTTTTTTACTACATAGTTTGAAACGTCCTGGAGACGATTAGTGTGCCTTGGAATAAATTTAATCTTCGGCTTTGGCGATAGCTGCGTCCTCTGTAGTTGGGCCCAATGCTACCGAAGGTATAATTTTTGGCCGAAGGTATAATTTTTGGCCGAAGCTGGCCACGGTTTGCCCGCATCTTAGTGCGTCCACCATATTGTGCTTAGAATGACGTCACGCAGTTCATTGTATTCTGCTTATCCAAATTTTTCATCTGATACCCGTGTCAAGGGGATTGTGAAGATAACGGCAATCTGACATCTTGGTGTGTCCGCCATAGTATTCTACTCGACGAACCCTCTCATTTAATACCCATATTAACGGGGGTTATGAAGGAAAGGGTAAGGGAGGAGGCAAAAAGCCCCCCGGTTTTATTTAAGTCTAATCAAAGCCCCTAATTAACTACCGCTGACGCATCGACCCAAAGTTGGTCTTGATCTCCGATACTAGACGACATCACTGCTCGTGGTCCTACGCAATTTCTTACCGGTAAACAATACTTATACCTTGGTAGACCCCACATTTGTTACTCTTAGTTATTATCTAGCGCTTAACTTACTTAGTAATTCGTATTTTTGCTTTTTTATAAATTCAAAATTGTCAACTTATGATAGCAGGATTTAGATTAATAATTCAAATATTCAAGCTGGTACATGAAATCAACTAATCTCAATTGAACTATTTAAAACTAACCCTTTTTGTGATTATTTTGTAGATTATTAGGTATTAATAAAAGGGTAAAAGTCACCAAACTGCAGTAAGGTGTTTTTGGACAAATCCGATAATATGCGATAACGAATGTAATGAAAAGTAACAAAGAAGTCCATGGACGTATACCATCGATGATAAATATCTGTCACAAAGTAATAATACATAAAAATCTTCCACACCCCATATGTGCCACTATCCGCTTTAACCACCTTTTAACCCGTTGCGCAGCCCTTTACTTATCCTTAGTATTTATTCACCACGAAATTTTTGCAAAACGATATCGCTCTCGTTTTTTTTATTTCGAACCATTAAATTTTCCAATCGTGGCGAATTTTTTATTTGGTTTCATTGACATGTTCGCAAGACAACTATTAATTCATGTACCAAATCCATGCAGTACCGCCCAAAAGGGTTGAAACCGGCAAAAATCAATTGAAATGAAATTTATTGCCTTTCACACCAACTATACCCTTTTCTTGCGATTTCGATAGTTCCGCATTTACGGTCATTTCACGCGTAATCACCAGAATTCGAGGTTATCCTTTTCATGTTTAAAAAATATAACCAGAAATATCTGGAACTATTTTAAATAATAGGTGTATCAAAAATTAAGTCCTTAAGACGTGTACACACTATATAACAGAGCACAGTTCTATTACAAATTTATTTTAACCTCGTTATTTATTTTTACTTATTTTTTCTAGTTATTGGATGAAACTTAAAAATAAAAATAATTGTAACATAACAAGTTGTAAAACACTTTTCAAGTGAGTATTGGAGTCAGGATACAATTCTCTTGTGTAAAGATTTTTAGATAACATTAGAGATAAGGACTTATCGGTGATAATGGGTGCGACCGTCATTAAAATCCCAAAAAAAAAAAATTTGTAGTAAATCACGGGCAAGTGAATTGGAAGACCAAAGTCTATATGCAATTACATTAACAAAGGCAGTGATATGGTTGCTTTCGTACTAACAAAGACACATCAGGCACATTTTACAATCACTTATCTGGGCGTAACGTTATGCGTTTATAAGAAGAGTGGGAAGTTCTTCACTAATATATTTTTCTCTCACTGGTTCCTTTCACACTTCATTGGGCATAGGGCGTTTACTAAACCGACTGTCCCCCCTGTCCGGCTCTGTGCCAACCCCTTCAACTGTGGCCACAATGTGTTGATCTGGGTAGGTACTTCCCTTCTCTGCGGATCTTATCCATGAGGTCTGTAGTGGTCCAATTCGGGTTAGAGGTAATGACTCCGCTCCACCCTGGTTTGACAGAGAACTGAAAACTCTTAGGAATAGGAAGAACAGACCTTGGAAGAGGTATCTTCGTGTTGGCAGTGCTGATTCCCGTCAGGAATTTAGTATTTGCTATGAACATTTTGTATGCCGCTCTCGCTCTCTCTATGATGAATACCTTCAAAGTTTAAAGAACAGATTATTCTCTGACCCCCGTGCATTTTTCGAATATGTCAACCTAAAGAAAAAGGTCGATAACTATCCATCGACAATGGAGTTCGGGGGGATTTCCAGCAATAATTCTAATATTATTTGTAACTTATTTGCTGAATCTTTTAAGGGTGCATTTGAATTATCTGATTTTATCCCGGATAGTGGAAACTTCTCGCACATAAATAACCGAATTTCACCTATAGTGTCAGTTACATCTATCACGGAGGAGATCTTGTTGAAGCATATTAGTGCACTTCCTACTGATTTTTCTGGTGGTACTGATGGGGTTCCTGCTGCAGTCATAAAGAAATGTTCTTCGGTGTTATTGGGCCTTTGCTCTTTTTATTCAGGAAGTCTCTCTCGCGGGGCCATTTCCCACCACTTTGGAAGATATCCTTTTTAATTCCTATTTTCAAGAGTGGAAATAGAAGAAACATTTCCAACTACAGGCCAATTGCTAAGTTGTCCTGTTTTCCTAAGCTCTTTGAACTGTTAATTCAATCCCAATTATCCGACGTGTGTAAGGGCTTAATCTCCACCCGGCAGCATGGTTTTCTCCAGGGGAGGTCCACGGTTTCAAACTTGGTTGAGTTTGTTTCCTGCACTGTGGGTGGTTTCACACATGGTTGCCAGACTGACTGTATTTACACTGATTTTAGTAAGGCCTTTGATAAGCTGTCTCACTCTATCATTGCTTTTAAATTGGCTAAGTTGGGTTTCCCGCCCTCGCTTATTGTTTGGATAAAGTCGTATTTATCTAATAGGACTTATAGGGTACGCTTTCGTTTCGCACTCTCTGATGATTTTGTGGCTCATTCTGGTGTTCCCCAGGGCAGTCATCTGGGTCGATTGTTATTCATCATATCTATAGATGATATCTCGTATTTGCTTCAAAGATGTAAAATTCTTATATATGCTGACGATATTAAGATCTTTCTCCCAATCAAATCTGATGCTGATTGTGAGATTTTGCAATCAGAGTTGCACATTTTTTATGGGTGGTGCCGCAACAACAATCTCAAGTTGAACATTGAGAAGTGTCAGGTTATGTCCTTCTCGAGGTCTTCCAGCTTCCGTACTTTTCAGTACATGTTTGAAGGCACTGTTATAAAGCGGGTGGAAGGGGTCAGGGACTTGGGAGTGTATCTTGATGTTAAATTGAACTTCATCTCCCATATTAATAACGTCGTTGCTAGGGCAAACTCTATGCTGGGATTTATTCTTCGATGGTCCAAGGAATTTCCAAGCCCTCAAATAAGACTCCATCTTTATACGTCCCTGGTTAGACCCCTGCTTGAATATGCTAGTCAGGTTTGGTCTCCGTTTTACGGATCCCACATTAAACGTATCGAGTACGTCCAGCGTAGATTTGTGCGATCGGCCCTGCGTTGTTTGCCTTGGAATGACCCTCTTATTCTACCACCTTATGAGGAGCGTTTAGGGTTACTGCAGCTTGTTACACTTGAGAGGCGTCGTTGGGTTGCAGATTTGATATTTTTGCATCAGCTTCTGCAGGGAAAGATAGACAGTGTTGTGCTTGCTTCCAAAGTGTTGCCTAGAGAACTTTCCTATTCCCTGCGTAATCGATCAGTTTTTCAGATTGCTTTTTCTCGCACTAATTACGGCATGTTCGAGCCTATTAATCGCATGTGAAGGTCTGCTAATGATATTGGAGACGTTTTTGATACTAGTATGGACAAAGTGACACTTAAAAGGAGTATCTACAATTTATAATTTAGTCTTTTGCTCGCACTGCTTTTTGTTTTAATTTCTCGTTTTTGTTGTTATGCATGTCGACCCTTCTGTATTTTGAATGAAAACAGTGTTATTATTATTATTATAAAAGGCATGTATCGAGTCGTGTATATGTATCCTCTTTTTGACTTGACTGGAATTTACTTTAATGATCTCTGTTGACTATGCACCTCATATTTTTATGTGTGGCGTATTTTATTCGTGTGTTAATTACTAATATTGTTTGCATGGGTGTGGGAGCCTCATTCGCCTCCATATATTATTATATGGGGCGAATAGGTCAAATGATTCTAGGCTTCTGCCTATGAAGTGCGCCTTCTGAGTTAGAAGGATTAATTCTAATTAATTCAGCATCTTTCTTGGGTCCCGTGCAGATTCCAATCTAAAGCCTGTTGTGTGATGTTGTTTGACTCTCTTTTTTAGTGTGTTGGCTATCCATAGCTACTTTCGCCTGCGAATACTGGTGTCTATCCCGTTTTTACCTATAAGCCTGTGTACATAGGTTTTCGATGGTAATGATTTCTAACCAATGGATCCACCGGAGACACTGGTTGACAAAACCTAGCGGCTTAGATGATATTGAGAGGGAACTTTCTATGTTGAACAGCCGTACAAAAGAACAGATTTTACGTTCGATTCGAAGATCCGGAGTTTAGTGCATCGGAGATGTTGTTATTGCGCCATATCTCAGCAAGAGTATTAAATGCAACTCGAACCTTATTGATACGAGCCTGTACATCAGCCTCAGCTCTGCTGTCTCCTGTAACTGTGCTTCCGAAATAGCTAAATTTATCCATTTGCTCTAACTACCATCCAGGATAAACTTCACTTTATCTCCTGGAGTCCAAGCTCATAAGTTTGGTCTTAGCAGCATTGATCTTAAGCCCTGCTTATCGACCTTCTCTGCTCAGAGCTTCGGATATTATAGCTACATGACTCTGTTTGCTGGATAGGAGACATACATCATCGGAACGTCATCAATGACGATCAGGAAACGCATAGATGATAGTGCTTCCTTGTCTCACTCCCTTCTGTATTTGGAAGGGCTCCGATAGTGTTTCCTTGTGTAGGACGTGACTTTGGGATCCTGAGTAGGACTCCTTTACGATGGTGATAATTTCTTTTTTAATGCCTACGTAAAGCTACCCATATATACTCGCGGTCAACACTGTCAAACGCCTTCTCAAAATCGACGAACATTAGATGTAAAGAGGACGGAAACTCATACGAAAGCCCCCCTGTTCATCATTTAGAGTGCTCCCGATTGTTTGCTAGATACGCATTGAGATGATTTTTGGCATCAATTTGGAGACTGTATAGTTAAAAGACAGATACCGCGACAATTACTACAGCTCCTCTGCTCGCCTTTTTTCTCGAAACCTTCACAATTATGCCTGTTTTCCATTCCGTGGGACAGGTCTTGGTTTATCAACGGATTAGGGGGAGCAGCAATGGGATCCATCTTAAGTAGTTCCACTGGTATTTCATCAATCTCTGGGGCCTTACCAAGATCCATCGAATTAATTGCGTCTGTCTATCTAATATTGTCGAAGTTCTGATCTTAATCTTGGCCACTGCCGGCGGATGTTCAAGCTCGTGTAAAGAGGTATTTGACGTACGGTAAGTTAATGTAAGTGCCTAAAGTCTTCAAAAAATTATAGATAACGAAAATATAATAATAAGTTTACGCTAACATACTTATATAAAGCAAATTTCGAAAAAAAAAAATCAAATAAGAAATCTATATAAAACAAGAAAAGCATTAGAAATAAACAATAGAATAATTCCGATGTCAAAAATGGAATATATCTCATAAGTAGAATCGTTCTCTGAAAGAAATGAGAGAATGCAAAAACGTCATCCTTTTCGCGTAACATAAGTTTTAAGTAAGCAACCAAGAAACGAATTTATAAATGGCGAGATTTAAGAGAATCTACGAAGTCCGTGGATGTAGCAAACGCAACGTTTAGTCCACTATTGCATCAAGCATCAAGCTTAGAACAAACTAGAAGGTGAAGTGTTGTAACACAAGAGACTTTGCGAGTCTCAGAGGTTACTCACTATCCAAAAATTTGGGACCTATTCTCAATTGTCGTAGACAAGCATACACTTTTCCGAAGACACTTGAGCTGGATACCCGAATTCCTCACCGAGCTAACAAACGGTAGCACTGTATTGTGGCGAAATGTGGGTCAAATCCAAGTTTGATCTATACATTACACATTCTGGTCGATTTCTTAGGGTTCAATAGGAGCTGGTTACGTTTAGCCCTCCTCACCTCACACCATCATTAATTCGGCACATGCAATCCCCGCAAAGCTCCACTGGTCTGTCAAGTTAGAGTTGGACATCATCTAAAGCCAATAGAAAGAGAAGTGCAAACGTCTCTACCGACCCTTATAACTGGACTACCGCACGATAAAAAATTACTGGCGAGGTTGAAGAAGAGAAGTCAAGGTACCCTCGAAGTTTTTCAAGCAGTCTTTTGTAATTAACTGAGTTAAAAGTTTTAGTGAAATCGAGCAGGATAGGAACAGTCAGAAATTAAAAAATAATCCACTCCGTCTCTGGGCTGTTGTCTAGCTCGCAGCAATGCAAAAACAAGACTCAAGTTTCCTCACTTCCCTTACCCTAATTCCCTTCTGGCCTAAACCATGCTAACGCATCAAAGGGTTATCCCCTAGCATTTGGCCACATCGTATATAAAAAAAAATAGCATGAGTGATTCGGATACTACCTTTAACACAGCACTTTTACTGCTATGACGTTCCCTAAACCCGGACTGTCAGGTAGACAAAAGATCTTTTTGCCTTATATATGAGACCATTTGCGCGTGCATTAACTTTTGTAGACCTTCCCAAGGAAACATATCAGGTTACTAGGTCGGAAATCCTGTACTTCAAAAGAAGTACGGGTCTTGGGAATAAGCAAAACAATGGCGGTTTTTCACAATGACGGAAAAGAAGATGTAGTTAAAGATTTATTAAACACACTCGAAGTGATGTTAAGAATGAACAGCAATATTATTTTAATATAACGAGGGCAGATATTATCTAGCCGAATGGATTGCGGAAGCTACCTTACCGGTATAGACACACTTGAATGAAAATTAATTGTGCAATTCCTAAGGTCAGACACTAGAGGCTGATGCGAAGAGTTATTCTGCCCTGCGGTAAAGAAACTATTTAATTGTTCGGGGCCAAGAGGACATTGTCTTTACGACAAATTCATAATTTTCGCAGATTTCAGCACATCAATCTAGAAGGTATACGAGTACCTAGTTTCGACTCATTTCGACGCATTTTGAGAAACGAATTGCAGAAACCACCCATCAGTAAACCATTGGCAACAACTGGAACGTGCTCTACGATTTTTCAATGGAACGTCCCTCTCATGCAGGTATATGTATTATTGATTGGGTAAGAAGGTCCAGCTGTGCATCTAAGCTAACCATACTGTAGATATGAGTCCACTGCAAAGCCATATTTTCTGACAAGTCCTTCATAATCAATGTGACGAAAGTCGCGATGCGAGTAAATTTGTCAATCAAACAGGACCAGTACTTATTCGGTTTATAAGCAGGCCGTTCTCAGGATCTGTCACTAAGAACAGATCGATTTGCGCCAAAGCCAAAGTAGAGGCTGATGATTCAGTTAATTTTCCCATACAATTTTTAAACTCGCAAGATCCTCTTAAAATGCCACCACATTGCATTCAGTTAAAAATATATAGGCACAGTAATTATGCCGTTACGAAATTTGGATTGGCAAAAACGTTGCAACGGTACGTAGCTCAGCGTAAAAAGATTGTTTACCTATAACGTCATAGAAACTTCAATATTAATAGGAAAGATAAAGGTAAGGACGTATCCATTCCTCGATTACTAATGATACCATCTTATTTATCCTTCAATTTCAAACGATTGGAATTCCTCGTTAGTCGTCCTTTTGTCATTACAATTAACAAGACACAAGGGCTGGCAACTAAAAGGTGATAATTTCGAAAAGACGTAACTTCTTATCAGAAAAATCCATTTTATCGCACATAATTAATTTGAAAATGCACAATATATAGGCGTCAGCTCAATCAAATTGCACTCTTATCTGTGAAAATGTTGACAGATTTTTACGAGTAAAAAACTGGGCTTATAACGAGCAAATTTGATACTATTCAAGACGTTACTTCGGTTTCTCACAAGTTCTTAATGGGATTGAGATCTGGGGATTGACTTGGCCATTGAACATTGACACTATTATCCGTAAACCAATCACTCACAAATTTAGATGAAAGTTTGGGATCGTTGTCCTGCTGAAACGTCCAGATAAGTGGCATATAATCTTTTGCATATGGTACGCAGGTGGCTACTTAAGTTTTGAGATTTGGCAACACCAGTGTGAATATGCCAAATCTGACATTGTCATCGTAAAGTTTGACATTTTTAATGGTAATCGTACTCAGAAGTCAGAACGTTTTGTCATGCGAGTACTATCTGTGTTTTTTGCAGGTACTTGAAACACAAAATGGAATAAAGCTGTGAACATTTTCGTGGGATGATTTTCTATGACTTTCGACATGGATTAAACCAACAACAGTGTGCCGATCAACACGCTTCGACTTTTGGTAATGAAGCACCATCTCGAGCCACTTTGTTTCGCTGGTTTTGCGAATTCAATCGTTGTTGCACTTCGCTACAGGACGAATTTCGTGAAGGTCGTTCTAAATTGGTTGTTGTGCCAGAAATAGGTGGATAATTTTAATTTCTTAATAAAAACCCGGGAGATCTAAGCTCGAACCCGGGACCCATGGCATGGTGGTCGTGCGGCTCAACGAGTTGATCCAACTCCGTCTCCACATTAAAGTAGTTGTAGGGTTTCTAGAGTTAAGGGTTGTAGAGTTAGGCCTTGTAGAGTTAGATAACATTTTAACAGTGAAAGCTGTATGAGCTTTTGAGTCTTCCTTACATGAAATGCTTTTGGTGGGTATTCCTTACCGTGTGAGCGTCAAATATTCCGCTTTCCGTCAGATCCAAACAAGTTGATATTCGATTGGTCGCTCCACAGAATGTTATACCACTTTTTCACGTTCTGTTCAACAATCCAGTTTCTATGGCTAAAGTCTTGTTTTGCCTTTATATTCCTTCCACGAAGTAAGTGAACTCTTCGCGCAACTCTTCCAGGTAGATTTGCCCTTCAACGGGTAGTCTTTGCACTAACCTGGTTCCCCGTAGCTGCGCGTTTTCTTGGGTCTACCTCTGTTTTCCTGATTTTGTTTCGACTCCAAAATATTCTTAACGAAATTTTGGGAACGACCTATGGCGTCATCAATGAATTTATAGGTTTTGGCTTTAACCTTCTCACCAAGTGCCGCTCTTCTGCTGAACAATACACATTTCTGCCCATCTAAATCAAAATTTCGCCATGATATTTTTTATTTTTCAAGAGCTCACCTTGATGAAAAATTTGCTTCTAAAGTGTCTTAAGAGGGAGGTGGGGTATTAAATTGTTTTTTTAGATTTTTTTGTAGTTGATAGTACAACTTTTCAAGATTATCTAGTTAAAATTTGAGGTCGATTGGAGCAAAACTGCCGGAGATACAGTGCCTCGGGCCTCCCTTCATTTGATACTTTGATACATCTCATATACAAATGAGCAGTGTTTAAACTTTAAACGAGTTTTTCTCAGATTTAGTTTTTCAAAGTTGGTGATCACTGTAACTCAAAAACTACGCATCCGATCCTTCTCAAATTTTGCACCCTCCTTTTATACATAAATTACGAGGTAACAACGATGAGACTTTGTATTTTTTATTATTATAATTAATTTTACAACAACAAATTCGCCGAATTTTATCAATAAATTTTCATAAATTCAAAAAATTCGTCTTTTTTTACTTCTAAAAATTGAAAAATCAATAAATAAAGTAAACAAAATCTCGACGTTGTTACCTCGAGAAATTCATAAACTAACAAAATCTTTTTGGTTGTTTTTTGTCAACATATGATCCAGTAAAGAGTTATGATTATTACTGCAAAGTATCACCTATTATTTTGACCAGAAAACCTAATAACCAAATGAAATTGTGTGATAAAAGTGAATAAAAGTAGTTATTTGTCCCTTTCCGTTCACCTCCAAAAATCTTTAAATCTTTGAACAAAACTGCAATTGCTCTAGAAGAGTTTTTCCTTCTCTCAATGACACATGCCCGTAAATCAAAATCCGCACAGTAGCGGCTAATCACCGGGAAAATCATAAGAAATTAAATATTTGTCAAACAGTCATAAGCTATCAGCCGTTACGGGATTATGGTATCTACTTCCCCGAGTCCTAACAATAGCCTTTGTAAGAAACTTGCTACCCCTATAAATAAATTTTCCAAAATTAGGGAAACTTCCATTTGCAGTAAAAAGATCCCTATCCCGGCGCATTTTACCTAAAAAGTGAGTTTTTGTGAAAAATCACGCAACCGAATACGCGACTGTCACATCTGTTAAGGGTGTCAATAAGCTGCATTCGTTCGTTTATCGTCGATGAAAAAAATAACGTGCGAGAATTAAGATTGGCGAAGCCAACACCTGCCCTGGCATTCAATAAGAAAGGGCCATTACAATTAGAGCTCGAAGAGCAATTCCAGTCCGGTCCGGAGACCGCAATTAACGAAAAACTCAGCCAGTATACTATGTGGCTCTGACTTTACACCCTCCGTCAGTGGTGACAGTTTTCAGCCCTTCGCTAACGAACCTGCTCCAGTTTGTGCAATGAAATTGCGACTCGAAGGGGAGGAACCGCCCTGGACCATTAACAGTAACAATAATAATTTCAAATATTTCAGTTATGAATAACAAATTACAAGACGTTTACTTAGCATCCATCAGGGAGTAGTTTTGTAAATGTGAATGTATCCCTTCCAGCCCACAGGGAATATAATCCCAATAAAAGGTTTTGAACTGTTTTATCGTCGGGTTTCGATCAGAAAATTGTTTTCGTCCTTTCATTGCGACATCAGAGATTAGTGAAGATTCTGTGTCGAGATAAATACATGTAGATGCTCATTGCTCATATTAGAGACGATATCAAAGAGCTTCAATCTTTTGGGGAGACAAATCCCTTCCCTGAATGCAATGCCTGCTGTGCAGTTCTTTTATGACAAGGACTGATGGTAAATAAATCTTAACACCTTAACACAAAAAGCTTTGTCGACTGCTCTAATTTGGATCTATCCAGTCACTGGAATAATCCGTAACTAATCCAAAAGGAGAAGTTACGAAGCCATGGACATACTCATAAGTTACACTTTGGCCTTTGTGAGCTTGAATAGGTAGTTTTGTGACTGTTTCATCGACTGGGAATTAAAAATTGTGACAAGTTTAAAGGAGTAAACCAAATTTGTTCCCGCAAGCAAGTAGTATATTTAGCAATCCAAATCATGTCGAAAATTCGCCGTTTCTTTTCATTATTGTTATAAAGGAAATTGTAGCGGCGCTACAAGGAGGCATACAAGGGGGACTGTTAGACTGTTTCAAGGCTCAAACACACGTGAGTGTATCAAACATCGGGTCTATCTCTCTCCTCCCAGCTATAGAGGTTTGAAATTCTTTTACGATAAACAAAAAACCAGGCTTACATTTTAATTTTCTAAAGTTTAAGTGCCAGAGACGTTATTAATATCTCAGATTGAATAAGAAATGCCTGTTGATAGTATAAGCAAAGTAAAGGTTATTGATAGATACCACGAAGCGCTTATAAGGGATGGTTTCCTCCCTGAAAACTGTCTAACCGATGCTACAATTTTTACGGATGGATCCAAAATTGGTGGGAGAATAGGTGCAGGCATCTTCAGTGAGGACTTGAATTTAAAAAAAAATAAGTATGGGGGGCATACACCTCAGTCTTTCAGGCGGAGAAGCTGGCTGTGGTCTATGCATTTATATTCCTTGCTGAATAGTCGAGTGAGGGGTAAGACGATAGTGGTGACACTCGACAATCAGGCGGTGATAACCTATATGGACAGTACATAGATCAATACAACGCTGGTTTTGGAGTGTGTCCGTATACTCAACGCGTGGAAACGTAGGAATCGAAGGAATGGAAAGAACAGATGTACTGGCTAAACTGGGAGCTGCTTCAAGTTTCCAAGGTCCAGAGCCGTTCTGTTTGGCATGGCAGTGGACCTGTTAAATATGTCGGCCACGAGTGAATACTGGGAACGTAGAACGTCGCGAACTCGTGTAGATAGGCTAAGAGGGCGATGGTAGAGACCAATAGTGTTGAACAGGGGAAGGTCCTGGAAATGAATATAAGGGCTCTGACAGCACTACTAACATGACATTCCAACTTCAAGTGTCCCCTAAAGAAGATGGAGGAGCAAGAGACGGCGGCGCACATAGTGTGCCAGTGTCCTACACTAGCAAGCAGAAGAAGAAATCTGATGGGACACTACTGGATGGAAGATAGAAGAGTGGCAGAGGTGTCTTATAAGGAAATGCTAGCGCTGATCCGAGGAATCGAGGTGAGGGAAGAAAACTGAATTAGTTCGGGTCTCTCTCACTGAGATCGCAAGGGGTAGGGATGAAATGGGACCCGGATAAAGTGGTCTGTTTCGACAAATTCCTAGAGGGATGTTCTTAGTTTTTACTCACTAAGAACATCCCTCTAGGGATTTGTCGAAACAGACCACTTTATCCTGATCCCGTTCGTCCTCACCCCTTACGATCTCAGTGAGAGAGACCCGAACTACGCTATCAGAGAAAATCGGGCCGAGATTTTCACCTCACACGCAAAAAAATATCTGAGATGACAGGTAACACAATGTTGCTAAAGACTGTAATTTTTTTGTTACGTCTAATAGTTTTAAAATAGAGGAACTCCACAAGGAGGGATTCTTTCACCTTTATTATGACTGATATTGATTGATGAATTACTTGAAGTCCTATGGGATAAAGGTCTCTACGTAACTTGTTATACTGACGACCTAGCGATAGTAGTCAGAGGTAAGTTCGAAGAAAACTTGGTATACCTACTTCAAGAAGCAATCGACACGGCAACCTTTTGGGCGCAGGATTGCGGACTGAAGATAAACCCAAATAAAACGGAACTCTGCTGCTTCACTAAAATACTTAAATTAAGAAAGATAGTTTCAGAAACACTAGATTAACCTTAAAGAATGAGACCAAGTTTCAACATAAATAAAAAAGACGTTTGAGTAGTAAATTTTGTTTTATTTATGTTTAAGGTTTAAATTGAAAAACTCCTCTTTCTTAAAAATTCTCAGTTTTGGCCTTGTAGTTCTTGGAATTGACCAGTTACCGTGACATGAAGGTGATAAGCCAAAGATATTTTTAAAAGTATTTGAACAATTGAGACAACTTCATTTTTTTTAATAATAACTAATTGAAAATGTAATTTATTACTTCACGAGCAGAAATTTTTAAACATTCAGTGTGATTCATTACTTGTTTAGTCAGCTTAGTTATTTGTTATGTAAATTTGCAGGACAGATACTTTAAGACTTTGTACTAAGGTATATTTGGCTTAATAGACTCTAACAAGACAATAGACTCCACAAGACTTTGCATCGAGCTACCAAACACCCTTTACTAAAAAAACGAAATTTCTAAAACCACTACGTTTAAACCATATTCGAATTTTTCGACCCGCTATTTAAAAAAAAAGGATTTTTGAGAAATGAAAGTTGTTTAAGTTTATTTTTCCGGTTTACAAAATTAATATTTTGTTGCTTACTAATTGTTATTATTATTATTTGCTATCTTAACATAAAAAATTTAAATTTTGAACTGAAATAAAAATTTGCTTAGATCTATGAATAAAGAAAAAAACATAAATAGGTCTTCATTTATACCTTAAAACTTTGATGCGCAATGTTGTGGAGCAATATGACATAAACAAATGAGGCTAAACTAATATGCTAAAATTCCCTTGTGCCCCATAAAAATATCTTAACCAAGAATTGCATGACCATTAGCCGTTTTATACGAAATTTATTGTACTAATTGCCTAAACAGCAGGGACACTTTGATCATGGCTATGCGATAAGAACTCAAATAAGGGAGTCATCGACTCGTACTAAATGGGCAGGACAGGTATGCTAGTTTCCACTATGTAGGAACAACTGTTTAGATAATATTTGACATCTACATAATGAATGATGATGGATGGCCTGTACTGCTGGCATATATTATTCATTTTTTCGTTGGATTGGGATATCTCCTGCCAGAAAGTTTAATCACTGCTTTGACGGTTTTCACTATTCATTGGGAATTAACTGATATGACACTTTCGATCATCAGAGATTAACAACCTTATTGATAAAGCAGTAATTGATTTTCATTTTCGATAGAATTACTATTCCGCTTCTTACACAAAGTAAAAATGTACAATCATTATTTGCCAGTCAATTTTATTCCTACTACGTAGTTTTGCAAAAAAAAATATATAACTACATTTTTTCTCAATGCGATTTCAGACAGTTACACGTTTTTACTTTAAAGTATACAATTTCGTCTTCTAAAGTATATTTTAGTCCAACTTTAACTGGCTGTTTGGTGGTTAATATATTCTGAAAAAGAGACGACTAAAGATACGAAATGATAATGACTTACAGTGCCATTTGGGGAAATCACTGTGCAGTATAACAACTGCACTTACTTGTATCTAAATTTTGCATACTTATAGTCCGGGAGCTGGCGACAGTTTTCATTGTCGCATTTCATAAAACTTGATTTATCGTTTATTTTGTAATATTAATAATAAAATGAATTAATGCCATCTCGTTGGCGGGACAACGATTGACAGCGGTATGCTAAATATGTTTAAAAAAGTGAAAATGTTTAAAATAATAAAAGTTGAAACTTTTTTCGACTTTTTAATAACATTTAAAGAAGACATAAAATTACCTCCTGCCACTTTTTTGGTAGACTGATCTACTCCTGCCATAATTTTATTTATGTGAAAAAAATTATCCATTGATATATATCATAAAAGTTCAATTTTTTTTTATCATTTCATCAATAATTAAGATAACTAAAAAACATATCCTGCCAGTCATTTGATAGCATGTGGCTTCGGCAGGAGCAAAGTTGTTGAGCACGAACACCTTATATATTCACTATTTCTAGGCTTCCAAAAGCAAAGGTTCTCAATGCATTAGACATTAGATGGTTCCTGATGTTGGGCAGATATTTGGGCATTTTGCATACCATATGGATGACTGGTGTTCAGTTCGTTTGGTGCTGTGATACCTAACATTGGCGCAAGCTACGAATACGATTCATTTACAATATCCCATGATGCCTACACTTAAGTCAGTTTGTGTTTTTTGCAATTCGAAAAAAAGAAAATATTATTTTCTTTACACAAGAACGTTTGATAAAATAGTTTTTAAAAAAAAAGTTGAACCGACTTCACAAAAAGCGCTAAAAAAATAATTTTTAATTTTATATCTATTACGACATTTTGAAGTCGGTACAAATCAAACAAACCAAACAACTATAACAAAAGTATTTAATCGTCCTTTCTTATGATCCCGTAAGCTGAAACGTTCAGGTAGTATTATGTATTATTTTAAATTGTGGTTATGTAGTTGTTTTATTTGTTTAATTTGCACCGACTTCAAAATGTCGTAATAGATATAAAATTAAAAATTATTTTATGCTTTTTAGCGCTTTTTGTGAAGTTGGTTCAACTTTTTTTTTAAAAACTATTTTTTTTTTACATTTTTTAGTGTCTTCTACTCTATACAACGAAAAAAGAACCATCCAAATCGGTCCACGCATTAAAAGTTAATTTTAACCCCCTACCTCACCCCCATTCCACTAAACTTTTTTCCTCATGGTGTCAATCAAGGAACATACTCTACCGAACATAAAAGGAATCATCGAAATCGGTCCACGCGTTACGAAGTTACTACCCCTCCCCCTCCCCCACCACGACCATAGGACCAAATTATTCCCCTATTAGCAATGGGGGATCACACTCTATACAACAGCAAAAGAACCATCCAAATCGAACCACGCGTTACAAAGTTAGGTTCCACCCCCCTTCTCCCACCTCCACCCAAGCAACATTTGTTTTCTCGTAGTATCAACCAAGGATCATATTCTACTCAATAGAAAAAGAATTATCCAAATCGGTCCACGCGTTACGAAGTTAGACTACCCCTCCCCCCACCCACACCTTTCACCATAGGACCAAATTATTCTCCTATTAGCAATGGGGGATCATACTCTATACAACAGAAAAGAACCATCGAAATCGGAATATGTGTTACAAAGTTAGGATCCACACCCGCCCCACCCCCATCCACCCACCCTCATCACCCCAAATTTTTTTTCACCTGGTATCAACCACGGAACATACTCTACCCAACAGAAAAAGAATTATCCAAATCGGTCCACGCGTTACAAAGTTAGACTACCCCTCCCCCCTCCCCCACCCTAGGCCAAAATTTTTTTCTCCCATTAGCAATGGGAGATCATACTCTGTACAACAAAGAAAGAACCATCCAAATCGGACCACGCGTTACAAAGTTAGGTTTCACCCCCACCCCCCACCCCCACCCTACCAAAATTTTTTTTTACATGGTAACAATCGGTGAACATACTCTACCCAACACAAAAATAATCATCACAATCGGTCGACGCGTTACGAAGTTATGCCCGGTCAGACATAAAAAAAATAAATAAAAATAAAAAAAAATACGCGTCGAACTTAAAACCTCTTTGTTTTTGGTAAGTCGGTTAAAAATGCACGGAAATGTTAGAAATTCGTCAGCAAAATAATTTGGAAGGAAATGATGTGAAACAAATTCTATTCTGTTACTATGTCACATATCATATTACTTTACTAGCTCCTGCCGAAGCCAGGTTTCATCAAATGGCTGGCAGGATATGTTTTTTAGTTTGATGAAATTATTGATGAAATGATAAAAAAATTTGAACTTTTATGATTTATATCAATGAATAATTTTTTTTTTACATAAATAAAATTTTGGCAAGAGTAGATTAGTCTACCGAAAAAGTTCGTTTTATGTCTTATTTAAATGTTACTAAAAAATTGAGGAAGTTTCAACTTTAATTATTTGCAACAATTAAACTTTTTTTTAAACATAATTACCATATCGCGGTCAATCAGTGTCCCGCTAGTACTCCTGCAGGGATCGATTTTAGGTTTTTATAGCTTCGATATGATACAAATAAAGTAAAACTAATAGTTATGAAATCTTACAAAATTTAGTGTCGCCAGGTCCCGGACAATTGTGTTGCACTTTTGGCAAATAATTTTTACTACATTTAGTGGTAAAGAAGAGGATTTCTTGGTATTGTGACCTCATGAATTGGAAAGCAAGTATTAGGATCAGGTTAATATATCAGCTGCATCTGGACTACTCTAGGTGCAAAATTTGTGTTATAGTGGGCGGACCCGTGCGAACGGCGGGGGGGGGGGGGGGGGTCAACCCTTAACCCTCCAGGAGCATTTTTAAATCCTAAAATGTTTGTAAGTACAACCATTTGTTGATAGTTTTCTTTGTGTAGTTACTTTATTTTGTAAGGGGTTATATACAGTTAAAATTTTCCAAAAATCGATTTTTATTTTATTTTATTTTCGTTATGTACATATATTTAAGTACAAACTATATATATTTAAGTCAATCCGGCGAATATTCTCGAAGTTACACACACATTTATATACATATGTAAAGTGCTTTTGAAACTTTAAACGCGTGTTTCTCAAAACTATGTTTTTAAAGTCGGTAAGCACGATTTCTCAGAAATGGCTGAACCGATCAGACTCAAATTTTAACACAAGCTTTTTTAAGTACATATATTTTTAAGTAATTAATTGAAGGTTTTTTCTCACCGATAAATATTTTCCATTTTATAAACAATTTAAGGCCTAAATTTTAGTCAAAAATCGATTTTTTTTGTTAGAAGCCGCCATTTTGTCAAAAATTAATATTTTGCTTATTCCTTCGATTAATTACAAGATTATACATTATATTAACGAAATATGTTTGGTTTTTTCATTTTTGATTATCGTGCTCACCGCAAGACACCTTGTTTTAGAGGTGCTCTCGAAGATCAGCTATAGCAGCTTTCAAAATAATTATTTTAACAAATAAACAATTTTAAAATATCGTAAACAGTTACCATAATATGTGTACAAATTCTTGAAAAAGCGATTTTTTGGGCCTCCTGACTATATATAACCCCTTAATGAAATTAGATAACCCCCCCTCCCCCTCCCCGGAGTACCACTCAAGCACAAAATCCCCAAATGTTGTTAAATAAACCTTGGGTTACGTTTAAAATCGCGGCGAATTGTAACGTAACCCAAGCTTACTTAACAAAATTATTTCAGCACTGATTATATACAATACGAGTATACTAAAAAAAATTGGTGAATATAATTTCAAACTGACCAGGGAAGTTGGAATTTCAATACAGTTTTAGTTTCCTTGAAATGTAATATATAATTACAGACCTCTCTTTCCGGGGATCGCTAAATCTCCCGGAAAGAGAGATGTATGTGGTTCAGGGCCACAACCTGGAAAATCTGATTTTTTTTCTTTTTATTACAATTATTAAAAACAAGTGAATTTTAACACCTTTTTAATTACATTTGTGATTCTAACAAAGGTAATAAACATTTTAGCTACATTTGTATTGCTACTTGATAATATATAATATCTCAATATCTCATTCTTAGCATTACCCAGAACCACGGCGCGGATGTAATGAGAAAACGGTTCCTCACTTTTTTAGGTCTTCATTTAAATTTTTTTTTATTTTCTTTTTTTTCTTTTTATATGCATACATATTTTGGTTAACAAAATTACATTAAATAAAAGTTAAATCCATATTTCTAAAAAAAAATTAAATTCATTATTAAGAAGGAATCACAAAACACGTGTTAAGTTCCAAAATTGTTTTAATTATACTTTTACAATTGTTTTTATAAATTCTAATCCGACGCGTTTCGCCTTGCTATGACATCATCAGGGAGACTACACTAATAAAGTCTAGCAGTACATATCAAGCTCAAACAGAACATCCATTAACGGGCTTTAATAATTAAAATCTATTTGGTCACTGAGTAAATATTTACTTATTTGTCTAGCTTTTTTAATTTCATAAATTTCAAATTTATCTAACGTATCCCCTCCATCCAAGTAATGAAGAACGTTAATATTATTTAAATTTGTATTATGTTTCTTACTAAGTAAATGTTTTGATAAATCAGAATGTGGTCTATTATTCTTCATCCCAGAAATCTGCTCATTAAATCCTGTAACTATTTTTCTCTTTGTTTTACCAATATATATTCCCTCACAATCCTCACATTTAACTTCGTAGGCCCCACTTTTCTCCAACTTCTCCGTTTTTGGACCAGACTTAATATGTGAAATTAATTTCTTTAATGTTTTATTATTGAAAAAAGCCGGCTGTATTTTTGAAGTTTTTAAGATTTTCTTAACTTTCTCAGACGCACTTTCCATGTATGGTACTTTTTTCCAGATTTTCTGTTCGCCTTTGTTATTATTATTATTATTTAATAATGGGAAGATTCTTTTTATTGTATTTTTTCGATTTATTTTTCAATAGCTTATATATTATTTGTTTTTTGTAACCATTATTGGTTGAAATTTTTATAATAGTCTTAAGTTCTTTTTTGAAATTTTTTTCTGAGAGAGGAACCCTTAATACTCTATCGATCATAACATGAAAAGATACTAATTTGATATTGCAAGGGTGGCCTGAATTGAAAGGAATGACTGCGTCTGAAAGGAATGACTGAGTCGAGTAAGTTCGTATGATCCCCTGAGCTGAAACGTTCAGCTAGCATTATGAATTATCTTCAATTGCGGTTCTGTAGTTGTTTTATTTGTTTAATTATCACCGACTTCAAAATGTCGTAATAAATATAAAATTAGAAATTATTTTATGCTTTTTAGCGCTTTTTGTGAAGTCGGTTCAACTTTTTTTGTTAAAACTATTTTATTTTTCACTTTTTAGTGTCTTCTACTCTATACAACGAAAAAAGAACCATCCAAATCGGTCCATGCGTTAAAAAGTTAGGTTAAACCCCCTTCCCCCACCTCCATCCCATTAACATTTTTTTTCTCGTGGTATCGATCAAGGAAGATACTCTACCCAACAGAAAAAGAATCATCGAAATCGGTCCACGTGCTATGAAGCTAAACTTCCACTTCCCCTCCCGCACCCACACCATAGGGCCAAATTATTCTTCTATTAGCAATGGGGAATCACACTCTATTTAACAGCAAAAGAACCATCCAAATTGGTCCCAGATTTACAAAATTAGGTTCCACCCCCACCCCAGCAACATTTTTTCTCGTGGTATCAACCAGGGAATATACTCTACCCAACAGCAAAAGAACTATCTAAATAAATCGGCCCACGCGTTACGAAGTTAAACTGCCCCTCCTCCCTACGCCCTAGGCCAAATTTTCACCCACCACAAATGTTTTTGACAAGGTACCTATCGGTGAACATACTCTACCCAACAAAAAATGAATTATCAAATTCTTATGCCCGGTCAGACATAAAAAACAAAAAAAATAAAAAAAACAAAAATACACGTCGAACTTAGAACCTCTTTATTTTTGGGAAGTCGGTTAAAAAGAGCCTTTGCTACCTTGTCCAAGGAGAGGGGAATAAAACAGGGAGTCGAAACGGGACCGAAACCTGTCATATTTCGGTTGTTTTAACCGGTCTTGATTTCGGTACCGAAATTAAAACCGAAATTTAAAGTGTACCGAAATAGAGCGACCGAAATTAAATGGTCCCGAAATAAAAAGACCTTAAAAATATGTGACCGTAACCGCCAGACCGAAATTCAAAGACCGAAATTGAAAGACCGATTTAAATTGGTACCGATTGCTGTTTTTCACTACCTTCATTACATAGTATATTCGGTAAATTTCTTGATGAAGGGACCGTCTGTTGGAAGAGGGTGGATAGTGACTGGTTGGGTGGAGGAATGGGGTGGGTGGTGAAGGGTTGGGAAGGGGAAGGGGAAGGGGGGAGGGGAAGGGTTGGGAAGGGGAAGGGGTTGGGAAGGGAAGGGGAGGGGAAGGGGAAGGGGTGGTGTGGGAAGGGGAAGGGGTAGGGGTGGTGTGGGAAGGGGTGGTGAGGGGTAGGGGTGGTGAAGGGAAGGGGTGGTGAGGGGAAGGGGTGGTGAGGGGAAGGGGTGGTGAGGAGAAGGGATGGGGAAGGGAAGGTGGAAGGGGTGAGGGGAAGGGGGTGGGATGAAGGGAAGGGGAGAGGACGGGTGATGGGAAGGTTAGGGGAAGGGTGGTGAGGCGTGGGTGGGGAGGGGTGGGGGAGTAAATGTCTAGATGAAGGGAGGGTGGTAGGGTGTAGAGGGGAGTCGGATGACTTCATTATATTATATAAAAATCCCAACAACAGCAATTTAACTCTAACCCTAACGTTTCAGTTGTAACCGAAACCGAAAAATTTTATCTACGTGGTTTTTAACCGCAACCGAAAACTATATTTCACATTTCGGTTTTAAACGAAACCGAAACCGAAAATTATATTTCACATTTCGGTTTTAACCGAAACCGAAAATGAAATTTTACATTTCGGTTCTAACCGAAACCGAATTGAAGAAAATTAATTACGGTTAAGGTTGTTGCAATTGCGGTTTAAAAAACCCAATTTGATTTCGGTTGACCGTAACCGAATTATAATTTCGGTTGCGGTCGCATTTCGACTCCCTGGAATAAAAAGAAAACGCATAAATATACAGATATGTCACTTCTCCTCGCTCCCCGTTTTTCCGCCGAAATTCCCTTTTCTTATCTCGGCGAAAGCGAGACCGAACCGAGATTAGTATTTATCTCGTCAAGATTGCGACGAGAGCAAGATCGTCTTCACTTTGACGAGACCCGGACCGATATATTCAAAAGTCTCGGTCTTGTCTCGGTGTCGTGAAGCCCTACAATGGGTGAACATTTTCTATACATCGAAAAGAGAAGCATTCAAATCGGCCCAAGCGTTACAAAGTTATGCCCGGTCATATATAAAAAAAATACGCGTCAATCTTAGAACCTTCTCGTTAGTCGGTCTTTGTCGTCGAAGCTAGTTAGAAACAATTTAATATACTCTCCTGACTCCTGACAATTTAAAATAACATTGTCTCATAAACCTATACAGCCTATGTAGGTTTTTGTTAAACATTTCTGCTGTACTACCTATCATTAACAGTAAAAAATTATCAAGTTTGGATGGGACTCCCTGTATAAACTGTACTTGGTTTGCATGTAACCTGCAGGCCATTATGGTCAAGTGAAAAATAAACAATCTCAAACTGATTCCACCTAGGTCCTTGAAAACCGTTATATTTTTCCTGCACATAGATATCAACCCCTAATCTGTGCAATATATCCGCTGTACCCGTGCCGCAGCAAAAAAAAAACAGACACCCGCTAGACCGAACCATTGTGCTTGTTAGTTTATACCAAAACTCCAGAGGCTCGCTAAACTATGTAGAACAACAGAACTCATAAATTTTAAATGTTGCTATAAATTCATCCCTGCTACAAACGAGGTGAGGTACTTCAACGCGAAGGGTTACGAAGCGAAAATGATTATATGATAGAGCAAGCTCCCTGGAAAGCAATGCCTTATATTTATTTTTAGTAAAGGGGTTCCAAAAAATCACTTCTCGCAATGCAGTAAGGGTGAAAAAAAAACAATACAACTCCTGAGATGGGTGCAAGTAGGTACACCTTTGCAGCGAAAGAATATTTTTCATGTCACTCATTGTTATTTAAATTTTTTCGATTTTTCACTGTTCGTTGCCTTTTGACGTACAACACTTTATCAGAGCCCTGATATAGAGGATTCGCCCTCTTAATGTCCTTGTCATAGTTGGGCAATTATGGATGCACTCTTCAGGGCTAAATGTTTTAAATTCTTCCTTAATTTAAATAACAAACGAAGGAAAATGAATTTGACAAGATTTATGGCAACTGGTTTTATGCTTAGTTAGGATAGTGTAAACACGAGGCAAAAACTAACCCTATAAGGGGAGTCGATTTTAATTTTCTGTACATACAAGATTTGGTTTTTAGTATTTTGGCGAGCTCTACCACTAAATAAGTATTATATTTCTGCTCTTGTTGAAAATAACACTATTTTTACTTTACTGCGGTGCTTCCTAAAACAAATAAGAGTGTCAATATCTTTGGTAACTAATGACTGATAGCGTCTTTTGAATCTTTGTTAAAGGACTTCCAGTAAAAAAACCATCAAATTATCCTAAGGCCTTTAAATTATTTTCTTTGCATAACTTCTACAACTATGGTTCATTAAAAGTACTAGTAAATCCTATTAAGGACAAATTTAATGAACCCATCAAAAGCGGCGCAAAACTGTCAAACATTTACGCGGATAATGAAAAGGAAGAGGCCTTACTTTTTGACGGTAATCCTTTAAATATTGACTAAAGCGATTTGAAAGGATTAAGCAGAAGATGAATTTCAAATACATGAGTTGGCAAGTTTCCATTTTGTAACAAGCATCGGTTCGACGAACATGGAAAGGATAAAAAAAACAAACACCAATAAGTCTTGTGTTATGAGTTTGCGAGGGGTTGAAAAATAAGTGTGCGTCACAATAGCAAAATCCATAACGAATTTAAAACTGAAAGGGTGCAAAGGATGCTTGAAATCGCTAGGATATGTTTACATAGTGAAGTGTAATCTTAATAAAACATTGGTTTTGTTAATTAGTCAACTTTTTAGAATATCGATAACTTTTAAAACCTCAAAATTTAATAGATTTTGTGTTGAATTACGATTTGATTACAATCGGCTAGAAAACTACAAAATTGTGCAGAAATTTAAAAAACCTAAGTAATAGCGAGTTGTGCCATTATTGTCAAATATCAGTAATATTCAAGCGGAAGCGTGCTCTTATAGAAGTTTCTTATTATAGTAAGAGCGGTCTTATAAGTTAACACACAAACATTAATTTTTTTAGCAACTATAAGACTGACGAAAAAAGCGGCAGTTTTTCTGTTATCTGAAACTTAATAATTACTAACTGTAATAATATTTCCCCAAAGCAGGCAATCTGACTGGCCACAGGAAAATCCTGGATGATTCTATAGTCAACTTTAAGATACCATGCAAGCTGATCTTTAAAAGCAGTCGCACTCTGATTTGGTACACTGATGGGTCCGAGATGAGTGATTGAACGGGCGTCGAAGTGTATGGACCCAGACTATGGTTGCATAAGGCGCTCGAATCTGTACCAACCATCTTTCAAAGATAGATACATGCTATTGAACTCTGCGCGTGCGAGATTACTCAAAGAGAAATTCACACTGCCAAAATATACATAATGTCGGATAGCCACGTATCACTCAGGGCTCAATGTACTTAAGGAACTGGCCCAGAGTAGCACTGTACCAAGGCACGGCGAATCGCATGGCAAAAAAGGCGGGGATTTGCAGTCCATCGGACCTGAATGTTTTATGGGTACCCTAAAAAGTCAACTCGCATGGTCATGAGAATTTAAGTGGGTTAATGGGCGGAGAGGGGAATAAAGATGGGATGAGATGGAGGAGAAGTGTTGCCTAACTTCCTAATTTATGCACCGATTTGGACGACTCTTTTCAACCAACTTCCCAAAAACGAGAACTAGGGAGAAGATGGGGCATTGGAAGCCTAGGTTAGGTTAGGTTAAAGTGGCTGCCTGAGAAAGGCACACTTAGGCCAAGGAGGCCCATTGTGATACCACGTTGAGGCTACAAAAATGTTAACAACCCCCATAAAAAATAACCTAAGTAATAGGAGGGTGGACATGTACTCCCCTGTGCACCGAGCCAGCTCCCTGTTTTCAGTGGGGCCAGCTCTAGGGAAACCAAACTAGATTTGCCTAGGTTGGAAAGGGTGTACGGCCCTAACTCATCGGGAACAATTTTGAACTTCTGATAAATCGAGCCAGGTCCCTGACATCAGTGGAGCTTAGCTCGGTTAAATCTTCAAAGAAGGAGGATGGGGGGGGAGGTGGTGGGGGGAGTCTAAATTCGTACCGCGTGAATTGATTTGGATGATTCTTCTTTCACTGTGTATAGTACTAATCCCCTTGCAAAATAGTTGGCCGAAAATTTCTTTAAAAAAATTTTATTGAATTGAATTACTATTTTTAACCAATGCTTTTCAGGGAAATTAGAAGCATTTGCAAACCGGCGTTTCGGGGGCACCCTGAACATTCATTGACCGGCTTTCGAAGACGGCAGTGGAAGTTAATTGACATCATACTTAGAAAAAAGCCAAACAACATCGATCAAGGCGAATAGACGGCCTGTTGCACGGTGGAAAAGATTTGTTAAGAAGAAAGGTGCCTAAATACGCAAGTCGTGGTAGAAGTTGAAGGCGTTGACGCATAGATTAAACCCAATTAAATAAAGCAAATAAAGAGAGAAATATTTTTGAAGTCGCAAGGATCTCTCTGGCCGTAATGGTTCATGGTCGCATCCAGATAAGTACTCGGTTTCGGTAGCTGCTCCCTTGGGCAATTCGGACTAATGTCTTATCTCCGCCCAATTCTCAATCTCTCTGACAACCATAAATATAAATTCTAGTGTGGCATCATAAAAATGCTGATTGAGCTGGATTTAATAAATATCTCAGAGAGCTGGGCTGATCTGATTGCTTCTCTATGAGAGACGTTAACAAAATCACCGATTATATGTATCTTGAATATCCTATGGCTTGGGATGCATCGCTTTATTTATCATAGCTTCAAAAACATCAAACCAACTAACATCAATTGGTTTAATAATGACTGTTCCATAGTCATTAAAAAAAAAGAAGCAGAAGCGGAATATTTGTAAGTCAGTGATTAGTCGGGAAAAGTTCAATTTCGAACAGAGCGTTAGACGGCAGGTATTTAGGTCTTTAGTAAAAACCGTAAAGAACAGTTTCACCTGGTCGTCAATACCACCACTTATTTATAATGGGGATGATTTTAACGAGTTATTAGACAAGGCCAACCTGTTTTTGGAGAGTTTTTAGGGTACTTTAAAAAATCGACGTGACCTGATAGTTTCTGCTCCGCTTCTGCTTTGACTAAATGTCTGCGTAAACTTTTCCACCTTTCATATTCAATAGGAGTGTTTCCGTCTGTATAGAAACTGGCTCACGTTCAACCGATTCCTAAAAAAGGAGGGGCATGCGATGCCTCTAACTACAGACCAATTGCACTAATTTCGGTCTTATCTAAAGTTTTTGAATCACTCATCAACTCTCCGTTGATGAAATATCTAGAACATAATCATCTTATCAACGATTGCCAGTACGATTTTCGCACTGGCCGTTCAGCCGGCTCTAACGGAGCGTTGGAATTTTGGTGAGTCGTACTAAATTTCAAAAGCTTTTTATACAGTCTGACATGCTGCCCTTCTAGCCAAACTTCAAGAATTTGGTCTGCATCCTGGCCTCGTTAAATAGATAAAGACTTTTTTGCCAGGCCCTTCAGTTCGTGTAGTAGTTGACAAAGATTCATATGATTCCTACGAAATAAATGCCGGTGTACCTCAGGGTTCAGTTCTTTCACCGACCTCATTTCTTCTTTTTATTAATGATCTTTTATCCCTTACTCTCAATCCTATTCATACTTTCGCCGACAGTATCCTTGAGTTCGTGTGCTCTTTTGATTCTGTAGTAAATTCTTGTGGGAACGCTATAGAAATCAACCGAGAACGCATGTTTGGATCATTAAAGTAGGACATTTCTATGAACCTTGCTTTGGGCAAAGCAAATCGTGTATTATTTAATGCATCCAAACCTCAATGTTGTTTAATGTCCCTTAAAAAACGCCCTGTCCACCCTTAACTTATTTCAGTCGAGTGAATATACCCAATTCGCCCTATCTAAACATCTCAGCTGAACTGATTATATATTTGTAATTGCTAAAAATGCGATAAAATGCTTGCGTTTTTTACAGAGATATATGAAATATTTCACTCCATCTGACTTAGAGTCGGCCAACAAGTCCCACTCAGGCCTAAACTTAAATATAATTCCAATATTTTGGCAGGGACCATACACACCGCATTGTCCGCGTTAGACAAAGTCCAGTGTAAGGCTATTGAACTTATTGGACATCCCTCAATCGTTGAGTGCATTGACTCTCTGGAACATCAATGGAGTGTCGGTTGCCTCACACTCTTCTACCGCTATTTCCACGGTCATAGTTCTGACGAAATTTCTATCCTAGAAGAGTTTCAAGCCGCACGCATCCCTATACTCTCCAGGTAAAATTTGGACGCACCGTAAAATTTCGGAAATCGTTTTTAAGCAGAACAATACGAATTTTTTTTTATACCATGTGGACAAATCCTAGGGGACAACCCTTTGATGCGTTAGCATGGTTTAAGCCGGAAGGGAATTAGGGTAAGGGAAGTGAGGAAACTTGAGTCTTGTTTTTTGCATTGCTGCGAGCTAGACAACAGCCCAGAGACGGAGTGGATTATTTAATTTCTTAATAAAAACTCACGGGGTCATCTGGTCTCGAACCCGGAACCCATGGATTGTTGGCCGTGCAGCTTAACGAATTGATCCAACGTCTCCAGTTTACCATTTTCTGTTTTTCCCTCATCTTCTGAGCTCCTGAAACATTTAAACGAGGACTACATCGACACATCCTTCACTCAACCTCTTAACTCATTTCTCTCATCATTATTTCCTTCTTGCCTAGGCTAAAGCACAGCATTATAGGGCATCCCCTGAGCTTTGGCGATATTATATAAAAAAAAAATTATGAGGATTATCAGGAGTGAAAGTCAAACAATGAGAATATATAAAACTCTAAATTGTTTTAAATATCCAAAAGTGACTTATACCAATTTTAGAGTAAGCGACTTATATGGTTGATCGGTTTTTGCAATGAGGTCCTGGAAGTCTTCTGTTCGTTTCTTGTCTAAAGATTCGAGCATGAGAGCAGTTCGCAGAGAATTTGTCATTTTGAATTATACAAAATAATACAATAAATTGCTCTATTAAATACTTTACTTTCACCAATATATCAGGCTTATTTGTGACAAAATTCGTTCGGTTATATCCATGTCTTCCTTAACCCTTAATTTTGATTTGAATGCTTTGATTTCGCAAAAAAGGGTAACTACTGGATTGATTATCAAATAATTCCGTTATCAACCCTACAAGCTGCTAAATATGTGGTATTTAAGTGCATTACAAACAAAACCTGTCCAATTGCACAAAATAATAACGAACAATTGTACAAATATGAACCTTTTCAGCGCAAAAAAATCTGAGTGTCAAGTGCCCTGGGTGAAATTAAATTTTGTTAACATGTGTTAAACAAGCCTTAAATCAACAAAACCATTAACTTTATTGAGTTTTGTGATTAGGAACATGGCATGTGACACTAAAGTCATAAATTATTAATTTTCCCGTTCAAACCCTTCATTCACTATTATCGAAAACAGTAGTTGTTTGAATGGATTACTGTAGGAAGTTGATCTGATTTGCAATTCAGGTATCAGAGTATTCTACGGGTATTTATAAAATTGAGTGGGAAATGAGTGGATGATATAAATTATTAAAGAAATTAGTTTGGACATCTTCGAACTTCTCTTTTCTAGAAGTCCTTTTTTTTTAAAAACTAAGTATTTACAAACAAAAGAAAAAAACCTTCGTAGTCTGGGCATCCATGGAGATGATTCTCCCAAGATTAGTCTAGATCCAAATCTCCTAAATAATTTCTTTACATCTAATTTGCAACATAATGCTCTTCCACAGAGTGACAATCTTGATATATACAGTGCATCCATGGATGGCTTTGCATTTCGATGCGTTGATAGTGTTGAGGTGCTAGAGACTATTTCGTCTATTAAATCTAACGCCATCGGTCTCGATACGCTTCCTCCCGAATTTATTAAGCTCATAGCTCCCAATATCTCAACCCAATTAACACATATGTCTAATTTCTGGCTAACCACTTCGCACATTCCAGCTTGCTGGAAAGAGGCATTGGTAATCCCTATCGCCAAATGTCCGTCCCCCTCGCGGCCTTGTTATTTTAGGCCAATCAGTTTGCTGAATTTTCTATCCAAGGTCTTAGAGAAGCTAATATATTGGCAAATGGTTCAATTTATCGACGCGAATAACTTCCTAACTACATGGCAACCTGGGTTTAGGGCTGCACACAGCTGCGAATCTGCACTCTTGAAAGTAACAACAGATATTCGCGAGGCCCTTGATCAGGATTGCGTCACAATTCTGAATTTGCTTGATTTTAGCAAAGCTTTCGATTCGGTCGGCCATACTAATTTGCTCTGCAAATTGAAAAAATCATTTAAACTTCTCACCATCCGCCCTTAAGCTAATAGGTAGCTTTTTATCAAACCGCAGTCAAACTGTTAAGGTGCAGGACTCCCTCTCTAGCTCTATTTCATTAAAGGACGAGGTGCCTCAAGGATCATTGCTTCCTCCGCTCCTATTCAGCCTATACATAAACGATTTACCTTAGTCGTACCTTAGTAAGCCAGTTGGACTAATTAAGGACTGTGCGCAGTGATTAAATGATGATCTGCAGCGAGTGAACAGGTGGTCAATATCTAATTAGCTATCTCTAAACCCATCCAAATCACATTGTATTGCCATCTATAGACGAAACATTGACATATAGAACCTACCACCAATCACCTTAAACAATTCCGTTATAAATTATGTCGATTCAGTAAAGAATTTGGGAGTTAAATTTAATTCGGAGTTCACGTGTTTTAGCCATATTCGTGAGCAACTCAGGAAAATCTACGGATCCCTTAGGCAGTTAGGAGCTATATCAGGCTATTTGTCAATCCCCCTACGTCTCAAGTTGGCTAGGTCCCTAATAATACCGCATACCTATGGCAGCTTTATCTTTAGTAAGCTAGATTCTTTGTGTCAACGGAGATTGACAGTAGCATTCAATGATGTGGTAAGATATGTATATAAGTTACCCCGCAACTCCCATATTTCTGAATTAGTCAATACACTCACTTGTACTTCGTTGGAGACGTATCTCAGTAATTGCGGGCTGATCTTTTTGCATGGTTATTAACCACTAAAAGGCCAACATATCTATACTAAAAAGTTCAGTTCTTGCATTCGAACAGGGGTCTTCAGTTCCGATTGCCTAGATTCTACTCCCAGTTTGTGGAGCGATCTTACTTTGTCCAAGTTGTTCGTAAATGGAATTCCTTACCTCGAAATATACAGCTGATAGGATCCGGCAGAGGATTCAAAAAATTATTATATTCCCTTGGTCAATCGTAGATGAGTGGTTCACATTCTTATTCTTCTTGTTGTTATTGTTTTTCTCCTCTTTTTGTTTTTTCTTTCTTACTTTAATTTCTTTCAATCTTAGCAATTAGACCTTGTATATATTTTATAAATTTCATTTAATTTTAATTTTATGCTATTTAGTTTCTTTCACTCCATATTTTTCTGTTTTTTTCTATTTTCTCTTTGTTATATCTTTGTATCTTTAATTTTTGGCACACTATTTTGTTATCTCTGTAAAAACCTAACTTAGTTAGTACGAAACAAGATTGTTAATCTTCTGTACAGTACTCCAATAAATGATTTATGAATTATGAACTTGCCGACCAAAAGGCTTTTTAGGATCATATAAAAATTCGGACTAGGAAAATACTTCGCAGGTAACACCAAAATCTCCTAGAGTAAACTATCCATAAGAAGAAGACACTTTATATGTAAATGATGTTAAATCCCAGCAATTTGTTTATTGATTGCGCAGGAGCCCTAACCACAGATCCAGCACTGTGGTTAACGTTTAGAGCTAAACTAATAGAAGATTCATTTTACTTATTTATTTATTTAGAAGTTTCGTCAATGACTGATTCTACAAACAAAATTTCAGTCTACATGATAGTAAAAATCATATATAATATCTCAAAGCAAAAACAGCGAAAAGAATAAAATCCAAGTAAATAAAGTTAAAATATAAAAAGTTAACAAAAGTATTCAAAGTAACCTTAACAAAGCTGAACTCTCAAGAGGCTCTTGTACAAGTGAAAATCAATTGAGTCAAAAGATAAATTAAAAAGCTGTGCCTTCGGTGAGATCGGCTCGAATTTACCAAAATTCATACAATGAGATACATGCAAGAAGGCGCGGTTCCTCAATGAACGAGCAGGAATGGATATGCTGAAAGAAGCCACCAATTCAGGAGAGTCAATTGAACCGTACAAACAATTAAAGGCGAATATTACATAGGAATTGCGGCGTCTTCCCTCGAGGGTATCCAAATGAAGTAAACCGAGTCGATCGCGGTAAGGTGGCAGTACAAAAAATTTATTACACGGAAGGACAAAACGAACGAACGCGCAGGACAAAACGAACAAACTTCCGCCGAACCGCCTCAATGCGATTGATGTATGCCGAGTAGTAAGGGGACCAAACGGGAGAGGCATACATATTCCAAAGTAATTCTGACGAAAGTACAATAGAGAAGCTTAGTGACGAGGGGTCAGCAAGCTCTTTCAACGCTGGGCGACGCCTAAAGTCGCGTTGGCCTTATTAATTGTAGCATCAAGGTGGTCATGAAAACTAGGAATTCAACCAGATCCCCACATCCCTAGTTTTTTCATGTAACGTTAGGCGGCAGCCATTTATGGTGAAGCTAAATTCACTGGGTTTCTTTTTCGAGAGAAAGACATACCGATGTGTAATGGAAACCGGTTGACGGAACACCAGTTGTGGAAAATGTCCAAATCGGAATTTAAAAGAATACAGTCGGTAACGCTTGACACAATACGGAAGATCTTGGCGTCGTCAGCATAACACAGAATTTTTGAATGAGACAGAAACAGAGATACGTCATTAATGTAGATGATAAAAAACATTGGTCCGAGATGGCTACCCTGTGGAACCCCGGAAGTACCGTAAGGTCGGGTAACTTTGGCTCTAGAGGGCAACTATGGCTCAAATAAAAAAAAAAGATTGAATCTCCCGCCTCTTTGCAGCAATGACAGTAATCGGTTTAGTTTAAGCCGGAAATGTTAGATGGCGTTACTGGCGCCTAGTTTTGGTTGGATTCACGAATTTGTTCAAGGTTAAAGCCGCCGTTTTTAAGGTAAGTTTCGTTTAATATGACATTTGATCGGGTCAGAATTATATTTAGGAGATGAATAACATTTATTTTATTATCTTTCATTTCAAACGTGTTAAGGTAGCTCTGTGCTTAGTTTAGTATATATTTTGTGAAAAAAAAAAATATGCGAGTCAAAGTTACTCTCTTCAAAGAATAACTTTGGCTCAAAATAAAAAAAAATTAAAAAATATATTTACAAACTTCAAGTTCTATTTAGTACTCTAACTTAATAGTTAATATCCCTATCTAACAATTAAAAACATTAGTACACTAAAAAGTGAACTACAATCTGTGATTCAGAGGAATTTCAAAAAATATACGAAAAAAGTAGCCAAAGTAACCCGACCTTACGGTATTAAAAATTGGCTCAGACAAATCTCCACGAAACGAGACTTGCTGAGTACGATGAGACACATATGAATGCAACCAATTAACAAAAACAGATGAGAACCCGAGCAAGGAGAGTTTGAGAACAAGAATTTTAGGATTAATTCGATCGCACGCCTTATTAAACTCAGTAAAAATGTAGTCGACCTGCCTTCTACCCTAAATAGCAGAGATGCAGAAATTGGACAACTTCAACAAACTCGAGGTGGTCGACAAACAAAATTGGAGCGATAGACAAACCAAACCTCACAAAGATGCAGGAGTTTCGTCAGGACCAACAGAGAAGCTATCAGCCAGCGAAGAAATCTGCTTCAAATTTCTAATTTCATTAAAAAAAAATAAAGGAGCTATACAAAGAAAGCTATCAACAAATGGAGGTACATAAAATTATATATGTGAGATCTGATAACTTTTTAAAGGTGAAAGCGGTATGAGCTTTTGAGTCTTGGCAACCTTCTTTGCATGAAATGTTTTTGGTGGGATTTCATTTCTTTTTGTAAGATGCCCTAGTTCTTTTTATTTTTCTGTATTTCTTGCCCGTCAGATATTCTTTTTTTCACAGGCCACTCTCTATCTTTGCCTCTATTCCTTGTTGGTTTATTATTTGCAATAAGCGATAAATCAGGATGGTACTTAGCTATTAACCGATTATATTCAACTATAGCTATCTGTTGTGCTTTATTTATATTAACTTAAAGCAGACTAAATTATCTTTCCAACAAAGTAAAAACATGTACACTTTATTAACCGAAATAAGAAGAAATCTCTGATTAAACCTGAAATTTTAGTCGCAAACCAAATTTTCATCCAAAACGCAAGCAATAAATCATGGTCTCGTGCTTGTATTTTTTTTAAATTTCTCCTTCCGTTCAATTTGGCGCTTTTAGTCTTATAAATGCTTGTTAGTTTCTTAAATACGGTATGATAATTTTTACTTCTTTCAAAAGATTGTTTTATTCAAGTAGAACAAAACAATATTTTCATAGAAGCAATAGATTAAGCACTAGGACGAGTTTAAAGAAAAATTAACCTCCCCCCACCGGCGGCCCATCGTTCTGACGTAGTCTAGTGAAGAAGGTATTTCTTGCACGCCATTAGATCCATTCTTCATAGCATTATCACATTTTTGGTCTTTATGTACTAATAACATCTAGCTTTGATATCAAATTTTAGCTTTCTAGTACTTTTGGAAGTACCTCTCTAGAAGAAATTTTTTGTACAGACCTGAACCCCCCTTTATGGGGGGTTGGAGGATGAAAGTTACAGATTTTTTTTAATTTTTTCGTTGTTTGTGTATGAATCCTAGGTAGGTTGTAGGTAGGTTTTCATGACGGAGGTTTTGATGATCATGAGCGGCGAAATCGACGTATTTCAGGTATTAATAAAATCGAAAGTATAAAAACTGGACAAATGAACCTTAGTGTGTTTCGTTAGTCATGTAAGAATTTGGGCTCTCTGGTATTATCCAGGCCAAAGCTATGAGGGTTCGAAAATACGACGAAACGTTGTTTATTCTGAAAAACGATCTTAAGATGGAAACATAACTTTTATAAAACAATTTATTTACATTTTAGAAAGTAAGTTACGATGCGTTATTATACCGTTTTTGAACCTAAACTCCTAAAAATTGCTTAAATCAATATAAATAAATAAAAAATAATATGATGATGATTGCTGATCTTTTACACTATGATCCTAAGATCAAGGCAAAAATGGCTTGCAAAAACATATCTTGATTTAATTGGTGGTCATGATTCTCAAGCAAAAAAGTGGAAACTTTACAGTAACTGACCAAATTGCCAGTAACAATTCGCCAAAAATTTGGGGATTTAGTCCCATGTCGCCTGTTAACGAGTGATAAAGTATGAACGTGGAGAGAATGCTAGCTATTGATGATCATGTAAAATTTATGAAGCGAATAAATATAAAAACGGATTCTGATAAAAATTTGATACATAAGTATATAATAATTAGTATTTTAGGTAAATAAAATTCAGTTGGTAAATAATATTAAATAAATATATTTAATTGACTCTAAAAACAAAAATTTAACACTTTTCGGCAGTAATTATGTCTTAGACTTGTTTACAATCAAAGGAGTATTTTATCACAAATCTTTCTTATACACAAACATTGGATAGGTACTAACTACAATGGCCCATAAATCGGTTCAGAATATAATACAGGCGCTGCAGCACCAAATGGCTCTGGAGGTAATCGCACTGGATGTGCACGTTTTGTTTGTTTTTTGTACCTGAAAATGAAAATTAAATTAGTAACATTCTTAAGCAAATATATATTACCTATCTTATATAACTTATACTATTAAACGAGCTATGTTTGTATATATGTATATAAATTTTTTCTCCAAAACGGCTCTAACGATTTTGATTGAATTTGTTTTTTGGGCCAACAAAACGATCCAGATTATTAAAAATTAGGCATCATAATTTTTCCCATTATATTGTATATAATATACATAGTACGTCTATGTGTATACATGTATCTAGCACTGGGACGGAACCTAACTTCTTAGCGCAGAGACCGATTTCTATGATTCTTTCTTCTCTTGTTTAGAGTATATTTCTCCATTTCCATTTCAATTCTTTTTTTTGTTGAATACCATATCAACAATTTTGTGGATGGAGCGGGGGAAGTGCCGAAACCTAACTTTGCTACATGAAAAATGATTTGGATAATTCTAGAGCATGTTGCGCCATTGGTACCATATTAAAAATTGTTACTTTGTATTATTAATGCACTGATTTTGGCAAATATTTTTAATAGACTTCCCAAAACGAAACGTTGAGTGAGGGTGGAGGAACAGATTAACATTATAACGCGCGGAACTCTTCGAATGATTATTCTTTTTTTGAATGAAATATATTCCCCATTTATACTTAGGAAAAAGTTTGATCCTAGTGTGGGGGTGGGGGTGGTGGAAGGCGGAGCCTTATTTCGTAACGCTTGGACCGGGGATGTTTAGTTTATTCTTGTATAGATTCCGTTACCCCATTGTTACTAAGAGGAAATCACAATGGGCCTCCTTGGCCTAAGTGTGACTTCTTAGGCAGCCACTTTAACCTAACCTACTAAGAGGAAACTTTTGCACTTGAGTTTCTTTGAAGAAAACTTTAACGAAGGAAAAATAAAAATAGTCAGGTCCCAACGAAGTTCAGTCGTCCAGGTACCAATATACTCTAATATAATGTAATATGTTATCCCACCAAAAACATTTCATGTAAAGTAGGTTGCCGAGACTTACAAGCTCGTAACGCTTTCACTGTTAAAGTTATCAGATCTCATGTAGAGCCAAGCCCCTTACTCTAAAAGCCCTTACTCTACAGAGATTTAAGAAATATTTCACCCTACCTGAGTTAACGCTGATCTACAAGTCCCACGTTAGGCCTAGACTTGAACATAATTCCCATATTTGGGCAGGGGCCAGACACACCGCGTTAGACATATTGGCGATCGCTCAATCTCTGAAAGCTTTGACTCTCTGGAGCATCGATGGAATGTCGGTTGCCTCACACTCTTCTATCGCTATTTCCACGAAATTTATAGCTAACTAATTTCTAACAAAATTTATAGCTTAGAAGAGTTTCAAGCCGCTCGCACCCCTATACTCTCCAGGTCAAATTTGAACGTACCGTCAAATTTCGGGAATCTTTTCTAAGAAGAACAACACGAATGTGGAACAGTTTACCATCTTCTGTTTTTCCCTCGTCATATGATCCCTAATCTTTCAAACGGGGCGTACATCGACACCTCCTTCACTCAACCTCCTAACCCATTTCGCTCATCCTTAATTCCTTTACCTGCCCAGGCTGTGCTTTAGCATCATAGAGCATCCCCTGAGCTTTGGAAACATCATATATAAAAAAAGCATACTTTTTGACCTATATGTAGGGTTTGTAGATTAAGGGCTTGTACAATTAGGCCTTGTAGAGTTAGGAGCTTGGCTCTACATCATATGACCTTCTAAGTCTTGGCAACCTACTTAACATGTTTTTGATGCAAGTTCATTTCTTTTTGTAAGATGCCCTAGCTCTTTTAATTTTTTCGAGCTGTATTTATTGAGCGCCAGCTATTCCTATTTTCATAGCTATTTCTATTCGTTGTCTCTTTTCCTTGTTGGCTTATTATTTGCAATAAGCGATAAATATACGTTGTGATTTTGTATTGCTTTTGTTCCTCTTAAGAGGTGATTGTGCTGATATTACATACATACATGTTAAAAATATAACCCTTCCTTCTGGCGTAGTCGGATAAAACAGGTATTTCTAGCACGACAGTAGTTTCTTTCTTCATAGCTCACTTACTTTTTTGTTGTTTTTGTGGCTTTCATAGGAAATTTCAGGATTTCTAGAACTTTTAGAAGTGCCTCCCCATAAGCTCCTCCAATTTATGTGGGTGGAGGGTGAAAATTACAGATTTCTTATTTTTTTTTAAATTAATTAAATTTTTTATTAAAGCTAGACAAATGAAACCTGTGTGCTTCATTAGTCTACTAGCTACATCTTATCCTGAGAATTTGGGCTTTCTTGTATTATCCAGACCGAAGCTATGATGGTTCGAAAACATGACTAAACACTTCGAGAAAAGGTAGGTAGTCCCTGCTTTCTTTGGGTCATCTTGGCGTTGGCACTACCGTGCCACCAGATATAATATATCTGGGGGCATCTATCTATATAATAATGTAATATATTATCATTTATTAGATCCTTTGAAAATGCTACCGATATTGTTGATTATTGTCTGGCCTGGGAATTCGACATAATATCTAAAAGCCTTAGCAAACAGTAATCTTTCTCAAGTTCCCTTGTAAATTTGAAGTACAAATATGTGACGTTCAATAAATATTTGGTAAAGAATCCCAGAATTATGGGATAGCATACCCGAATAGGTTAAGTCTACTTAAGGTTAAAAAAGTTCCTTTGTGAAATTTTAGAATAGGCTTTGATCCAAAAAATATTCTTTGTCCGCGAACTACGTTTATCAACCCTGAGTCAGTTTAGTATAGTATAATAAAAATTAATACAATCTTCCGATAATAGCGCTTTATTTCCCCTTTCTAGTAGGTGGAGAAAACCGCCACCCATTTCTTCCTTACCACCCCTTCTGCCCTGAGATACAAATTGGTATTAGCCACTATTGCCGAAGCTACAGCTTTTATAAATTGTGACCCATATACATACATAGTACAGAATAAGTGGAACAAACCTGGAATCAAGAAACTGATTTCAGATTTCAAAATAGAGGTTTAAACTTAAGTGTTTTAAGTAATAGACCGAAAGATTTGAAGGCAACTGGCAGGATTTAGAAACTGTCGTTCATATGTGGGATAGGTAGGTGGTTTAGTTCCTCTGCTGCCTTTTCTTGTAATACAGCATAATACAGCATCACATTTCAACTACTTCGTTGAAAAACCTCCAAAATTTCGTTCGCCTTTTTCCCCGATTCTAGCAAAGCCAAGGAGGGTTACGATTTTAGCAGTCTATGTATGTAATTGGCTTGTTCATCTGTCCTCTCATGGCTCCCAAACTACTTACCGTATTTTGGCTAATAAAGTGTAATTTGATGTGTCTTAATACTCCGAGAGTCATAGGATATATGACGTCTCACTAAATCCAATATGGCGGATTTTAAAAATAAATTTCACAACTATAAAAATAATTTTAAGATAAATATATCTGGTTTGGTACCATATGATGAGCACTTTCCAAATATATATCTACATATTTGTTAGTTGAGTGGCACGATCGCAGCACCATGGTTCCAAGGTTCGAGCTTCGGTCTACCCGTGAGTTTTTAATAAAAATTTAAAAAAGAAACCAATCCGTCTCTGGGAAATACAAAAACAAGATACTCAAGTTCCCCTCATTCTTCCTACCCTAACTCCCTTTTGGGCAAAACCATGCTAACGCATAAAAAAAATTTTTGTAGTCGAAGGAAGATTTGATTTCCAAAATTAAGGTTACTTTAGTATTATTATTAAAATTGAAGGAGGTGCCCTCAAATTTTTATCAATAGATCAAATAAGTCATATCTCAAAAATTCGGTAACAGGACAGAATAATGAATATAGAAGTGCGGTGCCATGCCTGCCACAAACGAGTCGATGACAAAATATGGTAAAAGAAATAGAACAGGATAGACCACACCTTGCAATACGACTATGGCAACCTAGACAAGGCAGCGCTTGATTGGAACGCACAAGAAACCCGTCGAGTAGGCAGACCCTAACCAACGCGAAGGAGAACCATGCTTGAGCCATCGAAACTGGGAAATTCTAGACGTAATAATTGCAAGAAAACAGAGTACGTTGAAGGACAGGTGTTTTTAAGCATTTTGAATTACTAGGCTTTAAACGAGCATCTTGCTTTGTGTTCCATAGAAATATTTGTCGGTGGGTGGGTTTTTGAGCGTTTAAAACAGTAACTCGCAAGTTTCTGTACCATGTCCTCAGTCGTTATATCTCTAACGATTAGGCCCTTTATATTACTCCATGAAGGGCAAAAATTCTATAGGAAGGTCGAGAATTCTTACAAGAACGGATCTACCTAGCCTTTCTCTGACCACGGGTTTTCCACGCATAACAAAAGGTATACATCAAAAAACGGTGCTAATCAAATTGGAAATCTTCTGTTAGCTATCAGGCCCGTAGAGACAAAATTCGGGCCCGGGGGGTACCACATACGGGCCCCCCGCGAAACGAATTTCTGGCCCAGCACTTAGCGTTTACGGGCCCATATACAATCGAATGATTGACTTTCAGTATAAAATCTGTCTAGTATAGTACACTTTTTCGATCGTGAAGCATTTTTTTTATATAAATAATCAAAATGGAAAAAAATTTTCTGTTGATGACTTAGATGACGGGCCCCTTTCAAAGCCCGGGCCCGGGGGGTTTACTACCTTCGCCCCCCCTCCTGTCGGCGGCCCTGTTAGCTATACTTACTAGGAGCAGAATTCTAATTTGAAGTTCATCGTACAGCAAGCATTTTGAACAGACGGTACTTGATCGTAATATTTCATTCTCTCTCTAGTTCGTATAACCCGTTGCCGATTTGAGACAACTTCACCCAAAATTTAAGGTGGATTCCAATCCACTGCCACTGCTACTCTTTATCGACCAAGGTTCGTTTGCATTATAATCTGTTGTAAGTATAAAACGTCGCACGTTGGGTTCGAACCTGGGATCCCCTAGGATGGAAAGCCAACACGTTATCACTTACTCTACCGATTACTTAGCACTATTTGTTTTATTATGGAGCTAAAGCCTAGGGGACAGCCCTTTGATGCATTTAAGATAACTAAGGTAAGGGGACTGAGAAAAACAAATTTCTCGTTTTTGCATTTCTGCGAGCTAGGCAGCAGTCCAAAGACAGAGTGGATTTTTTTTGTTTATGATAAACTCGTAGACAGACCGAGACCCATATTTATTTTCAGCACATTCATTATGCACTGAAAATTCACCAGGCCTTTAAAGTATCCCATAAGCCTAGTGTAGTTGTTTTCATTGGCTAGCTTAGATTATCTATATTTTCCTTAGTTATCCTTTTCTCGCTCTAAGCTAGATTTCGTAACTCTTGTGAGGAATGGGTCTAAAAAAGAACTTCACCGATGACTACAGTTGCCGTTGGACCTAAAATTCAAGTTGGATACTCTGCAGCGATCTGCTTATGTCAGAATTGGATTCTGCAGGATATTTTACATCGGATACTGACTTTAAAAAATTTGTTACAAAAAACCATAAAATTTGAAGCCTACTGCTGAAATTTTCAAAAATTTTCGAATACCATGAACTGCGTAACGAGGCTTAACATTTCGAAATTTATTTGGTTTCTACTATAGATTCAGATAAGAAAATTTAAATCAAACTGAGATTTGTATATTGGATTGATGCTCAGTTGCCATTAATGCAAGTTTGTAATCACCTAGCAGTGAGTAAAACCTAACCAGGACGCCTCGCATTTTTTTTTATATTTAAATCAATTAATCAAAAGTGTGGTTTAAGGACTGAAGTTACATAATGTATTTATGAAAAATTTTGACCGGTATAAAACACTTTGAAGAAATCGTTCACAGACTCTCGGTGGATATGTATAGGCTCAGACTAGCTAGTGCTTGCAAACTTGTTGGTATAAATATGTTAGGGCTGACAATTGGTGCGATGATTCCAAAGCTCTAAGGGAACTCTAAATTCTAAACTGTGACAGATTACACACAAACTTATTTTGTGAAAATAAATATATTAAAATATAAACTTAAAAATTTTTAGATGTATCCGTCAGAAATGATAAATTCAAACTTTACTTACTTTTTGGCTAAACAGAAAGCTGTACAGGTCGCTAAAATAGCAGCAATTCCAATTAAAGCAGCTAGAATTACCAGCCACGTTCCGGCTGATGTGACCAGACTAGCAGCTTCAAGCTTTTTCCGAACAGAACATGACTCTACTTGACTAACTCCAAACTCTACGTAAACATCAAATAATCTCTCTTTCAACTCAAGGGAGTCCATTAATTTTTGCATCTCAAGAAGAGGAAGTGCTGCTCCATTCTTAAAGAGCTGAAAACAGGAACTTGTTGCGCTAAAATCCAAACTACGATCTGCCTTACTTAAAACCTGCGTATCGAAGACGTGGAGCTCAAGATCCAGTGGTTTGAGTTTAGACTGAATTTTGTCCTGAAACTGTTGTACCACTGACTGTATTTCGGTAGGTGGTCGAGCAAAAATGAATTTCAATAAAGATTTGTCACGGATAATAAAAATTTTTAAATTATTTGTTGCATATCGCCTGACATTGTCTGAATTGTTGGCTTTGATGACTATATGGAAGTAGCCATCTACGTAATCAGCCAAATTTCCTCCAGTTTTGATTTCCCCTGTTTCGTTGTCCAAAATAAATAATGTTCGAAATGATGACAGAGATAAGTTTTCTCTTTTATAAAACTGTGGAACAAATGTTATATTTTCAATTGAGTAAACAATCGGCAAAGCATCTGGATCCTTGTCCTTTGCACGAAGAGTGATAACGGAAGTTTCCACTGGAACGTTAATTCTCACCCCTATGGCGGGATCGCGGTGTTCGAATTGAGGAAAATGATCATCAATATCCTGAACTCTTACAATGATTTGAGTTTCAGATAAATCAAAGCGATCGTATACGCTCCTTGGTAATAGAAGTGAATTCTTGTCATACTTAAAGCATTTTACCGTCAGAAGGAAGGATTCGACAACCTCACGATCGATTCGTTTTTTTGTGGTTATAATAGCGCGATTATCGTCTGTTCTCGTTAAGTTGAACACTCCTTCTTGGTTACCATCTATAAAGAAATAATCAATTTTTCCATTTTCCCCAATATCCTCATCCACTGCGGAAAAGTTTCCCACAACTGTCCCAATTGGTACTTCCTCCACGATAATCATTTCTATTGGAGGAGAGTCCTGAAAGTAACTTGAATTAGAATCTTTTCTTAGTTTTCAGTGCGACTTACAATTTCTCTGATGAACCTCGGCTTGTGGTCATCTACATCTAACACATCGATTTTCAATACCCTTGTAGCTGATTGCTGTTGTTCCCCATTATCGGCTACTTCCAAAATAATATTATATGTGTCTTTCGTTTCCCGATCTAGCGGAATCATTGTTGTAATAAGTCCAGTATCGGGATGAATGTGAAATGCCTTTGAATCAGGGGTACCCTCTTGAATTTTATAAGTTAGTATTCCTGACTGAGTTGCAGGGCTGTCGGGGTCAGTCGCAACCACTTGAAATACAGGTGAACCAATGTTTGCATCCTGTAATTTTATAAAAAAGTTGTTGTTAATATAAATAATAAACAGAAGAAGACAAGTACTTTGTTTATCTGGAGTTGTCCGTAAGTTATATTGTGTCGATTTCTATATCAATAAGGATAAATCTCTGCTTGCTTAGAACTGTTAACTATAGTAGAAAGTGAAAGGTTTGAAAAAGAGCTAAACTGGATTGAACTCTAAAATGAACCGAGTATTTGTTTCAAAGCAAACTATTATGTGCCTTTTATAGCCCTAACGACTAATTCAGGGTACTTAACATACTAGGTAAGACCTATAGAATTTTAGATCATTTTCTTCCCTAAATTCTACTTGACTATAGCAAATTACTATCAAAATATTCTTCTTCTCTGTCGCCTTTAACACCATGGCATTCCTATGATACACCGGTTATACAAACTTCTTCATTCCAAAATTATAGTGGCACGCTTGCAGTGCGGATCAGCTAAAAAACTTCTTATTTGCAAGCACACATACTTATAAAAATGCTGTTATTCTGGTCACAGGCCCCATGGATAAAAATTTGATAGCATATACGAACAGCTGGGAACTGGTGGTGTAAACAAATCGCACTTGCCTCTTATTCCCGTAGTAAACCATGAAATGGATTGAGAAATTCTACTTTCTCGGATGGATTTTCTGGATATTATTAAAGACTCAACAATTTACCTAAATTTACTTGAGATGACGATAAAAAGTTACTTCTTAACAATTTTTCAGTTGCGGCTCTCTTTTCTTAGCGGTTTTTTTTAAGAAATGAGCTTGTAATGCGTTAATGACATCAGTATATGTCCTTATTTTGGGTTATTTGAGTGTGCAGTTGTTATTGTGTTGCAATGACTGTTTAATCTCTAGCACAAAAATAGTGCAACAATTATTAAAGTTTAACAGTATTTGAAAAATGATCGCAAATGGTAACACACACAATATACCTTCTTTTAGTAAATCAAAAATGCTTAAAAAATTCTTACCTCACTTATATTCGCTACTTGCCCAATCTTTGGAAGCACAAAAAACGGGATCCCATCATTTGCACTCACATCTCCAATGTATAAAAGAAGTAATGCGTCCGAATGAAAGGATTCCTGCTTAGGTACCTGTCCTCCATTATCCTGGGCACGAATAACAACTTCATATGACTTTGATCTTCCTTTTCCCGTCAAGGGAAGTTTTGTTCTAATTTCTCCAGTATTAGGATTAATTTTGAATAAACCATTAACCTCTCCTTCATTTGAAAAATCATATCTGATTTCCCCTCCTGGTCCTTCGTCGGGATCAGTCGCTGTCATTTTAATTACAAATGTATCCACAGGAACATTTTCGGGTATCACAGCTGTGTAATTCTTCTGAGAAAATACTGGCGGGTTATCGTTAATATCAAGGACATCGATAATAATCTCTGCGGTTGTTTGCCTTGCTTCTGTTGGCATTCCAGGAGTATCTTCTGCTCTGACTGTCAACTTGATTACAGGAGTTTTCTCATGATCAATAGTTTGTTTTGGAGCTATTATAATTTCCCCCGTCACACGGTCTATTTCGAAAATTCCAGCATTTTCTCCATACAAGGAATATGATATTTTGTTGTAACCGATAGTCTCATCCAAGCTAGTGAGTACAGCATCTATGTCAGAGGCTTTTACTTGTATAACTTTCTGTGGATATTTTGCATTTTCAATTAAAGTCGCTCTGTATGTAGTTTGATCGAAAATCGGATCGTTATCATTCACGTTTTCCACGGTAATATTGATTTTGGTAATAGTGCTTCTCTGAACATCGATACTATTTGCCTTCACCTGTAGTTCGTATGAATTTCTATCCAAAGATTCATAGTCAAGTCGTTTTTTTAGCACAATTTCGCCAGATCGCTCATTAAGCCCAAAATAGCCTCCCTCATCTGACTTCACCAGTTGGAAACTTCCAACAGGAATACTGTAGAGAGGATCCTCGGCATTTAGAGTTATTAAAATACTTCCAATTGGCATTTCCTCCTTCACCTTTAGATTAATTATTGGTTTTGAACTTTTCCATCCCTCATTTTTGAAAACAGGGTTAGTGTCCTTAAAAGATTGAACATAAATTGTAACCTCGGTAGTTGCGAATTGAATTTCTTTGTTAAATTCTGCATTTATATCCCTAACTTCTACGGTTAAAATTATCACAGCTGCGAGATCGTGACTTAGCGATCCATTTACAAAAATCCTTCCTGTGGACTTGTCTATACTAAATGCGTCCTTAACATTGTAATTACTTCCTAGAGCAATGCTGACTCCAGCTTTGGTTGTGGCTTTGATTGGTTCCCTAATTTTATACTCAAGTTTTGCGTTTAAATCTGTGTCCTTTGCCGTTACTTTAATGACCTCAACTCCTGGTTCGGCTCGTTCTGATACATATGCCATGTACGATGATTGATCAAATTTTGGAGGTTTATCATTCACGTCCTTTATATTTACATAAACTGTTGCGGTGGCTGTTTCCGGAATAGGAAATCCTGCATCAACGGCGTTGACTACGATTTCATAACTATCTGCATTGGTGTCCCTATCTAAACGAGCTTGAGGTGATACTTGTATTATCCCGGATCTGAAAAAAGGAAGATGATTAGATTTTGAAAAAAATTTTAATCAAATTGAAAATTTGGAGTCGATGTTGCCAAAGTAAGATATTACGAACGAAGCTGTCCTGTAGGTGATATAATAAGAACTAATGGCAATTTCGGCGACTTTAAATATATTTGAAACTAATGTAGGGGAAGAACCTACAAAATGACATTGCTCAATCTCATGGGATATTTATTGATTTGTGAAAATGGCAACGAATTCCTCTCAAACTCGCCAGTACAGCAAAGATTAAACATCAATGGAGTGGAATCACGTATTATTTTCTTTTCCCAAGGACGATGCAATCACATGCACTCTCCTGACAGTCCGAAAATGTTAACTGGGTTAGTCCCAAATTAGACGGGAGGGTCTTTACGCGATGACTCACGGTTTTTCTCATTTTCGCAAAAGTAGAAAAGCTCGCTGAATGTTCTTACGAGAGTGGCTTTCCATGATATTATTTATTATTATTGAGTATTCTGTAGAAATTACAAAAATTATCAAAACAAAATCAGCAAAAATTGAAGTAAAAACCCTTCTTTTCGTGATCGTCAGTCACAGGTGACCCTCTTCTTACGTCACTTTTCTCGCCTTGAAAATAACCGGTCTTCATAAGTCATTAGGTAAAAACCCTCTCTTGTAATTTGGGACTTAGTCATTGCAGAGACGTAGCCAACTCGGTAACATTCTCCATGCCTCCCTGAATTTTAGCCTGGAGTTGAATTTGTCTCATTTTTGACTGGTAATCAGCACTCAATTCTTAGGACCTCGTAAATTTGTAATGATATTCCATTATATTTAGTGGGTGGTTCTTGTGGAGAGGGGCTTTGCGCACCTGGTCTAATAGTCTAGTAAAGTGGTCGGAATAAAAGAGCTCATAAACACTTTGGTTAGGCACAGACTTTTTTGTTGGGATGTGTTGGAGGGTAGGTGGTGAATATACAACTCATTTTCCGAAGTTGCAACGCCCTCTCCCAATTACGTCGTCATTTTGAAAAACAAGTGCAAACTAACTTGTTTTTTGTTTATTATTAACAACTTTTATTAATAATGTTTTCACGTAGCTAATATATTAAAGGAAGGAAATTTGGGACGTTATAACTTTTTATATTTCAAATTTTTATTGAAAAACTAAAAATATAGATTTTTTGTAGAGAATTTTCTAACAATTATTTGAACCGGTCATTTGTGCAATTGTCACTGTTTTTAAGGGTTGTACAGGGCCACAACGGAAGAGCATTTACCGGTAAGTTATACACATATGAACATATAACAACCATGTCAGAATTTCAAAACGTCAACGCCGTTCCTGTGAGTGCTGATAGGAAAGGTCATAACAACCCAAAATTAGGAACTTAAGTTTAATAAAAATGTAATAGTAGATTCTGAAATTTTTTTTTGAAATTAGTGAAAATCGTTACTTTAGGTCAATCCTTCTCATGAGAGTTACCTTTTTTCTAAAGCATAACAATTGACAATCCTTTTTCACTATTTTCATATAGTATCTACATAAGAGCGACGTCCAGAAAGTAGGAATACAGCATTTGTTAAAAAGCGAAAAATTAATATTCATATCAATGCACTTTTGAAGCTTTTGTATACCCTCGTCGTATACCTTCCACTCCACCTTCTTAAACCACTTTTTCACAGTCTTTATTATCGTTTGAAAATCGTTGTCCACCAAAGAACTCCTTCAATTTGGTGAAAAGATGGTAATCCGACGGTGCCAGGTCCGGGGCGTAGGGTGAGTGAGTAACAATGCCCCATCTAAACAACACGAGCAAGTTCTGAGTGAGTCGGGTGGTATTGGGTCTGGCGTTGTCATGAAGGAGTAACACACCAGCATTAAGCATTCCCCTCATTTTGTGTTTGACTTTTTTTAACTTCTTTGGGGTTTCATAATGTGGTGGTTTTGATGGTGGTCCCTCTGGGCATGAATTCGACCAACAAGATCCCGTTCAGGTCCATAGAGAAGGATGTTAAGATTTTCCTCTGTGAACTTTGAATTTTTTGGATGTTGGCGAATGGGTATGACGCCACTGCAGAGACTGTGTAAGGAAACAAATGACTGCGCGAATACGTGAAGCAAACGGTGGACGAACTGGTTGACGTGTTAAGCTGATGCGACGACATTTCGTAACGGACTGAGGCGTTCGATGTCTCATTTTGGCCGTTAAGAACCCCTGTACATATCACAGGTATCAACTTTGAAAAACGATTCCCTATCTCTTACACAGCTCTTGTATTCTTACTTCCTGAATGTCCCTCGAATATAGTTTAGAAAGCATTTATCAAAAACATTATATAATTATAATTATATAAATATAATTTATAAAATTTTTAGATAGTAACGTTAAAGATCACGGAAAATTAGAATTTTGTGTACACAAATAGTTTCTTGTACAAAAGTTATAAATTGCAAAATAGAAAATTTTGTAAGAGGATTTTTTTTGGAATTGAATTAAAGAAAAGTAATAAAAAAAACGTTTAATTTTTCTTGAAAGGGGTAAAAAAATCGATTTTCGGCAAATTATCCTATTTGAAAGTTCCCGCTTTCTTTATTCCAATGATATATTTCATCTCATATCTGCTACTTTAAATGCCCTTGAAATACATTAGTACGTCTTTCCTGCGCCAGGTATCGCTTTAAAGTTACCAGATGGTACCCGAGTCAACGAGGCTACGAAGGCCGCTTATAGAGTAGAATTCATGCCAAAAATAAGAAAAGGTTCTGGGATGAAGAGGATGCAGAAGGTGATTAATATTGTAGCCATGGAAACTTTAACTAAGGTAGATTCCCTTTTCAAACTTTCCTTTATCTTCTTTCCCGTAAATATATTTCTCTAATCTATTGGTACGCTTTTTAAAGAAGTTAATTAACATTGTTAAGAAGTGCTCATTTAAGAAGAGTTGCCTACAAGAAGAAATTTGTGTGGGCAATAGTTAAAAAATTTGCCTCAGTTTCCAATTATGTACGATAAATGTACTAAAATTTGTTAAAATTAACGTAAAATATATGAAATTTTTGTTTTTTTTGTTTTTAAAGTTAGGTTTAACCCCTACCCCCATCCCACTAAAATTTCTTTTCTCGTGATATCAATCAAGGAACATACTCTACCCAACAGAAAAAGAATCATAGGTCCACGCGTTACGAAGTTAAACTACCCCTATATTTTATATATAAAAAACAACCATCCAAATCGGTCAACGAGTTACAAAGTTAGGTTTCACCAACACCACCCACCCCCCACCACACCAACAATTTTTTTGACATGATACCAATCGGTGAACATACTCTACCTAGCAAAAAAAGAATCACCAAAATCGGTCAACACGTTACGAAGTTATGCCCGGTCAGACATAAAAAAAATACACGTCGAACTTAGAACCTCTTTGTTTTTGGGAAGTCGGTTTAAAAAGGATTTATAAGTGATAAGACGTACAGATTGGGTAAGTGGGGTAAAACGTCGGAACGGATTGCTAGTTGAACAATAAAACCGCCAAGAGCTTATAAAGGAAGACTACTAATATCTACTGCAAAACGAGTGATTTGATTACCCTGTTTGAGGAAATATTACCTCAAGGAAGTTTGCTGAAGAATGTCAAACGAGATCTACAAAGAAATAGAAAAATAGATTGAAGGTCATCCTTAATAGTACATATTAAGAAGATTAGACGGACAAAAATATTAAATAATTGTTGTTTTATTGCATGTAGGAATATAAAAATAATTATTAATTTATTTAAACGACGATTTTAATTGTATGGCTGCATATGCCCGGCAATGCTGAAAGTGAGCATCGTTTTCGATTGCCTTCAAGCCCCACAATTAGGGGTCTTCCACTCACAGTATCTAACGGCATCAAAAGTATCATTATTCATCTTAGCGACCCCGAAAACTATGAGTTCGACACTAATATCGGTAATTTTCAATTATATTTACATATCCTTCCCTTCCCACGCTCAGCCTTCCATAGTGGTATCAGAAAGGGGGAGGAGCCGAATTTTTTTCGCCGGGATAAAAAATATCCTATTTGTCGGCACACACCATAAGTTATGAACATGCCAAGTTTCAGTTAAATCCATCCAGAAGTTTCCGTGTGATAATCGCACAGACAGTCAGTCAGACAGACAAAATTTGTAAAAATTGCTGTTTTGACCTCTACATAGTTATATGTATATGATGTCCATCGCGATTATGATTTAAAAAACAAATTTCATTTACATGGAAGGCCACGTTACAGTTTTATCATATTTACAGTTGTATAGATAGAAGCTTATGGTAGTAATAAAACACTTCCTTACAAACGACGTCGGCTCACCTCTACAAGAGTACTTTAACATGACAACATTTTACATTTAGCAAGATATCTGATAATAGAAAAGAGAAATTAAATTTTTTGTAACTTACATTTCATTAATCATAAAATTATCGTTTGCACCGACAATTCGATACCGCAGCAATTCATCCAAACCATCAGGATCAGAGGCTGAAACTGTAGTTACATTGTATCCTGCCTCTGCATTTTCTGGTATTGCTACGCGATAACTAGGTGGTCCCAAGATTGGAAGATTTTCTACGTTTCTGTAGTGTCCCTTAAAAATTGGCCTTTGATTACCTGGAATACCCACACGCACTAAAACTCGAGTAGTATTTCGGAGTGGAGGATTCCCTGAAAAATACACAAATTAATTTTATTTCAAATAATTTAACAAGTCAACTAACCCCGATCAGTGGCAGAAACTATAAGTTCATATTGTCCCTTTTCAGTGTCCATTGACTTGGCAGCACGTCTCATCTTAATCTCTCCAGTCACCTCGTCAACAGAAAATACGTTTCCAGAAATGCTGTTGTCCGATTCAATGGAGTATGTAACGTTGCTTCCACCTTGGCTTGGACCATCAGCATCTGTTGCTCTGACGAAAAACTGTGGTTCAAATTCCGTTGCACCTTCCCGAACCGTTCTGGTATACTCTAAGCTCTCGAAAATGGGATAGTTGTCATTGATGTCCAATACATCAACAAGAACATTGGCATTGGTCTCTCTATTTCCTCCATCCACTGCCACCATTGTCAAGCTATAACTCGTCTGTTTTTCATAGTCCAAATTTCCTTTAACATATAATCCGCCCGTTTTGGAGTTTGTATAAAAATTGTCTGACCCAAACCCCTTAAGGATATAAGTAATTTTACCAAAAATTCCCGAATCACGATCAGTTGCTGTAATATTGGCAATTTTAATACCTTCGGTTTCATTTTCGTTTACTTTGCAATAGAATGAAGGTTGATCGAAGACAGGAAAATTATCATTAGCGTCGAGAATATTTACTGTTACCCTTGCCGTTGCGGCCTCTTTTCCACCAACAGATGCAACTAAGTCGAAAATAAGAGTCCTCAGAGACGGATCTTCTACATCGTAATCTAATTTTGTGGCATTAATAACTTTTATCACGATTGGTGTTCTTTCCTCTCCTCGAGTTGGACTAATAGCAAATACGTCTTCGGCGTTTCTAAAATTTTTCAGAGTTAATTCATATCGACTGTTTGCACCCAAATCTTTGTCTAATACAAAGATGGAAAGCCCAGGTAAGGGCATATCTTCTCCCAAGTTTTCTGGGATCGATACATTATATTCAGGTTGGTTAAACTCGGGTAGATGGTCGTCAACATCAGTTACTACGATTGTAACCTGCGTAACAGAGAAGTCTGCTGGAACTTCGTTATTGATTAATTCTGTTGCTCTTATGTTGAAAGTATAAACGCCTCCATTTTGTAAAATATGCTGCGCTTCACGATCCAGCGGAACATCGGTTGTGTAAAGAACCGCTTTTCCACCAAAAGGATCGCCAATCGATTTAAGTCTAAAATGACCAACGGCTTCGTTTTCCAACGTGAGTAACAATGGCCGCGGATTCCCACTGTCACCATCAGCAGCAGTAACTGTTAGGATTGACGTTCCCTAAAAAGTAGTAACATTAGCACTTAAAATTAATTATTTTTCTCAATTTCACCTCTGGTGTATTTTCTTCAATAGTCGCGGAATAAGGAGTATTTATGAAAACTGGCGGTTGGTCTTGGACATCTAGCACTTCAATCGAAACTGTAGCGAATGACGAAAGTGAGTTTTCCTGAGCACCATCCTGAGCCATTACTGTCAGAATATATGAAGACCTTGTTTCGAAGTCTACTTGCTTAAGCAGAGTTATGCTGGCGGTGTAATTTCCATCTGATACTTTTTCCGTCGAAATTTGAAAAGTTTGACAAATTTCATTTTCATTGTTTTTATCACGAAAACAAGTAAGTTGGATTTCGGCATTAATTCCTTCATCTCTATCAGTAATAAATATCGGTGGCTTAACATTCACTACACTACCCGCAGGTGTTGCTTCACTAATTTTGGCAGTATATGGTCGCCCGATAAAAGTCGGAGCATTGTCGTTGTAGTCTCGTATTGGTATTTCTCTTCTTAATGATATTGTATTTGGCTCAGTATCTAAGACACCCTCGTCCGTTATGCTTATTATGACCTCTACTAAATCTTGAGTCTCGCGATCCAATTCCTGTCGTAGTCGAACAACACCGGTATCTCGTTCAACTGTGAATACTGGTCCAGATATACTATAACGCAGCTTTCCTCCCTCCGGATCAATACCTACAAAAAATTAAAAATATTATTAGAGCTTCAAAATGAACAGAAAAGTAAATTCCTAAACCTATAATAGTTTTCACAAAATTAAAGACTTCAAGATCAGGAAAAATGTATGTCCCCTCTCAGAGGAGGCCAGTGCCCCAATTTTCAGCGAGTAAAGGGTACACAAATCAGTTTTTCACCACTTTGTCAGCTTGATTTTATGTCAAGAAGAGATATAAAGAAATTAAACCTCATTCAATTCTCTCTCTCTGGGCTGTTGTCTAGCTCTCAACAATGCAAAAACAAGACCAACGAACAAGTATCACATGATACTTGTTCGTTAAACCAGACATTAAATTTCCCTCATTGCTTTTACCCTAATTCCCTTCCGGCCAAAGTCACGCTAAACGCATTATAGGGTTGTCCCCTGGATGTTGGCTACATCATATAAAAAGAAGGTTCTATATATCTCTAAACTCTCGAAATATATGTACAGTACCCCGATATTGAACCGATCAACAAATTTTAGAAAATTCAGGGTTTCGCTTAAATAAAACGGTAGAAATTCAATTGTTTTTTATTGTAAAACCATTTATTTATTGGTGCATGTTAGCTTTAATATTAAAAAAAAAATTATTTGGTGCTTGCTCCTTTGGCCTGTATTGCTGATTGTATTCTATTAGGAATGCTTTCAATTCATTTTTTAATCATTTTTCGCATTCAATCGTCGTTTTTCCAGACTTCTTCGATATTTTTCTTCAATGCAGCGATTCTATTGTTTCTTCGGCTGTACACCTTTGATTTTAAATAGGCCCAGCAAATCTCGATTGGATTTAAATCAGGTGAATTGCCAGGCCAAATTAAAATGTCCAATTCAAGGGAACTTAAACAATCCATGCTATCTCTTGAGGTATGACATGGAGCACCGCCTTGCATAAAGATGTATTCCTCCTTGGGGTGCTGTAAGGTATCCAAATATGAAAGAAAAACATTCCTCAGTACGTCAATGTACTGATTGGAGCGCAGTGTTCCCTCAATGTAATAGATTGGGCCCGAGCTTACAATGCAGCTTCAAATCATCATTGAGGGCGGATGTTTAACTGTCTGAACCACGCAATCATCTGAATATCTTTCGTGGGGCCTCCTTCTAACGAATTTTGTGCTCTCCGTAACCACTTGCAACTGGCATTCGTCACTAAAGATAGCGCCAGCTTCGTTCACATCCTTCAAAATAGCCCTAGATGGTGCGTTTTGCTCCAGCAAAGCTTTCAGCATGATTCTTCTATCCATCCTAGGCGTTGTTTTTCTTTGTCTTGACGATTCCTTCCAGGCAGATGGCCTTTAAGTCTACTCTGAGGCGTCTCAGTACTAATAATTCATATAAGTACAGGCCAGTAACCAAAACAACAATAACGACATTTTCCATACCTCCATGTTGTTAGGTAAGCTGAAAAGTTGGCATAAATCGTGCTGCTGAATTCGATCCAATAATATCGTGAGCAACCTTTAGTCTAAGGAAAAAAATTGTCATTCTGCCTTTAAGGAAAGGACCCCTATATAGATTTTGGCAGACACTACGTTAGTGAATGTTTTGAAATGAAGATTGCCGAGCGCCTGCTTTTTCATGTCTCATGTGTAGACTCCGTAAAGGTTTTACCTTTCTTGGTAAATTCCTGATTAGTCATCGTACTTACATCTCCATTTACTTCGCCACGTTGTTTTCCTGGATGCTTGTATCACAAGATGTCGAATCGGCCCAAAACTCCTCTCTCCCGATATCGCATAATCACAATTTTAAACTAGGATATATTCGTTATATTATAAGTTTAACCAAAGAAAAGATAAGATAATTAAAAATATTAAATAGAACGCACGGGTCAGACTCGCGTACCAAGGGTCCGTATAATATAAAAAAAAATTACTTCATTTATTTCCTTCAGAAACTATAAATGCCTAGAACTTCGTTTAAATATTTGTGTAACATATATGTGCGAATTCGTCGGTGGAGTAAGTGATCACGTGTCGGCCTACCAATCCGGTGGTCCCAGGTTCAAATCCCGAATTGTTTTAAATCCTTAAAATAAGCCCTTTCAAATGATACCTCACACCATATTAAACAAATTTCTAGTCCCGCTCTCCCTATTAAATTGAAAAACAAACTTTCTGAAATTCTTTCACTGGGAATAGACTTCTATAACAATGCCAAATTTCAAATCGATAGCAATAATAGTTACTGATTAAAACGGCAGTGACATAGAGACAGACAGATACCACCGAAGTCTCCATATAAGGGTTCTTTTGACCTCTTCTGCAGAACCCTAAAAATGGAACATTTATGGAATTACTTTAGTGCCCGTGTTTCTGTCTATTACGGTTGCTGGAGGATGGACGGAAGAGCTGAAGCCTTCTAGGATACGACAATCCACATCTGGACATTCTTAAGTGTTAGTTACACCTCCAAGCGGTAGCAACCGAGCAATGCATACTAGAACGTAGCGAAGTAACTAATGCGGAAGGTGATAATCTCTTGGAAGGTTGTAGCAGGCCATGCCAAGAGAGTCTGCAGTGGTGTCCCCCAATCTGCATGACCCAGGGGTAATTGGATCGCAAATGGCGTCTCTGCAGGCACTTCTGTAGGATTGGAGGTGGTAGACCTTAACAGGTTGGCTATACCCACGGAACCCAAAACACAACTCCTCATGAGATGTGATAACTTTTTACCAATGAAAGCGGTATGAGCTTGTGAGTCTTGGAAACCTTCTTTACATGAAATGTTTTTGGTGGGATTTAATTTCTGTAATTCTGTAAGATGCTCTAGTTCTTTGGCTGCATTTCTTGTGCGTCAGCTATTCTTTTTTTTCATAGGCCACTCTCTATCGTTGCCTCTTTTCCTTGTTAGTTTATTATTTCCAATAAGCGATTTATTAGAGTGGTACTTAGCTATTAACCGATTATATTCAACTATAGCTGACTGTTGTGCTTTATTTATATTAACTTAAAGCAGACTAAATTATCTTTCCAACAAAGTAAAAACATGTACACTGTATTAACCGAAATAACAAGACATCTCTGATTAAACCCGAAATTTGAGGCGCAAACCAAATTTTCATCCAAAACGCAAGCAGTAAATCATGGTCCGACGATGGTCTCGTGCTTGTATTTTTTTTAAATTTCTCCTTACCTACAATTCCGCGCTTTTAGGCTTAAAAATGCTTGTTAGTTTCTTAAATTCGGTATAACTATTTTTACTTCTTTCGAAAGATTGTTTTGTTAACTTCAAGTGGAACAATCTTTTCATAGAAGCAATAGATTAGGCACTAGGACGAGTTTAAAAAAAATCACCCCCCGGCGGCCTTTCCTTGTGGCGTAGTCGGGTAAAAAAGGTATTTCTTGCACGCTACAGTTCCTTTCTTCAAAACACACTCACTTTTTAGTTGTTTATGTAATATTATAATAACATCTAGCTTTGATATCAAATTACAGCTTTCTAGAACTTTTGGAAGTAGCTCCCCAGAAAATTTTTTTATATACAGACCTGCACCCCCTTTATGTGGCGTTGGAGGGTGAAAGTTAGAGATTTTTTAATACTTTCGTTGTTTGTGTGCAGATCCTAGTCTTCATACCAAATTTCAGCTTTCTAGCGCTTTTATAAGTTTGGAAATTATCTTATGAGAAATTGTTATATAATGCAGAACCAGACCCCTCCTCCCTTTTCAAGGGATTGGAGGATGAAAGTTACAAATTTCTTAATTTTGTTGTTGTTTGTGTGCTAATCCCAGCCTGCATATCAAATGTCAGCTTTCTACAACTTTTGGAAGTACCTACCAATAATAAAGGGGGGGGGGGATAAAAGTTACAGATATTTTAATATTTCCGTTGTTTGTGTACTAATCCTAGCCGGCATACCAAATTTCAGCTTTCTAAGACTTGAGGAAGTACCCTAGAGGTTTTGATGACGGAGGTTTTGATGACAAATAAAAATAATAGCTAGCACTTCCCCAGGTGCGGGGGTGCAGAGATGGTAGACTCTAACGAGTTGCCTATCCCCGCGGTACACGCGGCTAATCCCCGGAGAGGTGTTTTTAGTGAGTAATAATATCACACTACCGGAAGGTACGGGATGTCACACATTTAAGCGGACCCATTTAATGCTTTTGTTGCTAAACTAAACGCATGTGCAAGACAACTCGAACAATTTCCTGTGAAAGTTCATGACTTTTCAGCGGGAGCCAGAAACTTTAACGATATTCATTTTCTGCTTACGATAAGAGGATCGCCCACAAAATTAAAACTTTATCACATTCTAATAATTCTCTGTTTCTCCTCCCTTTCCTTTTACAAATTGAAAGGAAGAAATTACACGACGCTTAAGTACATAAGATCAGCTGTGGATCAAATCAAAGTGCACTTAAGTTCTTAATGAGCACCAATTAAACGTAAATACGCTTGTGATTCAGGTAAATACAGTCTTTTATTGAGTAGTAGTATCTACATTTTTCTTGCTTAGAAATTTCTTATATTATATTGGAAGCAATTTTGAAAACAAAGTATTATTTTGTATCTGGTGACTTTTTTTTAAAAAAGGTTTCCTTTTTAGTCCCTATGTACTTATTGATACGCTTCATCGACGGTTTGGAAACCCTGGTTGATGGTATAAGCAAAATAAGAGTATTTGATAGACACCACGAAACGCTTATAAGGAATGGGCGCCTCCATGAAAACCGTCTAACCGTCGTTACAATTTTCACGGATGGATCCAGAATTGTTAGGAGAGCAGGCGCGGGAATCTTCAGTGAGTACCTGAATTTGAACATCCATCTTAGTGTGGGAGCATACACCACAGTCTTTCAGACAGACGCTGGTCTTGGAGTGTGATCGTAAACTCAACGCGTGTGCCTCATCAAATGAGATGACACTGGCGTGGCTCTGAGGACACGCAGAGATCGTAGGAAACGAGAGAGCGGACATACTGGCAAAACTAGGAGCTGCTTCGAGTTTTCAAGGTCCGGAGGTCACTGTTCTAGGAAGGGGAGTGGCAGAGGGCCTGTTACAAACGCTGGCCACGAGGGTACACTGGGAACAGTGGACAGCCGTGGACTTGTGCAGACAGGCTATGATGGCGATTGTAGCGACCAGAAGTGTTGAACAGGTCTTGGATATGGATCGTAGGACCTTGAGATGGCTGACAGCACTACTAACAGGACATGGTAGCTCCAGGTGTCATCTAAAGAAGATGAACATTCTCGAGGATGATACCTGCAGGCTATGCCTGGACGAGCAAAAGACGGCGGCACATATAGTGCCCTGCACTGGCAAACAGAAGAAGAAAGCTGATGAGACATCACTGGATGGAAGAAAGAAGGGTGACAGGGGTGTCGTATAAGAAAATGCTTGTGCTGACCCGAGGAATCGAGGTGAGGGAAGAAAACTGGATAAGTCCGGGTCTCTCTCGCTGAGAGTGCAAGGAGTAGGGATGAAAAGGCACCCGGATAAAGTGGTCTGTTTCGAAAAATCCCTAGAGAGGTGTTTTTAGTGAGTAAAAATCTCACCTTACCAAAGACAATCGGGTCTTTTAGTGGCTTTGGAAGATTTTCATCCCTCACGCAAAAAAAAAATACATTTGTTTTCCTTTCTCGCCTAGATTTATCAGTTCCTTAATTTTTGCACGCTACCTGAGAAACAACACCATGTATAAGCCATGTGAATTTTATATTTCCTTTTATAGCGCCAATTAATTAACTATTTTATAAATTCTGAAATATTTCACTTCGTTATGAGTGAAGTATGTATGTAATTTCAAAATGGTGATGAATTCAAATGCGGCCACATAAGAGCATTTGTAGCATTTTCTGAATTCCATGGTAAAGTGATAACCGGCCAAAGCAAACAGCACGTGAGACTATATTAAACGGCACCTACTCAAGCAGATCAAACCGCAATTCTTTACTGTCCGGCTCTAAAAAGTTGACAGCGTAACCGTATTTGTCGCATAAACTTTAACGTAGGATGATCTCATTTGGTGAAGAAAAAAAAAATCGTTAAATTTTAAAACTGCCTTTTTGTTGCCGCTAAAACAATAATTTATGCGGTTATTACTCCAAGCCGCTGAACGGTACCGAAAGCACCGGTTACATCAATGCGGTTTTATAGGATTCTGCAATTTTTTGCCGCAACACTTAATAGATGCAACTCTATTGAACCAAATATAGGGTCGTCTTGGCAGCCGTAATGTAATGCTTGGCAAAGGTGATAACACTAACACTGCGTGCATAATTCCATAAAATGAGCGTAAAGCGCATGGACGGATAAACTGAAATTGCCTATAAATATTTTACTAGGTTAGGCTTCCACTAGCATTCCAGCCAAGGCTGACGTGTTACGTTACATTACCACCATCAAATCTTAATCCATCGAAGCAACCGAAGCGAGCAGGTATCTAACTCGAAGTCTAACCATTCCCTATCACTCACTATATCAGTCGAAATAAAATTCATTGTGGCGGAATACCAGTTGCGTCATTCTCTCAAATAATTAGACTTGGCTTAAGCGAATTTGCTAATAAGATTAAGCGAAAGTAGTTCTGATACACTTTGTACCCACGCCCGGTAGCTGTAAGGTTTCTTTTGTTCATGATTACACGCTAGCTGTTAACATAGTTACGAGACTTACTGGTTTGCAGATAAGGATTGGTTTTTTGTGATGAATGTTACGCACCTATCAGCTTTTGCTCATGCGGACATACGAGCATTATGTTAATTCGACTAATATTTATATTAACATATTAATTGCTAATTCATTCAAATTATTAATAAATTGAAAAATTTTGCAGTTTGAACAAAAACCATGAAGAATTTGGTGAATGGTGCTACTGTTAAAAATATACAATATTAAGTTAACATATAAATCATAGCTTAGATAATGGGGTATAAATTAAGTCAAGCAAGATAGGAATGTGTTTTTTAAAGTTTTCATCTTTTGAATTTTAAGAAAAGGTTTATATAAGTAACTGCCCACTTGCATATACATACAGACAGGGTGTTTCAGATCTGACTTGCCAAAGATTCCCTAATCTGCGAGCACCACAAATAGAGGTATTAACACAGACTTTTCGAAGGTTCAGAGAAACAGGAAGTGTTTCTTCACACGACAGGGAGACACGACCCGAAACTTCCTCCAGAGCAGCAAACCAGACTTCGAGCAGCAAATAATCACCATCGTGAGGCAAGACCCTGAGACGAGTCGCAGGATGATTAGGAGTGTCCTCATGTAAGGTGTGGAGGGTTATTCATCGAGAGGGATTACGTCCATATCACCATCACTCAGTCCAAGAACTGCAGGAAGGAGATTCCGAGAGGAGACTCGAATTTAACACTTGGCTTCTGGAACATGACATGGAAGACAGAGGGTTTCTGGACTGAATCCTGTGGACGGATGAGTCTCAATTCACGAGTGATGGTATCACGAACCTCCATAAACTCAAATACCTGGTCGAAAACTCAAACACGCAGGATAAATATGCATTCATTCCAGCAGAGATTCAGTGTAAATATGTATGGGCTGGTATCATCGACAACATTTGGTAGCACCATTCATTCATTTTGCCGCAAATTTATGCGGACTTAATCATAATCGAACGGACATGTTTTAACAACACGATGGAGCACCAGCGCATACTGCTTACATTGTGAAGGCAATGCTAAGTGAAACATTTCCGAACCGCTGTATTGGACCAGATACACCGATTCCTTGGCCTGCTAGACCTCCAGACCTTACCCCATTGGACTTTTTCTTATAGGAAGAAAAAAGGATGAAGTTTTTTTAAGCCCTGTTGACACTAGGGTGGATTTAGGTAGCAAAATTGGGAATGCAGCGACGAAAATACGGGAGAAGCTGGCTGCAATACGCCTTAAAGATGGATTTAGAAGGAGATTGCTGGCATGCATCTAAAGTGGCCGTGGACATTTTAAATAGCTTCTGTAATTTACTAAGATTAATTGTAATACGTTTTGAATTCAATAAAAAGGATTTTAGAGTTAATATCAGTTTAGTTTCTTTAAATTGCAGATTTTCAAATATTTCCCGATAAGTTTTCTACTTATGAATTTCTACACCCTTTCTCTACCTGGACATGTTGTACCTTTTTGGAAAGGTAATAAGATAGGCGATCCAATAAAAATAAAAAAGAGGTGTACTAATTACATGAATTTCGGAGAAAATATGGGAAAATGCTGAATTTTGGGTAATCGCAAACCATTTTTTTCACTTTTGGAAGTGACTGTACCTGCAATGATAAGAGTTAGATCAACATTGTTGACAATTTTGGAAAGTTCATTGGGGTAGTAGTTTGTTTGATGTCGCTGTGTTGGGTGGATCAAAAGATATAAATAAAAGAGTAATGTGCATACCATGAAAAACTGAAATTTATGAATCACCCTGTAACTCTTAAACGATTAAGATTCCCCCCCCCCCCCCTGCCGTTCCATTTTTTGTTTGCCTAGGTGAGATCTTTCACCCCACTCATTTTGGCACGTCAGATCTGAAACACCCTGTATAATCATTTAAATATTTTAAATAAATTTTTTTTATTACTATCGGAAGTTATTTATATTCAAAAATAATAAATGTCCCATAAACAGACTTTAATAATAAATTGAAATATTATTTATATTTTTATGCTTAGTAGACAGAGTTTTACAAAATGCATTAGATTAGGTTAGGTAAGGTGGCCGCCAACAGATTGTAACCGGTCGGCCTAACATTTGCTCCGCTGTGATACCACTTCGTAGGAACCCCACCTGAATGGATTGGCACCGCTTTCCAGTGATTAACTGAACCAGCCACAACTGTTAGTTTAGGTTAGGTTCGGGTGGTGGATATCGGAAACTCCATCAGCCTCACACAGACCTATGAAACGTCTGTTGTGTTACTACCTCCGCGGGACCGCAACTGAATGTCAGTATAGGGTTTATTTAGAGCCAGTCACAACTGTTAAGAAACCGTAGAAGCTACTTTAGCTGTTAACAACCTCGTCCAGTCCACTGAGGAAGTACGCGCCACTCGTCCATACAACTTCTACAAAAGTTGTTGGTAGGGATGCGTAATCGTTCAGCGTGTCTTCCGAAGATAGAGTGGCCAATAATGACTGCTACAATATTTCGGAAATCGGTGCGGCTTCTGTTTAGCAGGAAAGCCGTTTTGTTAATTGTAACTGGCCACAGCTGCCACCGCATGTTGTCAAATTGCTCCATCTTTCCTTAGGAAAGTGAATACAATAATCTTAAGGTCAACTTCTCTTTTTACTGACTCTAGAGGCCGGCCGATCGACCTGCCTATACAGGAAGTGCTCAGTTGAGAATCTTCTGGTGCTACGTGTCAGCCACCTCATTGCCCTGTATCCCACTATGACCCGAGATCCAGCAGAGAATTATACCTTGTGCCTTACTCCTAAGTTTTGGAGACTACTTGACACCTACGTATCAGTTGTGACCTTATTATTTTTGAGTCCAGCGCCTTTATTGCCGCTTAACTGTCTATATAAATTCCTATTTCGATACCATTAGGTAGATTTGGGCGTGATAATTACATTCTTGCTGCTCTCTTTATGGCTAAAATCTCTGCTTGAAACACACTGCAGTAGTGAGCCAATCGACATTGACTACGTATGTTTAGGCAATTCGAGTACACCCCAACTCTCACCCCGTCCTCCATTTTCGAGCCATCTGTGCAGAACGCTATATCTGCCATGGTAACACCACCATCCCCTCCCCCCCTCCACACCGCTCTCTCTCTGGGATTTTGGTCGAGAAGACTTTCAAAAGACTCTTGCAGACAGTCTTCAGGATAGACCCTTAGTATACGGCTATGGCCGTGATTAGAACTTTTCCAACATTAAGCTCTTTCAGCCTTATAGCACTGCGAGCAGCTATACTTTTACAGTAGACGTCAAGTAGTGCAAGGTGTTGCATGGTGACCAATGCTGCAGTTGGCGTTGTGCTAATTGTTCCAGAGATGCGCAGTAGGGCAGTTCTTTTAATTTTAGTTATTTTATTAATGTTGTCTGCTTTTCTCTTTAGCAGTCCACCAGATTATTATTCCATAAGTAAGGATTGCTCTCGCAATGGAAATGTACATCCAATGTAAAATACGAGGGCTTAAGGCCCATTTTTTACCACAAATTTTATTGCAGGCGTAGAACGCTTCCGACGCCTTCTTCACGCGCTCCTCTATGTACTTGCCCGAGTTTAGTGTCGAGTTGAGTATGGCACCTAAGTACCTGGCCTGATTAGTTAGTGCCAGCGTACTGCCGCCCAATTTGGGAAGTTGGAAGGGTTAAATCACTCTCTTCCTTTTGAAGAGAACTGCTTCCGTCTTCTGCGGGTTGACCGGTAAGTCGCATCTGACTGCCCACCTGTGGATTTTAATCAGACCTCTTTCCATTAGTTCGCTGATGGTGCTTAAGAAGTTTCTTGAGACCAAAAGGGCTAGGTCCTCTGCATACGCCACCACTTTCAACCCCTAATTTTCAAGTGAGACCAGGATTTTATTAACTACTAAGAGCCAGAGTAATGGTGACAACACACCTCCTTGCGGAGTTCCTCTGCGTAGTTGCCTAATTCTGTGTGGATCTACCGACTTCCCATCATTGCGGCGGCCACCAGATCTTATCCAGTCGGCTATGGCACCACTTATTAGGAAGCACAGCTCCTAGCTGGCGAGCTCTTCTAACGTATTAAGGAAATGTTTGCCAAAGGCCTTAAATCTTCTCCTGGCCAACCTCGGCATTCGCAAAGTAAATGCTGAATGCTTTCAACTTCCTCTTCACCCAAGCAACCCCGACAGAAGTTATGAATGCGCTGGCGAACTGCATGACTACGAAAACAACAATGATCCGCTATAACCTACGAGGAAGTAACTAAAGAAGAAGCCCTATCGTTTATATGTCGTGTGTGTGAGCATGGCAAGTTTTTGTTCGCTTTTTGCTACGAGGAAGTAGGCTTTTTATCTGTTTCCTGGGTCTTAGCTCTCACTTAGTGTCAGTGTCGACACTAAATTTATTTAGTTCAATATTTTAAAATACGCGTCAAAACCCCCGAACATAAAATACTTTTCTAATCGCCTGCCTTTCGCTTATGAGATTGTATGCATCGGAATCTCATACAAGCTTCAAATTGCCACGATTTCCTGAGCTTCTTTCTTCTCCTTTAGTTACTTCCTCGTAGGCTACAACTAGTGCCAATGATAAACATGATAAACGGGTGCTCGGGTACCAGAAACTACCCCTCACGTGTGAGTATTGCCCGGGATACCCGGGCAAACCAGTAAAACCCAGTAAAACCAGTAAAACCCAGCGATATCAAATAAAAGCCAAAAAACTACTATCCCAATAACCTTTCCAAAAGTTAAAACAATGTTGACCTTACTACACTTGCGAAAGTGAAAAAAATGTTTTGAAATTACCAAAGAGTCAACATTTTCCCAGCTGAACAGCTTTTAGGACGATTTTTCTTTTAACTGAGATTAGAGACCGTCCGATTGATCTGTCTATTTGTGAAGCGCTAATCTGCCAACCTTCTTTCGCCAGAGCATCGGCTGCTTCATTACCCGTCATATCACTATGACGTGGTCTAATGGGGAAACGGAGTTGGATCAATTCGCTAAGGGCTGTTGTCTAGCTCGCAGCAATGCAGAAAAAACAAGAAACCATGCTAACGCATCAAAGGGTTGTCCCCTTGGATTTGGCCACATCGTAGATAAAAAAAATACGGGCAGCTATACACCTACCGTGGATGTCCAGGACTACTTACCGCTCCTTAGATGCACAAGCAGGCCGCTCTTTGAATTTTGGTGAGCTTCTTAAGGTTACACTTCCTTTCAAGAGCACCAAACCAAACTAGTCCTTAGTCCTTACCTAAACTCGCATAAAAATTACAAAGCACCTTCTCAAACAAAGTGTTCCGAAAGAAAGCTATTTCAGTTTTTTAATTAGATTTAATATTTTGCTGTTATTAAGAGTTGAATCGTTTTGACTTAGTTGTTCTGGTGATTATTTTTAATAGAATGAGTCATTTTTGATGAGTTAAGATGACCTTCTCAAAATACCACACATTAATGGGATTCTGCAGCCTTTACCCGAATCATAAAAATAAAGCTTAATCATATGGCGAATTACTTTCACTTTTACAAAAAAAGACTTTATCTGCCTCATTGGATTTTGAACTTTAATGGGCAATGGTTCAGTTCAGTGATTTATTTGTTTTTTCTTGTATTATGCGGACAAATTAAGCCAACTGAATCGAAATTCAATGGACTTCCTACGTCTAAAAATAGAATAAATTAAAGAACTTACAAGACAAGTTTTTCCAGGTGAATAAAAAAAAAAGTAATCAGTTCTACTAAACGACAACGAAATATTGAAACAGTAAGTCTTATCAGTCTAACAATAAACTCTTCCCATTTATCACTCAATTTCACGTTTGTTTGTACAAAATTAATTGAGAAATAAAACTCACATATTTTCTAAACAAAATTTTTACGAAGTTCATTAAAAATTCGCTGCACAAATTCGTTCTCAGGTAAAACTCGAATGATTAGCACATTACACCTGACCAGGTAACTTATCCACTTATAAAACAAGTTAGGGTCTCTGAGGTTTCGCATTAGTACGCAACACAAGTCGCCGTTGTCATTATGCAAACGACGTTGTGATCCAAATTCTTCATCTAATTCTCGAAGGTGTTTGACGAGTGTTTTGCCCACATCTTTGAAAGATGGATACCTTGGACTGGACGTTACAATATATGTGATTTCTAGCCGCTGGCAAGATGGTGGTTAAATCAGGTGCCACCAACACCAATTAATACGAGTTTTCTGTTTTGTTTGGGGCTCTCTGAATGAAAATGATTTCTAGTGGCTTGCGTTTGTCGAACGTGAGAGTTTTGTTTTCATTATTTGCGCATATTGAGGTTATCACTGCAATTTCATTGTAATTCGTCGTTTGTTTTGTTCGACTTCTGCGCCCCTTCGTTTCAAAACTGTGAGAAATGGCTGTGGAGCCATACGAGAAAACTAACGGACGTTTTAGTAAGTTAGTTGGATATAGGAGTTACGCTTAGCCTAATTTTAGAAAGTCTCGGCATGACAAGACACGACAAAATGGGTCATATTATATTTGTTTATAATTTTTGTACGTATCTGGTACTCTTTGAGATTATTAAGTAGTTTAACTCATTCATTCAATTGATTTCTTTATAAGACCACTGGCGCAAGCGCAACTGAAAATTGGAGACACCTATGCAATTTAATTTGAGTTAGTCAATAATCGGCCATCAAACAAGAACTATTCACAGCCTACTCTAGATACAAGACCGGAAAACATGACAGTTCGGCTATTTCATTATTAAGCGTTTCGTCATTATTTTAGTTTTATTGCACCACAGATTAACCAATCCTTGCACACACAAATAAAACTGAACACTATTGTAACCAAAACCAAAGAGAAACGCTGATGTCATTGACGCATTTTAAGCTCATTACTTCAACAAAACGAGCATAAGAGAGTTTTCCCTTTAAAACACATGAACGTTGCATTAGAGAGACACTTTTTATAGTGTTCACATGTTCAGAAGATTTGTAGGTTAACCTCAAGTAAAATCCAATTTAAGACTTTTACTCTGGCATACTAACCCGTTTTAACTCACAGGAGTTTAAATACACCGGACACAATTTCAAGCTCCAGGGTTAAATATACGAGAAAGTACACTTCCCCAAACTTTTCCTTATGACTACTGTGGCAAGTTTTGATTTGTTTACACCACCAATGCACAGCTGTTAATGTCAGCTTCTGGGCTTGTATCTAGAGTAGGCTGTGAACTATTCATTTCTTAGTTCCGGTTGAAAGTTTTCGTTTATGATTTCCACTATTGTGCTTATTTGGTATTCGGTTTTCGGCCCAAAATTGATCGTCGTCAGAGAAATGCCAGGATTGGAGGATATCTATAAATCTACCTCGTGTTATGTCATTTTTTAAAAAATTCATTATTGACCATCGCATCCTTCGACTAGTATAAGCGGATTTCGGATACCTTGACAACACCGATTATAATAGTGATGGGAATCATCGAATGATAACTATCGTACCATTTTTTTGTTCAGTAGTTGAAAAAAATTTTCTTGGTTGCTTAAAAATAGTAATTTACTGCGAAACCTAACTTCGTAATGCCTGGCACGATTTGGAATATTCTTTTTCTGATATATAGCCATTTGTACCGCGACATAATTTAAGTGGGGGAGGGGGTGGATGTCAACTTCTTAACCTAGGGGTGGCGGTGTAGGAGAGGGATAGTCTAACTTCCTAACGTGTAGACTCATTTAGATGATCTTTTTTGATGTGTAGAATATGTTGCCCCACTGATACCAGGACAAAAATGTATGAGGTGGGGTGGTTTTGGATAATTCCTTTTTGTTGTATACAGTATAATACCCCATTCCTTCTATGAGGAAAAATGTTGAGGTGGAGTTAGGGGTAGTCTAACGTTGTAACGCGTGGACTCATTTGATGATTCTGAAAGCACAGAGAATCTATTTGTATTCTGAGAATGTGTATGGTGAGAATTGGAGGAGTGGCGGCGCCTAGCTTCGTAAGGGACAGACCGATTTTGATGATTTTGATTTTGTTGTACAGAATACGTTACCTAATTGATAAATGATAAAAAAAATTATACGTATAGTGACTGTATAGACGGGGTTGAAAAATTCTCAAAAAAAATTAAAAAAATTTAAGAAAGAATCAATAAAACGGTAAAACGACGAGATTGCTTTCCCTTGAAATCCAACGAAGGTGGGAGTAATGCAATCGAAGATCCGTAAAGTAGCAGAAACACATAAAGATTGGTTAAATAAAGTCATTAAATTAGGGGATGAAGTTAATAAATAATAATTTAGAAATAAATCAGGCAGGACCCAGCGAAATGCAACGAGGAAGTCCTTTAAAACCATTTGAGGAAGCATCAGTAGTGACTAAGAAACGAAAGGTTGCGTATCTAACAACAAGAACATCAGATGAGTTAACCTTTGCGGCTTCGTTGTCATCAAAGCTTAGAAAAAATGATGAGAAAAAATTTTTACCGCCTTTACGAGCATTGGCGTTGTATTTAGATCTAAATTATACTTATTATATTAAAAAAAAATTCCATTTTTTTTATTTGATAGTACAACTCTTCAAGAGTATTTAGTTAAAATTTGAGGTCGATTGGAGCAAAACTGCCGGAGATACAGTGCCTCGGCTTTCCCTCCATTCGATACATCCCATATACAAAAGAGCAGTGTTAAACGCGTTTTTCTCAAATTTAGTTTTTCAAAGTCGGTGATCACTGTAACTCTTCTTTTATACATAAATTACGAGGTAAAAACGTCGATATTTTGTATTTTTTATTATTATAATTAATTTTGCAACAACAAATTCACCGATTTTTATGAATAAATTTTCATAAATTCAAAAAATTCGTCTTTTTTTGCTTCTAAAAATTGAAAAATCAGTAAAATAAACAAAATCTCGGCGTTGTTACCCGAGAAACTCATAAACTAACGAAATCTTTTTGGTTTTTTGTCAACATATGATCCAGTAATGAGTTATGATGATCACCGCAAAGTATCTTTTTTTTTATGTATACGAAGATTTGCTGTCAGTCACAATATTTTGACCCAAAAATTTAACAGAAGATTCTTGAAATGTTGTACTTAATTTATGTTCTTAACTTAAAAATAAATTTATATTTACCATATTTTTTGTTTTTTTATTTAAAAATTTGTTTAAAACATTGAAAATTACCCCCCCCCCCCCTTAAATGATTCGCATTTGAACTGAAAAAGTAAGGTTAAACCCCACGATTACTTACTTACAAATCACTAGGTGCTAGATTTGCCTCAATGCTGTAGTATCTAATGACTTTTAGAGTATGATTGTTCATCTAAGTAACCCCGAAAACTAAGGATTCAACAGTAACATCGGTCGATTTCGATTTCTTTTTCTGATCATTCCTTCCCATCCCACGTCTAAATCATCTCAGGAAAACTATGGATTAGAATCTAATATTGGTCATTTTCGATTATATTGGTATATTTCACTCTCTTCCCAACCCCATCCATAGGGGTGTCTTATCAACAATTTTTTTAACGGCATCTTTTTATTGAACCCAAAAAGTATCTATGGATTCGGCGCCAATATCGGTCATTTCGATTATTTGTACATCTCACACCCCCCCCCCAACCCACCCCCTTCGATGATACTATTATTGTCACTGGAATTAAACGTGTCTACAAAATTTCAAATTGATACAGCAATTAGAAGCGGGTGAAAAGTCAGTTGTAAGATTCTTGCTCGCTGGAACAATAGAACGTCACTTTTGTACATAAAGCCAATCAGTTCTTTTTTTTTAATCTAGAAGTCAATGCCTCTGAAGATCCTTTAGACAGTTCAAGACTGTAAGATTTTCGATCTGTAGGCGATGTTCCTTCAAAATCATTACCGCTACTTACTTCATTGGTGATTTCTTCAGACGATAATACCAGAATATGACAAAATGTTGGATCTGGTAGATTCTCTGATCAAAATTTTGGAGATGGTATATTGTCAGAGGTCTTTCTATTCTAAGACTGAATAATTAATTTTTAGGGTTCCGTACAAAAATAGTTAACGAAAAGAGTCCTTATGGCACGACTTCGTGTGTATGTCTGCTATAGCTGCTTATTTTAGAAACTATCAAAGCTACCGACTTGAAATTTGGAATGGTTTTAAATTATACTTGCCCAACTTTATTGCAAAAGAAAAAATGGGGTCCGATGGGGGGTCAACATTTTAAGGTGGGATTACTAGGCCAATTGAGGTATCATATGAAAGGGCTTCATTTGCACATTACAAAAAATATTTGCATTCCTCTTTATGTCGCACAACAACACAACAAAGTGAAACAATTCTGTATATTCGTCCTTTTCCCTATAAGCACATTGCATTGAACTCTAAAAGGTAAATTCGTACGCAGTTCATTGAGCTATTTCGGACCTACCAACATGAAGACTGGGAATATTCTGTTTCAAAATTCGAATTTTCCCTTATATAATCACTATCTTATACTTTGTGTAAGGCACTACAATATTTATTATATTCAATATTTGAGATATGGGAGTGCCCGCCGATCTAAAATATTTTCCATTAAATTCTAGATCTCGATTTTAATTGCCGCCAGTAAATACAATTGCGTTCTTATGTTGGTGTACCACATACGAAACAAGAATGCACATGTAATAGAAATAGACGAATATATAGGAAAATATCTCCGCTCTCATTCTGGTTAAGCACATTTCAGAGGAAAATGACCATTTATTTCTAAATTTTATTTTAAGAAATACGAGGAGTACAGAGAAATAGTGTATCACAAAAAATTATTTCAGGGAAGGCAATTTAATCTATATACAATAATGTCTTTTTCTCTTGACAGTGTTAGCAAAATACTCGGAATAAAAATGAAAGCAAAAAAGGTTTTCCTCTACTGGTAATAAAAGTTGTCTCAAAATGAAATAGCATACGATCGGTCCATAGCTATATGTCAGTGGGAATAAGTCTGAAATAATTAGAGTTTATAGAGGTTTATGTAAATATTAAATGAAAAATAAAACGATGTCTCTGGCTAGCACAGTTTTTTAGAAATCAGCAACCTTCCAAGGTACGGAAACCTGGGTGCATCAGTCTGACTCGCACTTGGCCGGATTTTTTTTTAATTTGACGCTATGAAATTTAACGCAGCAGAAGTAGCAATCATAAAAGTGAATCTTTTGTTCTTTCCATTGCATAAGCACTCCGAACCTCATATTACTTCTTTGACCACTGACCCACTGTCTCAAGTGTTCATGACACATATTACAAACAATTTGGGGTATCCACGGTTTGTAATTATCCAAAATTTTCGACTTATAGTAAGACAAATAAGCAATTTTTACAAAATAAGTTATAGGTTTTGTGAAATTTTCAACTTTTTTGTTCCCCGCGATGAAGACATGATATTAAATCGATTTATATAAAGACAAACGACCTACGCGAAAGTACTGATTACGGTCAATATTTCAATAGTTCATCGATTTGAGGACTGTCTCGGATGGGTTAAGATATGATTCACTTGCAATCCGGGTGAAGTTTATCCCAGCTCTATAGTTAGCATAAATTACGAAAGAATGGAATAATTTTTAAAATTAAGAAGAGTACTGGAAAAGCAAAAATTTCAATAAATTAGTAACTGAAACGCATAGGAGATGCACACAGGGATGGAAGATTATTGTAAAGGTCCGTAGAAAGGGAAAACATATCGGTAAGACTTGGAATATCTAAGAAAGTAGTTAACAACATATGACCTCCAAGTCTTTAAAGAAACCAAAATAAAAGGGCTCCCTCTCTCACCTACTGGAATTATTTTCCCAAAAAAAAAAATATAAAATTTTCTCTAATAAAATATAGACAAAGCGAAGGAATTACATTCTGTAAAATAATTTAAGTGTTACACTGTCGAGGTGCAAAACCAATCAACTTCATACTCAGTTGAATGTCTTACCTTTAAGTTGATAGACAGGAGTCCCAACTGGAGTGCTCTCTGACAAACTAAACCGAGCCATGTCTCCAGATCCAGGTATAAAATGTGGCGAACGATTAACAATTTGGCATTTTGCTATCCGTAAAAGAAGTACAATCCCAAGAGTCACAAAGTGGGTTACCCACTGAGTACCAGCCAGAGGTCGCATTTTGGCTTTCTATTGTTAGGCTATAGATGGTCTACGTATCTTCGATGTAGGCAAGTATCTTAGCCTTGACTAGTTGCTTCTAACACTAAAACCTGAAATACCTGCGTTCACTTCTGACTTTCAAAGATCTCTGATTCATAAATGATTAGCGGATATTCACAAAACATTTTCGCACAAACACTAAAGCGGGTGATAGGAATTTCGATTCCGAGATGAAATTGCGGTCACAAGAATCAAACTCTGCTCATCCCGCATTCACAGCATTTTTGAAACATTTAGCGAATATATTTTATAATACTTTCTCGAGATGTATTCACTTTTCATAGCACTGTAACACTTTTCACTCGAATAACTTTTAGCTTAGGATATTAACTTGCAAAAACTCTTGCGACTCCACACGAAACCAGATACATACAAGACTTGCTAAAGGCTCGGAAGTACCAACCCGAAGGTCACAAACTCGAAAACGTTTCGTTGCCTATTAAACTGCGAATATAATTTCCTATATGTACGTAAATAATAGTATTCGGGGATACACTTTCTCGCAATTAAAAAAAAATCACTTCCCTTCGAAGGAAACTTATTTTGGGTATCTAATAATATATACCGTTAACTGATCATCTTACAGTCCGAACCCGAGGAATGGTGTGTGTGACGTGTTTAACAGCAGATCTCGGACAAAAGATCACTTTACTAGTTTTACCTGCCGTACCTGTGGAGCGATCGCATAATACCTCCTCAATCAAGACAGGTTTTTGCGTTAAATAGACATGATCACATCTCTTTCCCCCATGGGCCACAGATCATGGACATAAAGGCAAGATCTATGCAGATCTTAACAAAAGTGTAGAATATTTGGCGCAATCGCCTTGTCTCACTCGAATGCCCCTTGTAATTGCCATAACGAGCAGTTATCCAGGTGAATAAGATGGGCAGTTCATTCTTTAACAGCTGTCGCCCTCTTCTGAGGCGGCCGGTATTCTCGCACTTTTTGCACTTACAAATTTCTCACAAATTTTGTTACGAATGAGCAGATCATTAAAGAAGTGAAGTTGTTTAGAAGAAAGTTAAAAGGAAGATAGCAAGAACAGTGTGGCAAAGTCAAGCTTATGAGAACCAGCTGTGCATGATCTTTTAAGAAGACGTTATTTAGCTCCGTGAAATCAGACTAAGTATAGATCTGTTTGCATATCTCGAGGCAAATATATTTGACTTCCAGTTAATTAGATTTAAAAATTTAATTTAAATAAAATAAAAAGAAATTTTAGTAAGATTTAAGTGTTATTTATTTTTTATTGTCTTATTTAAGTAAAGAATAGTTACATTTCCAGAGCGGAATACAATAAGCTCGTTCAGACCGTACTTTCTTGAACTCGAAACCCTTGGGGTGTAAGAATAACTTCACCCGATTCGACGAGAGCGATTGCAAGTGGACTACAATTTAACAGTGATCCCGAACTAGGGTTGATGGAGAATAGACGGACGAATTGAAGCCTTCTAGGATACGTGTAAGTGTAAGTGCAAACGGGAAATACATCTTAGAACGTAGCCAAGTAACTAATGCGGAAGGAGATAACTTCTTGAAAAATCCCCCTAACTCCAAGGTTGTGTTAGGGGGAGTCTGTGGTGTTGTCGTCCCCACTGCAGGGGTAATTGAGTCGCGAATGGCGTTTCCTCGGGCACTTCTGTAGGAGTGGAGGGTATGCTAGACCTTAACAGGTTGGCTTTACCCACGGTTCCATAACACAACAGAAGCAGCTTTGGGAAAATTATTGTACCTTTCGAAGGTTCTGCGGCGGCTGACAATGACAATGCTGTAGCAGTACTGGAATAAGATGCCATTGGCAAAATAATATCTAGCACTTCCTCAGCTGCGGCGGTGGCAGAGATGGTAGACTCTAACGAATTGGCTATCTCCGCGGTACACGCACCAGTAGAAGACGCAGACCTGCCTTCCGAAGGATAAGCTACGATTAATCCGGAGGAGGTTACTTGTCTCCTGGCTCTGGACTAAAGCTTTATGACCTAGAAACCTTCAATGACGTGAGTAGAGAAGGGGTGAAGGTTACTAAGAACACATGGACGAAGAAGGAACACTGGAGACGGTAGGACAACATGGATTCCTGCAAATAGGCTAGAATTCTAGCAGTGGCCCAGAAAACCGAGGATAGTGGCGACAGCACTAATGGAAACTGGGAGGGGACGAAAAGGGACCCGATTCTATGTGGTCTGTTTCGGCTAATCCCTAGAGAGGTGTTTTTAGTGAGTAAAAATCTCACACTACCGGAGGGCACGGGCTGTCCGGTGGCTTTTGGAAGATTTTCACCTCTCCCGCTAAAACAAAAAAAAATAGCTTCACTCGATTCGACGGGAACGATTGCAAGTGGACTATAATTTAACAGTGATGCCGAACCACCGACATTACTCTGCAATTTCCAATGCTAATTTAGCGTAATCTGCTCTCAGCAGAAAACAACCATGCGCAGCCATGATTCGAACCTGTGACCTTCATGATGAAAGGCTCCCGATGCCATTTAAGACTAGTTTTACATAAGTCGATTTACTAATTTGGCGTAATCTAAGCATCCTTAATTAGTAAAAATTAGGACTACTTTAAGTCATCATCTGATATGGTACTGACTTAAAACTTCAGTTTTAAAAGTAACATAATTTTCTTAACAACAAAGTGGGCAAGTTTTATTTGTTCTTCACAGTGAGTCATTAAATGCATGTATGTAAATGGTGGAGGGGGCAATCTGAATCGTTTGGGAGAGTCAGGGTGAATCGTAAATTTGCAATTTTCATGGTATGCACATCACTCTTTCATGTTTATCTTTTGATCTACTCAAAGCGGTATCAAATAAACGCTAGAAAACTACTATTCCAGTGACCTTTACAAAATGATCAACATTGTCGAAACAAATATGTCGAAGGTGTCCACGTAAAGAAAGGATGTAGAAATTTTTACATAGAAAACCTATCGGGAAATATTATAAAAATCGGCAATTTAAACAAACTAAACTCTCAGAACCTTAAAATCCTTTTTACTGCATTCAAAACGTATTACATTTAATGTTATTATTTACAAAAGCTGTTCGAAATGTCCTCCATCACTTTCGATGTATGCCAATAACCTGCTTCTAATTACTTGTTTAAGGGGGTCCACCGTGTAAATGTTTCGAAAAATCGATTTTTTTTTACATTTCCCGCATCTTGAAGATGTGACAAATGATGTCCTTAAGCAATTTTCACGGATTCGACTTAATTAAAGCGTGACAGGGCGCTGAATGTGAGTCTAGAATACAAAGTTCTGTTGTGTTTAAAAACTTTAGACGCGTTTTTCTCGAAACCATGTTTTTGAAATTTGTGGGCAGGATTAAAAACAATCTACTCAACAGATCGACTTGAAATTTTAACTGACTCATTTATAGAGATAACAGAAGGTACCCACGTAGCAGTTTTTCGAAATATTTTTATTTTTTTATTTTACAGCATATATTATATCGAAAAAAAGCATGAAAATGGTCAACTTTTATGAAAAGTATTGCCATTTATTCAATTTTCGGAATTTTGTCAAAATCCTACGTCAGTACCTCGACAACATAAACACAAATAAGGTTCTTTTTACTTTTTGTGTTTTAGATAACTGGTTCGAGCGGAATCTTGCCCACAATTTCGGTATTCCATTTTGAGGAGGTCACTTTCAATGCCCTCAATAAATACAAGCCTTCGGATTACACTTTTGGAAAAATTTACTGTTATAATAAAAGCACAAGCCTTTAAAATAACGTCAAACTTATTCTAATTTTCGAATTAGTTCTCCTAACGAAAATTCCCGAAAAAGCGTTCGAAATACCGCCCTCACACAGGTGGACCCACTTAAGGTGTATTGTAGTCTACCTCTCCCGTATTTTCGTCTATGTAGTTCCAGCTCTGCTACCTAATTCGTCTTTATCTAACAGACCTAAGTAAATTTCATTCTTCATTGCTTTCCATGAAAAAATGTTCAGGAGTAAAATCTAGAGCTCTAGGTTAGGTTAGATTAGTGTTACTGCCTAAAAAGGCACACTTAGGCCAAAGTGGCCCATTGTGATAACACTGTTGAGGCTGTATTTTCAGTTCCTATTTAACCCCTAGAAAAAGAGGAGGACCTACTTAATTATTCTAGTTCTAGCTAGTTCCCTGTCACCAGTGGAATCTAGTTCTCGGGGAGCCAATATGCAATATTGGTTCCTGCCCTCAGTGAAGCATATTTCGGTTAACTCTTCAAAAAAGGGGGACCAAAAACCGGTTCCTACGGTTGGTTAGGGCCGGGCAGTTGTAGAAGAGGCACCGAGTCTATCGGCGTATCTGCCTATGAGAGAGTGGCCCGGAAATAATAGCCATGATGAAGCTAATGTAAATTAATTACGTCCGAGTGAGATGAGCTCTCTTGACCATTAAGGGTCAAGCTTTGGCCATATCTGTTTTGAGATCAGGCAGGTGTGTTCCTCCTGCCATCTGGGCTTGCAATACTTGAGGGATTCCTGTGAGGTCTCCAGTTTGCAAGTGGTCAGCGGCTTTCCAAGCCGGTGGTTAATGACCGAGTCGGGACGAGTAGTGCCAATCCGCGCTAGTTCGTCGGCTCTGCAGTTACGCTCAGCTCAGTTGCTCAGCCGTGTCATTTAAAGCTGAGCGACATGCTATGTTATAACTTGGAGGTCGTATTCACTCCCATAACGGATTTAATTTATTTATCTGGAGTTCCAGCAGGCCAAGGAATCAGTGCACATCGTCCAATCCAGTTATGGAAGTTCGTGATTTCTGGTGAATTGACATTCATCTGTCTACAGAATTCGGTCCAGAAACGCTCTGTCGTCAATGTCGCGTTCCAGAAGCCAAGTGCTAAATTAGAGTTTCCTCTCAGAATCTCCTTCCTGTAGTGCTTGGGCTGGGTGATGATGATATGGACGTTGAATAACGATCCGATGAATAACCCTCCAAACCTTAGATTACGACACTCGTAATCGCCTTGTGACTCGTTTCATCCTCGTCAACAAAATTTTCATCAGGTACGAGTAACAGAACGCCAGGATACAACGGCGTTAATTCTGGCTACCACAAGCTAATATCGACAATAAAACAAAATTACACTAACATTTTTATAACTTTTTTGCAGCAACAATTAAAACTAATTACCTGTTAACCCAAAACAAACATTTTCCAACCTTTATCTTAAAAATTTTGTTTATTTAAACAATTTCCTACCTAAAGTGCAATAAAATAATTAGGTAGTCAGGGATTTCTAAGGATGCGGTTTTTCTAATCCTTCGTATACCTTGCCATGTTGCAGTTTTTTGAAAAGGTAATGAGATGGGCAATCCAATAAAAATAAAATAAAGGTATTTGATTTGATTAAATTAGAGGTGTAAGGTTCTCAAGCGCCGCGGCCACTGGGGCCTATTGTGCTAACTCTCTCAACTCCTTATAGTAAGCCGGTCCCTCTGAAGAGGTTCAACAGGTCCCGCAGTTGGCAGTCATTCAGCCCGCTCGGTACCAGGTTTGGCTTCCCAAATAGGCTTAATCTGCGCCTGGCCACTGCAGGGTATTCACATAGTACATGGGGTCTCATCATCCTCCAGACAGAGTCTGCAGGTGGGGTCGATGGCTCTGCCTATCCTCACCAGGTGCTTCCTTAGCTGACAGTGGCCGGTAAGTAGGCCAGCCAGAGTTCTAACATCCGACCTGCTCAGCTTGAGGAGCTCCCTGGATCTACCCGGCTACGGTGAGGGCATAAGGCTTCTTGAGTGAGCGTGTCCCTCAATATTGTTCCAATACAGCCTATGCTCCCTATTAGCCTTTTAGCCGTGCAGAGAGGAATTCCACAGACCGGCTCCGGCCCTAAAAAAGGGGTATTAGACCCCTTTCTAGCAAGTTCGTCTGCCTTTTCATTCCCCGTGTAGCCCTGATGTACCGGTATCCAGATCAAGTTTACTTGATTAGTTCTACACAGTTCATCTAGGCTCCTTTGGCATTCCCACACCAGATTAGATCTGGTGGTAGATGAAGCAATTGCTTTGATTGCAGCTTGACTATCCGAGAAGATTGAGATCCTTTTGTTTTTATAGGCTCTTCTTAGGTTCTCGTAGGTACATGTCAGTATGGCGAAGATCTCAGCCTGGAATACCGTGGTGTATTTTCCCAGGGCCAGTGATAAACTGAATCGAGGAGAGTCACTCCAGACCCCTGCCCCAACACCTGATTCAGTCTTGGATTCATCCGTATACCATACTAGTTCCCCTGGACGGACAGCTGGAAGCGTTCAGGTCTCACGATTTTCCACCCGTATTAGGGGTGGTTGAAATGGTGAGAGTCTTGCCGGCATCTGACCAGTTAACATGGCCAACTCAGGTGCGGCTTCAAGAATCTCCCTTATTGTCGTGTGGCCCTTACCTATGTTTCCCCCTGCTCACTCTAGTTTGTAGGCCGCACAAAGAGCCAGGCTTTCAACCTCTATATGAAGAGGTTTAATGTTAGGCATGGTTTTGAGTTCAGCCGTCGGCGAGGTGCGCATGGCTCCAGTGATGCATAGGCAGGCCATACGTTGCAGTCCGCTAAGCTTAGTCTTTCTCACATTAAGTTTTGCTCTGTGCACCATGTAATCCTGAAAAAGTGAGGTATAATAATTACATGAATTTCGGAGAAAATTTGGGAAAATGCTGAATTTGAGGTAATCGCAAACCATTATTTTCACTTTTGGAAGTGACTGTACGTGCAATGGTAGGAGTTAGATCAGTAGTGTTGACATTTTTGAAAAAGTCATTAGTACAGTTGTTTTTAAGCGTTTGTTTGATGTGGCTGTGTTGGGTAGATCAAAAGATAAAAATAAAAGAGTAATGTGCATACTATGAAAAACTAAAATTTATGAATCACCCTGTAACTCCCAAATGGTTGAGATTCCCTCCCTCCCCCCCCCCCCCCTGCCATACAATTTTTTGTTTGCCTTGTTGAGATCTATCACCCTACTCACGTCAGATCTGAAACACCCTGTATATGCAAGTATTTTCTGAGAAATATGGCCTATGGACCCCATTAATCAAGAGACTGTAGAAAATTTCTTCGTGGGTCGTTGACAGATTATCTTGTTTTTTACAAAATAGCGATAGTTCAACGTTAGATTTCAAGATTTTACGAAGAAAATGGACTATAGAGGAACCCATTCTGAATATACTGCTACAATTTCAAGCCAATCGATTTATTAATCTTTTGCAAAAGAGTAGCTTCGAGAAACCTGCATTTAAAGTTTTTTTTGAAAAAATATTACATACCTGAAGCTAATCAGCAATTCCAGTGCCATATAAGAAATCACAGGTAACATCAGTATTAAATTTTAAATTGAACTTTTTTGTTGGGGAATTGTGACCTTAGCTAGCCATGGCGCCGAAGTATCTGCCCCGTGAACTTACCCTACGCGCTGAGGCCTATAACTTTGTTATTTTAAAAATGTTTACCTGCAAAAAGATGTTAAATAACAAGAGTTTGTAAAAAACAAAAATTAGATTTAACCGAAAAAAGGTAATTCCCGGCTAAGTTCAACTTAAAAAAACACAGGATTTTTCTGAAAAGATATTCAGAAAATAAAATTAACGTAATAACATCCTCTATACCGCGTGAAAATTATAGTAGGATATACAGTTTTTACCATAAGCCCTTGATATACCAAACACTCTTCTAAAGGAAAATTTACGAAAAATACAAAACATACAATTGTGATAAAATCTTTATTGATTTTTTTAAAAATTTTCTTTTGTAAAAGAGTTTGTTAACTAATTAAATCTAATATTCTCGCCTTACTTAAATAATCAGTTCTTGAAACATAGCAACCAGTAATTTCCCTGGTTCCAGTGTACTTTTCTCGTCCATGCAAAATTCTCCAGTTATCAAATATGAGCACTGTACCCGGCTTAAGTTTAAAAATCCATTTATTATCTTCACATTGGACTAACTTAATAAGCTCTCGGAAATCTCGGTAAAATTCGAACATTTCAGTTTGCGGAAGTGTACTCAAAATCGATCTGTCGTACAAGTTGAATCTAATCTGCTCCGGAGCATTTGTAATATCATTTACCCTTATCACTGGAGCTGAATACGTGTGATGCTGACCTTCTTCAATGTATTCTGCCGGCACTTTGACTTTGCATAATTTTTCGTATGCCTCTGGATTTTTGACTTTTAAATCACTGATAACATTGTAGCCATCAACTAAAATCGTTTCACCTCCACTTCCATTATGTTTAATGCAGTGGAATATCTGCAAGCCGGCGGCATCTTGAAAATAAGAGTTATCCGTGTGCGGCGCTAGATATTCTTTTGTATAAGCGGTGTCAGAGTGATCCTGCCTGTTTGTAAAAGTCCACATTTCCCCGAAAAATGTTTTCTGTATTGGAAAAATTCTGAAGAAACAATTTACTTCTTCTATCAAAGGAATAAGTTATTCTTACCGTCTTATAGCCATTTCGGTCATATCTTGATTCGGCGGGACATTTTCAATAAATGCAAACCCGTAGGCAACCAAGCTTTTGACAACAGCTTTCACGGCATCATTGCTGGTAACTAACATGCTAAGGCAGACTCTGGCGTAATCTAAGCAAGGTGCTAATTTTCCGTTCCATAGACATGTGATATTTTCATTAGCCCTTCTCACAAACCCAACCAGGGCTTGATACAAAAAGTCAAAATTGAAGCAGGATTCATGTTCATCATCCCCTGAGGAAAAAATAATAATTTAACAAAATCTCTGACACTTGCATTAGAATAAAAATTTACATTTTACGTATAACATTCCATTCCTAACTTCCGTAACTAACGGTTTGACATCTAGGGGTATATCGAGTAAATCATACTTCCTCTGGTTGGTTACTATATTATAGCACGTGCTGCATCTACAGTGGTCCCGTAGCCAAAAGTTATCAAGCGTAAGGACCTCGGAGAAATTAGGATGACTAACCTCAATGAAGTTTGCTGCCATACCTTTACGAGATAAACTTTAGAATGTTTGTATTGCGAAAGAGCGCTTCGCACTGTAAGTGATTACTGAATGATTGGTAAATTGGATGTAACGAGCCTATTATAGGGGAAATTTAAAAAATGCAAAAATAAACTTATCACAATGACCTTTGATGCTACATAACAATTAACACATATTATTACTTCGCTATAAATATTAAGCCCTGGCTTTGCAGACGAATTGATAATAAAGAGCAGTGTGCTAATTATAGTGGAAACTGCTTTTCTGCGTGCCTTATGTGCATATTCTTGTAATCGTATTAGGATGTTATTATTAGACTAGTGCAAAGGTCAATAAATACGGAATACTTTCTAATAACTTACATTTACTATATTGAACAAACTGCACAAAGCTACATTGTTTTTATGAAAATATGAATGATTCAAAGGGCCTAATAAAAGCTCAAAAGTAAACATTTTTCTTCTTTGATTTCTATATTTAAACTATAAACAGAGGGGTGTAAATTATATTTTCTACTAGCTTGCACTGTTTGCCTGTTTGAAAGCCTTTCTCAAAATGAATTAATCTTTCAAAACCGCAAAACACCACATGTTACTAAATTAGAAAACCACTGTTCTCGGCCTGACCTGAACGTGCAAAGATTCTAATTGCGTAATTTTGACTTTTGACTAGAAGTTTTATGAGTCAAAACTATCGGAGGTACAAATTACCTTTTCTAACTTGGAACTGGGGCAATGAAATTTGTAAATATGTAAACTTAAACTTCTTTAACAGTATTAGTCCGGGCGCAATGAGGGGGGTCATGTATGCAATTTGGGGTCCCCGCGGTAACTTGTCATATTTTTATGTTTTTCGGCACGGAGAACCGATTTTTCGAGGTTACATGGCTCAAAAATTTGTCGTTTTCGAGATATGGCCCGATTTTAGTCAAAATTTGTGGTTTTTCTGAATTTTCCAAAAAAATAAAAAAATTTGAAACTATTAACCAACTTTATGTGAAAGATCTTTTGATTTTAAACAATTTATGTCTGGAGCATTTTTTTCCTAAAGTCCTTGGTTTAGCTGTAATTTGCAAAAAATGCCTCACATTTCTTATAGAGTATTTTAAATGGAATAACTTATATGGGGCGAAATTCCTCAAGTGTACCAGGTGAAGAAATTCGATGTCTCCGATTTTGTTCAAACTTCACCAAAATATTGTTACTGGTATAAGTAATTATGGTGCTAAAGGATTTAAAAAAAATTTTTGTGCAAAAGTTATAGGGTTGTAAACTTTTGCATTTTTGCACTTTTTCTCGTGATCATATCTTTTTTGAAAAATCATAACTATCGCCACCATTGCAGTAGAACAGTGATCTTTAGTGATTTGTAAAGGTCGTTACATGCCGTTCCGAGTAAAAATATAATTTTCCAAAAAACAAAATTTAAAAAAAAAAATTTTGACTGAAAAATATGTTTTGGTTTTTTACACAATACTTGATCATAAATTTTTTTCATATTTTTTCAACTGAAAGTGTCATCTCAGCTTTAAAATCATCTATCATTTAGAGTGGCAAAGCAATGTTAAGTGTAAATTTTTGATTTTTGAAAGCCCGCGCACGCCTTTTTTGCTTGTTTGTTGCTTAGAACAGATGAACATAACATAACATAAGAAAATGTAGATGGCGCGTTAAAGAGTATTCTCACAGTCAGTATACAATCAGTAAGTATACAGTTAGATATCGCCACAAATAGTCAAAATGCCAGACAAGTTTAAAGATATAAATTATTGTTGCAATCCTTTGAAAGTGAAGAATCATACGTGGAAAAACAAGGGTATGAGAAAAGTGACTTCACAAATTCGTAAACAGTTACCGACTCTTCCTGTCATCACAAAAGTATGTGGATCATGCAGAAACAAAGTGAAAGTGATTTCTGAAGAAGAACGTGCAATTTCATCTGGAGATAATGACACAGAACGAGTGCCCGATGTAAGTTTGACTTAATTTTTTATGATAATGGGGATACAGTGAGCAATCGACTACCGGTCTCTAAAAAAGTACGAGATATATAAAAAAGTAAATGAAAAGATATTTTATAGGTGTATTTATTCATTTCCCCAAAAGTCGTTAATTTCCTAGATATTCTAGCTTCAAGATTACAATATATAGATGTACTATCCGTGGAAATTACATCACCTGGCGGTGAATACCAAAGCACTGCATCTCGTCCAATTTGGAAATACAAACAAACAAATACGTATCGAATATTTTTCCTTATTCTACAATTTAAGCATTACATATCTCGTACTTTTTTAGAGAGCGGGAGTCAATTTCTCACTGCATCCCCATTATCATAAAAAATTAAGTCAAACTTACTTTCACTTTGTTCCTGCATGATCCACATACTTTTATGATGACAGGAAGGGTCGGTAACTGTTTACGAATTTGTGAAGTCACTTTTCTCATACCCTTGTTTTTCCACGTATGATTCTTCACTTTCAAAGGATTGCAACAATAATTTATATCTTTAAACTTGTCTGGCATTTTGACTATTTGTGGCGATATCTAACTGTATACTTACTGATTGTATACTGACTGTGAGAATACTCTTTAACGCGCCATCTACATTTTCTTATGTTATGTTATGTTCATCTGTTCTAAGCAACAAACAAGCAAAAAAGGCGTGCGCGGGCTTTCAAAAATCAAAAATTTACACTTAACATTGCTTTGCCACTCTAAATGATAGATGATTTTAAAGCTGAGATGACACTTTCAGTTGAAAAAATATGAAAAAAATTTATGATCAAGTATTGTGTAAAAAACCAAAACATATTTTTCAGTCAAAATTTTTTTTTTTAAATTTTTTTTTTTGGAAAATTATATTTTTACTCGGAACGGCATGTAACGACCTTTACAAATCACTAAAGATCACTGTTCTACTGCAATGGTGGCGATAGCTATGATTTTTCAAAAAAGATATGATCACGAGAAAAAGTGCAAAAATGCAAAAGTTTACAACCCTATAACTTTTGCACAAAAATTTTTTTTAAATCCTTTAGCACCATAATTACTTATACCAGTAACAATATTTTGGTGAAGTTTGAACAAAATCGGAGACATCGAATTTCTTCACCTGGTACACTTGAGGAATTTCGCCCCATATAAGTTATTCCATTTAAAATACTCTATAAGAAATGTGAGGCATTTTTTGCAAATTACAGCTAAACCAAGGACTTTAGGAAAAAAATGCTGCAGACATAAATTGTTTAAAATCAAAAGATCTTTCACATAAAGTTGGTTAATAGTTTTAAATTTTTTTATTTTTTTGGAAAATTCAGAAAAACCACAAATTTTGACTAAAATCGGGCCATATCTCGAAAACGACAAATTTTTGAGCCTGGTAACCTCGAAAAATCGGTTCTCCGTGCCGAAAAACATAAAAATATGACAAGTTACCGCGGGGACCCTAAATTGCATACATGACCCCCCCATTGCGCCCGGACTATATCGGTTATGAATCAGAGCACATTTCTTGTGTTAAGAGATAGAGATATATCAAAAAAACATTGTCTAAGAAAATCAGTAATTTCCAAGCTCTGCTCTTTACTTTTCCTGTTTTATATCAGTAAGGGGCGAAACTTTTTTCTTCGACTGAGGCGAACTACGCGAAAAACTTTTTTGTGTAGCCTTCAAGTCCGTAGAAGAACATTTTTAGTTTTTAAATTTAAATTACAGATGATTAAATAAATATAAACAAATTGATAAATTCAAATAAATGTTATTTTTTTTAGTTACAATGAACTTAATAAATCAAATTAATTTCAACTATCTAATCTGATAAAAACCGCTAAAATAAATAGTATTTATTTTTCTACCTATTAAATTTGAAGTCGGTGCTAAAGTAACGTAACAAAACACCAGGCGAAATGTAAGGCAGGTTAGGGGTGAGGTGAGCACGTGGTCTGCTGCTGTACTTGAAATTCCGAGCTTACTAATACCATTGCTAGCGACGTCAAGACTTTGAGGCACCGTAATACGAACTACTATGCTTCGCCTATGACTGTTCCTTTGGATGCTTTGGCCTGATGACTTGTGCTCTACTCCGACATCCTTGGTACCTGTTCCATCTATGCCATGCACAAGCAGATTCTCTCGGTGCCTCTCAGGCGTCTGCGCCAACCATCGATCGGCAGTCGAAACGAGTGGCAGTATCGCCGCGATAAACAAAATGAGCGGGATACTCTGTCCACCTCGGAACGGCGTTCGACTGGCGAAATCCGCGATGGGCCCACATCAGGTGTGGTGCTTGCTGTTCCATCAGTTCTATCATCATTCGATGCGGTTGCCTGTGTTGATGTCGGTACAGTTATTTCAGTTCCTCCAAGTGCTTTCAAACCAGCTGCTCTTCCAAGCCATGGTTTTGTCTCGAGAGGTAATCATGACACTACTGAGAATGAGGTAGTGTCTATTATTGCTGACTGTCCTTTTCTGCTTCTTTTAAAATCGTTCCGGACATTTATTTTTCAAGCCGTGATTAGTCCTGGTATTTGGCCAAGTAACTCTATTGTCCGCGAGTTTCTTCGGAGATCGCGCCTGGGCTTGGCTACTGCGTCAAAAAACGTATCGCCGAGATTTCTCTCTACTCCAACGTAACTGGACTACGATCTAAAACGACTCGTCTTTTCTTGGGCTCGCTGTTTTGACGTTGTCTGTCTAGCTGAGACTTGGCCTTGTGGGAGGACTTCCGATGCCGATTTTTTTGGCCCGGACTTCTTGGTTTTCCGCAGTTATCGTTATTTTTCCACCCTGGATGCTCCTGTTGGTGCTCTGTGCGCTGTTCGCTGCGACCTGCCATGTGCGACTGTTGATGTTGCTGGGTGTAATGTTTTGGAGTTCCTTTGCGTGGTTCTGCGGCTCTCTCATAAAAATATATTTGTCGCCACAACTTATATTCCACCAGGTTCGCCCCCCACATATTTATTAGCAGTTGGATATTTCGGATGTCGACAATCGACCAGTTTGAGTGAGTTTCTGCTTTTGGGCGACTTGAATATGCCTACTGCGAGTTGGGAATGCTCTGCGGATATTTTTTGTCGGCGATCTTCGCTTGCTGCTTCGCCATCATATATACCTACCTTCATCGATGGTATTCCTTCTTCTGGACTGTTGCAGGCTAACAATGTGGTGAACGACCTTGGTAGGCTTTTGGACTCTCTTCCCACCCCTGTAGCACTCTTGTAAAGGGATGCCTATCTCCCCTGTTACTTTAAATTCTGCTGACTCTAGTAATTACTGCTCTAACTTTAAAAAAGCTGATCTCTGCATACTTAACGAATGGCTTTCTGTCATTGATTCTGATTGGTTAAATGTTCTGGACGAGTGCGACGTTGACAAAGCTGTTAAATTTTGTTATGATGCTCTGTCTGATTGTTTTGCTAATTGTATTCCTATCTCTAAATCTGGAAACTCGGGCATTTCAACCAGGGTTTAACAAGTGTACGAAGCACTTAAAAAACTTGAAGAACAAGGCTTGCAAGAGATTTTGTACCTCGAAGAGATATTCTGACTATTTAACCTATTCCGCGCTGCAATTTCGGTCACCTCTCGAATCTTCTTATATCGACTTCTTAGATCAAACTATGCAGACCCTACGCACTGAATCTAAGTAATTCTGGAAATTCGTTAATTCCAAACATACCTCTGACGATTATCCCTCTACGTTGCATTTTGACGACAATGAAAATAATGATCTGACGATCGCTAATCTCTTTGGTGATTTCTTTAAGACTGCGTTTTTGGATTTTAACTATGATATTAGCTTTAAGGATTTTAGTCATTTTGCGAGTCTTCTGCCGACTTCCCTTCATTCCACTGTATACAAAGTGATACATCCACTTTAAAACAATAACTGTCTTTTTGATAGTAGTTTGGAAATTTCTAATCGTAACAAAATTAAATACCTACAAAGCTGTTTCAGTTCAAATTTACCGGATTTGTATCTATCTAACCAATGCTATTTTAAATATTTATAAATAAATATAACCCGTCGCCTGAAAAAGTTAAATTATGTAGATATTTAACTTTGTTAAAACAGTCCTCAATTGTGTTTTTGTGTTTTCCGCTGACAACAAATTATGATAAAAATTTTATGAATGCTGCAGAGAAAATGTCAGTGGTTCGGAATCCACTTTATATTGTAGGTCCACTTGTCTGTTGTCTCGAAACTAGCAAAGTTCTTCTCCCGCCTTAGGCCCCACAAGGGGTTACGGGAACTAGAGAGAGAAATCAAATTCTATATTTTTTTTCTTCGGAGTTTTTGTTTTACATAACCTTTGTTTGTTTTGCTTGTTTACTACACCGACACTTCACCTCATATGGTTCTGCGCTAACGCCTTCAACTGCTACCGTAATGTTTTGTTTCGGATCTTTTCCACGTGTTTTGTATAGTTCGGTCTATGTCGGTAATGACCTCCGTGCAAGATCCGGAGTTTCGTAATCTAGAGATTGTTATGTTAACGAACAAAAATAAATAAACATATAACAATATTATGTTATGTTGTTATTGAGCTATATCTCAGCAAGAGTATTAAATGCAACTCGAACGTCCTTGATGCGAGCCTGTACATCAGCTTCAGTTCTGCCATCCGCTGTTACTATACTTGCAAGATAACAAAATATATCCACATTTGCTCATAAAGATAAATTTCATCTTGTCCCCTGGTGTCCGAGTCAATACGTTTGGTTTTGTTTTCTTCTGCTGTATTGTGACTGATGGCATAGCCTTCTTAAAATTAGAGATCCTCGATTCCTGTTTGTTTTTTCAATTGGCCCACAAAAAGTTTGTTATCATGCTCTGATAGCGAACGCCCTAATAGCGTTTTCCTCATCTTTTTCAAGATATGGCCACATTAGGCCGTCTCCACACTAAGCCATTACTTTACAAGCACGCATTCGCTTCTTTTCAATCCAAAAATGCGGCAATTTTCTCATTCATGAATACAAAAGAGAAAAAGTGCGAATCGTCAATTTTATTTTTGTTGAAACTTCACTATGATGTTTTTTAGGTTTTAACTCTTAAAGAATTTGGAACTTGTAAATGTCAAACTTTAGTCGAAATTCGCTACGTAGCAGAATACGAAAGACACAATGTCTGCAGACGACGAAGAATGTTCAGTTTTATTTTCCAATCGGCCTGCACAAGAATCCTGCGGTATTTAAATACTAAAAACCCAGTTTTTTCGTATTTCTTTATCAAGTTTTCAATTGTGTGCACATTTTTTCTCGAATGCCCATTCATCATTCATAATAGACTGCGATAGTACTGTGGTATATTTCTTAAATATTAATTTTAAACGTATCTATTCTAGAAATGTTCTCTGCTCAAGTGTTCCAACAGCTAAAGAAAACCTACTCCGAATTTTTTTAAAAGAAATTTTTAGTATTTCTTAATCTTACGCTGTTGGATTTTACATAATTTCTGTACATGCAGCAAAACAAACAAATTGTTCTCCAAATACGTGAAAAATGTTAAAAAAACAACAATGCCCCCACACGGTTTTAGCAAAGACTCCCAACACCTTTGTCCATATTTCCTCAGCTTTTAACAAAACTTTTATCAATTATTATTAAAAATCTCTCTACTTTCCGTAAACCCTTGTGGGTGGTGGGGCAGGAGAAGAAGTTCATCTGATTACAAGTGGACCTACAATTTAAGGTTGATTCCGAACAACCGACAATACTTTAAAACCCCCAATGGCCTGTTTATCGCAATCTGTTGTCAGCAGAAAACAACTAAGGGTCGCTGCTGGTGTAGTTCGAACCTGTGACTTTTGGAATGGAAGGCCGACCCGTTATCACTTACTTCACGACTTCTAAAGTCTATCGTATTTAAATTTTAACAGATTTCTGATTTAAAAATCAACATATACACATATAATGCTGATAAGATTGCTGACAGTGCGTTAATACTGGTCTTCGTATCTTTGGCATAAGGTGAGCCTTGTGTGTCATAATCTATCCGACCTGATGCTAACCGGTAGTGGGCGAAGATAACCCTGCTCCTGCCTTGTTTTCACCGCATCGATATCCTATAATCCGAATATTATCCGTCCGTGTACACCACGTATTTGACTATAATGTTAATTACAACCTCTAATGTCCTTTCCTGTAGGTATTATGAGGGGTAGTGGATTTGGAAGTGTTCCAGAAGTAGCTTTCTAATGCTAAAATATTGAAGTGGATATTGTAGCATAGAGGTGGGTGTTGAGCGTAGTGCGTGTAGAGATGCAGTAACCAATTATGCGGCCTGGCTACCTTGACAATATGTTAGCTATTATTTTTTATATATATGGGGCCTTCTTTGTCAGTAGGAGGCCCCTTGCTGCCTTAAATCCACATGTGCTAGATATACAAATTTATTCGAAAACCTTTTGCAATTAAAAGAAATTAAACTCATACTAACCTTAAAATGCTTTTTATTAAACTATTGAAACTTTTTAAAATTTATTATAATTAATATTATTGCGTTATGAAAGCTCCTCGTAATATGCTCCGCCTTTAGATGCATTCCAATAACCTGCGCCTAATTCCCTGTTTAAGGCATATTGTACTCAGCTTCCTCCGCATTTTCGTGCCTGCATTCGCAATTCTTCTAATTAATTATTCTCTAGTGTATCAATTCGTTGAGTGGCGCGATCACCACGCCATGATTCTCCCCGTGAGCTTTTAAAATAAAAATTACAAAATTCACTCCGTCTCTGGGCTGTTGTCTAGCTCACATCAGTGCAAAAGAAAAAAGACATTCAAGTTCCTTCATTCCCCTTACCCCAAAATCCTTTCCGGCCGAAGCCATACTAACGCATCATATGGTTGTCCCCCAAATGTCCAAAAATAAAAAGTCCAATGGAGTAAGGTCTGGAAATCTAAAAAGTCCAGGAATCGGGGCACCTCGCCCAATCCAGCAGTCAGGAAGTTTTTCATTTAATATTGCCTTCACGGAGGATATCCTCTTGTAGATCTGGCAGTGTATTGTACAAAAAAAAGGAAAAGAAGGTTGAATTTTTATTTATCGGTCCACAGAATTCGATCCAGAAATACATTCTTCGTATTCCAGCAACCACGTGCAAAATTCCAATTTTCTGTCGGAATTTCCTTCCAATATTCCTTGGACTGAGATATGGTGATATGATCGTTATCACTCTCGATAACTCTCCAAACTTTAACTAAGGGTACTCCTAATCGTCTTGCAACTAGTCTCGTGCTCTTTGGGGTGCACGTCTGTTAAGAAATCTGCTTTCATATGCCATGCCAGTACAGCCATTCTCTAATTTTTAACAATTTTAGCTTAAGAACACGTGAATCCCCTTCAGATAGATAGATAGATAGATTTATTAGCAACAATTTTTGCCATATAAAAACATACTTTTAGAAATTTTCCTTAACATATTCTATAACTAGTTTCTTAAAATTTCTTATTTTTAACTTAACATTTCATTAAATAGCAATAGACCTTTGTAAAACACAGAATTTCTTGTTTTCATTAACCTACAATTGCCAACTCTAAAGTTATTAGCATTTCTTAAATTATAGGGTTGACAATCAGATACATAAATTAAGTTATCTCTAAGCTAATTTGGTTTGTTGGTTTTCGAGGAGGGAAAGAAGCATGTCTTCCTCGCACTCAGGCCTTTAGTGGGCCGTTGTATGCCCCCTGCTCGTCAGCGTACCTTAAAGTCCACTGTCGAGCCAACTTATCCCCGTAACGAATTGGATAATACGATTATACCCTGAATTCTCAACTTCTGCTAAATCTTCGCAGTAGAATGTTTCTAAGATTCTAGATCCATTTTGCGTTAGGGCTGGGCATTGGCCGAGAACGTGTAATACGGTCTCGTCTTTTTCCCCACATCCCCTGCATAGACTCCAATGTTTACTTCATTGTGTTGAGAAATGAAGCCATTTACTTTTGTACGCTTAGTCCCCCCTTAGATAACTCTCCAGCCACTCGTATTTCTTTCCTTTAAATCCATACTTCCATAGTTTCCTTAGTAATATATCATGGTCTACGATCTCGAAAGCTCTTCTCAGGTCCAAAAACACAGCAACAACAATGTTTCCTTTATCGATTTCTTCTTTCCACTTTTGGATCGTAAAGTTTAAAGCCGTATCGCATGAATGTTTTTTTCCTGAATCCTGATTGGTACTTATATCCTTCAATTTGTATTTTTGCCGCCTTTTCCAAAATTTATTCATATAAACCCATCATATTTATAGGTCTAAAATGTTCACACCTATTTGCATTTGTTACTTTTTTTATTGATATCACAATATTCTTTCCAATTTTCTGGAAATTCACCACTACAGAATGATCTATTAACATGTAAGAGCGCAGAGCCTAAACTTTCAATATTTGTTTTTCAGCACTTCAACATTTAGCAGATTTTGATCCTTTTTCTTATTCATTTTATTTAAAATTTCATTCAATTCTGCGTAATTTACATATCTGAAACGGCACGATTTTAGTGGCACACGGGTTTGACGATGAATTTCGATAAAACACCGCAAAATAAAACGAAAATACTAAAAAAAATTTTTTGATATCTGGCTTTGTTTTGGAGATATTCGATCTTGAAATTTTAGTAACACATCACTTCACGCCTTGTCAAAACGGCCTTAAAGGCCTAAGACGCGAACTTTTTTATGAATTTCAATAAAACGCCACAAAATAAAACAAAAATAATAAATAAATTTTTTGATATCTGGTTTAGATTTCTTCTTGTTCTTCTTCTATTATTGATTTCAGAAAGTGGACTGTGGGCTGCTCTACGCAGCTGGAGTCCCCAATCTCCTGGCTCGACCCGTTAGGGTATAACGCCAAAAAGTGTGTTTAAATATATATATATATATATATATATATATATATATATATATATATATATATATATATATATATATATATATATATATATTACATTTGATCCAAATTATTTGTTTAGTGTATAAAGTAATCCGCGTAATGCGTAGATTTAATATGTTTCACTTATAGTTCTGAACACTTGTAACCGCGTGGTTTTAAATAACTGTAAATCAGTTGATTTTTTGTATTTGATTTATATTGATTCTAATTGTTTAAATAAATGTATAACTAAGTTCCAATGTCACCCCATAAAGACCTCACGCAGTTAGCACTAACTCAACTCTAGCAAATTAAACATTATTTAACTTGCAGAGCGGGCCGTCTACGGTACGTGTAACCAGTATGGCGTCCATGATGGAATTGTGGTTTAGATTTCAAGATATTCGATCTTGAAATTTTAGGAACACATCACTTGTCAAAACGGCCGAACTTAAAGATAGCGTGTATAAATAAGTCTTTTAGTTCTTTTATTAACTTCCCCCCCCCCTCTCCCTGCGGAGGCATATATTTCATTGGTTAGTTAATAAAATAATAATAATAATAATTTATACATAATTTATTTCATACATACTTTTAAGAGTTAACTTACATAGAGCTCAAAAATTCATTCTTAATCACTAATTAGTGTATCCCACTTATTTTTTATAAATTTTATACAAAACTTCTTAAAGTTATTTATATTCACTACACTTGCATTATATTTAAGCCTATTATACATTTTCAAACCTTTGTAAATTAACGAATTTCGTGTTCACTAACCTAAATTCATTCACTCGCCTCAAGTTATATGGCTGCACCTCACTTGTATAAATTAAATAATCACTCAAATATTCAGGCAGTAACCCATTTTTCATTTTAAAAATCAACAGTAACACATTTAGCACAATTCCTTCTCGCACACTCATCCACATCAACGACTCCAGCATACACTTAACAGACACATACCTATTACATTGAAGAATCGCTCTCATTCCCATATTTTTAAGCTTCTGAAGCCTGTCCATTATTCCACTGGATACTAGGAAAAACACTGACGAACAATACTCAAAATGTGGCTTCACTATTGTGTTATAAATCTTGATAGCTGTAAGTACCGACACCGATTTTCTGATTCTCCTTAAAAACCCGATTTTTTTACCAATTTTCCCGCATATATAGTTCCCATGCCCTTTAAATTTTAATTTATTGTCCACTATCACCCCTAGATATTTAGTCTTCTCCACTTGCTCAATAAAAGAATCTGCAATCTTCAAAGTACCCTCATATTCACCATTGATTGTCATAAATTTCGTTTTACTAGTGTTCAATTTCAATTTATTCATTTGTAGCCACACGTTCAATTTTTGTAAATTTTGTTCCATTACATATGCACACTCATTTACATCATTACCAGCAATGTATAATAATACATCATCAGCAAATACGCTTTATTTATGTTGTCCAATACACTGTTTATATCATTAATGTATATAAGGAACAGTAGAGTCCCAAGAACAGATCCCTGCGGTGCACCCAAGCTTACATTAATTCTTTGAGACATCGTTCCATTAACTTTTGTCCGCTGTGTTCGCCCTGATAGATAGCTCTTAAACCACATCAATTCTTTTCCTTTGATCCCATACTTATTCAATTTATTAATTAAAATATCTCTGTCCACTGTTTCAAAGGCCTGTTTGAAGTCCAAAAATACTGAAATTATCGTGTGCCTTTTCTGCATACATTCTTTCCATTTTATTAGCAGCATATTTAATGCTGTCTCACAAGAGTGGCCTTTTCTAAAAGCTGACTGCTCTTGTAATATTAATTGATTTTCCTCCATGTATTCCTCCAGTTGTATTTGTATAGTTTTCTCTAATATTTTTTCGTATGTTGACAGCATATTAATTGACCTAAATTCTTCACATTTATTAGTATTCTTAATTTTTTCAACAGGTACAATGACTGATTCTTTCCATTCTTCTGGGAACTTACCTTGGTTCATTGACTGATTGATAATTTTCACAAGTACGCCGCCGAGTATATTCCAACTATCCAAGATCATTTTGACATTTATCATATTAACATCCCTCTAATTCTTAATTTTCAGACATATTTTCTTTAATTCCTCCAAATTTGTATTTCGAGACAAACCTTAAAGCCTAATTAATACACCTCTTTTGACAAGTCGTGATGTGTTTTTGAAATTTTAAGATCGAATATCTCAAAAACTAAGCCAGATATCAAAAAAATTTATTTATTATTTTCGTTTTATTTTGGGGTGCTTTATCGAAATTCATCGTCAAATCGGTGTGGCTTGAAACTAAAATCTCCCCTCTGAAACAAAAGTTTCCACTTCCTCCATCCATTGTTCATTATATTGCACGTAATTGATCGACGCATTGATCTCCTGAATTGTATGAAAAATGTGTTAAATGTTTCTTCTATATTTTCATCATTCTCATAACATTCACCGCTAAGCACTACAGATGATATTTCTTCTTTATCTTTTTTTAGAACACATTTTTTTATCTTTTTCCACATTTCTTTCTGGTCAAATGTACCACAAATTTGCATTTTGATATATTCCGATTTTTTTGCTTTTATATAGGCTTTGTATTTATCTCGTTCCTCTTTATATTTATTCTAGTCATTTTCACTCTTAGTTATTTTTGCTATTTCGTATAAATTTGTTATTATACCCCTAAATGAAAAAAAGCCTTTTGAAGAAAAATAATCATGGCAAAAGGTACGTTCTTCATAAAATATTAAAAAAAACTACGTAAAATTAGAATAGACTGAAAAATTAAAACACGTAATCCTAATAGTAACAGAAATTCTTTGGAGATATTTTACCGTTGTCTTTTGTGGATTAATTTCTAATTAGAATTTTTATAACAATTACTTTCGATTTGCCTTAATTTATTAGGACTTTTATTTATTGTTAGTAATAATCTTCTACCTAAAAATTGTTCAAAAATGGTCATTTTAAATGAATGAATGAATTACATAGTGAATATTTTACGCGTGGGTTACTTAAACAAGAAACAATATAGAAAAATGAATTACACACAGTAAAGCTTAAGTAAGTTTGCTGTTATATAATTAGACTTACCTGTATTTTCCATTTGGCCACCACTAAACTCCTCTTCATGCAAAAGAATCAAACGTTCCTCAATTCCTTCTTCTTCCAAATTTTCGTTAGAAATCGGTTCGGTATGCTCCTGCTCTTCTTTACTACAAACTGTATTGCATTTATCAATAACTATTGCATATTCATTTGTGACTTTCGGTTGATTCCGCAAAATGTTACATTGAGAAACTGAACTCGTTTCTGTATCAAATAATCTATTCTTTTTAAAAAGCTCCGTCTCCGTAGGAGTTATTCTCAGATCAATATGTTTTCTTTTATTATCATTATTGGCATCTATATTGCAAGAATTTTCCTCAAGCCTATTTGTAGTTGGAGCAACTGTATCAGTCCCGTTCACTTCAACTGCTGGTAAGCAACGTTCTACGATAAGATCCATTTGATCTAAGCTTTTAAGGTTGAGTGAAGGAGTTGCGGTTTTATTCAAATGTCGCGATATAGCATTCTTATAGTCTTGACTTCGAAAATGACGACTACAAATAAAGTAGGATGTCCGTAACTTTTCTACAGGTACTTGATGTAATTCTGGAATTTCAAGAGCTTCCAACCATTTCATTGTACGTTCATGTTCCATAGGAAATTTGTGCACTAAATTAAACCGCTCTCCATGACATGCTGGTACCACACACGGCCTTTTCTTCTTTTCGTTGATGTCTAACATTTTCTGTAATCAAAATGTAATTTTAAATCACGTAAACATTAATTTTATATAAATAAACAAACCGTTGTTGAAAAATTTTGACGTTTTCAAGATATCTTGTTCTTTATTTGTTGTGGTGAAAGTCCTTAATTTTTATTTTTAATAGATGTAAAATTACTTTTGCATAAGTTTACCTTTAATTAATTAAAATCTTTCTATGTCGTTTATGATAAACCTCTGCTGTTTTTTCAAAGTTAAGATTAATTTAGTTTAAAAACGGGGCAATTGTGCCGCAAATTCGAATGCAATTGGTGCCTAACCGGACATTTAATAACAAGAAGAAGATGTATTTCAAGTGTTTTGATTTTTTCGTTGAGCGATAGGAATCATGGGTAGTGCAAAGGATATAAAAACCTTTGCATTTTTGGACTTAGAGACTTCAAATTTACCCGATTATAACGCTGGGAAAACAAGTATAACGGAACTGTCGTTGATTGCATGTTCAACAAAAGACGTAGAAAGTCCAGTTAAGAAGGAAAAACTACCCCGAATTGTAAACAAAGTTACATTGTGCTTTAATCCTGCTGCAAGAATAGCGCCTGACTCCACTGATCTTTCAGGTAATACATTTGGTATAATTAATTTTAAATGCAATTTAATTAAGGCCTCCATATATGTAAGATAAGTGAATTCTCTCTTATACTATTTCACAATTGTTTTTCGTCGGGGTTTATTACTTATTTTAAATTAGAGTTGAAATTATCGTGAAACAACAATCGAAATTTTTCATTTTTTGTTTCAACGTGATCTAAGTACATAGTTTTAACTGTGTTTACGTCTTGAAGCCAGAATTTATTTTATAATGGTCCTATGCATGTGTTGCTTGCCCACTAGCTTTTGTGATCCAAGTAATCGGTCATCTGAATTTGAAGTACTTTTTACTAGCATACAGTATGCAGTAGTTCCCGTTTTTGTATCCCTGGAAAAGACTCCTCGCATTTGCGCCTAACCTTTTTGAAGAATTCCACCTTCATATCATATTGTATTAATCTAAGCTCTACCTCAAATAGAGACCAGAAATCTACTGAACACTATTGTGCATGCTGAGGTAAATTATTTTATTGAAAACATAATAAAATTGAATTATTAGTCTTAAGTAAGCGGAGTCAGATAACAGCCTTAGTTAGACTTATAAAGGAATTTGGATAGGAACAAATTTTTAGTCACTTTTAATATGAACAAGATCATCTTCGATCCAATTTGCTCCTGTTCTTCTGTGTTCAATGACCATAATCTGGATCACCATTAACAACATACTGCCTCTAGCTCTATATAATATCTCTCTCTAGTCCCTGTAACCCCTTGTGGGGCATGGGGAGGAAAAGACCTTCACCCGGATCGAGACAATGATTGCAAGTGGACCTACATCTAAAGTGGATTCCGAATCCCTGACATTTTCTCCGCAACCACCATGGCCTTTCTATCGTAATCTGTTATCAGCAGAAACCATGTTTTACCGCTTGTGGGCTTCGAACTTCGCAATCCGGAGGTTGCTAGGCCAACCATTTTCAAGTACTCCACCGACAACTCCTCTCACTCTGTAGGTAGAATAAAACAATTAATAGGCATGCTTTTATTTATTTTCTTAGGTTTGGACAACTATATGTTAGAAGATCACAATCGATTTGATGAAAATGCAGCGAATATAATTAAATGTTTTATAATTCGTTTGCCGCAACCCGTATGCTTGGTAGCACATAATGGAGATAAATTCGATTTTCCTGTTTTAAAGAAACATATGCAAAAAACTGGCGTAGTATGCTTTTTCAGAAAAATTATTGTATATTATTTTTTAAAGATCTCTTATGTTGCAGGATCTTCCAGAAGGGCTATTATGTATTGATAGCATATCTGCTTGCAAGACATTAGATCGTATACAAAGTGAAACACAAGTTATGCTGGAAAATGGCACACAAAATTGCGAACGACCTTTTACGGAACCGATTCATAATAGCCAAGAAGTAGAAAATGATGCTACATTTCAAGAGGTCTTGAAGAACGAATACACAAACATATTAAACGGCGATGATACAAATTTTATGACAACCGGAACAACGGTTAAAAAAATTGATTGGCAAAAGCTAAATGAAACTACTCCAAAACGTTTGACTCAACAAAAGTTTGCCAATAAAAGAAATATTCTTGGAAATGACGACACCGACAGCAGTCCTACAAAAAGAATATTTAAGTCTCGCAGAGAATTGTTTCCGGCTAATCCTACAAATTCTCCGCAAAGTCCTAATCGTTGGGGTGCTTACAAATTAGGAAACATTTATACAAGGTTAATTGGCGGCAAACCCCAAAATCAACATCGTGCAGAAGACGATGTTGTTACTCTTATTGAAGTTGCAACGGCTTATGGCAAGGAATTCACTAAATATGCACAATTCAATGCTATATTACTTTCAGACATTCCGGTTTTGGGGTCGAAATAAAAATATATGCAATATATATTATATTCAAATGTTAAATTTTTTATATCATATAGTAATTATATATTTTTATACATAACGACAGTGTTTGCTATTTTTCATTTTTACCCCCACTGGCTTGATGTCATTTTATTTAAACTTATTCCTCGGTAAAGCGGAATGGCCACATATGCTTCCCAATTTCGTTTGTCCTGATCTCTCGCTGTTATTTTCTTCCAGTTGAGCTTTTTATTCTTGAATTTGTCCTCCTTACAAGTTATACAAGGACTTCTTCTTTACTCTTTCCGAGGGTTGAACTTACTATTAAGTCGCAACGTAGCTCCATTACTGATTTTGATATTTTAGTGCTGAGATTTCGATGGTTAAGTGCATAAAAGTAGTATCTCCGAAAATTTTGGTTTTGAGTTAAAAGCTTTGGAAAATATAAGGTCAAATTTACGACCTACACTTACGTATGGGGTGATTGTCTGGTGGCCGGCACTAAATATATCAACCCATCCCAAAGCAATGGATAAAGTTCAGAGGATGGCAACACTGCTAATAACAATTGCCCTTAGAACCACACCTTCCAAAGCTCTGAAGACTATTCTCAACTTTCTGCCGTTAAATCTTTTTGGTAAGCAAACCGCATCCTCAGCCGCCATTTGGCTTAACTCAATCCAGACCTGGAAACGAACCGACTTCGGTTACTCCAAAATCCTGGACAGAAGAACTGCCAACAAGAACGACTATACCTCGCCCAAGCCTTTCTTTGAAACTAAATTCGACTCCTTCTTTCCCACCAGATCGGAATGGGAGAAAGGTCCTCCCCAATGGGAGAAGTCAGTGCATCTCTACACTAACGGCTCCAAATTGGAAGGCAAAGTAGGTGGAGGTATCTTTTCGGATCATTTGGACCTCAATATCTCAATCCGCTTACCTGACTACTGCAGCGTTTTTCAGGCGGAAATCTTGGCTGTAAAGGTAGCTGCGGCCCGCCTGAATCATTTAACGCTAGAACATGTATTTTCACAGATAGTCCGGCCGCTATTAAATTCCTCACGGGAGTAAATACATCACTAAATGCCATAGCTGAGAACCTGAAAGTACGGCTCATCTGGGTGCATTCACATAGTAATATTCCGGCTAACTGTAGGGCCGACGAACTAGCGAGAATTGGTACCACTCGTTCTGATTCGGACATTAACCACCAGCTGGGTAAACCGCTGGCCACTTGCAAACTGGAACTCTTACAGGAATCTCTCAGGATTGCAAATATTAATTGGCAGGAGGACCACACCTGACTGATTACCTGAGAGATATAGCCAAAACTTGGCCCTAAACGGTCAAGAGAGCTCATCCTACTCGGACGCAAAGCAATTAGCAGTACCGTAGCCGTTATTATGGGCCACATAGCCATACACGCCGATAGACTGGGCGCACCTTCAAACGACTTCTGTAGGAGTTGCCACGACAAAGAGGAAGAGGAAACCATACTCCACCTCCTCGGTAACTGCCCGGCCCAAACCAACCGTAGGTACCGGTTTTTGAGCTACCCATTCTGTGAAGAGCTAACCGAATCAGGCTCTACTCACGTCAGAGACCTAGCTCGATTTATTTGGAGTTCCAAATGGTTCCCGAAGACGGGTTAAGGCTGAACACCCTTCCCAACCCAGCCAAATTTATTTTGACTCCCCGTGAACTAAAGACAGGGAACAGGCTCGGTTCACAGGGGGCAACAGGTTCACCCTCTTCTTCTCTAGGTATTTTTATGGGGTTTTGAAATTTTTGTAGCCTCAACTTGTGGTCTCACAATGGGCCTTCTTGGCCTAAGTGTGCCCTCTTAGGCAGCCACTTTAACTTAACCTAAGGTCAAATTTCATGAAACATCCTATAATAGCCTTTGAATCAAAGAGGTGGCAACTAATCGGATACAGAAAGTTTTAGTCCTTGTGCGTTATTTATCAAAAAATTTATGAAATTTTATTAAAAATCGAGATATTGATAGATTTGTGTCGTTGATAATAATATTTGTTAATAATTTGTTATTTGTTAGCTTTCAATGCAGTCTGCATACGTCTCGTTTTCGGTCTGGGTCGGCATGATCACATATCCCTTTACCGTTCCGCCATACTGGGCTGTTCCTTACTTTTAGATTACTGTGCTTGCTTCATAAGATAATCAACACAAAGGAGCCTCCGTATCTTTATCAGTTTATGTTTCTTTCGCTCAGCGAGTTGCTTCGATTTATTGTTACCGCATTTTAATGGCTTGATTGGTGAGCGTTCCTGTTTTGTCCAGGTTTTTCGATTATGGAACTCCCTCTCTACAATCCTTTAGCCCGTTTTACTTCCTGTATGCGTTTTGGGACACTTTCATATAAGTTTTTAACTGTTTCTGTTGGAATCGGATACCATTTGTCTTCCACTCGCTTCCACAGCTCGTTTATTCCTTGTGGAGGTGTTGCGTACTTAGCTTGTTGTTTTAGATGAGACCACAATTTTTCTATCGGATTTAGGTCCGGACTTTGTGGTGGCCAATCTAAAACATTAAATCGCTGACTCTGAAGCCATTCCGACACGACTTTGTCCTTATGTTGAAATATTACTTCATCAGCACTCTGTAGCATTAGGTCGATCGCTGTTGGTAAATATTCCTGCAGAATCTTAAGGTGATATTCCAACTCCATGAGGCGTTATACATCCCCAGACCATTAAAGATCCACCCCGAATTTAACGGTCTGTTTTACTCCCAGTGGATGTATATTTTGTGGACCTCTCGACTAGTACCGCAAACGACCATCCAATTTAATCCTGTTAATTTTCATCTCGTCAGACCAAATAACGTTAAATAAAAAAAATTATAAGAAAAAAAGTGGAGTAAATAAATCATACACCTGTTTTCAATCGTTTTCGCTCCATGACCCACATTCTTTCACAAACTCTTTTCGAAGTTTAATATCTTTTGCTGAAAGAGCTCGTTTTTTGTCTTTTCTTTGGGCTTCAGACTAAGCGAACGCAACGCTCTTCTCGCTGTCCAAATGCTACCATCCACAATTCGAACTCCCTCGGGTTCAAATAACGTTTTTTTTGGTTACATTTGCGAGTAATTAATTTGAAGTAATTCTGTCCGTATTACCATTTTTCAGAATTCTGCTAACTTAACTTTGGCTAATTTTTACAACTTCGACAATTTTCCTAGTGGAATGTCCTTCAACTACCAATTCTTTGACCGTGACACCAAAACGGCTGATATTTTTTTCCTTTTCAGTTATTTATCACAATTACGGAAAATAGGCTCACACTTTCATGAGAATGTAACAGCTAAATGTTAAAATTGCGCACAACAATGGCTAATCTATTGCAAGTTTAAAAAGAGAGCAAATCCGGGTCAGAGAGTAACTCAGAATTTTGTTTTGTTTTAAGGACACGCAATAAATATTTCAACAAAATAAGACGACCATTTATAAGAAGAGAATACTGCGTGCTTGAAAAAGCAAAAAAGTTGAAATTGGTAGAATTCCTTCGTTCGTAGAGAAGAAGCAAGACTACGCTTTCTTTGACATTGAATCAGTTTTGCTCCTCAGTGTAAATAAATAAAAAATGTATTAAGGGTAGGTTCTAGTCGAGCAGTTGCAATTTAAATCCTTATAGTGTCTAGAATAAGCCTCTAAAACGGTTTGACGAAATTCGCAAAAATGTAAAAGTTACAGCCTATTTAGTGCGAACGCGTACCGAACGAAAATCATGCCTACGTGGTCGGGCCAAAAGCAGATACACGCCGTATTGTTTGCTCAGCAGGTATATAAATTCTTTTGTTTTGTTTGGACAAAATAATGTTCCTTGAATATAAAAGTCAAAATCAGTTTCACGAGGAAGAGAAAGGAATGCTCTATGGTTCAGGAATAGCTGACTAGCTGTTAGAAACAAAAATTATATCTTTTCCCACATTTTTTCTTTGTCAAACTTTAAACGCGTTTTACTCAAAATCATGTTTTTAGACACGCCGTGCAGAGTTTCAGTCGAACCGTTCAACGGATTGACTCCATTTTTTTTAAGAAAGATTGGATGGACTGCTTTCAACAAAAAATATAAATATTTACTATTTTTTTAACCACTATGAACAACAAAAGGGTAAAAAATCGACTTTTTTTCAACCGGTCGCCATTTTATCAAAAACCACTGAATTTTTTTCAAAGTGGTCCACGGCCCCGCAAATTTAGTTTACTTTGCAAATAACTTTGATTTTTGTGTTTCAAATAAAAGAGGAAGGCTGGATCCTGCACGGCGCAGCGCATTGCACGCGCCACACGGCTCCAGAAACGCGTGGATATCTCGCAAATTTTACAATTTAAAGAATTAGAAAATATATTTGTTTCTGAACTTAAGTAAATGTACTAACAACTGAAAAAGTTAAAATATATACATTATTTAACTTCAGCCAATTTTCAGGTTGTTCGACTAGAAAACCTATCCTTAAGGTAAAATAAGTATCGCTAGGCAGTATGGGATTTTAGTCTCCTTTAGGGAGAAAAATCGAAATTTCGCGAAAAATTATCTACCGACAAATGATGCAAGGCTGACCGCGACTTATTTGTGGAAGAATCTAAAAGGAATTAAATTGTATGGAATACAGATATAAGGAATAATGTCAGAATTACACTTGTGCCTGGGTAGTATACCGTCATCTTAATTTTATAAGAAATTGTATAAGCACTGTATGTCTCTCAAGGTCATTTGGTTTATTCCAGCCTTTAGCTGCCTATTACTGAAAAAGTAAAACTTTGTTTACTTACTGGGATGACTACATTGCCACATAATTTGCCTATCTAAGAAAAAAGCAGTAGAAGGCGGCCGCATATATGCAGTTAATAAGGTTATTATAGATTTTATATGGGAAGTGTATATACCATAAATCCGCATCTGTAAATTATCTAGAAATTCATAGATATATTCAAGAACAAAGAAAAGAGGTAAACTTTTGAAATATTGTACTTAAAATGTGCATTTAAAATAATATTAATAAAATAAAACTATGTGATATAATATCAGTACGTTCTCTAACAAGTATTACTTCTGTCCTCAACTACTAACATTCGTAACTAGCTCACTGCTACCCTTCTCAGCAGATTGAGCTTCTAAATTCGAATTTAACTTTTGAATGAAATCTTCCAGTGTCATCTTTTTGTGTATAAATTTCCGCCCGAATGTTTTTTTAATTTTTAACCGCCTACCTTTTATAACAGTTTTAGTAACATTTAAGCCGTCTGTGCAATTAAGGCTCCTCTTTTTTTTCTTTACATCTATAAATTTCATTTCATTTTTAATTTCAATTGGTTCTTCATAAATTGTTTCTAAATTTGACGATTTAAAGTTCTTCGGTTTGTTTTCTATGTACAACTTTCGTATAAAAGCAGCCGACATTTTAGGCTCTTTCTTTTTGGGTTTTGCTATAACACGCCTTTTACATTTTTGAAGAAAATTCTCCTTTGCAGTACGAGGTGGCAGTCGTTTTCCAGGGCTTCCTGATTGCTCGGCATTATAGTCATCATTAGAACTTGATCCTGGTGACGAGTTAACTTCCAGCGCAGACATTATTTCAGATAAATTATTATATATATCGCTAAAATAAATTATAATTTGTTCTGTACGAAACTAATGTATTCATGCTGTTCTCACCTTGTCTTCTGGACTGCACAATCATTCAAAAATGTATTATTTATTGAAAAACAAATATCCGACAATTCCATGACTTTAAGATGTCAAAGAACTCGCTGCCAGACTTGCCAGAACATGAAGTTGGATTCCATGAATTCTTGTAATCAAAAGGCGTAGTTTAAAGTTTAGTAGGGAAAGGGAGTCCATTTTTGTGAATATATGCATTTCATATTGAATATTTGTATTTCACACTTACTTTAGCGCCTTTCCAAAATTTTATTGAAGGTAATAGCAATTATAACATGCGTATATAACAACAATATCAAATTTAGTTAAATAAAATAAGTTCTGACAAGCAGTCGTTTTATTAGAACCACTATTTGCACCCTCATACATGTTTATACAGCAAGCAACTTGCATGAAACGAGACAAAACGTTTGACATTTCAGGTTTGAATAGCAACGGATTTCTGGCTTTGGTTGGGCATTATTGGTAATAAAAACTAGTGTAAGTATAAATCAGTAGCTACTAAATCAATTTTATAAAGTGTTATCTACATTATACCTTACAGATGCGTTTTGTTATAATGTAAATAGTTCTCATAAAAAGCCCTCAAGCGTTTGAGTCAATAAAATGGAAAACTCTGCACATCCTTCAGTACAAACAACATGTATCCCGGAAAATGATGCGTACCCCACTGATGATTGTGCTTCGCAAGATTTAAGTTTAATAGCAGGAGCAATTGTTACCAATGCTATGCATATACCTAGAAGTTTGTTTTGTCCATTTTGTGCTGACGAGTATATGTTTGAATTCACTTTAAAAGATCACCTAAAACGCAAACATTTGGACGAATTAATGAAAATAAACTCGATCGATCGTTTAGAAAACGTTCAGGAATGTAAAAGTTATTTATGTCCGTACTGCCGTGCAGTATTTTATTATTCAGGGCTACTTCCTAAGCATATAGCCAGTTTTCACGGTCGCAATATTCTCAATCACTGGTTTCAGAATAATCTGGGTGTGGAACAGTCTATACAAGATAGTGAGCCAAGCATTCTTTATGCTGCATGCTCGCCCGGGCTTACGGAAATATTTGAAAATTTGGCGACAACAGATAAATCTCGAGGACTAAAGTCCATTCTTAAGAAAACACCGCACAAATGCTGCAGTATTTTACATTCTCCTTCAGCAGTCTCAATTCGCAGAAGTAGAGGTGAAATTGTTAAGCGTACACTTTCTGTTCGGCGAGAATTACGATTCGATTTACCGCCATTACAAAAGACTCCTGAGGAGAAGGCAGTCAAGCATTTTAAACGATTTTTAAATATAAGAAAGTTAACCCGTATACGGAAATTATTTTCAAGAGAAAAAAGAAAAACGGACATATCTAATATTGTAACAAGCACGCCAAATAACTTTTTAGACGATAGCAACTTAAAGGTTGATAAAAAAGTAAAGGTTAAATCAAACCAAAGACCTTTATTTTTTAATTCCGAGAGGTATCAGTGTGCTTATTGTATGGATATGTACAGCAGCAATGCTGACCTTCTTGAGCACTTCAAAGAACATCACAAGAGGGGCAGGAAGATTGTATTTCCAGGATATCGTTGTGCCCAATGCGGAACGAAGTTTTTTAGAAATAGTTACCTTGTACGCCATTGTCAAGCAGTACACACGCCGCAGAGAGATTGAATGCACATTTTAGAATACTGTTCTACAGATTCGTTACCAATTCAATAATACCAAAGAATTTTTATAGTTATACTTGGTTGTTCTTGCAGGTAACTAAAGATTTTAAACAATGTACTAGAATTTAATATTTATCTATTATTTTCAATTTATAAAAAAACCTATTATGAAAATAAGACCAAATGGTGTTTATTGCAGCGCTTACTTAAACAGCATAGATAAGTGTTGGCATAATCTGATATTTATAATACTCCTATGTAAAAACAATTATAACTAACGCTGCTTGAAGGAAGAATATTGTATATTGTAGCTTAATTGAAACTAAAACAAATATGGATAATTATTTGCGATTAAATTATCAAATAAATTGGTATCAAATATTCGTTTTCTCTATAATAAATACATTTAAAGTGCCTCTGTTAGAACTTTTATTTGTTCAACGTAAATAGATATTTTGTATCGGATGTATTCAGATTGCATTTCGCCACCTGAAGAAAAATCGTCCATCTATCATTATTTAGAACTTGCAGTAGCTCTGACAACCCTTGCTAGTTTTCTTAACTTTAAACTAAAAACTTTCCTCAATTCGCTTTTTAGGATTCCGTGGAAATGTAATTTTGTTAAGTCTGTTCGAGTGTCCTAGTCTTGTTGCTTTCTTCAGTTCGTGTAAATCCTATAAGGGGTTGTGCAAAATTGTACCCAAAATCGATGATGTTGCAAGTGGTCCTATATATATTTTTAGCAACGCTGTTCATTCTAAACTTAATGATTGGCTTTTTGCCTGTGATTGGATGAATGTTTTGAATGAATTATTTTACGATTCTCTTTTTGTTTGTTTTACTAATTGTGTTCCTGTTTCAAGGTCTCGTGGTTCGCGTACATATCAGCCCTGGCTTAAAAGTCCCGTGAATAACTTAAAGAATGTAAAGAATAAAGTTTTGAAGCAGTTCTGTTCCTCAAGGAATGATGCTGACTACTTCGCTTATTTCATGTTACGCAACCAATTTCGTTCTGCACTTCATATATCTTATTGTGACTATTTGGAGAGAATTTAATCGACTTTGCGGGTTGATCCTTAACAGTTCTGGAGCTTCGTGAATTCTAATCGTTATTGTGATGGCTACCCTTCTATATTGAGTTTTGGTGATGTCGAGAGTAACGATCCCCTGACGACTGTCAACCTATTTGTCGAATTTTTGACTACAGACTGACACTAGAGATAAGCATAAACAGCAGAGGATTCTTTTATGCGAAAACGATATGACAGTGCATTTTAACACGTTTAAAAAGAGGCGACCAAGTCAGAATTCAAGAGGCGGCAGTCAAGATCGTTCGAAACAGAACGAAATAGCTTTGCATCATCGGCATAACAAAAAATTCTCCAGTTTTATGGAATTTGGGATACATCATTGATGTAAATAATGAACAGTAAAGGACTAAGGTGACTACCCTGTCGCACCTCAGAAGTGATACGGATCGAAACCGAAAGAATTCCACGAAACAAAACACGTTGGGAGCGCTCGGACAAGTACGAGCGTAGCCAATGAACAAAACCAGCAGGAAAACCAAGAATGGACAATTTATGAAGGATAATTTCATAATTGATTCGATCAAAAGCTTTACTGAAGTCGGTGGAAAATACAATCAACTTGGTAGCATTTTTAACCGACTTCCCAAAAACAAAGAGGTTCTAAGTTCGACGCGTATGTTTTTTTGTAATTTTTATTTTTTTGCTGTCTGACCGGGCATAACTTCGTAACGCGTCGACCGATTTTGATGATTCTTTTTTTGTTGTACAGAGTATGATCCCCCCTTGCTAATAGGAGACAAAATATTGGAATAGGGTGGGGGAGGGGTAGTCTAACTTTGTAACGCGTGGACCGATTTGGATAATTCTTTTTCTGTTGGGTAAAGTAAAGAAGGTATATAGAGAAAGTACCGCCAATATGGCCCAGGTTCGTTAAACTGCACGAAGAATCTTCCCTCATCCGGTTTTTTTAAAGTTGGCTGCTCTACCCTTAAATTAAGTATGGCGCAGTGCTGTGGTACAACATTTACGCGAAAGCACGAAAAACTCAACTAATTACATGGTAAATGTCACTATGACGGTTCTAAATCACCTAAAATTAATAAAATCTAAATCAAAATTAATAAACTTACACTTATTGCACGATAATTCTTCGATGTAATCGATTCAGTCTTTTCAATGTAATTCGCGCGCGCACTTTACCGAGAGGAAAATTAACTTTCGCGCCATTTGTCATTTGACAGCAAATTTGTAAATGTACATGGTGCGCGAAAGGGCACGAAAAATAGCGGAAATAGTGACCATATGGGAAGGAAGAAGTTTTTGTTTACTTAATTTGGTATATCGAATTGGCAGTACTAAAGAAGGTATATAGAGAAAGTACCGCCAATATGGCCCAGGTTCGTTAAACTGCACGAAGAATCTTCCCTCATCCGGTTTTTTTAAAGTTGGCTGCTCTACCCTTAAATTAAGTATGGCGCAGTGCTGTGGTACAACATTTACGCGAAAGCACGAAAAACTCAACTAATTACATGGTAAATATCACTATGACGGTTCTAAATCACCTAAAATTAATAAAATCTAAATCAAAATTAATAAACTTACACTTATTGCACGATAATTCTTCGATGTAATCGATTCAGTCTTTTCAATGTAATTCGCGCGCGCACTTTACCGAGAGGAAAATTAACTTTCGCGCCATTTGTCATTTGACAGCAAATTTGTAAATGTACATGGTGCGCGAAAGGGCACGAAAAATAGCGGAAATAGTGACCATATGGGAAGGAAGAAGTTTTTGTTTACTTAATTTGGTATATCGAATTGGCAGTACTAAAGAAGGTATATAGAGAAAGTACCGCCAATATGGCCCAGGTTCGTTAAACTGCACGAAGAATCTTCCCTCATCCGGTTTTTTTAAAGTTGGCTGCTCTACCCTTAAATTAAGTATGGCGCAGTGCTGTGGTACAACATTTACGCGAAAGCACGAAAAACTCAACTAATTACATGGTAAATGTCACTATGACGGTTCTAAATCACCTAAAATTAATAAAATCTAAATCAAAATTAATAAACTTACACTTATTGCACGATAATTCTTCGATGTAATCGATTCAGTCTTTTCAATGTAATTCGCGCGCGCACTTTACCGAGAGGAAAATTAACTTTCGCGCCATTTGTCATTTGACAGCAAATTTGTAAATGTACATGGTGCGCGAAAGGGCACGAAAAATAGCGGAAATAGTGACCATATGGGAAGGAAGAAGTTTTTGTTTACTTAATTTGGTATATCGAATTGGCAGTACTAAAGAAGGTATATAGAGAAAGTACCGCCAATATGGCCCAGGTTCGTTAAACAGCACGAAGAATCTTCCCTCATCCGGTTTTTTTTAAAGTTGGCTGCTCTACCCTTAAATTAAGTATGGCGCAGTGCTGTGGTACAACATTTACGCGAGAGCACGAAAAATTCAACTAATTACTAAAGAAGGTATATAGAGAAAGTACTGCCAATTCGATATACCAAATTAAGAAAACAAAAACTTCTTCCCTCCCATATGGTCACTATTTCCGCTATTTTTCGTGCCCTTTCGCGCACCATGTACATTTACAAATTTGCTGTCAAATGACAAATGGCGCGAAAGTTTATTTTCCTGCATATTGAATCATTCTTCGTTTGTTGAGTCGTTTTGTTGCTAAACCCGGCTCGACTGCATTGTTACAATGCATATTTCAATACAAATTACAAAACCATTGAGGTGATTTAGAACCGTCATAGTGACATTTACCATGTAATTAGTTGAGTTTTTCGTGCTTTCGCGTAAATGTTGTGCCACAGCACTGCGCCATACTTAATTTAAGGGTAGAGCAGCCAACTTTAAAAAAACCGGATGAGGGAAGATTCTTCGTGCAGTTTAACGAACCTGGGCCATATTGGCGGTACTTTCTCTATATACCTTCTTTACTTTAGGGTAAAGTATGTTCCGTGGTTGATACCGCGAGAAAAAAATTTTGTTGCGATGGGGGTAGGGGTGGAACCTAACTTTGCAACGCGTAGTCCGATTTCGATGGTTCTTTTTCTGTTGTATAGAGTATGATCCCCTATTTTCAATAGGAGAATAATTTGGTTCTATGGAGAAAGGTGGGGGGAGGAGTAGTCTAACTTCGTAACGCGTGGACCGATTTGGATAATTCTTTTTCTTTTGGGTAGAGTATGCTCTCTGGTTGATACCACGGGAAAAAAATTGTTGGTGTGGTTAGGGTGTAAGAAGGGGGGTGGAACCGAACTTTGTAACGCGTGGACCGATTTGAATGTTTCTTTTGCTGTTGTATAGAGTGTGATCCCCCATTGCTAATAGGAGAATAATTTGGTCCTATGGTGGGGGAGGGGGAGGGGTAGTAACTTCGTAACGCGTGAACCGATTTCGATTATTCCTTTTCTGTTCGGTAGAGTATGTTTCTTGATTGATACCATGCGAAAAAAGTTAAGTGGAATGGGGGTGGGGTAGGAGGTTCAAACTAACTTTTAACGCGTGGACCGATTTGGATGGTTCTTTTTTCGTTATATAGAGTAGAAGACACTAAAACGTGAAAAATAAACTAGTTTTTAAAGAAAAGTTGAACCGACTTCACAAAACGACATTTTGAAGTCGGTGTAAATTAAACAAATAAAACAACTGCAGAACCACAATTGAAGATAATACATAATACTATTTGAACGTTTCAGCTTACGGGATCATAAGAAATGACCATTAAATATGTTTGTTGTAGTTGTTTTTTGTTTGTTTGATTTACACCGACTTTAAAATGTCGTAATAGATATAAAATTAAAAATTATTTTACGCTTTTTAGCGCTTTTTGTGAAGTCGGTTCAACTTTTTTTTAGATTTTTAGAAGGTTTATTGAACTAATCATTCATCAATCATTGGAAAGATTGTCATAAAAAACCCCCCCCCCCCCCACATTGACATTCCGTTCATTAAAAACATTAGACCAATTACAGTTAAAAAAAATTATTTAATATAGAAAAATCGAACTCGTGGACCGATTGTTTCCCAAATAAGTACCAAGTTAAAAATTTTGTGAATGGATAGAGGTTCTGATTTTCAAAAGAGGAATCGGAATCTGTTAACATGATTAATTACGTAAATGAGGTATTTGGTCTTACGATGGCGGGCGATAAAACGAAACTGACCACGAGATACATATTTTGATGTAATTTTTTTTTGAAAACTAATCAAATGTTTAAATTCTACATTAAGACCGAGTCAGGTGAAGTTTTCTAGTTTCCGTCACCCCTTGTGGTTTATGAGTAGGAAAAAATTGTAACATACCATTTAACGTGGGTTTCGAACCCCCAGAAGAAAACAACCACAGATTACCCTAGGAGGAATTGAAATCCTTATGATAAAAAGCGAGCATTCTTACACACTGAATTATCATGACACTTTAATTAAATTTGAAAATTGATGTCTGATTAAAAATACAATTTCTTTTCGAGTTCTTTATTTTTGCTATATCAAATATACAAAAACCGACGTATCTATAACAAACAAATACAAGATTTTATTATGAATCTAGGCTTTTCTATTCATATAATACAAACAAATAAATTAATAATTATAAGATGATGTGAACGTCATTAACTAATTACAAAATTTTTCACTATTAAAATTAATTTGAACTACAAATTCGATAGTAATGGCCTTTTTTTAACTGCGATTTAGGCTTTTTAATGAAATACCTATCTACGGATTTTATCATAAATGAGATAGAACAAAATATAAGCGGTTTATTTTATTTCCAGTGATGATTCTCGATGATTCTGCGAATAGGAAATTAGGATAACGGTCAAAGTTGAAATACATTGAAACTTGTTTGCCAGCTCAAAGATTAAGCTATAAATAAAATATGACAACACAAAACTACACTTGAGATTTCAGTGGTTACAATCTGCCCGACAGTATCTCAGAATTTGTCAACAATATGTAATTTTGATTTGTGTTGTGCTCGTCCTGTCGTAACTTCGTTGGCAAACTTTGCATGTTGAGATATACGAGACTTAAAGAGCCTTGACCTAAACTACTTTTTAATTATGGATATAAACTGCAAAATTTTGATAAAATTACTTACACTATTCTTCCATTGAACAGCTTATGTTATATTTCATACGCAGAGGAGAGCGACTATAAACTATATGTAACCCAAAAAACCAATGTTTTTAAATGGTAGTATCAACAATGACAATATTTATTTCAAACTTACATACTTTGTGTTAAACACTTCTTCTACTAGTAAGAATCTATTTTTAATATGCATAAATACATACCAATTAAATGGGTTGAAGGGATAAACTTTGCAATTATGGGCGGTTTAACGGGTAGTAATACTTGTTATTCGATTAGAGGAGGGTTTGAACTTTAATTAAATCTCTCTCTACTTCCCGTAATCCATTGTTACACATATGACAGAAGGAGAATTTCACCCGATTTGATGGCAACGATTGCACATGGTAGTCTAATTTCAGGTGTAAACCGGATCGCCGGCATTAACCTGAACCCCCAACAGCCTTTTAGTGTAATCTGTTGTCAGAAAAAAACAACCATGGATTTAAAGCCTCGGATCTATTGCGGACAGGATAAGTTGAATTACAGTAACGAACATATTGCTCCTCGTGCGGCAATTCTCTTCAAGTGTTCAATTAAAGTTGCATAGTTTATCACTAGGGATCTTGTAGCTCTGTTGTCTTGTAGATCTGTTGAGGTGTCAACACACAGGGGAAAGCAAGAGGGTTTATTGGCTCGACATACTTCCCAAGAGATGTAGGGCTACCGCCTCCAAAGTAGTTGAAGCCACTGCTAAAGTTATGGAAAAGTCAGAATGAGTAGTTCATAATTGGCTGCGGTGCAAATGCTCATCATACCATCTAGGGTAGCAGTGACAACAATAAGCGCAGTGGGTACCTTTTAGAATATCTTTTAAATAATAATATAGAGATAATAAACAAAGTGGACGAATCCACTTATTGCAATATTTTACGACAAAACTCTGAACTGCCATGTATCATGGGAAGTCTTCATGTCGGATCATAACATATTAAATTCGATATCGAGGCAGCTTATGTGCAGCAGTTGGGGTGAGAATTCCAAGACTCACTGACTGGGATACTTATCGTGAGAACACCAGAGGAGGTCTTGAAGAACTCGATGACATAACACCATAGAGTCGGATGAACCGACGTATCTTCACAATGGGGAGAGTTAGATGGGCCATGAACTTATTCAAAGGCCCACAAATCCCCTGGCGGCAATGGAATCCTACCAGCTCTATTGCAAGAGGGTTTGGAGAAACTTCTGCTGACACTAATAAAGGTCTTTACTCTGAGCTATACTGCCAGTTTGTGGAGGAATGTAAAGGGTGGCGTTTATATCTAAAGGTGAAAGGTCCAACCTGAACGCTATCGCCCCATTAGTCTTATCTCTTTCCTACTCAAGGTAATGGAGATGATATTTGACAATTACCTTATACTGGCATACTCCATAGAAAACAAAGTCACTGCATGAAAATTAGCATGTATACCAAGTGGGCAAGCACACATTTTTGTTTTTTATACGATGTGGCCAAATCATATGGGACAACCCTTAGATGCGTTAGCATGGTTTTGGCCGGAACTTGAGTCTTGTTTTTTTTGCATTGCTGCGAGCTAGACAACAGCCCAGAGACGGAGTGGATTACTTTTAATTTCTTAATAAAAGCTCACGGGGTCATCATCTGGTTTCGAACCCGGGACCCATGGCATGTTGGTCTTGCCGCTCAACCTATTGATCCAACTCCGTCTCCGAATTACAGCTCTACACCAGTTAAGAGATTAGAAGTGGCGCTTTTGGAGAAAAAACAGCCCCTGTGTGGTCCCATTAGAAACGTCAGCCGTAAAAATGGGCATAAAACCTACGGTAATGTGTTACCTCTTTTATAGTCACTGGTTGTTGACGAATTCCTAGCTGAACTAAGAGATGCCGGCTTTGAAAACCAAGGATACGCAGACGACTCGGTTATTGTAATAGAGGGCAAGCACGATCAGATAATTTCTGAACAAATGCAAAAGGCCTTATTTAGACCAAATGTGAAGCCGACAGGAGGCACTTCATGCCAACCCTAGCAAAACAGTTATTGTTCCCTTAACGCGTAAGCTATAGCTGAAGCCTGAAAGCTCCAACTCTTGATAGAATAGAACTAGAATTCTTCAGAGAAGTTAAATATCTAGGTATTATTCTAGACCATTAACTCACCTGCAATCCTCATCTCGAACCCGTCCTGAAGAAAGACACAGCGGCCATATGGACGAAAAGCGTGAGGCCTTAAGCCTAAAATGATCCTGTGGGCCTACCAGGCGAGTATAGGACCCCTTGTCACATATGCAGCATTAGTATGGTGCCAAAAACGAAGAAGAAAAGAAGAAGACGAAACTACATGTATGTTTAGGAGTAACCGGTGCCGCATGCATCTGTTTAACTTTAGCCTTAGAAATTATGTTAGACGATTTACCTGTTTATGAAAGTATTCTAAAGGAATTTTTTAGTTTATTTAGATTTTTTGTAGTAATCAGCACTTTGATGAAATATTGTAAATAAATAAATAAATTAGATAACTTAATATCGGATAAAATTCCGAAAGAGTATAACGTCTAAATACCATTTAGGATAAAGATAGAAACAAGAGAGCAATGGCACTCGAGTAACTACTTCTTTGAAAGAGGATTTTTTATTTCATACACGGATGGATCGAAAATGGCGGGCAAAGCAGGCGTAGGAGTACGAGTATATGAACTAACATTTAGGCTCAAAAAGCGCTTGTATTTGTGACAACAATTTATATAATGTAAAGACATACCTCTAAGCTGATCCCGGATTGTCTCAATGTACTAAAGGAACAAGCAAAAACCAACAGGATAGCTCTAGCCAGGATAGTTTGCTTTCTTAAATAATTTCAGGACAAGGTTTGTATGAAATAAAATTTTTGGAAAATCTACCGAAAATTTTTTTTTTGTATTAAAATCTCAATAATGTTCAGTTTGATAGTTCTGCTGTCACATGTTCTCATAACAACAACAAATTCCACATTGAATATTGATATTTTGTGAAAGAGAATTGAATTGAAAGCGATATTTCAGTCTGTTATCGGTGGTGTGTTATCGGTGGTGATCATTCTTTAGTGTGTTGCAAACATTCAATTGATTTAAGTTCGTGGTTTATTTCTTTGAAAAAAATGCCACCAGTGACGCGTTGAAATATCGGTCGGCAATCACCGTGCATGATAGAAAACAAATGCTTCAAACGTTATCTGCGTGCTTTTTTGGCTGACACAATCACAGGCAATGACGGTTACCCCCTGTATCGTCGTCGCTCCGCAGAGGATAACGACAGAAAGATAATGTTGAAAGTCAAAAATAATAATGTTATAGTCGACAGCAGATGCATTGGGGCGCATTTACACAGTTCATTCAAGCAATGACGAATGTTTATACCTGCGTTTGTTGTTGGTTCATGATCGTGGACCGACTTCATTTGAATTTTTACGAACTGTCAATGGTAAGTTGTGCGAAACATACCTGTCAGTGTATACATTTGCTCGAGGATGACATTCATTGGTATCACACACTCGCTGATGCTGTTATTACGTAACCGCGCATCAAATTCGATCAATTTTTGCCATCATTATTTCAACGTGTTTTCCATCGAACCCACTTCATTTGTGGCACAAATATAAAGACAATATGGCACATTTTGCATCGAGTTCGAACAGCAACAGCGAATCCCGAACTTGAATTTAACGCAGAGATCCATAACGAGGAGGATTTGTGCCTGATGAAGTCCGGCAAATTGTTGAACGAATTAGGAATGCCAGCACCAGAATCGCCCCATGCTCGATGCATTCAATCGGGAATTTGAACAAGAACGACAATACGATCGAGATGCTTTGAGTCAATCAGTACGAACAAAGGTCCCACTTTTGAATCAGCAGCAGAAAACTGCGTGCGACACACTAATTATAGCAGTCAATGACGGCAAAGGAGGAATCTTCTTCCTCGATGCACCTGGCGGGACTGGCAAAACGTTCCTAATTTCATTGATTTTAGCTTCGATTCGCGCAAAAGCTCAAATAGCGCTGTGATAAGGAGGACTAATAGCTCATCTCCGCTCAAACTGCCACTGAATTTGCAAACCATAGATGAACCGACGTGCAACATTGCCAATAAATCAGCAACGGCGAAAGTACTACAAGCAAAATAATCATTTGGGATTAGTGTACGATGGCGCACAAACGAACATTGGAAGCACTCGATCGAACGTTGAAAGATTTGCGCAATAATCAGGACCTCTTTGGAGGTATGATGATTCTTCTGGCCGGCGATATTCGCCAAACACTGCCAGTTATTCCAAGATCAACAGCTGCTGATGAAATAAACGCTTGCTTGAAATCATCGAATTTGTGGAATTATTAGACATTGTCAATGGAAAAATTCCGGTTGACAATTCCATTGGCCTCATTTTGCTTCCACCTAATTTTTGTATGTGAGCCACTGCTCGAGAGTCGGTAAAACATCGGCGCTATATGTTTTCTCTTCAGACGGAAAGACAACAAATATCGTTCATTACCAAGCGCTTAAAAACCCCAACAAATGATTGTCAAAAAAATGAATTCTAATTTATTTCATTTCAATAAATTCATGATCGTACTGAAATTGTTTTGTTCACAAAAATTTAAAGAAAGATTGGGTTAGATGAATTACTTCTCGGTGAACTGACTGACTGGCAGACAACACACAGCCTAAACCGCTGGAGATAGAGACATGTTATAAAATAAACATATTTAATATTTCTTTTTTTAAGTTCACTTTTCATTTTCTTCATTAGTAAATTGCACCCAATGCAAAGCCGGTTCGGGTCGCTAGTTTTACATAAGTTTCAAGCCTTGCCAACTGTCGTATTTTTGAAAAGTTCTCTAAGATCTGTTAAAGTGGTTTGAACTTTGGGTGCTCTAAAATCATCAACAAAATAACTTGAATCGGTGAGTGGAAGAAGGTAATATCCCTATATCAAGTAAAATAGTAGACTATTAAACAAACAAAAGATAAAGTGTATGTAGTACTAGAGATCTAATACTACACACTGCGATTTTTTTAATAGACAGATCTACTAATTTTACATCATATAGGTATTTATCAGAAAGTTTCCTTTCAAAAGACTCTTGGTGGAAGTTATTTAATTTTGAAAAAAGTAAAAACACTTGTTTTACTTCCATATAATCGGAGTAGCAAAAATTTTGGGATGGTGATCGCTCAAAAATGGATGTCCGTGGTAGAAAGTGTAAGTACCACGCTGATGATGACTAGCTTACTTTCGGGTCGAAACATCCATCAAAAAATTTTGAGCGTTCATATTTTTGAGCGATCACCATCCCAAAATTTTTGCTACTCCGATTATGTGGAAGTAAAACAAGTGTTTTTACTTTTTTCAAAATCACATAGGTATATTAACTTTGAGTTATTATAAATGTGAATTCGAACTTAAACCCTTCTTCCACTCACCGATTCAATTGTTTTGCTTAAAATGTTGTACGTACTGAATTCTCGATGTAATCGCTATATTTTAAAATCCTAATTTTTCTTTTAAAATCATTCATAGGATTTGTGCCAGAGGTTTTTAAATAATAATGAAGTATATTTCGATGACTTTAACATCAACTAGGCTTATTTGAAGTTCGAATAAAAGGACATAAGGGGTTTCATTTAAATATGTAGTTCCTTTGCCTGAAAAAATAAGTAAGAAGAAGGTAAAGAATGCCTTTTTATGTACAATTTAACCCAAGATAACTCGAGTTAATATAGTTTTTGGGATCATCGATTTTTGCAGACTTACAAACCTACTAAATGATGTAGGAGCGACGAGGTTCAAACGGCTTTAACTATAGTCAGGGAGAGTGATTCTACTCGACTATTTGTTCTGTACCTATTTGCTATATGACGTCATCGCATGGAGACACCATAGTGTAGGTGGTCAAAACTTAAAAATATAAAACAAACAAACGTAAATAAAAGTTCCCAATATCATTACGGAACCTCCTTCAAAATTTCTTTTCGAGAAATATTGTCGTTGCTTTCTCAAATCGCGCTAGTATTGGGTAAAACTGTCAGGGCCATCCAAATCCCATTTCTTTTCACCCGAAAAAATGATCTTAATGTAAGTAAGAGGCATTGTAAAAAAGTATAATATTTTTGTTTATTTTACTTCCTTGAGATCAGTCTGTGCACATATTATTGGCAGCAAAATCCAGAAATTGATAAAGGAACGACAATATTTCTCGAAAAGAAATTTTGGAGGAGCTTCCGTAATGATATTGGGAACTTTTTGCGTAGATGGTCCGTTGGAAATACAATTTGTTTTATCAAAAATAAAAAGCTGCGACTACATAAACGTGTCGTTTACCATTTTGACGAAGAAAGGTAAAGGTAAAGGGAAAATAACATCAGGGTTTGGACTGGCCGTCCTGCTCGCCGGACCTTAACCCAATAGAAAATATTTGGGGCATTCTCGTAAGACTCATTTATGCCAATAATCGGCACTTACGATTCGATATCTGAGCTTAAAACTGAAATTTCGAAGGAGTGGAACGCGTTGGGTTAAAATTTGTTCAAATTGATGGCTGAGTCAATGAAAAAAAGAATTTTTGAATGCATAAATACTCAGGGCAGTGTAACTAGATATTAAATATTGTTTTGTATCACAATTGCAAAAATAAAGTAGAATTTTGTTTCGTTTTTTTTTAATGTTCTATAATTATGAAACGCGAAAAGAAGAGCTAAAATTGTAGTGTCTCCCTTCTTAAAACAGTACTATGGAATGATCGAAACAATCCAACAAAAAAAATTCTTTTTTCTCAGAGCGGAAGAGAGCGAATTTTTTTCTGGCAAAAGATGTTTTGTGCCAATGTGAAAAACCAAAAAATTATCGCTTAAATTGCATGAAGTTGGTAGGTGTGCTATAATTATGAAACGCACTGTATTCGATCGATGATTTTATATATGTAATATGTAGGTACCTGCATATATACATGTTAAACTGGTCGAAGTTAGGCTGTTAAACGACTATATCTTTTTTATACCTCCTTATGCAGTTAAAAGTTAAACATGTAGGAAAAAAATATTGCTGAAAGAAGCTCATAAAATCTATAGTTACACTTTTTTTTCTCGAAAACTATTTCTGAACTCTTAACTTAACTCTTGGAGCCGGGTCTCATAAATAAATAAGATTCTCTTGTTTATAAAACTGTCCATGAAACTTCATGCTTTAAACATCATTCTAAACATAGCTTGCTGCAAGTTAGGTACTACTACTTCAGTCTAATATTTTCTACTTACATTTGCATAAAACTACGCGTCTAAATACAATACAATCCATCACTTACATAAGAGTAATGATTGACTACTTGTTGTTTGGTTATGATTGGTTGCATTCTTGCAAAATTTGCAAATTTTGTTTGTTAAAAGCACCTTTTTGTAATTGGAACTTATCTTTTTCTCTAATTTAGTCGTTTTGGCATATTATTTAATAGTAATTCTACTAACTTTTGTATAATTGAGTAATTATTTTATTGTTGTTTTCATAATTAACAAAAATATATAAATAGTATTAAAAAGGGCGAAAAAGTTGAACATTTACTTTAAATAAATTAAATAAAACGGCGTTCACGAGAATGTATGCAAACTTTGTTGCTTTAAAATCGCAGTCTAAAAAGATAGCCCTAACTCGCATTAAATTCAAAATGACTTAAGCATTCAACAATATATACCAATAGAAATGTGACAATATTTTCAAATCGGAATAAGTATACGAAAAGGGATTGAACAAACAAACAACTTTCAACCTGGAAGGACCAAAATTACATACGAAAACAAATGTATAAAAAAGATTCTGGTTCGAATGTGCGCCAAATTTACATTAACTAAATTTCATATACATATAGTACATGAACGCAACAAATTTTTTTTATATTAATTCCTAGAAAAATAAAGTGAATAAATATACATAAATAACAGAGGAAAACATAATTCAGTCGATTTTAAATTACAGTTTGGTTACTTCCGATATTGTGGCGACACCAACATTTCGAGTCGATGTACTGGCATTAATGGTTTTAGGTAAATTGGAATAATAGCCAGATCTGCAATCATGTTTTGGGTCTTGGTACTGAATCCCAATAGACTGTTTACTAGAATTGCCCTTGGAATCGACACACTCACAAGGAAGTTTACCATCAGATATGTTGAAACTGTTAATTAAGTTCTCTGTTGATTTTGTTGTTGTTATTGTTGTTGTAGTAGTAGTTTCCTCCACAAACTGGGACGGTGGTGGCGCATAATTTTCCACGTCCGTAAATGTCGAATAACGACCGTATGGATTTTTTCGTGGTATCGAATGCCTTTGTTGAGTTACTTGTAATTTAATTGTAGGTTTTGGACCCACAGTATCCAAATAACCGTATCCAAATCCGTATCCTCCAAATGCCTTAGTTGTTAAATTGTCCCAGGATTTTGGTTTCTGAACGTATTGAGGATGACAAATTTGAGCTGCAGGTTGTAATTGGGTTGCATGAATGTGATATCTTTGTTGATATAAGTTTTGTTGTTGGTATGGTACTGATTGTTGCTGTAAGTGTTTCGATGCTACACTGGCATGATTTTGAAGCGTATTAAAAGATTGACGTGATTTTGTGGAATGTTGTCTAGATGCAGTTTGATGTTCGCTTTGCGGGTCCCAATAGAGCGTGTCAGTACTTAACGAAGTTGTATAAGACGCCGAACTGTCAGCGGGTGCAAATTCACTTGAGGTGCAAGAATGAAGGCTGCAGTGACTAGCTAATCCCGCTGTTAAGTCGAAATATCGAGAGCGATTTGGTTTGTTCTCAGAAGGGTAGATATTGGCTTGATGTTGTTGTTGAGTTTGTTGTGGTTGCTGTTGATGACGATGATGATGGTGATGATTAGCATTTGGAGATGCATGAGACTGGGAGCGCGGTCTCTGTCTTTCCTTGATATCTTTATCACGATGCTTATGTTTATGATGATGTTCTTTATGATGTCGAGCGCGACGTCTTGTTGGCACACAATGAGGGTCGCAGCAGGGACTAGCTAAATCGTAAGCATCAAGACTAGTATTATCTCCGTTTTTGTCAACCTTCTTTCCAAAGTGTCCCATACAGGGATTGCAGTAATGTCCATGACAGTGTCGTCCAGATTTGGGTGGTTTTTGTTGTTCAGACTTACGTGAGGCATGTTCATCAGGCTGTGGCTGCTCTGCAGGTTGCTCGGATGCTACTTGTTGAATAGGATTTTGATACCGTTGGCTGGTTTGATGAGAAGAAATACTTCCAGTATTTTCTGTAGATCCAGCTCTTGTAAGTATATAGTGGTGATCACTAGGACTTCGTGAAGGGCCCACGCTCACAAAATACTCTCCACTGCTGCTTGACGTGGAAGGTTTCAAAACATATCTATAAGTTGGATCGAGATACTGATACGTAAGCATAAATTGCGCTGGAGGAGGGATTATATTATTTCGTTGTTTTCCTATGTTGACAACATCTTCCGTTGAAAGTGTTGGACGGTAAAATGCTGGTTGTGTATCAGCACTTATAGGTGATGTACCATTTTCAACTTCGGTAGGTGAGGAGCTAGCTTTTTTTCTTGCTGGTAAGCTATGCGTTTTCCACTTCCCTTCAAGTAGTTCACGTTCTCTTAGGCATATTCTTTCAAGTTCAGTCATTTTATTTTGCAATATATTTTGTAGCTGAATGTATCTCATATGCAGTTCAACCTTGAAAAAAAAATTTCAATTAATAAGGCAATGTGAATACAAATTTACTCACCTTTCGTACGCAATCCTCAAAGAGCACAACCATTCGCATACGAGTATCACAGTCTTTGATAAAGGCAACAAGAGTTTTATGGTCTGCCTTCTCCATATCTGTTCCATTAATAGACAAAATTACATCTCCTTCTCGCATTCCAGCCCTATATGAGGGACCGTCATATTCGACATAATCAACGTATGTTATCATCTCAATTTCTTGTTCCTTTTTGTAGTGAATACCATAAGTTTGCAAGGTGAATCCATAGGTTCCACTTTTCTTCTCAACAATTATAGTACGACGTCTGCGATCTTCTTCTGGCTTTGTTGCTGCTATACGGTCTGATTTAACTCTTTCAAGGACATGCGATTTCTGAAAGGAGTAAAAATGGAACATGTGACCTAATTTTATTACTCAATGAAAAACTACGTAATTAATTTATGTAAAGAAATCATCTTTTGTGAAGTGTGTAAATGCAGGTGCTCGAGGTAATAGGATGTCATTTGAAAATACTTTGTTAAATAAACTAAAGTAATGCCCGCCGGGAAATTAGTTTTTATAACTTGGGACAGGAAGCTTATTTCTAAAATAGACATATTATGATTCACAGTGTCGCCTGTTAGTGCATATGCCAAAAGTAGGTCATGTTTTGCAAGAGATGCATGAGTAAATTATTTAATCAGGAGGAAGGTGACAGACTTTCAAAGAAAAATGTGCAATACCTGAAAGCTTTAAGCCTTCTCTTTAAATCTTAAATCAGCATTCTTTTCAGTGTTATACGGTTTTGCACTTCAAAGTGCAATCAAAATGCAATGTATGTGGTGCCATAAATTAAGATGTGGAAAAAACGTTCTTACAAGATCAAAATTAAAACTCTTACAACAAGCATTAAGTTCTGCTTTGCTATACAAATGAACATGAACGTTACTTCCTCTCAAAGCACTTGCTCGTGGAAAATTTTCACTAACTATGGCTTTTTAATTACTTTGCCCTTAATGCAAGCTGCATGCAATATCTTTCTCTGGCACAGAGATATCTTTAGTTTCTTATATTTAAGAGCCATTATACATATACTATATTTGATACGATGGTTTCTCTGTCGATGTGCAATCGCTTTCAATCAAAAGTTTCGTACCTTAGTATCATATCATAGTTTTGATTTATTTAAGCATTCATTTAGGTAAGTTTAATTAATTTCATACTCCGCGACATCAAGCACGAATGTATATACAGTAGTTTTCCTTTATAAATATTTTACCTATGTGTTGTTATCCTTGGGGTTGAGTTATTTTAGAAGTCTAGGGTACCCCCAAAACGGGGTTCTATCTCCCCTGCTATGGCTAATGGTCATGAACAATCCTGCTGGAACTTGAGCAAGGGAGTGTTAAGGTTGTGGCTTACGCGGACGATGTGATGATCCTGGTATCAAGGTTGTTTCCCTCTGTTATCAGCGAGAAGGTAAGCAGTTGCTCTAAGAACTGTGGACTTATGCTCTCACCACAAAATCCGAGGTACCATACTGTGCTTTACCTAATTTAAACGGCCAACAACTCTTACTATCCTCCAGTGCCAGGTATTTGGGTTTAATGCTGGATCCCAAACTGAACTGTGAGCGGGAGTGGTAAGAGGAGTGGGTAAAAATACATGTATAGCCCTCTGTCTTCAGACGTAACTTTGGTAAAACATTGGGACTGCAACCCAAGATGACACTGTGGTCATAAACAGCGCGTCCAATTCTCACCTACGGTTCACTGGCTTGGTGGATTTTAATGAGTAAGGTTTATAACCAAACCAAGGTAAGTAGAGTGCAAAGATCTGCTTGAATCGGCACTACCGGTGCCCTACGGTCCAACCCAACCGAAGCTCATGCTCATGCAGTGCAGTAAGACTCAAAGAATCTGGGTGCTGGGTTGCCAAGCCCTATGGCCACAGCAACATCCTCAGCTTAAAACCTAGAGGACTGGCCAATGCATCAACTGACTACATTACGCCTTTCACAAATTTTGAAAAAGGATTCAGTGTCAGGATTCCAACTAGAAGGGAATGGAGATTGACGGAACCGGCCAGCAACTATGATATCGTAATATTCACGGATGGTTCTAAGATAGAACAAGGTGTTGGTGAACATCTACCGATCACATCGAGCTACTTCTGTGTATCCATTCACCGAAACAGAACATCGCCATTTTTACAGATAGTTAGGCGGCCATTTGGGCGCTTGATTCAGTTATCATTTCTTCTAGGATGGTGCAGGACTGTCGGGAGTTACTTAGCTCCTTGTGCAGTCTGCTTAACGTAACCTTGCACTAGGTTCCGAGGTTCAGAGAGGGCGCAGCTATACAACGTGGCCATGTTGAAAATATTCGTATCCCACTAAGTTCCCTTAAGAGTGAACTCTTTCTGCATTCCTTGGCGCTTTCAAATACCAGATGGAGCACCCTGAAAGCATGTAGCATATCCAGGCAATCTGGCCAAGTTATAATAAAAATGGAACATTCGATATGCTTAACAGACCGAGAGCTGTTATCGCAAAAATCACTGCGGTCCTTACGGGCCACTGTCTTTTAGGTGAGCATACAGCTAGACTGGGCGCCCCTTACAATACACCCTGTCGCAGATGCAACGACGTGAACGGAAAAGAAACCATTATTCACCTTCTCTATGATTGTCCGGTTCTTGTCAGAATCAGAAAGAGAGCTACGGGGAAGTACTTCTTTGAAAACCCGAAGGCAATCTCGCGGGCAAAGATTAAGGAAATAGTCAGTTTCTTAAATTCCTTTGATTTGCTTTAGTTTTTTTATCCCATAATAAACTTAGCCGGCCTCAACTATGATTTTAGATAAGAACCAGGGTTGTGAGTGAACTGAAAAAACTGGGTCTTACTGGTTGTGGCATCAAAATGGCGCTATAATAGTGCTAATTAGATTGTTACCGTGATGGCGACGCTCACCACTTAAAACAAACTAACCAACCATAGCGGCCTTTCGGGCTTGAAGCAGAAAAGGCTTTACATCTCATCTAGCCTACTTAGTTTCATCGGTAGTTTCTTATACCCACACGAATAAAATAATTAAGTTTTAGTTGTTTCAAGACTAGCGAACCTATCATTGATGTGATCCGTAATAATCGACTACCACACACAACTTCAGCATACTCTCTAACGTCGGCTGCGTGATCTCTTCGCAGGAGTAAATCTGTGGACCGCTTAGGTGTCAATAGATAGTGCGTTGATTTGAGAGCAATAGAGACCATTAGTAGTAGAGGTGTCTGCCCAATAACAGATACTCTGATGTAGCATTCAACCTGATCCATCATAGCCTTGTGAATGCAAACTAGCTATCACATATCGATTGATGATGTGAAAGAGCTCTTCCGCAGATACTTATCTTGTTCGGCCTCGTGAGACATGCTTAATTTTGTTCACAGTATCGTCGGTTTCGAGGAAATGGTTGCAATATGAGAATATTGTTGTTTTTCATTCAGATTCTTCAAATTTCTTGAATAAAAATCCAGAATATCCTTATTTCCAGATTTCGTTCCATAAAATAAGCTTAAGCAGCTTAGGGCAAACTGTCACATATTACAAAAAGAGGTGAAAATAGGGGTTGCAAGTGAAGATAGGTACAAAACTCTTAATCTCAAATATATTTTTAAATACCCCCAATCTCTCATACACTCCCTTTTTCCCATTATTTATGCTTGTCAAGATAGGTTTTGTCATTATACAAATTTTTAAATGCTTCTCCTGAAAATCTACCAATTTTGAGTTGCGACGATCTTCTTGAAAACCGACGATATGTGCCCGTCATTTGGCAAAACTCGAATTACTTAATTAAATTTGACACACTTGCTAAGCCATTCATTCATATGTCTTGCACGCGCGCTGTAAGGAAGGAAAACAGGTACATTTAATTGAACCTGGCAGCTTTTGAAGAGGACTCACGTTGGGTTCTTCGAATTGGAGAGATGGTGGGAGCCATTTACAGCAGTCCATGGCTCCACAGATTGATCCCGTCGAATTTCAATCGGTTTTAAAAATTTTGTGCCGTAAATAAAGAATCCATGCACTCATAAAAAAATTCGGCCAAGTGCAAGGCGCACTTGCGCCATAGAATAGATACTTCATAGAAGAACATCTTCCTAAATTTCCCTGGTCAAGCGTGATCGAAATACTCTGGCAATATTCTAGTAATTTGTATGGAAAAGTAAATTCTACTGTCAAACAGTAAATACTAGTAAAATCAGTGAGCGAGAATCAATTTTGTAACTCTCAGAGGAGAAATTTCCCTTTTTGTCGATTAATTCGTATAAGCGGACATATGTGTTGGTTAAGTAATTGACAGTTCTAAAAATTCGTTATTTCGATTTTTCTTTCGCGAAACTACGAAATCTCTTAGTTTATATCTCAATGGGACAGGTTCACTGTGATCCTTGTCACTTGGTCTAAATAATTGAATAAAAACATTAACCTTACAAATTGGATGCAAACCCAAACTTATTGCTCGGATGAAATGACATTTACAACACATACAAGATGACTGAGACATTTCCCATTTGGGTAATTTCCTCTCAGCGACATTACCATTTAAATGAAAAATGTAATTAAGTGCCGGGAAATTTTTGCAGTTTTGTTCGAAGCTGGTCTACTATTTGTATTTATACTATGCTCGCGCGATGAGCGTTCCATACAATATTTAAAAAAAATCAACAGATCTATTTATTTTCTTCGGAAGCTATAAATAACTGGATCTTCTTTTATTTTTCTTGTACTATAGTATATATCTTATATAATATATATTCTTGCTTGCAGACTTCGGAAAAATTGTATTTTTTTTGGCACATTTTTGCCCAAATGTAAAAAAAATTGCTGCGGGCAAATGACTGTTACAATTTCAGCAAATTTAAAGTCGGTAGCAATAGTGGTTGCTGAGAAAAACGGGCGTGACCTACGCATATAGAAGCATCGACCTCTCACCAAAAGAATTCTTTGATCTTTTACGTACGAAAACCTAAAAAATGGTTATTATCGAGTTGACATGCACATAATAGGGTTCTGTAGAGTTATTTCTAAATTTTTGATTAATTATTTTTACCACAGTGCTTGTTATAATTTTCATTGAATGTATTAGCCAAAGGCTACATCCAGGAATTTTTCGCAGATATTTTGTTGTATGTTTTTCTTCCAAACACTTGGATATTGGTATCAAAGAATAGGTATTGCTGAATACTTTACTAATTGATATTCATCAAGAAACAAGAGCACACTAAAAAGAAATAAATAAAAAAATTAAACTTAAACGTTAAAAACCCGACTGCGTAAAAGGCGAACTAAACCGATCGAAACAAGATGAAATAGAAAATCCCTTACCCTCAACTTTTTTACCATTTTTACCCTGATTGCTTCTTTAAGACAGAACTGTGACCATTTTAAGTTGAGGGTAAAGGATTACCTACTTCACTTTGTTACAATCTTTTTAATTCGCCTTAGTTTAAGTGACGAGTGATGCCGGCCTAGGCTAGCACTCCAATTAGCACTTTAGCGCCGTTTTGACCTATAAAACCTAGGAAACGAGGCAGTAATACTAAGACGCCATCGAAACTTGAGAACTATGCTAGAGGTATTAAGAAATTAGCCTAACACCTTGATCTTTATAACTGAAATTGCTTTAAGGTTCTGCAGAATGTATAGTAATCTCATAGTGTGTTTCTTCTGGCTCCCGCCAAAGCAGCGTACTTGCGAAGAACGTGAAGTACAGTTTCTTTTTCGCTCTTTGCAATGTGTTTTGTTATAGGCCTATTTATTAGACAATGGCCTGTGCAGACCAAAGATATTTTTGTAATGATGTCACGAATAGAGATGAAAACTGCCATTTTCAAGTAAACTTTCCAGGAAATTTTCAAAGTTGCTCGGAACTTTCGGATTTTTCTCCAGATTCTCTTCTTTTTTATTAATTCAATGTTTTTAAACAAACAATTACAGAACCAAACCAAGACCTCAGTAAGGTCTAAAATAGTCTAAGGATGGAACAAGTATTGCTTTATTGGGAACTTAATACGAATTGTTAAGTTTGTGGGAGGTAAATTAAAATATAGTTTTTTACACATTCCGGTTAGTTTTTATGGTACGTATTCTGAAAAATATGTACGCGTGTTAATATACAAATACTAGTATTTGTTGGTTTTCTCAATTTACACGGATTCTGTTGTGATATAACGTTTATTGTTCACACAGGAGTCGATATTTATAGTTTTACATTTCCGATTTCGAGGCTGCTGCTGAGGATATATCCAACGATGAGAAAAATCTTATCTTCAGTACTATTGAGAAGAGGCGTCAATTTGTTGAAAAACCCATTCACTACGCTGCTTATATTTAAGACCCTAAATGCCTAAATTATTGTTATTATTATTAAAAAATAAATTAAATTTTTTTTCAAAAACAATGGTTTTATTTTAATACAAAATTGCACTAAAAAGTAGAAAATAATTTTTATTCAGTATAAGCTGATCAGAAAAATTTTCAACATTTGTAAAAAGAAAACCATTGGGCGCTCATAAAATATTGCTTTGTCTAATCATTTTGATTTACGTTTACATTTTTACCTTTATTAATCCTCACAGTACATCTATGGAGCTGAGCTTTTATAGTGTCATCCAAAGCAACCTCGTCAACCCATACAGAATTTCAAACATAACAAAACCATTGAATTAACGATCCACTGATGAAAAAACGGTTAGGGGTAATTTTAATTATATTTTGGAAACTTTCCTTTTAAAATAGCAATACTCCCAGGAAGATTGGGAAAACTCCCGGAAAATTCCGGAATACTTCCGGCTTTTTCAACACTAATCACGAAGCTTGTTAAGCAGTTATTTTTGTTAAAGGTTGGCCAGGTCACTCTAAAGATGGCACAAGTTGAGGCTACCTGGCTATCCGTAAAAGCGTCAACGTTCAATATCGGTGATTCACTGAGTCCGAACAGAAAATATGTCCTCAGAATCGTAAGAACGTTTTACTAACACGGTGGAGCAGGAGCACCAGCGCATACTGCTAACATTGTGAAGGCAATACTAAGTGAAAAATTCCATAACCGCTGGATTGGACGAGGTGAACCCATTCCTTGGCCTACTAGATCTCCAGACGTTACCCCATTGGACTTTTTCTTATAAGGAACAATGAGAGATGAAGTTTATTTAAGCCGTGTTAACACTAGACAGGTCTAAGTTAGCAGAATTGGGAATGCAGCGACGAAAATACAGGAGAAGCTGACTAAAATAATTGGGTTAAGCAGGGAATTGGTGCATCCAAAGTGGCGGTGGACATTTTGAACAGCTTTTGTAACTTATTAATTATAATTATCAAATTCAATAAAAAACGTTTTAGGATTAATTTGAGTTTAATTTCTTTAAATTGTAGATTTTTGTAATATTCTCCAATAGGATTTCTACGTATAAATGTCTACATACTTTCCCTACGCAGGCATGTCGCACCTTTTGGGGGGGGGGGGGGGGGGGGGGGGGTGGATGGTTCTTTTTTTGTTGTACAGAGGATGATTCCCCATTGCTAATTGAAGAAAAAATGCCCTAGGGTGGGGGAGGGGCAGGGATAGTCTAACTTCGTAACGCGTGGACCGATTTGGATGGTTCCTTTGCTGTTGTATAGAGTATGATCCCCCATTGCTTATAGGAGGATAATTTGGTTCTATGGTGGGGGAGGGGGGAATGGGAGCGAGAGGGGTAGTCTAATTTCGCAACGCTTGGACCAATTTTGATGATTCTTTGTCTGTTGGGTAGAGTATGTGCCCCGATTGATCCCGGGAGAAAAAAATTTTGGTGGGTTGAGGGAGGGGGGTAGGAAGTTGAACCTAATTTTTTAACGCGTTGACCGATTTGGATGGTTCTTTTTTTGTTGTACGGAGTAGAAGACACTAAAAAGTGAAAAATAAAATAGTTTAAAAAAAAAATTTGAAGCGACTTCACAAAAAGCATATGACATATTGAAGTCGGTGCAAATTAAAGAAACAAAGCAACTACCTAACCATAATCGAAGATACTATATCAATTTACCTAAATGTTTCAGCTCAAGGGATCATAAAGAAGGACGATTAAATACTTTTGTTGTAGTTTGGTTTGTTTCTTTAATTTGCACCGACTTCAATATGTCGTAATAGACATAAAATTAAACATTATTTTATGCTTTTTAGTGCTTTTTGTGTAGTCGGTTCAATTTTTATTTTAAAACTATTTTATATTCTTTAATTACATACATGGGTATACAATGCAGTCTCAGAGATGGGTGAAATCACCCTCTTACACAAATAGTATGATTTGTGTAAGAGGGTGATTTCGCCCCGACATGGGTTAGACTATAAAACTCTCTGGTATCTACCCGAGTAAAAAAAAAAGTTTTGAAGTGAGGCTGTACAAGGGCCGTACAAGGGCCGCAGTTTGAACATTTTGCTGGGTCGTACAAGGGTCGTACATGGTCTTCTTGCAGGACAATTGGGCCGCACAAGATTTTGCCATGGGTCGTACACGGGTCGTAAACGGGCCGTACGGGGGTCGTAAACGGGCCGTACAGGGGTCGTAAACGGGCCGTACAGGGGTCGTAAACGGGCCGTACACGGGCCGTACAGGGGTTGTAATATTGCCTCTTACAAGGTTGTAATATTTTCTTTATCCACCCACGGTAGATCACCTTTCCAACCAACTTTTATATACTTCAGTTGAATTGCTTCACTAATGTCTGTGATTATATGAACTGATATTTCACTACTTTCCGACCAAAAAATTAATGTCCACCAAATTTTCTTTTTATAATTAACCATGAAAGTGCACTATATCAGAACCGCAATACTTTAACAGGAGAAACGTTCACTGCTAACTGACCACTGTCTGTAACCCGAAGAACAAGCCGAGTTCAATTGTCATAAAACAACCCAAAAATTCGTGTTTATTTCCGTTTTGATCGTCAGCAAAACAACGGAAAACTTGTAAAGAGCCATCTTAATATTCTTTATGCCAGAGCTATAGTTTTTAATTTTGCTGTAATGTTCTTCTGTACCGCAGCGTTAACGTTCAAGCTTCCTAATTTCAATTAGCGGAGCTCGAGGCTCTGTTAAATCATTTTTTTTTCAGTTTTTGTTTTATTTACATAATGCAATTTACTCTTATATATTTTCAATAATGATATGTATAACTTTAAGTCAGTCTTTATTAACAGTTCGGATCTCGTTGTTGGATCGAACGAAACTGAAATTATTCGCAGTCTATTGATCAAATTTAAGTTTGCTGAATGTTTGAATATATCAGTATTTAAATGTTGTAAAGTGATATTGATAAAGAAAATAAACTACATTTTATTCACAATATAATTATTATACGGTTGCCCACCCTACTGTGTACGGCCGTTTGGGTTTTTCACTCGAGTTTGGACCGTGTACGCCCCGATGTACGGCCCAGTGTACGGCCTTTCGGGCTTCACACTCGAATTCGGCCCTTGTACGCCCCAGTGTACAGCCCGTAAAATTGTTCGGACCCTGTACAGCCCTGTATGCATATAATACAATGATGAGATTTTTTGTAATCTGATTTTTTGTTCTCTGATTTTGTAAACACAGCGGTCGGCACTCCTCCACCCCTTTTATCTATACCACTGGAAATAAATTTCGGAAAATATGTAACAGAAAATTTCGCTGCAGTACGGTGACAATACCTTTCCATTTAAATGTTTGATTTCTCATTGAACTTCACCCTAACTTTCCACTTCATTACATTCCTTGACAACTCATCCATGTGAGGAAATAATGATGTCCACTGAAAATGTGCAACAACGTCGTACATGTAGACTATACGAAAACAACTCTAATTATTCCGCCATTAATTTTTTACATCAATAGGTACGTTTTATTGTTATACTCTGCATGGTTCACGGTGGACGCCAATGTCATGGTCAATGATTTTTAATTCAACGATGCTTCCCATTACAGATCAGACTCGCACTCGTACGTGTCCACAATATGAATAATTATTTAAGCACAAGCTGGTAAAGATCTTTTGTTATTATATCAAAGAAATTAGGAAGATAATGATTCAATGGAAGTGTTTTGTTAGCGGTTAAGACGCAAATGATTTTCACTTACATATTTTTAGCACATAAATTCTAGTTAGAAATGGTCTCTGGCAATGAAAGGGACGCATAAGACAAAAGAAGAATACAGTTGACGTAGTTTATAACACTTTAGATATCCAAAAAGGTAGCAACTTTAGGCCAATGATTTAGTTTATTTATATCAATTATGTAACCACTATTCGCAAACCTTTAAGATTTGATTGTTATGGCCACAATGCTTATATTTTTCGAGTAATTTCTAATTAACTTGATTATGCACTCACATGATTTCCATAAGTCATTATACGAGACTAAAGCTAAATACACACCGAATAAGTCATCATCACCAGGCTGAGTTAAACAAAACATCTGACTAAGTCTTAAAATACGCACGACCAAATCAGAGAGCCAACACCAAATCAGTGAAAAGTTTTGCTTAACTTGGCAAATCCCCACTTGCAAAATTTTAGTTGCAAAGCATTTAACCAACACACACCGATTAAAAAATATTTAAAATCAAAATCTATAATATGTGGGTGAAAGGCATGGCTATAGGACTGTTAAAATACACATACTGATTAACTCTCGTTTTTTAAAACATGACAAAATTGGTTCGCGAAAAGTCCATTGGGGTAATAGAGGAATCCGGCTAAATATTAGGTCCACTTGTAGTCTCGTCATCAAATCGAATTAAGTACTTCTCCCGCCCCATGACTCACAAAGGGTTACGGCTAGTAACCTTGTTCGGGGTTGCAAACAAAGATATCGGTGATTCAGAATTCACCCTAATTTGGAATTCCACTTGCAATAGTTGTCAATGAATCAAGACATGCAGCGGGAGAAAAATTTCGCCAGATTCCTGAATGATTTCCAGATGGATATCGAACCACCGATATTACTCTACAACCCCAATTATCTTTTCGCGTCATTTATTGATGACAATAGTATGGTTCGATTTTTTTTGTTTCGTTGATATGTAAAAAATTATCGAAAACGATGTTGGTGTCAAATCCATACTTTTTGGGGTCAGTATGATGAATAATGACATTCCCGATACCATTAATTAATTTGGTGATAAGAGACCCGTAGGGATGGGGATGGCAAGAGAGTGACATGTACAACTAATCCAAAACGACCCGGGCTGATCTTGAAAACTACTATTTCGGTTCGATGGGACTTTCACGGGAAGGTTCAGTATTTCCTTTGTTAAAGTTTAGGGTATTACGAACGATGGAGGAGGGGGTCACATGTACAACTAATCCGAAACTACCGATATAAGTATGGAATGCATGCTTACTTCCGATGCGGTTAAATATTTTGGCGATAAGACACCACTAGGGATACGGGTGGGAAGAGAGTGTCATATATAGTACAAATAATCGAAAATGACCGATATTAGTGTCGAACCCATAGTTTTCGATACCGTTAGATACTGTTCGGTGGGGTGGCAGGAGGAAACCCCCAAGGGTGGGGGTGGGAGTAATATGTAAAAATAATTGAAAACGATATTCACAGACCCAGTTAGTGGTAAATATTAATATTTATTGAAAGAATGTCGTCTTACCGAAAATTATTATTTTTAAGTACTACTTTGGTATAAGTAACGAATTAAATCAACTATTCTATTTGTATTGGGACCAATGACTATGTAAAGAATGTAGTCATCCTTTTTAACCTTAACGTTAACGTGCGTTTAGTAAACTTAGATGGAGGATAACAGAAGAATTTAATCCCACCAAAAACATTTCATGTGAAGAAGGTTGCCAAGCCTTACAAGCTCATACCGCTTACACTGTTAAAAAGTTATCAGAGGTACATATATGTACATATTAACCCAGTACATTTTGAAAATTTTCTTACATTTTCAAATAAAAGAAACATGTAAATCGGATCAGACGTTGTCTTCTATAATTTGCAGAGAAGAGAAAAGAAGAAGTAGAAGAAGTGATAGTGATTACCCTACAGTTTATTTTGATATGCTTACTTGACGAATTCCTTGTGGGATCCATTCATCGGGTTATTATTGTAACCTATAGTCTCTTGAGCGTCACAATTCCTTACTACTTACTCCATTTTTCTAAAGAAAAACTGCACAAGCCTATTGGTAAACAATTGCAGGTGCTTAGTGATACACTGGACGATGCCGCATTTGACAACCATTAAAGGTACTTACATCTTACGTTGAAGAATAAAAGCCCTTATTTAGATCTCTGTTTATTTCTAATCCGGAAGGAGTATGTCTTTGTTTATAATTATGCCAAAGCTCAGGGAAAACTTTATTGGAAAATTTTTTATTTTTTTTTTATACGATGTGGCCAAATCCTAGGGGACAACCCTTTGATGCGTTAGCATGGTTTTGGCCGGAAGGGAATTAGGGTAAGGGTAGTGAGGAAGCTTGAGTCTTGTTTTTGCATTGCTGCGAGCTAGACAACAGCCCAGAGACAGAGTGGATTATTTTAATTTCTTAATAAAAGCTCACGGGGAGATCTGGTCTCGAACCCGGGGCCCATGGCATGGTGGTCGTGCGGTTCAACGCATTGATCCAACTCCGATTTGGGAAAAATAAAGTAGAGGTCAACTGAAGAAGATGACCATGCACTTTTTGTCTAAATTTCGTAGGGCCCTTAAGAGTGGTAAGAAACAAGAAGATGAACACTGCTCCCTAGTTTCACTACACGGACAGTGAGAGCTATTTAAGATTCGAGTATTGCATGAAGGGAGAGATCTACCTGAGAAATTTCGTTGGACTATAATCATGGAAGCAGCAATAAAAGAGCGATCGGCAATCAACGTTGTTTCAGCGTTTGTGAGAATCAATCTTTGAAGCAATCGCGGTATTCCGTATTGCCAATAAATCTGCAAACTTTTTTAAATTTTGTCTAATGCGTATTTTGAGGTGTCTTGTCCCAGAACAAATGTGAGACTTGTAGATCAGCGCTAAGTAAGATGGAATAAAGTATCCTTTCCATTTCGTCTAAGGGAGAGCTCTACCTTGGAGCACCATTTTTTAGGTGCTTATGTTTCAATTTTTTTGACGAGACAAATAAACATAGACTAATCCTGTTTTTTGGCATTTATTATTAAATGTTCATCGAAAAAACAATTTTTTTGAATTAAATAAACGGATATGACGGCTGTCGAAGCTGGGTGTCTGTAAATCTGCGGGGGCAGACGGTGACAACGATTGGGCTGCCCCAGTTGCCGTTACTAGCTTGGATTTAACCTAGATAGCGTTGTTAGGTTTGCGTTTACGTTACCTATACAAATAATAGAAAAAACGTACATACGTGGTTAAGTGCAAACTGATTTGATGAGTTACTTTCAAGCAGTTGATAATATAATAAAAAACTTTAATAACGAAATATAGAGATCCTGAGAAAATCATTACATTAAGACAATACAAGTAAAGCGAAAACAAACTTCTTTATTATTTTTTCCATATGACTCCTAAAAAAGGTCTTCCTTCTAATGGGATGCCATAACAACTAGAAAAATTGGAACTGTGATATTTATAGAATAATTTCAGAGAGAGAGAGAGAGAGAAATAAAGAGCACAACAAAAAGACAGTCGAAAAGAGCGCAAAAGAATGGCGGTGCACATTTAAGCGGGCTCTGTGGCGATTGAGCTATCAGCAGTCGTCTAAATGGGCTCAAATATTGAATCCGGATAGCATGTAGAAATTACCAGGTTATCTTCCCTGGTCTGGCCCAAGCCTTCACTACGGCTTAAAAATCATACCATGGTTCATCAGTCTCTGGCCAAGCTTTGGCGAAGCTTAGGCTGAGCCATTAATGCCGATTAGGAGTTTTTAGGCCAAAACTCGTTTTCCTACCCAAGCTTAAACTGCCAGTCTTTGGCGATCCAGCCTCTGCCCCACTCTAAGTAAGTCTCCTTCAGTACCTAGGTTAGGTAAGGTTACGGCGGTGGCTATCGGAAAGTCTATCAGCCTGACATAGACCTAAGAAAGGTCCGCTATGTTATCACATCCGCGGGAACGCACCTGAATGTCAGTGTAGGGTTTATTTAGAACCAGCCACAACTGCTAATTAACCGGAGAAGCTGATTTAGCCCTATGTTAGCAACCTCGTCCAGTCCACTGAGGAACTACGCGCCTAACTCTTTGTTCTGCTGGCCAGGCCCGGGCAATCGTAGAGTAAACTCTGAACGCTTTCCACTTCTTTCTCGTCCACACAACTTCTACAGAAGTCGTTGGTGGGGATGCGTAAGCGTTCTCCGTGTCTTTCGAAAAGGCAGTGGCCAGTAATGACTGCCACAATATTTCGGAGATCGGTGTGGCTTCTCTTTAGCAGGAAAGCCGTTTTCTTAATGTCCCAAACTGTCCACACCTGCCTTGACATACCGCATGTTGTCAATTGTCTTAGCAAGCTTAATAGCCTTAAGGTAAACTTCTCTTTTCATCTTCTTTTGCAAGCATGTCAGCAGCATCATTGCCCTGTATCCCACTACGACCCGGGATCCAGCAGAGAGTTACCTTGTGCATAGCTCATAAGTTCTGGAGATTATTGTGACACCTACGAACCACCTGCGACCTTATTACTTCTGAGTTCAATACCTTTATTGCCACTTGACTGTCTATATAAATTCCTATTTCTCAATGGCCAAAATCTCTGCTAACAATATAACGTTACATACATATAAGTAAACAAAGATCTTTCTTTATTTATTATTTCTGAATTGAGAGATAGATATTAAATATTAGAGTCATTTAGTATCACAAAAAAATTCTGAAAGTAATAAAACTCCTGCAAAGTTCTTGGTAACAGTGCTGTTATTGTGTTTTACGTGCTCTTAATGTACGAGCGTGCAATTCGTAGATGGTAGATCATGTGGACAACAGTATAGACACACCGCAACCACTTTTCTTTGTCGTATATTTTTGGAGCGTATTAAAACTAAACGTGTCGATAAATATTTTCAATGTTATAGTCAATCCTGGCTTTGTTTGGGAGTTAATTATTTTGAATAACCATTAATAAATAAAGTTTATTGGTAAATAAAAAATATTATGTACATTTTTTTCCTTACTACAAAGCTAGGTTTGCACCTAAAAACCAGCGTCGGGTCAGGTTTTTCAATATCAGATTGGGCCATATTTCCGTACCAGCATTAGAACTAGTTTTAATACTACCTTTGGGCCAAGTTTCACAGCCAGCCGATGGGATGAGTGTTCGAACAGGTCTTATGCCATTCTTGAATACCAGGGCTGGTGCGAATTTATCACCTTAATATATTGCAAGGCTTGGGCCATGCTTCGATGACAAGCTTGGGCCAGGGTTTAATAGTTGTTGTAGGATATAACAACAACACCAGACGAAACAAGATCAGCACTTTCTTCTATAATAGTTGACAAACATAGTCTTCTACTTAGATAAAATTGTAAAGTCTGTAAATTTTTTTGTAAGTATCATGCCTACTCTATATATTTTCGCTGGGTCAGTATCAAAAAGGACTGTTTTTTAGATTTAATGGTTTTACTGGCTTCAATGAATGCTATTACTGTTGTTGATTCGTAATAATAGTGCTTTTACGGTAGTCTGTTAATTGGAAAACTCTAACAGATACGTATATAGGTTTCATAATGGAAAATAAATTTATTACTTTTCTGAATTAATAGTGGAAAATGTTTAGATAAAAATTAAAAAAAATAGTGGGATTGAGTACTGAAAATAAAAATTGTAATAAATCATATTGGAATTAAAATAAAAGTAATCTGTAATAAAAGACTGTTGGGATTAAGTCTAAAAGGCTTAGAGACAATCTATACGCTACACAAATACACTCTCGAAGAGATAGAATGGTTAGGCTTTTACACAAAACAATACAAACGAAATTTCTAATACGCCTCGGAGACGGAGTTGGATCAATGGATGAGTCGAACGATCACCACGCTATGGTTCTAGGGTTTGAGTGTCGGTTTCCCCGTGAGTTTTTAAATACAAATCAAAAATCCACTCTGTCTTTGAGCTGTTGTCTAGCTCGCAAGGATTCATGAATAAAACACTCAAGCTACTCTCGTTCTCCTTTCCCTTCCGACCGAAACCATGACAAAGCATCATAGGGTTGTCCCCTAGGTTACATCATAAAAAAAAAGTTATGGAACGTGAGAACCAGTGTGGATAAGCGAAGATCATGGAGATGGAGCACGAAATTACCCAGTATAAAATAAAATAATTACGGCATTTACTTAGTTGGTTTTGATTTATGTCGCAGGTTGCTCATTATTATGGATAACTCTAAAGAGAATACCAGCCTCCGGAAAAGTCTTGATTCTGTCAGAATACAGTCCAATCGAACGAAAAAATTATTTAACAGAAGCTGAAATATTTTTTAGCTAAAAGTAAATAGGTTGAATTCGTATGTACAATTTAAAAACTGAAAAAATACTGATAAAATATTAATTTACCGGCGATTCATCAATATCGTCGTCGCTACCTTCCAGTGCCTTTTGTTTTTGACTGTGATCACGTCGATCTCTTCCTAAACTACCGCCAAGGCTGCCACTTTTGATGAAGCTTGCACTGCATCCTTCAGCTGCCATAGCTAAATTTTGTTGACTAGAAACTTTTGTTGCACTACACATAGTATTTTTTTACTTTTAATTCTCTGAACAAAAACAAAATATTAAAGATTTTAGCAGTCCTAATTAATGAGATAACGTTGACTTCTTAAATGCTTTTAAAACAAGGCCGACTATCATCCATGCAGTTGCATTTAATCAGAAGTGTCGGGCACATTTTTTAAAGAAGTTATTATAAATTTATTGATTCGCTGCAGCAATTAACAAACACTATGACTTTTTCGATTTAAAGGACTTTGAAAACTGCACTTAGTTTTTTTTTGCCATATCGTGTAAACGTTACCTCAACATGATACAGATATTTTAGCCAGTTGGGAAATACATGTAGCCATGCTTGGGGCAATGCTGTAAACACATCAATAAAACAAACAATTTATTTCGTTTTCGTGCAATTTGAGAGAATCCTCCATTCTTGTTAACAAAAAATTTCACCAGCACAAATGTCCAAAAACTTCCTCATCGATTTCTATGGACAGCCCGACAACACAACACCGACACAGTTACTGAACTAACAACTAAACCGGGTACAGCTTCTATCCCTTAAAAAATGGTCACTTTTGCACTATGACCTGGCACCGGGATCTGGCTGGAAGTGGCAACTTCAAAGGCAAGGTGGTTTCGTCTACAGGATGGAGCAAATATTTTACATTTCTCTCCGGTTGTCCTTTGCGAAATTACCGCACCACTCCGCCAGTGTTTTCATTCCGAATTCAGAAATTTTACTATATGCGATGTGGTGAATCCGTGCAAGATTTCACCATCAATAGCGCGCACATGTCATGTTTACTAACTGAGCATGCGTCCCGACTCTGTCATCACTCCAAAAACGCTCGAGTTCGTGTATGAGGAAACGTACTTTTATCCGTTTTCATGCCGTACCGTGAAGTGATGCACTCCCCATTTGCTTGTCTGCCAACAAAAGACTGTTCCCAGAGAGGAGAATCGAACGCATGACAACGGCAACGACAATTTTATTATAGTGGGGCGGGTGATGATTGTATTTCGCGTGCAGATACAATCCCCTCCTGGTGTTTCCACTATAGTTTCTTGGCAAAGTTTCGTATTCAAATTAACCTACCGCAAAGTGTCGTGGTGTCTCGGTTTCTAAGATGGAATTGTGCCATATGCAAAAGAACGACCGAACGGCACACAAGGTGCAACGGACAAATAATGTTACTGCATTAGATTCTATGCATTTCGTTTTTATAGAGGGCAGCCGCAGCTGATTATTCTTCATTTCGTTGCTCTAAATCCAATTGCTCTGCTTCTTGTCTCGGTACAGATAACGCAATAACGGTTATTTCTGTAAAAGTACGCTACACCATTGCGAATAAGTGTTGTATGCCCTTTTGTTTGTTTGAACACAAAAACGCTATAACTGTTATTGTTAGACATTGTACACCTGATGGCATTGCTGGGAATCCCTTTTCACTCTCAACTGAATTATGTTTAATTGTTCCGCTGCCACGAATATTTTATGAGAACTTGAGATGGATGAACAATACAATAAAACTGTGAGGATAGTTAGCGTGAAGAACAAAGTGCAAATTTGCATCTATAAGTGGCGGCTTTGCTCTCGACGGCGACGTATTGATCTTGAATATTTTGTGCGCTTTTATAAATGTTGCAATTAATGACACAATTCTCTCAGTCTTTCAACTTTTTTTTAATAAAAAGGTTATATATAATAACTAAGGTGCAAATTATACGTATAAATTATTTTCTACAATTTCCACTGAGATCGCAATAGATATCCAATGAATTCCAATGAATTGAACTTTGAATCCTACTTTTCTTAGTTCAGTAAATCAAGTGCGAGACGGGCTCGCCGAGGGTTCCGTACCTTGAAAGGTTGCTAATTTCTAAAAAAAACTGTTAGATATCGTTTTATATTTCTTGTGATGTTTACACAAACCTCTATCAATGATATTATTATTATTTCAGTTGTTAGAAGAAGGGGGTGCAGGCAGGGTCGGCTTTAGATGCAATGACGTCCGGGGCGTAAATGGAATGAGGCGCCCTTCGATAGTATTTTTTAACCGACTTCCCAAAAACAAAGAGGTTCTAAGTTCGACGTGTATTTTTTTTTATGACTGACCGGGCATAACTTCGTAACCCGTTTACCGATGTTGATGATTCTTTTTTTGTTGGCTAGAGTATGTTCACCGATTGGTACCATGTCAAAAAAAAATGTTTGGTGAGGGTGAGGGGTGGGGGTGAAACCTAACTTTGTAACGCGTTGAACGATTTGGATGATTCTGTTTTTGTTGTACAGAGTATGACCCCCATTGCTAATAGGAGAAAAAAAAATTTACCTAGGGTGGGGGGAGGGGGAGAGGTAGTCTAACTTCGTAACGTGTAGACCGATTTGGATAATTCTTTTTCTGTAGGGTAGAGTATGTTCCCTGGTAGATACCACGAGAAAAAAATGTTGATGGGGTGGAGGTGGGGTGGGGTGGAGGTGGGGGTGGAGGTGGGGTGGGGTGGAGGTGGGGGTGGGGTGGAATCTAACTTTGTGACGCATGGACCGAATTGGATGGTTCTTCTGCTGTTGTATAGACTGTAATCCCCCATTGCTAATAGGAGAATAATTTGGTCCTATGGTAGGGGTGGAGGAAGAGGAGGGGTTGTCTTACCTTCGTAACGCGTGGACCGATTTGGATTTTTTTTTCGTTGTATAGAGTAGAAGACTCTAAAAACTGCAAAATAAAATTGTTTTTAAAAAACAAGTTGAACCGACTTCACAAAAAGCGCTAAAAGCATAAAATAATTTGTCATTTTATATCTATTACGAAATTGAAGTTGGTGCAAATTAAACAAATAAAACAACTACAGAACCACAATTGAAAATAATACATAATACTACCTGAACGTTTCAGCTTACGGGATCGACGATGGGACGACGACGGGATGACGATTAAATACTTTTGTTGTAGTTGTTTGCTTTACTTGATTTGCACCGACTTCAAAATGTCGTAATAGATATAAAATTAAAAATTATTTTATGCTTTTTAGCGCTTTTTGTGAAGTCGGTTCAACTTTTTTTTAAAAACTATTTTTTTAAAAACAATTTTAATATCACCTCGGTTTCTTTTTCTTATGGGATAATCAATGTAATGCAGAAATAGTCGAAATTCTCGAATTTTTAAATTTTTATTATAATCAAAATTTTCAAATATCAATTCCAATTAGTTTATTGACTGAATCTTTGCGTTGTTGTGTTAAATCAGTAGCAGCAATAAAAGCTCTTCAGGCAGCACAAAATGTTTGGTTAAAGTCAGAATTAAAGAGATGATATTCTACGAGAGATCACTTAAGCTTGTATCTCTATGTAGTACGTAAGCGCCTGACCAAGTTAATGCATGCGTTGGAGTTTGAGTGGTTAGATAGGGATATTAGAGATAGGTTCGAAATAATATGCAAAGAAAAACACCTCACTCAAGAGAAAAAATTGCTTAGATTAATAAATACTAAAGAAAAGGAACATAAAAAACAGATGCTTAGGAAAGAAAATGACGAGGATATAAAATTTCATAAGAGAATAATTAATTTAACAGATGTAGAATTTACTTTAAAAGAAACTACACTTTTAGCAAAGGGTTAAAAATATACCCCAGAACAAAAAATAACGAAAAAAGACCTTGAATACTTAGCGGTAGAAACTGAAGTGGCTATTAAGTTAATGTTGCCTAAAACCTAAGAGAGTAACCTGTTAAAAGAACAACGCGCTGCCCTTATCAGAAATTTTAACAATACAAGGCGAATCTGGACGAGGTAAATACCATACAAATTCTAAATAAGCAAATTCTTGACAATTACTTAGTTTTAATTAAAGCAGACAAAGGAAATTCCTCCGTAATAATGACAAAAGACATATATCAAAGTAAAGTCAATAATTTTTTAAACTGTGATAATTTTAATAAACTGAACTGTGATCCAACCAAAAAATTTAACCGCGCTATTAGGATAGGTCTCGACAATAGTAAGAATTTACCAGTTGTTTCTAGCATAAATAGCCCTAACTACTATTTTTTCGAAATTTTGCATAACAAGTAGAAAACTATGCGACATAAATGGAAATGAAGATATATTTTATAAGGCCCCCATGATACCCCACTTGACTTAGTAACCCCATTTTCACCACCTTTTCGGAACCTGTTGCAATAAAAATAAAAATATTTCTGAAATTTTCCCATTTTTAGTAAAGGTGGTCAAGCGTTATTTCAAACAATTCTAAATTTCAAGTCGATAGCATAGGTAGTTGCTGAAATAAACAGCTGTGACAGATAGACAGACGAATTTCTTTTTTACCATTACCATTGTACGGAACCCTAAAAAGGTCATTTGCGTAATTTGGTTAGGTAGCGATTTTTTTTTGTTTTGTGTAGGTGAAACCGTGCTGCTACACTCTGTCCAGGATGAATTAGATACACTACGCATGGGAGGTGCAGCCTTGTTGCTAACCAAACTTAATCGCCAATCACTACTGAACTGGTCACCAAAATCCGACTAACTTAACATCCTAGATTCCGGACCAGGGTACGTAACATCTCAATAATTCAATGATATGCGCCGACCTAGCAAGCGAATATAACAAACAAGAAGCTCACAAACGAAAAGAAACAGTGACAAAAAGAACAATATTTTCTTGGGCCATCTGGTTGGGTAGCAAACATACTATTCATAGAAGTTTGAATGTTAAGCATATTATCAATCTCAGATTTACATTTGATTTGCGATAGGTTTTTTAAGCCTAATTCGCTGCCATGGCTCGGTAAGTTCTTCCTGTAACTTCAACAAGTAGTCCAGTCGTCGTAACATCTCGATTATTGCAATTAATTTCCGCCTCCTGCTCTGCTGATTTCGATGTTATCTGTCTGTCCTAAACCTGGTTATGTTGCGGCATAACCGACACCGAGCTCTTTGGACATAGATTTCAGATTTTTCAGCGTGACCACCACTTTGATTTGTGCGGTCTAGTCAGGGGTGGGGTGCTTTGTGCCATCAGGACTAGCATTCCTTGCTGCTCGATCATGCTGGTCGCTTGCTCCGACGCCTTGGAGAAAAAAGTTTGTATGTCTCCACTATCTACATTCCCCCTCGCTCACCTTCAGTTGTATTTAATCAACTCTCTGCGTCCACAGACAGTCTGAGCGATGCCCTGCTGCCCTCCGACGCGGCTATTGCTTTTAGTGACTTTATCCTTCCCCACTGGTTGGATTCGGTCCTCTGAGACCAAGAAGTTGTTCCTTTCCCATTTGCGTACTCTCCAGCATGTTCTATCCTTCCTCTATCTTCCACCTGCACCTCGGTGGGTCTTTTACAATGCAGCGACGTCGTGAATAAATCGGTAAGGTCATTAGACCTTGTTTTCTCTATGGACCCGTGTGGCTCGTTCGTGAGTAGTTGCCTTACTCCCTTAGTCCCGCAAACCAGGCACCATCTTGGAACCCCCTTTTACTACTAGTACATAAATTATCCATAGTAGTAAAAAATTGAAATGGTGAATGAAAATTTCTAAACCAAGATTCAAGAATACAACTGTGATAAATATGTATAACTTAAACATAAATAAAAAGGTGGTTCCTAGGGATTGTATAGCATTGGTTACTGTGCTGCAAATAGTACCCAACTTAATCGAGTACGATAATTCCAACTATAAAAGTATTAGAGCAAAAAGTGGATAAATGAATTCGTTACGGAAAAAAACAAAATATGCTTAGGTTCTATTATAGAGAAAATATTTAAAATATTTGTTACAATGATCACTTGTTTTTTATTCTATTTATAAGACCTCCTACTTTTTACCTTTAATAAGAAAAAAAAAATTTTGAGTATCATTTTATATTAAATAGGTAGGTTTGCACATTTCCGCACTTAAGCATATTTTTGCCATGCTGGGTCGCATAAACCCATGAAAACCCCACAAGCAGAATCCACTGCGCAGATCCATGCTATTCAAAATATATAGAGGAGGGGTTTTCCTAACTTCTTGGAGTGGAGGGATGAAACTTAAGTTCGTAACGCGTGGATCGATTTGGATGATTGTTCTTTGGTTATTTTATGATCTCCTACTGGTACTATGTTAAACTTTCGGGGGTGGGGTGGGTAGGTGGCGGAAATTAACTTTGTAACGCGTAAACCGATTTGAATTATTATTTTTTTCTTGTATGTTTCCTCATTCTTACTATGAAAAACTTTGCACTTTTGGTTAGAGGAGGAGGGTTTGGCCTAACCTTGTAACGCGTAAACCGATTTGGATAATTCAATTATTGTGTTATGAAGTATCTTCCTCCATTTGTGTCAATAAGAAAGTTAGTTAAAAGTGAAAGTAGGGTTGGCAGCACCGACAACTGTCTGGCCGAATTTCCTTTTAATAGAGTACACCACCTAATCGCTAAAAGTATAAAAAAAATTAATATTTATAGTGAAACCTCCCTTTAACGGACACCTCCGAAAAGCGAGCAACTTTTTCAAGTCCCAAGCATTAATTTGCCTCAAACTTCCTCTTAACAACGGACATTTTCTTAGGAATGAGCCTTGACCGCTACAGACCAATAGTTTGCCAATACTGACCAAAGTCCATGATATTAGTTTAATTGAAGGTATAATTTTTATGCAACTTTACATTTTTACTACACCGATTAACATAGTTATGTTATATTATCATTAATTTATATTCAGATAACAGAAATTGGCTTTCTTGAATAGCGCATTTCGTGAATGCTTTGGACAAGTTAATTGCACGGCGGGGCACAAAAAACCCATATATATTTTTACATAAAGAAGGCAATTAAATTTTCAATTCTTTATTGATTTAGATATAAAATATAAACCAATAATTTTGAATGCGTTTCAGGTACTGTGCCTATATAACGCCTTGTTACAATTACATTTTATAATTTAACATTTACAATCGGTTTTAATTCCATTTTTTGTTCTTGTTTGTGTTGTTCTGGCTCTATGTTTAAATAAGGTGCTTTATGTTGTGTTTTTCAAATACTGCTTTGATTAGTGTAAAATTTTGGGGATGCAGTAGTTCCTGTAATGGTGGAAATTCACCCTGCAGGCTGTTCCTTGCTACGCTACATTCCATTAGTATGTGCAGTACTGTGCCTTCTGGCATACTAAGCACCCTGGTTTAATTAAATCTCTCGTAATCGCAAGTAAGATAGAAGTCGATAGATTTTTTATTTTACGAGACTATAAGTTATTATTAAATGAATTTCATAAAAACTTGAAGATTTGTTTATAATTTGGTAAGAGGAGCTGTAATGTCTGATGCGTTTATTAACAAATTTTTTCCCAACTTACTTTTAAATCATATTTTTGCACTAACCAGGATCAAGTCATAAACATTCACACAAACACGTTAAAAACATAAAATAATGCGCTAGTTGACTTCATCAGACATTCTTTTGCTGGATAATAATGTAATTAAAGTCGGCAATTAGTGCAGTATTTCGTAAAATAATTCTGTGGCCTCCCGGAATAAACACTTAAGTCCGTTTTTTCCAAAATTGAGTTAACATCGAATTTTATATCTTCTATATGATACCTTTCATACAGTAAGTCCAAAGATTGTAAAAGCAGAGTATTTAACGGTGAAAACACGATTTGTACAACGACGTTAGCATACAATGTATATGCGGAATGAAACATAAAAGCCTCAATTTCTCAAAGAGTTGATGGCTTAGCGTATGGAACTAGTTCTTTTTCTAAGCTCACGGATAGGAATTTTACACGGTACCGCTCTTCATCTAGTTCTTTATTCTAAGGTTGATGGACTTAAGTATAGTTATTCCGGGAAGCCAAGGCTGGCGAATGAAGCATATCAACCTCCATTTCTCGTAAAGTTGATTTTTGTACTTAAGTGGTTATTTTGGAAAGCCACCGAATTAAACACAAAACGTGTGTAAAATATGCTGAGAGTAGTAATTATTTTTTATATTTCGTTAGGACAAGCAGGTCCTTGTTTATTTTATTATTTATGAAAGTCGACTCCCACTGGTTTAGTTTTCCACAATTAAAGAAGAAGAACAAGACGTAAAATAAATGACAGATTGTAAAGACAGAAGCCGGTGGTTTTTTACTTATAATCGTTTTTCAAAGTGCTGTATTTTAAAAACATATTTAACCTTTAAAACTATTACAGTGTAGATAAAAAATAAAGTAAAAAAGAATGGCTTCAGCACCTCCAACAAATGCTTCGACTCTTCTCCCTCTAGGTATTTTAAAAATTTACCTTGCTAATTTTATAACCATCGCACCATTGTAGAACTTGTTGATAAATGTATTGGATCAAGAATACATATTATTATGAAAAATGATAAAGAAATGGTAGGAACCTTGCTTGGATTCGATGACTTTGTTAACATGCTTTTGGAAGACGTCACCGAGTATGAAAACACATCAGAAGGGAGGCGTATCACCAAGCTGGATCAAATCCTTCTTAATGGCAACAACATAACAATGGCAAGTTAAAGTAATAGTAATAAAAGTCAATAATATATCTCTTCTTCAGCTTGTGCCAGGAGGTGATATGCCGGATGCTTCATAGATTATGTTTTCCTGAATTCCAATATAATAAGTCTACTTTGAAAACCAAACTTTGTTTTTTCTTGATTGTTTATTGATTTTTAGCTACATAATTCACAGCAAAAGGTAAAATTTAAGCATTATTCAATTTTGTTTCCTCAACCGACGATACCGTCGCAGGTTTTATATAAGCAGCAGATGTAGACACCGGCATCGCTTAGAGTTTATACTCTTTAAACGATGACCGCTGTGACGACCCATGATTAATTTTTGCTAAAAACATTGATACATATGCCATTGGAGTTTACATAAAGAAAGTCGGTCTGAACTTACATTAAATTGTACGCCCAATTGCAATCTCCAGTCGGGTGAAGTTCTCTCACCCTATGTCCCTTAAGGGAATACGGAAACAAGAGGGAGAAGCAATACATATGTAATCGTAAATAATGTACTGAATTTAATTCTTTTAACTGAACTAAGTACATTACGACTGCAATTGTAAATTGCTGGAAATCTAATCGCTTGACACAGCTTGGAATTGGTTCTTTTGTAGATAGGAATACTACTTCCAGATAATAAATATTAAAGCTGCCTAAAATGCTGAAGCAGTCTAGGTTATTTATTCGTTTTAACTCTAATACTTACGATAGCCGGGAAATTTGAGACAATAAAATCATTTGATACTGATTTTGTCGCATTAAAGAGCCCAATCCGCCAATTAAAATATTTTAGTAATAATTTAGAGCACTTTTTTTATAATGAGTTAATATTTAATAAAATGTCTTAATAACTTAACCGGAGAACTTTCTATTATGTCTGTCTACTACTTCACCTCTGCGGTTATCGTTATATACCTAGAGTTCAGTGGGTACTTGGGTAGTAAAAAAATGACATTTTCAGTCTCCGCTGCAAACAAAAATTTTTCTTCTCGAGCAGCATCAGCAAACGATTTGTCATTGATGTCCATATTTTTTAAATTCGTGTTTGTTTGTGCAATAATACTTAAATATCTGAAATAGATTTGTTAAGTGTAGAGCTAAAGGTTAAGAACTAAATGGCGGGGGAAGGAAAAAGGTACAAAAACATTTAAATAAACGAAATATTTTTGATGGTTATGTGTGAGCCTAAAAGTTTCCATTTTTAATTAAAATTTAATTTAAAGCAATGACTCAAGCGAAGAACCTCCAGATGCGAAGCGTTTAAAGCACGATACATCAGGAAAGAAAAAGAAACACAAAAAACATAAGAAACATAAGAAATCGTTAAAAGGTGATAAGGAGCATAAGAGCAGAAAACACAAAAAACATAGGAGGAAGCATAAGTCAAGCGAAACGTCTGGTTCAGGATCGTCCGATGTTCAGGAGACTAAAAAGCCCGTGCGCAGAGGTGGACTCGATGAAAAATTCACCGAGATAATGCAGAATGCCAGCAAGGATAAGAATTCTGTTTTGACCATAGAGAAGTCTAATGGCAACACCTTCACAATTAAAAAACCTAATATTCCTACAGATCCTTCAAGTTTAGTGGAGGAAATTACAAAAACTATCCAGAATAGGGTTATTCCGTCAATGGAAATTGTCTCTTCCGAATCTGAAAGTGAAGTGTTAGTATAATTTTATTGTAAAAAAAAAAACTAGAACATCCTTTTAATCTTAAAAATTTTAGTGCCGAGGATGTAGCAAGTCCAGATGTGGCAGTGATTGAAGATGAGCTTAACTTGGAAGAATTAATGCAGCAAAAGGCACTCTTGCAAGCTCGGCTGGGTGCATATTTATCAGAAACAGACGAAGAGGGTGCAAACGCCAACAAAACAGATAAGGCGACCGCTAAGAGTAAGAAAAATGATGAGTCTAATAAAAAACCAATTAAACCTAAAGATAATGAATGCGATGTTATATTGTTGGATGATTCCAGTGGCGGGGCCACGCCAACAGAAGTGCAACCAACCTCTCCGAAGGTAACTTCTGAGAAAAAACAATGGCATAGGAGTCGGTCAAGAAGTATAAGTCGACCTAAAGAACGCAAAAGTTTTCCTACAAAAAATCGAGAACCGGAACGGCCCAATAGACTGAGTCTCGGAAATCGAAGGGAGAATGAAAATCGTTTCAAAGAGGATCTTAGAAGGGAAATTGACCGCGATAAAGAACGTCAACTTTTACGCGATCGTGAAAAGCGCAGAGATAATGATAGGCAACGACAAAATGATAGACCTTTTGATAGGGAACGACCTAGGGAGCGTGGTAGAAGGTCTTTGGACAGAAGATTCGACGATAGAGATAGGCGAATGCGCGATAGAAGTCATAGTCGCAGTAAGATGGAATCTGATCGCAGAAAGGAACGTGATCGTGAAAGAGAACGATCTCGAGAGCGTGATAGACGGAGTAAAAGAGAAGAAAGGGATAAATTTAAGGGATCTTTGAGTGAAGGACAACGCGTAGAAAAAGATTCAAGTAGCGAAAATGAAATTGGCGACATTGATATAAAAGATGACGATGACGAAGACGAAGAGAAAATAATTGAACTGAGAAGAAAGAGGCGTGAAGAACTATTAAAGGTTAGTAAATCATGTAAATTAAATATTGAAAAATTGGTTTGAAAATCTTAATTAAAACGTACAATTTTTTGCTGTGATGTTTTTTAGAATTGTTCCATATTGTGTATGCCAGTTCCTCCGAATATTCAATTAAAAGTGATACAGATTGCTGTACCCTGCATTGCCTAGTCAAAATTTTATTTTATTTTGCACAATTAAAGTAATGTATTGCCTATTTATTTATTAGTCTTAGTTTATTTGCTAGAAAAATGAAATTTGTAATTTTCGAATATCAAAATAATATTATTTATAAAAACTAAAAGGACGAAGAGTTGATCTCTGCAGGAGACTAATAAACACAGAGAGTCTGATTATAAATCACTGCAATATAGTTCTCACTGGCGTTCTCTTAAGGGCTTTAGTAACCCTAGACCAAAGATTACTATTACTAGATAAACGGCTTCGAACAAAGTAGTGAACACTTTTTGGTTGCTTTTATATATTTCCTGCATCGGGCAACTCTGCAGTCAGAACTTAAAATTTGTTTCCCGGGAGAGTTTGTGGGTAAGAGACAAGTATACTTTTCTTGTGTGCATTTACAAATGTCAAATGTTCTCACTCATTAAAAGATCAGAATGCATTGATGGTTTGAAAGTCTCTTACGAACACAAGTAACTACCTCAGTCACGTGCTTCACATGAATTCTTTTTATTGGTGGTACTTTTTGGTACATTTCTCTCTTCGACAAGATTTGGCGCTACTTTTTTGACAGAAGTCTGTGATTCTCTCCGGAAGAGAACAGAATTTTGACAGGAGTAATTGATTCTCTCAAATAATTTTTACTGTAGTAAATGACTGCACACTGCACTGCACTTTGGTACCAGTGCTACTTTTTCAAGATTAGCTGAGTAATTTAGGGATCCGGTTATCTAGTAGTAAGTAATCTTTGCCTAGACCATCTAAAAATACCCCTTTCAGAATTTTTTTCGTTTAAATGAAACACGATTAGATTGAAATTAACAGAATTTTTTAATCATACTGTAATTGTAATTGTAATAAAACTACGGAAAAGAAACAATCTGGAAAAGTTTTTCAAAAACTAAATATAATTTGTTTCAAAAAGATTGGCAGTACAGGCTCTTATGGACTATTCCTGTCTGCTTTATTTTCCCATCATTTTGCTATGCATCCATCCCTGTTCCGCAGCACGCTGTTGCCACGATTTCAAGTCGAAACATTTTCTGATTTTTCCTCGTGTACTTGGGTTGCCATATCAACAACATGTAAATATAACAAGTTTCTTGTGAATCCATAACCATTTATTAGGGCTATTTTTTATTAACAGCTGTGCAACATTGAACCAAAAATATATACATATTTCAAAATAAATAATTCAAAGCAATTTATAATAAGTAAATTCAAGCATTTCTACAAACCTGCTAAAAGATATAATCTGGCTACACTAAATATTCTTTCCGCCCATTCTGTTACTCGAATTCGAATTGCATCGGAGAACTTCGCATGTAAAAACACCCACCACTGAGAGCTGATCACTGTCGGTCGTCTAAAAGCATCCGGCTGCTGATTGTTCCTATCACAGTCAGTGCCTTTTGGTTTGTCGACCAAGATACATTGAAAGGATGGCTGTACATGGTTTTTGGCGAGTTTGAAAAATTTGGCATCATAACTTGCCATTTACCGTGCTAATCTTTTTGAAGCAGAGAATAGTTGTTTACACTCGTACATTGTGACAAATTTTTTTTAGTTTTTTGAAAAAAAAAACGATTTAAGGAAACAAGGTTTTCTGCCCCGCTGACCTACTCAAAAACCTCCGCTTCGCCTAATTCCGAGTGCTCTAGCGGTGCAAATTCTGAATGTGCATTGCTCCTCCAGGCGGGAAAATATTTCAAAGAGTTGCTCTTTCAAATAAGCTCATAAAAAACTCTAGACATCCTGATCCCCTAAATAAGACCATATAATAAATAAAATTAATTTTTTGTTCGTGTTGCCTTTCTTTTAATCCGCATTCATTCTCAGGTCTTAAAAACTAAATATTTACGAATCTATTCCACAAAGTAATATGACGAATTTTTATCTACTCAAAAAAGTTGGGAGTTTTAAATTTTTTACCTTTAGAAAACGGTTCTCACTTATGCAGGGTGAGCTAAAAGTACCGGTACGTTCAAATATCTCGGAAACTATTGATCGGAACCCAAAATAAAAATCAAATTGTTCCATACTTTTAAGACAATTCTACAAAAAATATATAAAATTTGTCGAAACATTTGGAGTTTTTAATATTTTTAAAAATCTATTCAACGATACCACAGTTGAAAAAATGGAATAGGGGAGGCATGTATGTAGAAGTATAAATAAAAATTTTTCGTTAACTTGTATTTGCTTTTAGTCCCGTCATTTTTGAATACACTGTGTACTTTGAAACTCTAAAATTACTCTAAATAACGAATTGGAAAATTGTCTAATACGAAAAAGCAAAAACTTACGCATAGAAAAGTACAAAATATAACGCAATAATTTTAAGTTAAATACTGCTATAGAAGTAGTTGAAAATATAATCAGTTATAATCACGAGATAAGATTTTCTTGTAGTACCATTAATTAATTAAAATATTTCTTTATTGAATTTACGCAACTAAAATGTTAATAAAAATCAAATAAATAACACATAAACTTTTTAAAAGGAAATCCAAGGTCCCATCGAATAGCCAGCTGAAATCCTGAACACCTAGTGCTTTACTTTCAACCAACCCCTTGAATATTCCAAGATATCCTGCCGTACTGTGACTTTCTCTACCCACTAGGGAGGGGGAATCAGACAAACTATGCATTTTTCGCCGTAGACCCCGATTCTACAATAACAAATGGTGGTTTCTATTTAACAGTTAAACTGTTGTGGCATAAATAGATAGATGTGTTAAAAATATTTTTATCTTTTTATTTTGCGTTCGATCAATAGTTTCAGATTTATTTGACCGTACTTCGCCTTTTGGATCATCCTGTATAACCTTGCAGTTGATATAAGATCTCAACCAGATCTGTGATATAGAAATAACAACTAATGAAGAAGAATTAATAATTTTCATGAACTCGCTGGTTTTTAGGATAGAAACTGTGATCGTTAAAATGACAAATCCTTAAACCTTTCATTTCCTATGCTAAGATGACAAGCATAATACTAATACTTATACAGACTAGTTTAAGCTATTTATCTTAAAGCAAAAATAAAGATAGGAAACCCTGTAGCAAGCAGGACCTCTACAATTCTACACAATTCAATCCCAGATAAAATATGTAAAAACCTTGATAACAATAATCACTCGTAAGCACTAGAAAATATAATAAATTGAAACTTTCTGAAATGTATATAATAAATAGCTCTTTAAAAAAGAAAAATTCAATGGAATACTCAATCTTAATAGGAATTAATATATTTAATCGAGAAAATTCATGATAAATCTAAGTTATCATAGACTAATGTATATTATTATTAATTGCCGCTGTAAGTTCTCCCAATATCCGAAAATTATAAAAATACTGATTATTATCTCAATGTTAAAATTTTCCAAAAACTCGTCAATGTTGGCTAAAAAAAGATTTCACCTGATTTTGTTTCCTAAAATTTAGTCTTAAGGGCAGACGTATACTTTTGTTTGGTTAAGCTTTCATGAATATAACCATCTCGTCTATCACAGACCACTTTAACACTATTGCCGAATGTAGCTACGGTTACATGTTTATGTGTTATTTTAATTATCCCCAGATGTGACTTGAGATTTACAATTCCAAGAATACGTTACGTAATTTTTCAGTATGCTTTTAAATTGTCACTACTTTTTCATACATATATTAAATTTGCCCTCAAATCTTCTTCCCCCCAAGCACATTTAACTTAGAACTACATCAGGTCAGTTCGTTCAGAATCTCTCTGTGTAAAAACTTACTTAGTGGAAAGAGAGAATTTGGAACGAATTTCGCGCGAGCTCATTAAAGGGGCAACCTAGTGTAGCAAACAAAAAAGAAAGGGAATTTTTGCTGCATAATGAAAGTTCGATTAACCTAATTTTTTTTATATAGACATACAAAGGCGTTTTGGGGAACTCACAATGCACATGAATCTGAAAAGATTATTAAACTTAACAAAGCCAAACTGAAACTTCTACTTGGCCTTGGGACAGGACATGCAAGACTAAGGGGTCATGCCATAAAAATGTGAAGGACGAATACTAGTCTATGCAGGGGATGTCGGGAAGAAGGCGAGACCGTATCACATGTTCTCAGCCAATTCCCAGCCCTAACGCAAAAAAGGTCTATAATCTTAGGAGCAGACTACTGCGAAGATTTAGCAAAAGTTAAGAAATCGGGGTATAATCGAATTATTCAATTCGTTACGGGGATAAGTTGGAATTTAGGGTACGCTGCCGTAAAAGGGCCACTAAAGTCCTCAGTGCAAGGAAGACACACATCTTTCCCCCCTCGAAAACCAACTAACCAACCAATTTTTTTATTGCAATCTTACAACACTATTTTACAAAAATAATTTTTTTAAACATCAAATATTAATTGGCTCCGCACAGTAACGTCACAAAGATTGCGGTGCGGCCGGTACACCACTCTATTCATCGGATCGACTTAAAATTTTGTACGTATAATTTTAGGCCTATTCTAAACACACTACACTAGGTTGCCCCTTGAATCGTGTAAGAATGTTCACTAGCTAAAAAGGGGAGGTTACTGTTCATGACGTTGAAAAAATCAATTTTTTTTGCATAATTTGATTACTATTTGTCTAGTATATGTAGATAAAAGGATTTTGTAAAATCTGATATAGTTTAGAAGTTACAACGCATTGAGTGGAACCGTTTGCCGGCTGGAAAACAGGTAGCTGAGGCGCTCTTGCGCCTTACGAGACGACATTTTTCCGCTACCTTATCAATCAACTTGATCAACCTGCAGATCCAGCAAACGAATACTTTGAGGAAGCCGAAGGCTGTCTCTATGGTGCTGGGATAGCTGACTAGATGTAAGTTGTCAAAAAGAAACATTAAAAACGATTTTTTATAACTTAAAACTGCTGTTTCAAGAAAAATGCATTTTTCTCGAAACAGCATTTTTCAGCGTGCGGGGCGCTCTACAGCTTCAACGGATGAACCGATTGACTTACAATTTGTTCAACCGTAAAGGAAATTTAATTTCGGGGGCCTTATGGAGGCGATTTTTTTTCGACTTAAACTTTTTTTTGCATCCATTGAAGCTAAAAAAAAGCAGTGAAAAGATGACTTCTTTTTTCAAACGGCCGCCCATTTTGATATGCGGGGATTTTCAGAAAATTTAAAAACGATAAGACCCCCAAAATTTCATTTACATTAATAATTTTTACCCGTTTTTGTTTCGGATTAACTGACACAGACCAATGCACGCGGTGCATGGCTTCAGTTTATAGGACCTACAGCTGCCAATTTGGATCTTTTTAATGAAAAAATTTGAAAGTATTCTTTATTTATGGGCAAACTGCCGTTTCAATAAATATTCATTATACACCCGAAAAAAATTCCAAACTTGACGCATTTTTCATGCCTATGAACGGTAACTTCCCCTTAAGTCCATGCTAGAGAGAAAGCTATTACAGAAAAAAAAACTGACACGATTTTTCGAGCTCAAGTAATGCAGGAAATATAAAATAGGCAAATTCGTGTGACTGAGTTGTCCAAACATTGGGCAAGTAACAGATTTATTATTAGTTCTGTTCCTCTGAGTGAGTGTAGGGGAAAAGTTTGTTCAAAATGACAAATGACATTTCAACTCATTTCATTAGGTATGCTCCCTGATCAGAAATTAGAATCCCGCATATGTATGAATTTACCCATTTTGCGTTTCTTCACTTTTCTTGGCAGGCCAAATGCAGCACGAACTTACCCAAGATATTTAGCTGGTGTACATTCTAGTATCTTTAGCGACCATTTTATTCACTAACTAGGAGAGACCGACCATTTTATGCTTGAAGTCTCGATTGACCTAGGCCAACGATATCGACCAAATAAAGTGATTCGGGGATAAATTAACTCCTCGATATTCAATGAGAAGCGATGAACAATTCTTAAAAAAAAGCCTAGATATTTAAGAGAGAATGCAAAAGTGAAGACAAAAATGGAAAAGGACTAGTGCATCCGCATGCCGTGTTGAACAAAATCGCCAACTTCGCTTCTTGATCCATAAACGCTGCCCTTCTTACTTCACTGTATACATATTATTCCTTAAAGTACTTTAATCACTATAATCAAAACAGCTATCAACTTGTTATACGGGAAAATTCTTCTCAAACATTCCCAGTAAATAAGCAATTAACTAAAGAAATCCGAAAATACCTTCAACCGGAGCCATGTCAAGGTGATCGATTAGGTATAGGATGGTATTCTTTTATCGGTATTCTTTTATCTTCGTAACTTCCTAATATTATAAAATATTTTAAGTAGATTCCAGTGTTATTAGGTTGTTTTTAATAAAAGGACTTTTTAGTTGAATTTAAGTTCTTATTAGGACCTACTTAACATTAATAATTAAAAAAGTTAGTATGCCAACTACAGTGCTATACATAGTTATTAATAGTTGGCTACAATTACTCAATTAGACGCAATTTAGTATACAAGATCAATTTAGTATACTTTAACATTCATTTGATTAATTTTTCAGAAATTGGGTGCACAGAATGAGGAAAGTAATCCTCCGCCATCACCACCTGAGCCCAGTCCAACAATTTGCTTGCCTTCTCCTGATAGAAACAATATCGAGGAGGAAAATTCTGTTGATTCTCACACACCACCGATACAATCTAGTGCGCAGACAAGCAATGGAGATTCCTCAAAGCCAAAGACAGAATCTGAAGATAAAATGAGTCCAGATAAGCCTAAAAAAGATGGTAAAGAACATGTCAGACGGCCGGAATGGGATATGTTTGCAGACCAGGATGTCGATTCCAACTTTGAAGTAAGTTTTCATTTCTTTGTTAAGACATTGATTAAATTGTTTTTCGGTAGTCGCCAAATACAACAATCGCTCACAAGCACCAAGTAGAAAATCCAGCATTAACCGATAACTGGGACGATGCGGAAGGTTACTACAGAGTGCGAATAGGTGAAACCTTGGACAATCGATATGTTGTTAGTGGATACACAGGACAAGGTGTATTCAGTAATGTTATCCGTGCCAGAGACCAAGCTCGTGGAAACGCTAATGTTGCAGTTAAAATAATTCGCAACAATGAAATAATGTATGTGATATGATTAGTTCAATTGTTTCATTTTGGTTTATTTATTTATCGTTTTCAGGCATAAAACTGGACTTAGAGAATTAGACATTTTAAAAAAGTTAAATGACACTGACCCAGAGGATAGATTCCACTGTCTAAGACTTTACAGGCATTTCTTTCATAAGCAAGTAAGTTTGTACCTTAGAATTTCTAGAATAGATATAGTCATTGGTGTGTTCCAAATAATAATGTCTCTTTCTCGTTGTAGCATCTGTGCATGGTTTTTGAACCTTTGGCAATGAACTTGCGAGAAGTTCTAAAAAAATATGGTAAAAACGTTGGATTACACATCAAAGCTGTCCGAAGTTATACGCAACAATTGTTCCTGGCTCTTAAGCTTTTGAAAAAGACTGGAATTTTACACGCAGACATAAAACCTGATAATATTCTTGTAAATGAGAGTCATCTTATTCTGAAATTATGTGATTTTGGTTCTGGATCACATGTAAATGATAACGAAATTACACCTTATCTTGTTTCTCGCTTTTATCGATCTCCTGAGATTATTCTGGGAATTGCTTATGAATTTGGAATTGATATGTGGTCCGCAGGCTGTACTATTTATGAGCTCTACACTGGAAAGATTCTTTTTAGCGGAAAGTCAAATAATCAAATGTTAAAGTTCTTTATGGATTTGAAAGGTAAGGTACTATCAGATATGTTATACAGCTGGAACAATTTTTTTTATTTAGGAAAAATTCCAAATAAATTGATAAGGAAGGGTCAATTCAAGGATCAACACTTTGACCAAAGTTGCAATTTTCTTTATCATGAAATTGACAAACTGACTGAAAGGGTAAGTCTCTTTACTCTGAAATTCTTAACGTAGTTATAGTATTGTTAATTTTAAGAAAAATTTCTAGCAGTAAAACTTTTATGAAGTTGTAAAAGGCTCAAAAAGTTTTTGTTCGTCCTGAAGTCCATGTTATTTGTGCATTTAAAAGGTGGGATAGTAAATATTGTATTGTTGTTATCCTTGTGTAAAAATGTAAATGTATACGGAAAAATTGTTTATATGAAGTTGCATATATCTCGGGCGAGTTCCAACTCATAATTTAAGTAATAGCTCAAACCCATGGATTTGGCTGGCTATATGGTAAATTATTCCAAGCGTGCTTTTTCAGTTTTCATTAGCTTGTGAATTATTTAATTTTGTTTGATTCATTAAATCAAAGAACTTATTCGCTTCTGTATCAAGCTTACAAAATCCATTCTATGTGTCCTTATATGTGTCTCGCACTGAAAGATAACTTCCGACAAAAAAATTCGTCGGTGAGCAGGTCGGATGAAACCTTAAAATTAAAGTTAAGGAAGTGGCCTGAACTCAAAAATCCATTTTTTGACAAAAAGTCCAGTCATTTTGCTCTGACCGGAAGCATAAACACGTACAAAAAATAAGGAAACAAGCGAGCTGTCAGAAAAAGGTGCAAGCATATTCGAGGCTTCAGTACACTACAAAAAAAATTATCCAGGAACTTTGCTCAATCTCACAGCTTAAAATCAATTTTCTTTTTAATCTTTGTTATTATAAATCTGATAAATTCTAAAAACGCCCAGTTCACCCCCAACCCATTTCAGTTGACGGAGTGAACATACCCAATTCGCCCACCATAAACATCTTGGGTATTGAGATATCCAGCAATCTTAGTTGGACTGATCATATATTTACCATCGCTAAAAGTGCGATAAAATGCTTGGGTTTTCTGACTCTTTGAAGCATCGACGACATGTGAGTTGTCTCTCACTCTTCTATCGCTATTTCCATGGCTATTGTTCTAACGAAATTGCTAGCCTGATTCCTGACACATGACAACGCGCCATAAAAGAACTACAAGTCGCTCCCACCCCTATACTCGCCAGGTCAAATTTGGACGTACCGTCAAATTTCGGGAATCTTTTCTAAGCAGAACAACACGAATGTGGAATAGTTGACGGGCTGAGAGTAAAAGTGACCTATTTATAAGGTTCGGGCAAAAGTGGCTTAGAAAATGTTCCGCACAAAAACGAATCGCGTGAGATTCCGGGCAAAAACGTATCGCAGAAAATTTCCGGGCAAAAACGACTTTACTACTTAACTGCATTAACTTTGCAAAAAAATGAAAAAATGAATGAATCAGAAATCTTATTCTGAAAAATGATAAAATAGTTTTAAAAATAAAGTTGAACCAACTTCACGCAAAAAGCGCTAAAAAATATAAAATAATATTTAATTTGATGTCTTTTGCGACACTTTGAAGTCGGTGGTGCACATTAAACAAACAAATCACAAATAATGCAAACATATAAAATTCCTTCCTTCCTTAGATACGTGTATCCGCCTCCCTAGTACTCAATCCTTCTTCCTTATGATCTTGTCTGATGAGATATTTAGGTAGTTTTATATATGTTTTGCGAATAGGAGTTGTTTTTGTTTGTTTAATTTGCACCGACTTCAAAATGTATATTATATATTATTTTTCACTTTTTAGTGTCTTTAGATAAATAGAAATACTACTCGTATGAACAAAGCGATTGCAACAGTTTCAGAGGCAGTGTACTCTATTTAAAGGAAACAGAATCATCGCCTTTTCCATACCCACACCCTAAATATAATTTTTTTTATCAAAGTGCTAGTCCGGCAACGTACTCCTTACAGCAACAAAGAATCGTACAAATCGGACCCTGCATTGCCCCTCCGCCCTATATTTACCATACCCACACTTAAATATAAAATTTTTATCAAAGTGATAGTCCGGCAACGTACTCCTTACAGGAACAAAGAATCGTCTAAATCGGGCCCTGCATTGCTCTCTCCACCCTCTAGGTACAGTTTTTTTTTATCATAGTATATTATATTCGACCTTGATGCATCGGAAAAATGGATTTTTTTTGCAAATTCTTAATCTATTCTTTCGATAAATTTTACATTTTTTATTGTTTTTATAAGAAAAAAACCGGAAATTTTTTTTTAAATTTTGCAGTAAATAAAAAAAATTGTCATTCTGTGACTTAATGTTTTCCGAGTTTCTGGGCATATTTTCAAGTCGATCGGTCAAATAAAGTGATCAGGAGGGTGAGAGCATTTTCGAAAACGTGTTTTCGAGAAAAAAGCATCTGAAGTTTTGTAACGTGTGTACTCAGAATGGACCTTGCTGAATTCAAACGCGTTTAAACGAAAATGATCGAATTTCAAAAAATCCTTTTTCAGGATGAATTATACTATATATTATATTGATAAAGAATTTGCAAAATAAAATCGATTCAGATGTTTCAAGGTAGAAGTTTTCTAAACTGACTCAAACCCATCGAAATCGGTCCATACGTTACGAAGCTAAGTGCAGTCCTTCCTTACAAATGGAGGAATATACGCAATAACGCGATAAACGAATCATCGAAATCGGTCTGCGTGTTACGAAGTTATGCCCCTCCTCTACCGCCTACCTAAAAGTGCAAAAGTAACAATAGGCAAATATACTTTAGACAAGAAAAAATATAATTTAAATCGGTCTAGGCGTTACGAAGTTAGGTTGGCCACCTTCTCTCATACCCTCAACATTTTTGAAAAATCCCCCAATCGATCCGCGTGTCCTGAAGTTAGCTACCCCCGCCCCCCAGGTTTTGTTTTTGTCAAAATCGGTGCATAAAGTACGAAGTTAAGCAGCACCCCTCCTCCCCTAAGTACAAAATTGTTGTCCTGCTACCAATTGGGCGACATACTCTATACAACCGTCCAAAGTCCAAGCAACCTCAACCTAGACCCAACATTTTGAATATATTATAAAAAAAATTGGGCATACTCTATACAATAAGAAAAAAATCATCCAAATCGGTCTACACGTTACAAAGTTAGGTTCCATCCCCTACCCCCACCAACCCATAAAATTGTTGACGTGGTATCACCACTGGACCATCTCTTCATTCCATCGGCGTATTGTTCTAAGCTAAATGCTGTAAAGTATTTCAGAACTTCACTGCCGCGAAAGTAACAGAACCCGATAAATGGGGCCTATGCTTTGGCATTAGAAATATCCAAACTATTACATTACTACCACCTTGTGTAACAGTCATTTTTCAACACTTTTAACTCGTGCGAGAAAACGGCATCTGGATCTGGATCAATCAACATATTCTTTTACGACATCTATTCTTTTCCTAAATTTACGATTTTTTGACTACCTTTAAACAGTCCAGCTTCCTCATCTCGTCTACTATCTGTTCTTGGTGGAGTAGCTAATCCCAAATTATTAACTCTCTCGTTATTAAATTGTTTTCTGTATGGGTAGCTTTTACCGAAATCCGTTCAAGATTATACCTGGTCACATGGTGATGATAACAATCGTGATATTCTTCCGGAATGATATTTGCAAAACAAAGTTTTAGGAAGTCTTCCTCCTTTGCTGCACTAATAGGTAACCTTTTTGTAAAGTTTACCAATTTCGCCTGCGAAAAACTCTGGGGCGTCCTCTTTACATTTAAATTTAAATTTCTTCAGTTATGATTATGAGAGTGACTACGAAACTTTTATAATCATAACTGAAAAAATAGTTTTTTAAAAAAAAGTTGAACAGACTTCACAAAAAGCGCTAAAAAGCATAAAATAATTTTTAATTTTATATATATTACGACATTTTGAAGTCGGTGCAAATCAAACAACTACAACAAAAGTATTTAATCGTCATTTGTTATGATCCCGTGAACTGAAACGTGCAGGTAGCATTATGTATTATCTTCAATTGTGGTTATTTTATTTGTTTGATTTGTACCGACTTCAAAATGTCGTAATAGATATAAAATTAAAAATTATGTTATGCTTTTTAGCGCTTTTTGTGAAGTCGGTTTTTTTTTAAAAAACTGTTTTATTTTTCACTTTTTAGTGTCTTCTACTCTATACAACGAAGAAAGAAAGTTAGGTTTTTTTGACATGGTACCAATCGGTGAACATACTCTACCCAATAAAAAAAGAATCATCATAATTGGTCGATATTGGATTTGTTTTTATCATATCGCATTGATTTAAGCCATGGTATTTTTTTATTTCTCACCTGTTATTAGAGTTTTAATAATTTCTCTTGCTAACGTCTTAAAGTCAAGTTAATCCATTTGAGATCTGATAATTCATACGGCCCGGACACCTTATCAATCTTCTTGAACGCGCTAATTTAAATAAGTTTAACCAGTCTTGCATCGTGTAAACATTGACGAACTATTCTACAGACTCAATTGCGCTATTTTTCGACTGTGCCTCCTTTCTTTAGAAAGTTGATACCTCTTTAGCTATGGAACGCAATGATTGTAACCATTTAAGAAGGCACACCCCATTTCACTATTTCACAGCTACCTCTTTGTTCATTACCCTTTGTCCAGGAATAGATATATGCTTTCTGATTCTGAGGCAATGCGCCTTCATACACTGTAAAATTATAGGCGCATTATCTAGTTAATAAAGAAGTTTTATAGTTATAATTCACACAGGTTAGGCATTGATCCTTTTTGGGGTCAAATACGTTCCAAATATACTTCTGTACGTTACATTTAAATATTTATACTTAAATAATAGTTTCTGGATAATTGTTTTATAAGAGCCTCCTATTTGTTAATGTTTAGATAATATTATTTTTCTAATTTTACATTCAGGAAAAAGTCGTCGTAATGCCAGTTATAAAACCATCACGAAATCTTCAGCAAGAACTTATAGCTGACCAAAATTTACCTGATGATCAGTATCGAAAAGTGACCCAGCTTCGGGAACTCTTGGACACGGTATTTGCGTTGGATCCATCGAAACGTATCTCTATAAATCAAGCACTTGCACATCCATTTATTCAGGAAAAAATGTGAACAAGTGCTGAAAGGCTGGACGACAAAATGAAGCATTAAACGTAATTAAAGTTATTTTAGTGTTGCTATTTTTTTTCTTAAGTTATAAAAATCAGAATTTTTGGTATTTCTCAAGAAGTAGACGAATCACGTGATATGATTTATTTGTTGAACAAAAAAACACATTTGATCGCTGGTGAATATTTTAAATAAATGTCTTTAATATCCGAATGAAAAATTTTGTTTGAAATAAATTTGTCTTAGTTATTAATTAAACCGTTATTAATTGACTTGTCTTTTCAGAATCCCTTGAGGGTAGAACGAGTCCTGATGAGATTGATTTGTGCCGAACCGGTTCTATATGAACTTTTTGGCATTGAATCAATGAGGTAGTGACTTATTAACAAAACAAAATAATTTTCATCATAATTCTTCTAAATTAGTGCTATTTCTTCGATGAATTTTGTTAGTATAATATTCAAACATGTTAAGTTCAATTTTTTTTTTCGTTTTTAAAATTCTTAAATCCGAATTACCTGAACTTTATTTTTACAAAAATCGAAAAACAAAAATCACGAAAAATAGCATATTTGCAACTCAATTGTTTAATCATTTCGTCACTATTCGTGCATTATTGCTAGTTTTCCTAATTTTGTGTTTCGTTTCCAGAACAACAAAATATTATTGTCGCCAAAAATTCCTTCTGAAGATGACTGTCTCACCAAAAAGCAAATTTTCAGCTTTTTATGAACATCGTAAGTAACGAAAAAATTCGTCGAACATTTTCTTCAATTAGCCGACGATCGAAAAATAATTTGGTTTTATTTCTTTGGATTTTCAGATGGTGATAGACGGACATTTATAATACTGCAGAACCCTGAGTATGACAAATTTTCTACCCCTCCATTACCCTAAGAAAGAATGGAAAATATTTGGTACAAACTAAGTCATTTCATTTTATTTTCAGGGAAAAAATTGGTTGATCTAAAGGACATGTATTTTATGGCAGAGGAGTTCCAAGATTTTAACCAATAGTTGTTGTTTACTAGTACACAGGTAAAAATTATTTGGTTAAATTTAAATAACTGTTTGCAGTTACAATTTTACTTTAAACGAAATATATATGTATAAAAACATTTTTTTGCTTATTGGATCTAAAGGGAAAACTTTTATGTGGCGGGTCTGGCACGATTATTAACAGCCATAAACTTTATTATAAGGAACACATGTGGCTATAAATCATTTTAGTTAAAATTGAGATATAAATGGATTACTACTCAGTAATGTTCACCGCATTGTTTAGAATGAAAACAACACTTTCTGACTATTATATCATCTACTAGTTCCTATAATCATTTCTAACAGACAACTCTTAACTTTGCAGAAGAAAACGGTTCTTGCTTCACCTGTAGAATCTGATTTTTGTTCATGATCATTCAGAACAATCATGAGGTTCTGCGAGAGAAATTGAAACGCGGTAATTGTTACAAACTCTTTCAATTTATAATAAGAAATTTGACTATAAAAGTCTTGCAATTTTTAAATTTTAATATTAAAAAAAAATTTATACACTATAAAAAGTAAAGTAATACATTCCACAGAATCCTTCTATATTTTATAGAACTGAAAACTTTACTTAGCTACATAAGAAAATTAAATTTAAATCGACATCGACACGAAAAGTAAGAGGAGTACTTCTCAAAGCGGTTTTAAAAATGAATTTTCCTTTCTACGAATAAAAAAAACGACATTAGAGTATTTTAATACAATACTGTTTTGCATTCATTGATTTACCTATTGATTCACCCTTGATTGTGTTAAAACAAAATTTTCGATACAAAATTGATCATATTAACCGTGTATACATAGTCGTGTTTTGTGAAATAATTAAAAAAACAAAAGATTCACGTTAATTAATTTATTTATTTATTTAAATACTTAAGATACTTAACTATATAAATATATACAAAATTATTCGAAATGTCCCCCGTTCGTCTTTACACACTTCTTCAACCTATCATGACACTCTTCTATTGCAGCACTCCTAATTTCCAAAGGTAGAGCCCTCGCTGCTTTGATCAAATCAGCCTTAAGCGAATCGATATTTCGGCGAGAGGTAGAACAGACCTTCTCCTCTAAAGCGCCGATAGTCCAACGGATTCAGGTCCGGACTTCTGGAAGGCCAATCTTCTGCGGCAATAAATTCAGGAACATTCGCTCTTAGCTAGTCCTGAGTGATCTTTGCTTTGTGTGTGATGATGTCCTCTCTCAACCTTGGGAATCTTCTCAGCAGCTTTTTAGAGCTGTATGTGTACAATCGGTCGTTTTGGCGATTGAATTATTCTTCTATGGTAAACATTTTCTCGTCTGTAAACAGGATTCGCCGGTGCTGGTGTTTGCGTACTTCGCTAAAAGCCGTTTGGATCGAGTGGTTTTAATTTCATAATTCTTTTTTTCTTATAAATTAAACACTTGTTTTTGTTCCAAATATATATATATATATATATATATATATATATATATATATATATATATATATATATATATATATATATTCCAATTGTTAAACAACGCGTTTCGCCTTATTGGGGTATCATCCGGTTCAAACTACTACTAAAGCTGCGATGCAAATTAAGTAAGCTTATTCTCAAACAATTTCGGATCTAGCAACGGACTTTTATTACTGTAGTCCATCTGGTCATTTAAAAGATTTTTATTATAAAATTTTGCTCTTTTTATTTCATATATTTCGCATTTATCTAAAATAATTCCTGCACCTAAATTACGAATTACTTTCATTTTATTTAATTCTACTTTGTGTCCGGTATCAAGTAAGTGTTTCGATAAGCCCAAGTGCACTCTGCCACTTCTGATTCCAGCTATGTGTTCTTTATATCTTGTTTTTAATTTTCGTTTTGCCTGTATATATTTCAGAGCAATAGTTACAACCAATTTCATAAACTCCACTCTTTTCCAATATATCTATTTCCGGGTTTATTTTACTACTTGAAAGGAGTTTTTGAAGATTCTTTTTAAAAATGCTGATTTCACATCATATTTTTTAAAAATGTTTTTAACGCCTTCTGAAACTCCTTACAAGTACGGAATTTGTTTCCACCGTTTTTCCATTCGATGATAGATGGTCTTCTGAAGTTTCCAATGACGCAAATAAATTTCCAAAAAGAATTAAAAACAGTATTAACAATTACAAAAAACAATTGCTACAAGAAGAAAACGGTATACAATTTACTTCATAAAAAACAAAAAATGGAAACTTTTAATTTGATATTTCCAAAAAATAATTTTAATAGAACAAAAACGACATCGATTCGGTGCTCTTTGACAGCCCACCATATGTTTACTCTATGGCGTATCGATACAAACTGATTTACTTACAATAGAGAGAGATCAACTTGATCAAAGGACATAAACAAAACTACCTGACTTACACTTACAATTCTTTCAGAAAGTGTTATATTTTAGGGACAGAACTTATGGCACGACTATGTATAGGTCTGTTCGCTGATCAGAAACTGGTATCCCGCGTATGCACGAACTTCGCTTTTCAAGTAAGTTTTTACACGAAAATCGAAGGAACAGAGCTTATATATAATCAGAAAATCTATCTAATTCTATTCGCTTGATATCTATTCGAGATAAATTTTTTTACCCGATTTATTTGCAGGCCAATCCGCATCGGGAAGCCTTCGTCTTATAATAGTAATACCCTTATATCTCTATTGAATGCTATTGTATTGTAGTTTAGTTAGCTTCCTAGTTTCCCTTTTAACCTTGGACAAAGAATGAGCATACCTATTTGCAGTTTAATTGTTACGTCCAGGTGCTAATAGGTTTAAGAAATCGCATCGATGTAATCCTTAAAGAAGATGTAATCCTTATAGATTTCTCTCCGTTGCTTGGAATTATAACATCAATTATATATTTTTTATTACCCACACGCTTAAGGGGGAATGTTTTTGAATAATTAGACAAAATTTCAATTCACAATACTCAATATTGCCAAAAGTATAATGATTTAAGTTATATACAAACAGCTTTTTTCCTGTTGGCTGACATGATAACTCTGAAACCGTTGGCTCGATTGCTTTGAAATTTGAACTGCATGTTCTGAACATATTCTTTCTTCGATTAACCTAAATGAAGACCATACGTTCATTTTTTCAATTCTTTTCATATTCATTTTCAGAGCAAAATTAAAAATACTTGTCTAAGTTTCACAAATTTCGTCTTGTTAAGACATCATCAGGGCAACGACTGAAAAGCCCAAATTTAAAAAAGGCTAAACTAAACTTTAAACAGGACTTTTATTTCTGAAATCCATTTGATCGTTTAGCTAACGTCTAGACGTTTTTGATTTTTTTTTTCTTTCAAGAATTCCACATTATTTTTATCAATTATATGTCCAGTGTCCTTTAAATGTTTAGCTAATCTAGAGGTTGGGTTAACATGTTGGGCTGATTGGATGTGCTCTTTAATTCTTGATTTAAGTTGAATTTTTATTTTGCCTATATAAATCCCGAGACAATTTTCACATTTTATTTTATACGCTCAGCTTTTTAAAAATTTATTAGTTGCTGCTTTAATTTTATTATTGAATAGCAAATTTTTTTAATAAGTTTTAATTAAAAAAGCTGGCTCAATATTGTTATTCCTTAAAGTTTCAATCAGCCTCTTTGACACATTATTAATATATGGAATTTTCTGCCATATCTTCTAATTTTTATCCCTTTTCTGCTCTGGGAAAATTGATCTTAAAGTTTTCTTTATAATTTTCTTTCGAAGTAATTTAGAAATGGTGCCTTTCTCATAACCATTCCTTACCGCTATCCATTCAATAACACCCAATTCCTTTATAAAAGATTTTCGCGTTAAGGGAACGAACAGCAGGCGGTCCAGCATAGAGTGAAAAGCAGCAATTTTCGTACTCCAAGTTAGTTAAACAAATTAGAAAGTACAGGAGTAAGATAGTGGGGCACAATTCTTTAGGAAAGACACGGGAACACCATCGGAACCGGGTAAAAACTATTAGACAACTTCTTAATATGCATCATAACTGAAGCATCGTCAAAGAACAAATCCTTAACCGATAAGGAGGTCTCGGACTCAGAAGTAAAACGACCACGCAGATCCGAGAATATAAGATAATCTTCGTCACTACGAGAGAGGCAGAATCTCCTCCAGGCCTTGTTTTTAAGATTTTTAAGATGTTTTATAGACGCGTTAAGCCGAGGTCGAAAAGAGTTAGGGTTCCTAGAACGAGATACGGGAACACAACGGGTGAAACACGAAAACATAAAATCGTAAAATAACTCTAAAGTAACATCAATATCGCGTTCTCGAAAAAGGCAGTCCCAGGGGATATCTGCTAGAATTTGATTCATTTCAGAGTAATCAGCCCTTTTGGAGTCGTAACAATAAATATCAGAATTGGAAGGCACATCTGAACAAAGTTCAGAGCAGAAGAGCACATGAAGAGCAGGATGGAATTCCGATTCAGGAAGCAAAGGAGAGAAACATCTCCTCACCATGGTTCCGTAGTCATCCGTGGAGAACACCAAGTCGAGCAAGCGTCCAGAAGCATTGCCAATAGCACACGATTGCCGGAGACCAGACGAAGAAATGGATTCCAGAAAAGCACCTTGATGTTGGGGGGCCCGCGATATATGCGGCAGCAAGCAATCATCCTGGGCGGAATACTCCCAAGCTATGGATGGCATATTGAAATCACCCAGCAGCAAAAGGCCATCGCAAGGAGACCTAATCTCTGAAAGCCATTCCACAGCTGAAGACAAAAGTTCATACACCGAGGACGGTGAAGCAGGTGGAACATAGACGGTCATAACATAAATGATCTTGTTACGGGACTGTAAGGAAAGGCAGACATACTCCAAAGACTCAGCACGCACCAGGAATCTCTACCGAAGCCAAAGACAGCCCACTATGCACTGCACAAAGGACTCCATCACCAACAGGAGAGGTGCTGATCACGCCGGAAAACCTGGAATTCAGAATCAAAAAGTTCCAAGTCAAGAATCTTACCGCAAAGCCAGGTTTCAGAGAGGCATATAACGTCGAATCCAGAATTGGCCGAGGCAACAAAAAGTCTATTCATCTTGGAACGCAAGCCAGTTACGTTGGCGTAGTGTACTGAGATCTCCTTAACGAATTTTTTGAATTAGAAACTGACGGGCAAGACTTAGGAATGAATTCTCGCACAATAGATTTCGGAGGCCAGAGTGACGGAGCTAACACTGCAGAGTACCAGTCCTCAGGAATAAGCAGCTTAAAAGATGATGAGTAAGCACGTCCACCATTGATGAGGTACACCGATACGATCGGAAACATGGTTGATGACATCGTCCACTTACGTCTCAGGATGAGCTGGACGAATTAAGGATGAATGTACATCGACCTGAGATGACCCAGAATCCTTTGGAAGGCACCTTTCATCATCTGAAGTCGTATGGCGTTCACCAGGCTGCACAGATGATAAACGCACATCATTGTAGAAGACTCATCAGTATCAGTCTTGGTAGAGGAACAACCACGGACAGTCCCCGGAGTCGAACCAGCAGCAGCCTCCATGCGAGGGATAGAGCAGGACAGCGATAAATCAGTGCCAGCAGTGACGTCAGCCCGAGTGTATGTGGGCGCTAACTTCACGATGCTTGAGACAATAGATTCCAATCTGGAGGAATGCTCAGATAGAGCCCTTGTGCAGGCCGAAAGGCCATCTCCGGTCCTCGCAATATTCTTCTCAAGACTGACGAGATGCTCGGTTGCGAAACCAGAAAGGTCTGGCGGAGTCAACGAATAAAAATCCTTCAAGGTCTGCTCAATGACGTCGAGTCTGCGAGCACAGGCCCTAATATTCTCCGACTGTCTGCGCAAATCATTTACAAGATCAAGAATCAAGGTTCTGAAGTTCTCAAGATTCTCAGCCAGGTTTCGTTGCTCGTTATAAGCATCCTGGAAAAGCCTCCAGTTGTGGGAGTGAGATTTCATCTCGTCGAGAACAACTTCAGATCCCTCCATGAAAGCATGCAATTTATCAAATGACAGCTTGAAGAATCTCCCGCCTTTTTTCTCCTATTTTATGCATTTGTGGTTCAATTATAAGAAAACGAAACATAGAATCCTGGAAATTAATTTGGTAGGTGAGTATCCAAACCTGTATTCCTCTGACAAATATAAACTTTCAGCAAACTACCTTCATAAAAAATATATTAATATTTGTATGTAGTTCTATTCATGTGGCCGGCAGTGTAGATATAGCTCATTCTATTGGAGGTAAGGGATTTCATAATTTTGATATTCCAGATATAGAAGAGTTGTTTGACGATGAGGAAATTTCAGATACGGATCTTGTGGATTTAGTACTACATCAGGTTCGCGAAGATACTGAAAATAGCAGATCCGACGATGACAATTATGCAGCTGAGAAATTTGCTTGAAAAGTAATTGCTGAAATGCTTCCACTAGGTAGAGAACTGCAAGCTTATTTTTTGAACATAAATCTTGATACTGAGAACATTGCAATTCCAAAAAACATTAAAAAATGCGCTCAGTCAATATGAAGAAATTCATAAAAGTAACCGCCAAAGTAAGCAAACCAATCACCGATTTCTTACCATAAAATAAATCAATTTTTATTAACGAAGTAGAAAATGTAGTCAACATTTCAATTAGTAAAGCAGTACAATGAGAAACGTTGATGTATTTTCTGTTACAAGCCTCAGAAGAAAAGTAAAGGCTGATTTTTATTTCCGTTTCTTAATTTGTAGTTGTTATGAAGGTTATTTATGTTTGAATTCTTTTATTGTTTTTATCTGTATGAAATATTGTTAATTTGTTAACGCTCTTTATTTATTTTATTTGAAAGGAACGTTGTTTATTTGGGTTTGTTTTTTATATATTTTTTTAATGTTAATGTTTTTCATTTTCAAAAATAAATTGAATAGTATAAGCATTAAATTGTCTCTAAAAATTAATGAATCAATCTCTTTTCGTTTTCTTTAATCTTTCTTTACTGGGTTGTACTATTGATGTATACTTAACGGTAGGATCTAGTCGAGCGGCCTGAAAAATGGCTGAAGTTTATGAATTTTTTTCTCATAGAAGAACGTAAATAATGTATAATTCGACTTTTTCAGCTATTACTACATTTACTTAAGGTCAGAACAAAATATTATATTGCCTTCCTCTTATATCTGAAGCACAAAAATCAAAGTTATTTGCAAACTAGAATAAATTTGCGGGGCTATGGACCATTCTTAAAAATTCAGTGATTTTTGGTAAAATGGCGAACGTTTGAAAAAAATCCGATCTTTTTGACCTTTTTTGTTGTTCATAGTGGTTAAAAAATAGTAAATATTAATATTTTTTGTCGCAAATGGTTCATGGCCTCCTAAATTCAATAATCTTCATTTAAAAGAAAAAGGAAGTCAATCGGTTGAACGGTTCGACTGCAACTCTGCACGGTGTGTCTAAGAACATGGTTTTGAGAAAAACGCATTTAAAGTTTGACAAAGAAAAAACATGGGGACAAAATATAATCTGTGTTTCTTACAGCTAGTCAGCTCTTCCTGGACGATAGAGCAATCCTTTCTTTTCCTCGTGAAACTGATATTATTATATTCAAGAAACATTATTAACATATTAATTCTAATCTGATTTCACTGCCTTGCTATGAGGTTTTTCGGAATGATCGTTTGGGTAGGGCTGGTGGTGGTGTTGCCATGTTTCTGAGGAGCGGCTTGCGTGGTCGTTTTGTTGCTTCATCTGTGGTAAATGCATCAATCGAATACATGCTCGTTGAAATTTGCATAGGGAACACAAGGTGTCTTGCCGGATCGGTTTACAAGCCACCCAATGTCAATGATTTTCTCGATCTTGAGGAAGATCTTTCTTGCATCTGCCATCTATATGAACACATTATTATTGCAGGTGATTTTAACACTAACATCTTAGTCAACAATACGTTGACGAATTCTCTACGTTCTATGCTTGGCACATAATCTCTAAGTGTCGTGAACTCATCACCCACTCACTTCACGGATAGTTCGGCTACACTTTTAGATCTTTTTATTGTGGCTGATTCTGACTCAGTTCTTTTCCATAACCAAATCGATCTTTCTGCTTTCTCTAGACATGATCTAATCTACATGACATATAACCTCGGTAACTATAATAAATCCCCATTTTCGTTTACATACAGAGATTTTCGGGCAATTAACGTTGAGCAACTGATTACAGATACAGAAACGGTTGACTGAGAGCATATCTACTTATTTGGCAGTGCAGATGATCAGATTGAGTATTTTGATAATGGGGTGGAATATCTTTTTGATACACATGTTCCAGTAAGGACTAAGTCTAGCCCCGTTTCCGATGTACCCTGGCTTACTGCCGATATACTCTCTTTAATTCACCAACGCAACAAAGCATACAAATATTGGAAACGTTTTAGAATCCCTGAAATGTGGCACAGCTATCGTGTTTTGAGAAACAGAGTTACTATGAAGGTTCGGAAATCCAAGGCGTCGCATTATAAATCTAAACTTGAGATCAGGCTTCCAGCCAAACGGCTTTGGAATAATTTGACGAGTATTGGAATTGGTAAACGTAACAAATCCACCATTGATTAGGATCCTGACGCACTTCTTTTGTTAATGTTAATGAGGAACAGGTTGCCAGCGCTATTTTCTCCATCAAATCTTAAGCTGCTGGCTTTGACAATATTCACCAAGATTTCATTAAAGTTATCCTGCCCATCGTTTTACGATATATTACGCATATTTTTAATACTATTATAACAACTTCCGCCTTTCGTTCTAAGTGGAAATTGGCTAAAGTTATTCCAGTTCGTAAAACCTCTCGGTCTACCACACCTGAATACAGACCGATATCTCTTCTACCATTTTTGTCAAAGACCTTTGAGCGGATACTTTCCTTACAAATCGACGAACACTTAAAGGCTCACTCTATGTTGATTGACTTTCAGTCTGGTTTCCGCGCTCAGCATAGCTGCATTACGGCCTTGCTTAAAATAACCGATGACATTCACTGTAGTATTTCCTCGGAACTGATCACTGTCCTTGCATTGCTTGACTTCTCAAAAGCATTTGATAAGGTTGACCATTATCTCTTAATAGACAAACTTTGTCGTAAGTTCGGCTTTACCAGATGTGGCAGTAGGCTTATTTGGTCCTACTTAAGGGGGAGACTTCAATGTGTTGTGTGTGGTGATTCTGTGTCCGGGATGCTTCCTGTTTCCAGTGGCGTGCCGCAGGGGTCGATACTTGGACCTTTGCTTTTTGTGTGTTTTATTAATGATCTACCCATGGTTGTTAAAAATTGTAAGTATCATATTTATGCCGATGACGTTCAAATATACATCTCCCGTCCTCTAGGGCTTGTTGATGACCTAGTAGATAGATTATGTGAGGTCCAGCAATATTAGGTTGGGCTGAGAGAAACAAACTTGTATTAAATGCGTCGAAATCTAATGCTATTGCTATTTACAAGCGGAACTTTGATAGTTCTTGCTTACCTCCCATAGTTATTGATAATATGGTCATCCCTTACATGAAAGTTGTTTAAGATCTGGGAATTCTGATCAATAGTGAGTTATCTTGGAATAGTCGACAGTCTTGTTGCAAAAATTTATGGAACCCTACGCAAACTGTCTTTATCGGCTCATTTTATACCTCGCGAAACAAGTCTATATCTTGTAAAGACACTTATTGCACCCATTCTAACTTATGGAAGTGAGATTTTTAGCAAGACGGATTCCGTATCCTTTAGGAAGTTACAAGTCGCTCACAATTCCTCTGTACGATATATATTTGGACTTCGGAGACATGGTCACATTTCCCAACATGTCAACTCTATTTTCGGTTGCTCTCTAAAGACTTATTTTCAATATCGCTCGATATGTTTTTTAAATAATCTTATTACCCGATTGCCCGGTTACCTCAGTGACAAGGTTATTTCTCTGCGATCATCTAGAAATATTTCGATAATGACTCCGCATTTTAATTGTATTATTACTGAGAGACAATTTTTTGTTCAGGCGATTAGAATGTGGAATGCGCTACCGCTAAATATTAAAAGGTCATACAACAGCAGCAGGTTCAAAGACATTTTGTTTTCTTATCTCTTAAATGAAGTTGAATAGATAAATAAGTTTTTTTTACTTTTTATTTTTTATTTTCACCTCACTGTATTCTACAACTTTCTTGTTTAATTGAATTATTTTATATCTTTGTTATTTACATTCTTTCTTACTTCTTTTTTATTTTTATTTTTATACTAATGTTACTCTTATTTGCCTACATTTCGAAAAGATTTGTATCTTAATTGTGTAAGGTCTGAAATATGATAAATGAAAAAATGAAATATATTATTTTGTCCAAACAGAACATATAAAATAATTTTTATACCTGCAGAGCAAAAAATACAGCGCGCGTGAATCTGCCTCTGGCCCGACCGCGTAAGCATGATTTTCGGCCCGTATGTATTCGCACTAAATCGGCTGTAACTTTTATATTTTGCCGAACTTCGTCAAATCGTTTTAGAGGCTTATTCTATACACCATAAGGATTTATTTATATATGCAAAAACGAAAACAATTAATTTTTTAAATTCCTCGACTCGAACCTACTCTTAAAGCGTAAAGCCTTATTTTTTTATTTTATTTAATTCATTCTGAAGAACCAATATATCTTATTGAGCAAATTCAATTTTTACAGTCGCGGAGAGGTCGCAGTTTGCTTATTCCTAGGCATCATTCGCCAGTCCTTGAGGGTTCTTGCTTTTTGTCAAGCTTGCCCGACTTTTGAATTCTCTTCCTGCGAGAGTTCAGGTTGCTTCTTCTGTCAATGAGTTCAAACGACTTATTTCTCTTTGTGACTTATAATTTCCGGTTCGTGTGTGAAAGGCTGTACAGTATTTTTATATTTATAAGAATTTTTAAAATTATACACTCATTGTGTTTATATGATTATTTCTTATTTACATATTCAATTTTCGCTTGCTTTCCTTTCAAATTATTTATATTTGCTTTCTGATAGTAGATTTTTATTTGATTTAATTATTAGTAGCTTCATTGTTCACCAAAAGTTGATTTATTTTCTAAATTGAGTGTAGCGTACTGTTAAAAGTTTTTAAAACTTGTGTATGCACTTTTATATTTGAATGAATAAATTAAATTAAATGAATCCTCATCTTAGATCGATTTACACGGATTACAGTTTAGTTGAACATATATTTATGTTTTGTATGGATTCTGTCTCGTTTTACATGATTTACATTTGCACCATTTTTCCAAGCGCGTATCTATCATGTAAATTCAGGGATGATTGTATATAAAATTTTTCTTATCACCGTGCCACATGCTATTTTCTATTAACCAAAACTCATTTAAATAAATTAGGGCGATTTGATTTAAATCATGTATTTGCACTTTCATTTATTCCGGGGTTAATTACGCACCATCTATTCCTAATTTTGGGATTTTTCTAAGAATCCGGCAACCCCAATCTCATGTGGTTATTCTAAGTACTTAATATATGCCAGAAATAATAAGCGAAAGGATTTAATTTCAAGGAATAGGAATTGAAATATTTTTTCCCTTTACATTTCTCAGAAATAGACTTCGAGTGATGGCTCCATTGATACCGTGACAGCATGGGATATTCATCAGAAAATAATTTGAATTTATGGATGAAAAAATTACTTGACTTCAGTGAAAATTCCCCAACATTTCCCTGAATTTTCCCGGTTTTCCAGAGAGTGGCCACTCTGAAATATATATCTTCAACCCGTCAAGACTATCAAAACTCAAAAGTGGAATTTTATAACTTTAATTTGTATACTTGAGCTAGTGTTCCCCATGCAAATATACTACTTAATTTTTTGATTATGAATGTATTAGTGTTTAGAGGTGACCCCCGTATAACACGACACTTCTATAGGACGGATTCACTCTAACACGGTTCAGGATTGGGAAAAACCCTCGTAAAACATGCAATGTAATAAAGACTATTAAAAGCGAACTTTATCTAATTTGAAATCAGGGAAATCCCGGTACAACAACTCAAAAAACGTGATAAAGTTTTTAAGTGCGAAAGATACCTCATTTGATATTTTTTATTCGAGCGCGTACGTACTATGAGTTTCCTGCAGAATTTTCGTGAACTATTAATACCTAAGTACACTTTAAGACTTTAACTGTGTCTTTCTTTTGGCTACGTAGGTTAAACATTTTCGGGTAAGAAGTACTCAACCCTTTTTAAAGAAATACTTATGTTTTTATTTTTATGAATTAATTTGTAGCCCTAAGCTGTCTAGCGAAAGTAAAAAAAAAATTTCTCTTAAGACATTTCGTCTCCATGGAAACAAAATTACACATTTTAGATCGGCTCAAAAAGGACGAAATGATATATCATATGTCGCCAAATCATTGGATTTAAATAAAGCGACATTACGGACTATAAGGACAAATGAACAGAAAGTTAGAGATTCCGTTGCTGCAGGCAACCCTCAAACAGGACATCTTGTCATAGGGCAGCAATAATTGAGCAGATGGAAAAAGTCCTTAGCATCTGGATTGAAGACTGTTAAAAAAACGGATTCCACTGAACACCAATATTATTAAACACAAAGCCTTGAACATTTACGACTCCTTAAAGGAAAATGGAGAAACTGCTACTAATCCAGATTTTGTAGCCAGCAAAGGGTGGTTTGATAGTATGAGAAAACGCCTATCACTACAAAACCTAAAAATCGAAGGTGTAAGTGCATCAGCCGATAAATAAGCCGCCGAAATTTATCCAATGGAATTGAAAGGAATTATTGAAGAGAGCGGATATTCAACACACCAGGTTTTTAATGCCGACGAGACTGCTCATTGGTGGAAAAAAATATCCAATACGACATATATTTCTAAAGACGAAAAAGCTGCGTCAGGTTTCGAGGTGTCAAAAGACCGTGTAACATTACTAATGTGCAGTAATGCTTCAGGCGATCACATGGTAGAACCTATGCTGGTTTATAAATCTCTCAATCCTCGTGCAATGAAAACCCTAAATAAGAGCAATTTACCGGTATACTGGGCAGCAAATAATAAAGTTTGGGTGACTACTGAATTACTTAAGAAATGATTTTTAAACTGTTTTGTACGAAGTGTGGAAAACTACTTAAAACAGACAAGTTTAGATTTTAAAGTTATACTTATATTGGATAATGCACCCACCCATCCGCAAGATTTAAATAACAAATATCAAAATAAATTTTTTACCTCCAAATATCAAGGATGATCAAGGAATTGTAGCTACATATAAAACCAATTACATAAGGAGCATAACAATGGGTTTTGAACAAAATCTATGACGGCAAGGAGGCGTGGAAACTTCACAATTTTGGATTGCATTAATCTAATAAACTCATCTATCAGAGAAATGAAAATGACGACATTAAATGGTTGTTGGAAAAAAATATGGCCGGAGTCAATTGAAAGTGAAAATTTTATCGAGACAGCAGAAAACAAGTCTCTAGGCGGGGAAGGTTTTGACGATATGACTGCACAAAACATCCAAGAATTACTGTTGGAAGGAGAAATTGATGAAGCAGGTTTGGTAGAAATGATATCTGGAATCCATGATAACTTAGAGGACGAAGTTGTTAAAAAGTTTATTCTACAAAGTATAAAGAAAGGTCTATACCCTGTTCCAAAAAGACTGGCAGTACACGGTAAATGGGAAGTTATGATGCCAAATTTCACAAACTCGCCAAAAACCGTGTGCAGCCATCCTTTCGATCTTTCTTGGTCGAGAAACAAAGAGGCACTGATTCTGTCAGCAGCCAGATGCTGTTGGTCGACCGACAGTGATCAGTACTCAGTGTTGGGTGGTAGGTGGTTTTACATGCGAAGTTCTCCGTAATACGAATTCGAGTGACTGGAATGGTTGGTGTAGCCAGATTATATCTTTTAGCAGTAGGCCATGAGGAAAAATAAGAAAATGTTCTAAGATGAAATCGTGGCAACAGCGTGCTGAGGAAGAGGGATGGAGGCATTGGAAAATAAAGCAGACAGCAATACTCCATACGAGCGTGTACTGCCAATCTTTTTGGAACAGATTATAGGCTTAACAGAACAGTTAGAGTAATATTTCTTAAATGAAGATCTTTCAAATGAAAGGAGCACAAAGTTTAAAAGAGAACTTAATAAGTGCTTAACACCGTACTAAGGAAATTTATAAAGATCTCCTAACTAAAAGCAAGCAATCTAAAATAACAGATGCTTTGCAAAAGGTAGAGCATGGATCTGAAGATAATGCAGAAAAATGCTCAGAGGATGAGGATATCTTGCCAAAAAGAAAACGCTCGCGGTTAATAGTGCTTATTGATGACGAAAAAAACATTGTTTAATTTATATTAGTATGTATTACTTCTTAAGAAAATTTTAATAAAGATGTGATTGAAATTATTTAATAAGTTAACGAATAATTTACAAATGGAGACAAATATAAGAATTTTTAAGAAAGGGCTAATTGAGTTTGGTAAGCAGAATTAATGAATTTGTGAATGATAAAAATATATATTAAAGTAAAATCAAGGTGATCTTGAAAAGAGATGAATGCGTGTGATATTGGTAATGAGCGCGGCTCATTACACTGCTGCCAACTTCATTGCTAGTTTCTTTGGAGCTGCCTTCTTAACAAATAACTGTGATATTAGTTTAGGAGATTTTAATTTTTTTACGAATTATCCCCGACCTCCTTATCGGTTAAGGATTTCGTTTTTGACGATGCTTCAGTTATGATGCATATTAAGAAGTTATCCAATAGTTTTTTTACGCGGTCCCGATGGTGTTCACGTGTCTGTCATAAAGAATTGTGCCCACTATCTTACTCCTGTCCTTACTTATTTGTTTAACTTGTCCATGTCCTGCGGTATTTTTCATAAACTATAGAAATCGTCCACCATTTTTACTCTCTAAAAAAGGGTAAGAAGGACGATATCTCTAATTCTAGGCCTATTGCTAATTTGTCTGCTATCGCTAAGCTTTTCGAAGCAATGGTTTGTGATGTCCTTACTTTTCACTGTAAACCGTTCTTGGAATCCTTCCAGCACGGTTTTATTAAAGGCAGATCAATGACTACTAACCTTGTGAAGTTCTCTAATTATTACATTTACGCCATTGAGGCTGGTGAACAGGTTGATTGTATTTATACCGATTTTAGTACGGCCTATGATCGCATTGACCACAAGTTGCTTGTTTTGAAACTTACTATGTTGGGTTTTCCATCTCTATTCGTTCAAGGTTCCCTCTCTTGTGAAATTTCGGTCCCTTCTGGGGTGCCCCAGAGCAGCCATTTAGGTCCGCTTCTATTTATTATTTTTATTGACGACATGGGCTCCATCTTAGCGAACTCGAAAATTTTATGTTATGCTGACGATGCTAAAATTTTTCGTGTGTCACTGACTTCAACGATTGTTTTACGCTGAACTCTGATCTTTTAATTCTTGGTGTATTGCGAACAATATGCTTTTGAACGTTTATAAATGTACGTTTGTCTCGTATTCAAGAAGGAAGGCTAACCAGACTGGATATAGTAAGGGATCTTGGTGTTATTTTTGATCCATATTTGTCTTTCATGGATCACATCAATTACATTGTTAACAAGGCAAACGTTTCCTTGAGCTTTGTAAAGAGATGGTCTAAGGAATTAATTAATCCCTTTATCACCAAGCTTCTTCTTTGTACCTTCGTCCGGCGCATTTTAGAGTATGCCTGTGTTTTTATTTTCGTTTTTTATTCTTTTCCACTTTTCTTTTTATTTTCGCTTTTCTCTTGTTGAGTAATCAGCCTGTAATGAAATTTTATAAATAAATAAAAACGTGGAACAATTTAGCATTTAGCAGTTTTCCTTCATCCTAAAAAACTTTATATTTTGAGTTGGGCTAGTCTTGCTTTGAGTTGATTTCGACAGAATATATTCAATTCAGAGGATCTGGCAGTGTTTGACTGACCAGTAACAAATTGCGGCCCTGATAGTTCGTTATAATAAAGTCCCTGCGTTGCTCCTACAACAGCGGCTTGTTGGGATACTCGGGCAGCGCTCTTTTCTCTATTTTAAATTACCAAGTAATGTAAAAGAACTCTCATTAGTGATATAGCGAGTGAGAGAGATTAGTATTGAGTATATTAGGGGAAAGTAATATTCCTCTAGATTTAACATTTTTTTAAATTTAATATATAACAATTCTTCAATACAGAAGCAGTCAGTAGAAGAATCATTTTATATGAAGAAAAAACAATTCTTTTTTAGTAATGAAATAAAGATGAATTAAAGACAAATTCAGTTTTGATTGAAATGTTTAACATAAATTGATTAAATCACTATTCCTATCTGCTGGTCATTCCGAAACATCCGGAGGAGCAGGCAACGTTAAATATTCTCTAATTGATTCACTTTGATCTAAACTATGCGAACTTATTATATCAGAACTCCTTAAAAGAAATTGAATCGTTTTCATTTTCCAATTGTTTTCTGAAAATGGATCACGCATGAGCCCAAATGTTGATTCAAAAACCCCAACACATCTATTGTGGGTGTGAAGTGTTCCACATGATAGTACAAGTACTAATCCATGAATATCTACTCGTCCTTGAACACCTTCGTGCGTTATATTAGGATTGAAATAAAAGTCAAACTGTTGCCTTATTTGCTGTAAACATGTCAGAACGTCAACATTAGATGTACTGTGTTGATCATCTACTCCATCGTTTGCTACTATTCGCAAGTCTAGACGGGCGTCACACCAGAAATCATCAATTTTCAAGGAATCTTCGTTGTAATTTTTAAAAAACCACTCTGAAAACTTGCGTGCTAGTAAATGAATCGGGTAAGATGCCTCTCCGATTGCTTGACTGTTTTCACTGTCCGTAACATTTGATGGTATACGAACTTGTCTTTCAGCTGCATCTGCTCTTTCAAAACTCTGTGATTTCCAAAAATCTAAAGTTTTTGCAATTAGGCTAATTTTTGTGTAAACATCGCCAACAGCCACTTTGTTTAGGTGCAAGTACTTGAACAATAGTTCTTTTGTTATAATACGCTTATTCAGAATGACATTAATATTGCAAGAATGCAGAAAAATTATATCAAACGCTTCTAAAATAAATACTATTAACAAAAGTTAATAAAGAACGAATATAAGCGGCGTTACCGTCTTCCGATTCTATCGTAGCAACATTTTTGGTTAAAGTCCTTGCCAACTGAAACACTAATGTGGGGTCTTCTTGTTTTTGGAAAAAATGCCGTAATCCTTGCTTTTCTGTGTCAGTTAATCCACTCATATTCTAATTTTAATATAATTTATAGCGAACTTTACACTTTACAAGTAGTTTGTTTACATCATTTCGCACTTAAGTGACTTTCTTGTCTTCTTCTTAAATAAAGCGCCTTAGCACAATGTCGTATTTAAAAGACAGGCATTTCATTTTTTATTTTAACAGAAATGTACACACCTGTAATTTCGAGAATTAATAAATTCTAATAATATTTTAATAAATTTGTTTCTCCACTTAATTGTCCTCTAGTTATACTTTAATTAGCTTTTTATATTTATTTATTTTTTTGTTAAGAGGAATAATACAATTTCTATAAGTATTTAAGCCTAAATAGAATTATCTGCAACAAAACAATTTATGTAGGTTGTGAAAAATTATAGTAGTTTTCCACCTCGTCCTCTGAATGATGCCATCATGTAAATAGTGAACAACATACGAAAACAACGAACTTAGCCCACTTTTTTCTACTCGGCTGACAGCTGTCATATATTTCACAATATTCCAAAAAACTCGGTGAGAACAAAATTTTTTAATTATTTTTATTGGCAATCGAGAAAAAACTACAATATAAACAGTTTTAGAACTATTTGGACGGTTCATAGCGAAAGAACAAGAAAAACTTCCAAGCTATAATGAAATCACCTCGATAAATTGGATATCAATTAACCGAAACGCATTACACCGGGTAAATTTTTGATTGAAAAACCATGGCCCACCGACTGTTAACGACTGCTAAAGCGCTAGAAAGATGCTTCCGAGGAAATTATTGCAGTTCGCCGATATCGAGTAGCAAGGTAAATTTATGTATTAGTAATTATTGGCAATTTGAATATTTCATAACCTTCCAAAACAAAACGTAATCTGACAAAACTTTGGAGCATGTAATTTGGACTGCCGGCGCTGGATAAAAAGCGGATCATTTTAGTGTGGTTTGCTTGCAACATGTTCATATGCGTATACACATTTGCTATAGAATCATTTAACAGGTGGAGTACTTTGGTAACGATTCCACATTACAAGTAGTCTACGTGTTAAAAATCAACTAAACCAGTGTAGATCTAGGTTACATAACTGAATTTTAAAAATATCCGACATAAAGGCAGTTCTAATATTAAAAGCAGCTAATGGAACGGAGTCTAATAATTGAAACTTCGCCGAGCTTCACAACAAAAACACATAACCAATCCCTATGTCGTGCGGAAAAACGACTTTGGAACGAATAATTTCAAGATTAATTTTAGTTTTTTTTATGTTTCTCCCTTTTAAACCGTAGACGAGATTGTTTCTTAGATCGTTATGCCATTTTCTTATAATTATGTTATATTATGGTCATCAAAAAAAAGGGTAGGTTAGGTTAGAGTGGCTGCCTGAAAAGGCACACTTAGGCCAAGGAGGTCCATTGTGATACCACGATTGAGGCTGCATTTTAGATTTTATGTAAACTCCCAGAAAAGAAGAGTGTCCAGCGGTTTTTCCAACTGGTGGTTAATGTCCGAATCAGGACGGATGGTACCGTTTTGGACGTAGTATATACTCCCGTGAGGGATTTAATAGCGGCCTCACTGTCTGTGAATATATATATGTTATCTATAGGCAGCGTTAAATGATTCAGACGGTCCGCGGCTACCTTTTTGATTTCTGCTTGAAACACGCTATAGTATTCAGGAAAGCGAAGTGAGATTTCGAGGTACAAGTTCAAGTTTAGAGCCGTCAATGTAGAGTTTCACTGGCTCCCCCCATTAGGGTGGACCTTCCTCCCACTCTGATCTGGTGAGATAGGAGGAGTCAAATTTAGTTCCAAAGAAAGGCCTTCGCGTGGTATAGTCCATTAAAAAAAATGTAAGTTTTATGTACACTCGTGCCAATGAGATGTCCAAACATTGGATAAGAAACTGATCTAATGTCTCTTTATTTACATGTTCTTTAACAAAAAATGTGATGAGTTTGAGAAGGAGCTCCTGCGATAGCTTAGATTCCAAAGAAAGAATCTGGTCTTCCAGAACTTTCATAAGTAAAAATATTGTTAACGATTTCTTTTAACAAATGAATTAGCACTATTTAACTATAATTTTTTTCGAAATGAAGCGGATGTACAATTTGTTTCTGACGTATTTTATCATATTAAAGTCAACAAATTTGCTTCGTAAGTAAGTCTGTTCAAAAATCTGCCATAGCTCAGTCTCAGTCTTCAGTTATTGATCCAGAAGTATAAGTAGCATGTTATTGTAAAGCGTGAATATAAAAAACAACAGTATCGCAGAAAGAAGAAACAAAACAATCAATCAAAATGAAAGTATGAATCATGTGTACGAATTTACAAAAAAAAGGAAAAAGGGTTACTGCGTATTTCCTATGTGGAGAAACAAGAAAAACAGTGAAAAGGAAAAACGGTGAAAGTACATCATGTTCAGTAAGCATTAATAAGCTTTTCAAATGTATTGACCGTGCCTGTGTTTTGAATATGAAAGGGAAGATAATTGCATAAGCGAATCACTTGGATCTTTTTATGACTAATTTATTGAATCGCGGCAAGAGCAAATTTCTGTTGCGCTGAGTAAGCTTTAATTCTGAGGCGCTCCGACTTCTTCGAGTAAAATAGATTATATAGAAATATTAGCGCTCTTTGTTTTAAATAAGACAGAGGTCAACCAATCAAAGATGCCGATAAGGTGAGACATGTTCGAACTTTCTAAGCCCAAAAATAAACCTTATGCAGTAGTTACAAGCAATTTCCATTTTACGTGTTCATATGCGTGTTGGCCCCTACTGAAAATTATAAATCAATCAATGCAACAAGGTCATTTTCCAGAAGGATGGAAGGAAACTGTAATTATACCAGTCGAGAAATTGAGAAATACAAGGAAATGTGAGGAATTCAGACCAATAAACATGCTTGAAACCTATGAAAAGATTTTGGAGAAAGTTGTTCAGTTGCAGTTGGATTAATATTTAGAAGGAAATCGACTGATATTGAGTGAGCAGTCAGGCTTTAGATGAGGACACTCTTGTGAGACGGCCCTAAATTTGGAAGGAAGCAATGCAAAGAAAGCAAAAAGTATTGGCGGTGTTTTTAGACCTTAAGCGAGCTTTCGAAACTGTAGATCGAGATATTTTAATGAGAAAAATGAAGAAGTATGGAGTAAAAGGAAAGGAATGGTCATGGTTTGACAGCTATTTGTCCGGAAGAATGTAGAGAACTAAGGACGACAAGGCGATGTCTCACAGAAAGGCAATAAATGCGGGAGTGCCACAAGGTTCTGTGCTGGGTACCCTACTATTTCTTGTTTATATTAATGATATAAAGAGGGTATGGATAGTGCAAATATTGTATTATTTGCTGATGACGCATTATTGTATGTTGTGGGAGATGATATTAGTGAGTGTGTGAATGCAATGGAACATAATTTGCGAGAACTGAGTGGATGGTTAAGAATGAACAAGTTGAAAGTGAACATTAGAAAAACCAAATTTATGACAATCAATTGTGAATGTTAGGGTAATTTAAAAATGGATAGTGATAATATTGAAAAAGTGGAAAAGATAAAGTATCTGGATGTGATAGTTGATAACAAATTGAAGTTCAATGAGCACGCGGATTATATATGTGGGAAAATAGGTAAAAAGATTGGTTTTTTAAAAAGAATAAGAAAGTCTCTTTCAATACTTACGGCAATACAAATCTATAATGTAATAATAAAACCGCATTTTGAGTACTGTTCGTCTGTCTTATTTTTACTTGGCAGTAGAATGATGGATAGATTACAGAAACTTCAGAATAAGATAATGAGAGCAATTCTTTGTTGCAATAAATATGCTCCTATTAAAGTTATGCTGGAATCATTAAAGTGGATGATTGTAAGAGAAAGGATTGTGTTAAATGTTTTGTTGTTAATCTTTAAAATGAAGAATCTATTATTGCCTTGGTATCTGAGTGAATATCTGATGTATACAAGTGAAGTGCAGCCGTATGGCTTAAGAAGAGTGAATGAGTTTAGGTTAGTAAATTTTACCACAGTAAGGACACAAAATTCTTTAATTTATAAGGGCCTTACAATGTCCAATAGGTAAAGATATGATAGCAGTGATATGAATGTAGATAGATTTAAGAGATATTGTATAGAATTTATAAAGAGAAAGTGGAATGTATTGGTTTGTGATTAAAAAAGAGTTTGAGGTAATGTTTTTTAAGGTATGAATGAGTTATATGTTGTTGTAAAAGAGCATTAATTTGTTGCTAATAAATGAAAAGAATGAATGAATGCTGTGGGGCCGTTCAAGTATTACGTAACTCAGTTAGGGGGTCTTGTGAAACGTTACGATGCGTCGTCAATCGGGGGTCGTCAATCAACGCGTTACGTAACATTAAGTTTTTGTTAACATTAAAAGTCCTGACTCTTAACTCGTGACTCACGACTCAGTTGAAATGGTATATCTACACTATATATATTTTATTTTACATACGTCGCGTCACTGAGTTCCACGAGCCCATAGTCGCCAGCTAGCACGAGCTAATAGTCCGACCGTTGCGGTCAAGCAAAACCACCTAAACTACAAGCCATGAACTTACGAATTTCACGCACACACATTAGAACAAAAGTGGGCTGAAATTTCTTTAACTTACATTGCCTGTTATTCCGGTATTTTGCTCAACATAATTGACATTTCAGAAATCTTCAAAAACTGCGTTACGGAATACTTGAACGGCCCCTGTCCAATCTAGGAAAATCCAAGCTTCCGAAAGTGAAATGAGGCAATATTATCGTTTTAACCAGTACTAGTCATGTTCTACTGGCTAATATATATATATATATATATATATATATATATATATATATGATGCAAACTTACCTACTATTTTGTTGGGTGTCCTTTCTGAACAATTATGGCACATCTCCTCTCCATTGACAATACCAAGTCAGCACAGACTTCAGGACTATTTTTTTCCCATTCTTGACGGACGCTGTCCCAAAGTCCCTTATCGTCTTTGTTTTTATTGCTGACACACGTCTTTTGATGATGGCCCATAAATTCTCGATCGGGTTTATATCTGAGCTCTAAGGAGGCCACTCCACTACGGAAATTTGACGTTCCTCAAACCATTCCTTGACAATTCGAGATGTGTACCATGCAGCATTGCCCTGCTGGAACATCACTTGGCGGTATACTGACAATGGAAAATTCTCTGAGTATGCTTCCAGATGGTTGGTCAATATATTTTTGTACATCGGCCGATCCATTTTGTCTTTTATTTCCACTATTGGCCCAACACCGTGAGCGCTGAAGTAGCCTCAAATCATCACGCTGCCACCTCCACTTAACTGTCTTTTTTGTGTACGTGGGGTCCAGTTCCTTGTTTGGTGGACGTCGCACGTAAGTTCGTCCATTAGGTCTAGTAAGATTAAATTTGGATTCGTCGCACCAGATGATGGAATTCCAAAACGATTGACATTTTAATCAATGGCTTCTAGCGAAAGCTAGACGTTTTCTCCTATTACCTTCTGTAACCTTCGGTTTCTTAAGGCTCTGGTACCATCGGAGGTTATTTTCGAGTAGCTGTTGCCTTACAGTTCTGGCCGAGATATTAACGCCGTAATTTTCCTCCATACGGACTCTTATTTCCACTGAAGTGGTGAAAGGGTATTTAAGAGCATGCCTCACTATTAGACTGTGCTCTCGTTTAGAAGCTTTCCTTGGACTGGATCGTTTCTTATTTTGAAAACTCCCGTGTTTTCGGTAGTGCTTAACAGCGTTCTGCACTTTTTTTCTTTACCTCCTGGTTCTGTATAGATGGCGCTGAAAGTTGAGCGTAAAAAATTTAAGAGCAAATCGGTGGAGGTTCAAGCTCAATTTTGGAGCGTCCGAAAAAAAGAAAAAAAATGAAAATGATAAAACACTTGTAATGGAGCATTGACGTGGCCCGATTCCAGAATTTTTGATCTGGGGGCAAATGCCGCTAACTGAAAAATAAAATTTAAAAATGGCAAAAAAATTGAAGTGAAAATCGCGTGTAAATTTTTTTTAGGCCCAAGATTTTAAATATGGCATTAAAGTGCAAAAACACTGTTTTTTTACATAGTTGAGGTCATGTTGCACCTTATTCAACAAACTATGTATAGGATCGTTCTTATAGTACCAGTCTTCCACTTTCAAATGCCGTTGAGTTTGCTCAAATATCTTTTTTTTCGCCGAGCTATCGCATTTTGAAATTTTCATGTTCATGAATTTGATAAACTGCGAATGACATATACCGTTTGACGTCTGCTGTTTGTCCTTTACCGGGTGGTAAATTGTCAATTTTTAAATTATGTTGAAAGGAAAGAAAATATTGTAGAATTGCAGAAATATTCTTTCAAATACATTTCCCGGTACAACACGAGCGCCACCTACTGTAAGTTAATTGCACTATGTCTATAACCTTCGCGCAAGTGCGAGCAATAAGTTAACAAAGTTTTATCGCAATGGGATGAACGGTATGGCAGCGCATAAAATACGAACAAACAAACAAATATTGATTTTTATATATTAAATCTCTGCTACACTATTCGTTTTAGTTTTTATCTAAAGTACTAACTCTCTAAGTAAAAGAGACATTTTCAGCACACTTTTCACTTTATGAGAAGAAAGTCCAAAAAAGTATTTTTCCAAAAATCTCATGAAATCTGCTTATGGAGACAAACAGTGCGATATTAAACTAACTTTTTATTTAACATCATATTACCTCCGCTACACGAAAACCTCGATTCGCGCCTGACACAAAATTACAAAATCAATAACTTTTTTCTGTGATCTGCACCGTACTCGAAAAGGTACTAGAGAGCCCTGAAATATATTGGCGTCTGAATCTGAATTATCGTCAAACTTTTATTTGTATTGGGTTTATTGAGATCCAGCGCACTCCCACTTTGGTATTAACTGTAATGAACTGCACTCATTTTCACTTAGAGTTCGTACTACTTCTTTCAAAAAAATCAAACATTCGGCAGTATGATCCAGTAAATCTTGCAGATTTACTTCAGCAGAAGTATCACTGCGTACGACTCAGGAGCAATAGTTTTTAGCTTTTTGCAATAAACTGTAACTGGAGACGGAGTTGGATCATTTGGTTTAGCGGCGCGACCACCACGCCATGGTTTCCGGGTTCGAGACTTGGTCTACCCGTGGATTTTTAAAATAGGATTAAAAAGACAACTCCGTCTCAGGGGTATTGTCTAGCTCGCAGCAATGCAAAAACAAGACATTTAATTTGCGTCACTCCCTTACCCTAATTCCCTTCCGGGCAAAGCCGTGTTAACGTATCAACGGGTTTTGCCCTAGGCCTTAGCCACATCATAAAAAAATAAGTCTTTTGTCGGCTGTTAGATACTAGCAGTTTATGGACAAACCTGCGTCTACAAATATGGAAAGATCTTTCAATGTGGACTGGCCTTCCTATATTTCCACGCTCTTATAGGAGATCGGGTAATATTTCGGAGGACTTTAGAAACATCCCACTTCCCAGAGGATCGTAGTTTCATCTGAGTGGCATATGTCAATTCTTCCGTTTCTTCGATACTTTGCGGATTTCTTCTTTTACTTTATATGCTTGAGTTTTTTCTGGCCGTCCTTTTCTGGTTGTCACAATACGTAGTTCAAAAGTGCCTTGAAGGCAACTTTTATTATTTTTTCTGAATTATTCACCCTTACCATTTACTCTTAGATTTGATATTGAAATTACGAATTTAACGTAATTTTTCGTTTTATTTAATAGTGTAATTGTAATACATACTGCCGATGTGTTCGAACCTACCTGCTGGCAACAGATGACGATGAAAAGGTCATTGGAGTAATGTCGGTGGTTCGGAATCTACCTTAAATTGTTCACTTGCAATCGTTGTCTCGAATCGGGTGAAATTCTTCTCCTGCCACATGCCCCACAAGGGGTTACGGGAACTAGAGAATACATACTTGCAATAGAAGAATATATAATGCAAAATTTGACACTTGAAATTAAAATTGTAAAAATCCTTTTTCAATTTTGATGTTCGCAAGGGTTGCCAATAAGAAATACGTGCACTGTTCGCAGTCGTCAATTTTTGGCTGAGCGCGCCGCCACGTGCGTCTTTAGAAAATAAAAAAGCGCACGATCCTATAACTATCTATTGAACTTCCGCAGTTAGAAAGTTATATGGTACTAAGTACAATTTTTACAAATCATGTTTTGGCCGACTTTTCGATGTAAATACTTCTATGCGGCGTCTACTCATAGTGTTTTCTTACTGCAAAAAAATTTCCGTGTTTCGGAATTCACACTTAATCAAGCTACATCAATGGCACTTTAATAAACAATGTATATGTATGTTAGCAGACTCTTTTTGTTTAAACATAGATTTAACTGTGGTACATATTTATTACATAGGAGAAACCAAGTACAGATTTAGTGCAAGATCTTATGATATCTTGAACATACAAAACTCGTAGGCTATACTAATTTTTCTTTATTCAATAAATAATTTTTGTTGGAATCGAAACAAGTATGTTTTTTCAAAGATGCCTAAGAACTTATTCCACCAAGTATTAACTGAAAAATTGATAAATACCAGTAGTCAATTGGTTCAGTGGCACGACCACCATGCCATGGTTCCCGGGTTCGAGACCAGGTCTTCCCGTGAGTTTTTATTAAGAAATTAAAATAATCCACTACGTCTCTGGGCTGTTGTCTAGTTCCGCAGCGTTCAAGTTTCCTCAATTCCCTTCCGGCCAAAGCCAAGCTAACGCTAAGGGTTGCCCCTGGGCTTTGGCCACATCGTATAAAAAAAATTGTAATTGAATCGATTGAAGTTCTTTTCCCACCCCCAAGCCCCACAAAGGATACGGGAACTAGAGAGAGTGATGTGAGTTTATAACATTTTTTACATTAGGCAAAAACATGGGGAATTAATTTCAGTAGAAAAAAGAAATCAGTCAAATGTGTAATTTAATTTCAAAGGTTTTGAAGTAAAAATGTAATTATACTCAAAGAAAATACTGAAACTAATGAATTATTTCAGATGCAGCAAAACTTACTACTGCTCAGGCGCTCAATAAGCAGTACAACATTTCAAAATATCCTAGAAAAATGGAAAATGTTTTGCGAAAAGCCCCCTAAAGGCTTCGAAAAGTATTTTCGTCCTGGATCTTCCAAAGTAGCTGAGTCAGGGGATAAGAAGACTGACTTGGACGGGAAGAAACCATCTTCCACTGAATCTAAAAATCCAAATGAATGGAATTTCGGTATGTTTAATAATCAGACCAGAAATAAGCGAAGCGGTGGGGGAGGGCAAGGACGACCAATTGGTGGTGATGGCAGTGATAAGGAGAAATGGTTACTTCTTGGTGCACTTGGTACAATTGTGTTCTTTGGTAGCTTAGCATATTTTGAAATGGGATACAAGGAAATTGCCTGGAAAGAGTTTGTTAATAAGTATTTCCTTTTAAATTTATAATTTACAATTTTTCCTTATTCCTTTATTATTTTAGTTATTTAGCCCGCGGAGTTGTTGAAAAATTAGAAGTCGTTAATAAGAAGTGGGTCCGAGTCCGATTATTACCAGGTTCCGCTCAGGATTCATCTGGGATCTTATGGTTCAATATAGGAAGCGTTGATTCATTCGAGCGAAACTTAGAAAATGCCCAATCTGAACAAGGAACAGAACCAGTTAATTATGTGCCGGTTATTTACAAAACAGAAGTGGAAGCATCGAGTTTGACTGGACTTCTTCCAACTTTACTCGTAATAGGATTTCTAGTGTTTATGATGCGACGATCAGCAGAAATGATGGGTGGTCGCGGAGGTCGTAAAGGTGGCGGTCTTTTCGGTGGTGTTATGCAGTCTACAGCAAAATTAATCAATTCTAATGAAATAGACGTCCGATTCAGGTAAATATACAATTTAATTGCTATTAAAAAGGAATATGTATAATAAGTCCTTTTCAGGGACGTTGCCGGATGTGAAGAGGCAAAAATTGAAATAATGGAGTTCGTGAATTTTTTAAAAAATCCACAGCAATACATTGATCTGGGAGCAAAAATACCTAAAGGGGCTCTATTAACTGGTCCGCCCGGTACTGGTAAAACATTGTTGGCAAAAGCTACTGCTGGAGAAGCGAATGTTCCTTTCCTTACCGTTTCGGGATCAGAGTTCTTGGAAATGTTTGTAGGTGTGGGTCCTTCAAGAGTGCGTGATATGTTTGCGATGGCTAGAAAAAATGCTCCTTGTATCTTATTTATCGACGAAATAGATGCAGTAGGTCGCAAGCGTGGCGGAAAAAGTTTTGGTGGACATTCAGAACAAGAAAATACATTAAATCAGCTTTTAGTTGAGATGGATGGCTTTAATACCACCACCAATGTTGTCGTACTTGCCGCGACAAATCGAGTCGACATTTTGGATAAGGCGCTACTGAGGCCCGGTCGTTTTGATAGACAAATATTTGTTCCTGCTCCTGATATTAAGGGGAGAGCGAGTATTTTTAAAGTGCATTTAGGACCTCTTAAAACAAATTTAGATAAAACTGATTTAGCGCGAAAGATGGCGGCATTGACACCCGGATTTACCGGTGCCGATATAGCTAATGTATGTAACGAAGCTGCATTAATAGCTGCTCGTGATTCAAACGAATCTATTAACCTTAAACACTTTGAGCAAGCAATAGAGCGTGTAATTGCTGGTATGGAAAAAAAGACAAATGTTTTACAGCCCGATGAAAAGAAAACCGTAGCTTACCATGAAGCGGGTCATGCGGTTGCTGGGTGGTTTTTGGAACATGCAGATCCTTTGCTGAAGGTATCCATTATTCCACGAGGAAAGGGTTTAGGTTATGCACAGTACTTACCCAAGGACCAGTATTTGCTGTCAAAAGAACAACTTTTCGACAGAATGTGCATGACCTTAGGAGGCCGAGTGTCTGAGGAGTTATTTTTTAAACGAATAACAACTGGAGCACAAGATGATTTGAAAAAAATCACCGAAAGTGCCTATGCACAAATAGTACGATATGGAATGAACGAAAGAGTTGGAAACGTATGTTTTGATACGTCAGATTCTGGTGATCCAGTTTTTACTAAACCATACTCTGAAGAGACAGCCCAAATTATCGATTCTGAGGTTCGCAGTCTTATTAAACAAGCTCATAAAAGAACAACAATCCTCTTAGAAAAACACAAAGACGATGTAACGCAAGTGGCAGAAAGGCTACTTAAGAATGAAATTCTGAGCAGAGATGATATGATTGAGCTCTTGGGTCCAAGGCCTTTTAAAGAAAAGTCGACGTACGAAGAATTTGTTGAAGGCACCGGCTCATTTGAAGAAGATACTTCGTTACCCGCGGGATTAAAGGATTGGAACAAGGAAAAAGAACCTTCTTCATCGCCTCCTTCTACTCCTGGAGATGGTAGCCCGCCAAGTAAACCTGCTGTTGTTTAGCATATTATAGTAAGCGTACCGATCCTATTTATTTTAGGCTGACACTTCTGTTATAGCAAACATTTTTTTTAAAACTTCTCATTCTCACGTTAAGTCGAAACACCTTTTCTTTAGTTAATAGTTATAATAAATTGTTGACATGAATAAATGCTACTAAAATAGTGAAGAGATAATTTATGGCTGTCATGAGTTTTTATTTCTAGTGTGTAGAAAAGCCAGTGATTTGGCCGCTTACATAAATTCATGGTTGCGAACTTGTAAATACATGCAACTATGGATTTATGAAAGTGTTCTATATTTAAATATTTTTTTAAATTGCTTTTCAGTGTTTGAACTCTGGCTGCAATGAAGACTTTAATTAAACATGGAAATGAAATGATTCTATTCTAGCGTCTGAATGACTTCCATGGACAAAGAAAGACTATTTCAGTTCATATATTTGTAATATTGCATGTCATAGGGGGAAGGATTTTTAAAAGTCGTTTTTGGAAGCGATAAAAGAGTCTCTTTACTCTTATTCTTTTAATGTTAGGTAACTTTCTTTTTCTTTGGTAATGGAAGCTTTCATTATATTTTCAGAATTTTTTTTTAACTGCAAAAAGAATTCACCTACCACCGAAAAGCCTTTAAGGGGACATTTACATCAGTTGGACCAAAATTTCATGCTTTTTTTGAGACCGTATATCTCGTGAATGGACAATGCTAATCAATTGAACTTTTTTTTTATTATTTTTGTACATTTGTTAAGTAACATTTGCTACGTCGCCGATTCATCCCCCCCAAGTCCAACCCCCCCTCCGCGCCGTCAAAGATTGCCGTTCTCGGCGGACACGTCGTGTTCTCGGCAGATTTCCTGGGTACACACGTGACCTAAAAACAAAAAATTCAACATTTTTTTAAAGTTTATACCATAATGCGTGGTATAGACGTTTGGCAAGCCAAAATTCCAATAAAAAACAAAATGGCGGCCATTTGAAAAAAAACCTCGGTTTTTGGTCATTTTTTTGGTACTATTTTTTTATTAACTTTTGAAAAAAACAATCAAAATAAAAAATTTAAGGCCTATACCACAATGACATATGAAATGAATAATTAGAACGCTTTTGTGAAAAATCGCAGTAGCCGTTTGCTCAGAAACGCTGCCGAGAGGAAAAAATGTGACAAGCTGAGATATTTGGGCTTAAACATTTCAGTCGACTTTCGACTGATTAGAAAGCGACGGGAGGCACGCCTCTTTAATGACCTGTAACTCGGAAAGTACTTAAGATATCAATTTGGAATTTCGGCACATTATTTTTGATCCATATATCCATCGATTAAGCCAATAAAAAAAAAATGAATTTTTTGATGTAAATGTCCCCTTAAATGCACAGTAAAATAGGCCTTCCAATTAAAGGCTTTCCAAAATTTTCGACTGAGAAAGGCTGAAACTACACTAAATTAGTCAAATATACATCTTGCGGTCAAAAGGAACCTGGAGTCCTCAGAAATATGGTGTGGCCTCCTCAAGCTCGGGATTTGAGCACCATCGAGCTCCTGGGAGATAAACTTGATCGGCTTGTCCAAGAACATACAAAGAAAAGCACAACAGCTCTAATAAAGATACTTCGTGGGAAAACAACATCTATAACTCTTACTTAACAGAGAGAATGCCACTAATATGTTCGGTGATGGATAAAAGGTGGGTATGTTAAAAATCCAAGCGTAATAGGCTTTTAGCATTTTTAAGTTATGTAGGAATTATTTTCGGCAGACCATATATTCTTCCTCTAGATTTACATGCATTGTTGGTAAAAACGCCGTACGCAGAGATTTACTTAATAAGTGTACGAGAAACTGTTACAACCAACTTCTAAATTAACTTCAAATACCTAAGTAGTATTGAATTTTAGGAAAGGTGAAGTAGAATTCTATTTTTATTTCCTGTTAGTGTAACAACAGCGGAGAGGCCAATCTATACTCTGTTGGGTCTTAAGACGTGTCTTCATACTAATATGCGCGAGGATTGCCAACTGGTCTTGCTTTTGAAGTTTGTTATAACATTTCTTAAAAACTTGCTTTTAATAATCTATTCCACATAACTGTACAATCAATATCTGTCTAATTCTATCATGATGGTCCAAGGATCGTATCCTACCGGCGACTCCACGGATGTTTTCTGCTGACAATAGGTGAAGAAATTATGACATTATATGCAGGGTAATTCAGATGCTATCTGTTCACCCCACAGTCTTCGTTTCGGTACTCTACCCCGTCAACAATTTTGCAGTACTCGGTGACATCTCCGTATCTGAAATATACGAGCGGAAGCATTTGAAAGAAATCGAAAACCTAAATGTAGAATATGGTCCTTTTCGTGAAAGCATACGTACAAGGGGTGGCTGATAAGTCCGCGGAGCGAGATACTTAGCGATGATTAATTATATCACTTGTGTTAGCACTAATTGCGACACTCCTTGGTAGTATAAATATAATCTTTCGATAGTAGCGTCATTAGAAAATTATCTGTTCAAAGACAAACGTCATCATGTCAGCCGATTCGACTAATTTTAGTTTTATTGAATACCGCGTCATGATAAACTACTTCGTAAAGAAAGGAAAAACGCCAAAAGAAATTTTCGAAGACATGTCATCAGTTCTTCAGGAATCTGCGTCTTCGTATACCATGGTAAAAAAATGGGTTCGCTTATTTCAACAAGGACGAGAGAGCTGAGAAGATGATCCCCGCTAGGGTCGTTCTGTGACGGTAGTGACGGAGGAAAATGTTCGAAATGTCGAAAAATTAGTACTGGCCGACCGAAGAATAAAATTATGGCAGATAGCCGAAGAGTTGCAGATTAGCAAAGAACGGGTTGAAGAAATTATGCACGAGCATTTGAATATGAGAATAAGCAGTGCGCGTTGGGTACCAAAAATACTGTTTTTGCAAGACAATGCGCCTGTCCACACGGTACCCACTCTACAGTCCAGACCTGGCTCGCAGCGACTATTTCCTTTTTTCCAATTTGATAGAGGAGTAACGAGGTCGTAGATTTGCCGATGAAAATGAAATGAAGGAGGCTGTGGAAAGCCATTTTGAGGGCAAAGGAAAGGAATATTTTTTTGGCCGTTTAAAAGCGTTATACGGCAGATGTGAAAAATGTATTTCGCTAGAGGGAGATTATATCGAAAAATAAAAATAAAATACTCATACTTTTCTTTCATTTAATGCCTTAGGCCGAGGATTTATCAGCCGCCCCTCGTATACTTTGTGACAATGTAAACGAAGGTTTGTGCTGCAGCTGCATTATTCAGCAACTCATTCGGTTCACTTGAACTGTGCAGTTGCTGCGCATATTTGTGTTTATCTTCTTTGAATTCTCAACGGGGAATTTTTTTTGCTATATTGTACGAGAATCGTGTTTAATGAAAAAGTCGCATTTTTGACCCGTTGTAGGTACTCGCGTTATACGGGAATCTACTGTAAACATAAATACCAGGCACGATTCGAACAAAACAGCAATATTATCCCAGCACTTAATTCCATTTCTCATTTAAATGGTAATGTCGCTGAGATAACATCTTCCAACTAGGAAATCTCTCAGTAAACTTGTATGTAGTTGTAAATGTCATTTCGTCCATATCAAAAGAACTGTAAATTATTTAGCCACACATACAAATGATAGGCTGAGAGTAAAAATGTCCTATCTACAAGGCCCGAGCAAAAGTGGCCCGGAATCTCAGGCGGTTAGTTTTTGTGTGGAACATCTTCTAAAGCAATTTTACTCGAACCTTGTAGATGATAGGTCATTTTTACTCTTCCCTCTCGACCAAAATTGAAATTGCCCTTTTGGGAGCTAAGAAATAACTTAATTTTGACGGGCAGAAAATATTATTTTACATGAGAAACGTACTTGTCTTTCAATACAAATTTGCCACAGCATTTTATTTATTTAAGCTTAATACAAGCCATAACATAAAAAATACAAAAATGCAAGCTAAAACATAATACTGATACTACAAACTATAATAAATGATAAGTAATAATAAATAAATAAATAGTATAAGCTACAGCATTGCCAGACTATTTCGTTCACGATTTAACAGGGAAATTTCCCTAATTAAGAGAGCTGTTTTACTCTTTAGTATTTATTCTATGGTGTTGGGTCATTACATATGTATGTGATTCAAATTCGGTTCTTAAGGCTATTAACAAATTTATTAAAAAGTAATGAGATAGCTCGCATGAGCTTTAAATCCAATTTATAACAATTTAGTTGTTAACGTGTAATACGGAGTTTTTTTTTATACAATGTGGCGAAAACCTAGGGGACTACCCTTTGATGCGTTAGCATGGTTTTAGCTGGAAGGGAATTATGGTAAAGGAAGTGAGGAAACTTGGTTCTTGGACCTGGTCTCGAACCTGGGACCAGGCATTGTTGTCGTGCCGCTCAGCGAATTGATCCCGCTCCGAATTGATCCAACTCCGAATTGATTCAATTCCGAATTGATCCAACTCCGAATTGATCCAACTCTGCTTAACTTAAGGGGTGTTTTATTAGTGAATAAATAAATAAATTACCAATATAATTCCGGTTTTATGTGACTCAACACTTACCTTCCACAGAAAATCAACGGATAATTGTAATAGACACTTTTTTTTGGGTTTTGGCCAGGTTTTTTTTTTTTAAATTTTAGCGACTGTGTGCCGGTTGAACTTGGTACCTCCAGGATGGAAGGCTGACACGCTATCACTTACTTCACCTTATTTAAAAATATATTCCAGTAAAAAAGTCGATTTAAAAAACTACGGAAGTAGTTTCAAGAGTATTACTTCTTCTACCACTTCCGTTTCGATGGTTGTGTTCATTGAAATGTGACGGTTACTATTGTTAAAAATGTTTTAGCGAGTATTTCTGCCTTTTCTCTGAATGTTATATAATTTTTCTTATTACTTTTAATGGACATGTTTTAGCAGTTGAGATAGTCTTGTTGTGGATAGGCGATATGTTGTTCTTCAACCTTTAAATAACTTTCCTCTCCATAAATTTGAGTTTTATTTCCGCTCCTGCATAGCAATAACTAAATAAATAAATATAATCGAGTAAAATTTTCCAAGTTGTTAAAATAGAGCAGTTAACACAAAGGCAGCTTAAACAAACTTTCTAATAATCCGAAGCGAAATCCCTTAACTCGAAGTAATGGAGATTTTGCAACAAATTGGAGTGCCAATTCTGCTTCCTGTCCCTGAAATTCGGATTCCTTTCATCAATCGTTTAGGGAATTCTCCCCTTTGTAGCTGCCCGAAACGATTTCATTCACGGCATTCTGTTCTTTAGTCAGGAGGAAATTATAATGCGCTTCTAATCAATACAAATGCCACTTGCCGAAAATCCCGTCCTTACAATCTGGTTGAATGTTCACCAGATTCACGGCAGACGAAGGCGTGTTTTTATTATTCCAGTTTGTCCTACTTATTCTGCCAAATATGTGTATATTTCTGCAGTGGTTTGTCCCCACTATACATATTTGTAAATGACTTCCATGCTACGCTTCTATTTCTGTATAGCGGATAGGATGCTCGACTCGAATGGAAGCCAGACTTCTTGGAGATTTTCCGTTTTGCGGCGCGAAATCAGTGCGGCATTGCGGAGTATTTTCAAAGATAAGTGTGTTATGTAAAACAGGTAATATTAAGGATTGCCCACGGGAACTGTTTTTTCTCAATTTGACATTCTCATAAGCATAGATATTTTGTGTAACTCCAAAAGACATTTTGTGCAATTTTTGGAACATCCAAAACCAGAAAACTACATTATGCATTAACGAAATCACCCTGTGTTGTTCATGAGGGAGTTGCCAGCTCTGCAAGAACTGTATTCATGTAAAGTGCAATATCCATTTATTCTTATGGGAAAACAGTGGCCACTAGGTGTTAAGAGGAAATTTTAAAAATTTGCCGGTGTGAAAAAATCAACGCAAAAAAAACTGTGTTTTCGGAGGGGATAGAGCCGATTATAATGGACGCAATTATTTTGTGTTTACCGTTCAGATTGAGTTGAGTCCATTACTGGCCAGTCGGCAATTAACCTGCATTTACAATTTTATTAAAAATCGGCATAAAAATTACACGATGCTAATTAATGGTCTGTTCATGAAATTGGGGGAAACTCGGACGTGAAGTTGTGCACAAACTTTCCTTGTTCGTTCATTAGCAATAATTCGCACAATTCTCATTAAGTGGGACTATTCAAATTGGTTAATTGCATATTGGGAGGGAAAGAATGCAATCATATTAACATTGAAACTGGAATATAAGGTAAATTGGAAAAAATGTCAATCAGGCATTTAATACTATGGTGGGTTGGTACTTGGTATATATGCAAAGTTAGTAAGCAGGTTTGCTTATTTAAATTGCTTGCTTGTTTAAATTTTTTACAATAATGCAAACAAAAAAATGGTCTAAGAAGTTCAGTGGGGGATTAAGGGATATGCGCTCCATTTAAACGTATGGGGATTATAAGAGTAAGGAAAAACAGAAAATTGTAAACTGTGTTCGTATTGTTCTACTTAAAAAAATTCCAAAATTTTAGGTACTTGAAAGACTGGACGTTCAATAAACGAAACATTAAAACGTTTTTATAGTAAAGAAAGACTTATTAAACCGAACTTTTAATGGTTACCCCGACTAATTCGGGTATGCCAACCCTTTAACTTTATCGGAAACTACCTCCAGTTGGACTGCACTTCTATTTCTAACGTTTTAATGTAAAAACTTCTTTAGTTTTTGATCCTAAAATAATTATTAATTATTGAAAATCATAAATCATATAGGCCAGTCATTTAAAACATCGTAGATTGCAAAAAATTGCACTGTACTGATTTTTTGGAATGTTGTTAGGATAGACACCAATAGTGTAAAATAAAGTTTGCAGCTTCGAAAGACTTGTGCTAACTGCGTGGTGCTCGGAAAACCTCGAAATTTTCGGAACTTTTTCAGGTTTTGGCTTATAGCTTTTAAACGGTGCATCTTCCGGAAAAAGTAATTCAGTACACTTTTGGTAGACAAAATTTGCTACAATTATGAGCGCAACCGCAGGTCCCGAGATACAGCACTTCAAAGATTGGCCATTTCTCCCAAAAAGTTCGAAATTGTAATTTTAGCCGTCTTTCGAGAATATCGGCTAAAATAACCATCCTACAAGGGAAGTAATGTAAGATGAAGTTTTAGAGCAGTAATTTAGATAAAATTTAAGCACAACCGGAACCTTGTACGACCAATAGTTCCCTTGTTATCTGGAAAATACAAAAAATTAAGGAAATCGGATTTTTCAAAAAATTGAGCCTGTCGAATTGCAGGACTTTTGTAAAGGGTAAAAATGACATAACTCAGTAAGAAATGGTTTATATCCTGCAAAATGAAATTGAGTACAATTAATAAAAATGTATAAATTTATCAAAATTACACTTTGTGCTACCACGAACTTCAAATTTACAGCGGGAAATGGAAACATTCTATTTACTTCGGCGAGAGGCCTTCCATGAAAGTTGACGATCAATTCCGATTTATTATTTCTATTTTACTATTTTGAAGGAAAGTACCAGAAACCTTGGCTTAGGTAGGGATTTTGCTTTCAACATGACAATGATCCAAAGCGTTTAGCTGAGATTGTGAGACTCTGATTACATTATAATGCCCCCCAAAACAGCTATATAGACCCTCATAATCACCAGATTTAAACTACATCGAATACTTATTGGATTCGCTAGAGAGGAGAATTCGAATAACATATAAAGAAATGTTGAAAAGCATTTTCACAGTGAACTGAAAAAAAGTGGAGAAGAAACAGCGAAGTTTGACAATTCAATGCTAAAGGCTTCGCGAGGTCCTAAAGAGCTTTTACTAATTATTTTAAATATATTTTATTATCTTTAATTGTATAAATATTTTTACAAGTAAACGCAGACATTATCTACATCGCCTATATATATAAGTGCCCTTATCTCAAAAACTGCAATAGCGAAATGAATGAACTTTTATGCTATGTCGAATACTAAAGAAATACTTAAGAAATAGATAAAACAAAATCTGAAAAGTATTTGTTGGTTTTTGATATCTTAGCGTTACAATCTAATTGACAGCACGTGTAAGCCGACTTTTTCAAGCAAGTGTGTATTATAGTTATGAGGAATAATATAGACGGGCAATATTTTGAATCTACTCGACTTCTTGGTTGGTTGGTTAGTCGGACTGTTTATTGCTAAGAAGTACCAAGTTCACTCGGAGGCCAGGAATGCGCATTGTGAATGACCTTAAAAAGAACAAGCATGGTCCGAACTTAAAACCACCCAGATCTCTGTATGAATCTATTTAGGTTCACCAGTGCTATCTCAGCTAGGTCGTCCACATTGTCAAAGACCCTTGTTCCCAAACAGGCGAGTCGTCGTTCTTTTATAGCTGGACATTCGCAGAGCAGGTGTACTATGGACTCAGTTTCTTCTTCATCTCGGCAGCTTCTACAGAACTCATTCGATGGTACGCCGAGTCTAATGGCCATAGCTCCTATAGGGCAGTGCCCGGTGATGACGCCGACAAATGCGCTTTCTATCGAAGGATAAGAGATTTGAAGTTCTGCTATGATTCAGCTCCAGCCAAAGACTTCGTCTATGAATTTGACTTTTTGCTGTGTTAAGGGAAGGGTGTACCCTTTCCACCGGCATACCTCTTTGAACCATTATTGGCCAGGTCGTCGGCTTTTTCGTTACCCTCTATGCCAACATGTCCTGGATCATAGCAGAGCCTAACCGTATAGTATGAAATATTTCTTAGGGCTCTGATACAGTCTTTCACACATTCTGACTTTATCACGTTGGAGTTCAGCGCTTTGAGTGCTGCATGACTGTCCACACAAATAGTGATCTCAGTTGCTGATATCTGTTTTTCTTGGGCAGTAAATGCAGCTTTCATTATAGCGTATATTTCCGCTTGGAAGATGCTGCATTCGTTGGTGTGTTTATACGACTTACTTATTTGCAGCGCTTCCGAGAGAACTCCAGCTCCAATCCCCTTTTCTGTTTTCGATCCATCTGTGAAGATGGCAGTTCCTTTAATTATGTTTTCAGGGTGCTTCCAATCTTCTCTGTTAGGTATGATAACGGAAAAGGGTCATCTGATGTTATATTATGGCTTCATATAATCCGTTGAGGGATGCAAACCATTTTGATTAAAGAAGTTCAGTATGACTGCATGTCCAAACCTCTGTGGTGTCCATTGGTTGTTTGAATATCAGCTGCAATGTTACAGTCCGCCTTAAAAAACTCTGCAGGCATTCCATATAATTCATGGAGGGGGGGGGGGGAATCCATCTCCCTGATAGCATCCAGATCCTCTATCCTTATGGTATCAATTCTAGACATATAGAGAAAATAGGAAGGATCCATTGAAGATGTACTCGCGGTTCCGAATGTGTTATTGAGGACTTCAGCATACCGTTCTCTCCATTTCCGCAATGGCGCAATTGGTGTTCTTTCATTACAAAAAGAAACCCATTTTTGCCTTTTATGGGATGTTAAGATATAAGAGTTTTAACGCTAAGTCCTCAGATTCGTTATTTATCACCAGACTAAACACGAAAGCAATACCTGCATATCCTATGCAAAGACAATGATCGTACAATAAGTCATAAATAAAGAATATATAATAAACGGCAGCCAAACCACAATGCGAAATCCGTTTTCGTATGTGCTGTTTTCCAGTTGAATTATTAATTGGAAGTGTTCCAGCATCAACAATTCAGATTTAACATGTATACAACCTGCACGGGTTATACAGATTCGTTAAGGGTGGCGTAGGGTATTTAAATTTTTTTTTGCATTATTTTTATTTGATAGTACAACTCTTCAACTCAAAACTGCCTCGGGTCCCCCTCCATTCGATCCATCCCATATACAAAAGAACAGTATTAAAACTTTAAACGCGTTTTTCTCAGATTTAGTTTTTTCAAAGTCAGTGATCACTGTAACTAAAAAATTACTCATCCGATCCTTCTCAAATTTTGCACACTTATCTATACTACTTACTATATCAATAAATTTCCATAAATTAAAAAAATTCGTCTTTTTTTACTTCTAAAAATTGAAAAATCAATCAAATACGGCCCTAAATTGTCGTCGAGAACCATTTTGAACTTCTGATAATTCGAGCCAGGTCCCTGACATCAGTGGAGCCTAGCTCGGTTAACTCTTCAAAGAAGGAGGAGCCCAGAAACTGGTTCCTATGGTTAGCTAGGGCCGGACAGTTGCCGAGGAGGTGGAGTATGGTTTCCTCTTCCTCTTCGTCATGGCAACTCCTACAGGAGTCGTTTGACTGCGCGCCCAGTCTATCGGCGTGTCTGCCTATGAGGCAGTGTCCCGTGATAATGGCCACGGTACTGCTAATTGTTTTGCGTCCGAGTAAGATGAGATATCTGTCGGGTAATCAGGCAGGTGTGTTCTTCCTGCCAATAAGTGTTTGCAATCCTGAGAGACTCCTGTAAGAGTTCCAGTTTGCATGTGGCCAGCGGTTTACCGAGCTGGTGGTAAATGTCCGAATCAGGACGAGTGGGACCGATTCCCGCTAGTTCGTCGGCTCTGCAGTTGCCCTTAATATCACTATGTCCAGGCACCCAGATGAGTCGCACTTTCAGATGCTCAGATATGTCATTTAGTGCTGAGCGACATGTTATAACCGTTTTGGAGGTGGTGTATACTCCCGAGAGGGATTTAATAGCGGCCTGACTATCTGTGCAAATACATTTATTATCTGTGGGTAGCGTTAAATGATTCAGGCGGTCCAAAGCTACCTGTATAGCCATGATTTCCGCCTGAAACACGCTGCAGTAGTCAGGCAAGCGGAATGAGACATCGAGGTCCAAATGTTCTGAGAAGATGCCTCCACCAACTTTGCCTTTCATTTTGGAGCCGTCGGTGTAGAGATGCACCGACTCCCCCCATTGGGGAGGACCTTCTTCCCTTTCCGATCTGGTGGGAAAGAAGGAGTCAAATTTTGTTCCAAAGAAAGGCTTGGGCGCGGTATAGTCGATATTGTTCGCAGTTCTTCTGTCCAATATTTTGGAGTGCCCGAAGTCAGTTCGCTTCCAGGTCTGGATTGAGTTAAGCCTAATGGCGGCCGGGGATGCGGTTTGCTTACCATAGGGATCCAACGGTAGAACCAGGATATAAACTACCAAATGCCAAGTTTCGTTTAAATCCATCCAGTAGTTTCTGTGTGATGCGTGCACAGACTAACAGGCAGAAAATATTTTAAACATTTTTGATTTTGTCTCCATATGGATAATAAAGTCTACCGCGCGTATAATTTAAATAAAAGAAATGCTTCATATACTGACAGATGATAATTATAACGTCAAATAAAATAATCAAAAAAAAAAAAACAATTACAAAATGCCTCTCAGTAGGAGCTGCATTGGTGAAGGATTCGATACACAGCATAAGACAACATCGATTACTTTAACATTACCGTCACCATGCATTATCAAGAGACAATAAAAGCACTCATAAATGCAGAAAGAAATCGGGATGTCTTTAAGTAAAATTTAGCTAGATTGGTGACGGAGTTAAAACAATTGTTTGAGCGGCGAGACCACCCACCATGCCATGGTTCCCGGGTTCGAGACCAGTGGCAAGATGTTATAACATCACTTCGAAAGCGATCATCGAAGCGAAAATATCGCTTTGGCGGTATGTTGCGACAGGCGATTCTATCATTTTCGAAATATTTTCCGAACTTTTTGACATTCCACATATATTCAGCATTACAAATTTAGCTCTTTTAAATTTTTATACAATACTAATTATGGATTAAAATGATGAATTTTTGGAGTGGAGTTGGTTTATTTGTGGAAGATAGCGAAAATGAAGACGAAAGTGTAATAAACTATCGGGAAGAAAGGCGATTCTTACGGCAGCGTTAAAATTATATGGATATGCCAAACAAAAAGTAATTTTTATATATTTTGTGCACGGAAAAGTTCATTTTTATGACACAGTTTTATAGTTCTTGGTTTCAAGAATCTTTCCGTGTATCCAAAGAAGCTATTTTGGAAATATTAGAGGAAATAAAAAGTGAATTTGAATGTGATACAAGTTCAGAAAAAATTCAAGAATTCCTCTCTCTTCAAAACTGGCAGCATTATTAAATTTTTATGCTACTGGTTCTTATCAAAGATTTATTGTCGATTTGATGCTTAACTCAATGGACCAGTCTATGGTTTCTAAATCTATAGATGAAATAAGTAGCGCCTTGGAGAAGAATTTATGTCCTAAATGGATAAAATTCCCGATTGGTGACGAAAAAACAGAAAATAAGAGATAATTCAAGAGGGTTTTAAATTTAATTTGTATTTTCATTACAAAACTTATGTAACATATCCAAAATACTTTTATTATTTCAATTTTATTCCTCTTAATTTATAATTTTATAGATTACAGCAAATAATATTTAAAAAACTTACATTTTAACTATATCGCTTCTCGTATCACTATCAACAAACCGGAGTGAAGTTTTAACGAAAATATCACCTGTCGAAAGTGTTACAACATACCAATTGTCGACAGATGATCGAACTTCGAAAATTTCGATGTTCTAACATCTTGCCACTGGTCTCCCCGTGGGTTTTTAAAATTGAATTAAAAACTCCACTCCGTCTCTGGGCCGATGTCAAGCTCGCAGACATTCAAGTTTCCTCACTCCCCTTACTCTAATTCCCTTCCGGCCAAAGCTATGCGAACGCATCAAAGGGTTCTCCCCTATCCTTTTTCCACATCGTAAAAGAAATAAAATAAAACATTAATGGACTCTGTTATCTACGAAGGGGTCATTGCGGTCTAGGAGCTGTAAAATTTTTCAATATTCGTGAGTTTTTGAAGAGAAACTATGATATAAATTGTTGTTTATAAAAAATTGGTTAACTTTTTTTTATAATATTAATTTAAGTGACACTGAAGCTGTTGCCCTCCACGAAGTAGTCCCTCAACGGCGACAAAAATTATTGGCTGTAGAATGGTCTGAAACACAAAAACCAATATGAAAGCAGCTATTGAAAAAAACTAGAAACTAGAAAATTTTCAAGCAAAAGCTTAACAGCATTGTTTTTCTATTTCTTACTGCAATTACTCCTTAAGGCAGGTGCACGTGCCGTTTCATGCATTACTTTCTTATCAGTTTCTCTGTCACATAAGTTTATCAATGTAATTATGCAAGGAAATTACATCGGTTGCCTATTTTGAAGTTCAACGAATTCTTACTCTTCAAGATTTGAAATCGGCTATCTGCAAAAGCTTCCGAAAGAGCCTATTATTATCGCTATTCACTCGTTTGTTGCATCCATACATATATCATTCAAAACTTATGCAGGCTTCGACCTTTTATTCCCTTTTTCACCGGGAGTGCTATAAATATTCAGCAAAATGACATATTAAGCTCTCCTTAACAAGATAAAAATGAAAACCAGTGTTTAGAACGTGCAAGGACTTCTATATTTCGATTTAAGGTGTTGGAGTCAAAACCAAGCACACTGTTCGAGTGACAAAAATAAACTTCTAAAAGGTGGTTTTTCTAGACAAAATTTAGCTTAATTTACGTAAGGGGCTTTATTAATCCCCTTAAATATTTAATATTTTTATGGTCATTTAAGTGCCATTCAAAATGATTACAACTGCATTAAAATTAATACCATCAGCCTAGCCTCGTAAAGATGCATTGAGATTTACTTATTTATTTCGGGCGGCTCGAGTATCCTAACCAACCCCAAGCCCTGCATATTTGAACTTTAGTGAAGCAAAAGGAGGGACGAAATGTAAATAAAAATTTAACAACTTTTGGCTTATTGCTTTTTTGTGAAGGGTGCCAGTGCGGCTAGCGAGATTATGTCCCGGTTAATCGTTGCTTTATGACAAATTTGAGGAAGTTATGAAGTTTTTGTTGCATCACCAGCAATGAAAACTTCCAAAAAACGGGGAGGACATGAATAAATTACGCAGGAAAGCTTGGAAATGGCTTTATTAGCGACTTAAAGTTTTACGGCTTTGTTTGAATTTTTATTTCAATTACTGCATGAATAGGCTATTTTCAATACGGAAATAATAAAAATTATGCTTGGTATAATTAGCAATTATCCTGGTTCGTTAAGTCAAAAAGGACATAAAATACGCCGCAACGTTTCTAAATTAAAAATAAAACTAAAATTGAAAGCAAAATATTCGGAAAAATTTTTAACAAAGGAAACCCCACTGGTAGTTGCGAGTGTTTACGTATCTCTCCTGCAACGAAAGCGTAAAATCAACATTACAGCTCCAGGAAGGGATGCTCTAGGGAGTCCCATCCGCACACATAATGGACCTCTTTTTGAGCTAACGTTGCAATATCCCGTGCAATCATTCAGCTGTAAAAACGGAAAAGGTTCACGGAAATGATGGGAAAATTTACGTGACAAAATTTCATAAGGTTCCCCGGACCTCAGTTGGACTTGAAATACCCCCAAAAGGACGTGAGAGATCGCTCAGTGTAATCGAAGAATCCATTCGTGCGAACTGCAGGAGATCCTTTAAGAGGTCAACCGCAGAGGATGGAGTGCTCTACAGGTCTTATCTATCGCCCGAATGATATCTTTGTCATGACCAAACGCCATAAATGTGCAATTTAAAAGGTTCAAGAAGCTCAGCTGGGTAAATCCTTCGGCAATCCCTGCTCCTGGCGGTCTTACGTGGCATAAAAACGAATTTAAAGGTTTGGATAGGTGTCTTTAGCTCCTCAGGGATTCATCCTTGTAATAAAATTTACTTAAAAGCTTTTGTGTTTCGCGCTTAAATCCGCGGGAGCATTAAAACCGCCGCGGCATTGTACATAGCGCCATCTTTTTTGCAAAAGCAGCTTTTAGCAACTTCGATTTATGTTGACTGTGGGATTTTTTTTGTCTTTTGTCCTTTTGCAGCCTTTTTACACTCTTTCATGTCAACCGCAATATGTCAAATCACTTTAACGGCTTTATTAGTGCCTTTGGTTGCTTGTTTTACGCGAAAAAGGGTTGCGGCTTGTTTACTTTTCGTAGGACGAAAGCTTCCGATGAAGCTGTTGATGAGGGTTAAGTGAAATTGGTTTTGTGTCCCGGCAACAACAACAACAGTCGAAACATAGCAGCAACTTGAAAAGGAATAAAGTGTTTGTCGGTCGGGCTCCTTTCGAAGGATAGACTATGCAAAATATATCAATGAATCTACTGAATCCTAAAGGAATTAAACAAGGATATACTGACTGGGTAAAAAGTTTAAAAGAAATGTGAGAAGAGGGCAAGAATGAAACTTATTTATGGTAGGGGGGGGGGGGGGCGTTCTTCATTTCCATTATGTATGATTGTCGATCTCACTTAATCTATAATGCAATACTCCAAATAAATTGGATTCGGAGCGTTTGGTGAGTTTCGAACCAGCAGATGCATTCATTTTATGACGACATTTTGTGATTTGTGTATTTTAAGTTATTGGTTAAAAATTTTCTTGAATATCCATGATATTCTGCTAACATTTGAATATGTTTTGTTTGTCTTTCTTATAAAATGAATTGAAAATTTCGCCAAGATAAAGCCAAAGATATGGTGATAAGGTGCTGGACGACCAAAGTATAGAAGCTGTTTTTACCAGATATCTACAAACAGTAATTACACGAATATTTGTATCACAGCTTAGTTACAATAAGCCGCTAGTAACTGTTGTTAATTGATTTAATGATTTTCATCACTTTTTTCACCTGCTTAATTTAAAGTTATTAATTAACAAAGTCGAAAGAAGTTTCACTTCATCCCTGTGTATATATGTAGGTAAGGCTTAGGTTTTACGGTCCGTAGCTTCGGCCTATCGTTTTCCTGAATGCAAGAATATCTTAGGACTCCTACCACACTCTAACTTTTTAAACAATTGATGCAAAATATCTCCAAAAATTCCTGAATGTAACCTTCAGTTAGTTCTTTCAATGAAAACTAACAAACACTGTAGTAAAAATAGTTTATAAAAAATTTAGAAATAACAAATAATAATAAATAAATAATGTCCAACATGGTCTAAGCAGTTTTTTACTTCTATTATTCATAAAATTGCGGCTTAATGCTGCATCGATGTTGCCAACATTCTCGTCTTACGATGAATTCTTTCATCGTGTTTCTACTTTCTCTGATGAAAGTAGAGAATTCCCGGATAGAACGCTTACTCTCGATGATATGCTTACCGCAACGAAGGATCTTCGACGTCATACTTCTCTTGGTTATGATGGCCTAACTCCAGAATTCTTTGTTCGTTTTGAGAATCTTTTGATTCCGGACCTTTTGAATGTCTCTAATTTTGCAGTGGTTGGACATACCGTCTATTTCATCTATTTCAAAGTTGTCAATGTGTCGAGGGTTGCTTTTTTATTTTTTTGGGGTGTAAACTACCCCTATTCGAAAATCATTGTAGAATTGTAGATTTAAGCGTTTAATCGATAGAAATTATCATTGCATCATGAATTACAAGTTGCAACCCTATAAAAACAACCCCTATAAAAACAACCCCTACTGATTAAAGTTTGATTTAAAAATTAGGGAAATAAAAATTTTATTTATTATGGATCTTCAGTTTTTAATTAAAAAAATATATATATATTTTGTGTTATAAAAAACACAAAAAAATCAAAAAACATAATTAAAAATCCTTTTCTTCTTCATGCTCATTCCTTTCCAAGAATGAGAACGTCTTGTACAAAACGTAAAAAATGATTAGAGGTAATGTTACCGCTTCTGGCGTCCTGAATAGTACAAAAGCATTAATTGGGATACTGTGCAGGCAGCATGAGGGATTAAGAGTGTGCCATTTTAATGCGCAGAGCCTGTTTCCCAAGATTGATGAGATAGACAGGAACGGGTTGGAGGAGGTGTAGCGATTTACGTGAGAGCCTCGCTTCATGGCCGTATCGTTTCTCAATCTTTGCCAGGCGCAGATATCGAATACATTTTCGTGGAAATCGTGACAAGAGGTGTAAAATGTTTAATCGATACCTTTTATAAACCTAACATATCATGCTTAGATTAATTTGTCGTACCCTTGCGCGATACATCCATTATGTATGACCACATCGTCATTGCCGGCGACTTTAATGTGAATCTGTTGGTATCTAACGCCACTACTAATCATTTCGTTGATCTGATTGCGAGCTTTAACTTGTCTGTAATAAATTCTTCTCCTACACATTTAACAGCTCACTCAGCATCTCTACTGGACCTTTTTGTGGTATCTAATCCAGAGCAAGTGGTTTTTCATAATCAAATAGCTTTTCCTGGTTTTTCAAATCATGACTTAATATTTCTTACTTATGATGTGGGGCCTATCGATCGACAAGAACAGGTTTTCACATTTTACGATTTTGAGACGGTGGACCTGGATTATCTATTATCTCAGGCTGGCTCGCCTAACTGGGAACAAATTTATTTCATTTCTTCTCCAGAAGATCAATGGGACCATTAAGAATATTTAATAAATGTATTATTCCATAACCACGTTCCACTAAAAACACGCCGAATTTACGACAGCAGATGCCCCTGGTTTACGGAAACTATTAAGATATTAATCTCCCAACGCGATCATGCATACGCCAGATGAATGCGTTTTCGAACCACGGAAACTCGGGAACAATTTCGCAGGTTGAGAAACGTAGTTAGTAAAGAAATACAACGCTCAAAGGTTTGATTCTATAGTGCTAAACTTGATGTCAAACTTTCAGCGACCAAATTATGGAGAAATATTAAGGATATCGGTATAAGTAGACCGAAATACAGCCACATTTCTAAGAGCCCGCATGAGCTTAATCTATCTTTTAGAAATAATACTTCGAATGTAGCTGCCCATCATGATGGACCTTTGAGTACGCTTTCTGCACCAACTTCTAATTCATTTGATGGGGTTTCCTTTACAGCAGTAACACCTTATGATGTACATAAAGCACTCTTCGATATAAAATCCATCCAAGGTTTATTAAAATGTTTTCACCGGTTATTCTGCCTTTTGTCACACACTTCTTCAACACCATACTTCTAACTTCGATATATCCGTCTAAGTGGAAACAGGCTAAAATTATCCCTATTCCAATGGTGTCAAGATCTGCTGTGCAGGAATGCCGACCCATTGCTATTTTGCCCTATCTATCGAAGGTATTTGAGAAACTAATGTACATGCAGATGATTCCTTTTATTGATGCCGAAAATACTTTGTCCCAATATCAATGTGGCTTTAGATCTGATCACAGCTGCGTAACTGCATTAGTCAAGGTTTCGGACGACATTCGTGACGCAGTGGACCATGATATGATGTCCATTCTTGTCTTGTTGGACTTCTCTAAGGCTTTTGATAGGGTGGACCACAGTCGACTAATTCATAAGCTATCAACGCAATTCAGTTTCACAAATAGTGAATGTAAACTACTTAGCACATATCTCCAGGGTCGCGTTCAGAAAGTTTACTGTAATGGAGTATACTCCAGTTTTCTGCATAATTATACTGGTGTCCCGCAAGGATCTATATTGGGTCCGTTGTTGTTATCCATCTATATTAATGATATTTCCTTAGTTATTAAAAACTGTAATTTTCACATGTATGCTGACGACTTGTGTCTATACATATCAAGACCTATAGGCTTAACAGAAGATGCTGTCTGTCGAATGAATGAGGACATTACATCGATTTGCCGATGGGCTGAAAATAATAAACTCCTGCTTAACGCATCAAAATCGGAATCTATTGTAATTTACAGAAATGAAATTGATACGAGTTGCTTCCCTGAAATATTGTTATACTTTAACTTTAATTTTAATTTCAAAAAGACATTGTTTATGTATTTACGCAGTAGGTAGTTGCTTTAAAATGTTTCTTTCCCTTTTTTCTTTTCGATGAACTCTAGTATGATTTTCTTAATTTACATATTAGTATTTAATGGTACATAATATTTAATATTTTTCTTTTTATTTACTTCCACGCATAGCATGTAAGGAATACTAGCCTTTATCTTTTCTTAATTAAGTATGATTAGTATATCCTACACATAACTAGAAACGTAAGTTTAGAGTTAATATAAATAAATAAATAAACGTATGATTTGGAAATAATTTCATTAATGTTATAGAAAATGGAAAACATTTTATTAATCCTATAAAAAAATTATTATAACTATTATTAACTACATATATAACGATTTATAACAATACTATCAATTATAAATTTTTTTTTTATAAAATGTGAAAATTACATAACTTGATAGCTGTAAAAATTTGTGATTGGATATTTTTAGCATACCTCGCTTAGTTTTTGAGCTATCAAGTTCAACAAAAAACCATTTTGTAGGTTTTTTCAAGAGCTGTAAGCTAATGTTAACAATTTTTTTAAGCTCTTATTTTTTAAAAGGTTTGAGCTGAAAGAGCTTGAAACGTTACTATTTGCGAACATATGCAAACTTGAAACGGCCATATCTTACTCAATTTTTATCGTACAGAAAAAGAAAAACAACCAAAATTTTTAGAAAAAAAACATACAATTTTTAACTCTTAAAAATTTTGCGTATCTTTCATAGTTTTTGAGTTATTTTTAAAGAAAGGCAATTTTTTGCAAACTTGCAAAAAAGCTCTCTTCAAGCTCAAATTTTTTCAAAACTAAGCACTTTAAACCGGTCAAACTTATAGGGCATATTACAAGTACATAAATAAAGTAAATTGTAAAGTGGTAACGATCATTTTCAATTGGGGTGGTAATTAGGGGGTGATTTTCACATTTTATTGCCGCCAGAATAATAGGGACCAATTTTGTTTTTGTCATAACTCGCTTAATTTTGATACTAGGAACTTCCATAAAAAAATAAAGGTTTTTTCAAGCATTTCAAAAAAGTTCTATGAGTTTTCCCCGAAAAATGCATTGTTTTGTGGATATTTCGCGTTGAAACTTTCGATTTTGGCGTTTGACGAAGAAGAACCAACCTTTAACGAGCTATTACTGCGTTAGTATTGGGTCTAGTGATATTTTAAACCCAGTATTTTTTGTTTGTTTTTTTATAAGCTAAATTTTTACTTCAAATGATTTTTTTTTCATAAAATACTTATTTTCAGAGTTATTCATGAAGAACCGTCTGAAAACGTGGTTTTTTTTGTTGAAAAATTGACCTTTCCACTCTCGAATAAGTCGAAAAGTATTGACTTTCAGTAAAAACTGTATAGTACAAAAGTTGCTTAGAATTAGTCAATTTATCCATTCCAATACTTATTTTTAATAAAAAATTGTTCATCCCCGAGAAGGGGTGGCGTCCATGTTTCTTAGATGTCGCTGCGTTGAGTAAATCAAAAGATAAAAATAAATGAGTGATGTGCATAACATGAAAATTGCAAATTTATGAATCATCTTGTAACTCCCAAAGGATTGACATTGCCCCCCGCCCCTGCCAAAATTTGTTTTGTTTGGCTAGGTGAGATCTATCACGTCTTTTATTTTGGCACACCAGATCTGAAAGACCCTGTATATTATTTTTGCACGCACCGACGGGTTCTGATACAACTTCTGCTCTGATTCGAACAACTTGGGCATGCAGGAAAGCTTCGCGATTGGCCTATAGTTTGTTATTAAGTTTCTACGCCCCTTTTTGTAAACAGGAATTATAAAGGATCTCTTCCATAACGTAGAAAATCTACCGGCCTGAAGAGATCTGTTGAAGATGAGTTCCAGTGGAGGTAAGGCATCAGAACAGGATCTCAAGAATGCTAGTGGAATACCATCAGGACCAAAAGAAAAGTCCATTTTAAGTTCCCTTATACCATTCATGATAATATCACGAGATATAATGGGCAAAGCAATGGGCGGGACGATCCTGGATGTGACCAAACTCTTTCAGCGAAGGCACAAAGTTGCCTGATGAAAAGGCGCCCTCAAAAAACATAGCAAAGTTATCGGCTATATCGGATCCATTGTACCACATAGTAGATGGATAATTATATTTTTAATTATGGTCTACGCTTCTTTCTAGCAATTTATTCAGCAAAAAGACACTAGATTTGCTAAGATATTCACTTTTACTACATCTATGCAACTTAATAAACCTGTACAATTAATTTCTCTTCCCCCAACATCTTCTGGTGCTGAACAACACTTTTATTGGCTTTATTATCAAATTCAAACCTGACTTGGGAATCGTACAATTGATCCTGAACACGGGCTGGATATTGAAAAATAATATCTTAGAACCAATAAGAACTGCACTCCAGGCCGCACTTGATATACTTACTATTAAATATGATTTTTTGTAATTGCAGTCGCGGACTATGTGAATGTTGTATGCCTTGGTCAAGCGTGCTTAATTACTGCCTCTAAAAACGACAACTAAGAGGAAATGAACTATGATGTGGATCCATTATCTGTTCCAGAACAAAGTTTAGTGGCTGAAGAGTCAGACTGAAAAGACGATGTAGGTCGATCGTCGTTAAAATAATATTTAAGGACTGTGGAGACGGATTTAGAAGATGATGATGAGAGTTTAGTACCATCAAACTAAATATCACCGTAAATAACCGTGGATTAGGCCTACTGGCTAAAAAACACATCTGGTACTCAACCGGAAGAGAGTACATACAGTGAGTAACGCAATACTCGCAATCATTTAGAGCGCTTTATATCACGAATAATCAATCTTACGGAAAAGTACTTCTGGACCTTTTTCGTAGAGAATTGAGTTAGCTACAATATTTTACTGAATCTTTATAGTTGAAAAGTACACCATCATTGAGATGTAATTAATCGCGTATAATTAATTGCGCAACTCTCGGATCGATGGGGAACTTCACACAACATTTAGAACACTAACACTAAACTGCTTCTACATTTTCAGCCTGACTCTAATTTCTTCCATTCCTGGATTATTATGCTTTTTGCCACCTTTGAAATCTGTTAAACCTGTTTTTTGAATATTTTACACACCTTTACTGATTTTGCTAAATATCTAATTAATTCTAAGTTGTATAAAGTTCATTTAATTGAGTCATGAATCAATTCAATCGCATCGTTTTTCGCGAGAAATCATCGGACAAAATAATCGGATATAATAAGGTAAAATAAACGCCTTTAAAAAGAGTTTCTACTGAGTCTGATACTATAATGTTGGGTATAAGAGCGCGTCTTAGTTAGTTAAACAAATACGCATTGTTATGCTTATTTAATATTGCCCAATATATAACGTCACTTCAAATTGAAATTACACAATGACACTATATAGGTAGAAGATGAAATTGTCTGATAAATGTATGACGCGTATATCGACTTTGTCCAGTAACTCCGATAGAATCAAAAATATAAACACAGTTATCAGTTGTTTAACACTTTACAAATTTCATCACAAGTTTAGATGTTCATAAGATAAGATACATATAACCAACGTATGATAAATGCGTTTCCTCGACTTGATAGTGAGTTAACTAATTTACTTTTGGGAAACTAAAATCAATCTTATCCGTAAATAAATATATTTCATAGTAAATATAAAAAAACTCTATTAGTTTGGAGCTGTGTAACTTGTCATTTTATTAGAGATTGGGGAATTCCGAGTGGAGCGCTAGTCATCGTCAGAGTCGATTTTAAAACAAGCACACAAGAGTCCAAAAAGACACTCCCAGAAATCTTCATCTAGAACTTCCTCTGTTCGACGTCTTCTCCTGTCGTCTTGTTCTTCGTCTTCGCACGTACAACACATGGATTAAGCTCTGTAAGTTGCAACCAAAGCTCAAAATGTAAACAACCGAACGAGAGAATCTTCGCTGGAACACTTCGCAGCTACACCTATAAGTACACGCGGCAGCACGCTTACTAACTTCTAGTCGGGTCAAGAGAGTACTTATATATTTTTTATTCAAAGCTGCGGTCTCACTTTTAAGATTCGATTCATAAATGATGCTAAACTTACAACATCAAATGCTAGATTCTATGCTAACAACTAAAGCTGGCATCTGAAACTACAGGTTGTAATGTAGAGACAATTTGTAAATGTAATGTCATTATTTACTACGTGACGTCATATCGAAAAAATTATAGAGCAATTTTTAGATTATATTATAAAAAGAAAATTCATCAATAGGTTGAACTATGAAAGGTGTAGAAAGATGTGCGGAATATTATAGAAAACGTTGTGTGAAACGACAATTTTGTATTTGTTTCAAAATAACAAAAAAATGGTCACAACCAGGACCATCACTACCGACCTAATCATAGAAGCAATAACTGTCAAAAGTGGATCATAATCCAAAGGGGACTGTGTTATCTTTTCGATTTTCAGGGTTACATGACTTTCTCTTTTTTAACCGATTTCAAAAACGAGCAGGTTCTCAATTCGACTGTATTACTTTTTTTTTGTATGTTTGTTACGCGATCATTCCGCCAATTATGAACTGATTTTGATGATTTTTTTTGTTTGGTAGGTCATACTTCAGAGGTGGTCCCATGTCCAAAAAATTTTTGGTGGGGTGGGGGTGGGGGGTGGCGGTGAAACCTAACTTTGTAACGCGTGGATGGTTCTTTTTTTGTTATACAGAGGATGATCCCCCATTGCTAATAGGAGAAAAAAATTTGGCCTAGGGTGGGGGAGGGGGGAGGGGCAGTCTACCTACGTAACGCGTGGCCTGATTTGAATGGTTCCTTTGCTGTTATATAGAGTATGATTCCCCATTGCTTATAGGAGGATAATTTGGTTCTATGGTAGGGGAAGGGGAAGGGGAAAGGGAGGGGTAGTCTAATTTCGTAACGCTTCGATGATTCTTTGTCTGTTGGGTAGAGTATGTGCCCCGATTGATACGAGTGGACCGATTTGGATGGTTCTTTTTTTGTTGTACAAAACTATATGGCAGAGGGGCAATCCTCACCGTTTGGGAGTTATAGTGTGATTCATTAATTTCAGTTTTCATGGTATGGACATTACTTTTTTCTTTTTATCTTTTGATCTACCCAACACAACGACAGCAAACTTAAAAGCCAGTGAGCTACTATCTCAATGACCTTTCCAAAATTGTCAACAATGTTGATCTAACTCCTACCACTGCAGGTACAGTCACTTCCAAAAGTGAACTAAATGGTTTGCGATTACCTAAACTTCAGTATTTTCCCAAATTTTCTCTGAAATTCATGTAATTAGTACACCCCTATTTTATTTTTACTGGATTGCCCATCATTCTTAGAAATCTTTAATTATTGCTGCGAAAAAGTTATAAAAATTTTAGTTTAATTTTGTTTTATTGCCGATATTATCTTGTATCGTGGCGTTTCGTTACTCGAACCTAATGGAAATTTTGCTATAAGAAAGGGTCAGTCAGCAAGAATACCTATCATAGTTGAACAACAAATCAATAAGTGCGGGTGTTTTTAAGCAAAAATTATTAAAAAATGGTAGAATTTACTTTTGACGAATACGCGGATATTATTTATATTTATGGTGTAGTAGAAGAAAACGAGAGAGCGGCTGTACAGGAATATCAAAGGAGGTTCCTTAATCGGCGAGCACCACAAAGAGAAGTATTTACATGGAAACTTCAGAAACTTCTGCCGACGTCGAGCAGCACATAATAACTATAGTGAAGCAAGACCCTGAGACGAACACGAGACGAGTTGCAAGACGATTAGGAATGTCCTCATCTAAGGTTTAGAGGGTTATTCATCGCGGGAGATTACGTCCATATCACCATCACCCAGTCCAAGGACTACTGGAAGGAGATTCCGAGAGAAGACTGGAATTTAGCACTTGGTTTCTGGAACGCGACATTGACAACAGGGCGTTTCTGGACCGAATTCTGTGGACGGATCAATGTCAATACACCAGGGATGGTATCAGGAACTTCTATAACCTCCATGCCTGCTCGAGAACTAACCCACATAGGACAAAGGTGACCTCATTCCAGTAGAGATTCAGTGTCAATGTTTGGCCTGGTATCATCGGCAACCATTTGGTAGGACCATTAATTTTGCTGCAAGTGCTTAATAGTGAAATTTATGCGGGCTTTTTCGACAATACACTGTCAGATCTAATAGGGGAGATCCCTGTGCATAATCGAACCGACATGCTTTACCAACACGATGGAGCATCAGCGCATACTGCTAACATTGTGAAAGCAATACTAACAGACTTAGAAGGAAATTGTTGGCATGCGTCTAAAGTGGCGGTGGACATTTTGAACAGCTTTTGTAATTTACTAAGATTAATTGTAATAAGTTTTGAATTCAATAAAAAGGATCTTAGAGTTACTTTCTTTAAATTGCAGATTTTCAAATATTTCCGGATAAGTTGTATACGTATAAATTTTTACACCCTTTCTCTACCTGGGCATATTTTACCTTTTCGATAAGGTAATAAGTTGGAAAATCCAGTAAAAATAAAAAAGGGGTGTACTAATTACATGAATTTCGGAGAAAATTTGGGAAAATGCTGAATTTTAGGTAATCGCAAACCATTTTTTTCATTTTTGGAGGTGACTGTACCTGCAATGGAAGGAGTGAGATCAATATTGTTGACAATTTTGGAAAGGTCAATGGGATAGTAGTTTTCTACCGTTTTGTTTGGTGTCGCTCTGTTGGGTGGATCAAAAGATAAAAATAAAAGAGTAATGTGCATACTATGAAAAACTGAAATTTATGAATCACCCTGTAACTCCCATGAGATTGCCCCCCCCCCCTGCCATATAAGTTTTTGTTGGGCTAGGTGAGATCTATCACCCCACCGATTTCGGCGCGTCTGATCTGAAACACCCTGTATAAGTTCATATTTCAATCTGGATGAAAATGTAGTTAAGGCATTATGTTTTTGGCGGAAGATCAATCTTTTTGTTTGCGTTTGTAGTTGAAAACTGTCAGAATCTAGTGAGTATTTCGATTAGATGTCGGTTGTCGGTTTTGAGTGGCTTGGAAGGACTGATTGTCTCTTTAATATAGATATCTAAGAGGGCTCTCCAGTGTTTTGAGCATGAAGGAGGAGAGGCTGATGGGCCTTAAATCGTTGGGCTTATAGTGTGAGGCTGTTCTTCCTTTAGGAATAAAGACCACCTTCACCTTCGTCCATGAGGATGGAATATAGGTCAGACTAAGGCGACTTCTGTAGGAGTTGCCATTACGAAGAGGAAATCATACTCCACTTCCTCGACAACTGCCCGGCCCTAGCCAACCGTAGGAAAAGTTTTTGGGCTCTCCCTTCTTTGAAGGGCTAACCGAATTAGGCTCCACTCACGTCAGAGACCTAGCTCGATTTATTAGGCGTTCCAAATGGTTCCCAACGACAGGTTAAGGCTGAACACCCTTTCCATTCCAGACAAATTTATTTTGGCTCCTCGTGATCTGGTTTCACTGAGACAGGAACTAGCTCGGTGCAGAGGGGCTAACAGATTCTCCCTCTTCTTCTCAGGCATTTTATGGGGTTTGTAAAAATTTGTTGAAGCCTCAATTTGTGGTATCACAATGGCATAATCGTACATAAAATAAAAAAACAAAACAAAATTATATAATCATTGAGTTGAGAACTTTCTCTTTTGGAGAAGTCGGTACATGAAATATTCATCTGCTTAAGCTATCACGCTCTTTACTGGAAGCTACAATTGCACTTTTTTATGACTATAGAAGAACATTTCTTATTCTTTGTCAATACTTTTCACTTTAAATGAACAACACTTAAGAACACCACCAATCTGTGCACATTTGTTAATTTTATTATATTGATATCAGATTTAAGGGATACCTGTAAAGCAGACAAATTTAGAACCTTGTGGGCATCCAAGCCCAGAAAACTTTATCCTGGGAGCCACTGTTTATGCTAAAATTTCTCTGCAGGTATTTGAAATACGTTTGTAAGTGTTCGTATGTCGGTGCGTGCCAGCAGTCGAATAAGTTTAAACACACATGAACCTTAATCAAACAATTCTAATGTTTGGACCAGACCAATTTTGGCTATTTAAGTTAATCCCATTATTACTGTCCTGGCTTTCGGATGTAAAGAAATTTAAAGTCTCCACACAGCCGGCCATTTCAAGAATCGCCCGAAATTCTGATTTTAAGACCGAACTGAATTGTGCGGTGTATATCCAGCTGAGAAGGTTCTCCTCGGCGAAAATTAAGCTTTATCCGGAAAGCAAGTCTGAGGGTTGACGAGGTGATTTTGCTTTATAATTTAATTACCGTCAGTGTTCTGCACAGTTTGAACTAACGCTTCGAAAGATACACCTAGTTTGCTGTATACACAATCCTCAAAAGGTCCTGAAAAGCGGAGAAATCATATTTACTTTTGGATGAACCTGCATAGCCAAAAGGAAAATTAATTTTAGACTTGTTGATACTTTTGCAAGGATGAAGTGATATTTGTATTGGTTTTAATCACCGCGAGTATCTTTCAAGCTCATATATCGTGGATGCAATTCACCACAGGTACGGCAGTACAAGAACGGCTTTTAGGACTTTTGCACTGTTTCTCTGCAGCAAAATTATTTTTAAAAATTATTACGTTCATTAATTCTTGTTGGCAGAGTATTATTTAGCTACACCGACTGCTTTGTAAACTTTGCTAATAACATTGAAATATGGGATTATATGGGCGAAACTGGACCACGCAGTACGAGATTGTCGAACCCAGCATTTTTTATGTTATGTTATTTGGCTCTTTGTTGGAGTGGGGTTTGGAATACCGTTGGCTCTCCCAATTTTACTAGTGAGTCTGCTTAGATCTTCGGTAGTAATAGATGTGCCAGAGAAACCGGTTGAAATAGGCTTATTTATACCTTAGGGATAGCCCCCACTGAAAGCGGAGCTGATCTGAAATTGCTTTGCGGCCAACGGAGACGGATAATCTGCCATCTCATCTATTGTTGCAAATATGTAGGCATTGCATGCGGTTTTGCAATGGAAGAGGGCTGATTTCAGAACGGCCTGGTATTGCTTCGGCAATGGAAAGGTTCTGATTCTAGGTGGTACAAAAATATCCTTCTCGTCCTCTAAGGGGAAAAGATAACTGATCCCAGGACTTGATTTAGTCATATAATGATACATGGGTGCATCATGGTTAAAGGCCCAATTCCAGAAGGTTCCTTGGGGTGGGCACCCAAAGTGTCTAATGCAAAACACCAAAGTGTCTAATGTCGAGTGACACTATGACTTAATGGTGAATATCAAATTGTCTAGTACAGCCAGCTTGCCTACCCTTTGAAGCATTGAGTTACACGACCGCCAAGTCTAATGATGGTATGTCATCGTCTCATGGACTGCGCTTTTACCCTTGGGTTGGTGGTAGTCTGTAATCCGGAACGGAGGGACATATTCCGCGGAAGGGCACTCATGACCAAGGGGACACACCTACCCGGTGAGGGTGTGTCTTAAAATCGGCAAGTGTTTAGTCAACTTGTAGAAGGCAGTTTAATGTACGAAAGCAATATATTGTTAAAGGAACGTAGTCAGCCTGAGAAGCCATACACGTGTCCAACTGCCGAGAGAAGAGAGTTCTCTCTAATAATATATAAGGGCATACACTTATGTATTAAATAACACCTAGGTATGCTAGGCATAACTTAGTCACATTCGAGCCAGTCTCGTATACTGATTAGTACATATGGTTTTTGAGTGTCGCGAAAGAATCTGAGTCTTGTGTAGTTTGATCCAAACACTTAGTCTTGGCAAAGGATTATGTTGAAAATAATATTTTGGCGCTAAAAATAACATCTAACTAAAGGCTGGTCCTTCCCCAAGGACTTCACAAATAGCCGGAGGTATCCTTATGCCGAAGGAGGATGGTTGTAGGGGATTAAGTTAGTTCAGATTGCATCAGTTTCTTGTCAGATGAGGTATTTGGTATTACTCCCTAACACCAGAGTAAAAATTAAGGTTCAATTTAGCTTTTTACTATTTGATTTCTTGACTTGTATAAAGTATGTATAAATCTATATAGAAATTTTAATTTTAGATTTAAATAGGGAGAGCTAATGATGAAAGAGTGGAGGTTATAGTCATCGACTTACTCTTGAACCTACTGAAGCTAAGCTTATCTGCGCATAGAAAAATGGTTTAGTGCGTACCAAGGACTTATAATTATGGACGGATAGATCTATCAATCCCAGTAGGAAAAGTTAGAACCGATTCCATAGATGAAGGTTTGAAAATAGAGTCATGCATAAAGTCAGCAATGTAAAGCGTGACTAATTATTATGAAAATCTGTTCATGCCAACGTAGATTTTATGCTAATGCGCATAAAAATTGAGAGTGCATTCAGTCAATACGTGCCTTACAGCGTGATTGTCCTTGTGTACGCTATAATATATTAAAAAAAGTTTTAATATTGTGAGTGTTATAAAAAAGTTTTTAATATAATTATTATTTATTTATTTCTTTATTTATAAACAGATTCGCCCTAGCTACAATAAAAATTACAAAATATCATGGCAACAACTAGAAATAAACATTATTTAAAAAAAACCTTAATTGGTATTTCACTTGCTACCTAGAGGATTCATAAGGAATCTGCGCTGGATGGCCTCAATACGGTTGATGTAGACAGTAGAGGGTCCCATACCACGCAAGCATACTCCAGGAGGGGTCTGACAAAGGTGCAATAGAGGAGCCTAGTTAGGTAAGAGTCGTCGAGCTCCTTAGACCACCGCTTAACGAAGCCAAGTATGGAATTTGCCCTGCTCACTACGAAATCCACGTGGTTCTCGAAGGATAGGCGAGAATTAAGAACTACTCCCATAATCCTTGACCTTATTTGGCCTACTCAGGACGCAACCGTCCAAAGAGTAGTCAAGGAGAATGGGACGTCTTCGGCGAGTAAAGGTCATCACGGTGCATTTGGTAGGATTAAGAGGGAGACGGTTGCTGGAGCACCAGCCTCGGAAAATACGGATCTCGGAACTTAAGAGGGCATAATCATCAGCGCAGGAGACGACACGAACATTTTTTTGCATCATCAGCGTAACACAATATTCTGGAACCAGCCAGAAGTAATGAGACATCATTAATAAAGATGATGAAGACAGGGGGTTAAAAATACGGTCCTCGGCCACCCCAGAAGAAACGAAGATTTCTTTGGATGGGGCACCGCGGAACAGAACACGCTGAGTGCATCAGGACAAGTAGAAGGACAGCTAATCGACAAAGAGTAGGGGTAAACCAAGAAGATGAAGCTTGTCAAAGGCCTTGCTGAAGTCAGTGAAGATGCAGTCAACCTGAAAGCCTGACTGAATTAAGGGCAGACAGTAATGTACAAATTCGAGCAAATTGGTAGTGGTAGACTTACCCTTGATGAAGCCATGCTGAAAAGAGCCAATAAAGGGTCTGCAGTGAAAGCGAAGCACGTCACTGCCTAAGGCCTCAAGTTAGCAATGGGTCTATAATTGGAGATGTCAGACTTGTCGCCCTTCTTGTGAAGGGGGATTATCGCAGAATCCTTCCAATACGTGGGGAAACGGCCGCAGCATAGATATAGTTTAAACAGATAACAGTGGTTACAACAGTTCCCGTCGATTGCTGAATTCACCCAACCCATTACTAGGTAATGGAAAGTGTAGGCATCATCGATATCTCCTAGGCCATCTCAATGTTAAAGTCATCGAAGCTTTCATCCAAAAAGTAGGCATTATGACTTACTCTCATTGATGATAGTTCCAATGCGGTATTGCTTACATTTCCTACTGGAATAATACTTCCCGCAAGATAACATAGTTTTGTATGTTCGATCTTTTCCCTATAAGCACATTGCATTGAACTCTAAAAGGTAAGTTCGTAGACAGTTCATTGAACTATTTCGGACCTAGCTACATGAACGCTCTGGGAATGTTCTGTTTTAAAGCGCGAATTTTCCTTTCTTTAATTTTAATCACTATCTTATACTTCGTGTAAGGCTCTACCATATTTATTATAGTCATAATTTGAGGTATACGAGCCCCCGCCGATCTAAAATATTTTCGATAAAATTTTCGATCTCGATCTTAAATTGTCGTCAGCAAATACAATTGCGTTTCATAGCTATTAAAAATAGCAAAATCAATCACACATTTTTAGGACTATCTGTATGGGGTTAGAAATCTGTATGGGGCTAGGAGAAATTACTTAATAGTTTTTAGGTCTTTTTGAAAACGTGGTATATAAAAAAATTTTTTTTTTATGTAAATAATTTTGTATTCAATCGCATAGGATATGGTTCTCAATATTGTTGAATTGCGGGAAAAATAACCTCCGCTGCAGCAGTAGGATTTGTCTTGAATAATTTCGCTGTTATTTCATCTTATACTGAGGCCTCTCTATGTTCCATTGACTATTTAGCCACAGCCATTTCCTTAGGGGGAGGTATATTAAGTTATCTGTGAGCACAGCCGACGACTTTGCTGTTTCGAACTTCAACAAATTCTTCTTGATTTTCCACCGTAACACTTAGGGTTTCACGGCCGGTTACTTTCTCTATCTTCTCGAATACTGCATTAATGTAATTTCCTTTAAATTTTTTCTCGTTTATTTATTTAGAGATTTCTTAGCAGTTCAATACGGCCCAACTATGGGCTTTAATCTGAATCCGTGGATTTAACTGGAACTCAAAAAATATCTCAGTTAAAGTGATTAGGATATGTTTTAACGCTACAACTTGCACTAAAGAAGCCAAGACCACACCGAAAGAAAAAAGTTCCTAAAACTCTTAATCCATATTAATACAACACTGCGTAATAACCTTCCCTTCACCTCCGCGTCAAGCTTACGCGTTGAATATCTGTTACAAAACTATTCTAAGTAAGAACAACACGAACAAATAAAGAAACCTCCATGATAGAATAGCGAAAACTTGGTATCAGTAAGTCAGAGCGCCAAGAAGAGTTCAGAAATATCAATTTGTCATATAAATAACCAGGAATTTTTGTTGTAATATTTTGGTGAAGTGATGTAAAAAGCCTAAACACTAAAAACTGCTCCAATAGACAACCAAGCAGATGTTTCCGATATCGCGACACATGATCAAATCTCATTAAACGAAAAATGGACTTTGTAGCTTGACTTTCCTGATGTAGGTAAAATAAAAATGTGGGGTAGTAGATTGTCATTGATAAAGTAGTGCAGGATCAACTATTTTACAATCGTGTCCGACGGCAAGGTTGCAGATGACAATCATAGCCATCCAAGCCCCATAAATCTCACCTATTATGTATATCAGTTACATGATCACAAAACGTCATGCTAGCATTGAGGAATATTCCAAGATTTGTTACCCGACTAGCATTATGTTATTCAGGAAGACAGGAGGGATTTGAAATACGTCAATATCTCGATGGTAAAATGCAATGTAGCGCGAATTTTGGGGTTATAGAAGCAGCTGCCCATGTCCCAATATTATTCAGAACAGAGTTCAGACTTCCATAAGCCCTATAGGTCCTATAGGAACCTTGCAGAACCTCCAGGAACACGTTAATATACAAACAGAAGAGCAAAGGTCAGAGAATAGAACCCTTGGGACAGCATACATAAGGTATAGGGAAAGTAAAAACTTTTCGTCATTCGAACCTGTTGCAATCTACTTGCTAAGAAACTATGGATTAGGAAAACAGCAGAGAGATGAAAGTTAAAATTAGTAACCACCTTTCCAAGCAGATTGGAGTGATTGACGATATCAAATACCTTAGAGAAGCCGAGCAATGCAAGAACACATAAGTGATCCATATCCAAGGAACAGCGAATATTAGATATTAATTCTTATAATGTTTTGGCAGGGAACTGGAGCACGCTAATGGTTTGAAATTCATTAGGGACCTAAGCATGATTGGACTTAAGCACAATAGGGACAACTTTCCAAGTAGAGGGAAACTGAGAAATGGTAAGGCACATAACAGGTCCAATTATTCAGGGCAAAAGTAATTTTATAAATTTATGGAGGTCAGGTTTGACCACACCAATAGCCACAACAACTTCTCCAGCATTTACACATCTTAAACATGACTATTATGTCCTACTTCACAGCGAACTCTTATCCATAACGAATCTGGAACGTTATGGTTAATAGCCCGCTATGCAATACTACATGAAGACAGGTAAAGTAGTAAACTGAATATTCAGCATGTTTGGATAAATACTGCACTCAGGTATTACTCACGTTACTGTACAAAGGCCTAGACGGATGCTTTGGATCAAACTTCAGTTTATAGTAACACCTTTTGGTAGTACGGATTTTTGAAGTAGCATTATTTATAATCAACTTATAATGATTTCGTCTTTCAACAGTTTTAGATCTCAACAATAATCACATCTGAAATGTAGGGAGAATATACCCTGCGTTTTTGAAGTGGGCACAATGTGTTATTCCAAGCTGTATTCTACTAGCCTTTAACGATTCCCTAGCACCCATTTAATTTTAGTATGTAATATTTAAAAGTGCAGTATTTTAAATTTCGATTGTTAAGTTTATTCTTTGCATGGAGATTTGGCTTCAATCCGTTTTAAGGCAAAGTCTGAATCTTCAATAAAATGAGGGATTGGCGAGCACATTTCCTTCAAATTTTAAGCATGCCATGCAGATTGCTCTCAATTTTTTGTAACTAGAATAAGCAGGCCGGTATTAGGTGTGTGTGATGTTAACTTCTTTACACTCCATTTACATTAAGGCTTAACTATCTCAGTTTCAAGATTTAGGAATTTGTCTGTCCACGCTCGTCTCACAATGTTCTCACGTTCCAAAGACTAATAGTGTTTCGTTCGTTGCACTAAAATGAACAAATGTCACCAAGATTACATTTAAATAATTTTATTATACTCTTACAGCTAATCTAAGTTAACTGGCGTGTTATCATTTGTATCATTGGTTGATTTTCAAATTAAGTTGGTAATCATCGTTCATAAAGTAAAATTGAAAACGGTGGCTTCTGGCACGATCAAAGCGCTATATTTATGTGCAACGAACTGGTTAAAACCAACATTTGGAAAAGTTTGTCTTTTCCTGTGGAACTTTTTGTTTCCGCTTCATCCAAATTTATTCAACCTTTCATTGAAAACAGACCATGCCCACTCCAAAATATTGAGGATTGTGGATTGTAGCTCAATAAGTCTCCCTCTCTCACCGGCACAGTTCGATATTCACTCAAGAGTTAGGCTGAGGAGACTAGCAATTGTGAAAACAAATTTCAGCCAAAACATATATTTCAGTCAGGCTTGTCACGGCTGATTTCATTCGATTGGATTGAGAACAAAAAATTAACTGAACAGAATAACAGCAACAGCAACAGCAGGAATGGCTCAAACATTTCATTACAAACTAAAGCTAAACTCGGAAATGCTCAGAAGGGGAAGTGGGCTAAAAACTGACCAAAGGCCTACCCCAGTCACCCTGTTTACAGCTCTAAAGGATGTCAAGGATGGGGCAAAAATATTTTCCGCTCGTTTGTAAATGAGAAAAATGAGCAGAGAAAATGGTAACCTGTGGAAAGTTGTAGCTTTTTGAAGCCAGCGCCGGAAGTGGAACTCATACCACAAGTACATTCAATGCGAATGCTTTAATTAACAGAGGCAATCCCGGAAGGAGAACACCAGTTGCAGTCGGAAAAACCGGAATGATTGATTTTGACTGAATCCACTTTACAATGGCAGTTTCAATAAGCAGGTCCACTTCACAAGTCACTTCACTTCGTTTAGCATTGCGAAAATGCTTGACCGTCGGAGAACTGACGAAACCAACGTACTACGAAAAAGCCTCTTCAAATGGGTACTCGTTTCGATAACAACATCAACTCCAATTTATTTGCTGGTCTAATCCTGCGATTTACATATCAATCGCGAGCCAGAGGCTCGAGGGCCTCGTCTCCCTGTTCTAATTTATGCGACTGAATGTCAACAACAAAAATGTTATCGCAGACACTTGAGCTAAATCAATTTGCTGGCGGGCGTAGGTGGAAAGTAGAAACATGAGCCTTCCCAACAATTTTATAGGGACATAACCTGAAAAACAAATTAAAGTAAAATTTTCGAAATACCTGCCGGAATTTGGTCGTAAATTCACTCTTTATTTCAACTCGTAGTATCATACGTGGTCCTTGGGGAGGTGGTCCTTGTTTCTGTCTGTCAAGTGCCCTAGAGGCCTGAGGGTAGAGACTTTGTTGTCTTTCAAAGACAGTCCCATTAATGGGGAGCGAAAGCCAAGCGATAAGAGGGTGTCTGCTTAACATGTGTCCCTCAACTGGTTGGAACTGCATTAGTATAATGTCCTAGGTGACGTCCATCCATGGCATGCTTGCATGGCGATGTTTGCTGCGAGGGATCCATTGTTATCGTTAATGAAATACTGAACTGTGGGGAGTTATCTTGTTGGCTGCACATGTATTCCCCGAGATCAACCACTTTGCTATGGGGTAGTCTAGTCTAGAATATATGCGATCCTGTTGAATGCACCTTACAATGTATTGCCTGGTGCTTACTGCTTAGTTTAAATTCTCGTCCTGTCTATAATATTGAGCTCTAGAAGGAGTTACCACTTACGAAAATTAAAAGATGAATGTCTCCTCATCTCGAGGATGGAAGAAGTGCAGTGCTCATCAGAAGCCACTGGAGATTTTATGTCTCTTAAGTGCTTGAAGCTTTCATAATAATTTTAACAAATGCTTAGAATGCCAGTTAACATACACGCTCTGTACACTTGTTTTTATGTATGTACGGCAAAGCAATCAGGTATGTTCATATATTAAGGTACGGCTTACATATTACATGTTTGTAGGGTATAATGCTTCTCAGACTATTCATTTTTTATCTTTCACGTTTTTTCTTTTTATAAAAGTAGCACTTGTTATTGTAGTAATTGAGGACCTCATAGCAACGTAGGATTTGTGTTTTTGAATTTCAATAAAATTGTCAACAGCAAGCAATAACTATGCAAACAAAAAATAAAGTAATGCTTCAAAGGTTTCATTTAGTTTAAATAAGTAATTGGAAGTTGAAGTTAGTCAATTACGGAGGGTGTTTCGGCCTGGCAAAGATAACACATGAATTAAGATAAAATAATGTTTTATTTCAACGTAGCCCCCGTATAAAAAGTATTATTTTTAGAGAACGCATGAGTATTTCAGTCAAAGCTCCTGCCAGCGAGTTATTTTATATTTTTAGATTATTCTTCATTATAAGCTAAATTTCATAAACGCAGCGCGTTAGAAAATAATTGAAAACAAAATTCATATAATTGTACGACAGTGGAAGAGTAAGTACGTGCATTATCAAGATGAAAACTCACTTTTATTTTTGCTTAATGAGAATGTTTGGTCTTAATATCAGCGTTTAATTGATGCTATTGTTGAGATATATGCCTGACTTTTATAGCAAATTCTATTTCCACTCATTAAATATATTGGATCAATCCGAAATAAGATAAAGGAGGGCGCATTAAACCCATTTTTCTATCATATCCCATTGATCCCAATCGTGTCTTTGGGCTGCCTTACAAATATTTTATTTCATGCAGTAACTTATACTATTGTACGCGACACTTCCTCCGACTTATTTCTACATAGCTAAGGAGTACATTCTTTTTTATAATATTTTCTTACCTAATATAATTGGATTTCTTATGATAGACATATTTCATTTGTTTCACTTTTTCAATCGTTTTTACCAATTGTTTAATTTTCGTTTACAAAGTTGCATTTAGGAATACTCTCTCTCTCTCTAGTTCCCGTAAACCCTTGTGGTGTATGGGGGGAGAAGAACTTCACCCGATTCCAGTCAACGACTGCAAGTGGACCTATCATTTAAAGTGCACTCCGAACCACTTGACATTTTCTCTACAACCCCCATGGCCTTTTTTTTGGAAATCTGTTGTCAGCAGAAAACAACAACGGAACCCCGTCGGTGGGATTCGAACCTGGGACCTCCGGATTGGTAGGGCAAAACATTATCAATTATTCCACCGACGACGTTGTTGGTTGGTTTGATAGAAGGCGAAGGTTAACGTCTTTCTTGTACTGAGGCTTACTGTCAAGCCAACTGATCCCCATAACGAATTGAATAATTGATTTGTATCCCAATTTCTTAACTTCTGCTAAATCTACATAAAAGCACGTTCTCAAGATTCTGAATCTTCTTTGCGTTAAGGCCGGGCATTGGGCGAGAACGTGTATTGAGAGTTCTCCAAAACGCTTTTGTATATTCAGCTATGTATATCGGATCCATGACAATTTTCTTTGCGTCTCCTCATTACTCATTCCAGGATCTCCTTTTTGATTTCCTGGATGGGCATGCTTAAGTTGAGAATTTTTGGAGTTTCTAGGGATACCGCAGTGCTCTGGCACATATATTAAGCTGCCGAACTTTTGCCTCTATGAGGGCTTTTTTGCATCCCTCTACCGTTCTAGATTTAACGGCTTCGTTTGCTAATAATTTGATGGGCGCCTGGATACCTCTACATATTGCTATCCTAGACGATCTTACTCACCTTTCCATTAGCTGCATAAAGTCATATCACTGCGATTTCATATTGAAGAACGGAGGAGGATCAGTTTATCACTCCCCATATCTCCAGGTTCTGTTCCTCACACAATATCCCGAAACCACAGCCACGCTCGCATTTTGAGTCATCTGTGTAAAGCGCTATGGCGTTTTCTTGGATCACCCTATTATTGATCCATTTATATTTTCTCGTGAAATAAGTTTTGAAGTTAGCCTCAATGACTCTACGATAGGTCTTTCGCATTACAGATAACGCAGAGAGCTTTATTTGAGAAGGTTTCAAGAAATTCATCAATCACTATCAGCCGTAAGAATGGTGAAAGAATCCCTTCTTGTAGAGTTCCTCTATTCACCAATGCTGTAAATTTTTCGTTTTCGAAACTTTTTTTGATGCCTCGGTTCTCATTGTTGAAGTCTCCTTCTATGTCTATGAAGCAGCCCAACGCTACATCCTTGTACAAAAGTGCCTTTTCCAGTTGTTGAACCAGGCCATGTAGAGCGGAGTCAACCAAACTTCCTTTCATATACACTGCACTTATTGTTGGATACTATTGAAGATAGGCGTAATAGCTCTAAGTTTATTTTTGCTTTTGGTTGTTTGCAGGACATAATGAATTCTCCGGAACTCCTAGGCTCTTTGAATATCTCTGATTCAGGTCGCTCCCTGCCGAATCACAGTTTCTTTCAAGTTTTTTATCATCGTACTAAATGTGGTATGAACGAGCCGCTGAGATCGATGTCGCATCTCCTTAATGACAAGTTTGCTTATATTGACTTTTATCTTTCGAAAAATCGGATAAAGAATCAGCTTTGGTAAGGTTGCTTATTGACTGCTTCATATTTGTATTGAATCTGTAGTAATCAGACTTTTGATAAATGTATGAATAAATAAATAAATAATTTTTCATTAGAACACGAGGACTATGTGAAAACTGATATAGTGCAAATTAAAATGTACACCTGAGCCGTATTGGCCGTTAAGAAGCCGTTGAGAAGCTTGCCACAAACAAAACGAGTAGAAGTGGACAAAATGGTTATAACAATGCGTAAACTAAGCCTGAATACTGCTGGTAAAGAATAAGGATGGGAGCACAGATCATTGAGCGCTCATGTATTTGACGCAATTTTAAAACCCCGAAGAACAAGTGGCGAGATCGCTCGAAAGACTCCAATCAATTTTGAAATTAGACATAAAAAATGTAGATCTCATGGTAATACAGATACGTCTTGACGACAGCCATGTAAGCCAGAGTGCAAATAATGAAGTGAAAATACGACCATGTGACTTTGCAAAGAACGACCTGTGAAGCTTGATCTCTTTTTCTAGCTCCTGTAACCCCTTGTGGGGCACGTGGCGGGAAAAAACTTGACCCGATCGAGACAGCGATTGTAAGTGGACCTGCAGCAATAAAAAGATGTTACAGGCAGTAGTGGAACATTGAAGAGTTACTGGGTGCAATGAAATTCGCTATACATTTATCGTAGGATATTAAGATTATGACAGCGTCCCGAGGGGAAAGGCAAACTTAGTCCGTAATGGCTCATTGTAGTACCACATTGAGGCTAAAATCCCGTCCCCATGATTAGACACCTAAAAGCACTTGGAGCTTCTAATAAACCGAACAAGATCCAGAAGATCCCAGTGTACCAGTTCGGCGCAATCCTCAAAAAATATTTAAATAGCCTAAATATCGGCTCCTGCGATTGACTGTAGACGAACGGATGTTGGCAAAACAATAAAATAAAAAAATCACTTGAAGGTGCTTCGAGTCTGTCAGCGTTCCAGCCTATGAGGTACCGACCCATGATGCTCCTAATGACATCTCACTTAAAACGAGATAAGGTCTTTTGACCGCTTTAGTTCAAAGGTCGATCAAAGCGGCGGTATGTTTAGGCAGGCATGTCTCCCTTTGCTATTTTTAATTTGCATTCTTGATGAATGTTCTTTTTATATCCAGCTTGTATGTGGACAGCGGCGTACCTAGCTGGTGAGTTATATCCGAGTCAAAAAGAATGGTACCGATTTTCACCAGCCATCAGCTCTACAGTTACCCGGAATATTACTATGCCCCGGTACCCAGATGAGACGTAAGTTCAGAGGATCAGCCAAGTCATTCAGAGCTGAGTGGACTGCTATGATCGTTTTAAAGATTTATACACTCCCGTGAGGGATTTAATAGAAGCCGAACTATCTGAGAAGAGACAGCTACCTTAATAGCCATGATTTCAGCTTGAAAAGTCAGAAAGTCAGGCAAGCGAAATGAAATGCCTAATTTCAGGTGTTCTGAAAAGATACCGCCTCCCGTTCATGTTCCTCTCCCCATTGAAGAGGACCATCCTCCCATTCCAATCTGGCACGGAAACAGGAATCAAATTTCGCTTTAAAGAAAGGCTTGGGTGTGGTATAGTCCGTGTTTGTTATAGCTCCGTCCAGGATTTTGGACTGTCCGTGGTCGCTTTCAAGTCTATACTGAGTTGACACTAATGGCAAACGAGAATGCGGTTACCAAAAAGATCCAGCGGTAGGAAGAGGAGAATTGTGTTGAGTGCTTTAGAGGGTATAGTTCCGAGGGCACCTGTTATCAGTAGTGCTGCCATCCTTTGAACCTTATCAAGTGCCTTTATCATTGCTTGCCACCATACTACCACTCTATAAGTTAGTACAGGTCATATAACACTAGTGTAGAGCCAGTATATAATGTGTGGCTCCATATCTCAACTTTTACCTATAGCATTTTTGCATAAGTACAGCGCTATTGTAGCTTGATATTACTCTTTCTTAGGATCCCAGCTGAGTTTCCTATCCAGAACAAGGCTTAGATATTTAACTTGATCACCTAGTTTCAGGATAACCCCATTTAGCATAGGACCGTTAATAGGAGGAACACTATAGTACTACTTCTCTTAACTTTAACTTCCAAATTAGAGTTGTAGATTTGTGACAATGATTGCAAGTAGACCTGCAACCTGTGCAACTCCCAGTGACCTTTTATCGCTATCTGTTGTCAGCAGAAAAGCTCCATGGGTGGCAGTCGGTGGGGCTCGTACCTGATGGGGCCTCCGCGATGGGGGCACATACTCCACCGACTAATTATTAGTTAACACCCTGTAAAGTTGTATTTGGTAGATAAATTTGCGTCATTTAACCAATTGACAAGAAAGAAACTTAAGATAAGAGAAGTGATAGGATGAAATTTTGAAAAGAATTCAAGCGGAGTTAGGGAGTTAAGGGAAGCAATTTCGTAATAAGTACCCAAATAAATTCACCGTGACTGAAAATTTCCATATACGTGACAATATCCTTTCGCTAAATCGTCACAAAACTATTGGTTTTTAACTTCTGATATCCACTAGACAAAACGGGTTGTTTGGAATTTTTTTTTCAGAGTAAAATAAAATATCTAGTAGAAACTTGATTTCTTTAAATTATTTAAGATTGTTAAAAAGATTTGATTGAGTAGGTAAATAAATGCAGAAATTTATCTTTACGCATATTCAACTAAAAAAATAACTTCATCATCATCAATAAAGCTCTCACTGAGTGGCGCAATATCAACATATCTAGACGAACCAATCTCCGAATCTTTAAATGGAACGTAAAATCTGCTTTGTTGTACAGCTGATTAAAATTAAAAGGATTTTTAAGCTATCAGCATTTTTCAATTGACATCCATTGGCCGGAGGTTAATATAAAGGAAGGTCTACATATACCACGATGATATAGACGGTGGTGTCCGAAAAGGATAATGGCTATAGAAAGGCTACATAGCTACTATGAAAAGAGCCAAACAACATTCTTCAACAGGAACCCGCATGAAACCTTAGAAAGACGCCGGTTTGGACGTCCGCATAATACGTGGTAAAATACTGTTGAGAACTAAGGTACCCAAATACAAATATCGTGAAATGAGTTTCAGGCGTTGGCGTAGAATCGGACCAGGTGGAGAGTCCGGCACCCTATGTCCCCAGTTATAATTACTTTCAATGAAGCCTGAAGTCTGAACTTAGGAATAAATGTAAATTGTATAGAAATTTTATAAATTACTTCCTCGTCTACACTCTTAATGTTAGTAGTCATCTTATAACTTTATCTATGAAGAGAAATGACAAGCTGATGGCTTAACCAACTTAACATCTTAATTTCGTGCATCGTTTAATATAAGTCTTGAGCATCCTTGTTAAAACGTCTGTGTCAGCATAAGAGCAAAAATATGTAGACGACTCCCTAGTCATCGTCTAGTGGCACTATATTTTTCACTTCCTATACCTCCTTATGGGTATTTGTTGATTTCATCAAAGGCGAATAAACTACTTAAGCGTGTTCTAAAGGTATATTTGACTCTATCAAGACTCCGATACCATTCTTCTGATTAATTCGTCCTGATGCCGATGGATGCCATAACCAGTGAATCCAGTCATCCTCTGAAATCCAATTATCAGCCGTCCTGAGCATCCTTAAAGCTGAGGATGATTTATGATATTAACCCTTGGCTCGTCAATTTCGCCCCGTTTCAAGTTAACTCGCAATGAAGTCTCCTTCTTAGCCAAACAGTCAACTTTACTTACGACATGTAACGGATGAGTCCTTTGTTGTTATCCCGACTATTCCTTGATCCCTTCGTAAGTTTGTTTTTGCGCTTTCAGCTCCGCACGGGTGATGCTAATATGGAACATACGGCACCCGGCAAAAAGCAAGCCAAGCAAGTCCCGAAAAAAAGCCCTCCACCAAAGGAATTCCTGTTGATCCGCCACGGAAACTGACTTGGGTTCAAGAGGGTCCTTTGTATGCATATGACTTTATTGAATTGAAATTTTTTTCTGCCTTTCGGATTTTTTTGTATTGCTGTTATGAAATATAGAAGAAAATTGAAGTGGAAAGATTTATGGTCCCGTGTCGTACTTACGGTATTATGCTGGAGTTTTCTAATCAATTTTGGGGTTTTTCTTCTTAGGTTAGGCATGACTTGAATCTGTTTAACTTTCGGATCTTACAATGTAAAGATGACATTCTTAAGTAAATAGCACTGGATTGGAACGTACAAACAATGGAGAGTCGTTTTGCATAAAATATTGGAGAACTTATTAAGATCTTGTTTTAATATACATGGTGGAGTAGTTTTGCAAAATTTTTCGTTTTTTTACTAATACTATTCTAATGTTCCACAAAATGTCACTGAAATTTTCGTTTGAATTTGAAATGCATAAGTAATAAATGTAAATTTTGCAAATGTACATATATGTAGGTAAGCTATTCAGTGTGACTGAGTTTTTAGTTTGATTGAGTACCGATTCAACCTCTCTTTTTCTAGTTCCCACAACTGCTTGTACAGAGTCATAGAACAGGAAAAGAATTTCAGGTGATTTTATAACAAACAATGTACGAGGAGGTGGCTAAAAATGAATTCCGAACCATCAGATTCTCCTTGGCTTCATTCTTTTATTATAGAAAAAGTAGTTTAAATTTGCAATTTCCACCACCACAGCACCATCGCCAGCATTCCATAGACCTTACTGTATCTGTTTCAAGGACACTTCTTTGTATGCAATAAAAGCACAAATAACAACGAAGGTATGGCAAACTAGTACTTATTTGAACGTTTCTAAACAATTGCGACCTCAGGTTCATATAATACACATATCCATGCCTACACGTTCGTCTCACCCCTGGATGGACGGCCCCTTACGACATCTTAAAAACTTTAAGAACAAGGCCTGGAAAAGATTCTGCTCCTCTTGGTGCGACACGTTCTACCAGGCCTATCACGACCTTTATCTTCGGTACTCTCGCGAATTGCAGACGTCCTACAACCAATTTCTGTTGAGCATGCGATACACTCTGCATTCTAGCCCCAAACAGGTTTGGAGTTTTATTAACTCTAAGAGATACTCTGACGGCTTCCCTTCCTCTCTCAGGCTCGGCGATCTTGAAAGCAATGACCCCAATGTTGTGGCTAAATATTTTGCCGATTTCTTTCTTACATTGTTCTGTGATTCTGACTGTGACACTGTCTTTCCGGATTTTACCTGTTTAACCAGGCTTCCTCACACCTCCCTTGAACCCAAAGATCGTTGAATACTTGTCGAATTTGGCCCCGATGGTATCTCTTCGTCTTTCTTTAAAAGGTACTGTTCTTTGATTACTCATGTTCTCTGTCATCCATTTAACCTGTCTCTATGCTGCGGCCGTTTCCGCTCGCATTGGAAGGTTTCTGCGATAATCGCTCTTCACAAGAAGGGCGACAAGTCTGACATCTCGAATTATAGACCCATTGCTAACTTGTGCCATATTGCGAAGGTATTCCAGGCCTTAGTCAGTGGCGTGCTTCGCTTTCACTGCAGACCCTTTATTGACTCTTTTCAGCATGGCTTCATCAAGTTTAAGTCTATCACCACCAATTTGCACGAATTCGTACATCACTGTCTGTCCCTGATTGTGTCAGGCTTTCAGGTTGACTGCATCTTCACTGACTTTAAGGTTAGGTTAGGTTAAAGTGGCTGCCTAAGAAGGCACACTTAGGCCTAAGAGGCCCTTTGTGCTACCACGTTGAGGCTTGAAATTTACAACCCCATAAAATTACCTAAGGAATAGGAGGGTTCTGTCCCCTGTACACCGAACCAGTTTTTGTATCTAGTGGAACTAGTTCACGGGAAGTCAAAATTATTTATTGACTGGGTTGTGAAGGATGTTCAATCCTTAGTTCATCGTCGGGAACCATTTTGAACTCCCGATAAATCGAGTCAGGTTTTTGACATCTATGGAGCCTAGCTCGGTTAGATCTTTGAAGAAGGGGGAGCCCAAAAACCGATTCCTACGGTTGGCTAGGGCCGGGCAGTTACCGAGGAGGTGAAGTATGGTTTCCTCTTCCTCCTCGTCGTGGCAACTCCTACAGAAGTCGTTTGAGGGCACGCCCAGCCTATCGGCATGTCTACCTATGAGGCAGTGACCCGTGATTACGGCTACTGTAGTGCTAATTTGTTTGCGTCCGAGTAGGATAAGCCCTCTTGACCGCTTAAGGTCAAGCTTTGGCCATATCTGTCGGGTAATCAGGCAGGTATGTTCTTCTTGCCAGTTGTTATTTGCAATCTTGAGAGCCTCCTGTGAGAGCTCCATTTTGTATGTAGCTAGCGGTTTACCCGGCTGGTGGTTAATGTCGGAATCAGGACGTGTGGTACCGATTCTAGCTAGTTCGTCGGCTCTACAATTGCCCGGAATATCACTATGTCCAGGCACCCAGATGAGCCGCACTTTCAGGTGCTCAGCTATGTCATTTAGTGTTGAGCGACATATTATGACCGTTTTAGAGGTTGTGTATACTCCCGAAAGGGATTTAATAGCTGCCTGACTATCTGTGAAAATACATACATTTCCTGTAGGTAGCGCTAGTTGATTCAGGCGGTCCACAGCTACTTTTATAGCCATGATTTCTGCTTGAAACACGCTGCAGTAGTCAGGTAAGCGAAATCAGACCTCGAGGTCCAGGTGTTCCGAGAATATTCCTCCACCCACTTTGCCATCCAATTTGGAGCCGTCAGTGTAGAGATGCACTGAGTTCTCCCATTGGGGAGGACCTTTCTCCCACTCCGATCTGGTGGGAAAGAAGGAATCGAATTTTGCTCCAAAGAAAGGCTTGGGCGAGGTGTAGTCGATATTGCTGGCATTTTTAATTTGCAATATTTTGGAGTGACCGAAATCAGTTCGCTTCCAGGTCTGGATTGAGTTAAGCCTAATGGCGGCTGACGCTGCAGTTTGCTTACCAAAGAGATCTAACGGTAGAAGGTGGAGAATAGTGTTCAGGGCTTTGGAAGGTGTGGTACCCAGGGCACCTGTAATCAGCATTGCTGCCATCCTCTGAACTTTGTCCATTGCTTTGAGATGAGTTGCTATATTTAGTGCCGGCCACCAGACAATCACCCCATACATGAGTATAGGCCGTATGACACTTGTATAGAGCCAATTCACAATGCGTGGTTCCATACCCCATCTTTTCCCTATAGCCATCTTACACGAGTACAGCGCTACTGTGGCTTTCCGTACTCTTTCTTGGATGTTAGGCTTCCAGGTAAGTTTTCTATCTAGGACTAAACCTAGGTACTTAACCTGGTTACACAGTTCTAGCCTAACCCCGTCTAGTGTAGGGCAATTAATAGGAGGTGTTTTATGCCTCCGAGAGAAGAGTATTAACTTTGTTTTGTTAGGGTTTATACCTAGACCACACCCATCACTCCGTGATGAAGTCTTGGAGAGGGCGTGTTGTAAAACCTCAGCCAGTGTATTGGGGTGCTTTCCTGAACATACCAGGGCAATATCATCGGCGTAGGCAATAACCTTGTGACCGGATAACTCCAGGTCTAAGAGCAACTCATTTAGAGTTAGGTTCCATAAGAGTGGTGAAAGGATTCCTCCCTGAGGGGTGCCTCTAGTTACCACTCTTGGGATATTGGATCCTCCTAAGCTGGAGATAATGACCCTGCTTTTTAGCATGAGATCAATAAGTTTGATGAGAGGGTCGTCGATTTCAAGCCTCCTCAAGGATGCCATTATCGCCTCTGATCTAATATTGTTAAAAGCACCCTCAATATCAAGGAAGGCTACAAGTGAATATTCCTTCTGTAGTAGCGAATGCTCTATGATTGTGGTAAGTTCGTGTAGGGCTGTCCCTACGGACTTACCTTTAGTATAAGCATGTTGCGAGAGAGACAACTTGGAATGATTGATTGTCTCTTTAATGTAGATATCTAGAAGTCTTTCCAAGGTTTTGAGCAGAAAGGAGGAGAGACTAATGGGCCTAAAATCATTGGGCTTATAATGTGAGGCTTTTCCTACCTTAGGGATAAAGACCACCTTCACCTTCGTCCATGAGGATGGAATATAGGTGAGGTTAAGGCAAGCCTCGTAGATGACCATTAGCCACGGAATAAGTATCTCGGAGGCTAGTTGTAGTTCTGCTGGGATGATGTTATCCAATCCCGGTGATTTATAGGGCTTGAAACTTCGTATCGCCCATTTCAATTTTCTTGTATCAAGAATCTTGTGGACCAGTTCATGGTCGCTTGGAGTATCCGGCAGCTCTGCTCTTCTGTTCGTAGAGCAACCCGGAAAGTGCGTGTTTACAAGTAGCTCCAGCGACTCAAGACTGGATGAAGTCCAACTACCATCACTCCTGGTCAGGAGGCTAGGGGTAATGGGCGTTGTTGAGAGGATTTTCCGCAAACGACTCGCTTCAGAGGAGCTTTCACTTTTATTAAAGAATCCCTCCCGTGAGGATCGTTTTGCTTTCCTAATCAGTTTCTTAAATTGTTTGAGGCATTCTTTATAAGAAGTCCATACATTAGTTTTTTTCGCTTGGTTAAAAAGTTTGCGACACTTCTTTCTTAGGGTCATGATCTCACTGGACCACCACGGAGGTTTGGGCTTGCCTCTAGGGACCCTGTCGGGGCAGGAAGTTTGTGTCGCCTCATTACACGCAAGCGTCAAAGTGTCCACCACCTTGTCAAGGGTTTGTTTACTGTCAATTACGGGTGGACCTGTAGTAGGCAGACTATTACTGAGGACCATCCTGTAGAGGTCCGAGTTTGTCCTTAGCCTGTTTTTATAGGGAGGGCACATCATCTTGTGAAGTGTTATTCCAAATTCAATATAGGCATGGTCGGAGAAGGATGGTTCCTTGGATACCTTCCACTCCGTTATTAAGTGGGCGGATTGCTCTGAGACTAAGGTAATGTCTAGAACTTCCCGCCTAATTGAGTTAGTAAAAGTGGGTTCTGCACCCATATTACAAATGTGGAGGTTAGTTCCGAGAATAAAATCAAAAACTAACTCACCCCTTTCGTTGACGTCCGAGCTGCCCAAACTATATGATGAGCGTTGGCGTCTGCTCCGATCACCAGCGTCTTCCTTTGTTTAGTGGCTTCCTTGATCGCATTCCTGAGTAGTGTATTAGGAATGTCCGCCACATCGTGCGCCATGTAGCTGGAGGTTACCCAGATATTGTTGTTTTGTAACTCCAGTATGGCTGTTGTTGTGTCCTTATCACTGAACTGTGTGAGAATAAATGCGTTAATATTATTCTTAATGAGGATACATGACCTTGGTTTACTTGTACCTTGTAAATAGAGGAGCTTATAACCCTTCATGTTGAGTCCGCAAACCTTGTTTCTGATGATCCAAGGTTCTTGGACAAGGATGAGCTCTTCTCCTTTTTGCGCAAGACGAAGGAGAAGGGCTGCGGACGCTGCTTTTGAGTGATGGAGATTAATTTGAACCACTCTTAACATCACTGTGTCCAGGTGAGGATACCTCTATCACAGTGATGTCAGCAGTCTCCCCATCATTACTGGCATCTTCATCAGTGGAGGAACCAAGAAGTTAGTCCTCCAGTTCTGGTCCAGGATCCGGGAGGGTGTCAACTACCATAGTGTCGACCGTCGCCTCACCATCTTCCGGTGAGGGAGTGACAACGGCAGAAACTGTCGTTTCACTCCGTTCTCCTTCCTTTTCCTCGGTGTTGCTTGAGGAGGCTGCTGAATTCTCCTCTAATTTACTAGCATTAAGCGCCTTTAGGTCCTTTTCATAAACCTTCAGGCTGATGGAGCTGAAGCCATAGCAAATAATGCCATTGCATTTAGCAAGTGGGGCAAGGGACTGCTCGTTTAGGATCATAATGACCTGTCTTGAGCTTCCCTTGACTTCGCCCACCTGGGCCACCTTCCAATCATGGGTAGGTAGTTCAGGGTTGGACATTTGGAAGAATTTAAGGATCTCTGCAGGATCCGAAGGTTCAGCTGGTACCCAAGCCCGTGAACTAGGTCTACAGGGGATTTTATCCCTGGGAACGGCTTCAATTCTTGCGCCAGTCCAGATTTCGCCAAGACGGGAAACTGCCTGGTCAAGAAGCTCCACCGACCTCTGGTTCGAGCAGGCGAGTAGCTTAACGTGGCCTTGATGCCAACCAGCATCAAGACAACGTGGAGGAGGGCCAGGGTTCAACGATAGAACTTCCATATACACCTTCAGCAACGCCATCTCCACCATCTTCCATTTATCCTTACTAAGCTGTCCTTCGCTATCTCGCTGAAGGACTTGGCAGTGGAGGAAAGGGGGCCTATCGCCTTAATCCTTTTGGAAGATGGCTGCTGCTCGTTAGGCGAGCACAACTATAATATCCATAATTTCTTTAATATCCATTGACCGGAGGTCATTTTCAACGAAGACCTACACAGACTCACAGGTCAAGACGGGGATATACACCAGTAATTACAGCCAAAGTGGCAGTGGATAGGTCACACACTAATAAACGGACCAAACAACATCACACAATCCTACGGGATCCAAGGAAGACGCCGAATTGGACGACCGCGCAACACATGGAGAAGCTCCGTTAATAGGAAAGGAACCTAGAGCAGCAAATCATTTCCACAATTAAAGGCGTACCGGACCAGGTTGAGGGCGGCGAAGTAGGTGCCCTATGCTCCACAAGGGATTAAAGGTACCGAAGACAGGGATATCACTCAATATTACCCTATAAATAATTTAACATGAAATGAAAGACGGCCTTCTTAAGGGTAGGGTAATCCATTGTAAATAAAAATCAGAAGAAACCTTGAATTTGAAGAAACCTGATATTGGCAAAAATAAAAAGCTTCCTAAAGTGACTCTTATTAAAATTTAATTTATTAATATTTCATTTCAGCAGGGTCGCCCTCCCGTAGCATGCACACCATGCATCCACCCGTCCTTATCGACCATCTGTGGTGTTAGCCTATTGGTCTTCCACAAGATTGTTTGTGGTTTCAGCCGGTTGGTCATCCGTTAAAAGATTGTCTGTAGTGTTAGCCTGGCAATCTATCCGAATCCCCATACATTAAGAATATAACGTACCCAACATGGTCAAATACCGATTATTATCCACGATATTCACTGATGTAAGAACCGCAGTCCGTACCATATTGCATCTCTCTCTCTCGTTGCAAGTACCGACTGAGGTAATAGAGTCTTGAACAGATTTAAAAGTAGCGTAAAGCAGGTCCGTCTGGGTGGAAGTGAAAGTTGGCAAAACGACAATAGTAGGTTCTATTCAAATTCGATCATTCAATCATTTCTCCTTCATACTCACTCAACAGAGTTCCAAAACCATCATTTTAATGTGTCACACTTTTTTTAGTACCCAAAAAGCGATAATAATATTTTTTATTATAGTGATTATATTATATGCGTGTCCTTCGTAGAACGCTAAAAACGTATCCATGAATCAATGTATTTTTCTCTTTAGTACCACTTATTTTCATATTTCTGTCATAATTTATATTACAGATACTGCCCTACTGAAAACCCCAAGTAACCAAATTGTGGACATTCGTCAAAGGCGTACGAATGCTCTTCATTAACTGTGAGTGACGTAAACAAGTTTCACCTGGACTTCTACACTCATCGTGACAAACCAAAGCAAGATGCATTTATCGTGAAATACATTAAGCTACAAACTTGCCAACGTCATCAACCTACTGAAGGTAGTCGCGAACCAAAAATGGTGAGTGTAAAGTACCTAATATGCTCAAGTAACAAGGCAGCGAATATTCCGGTCTGCAGATCAGCCTTTCTGTGAGTACTTGGGTTATCAAAACATAGAGTTGATTTAATCGCCAAAAATTTCACTAGTCATGGGTCGATGCCCTCGGAAAAGAGAGGAGGAGCACGAAGATTAATGGCATTTCACCAAAAGAAAAAGGACTCTGTGTTCAAGTGCATTGAATCTCACTACTGTTGGAGTAAGACTCTTGAGAGAAATTATCTCAGCAGTGAACTAAACATCAAATAGATGTGGCGTATGTACAACTCCGGTACGGAAGATGAATCACTCACAGTAAGCCTCTGGTACTTCAGAACCATATTCAATATTGGTTTTGGTTAGCCTAGGGTTGAAGTGTGTTCCAGATGTTTGGAAACGAAGGAGAGGATCAAGGCAGCTAAGACTGAATCCATGCTATACAAAAAGCGAGCTGCAACTGTTTTTTCTGTCCTAAAAGAAGAGAGGAAATACTTACCGTAAACTTCACCTGTCAAAAGAACTTTGCCTCGCCGAAAATACCCGACCAGTCCACATATTACAGTAGGCGGCTGTACTTATATAATCCTCAATTGTACTGGGCTCATCTACAGATCGCTTTACCAACAACAACGTTTTCATATACACTTATGAGGAGCATGAATATTTAAAGGGTTCCAGTGAAACTGCTTCCGCTTTGTTTCATAGGCTACAAAATACCGACTTCACAGGGATTATTGTCCTCAAATGTATGGCTGATGAGTGTAGAGGCCAAAACAAAAACACCATAATTATGTTTATGCTCCAATATTGGTTGGTCAAGCATGCGCCAGCCACTTGCAGAAGATTGAATGCATTTTCCCCATTCCAGGGCATTCCATTATTTTCCCGAACTGTGTGCTCGCGCAGGTTGAAAAAAAATTAAAGAAATTTGAGTCCCTCGTTGAGTCACGTCAGCATGAAGAAATTATTTCCGTGGAACAGTATTCAAGCTGGGAAGAAATTAGAAATTATGGTAGAAAACTAGCAAGACCTTCATGAAACAATCTGCAAACTGGCATTTGAAATTCGCCCCGACAAAAAGATTTTTTATAACAAACCAAAATGCTATGATAATGGTGTAAGGAGAGGCCTTTTATAGATCTAAGTTAGTTGAGAGAGAGTCAGTTGTGAAAAGTGGGAAAAATATTACAACCAGTAAACTTGGAGTCGTGACTCCTGGCACAATCGTGAAACCCCTAAAACTTCGTGATGTCCAAAAATTACTGACGAAGCACTTCGGACCGACTTGGGAGAGTGACGACAAATTGATTTTTTACAAAAACGTTTTACGATCAGCTGCTCAAGGATGAGAAGGGAGGGAAAAAACTCACAGCAAGAACAAGACCCAGACGATATATTGTTCGAGCCTGGAAAAGAAGATGTGGCCACTAGAGTCTGATTTTTTGCATATGTTCGATTCTTTTTTTAAATGTAAAAATATATACCTCTTTGTTGTATTTCGAGTTCAGATTGTTGCAAAACCGGCCAAATCCAAAACGAGCTGCATAACTGGCCATCTCCAAAATGAAAAAATAATTAACTCCCCCCTCCCCCCCCCCCCCCACCCCACCATAATACCACATCATCATAAATTGCATACTGAAACACACACCCACAACGATTTAAATGCCATTCAGTTTTTTTTTAAATCTGATTTTGGCTCTGTGTGACAGAAAATGAGCTTTTCCAAAATATTTTTGGAGATGTTCACTTTTGCAGCTAGAGGACTCAGTTAATTAAGTACGTATTTATATAATATCTCTTGAAAAATCTTCTCCAAATCTCTATGAGAAGGCATATTATGACCGCTTATACCAACTCGTATATTATGTCTAATTGAATTCTTATCGATTTATATCCAAATCACAATTCATGGCTTTCCTCTTGCTTAATTTCATCAGATCAAATCGACCTCAAATTCTCCCTTAGAGTTGGGCCTGGTTTGGATGTCTAGCTGCAATCACATAAACTCCCCTAGTTGTATAACAAATTGCCTCCCACACAACAGGTGCACCGAAGGAATGGCAGACAATGAGCAGCTTGTTTGGAAGGGTAGGGTAATGTGGGACGTGGCGTCCTCGACGTGCCGAGGATCGGAAAATCAATTGAACCAACAAACAGTTTCCTTGAAAATGCCTATTTATGGTGAAAATAGTTTTCCAATTGACATTTCAGACATTGCAGCACATCCATGCGGGCTATAGGGATGATGTACCCCTAATGTGGGTCGTACCCGTCTATCAGATCCATTGTGGCAAATTGTGAGTGAGTTGGAACGACGCACAGCACCTGAGCTTAGATTTGAGACAAATAGCATACGAGAAGGACAACCTTGGCCTCTGCATTCGCTTGATTGCGTATATGTCAGCCTTCCCATAAGCACTGAAATTGCTAAACAGTATCGAGGAATCTATCACTAGTGAAATTGAATCCTTTAATTTTCTCTGGAATGAACAGCTGCTTTGTGGGTTTTTAATTTGTAATCAACGTGGAGTAGTTGCTAGCCTACAAAAGACCAAACAATCAATCCTCGCGTGGAGGCAGCCACAATCACAAGCACTTCGACAAATCAGCAGTCAATTAAATTTTAATCGGGAACACATTTAGCTTTTAGGATATTAAAGAGGACTGTTTTCCCCAAGTTCTGTATCCCTTAATTGAATCCAGATTCATTGTAAGAATAACATATTAGACAGAATACAAATGTAGATATGTACCGTATACTGCATTGATTTGTAGTGAGCTCAAGGAGAGTCGGGAAATCCTTACGTAATTAATGATAAGTGTGATTCTGGTAGTTAACAGTCCAAATGGGAACATAATTATGAGGCGACTATTGATAGCATTGATAGTTCAACAAGGTATAGCATAAATATTTTACTACCAGGGTCGGGTTTACTTGTTACAAAGCTTCGAAAATGTTGTAAAGAGATTTACTGAAATTGATTCTAATCGAATTCATTATTTTTGATTTTTGTAATTACAAATAAATTGAATTTTATTTGGGTATCGTTAAAACAAATTCTTTGTATGATAGAGCAGAGGTATTATATAGTATATAATACAAATAACTAAAACAAAAATAATTATGGTTCACTTAATAAGCCTCATTTAATATTGTCTGTCTATTCATGGACCCACACAAATAGTCATAACTGCTATATCAATTTCATGCATTCATATGAACACCTACGGTATAAGAAGAACGTAGGGAATTTCATCTAACCTGAAATTATACTGTTAAATTCCCTCTGGGGGATTTAGACATCCACAGGAGACAACAAAAGCAGTCAATGGACGCATAGAGCTAGGTATCCGCAAAGGTCGTGCGCTAAGCTCCAACTTTTGATATTTAGCTCGAGTCGTTTGTGAGAGAAGCGGCTAGTCAAAGTTAGGTGGATAACGTCTTCCTGTTTCCAGGAAGATAAAAGGTTTTAATATGTGAAAATTTAATTTTTCACTGTTGCTGGATTCCCTTCAACTGCACCTCATGTTAACTGCAAGAGGTAAAACCGAATCGTTTTTTGCTTTTACATTGTGCTTGCTGCCAATGTGGTGTTGTGGGGCTTCAAGGCTGAAACAACACAAAAATAATGATAGGACGCAACAAAAGGACTTGGAATTCACCGGTGACGGCAGACCCACGGGCAATGGAAGTCTTTCTGGTCGCTTTCTTGCTCCCTCACAATCACCTGAAGTTGGGTTGGTTTAGTAAGGCTTTAGGCTACAGAATTTATGGTAATCCGCTAATTTTAAGTGAATGTGAATGTTCCGTTGAGGAAGCAATGGTTTCAGAGTGAAATTAAATGAAAATAGTTAAACTTTCTTTTCTTAATTTATTTGAGTTGAGTTCATTAGACTGCAGTAGTAAATATTTATAAGCACTTTAGGGTTATGTCAAAATCAAATTAGATCTATTGTTAAGCGGAAAACATGTCCCTAGTAATGCATGTCCATCATTCATAGCCATCTTAAATAAAAACAAGTAAACCTTACTCACTACTTAACTACTGGCACCCTCCAATGTACATTACTCTGGTTTAAAATTTTCTTTTTAAAGAGTTACGTCGACAGAAATTAACCAAATTTTGATGGAGCTGAAATTTTTTTATTTTTATTTTTTATTTTTTTTATTTTTATTTAAAGTACAAAAAGATTATAATCTTATAAGTGTACCGTAAAGAATTGTGGAAATAAATACTATATGATGAAAATTTTCCAAAAATCTAAGTTACCAAAGCTAAAAGAAGTAAAGATACACAGAATATATATTACACTAATTAAAAGAGAATAGAATAATAATAAATAAATAAATACTATATGATAAGATGAGTTACAAAAGTCTAAATTTATCAAGCTAAAAGAAGTAAATATAAAAAATAAATAAACATTACACTAATTGAAAGAAAGTAAAGTAATAAATAAATAAATAAGTACTATATAATACGGTAAATTTTTTACAATAGTCTAAAAGAAATTAATATTCAATAGAAGAAACATTACACTACTTGAAAGAAAAGAGGGTATGCATCAATTTAACCACTCCATATCTAATCCATGCCAAAGTGGCGTTCTAAGAGTCGCTAAATCCGCCAGCCCAGCGAGTGCTTTTAATATTTAAAGGAAGAGTATTCCACAAACGAATAGCCTGGATAAAGTAAGATCTTTCCCCAACAACTGTTTTTACTCTAGGAAAAGATAAGTTCATTGTCCTGGATGAATGCAGGAAGCTCACATGCTCCAATAAGTACCCGGGTTCGCGAGTATAGACCAACTTATGCAATAAGCACAAAATCCTCATATTGAGGTAAGTATCAATTGAGCAACCCAAGATCAAGTTCCTTAAGTGCGAAATATGATCATATCTTTTTAAGTTATATACAAAACGAACACAGTCATTAAACGCTACACGCATTTAGAACAACAACAGCATGACATTGACCTTGTTTCTAAGCTCCAAAACTGTCGAACCCAAGACCACCTCCGGAAACCCCACCATGTCAATCTCATTTCGAGAGAATTGGATACATTCAGATTTGTTACCATTATGATTCAAATAATTTTTCCTTGACCAAAGGTACACTCGCCGCAGGTCGGCATTAAGTCGGGCAACACAATCCTCACCGAGGAATCAAGGTCTGCTTATGTAGAGCTAAACATTATCAGCATAGCTGTGAACTTTAGAGTTAAAGACTACGTCCATAATATCATTAATACAGACAGTGAAGAGTAGAGGGCCTAATACTGACCCTTGCGGTACCCCTCTACAGATGTATGTGGAAGCCGAAACCCGTTCATCTATTTTCACTTGCTGGCTCCTAGTAGCAAGATAGTTCGGCAAAAGTTTTAACGCCGATGAAGAAAAATCACACTGTTTATCCAATTTTTTAAGCAAAAATGAGTGGTTAACATAGTCAAAAGCTTTAGAGAAATCGAGGAGTGCAAGCACACATATTTGATCCGTATCGAGATCTACTCTAATATCCGTTGTTAATTTTAAAAGATCAGTCTCACAACTGTGTCTCCTACGAAAACCTGATTGCTACTTAGTAATAATATTTCTTTCCTTAAAATAAGTCACCATTTGGTTAGACATGATCCTTTCAAGCGCCTTTGCAAGAAAACAAAGAAGACTTATTGGTCGGAAGTCACCTGCCTATGAAGCCTGTGGAACGTTCGGAATTGCAACGACAAAAGATTTTTTCCACGCCGTGGGAAACTGCGAGGCCATAAGACAAAAATTAAATATATGAGCAATAAATGGAATCACACGTGGTAAGATAAGTTTAAGAAACTTTGGAGAAATATCATCAGGTCCGACACAGCAGGATTTAATTGAAGTCAAGCTGTTAAAAACCTCCTGTGCGTCAACACATCTAAAACTAAAACCTGAGGTGTTATTTGGGGTTTCAAAATACTCTGCAGACTGCCGCGTTAATAGTTGGTACGTATATTTTTCCAGAGATATTTAGCGCGCAAACTAGGATCCAGCTTCAACTTATAAAACTCTCGCTTTGCTTCCCTTATCCTTAAAGTTATTAAATTTCTGATTTAAAAAAAAATTACAATAGCTTTTTTCACTTTTTAGTCGTTTATATTCCTGGTAGAGAAATTCCCTTTCACTAATCAATGATTTAATTTCACTTGTAAGCCATTGATTCCTTTGTACCTTAATTGCGGCTGTACATAAAGGAGCAAATTCATCATGTAATTCCTGAATGAAACCATAAAACAGTGATAGCTTATGATCAATGGATGAGGTTGAGAGTGAAGTTCGTTGCAGCGTGAGTATAAATCATGAATATTTATATTTTGATATGACCGAAATTTTATTAGGTTGCTAGTTTTATTGTGTTTTATCATAATATCAAGACTTAGCAGCAATAGACTGTGATCCAAAAAACTAAGTGTATCTACTGATAGACAACAACCTATCCATATCCGAGATCATAAACAAGTCAAGCAACGAAGGCTCAACAGCACCAAAATACGTCGGATTTTTATTAATAATTTTTAAATCTAAAATTTGAAGACAATTCAAGAAACTATCAGATACACCACATGACTTAAGAACATCGACATTAAAGTTACCACCAACTATTATTGTCCTATATATGCGAGAAAACCTGAGGGAGCATTATTCAACTCAAGAAAATTGTCCAAGGCGAAAGTCATGGGAGGACAATAGACACATCCATAAGACACTTCTCCAAACAAAGATTCACCTCCACACAAATAAATTCTATATTGCTAATTTGAGATCTCTGCACAATTTTAGCTTTAATATTGTTCCTTAAATATATTGCAACACCCCCACCTCTTCGTCCAGCTCGGTCGTTTCGCAATAATCTAAAGGAAGGAATCGCAACAAAGCTGGATGGAATGTTATTGTGCAGCCCCGTTTCACTAACCATAATCGCATACAATCCTCCTGCACTACCAAACAAAACTCTTAACTCATAAATTTTGTTTTTTAGACTTCTTGCGTTAAAGTGATTCAAGCAACTCATTCATTGAAAATAATCTAACGAAACATAGAAAGATGCACACCCTTATTACAAAACAACAATAACAATAAAAATCCTAAAAGTACAATTAAATTATTAATGTCTAACAAATAATTACTATAAAATAAATAAACAAAAGAGCAAAACAGTATACCGCTAATTATCATTATTTTGATGTTTAAACATCACGAAATCACAGAGTTCCCGATGATTAGCAAGATTGAAATCTCGGACCATAGGTTTGGACTTGATTGATCCAAAGTTTATCCGATCAGATCACTTTTCCCTTAACATATATTTGCAGTACAATTTTCATTTCCACTCGCTTCCCAACTTTGTTTAAGTATTTCAGATAATCCCAGTTCCTAAGGGTATCCGTAGAGGGTAGAGTTTCCGCTTTTAAAATGATGGTCACTGGGGTTCCACAAAGATCTATTATGGGGCCGCTACTCTTTATTACGTTCAATAATGTAATTTTTGAGTATGTCAAGTATAGCAAGTTACAACTTTATGTAAATGATTTATTTATTTAAGATTCATCAATAGGCTGACTACTTATTTGCTAAACGTGAATTAACAATATTGGGTAAAACACGTAACAAAACAATTAATATAAAATAATTAATTTCACAAAACAACTAAAAAAGTGTCAAAAAAGTTTCAAGTGTGACCTTAACGCAATTTTTGGAGAGATTGAAATCAATGCTGTTAAAATGAGAATTAAAAAACCGAGATGTTGACGTGATAGGCTCGTGTAAACCGTAATTTGTGCGATGTTGCGGAATTTTAGGAAAGCGACTCGGATTCGATATATTAAAGGAAGACAGTTAAGCAGGGGATTCAATATTGCCTTGAATGCACTTAAAAGAGAAAACAGTTTTAGAGATGTTACGCCTAGACTCAAGAAATTCTAATTTTATTACATTGAGCATATCTATGTACGGAGGCGCTGTACTGCCTCTACTAGTGATGGGCGACACCGATGCGATATATCGATCTATTGATACTTTCTCCTTCGGTATCGAAGTTTTGACCTCAATATGTTATTCAATTGATAATAACGAGTATTGATACATTTTGTTACCGATACACGCTATAGTATGGCGAAAACTACGAGGCGAGGTCCAAAAGTCCGCGGAATGAAGCAGAAGGGGCGGCGTTAAAAATTCTCGGCGTACACCCGACTAATTAGGGACTCAACATTAGTATATAAGCGAGTTATCGCCCTTCAAGTAAGTCTTTTCGGAACAAAGCCTCAACTATGGAAAAAATAAAGTTTCTGACAAAGCAAGCTAAATCTGCTTAGTCCTGAATTACACGAGAGGGATTTTACCCCATAACTCACGGCAATTCTCTTTTGTGCAAAAGTAGAAAAACCCTCGGAGTGTTGCTCCGAAAGGGGCTTTGACTGACGTTAAAAAACCGGTTCATAAGTGTTTTGCAGGGTTGAAAATTTGTATTCACCGGCTCAAGCAATACTAAATCTACCTGACACCAAAAATTTTTCGAACCCTAATGAGGAAGTTACGAAAATGAACAAAAGCAATACAGAAAAAACTCAAGCAAAACCCCTACGATTCGTGATTGACACTCACAGATGACCCTCTTGCTACCTCACTTCTCTCAACATAAAAAAACAGGTTTTCGTCACTCATGGGGTAAAATCTCTCTCGTATAATTCAGGACTAAGACAATAATGAGTGAGATAGAAGTCGTTTCTGGTGATCAGTGCCGTGGTAAAAAGATGATTTACAAGTCTTTTTAAAAATGGTCGAGAGTCGATTTAAGATGATCCACGCCCCGGACGGCCACCTCGTGAAACATCATTGAAAAAGTCAAAAAATTAATATTAGAAGATGCTCGTCTGAAAAAGAAACAGTTATCTACATTAGTTGCTGTATCAGATACCATCAGTTTGAGAATTCTACACGATCATCTTGGCATAACTAAAGTTAGTGCAAGATGGGTGCCCAGAATGCTCACGCCGCCGCAGAAGCAACAGCGAGTCGACGCGTCTAAGCATGTTTTGGAACTGTGTGGCGACAAACTTACCCCGATTTTAGTGAAGATTGTTACCGGGGATGAAACCTGGGTTCATCACTTGGAACCTGATTCCAAACAAGAGTCGATGTAATGGCATAAAAAGGGTATATAACACCCTAAGAAGTTTAAGGTGTCAGAATGGCTGGAAAGTTGATGGCTATAGTTTTGTAGGAGTGTGAAGAAATTTTTTTGGTAGACTATAAAGAAAAAGGTACCACAATTACTGGAGAGTACTATGCTAAGATGTTGGAAAAGTTGAAGGTAGCCATCAAGGAAAAACGTAGAGGAAAATTGACGAAGGGTGTGCTGCTCTTGCAAGACAATGCGCCCGTTCACAAGAGCAGAGTTGCGATGGCTGCTCGAATCTTTAGTTCACCCACCCTATAGTCTAGACTTGGCTCCTAGTGATTTTTATTTGTTTCCAAATTTGAAAAGAGCTAAGGGAAAGACAATTTTCCAACGACAATGAAGTCAAAGTTGTTATTTTGGTCCATTTTGAAAGCAAAGACAAAAATATTTGTTTGATGGTATTGAGAAATTAATTTCTAGATCTAAAAAATGTTTTGAGCTTATGGGGAATTATATTGAAAAATAAAAATAATTTCGTATTTTTATTTAATTTACAACCCCTCCATTCCGCGAATTTTTGGACTTCCCCTCGTATCGTTTGATCGCGAACTACTAGAGATATAAGAAGCCATAGTATCGAAAGATTTTTGGTGCTTTCAACGGTTTTTTCGAAGTTTTGATGATATGACATAGAGCTATTTTTATATTACATGTGAAATCGCAATCGTAATTTAAACGCAAATATATACTTGTAGGTACGCAAAATGCGTTCTGCAAGATCGCAGAAATTAAAAGTTTTTTTTGTAATGTAACATAATTGCAGAAATTTTTTTTTATTAAAAAACCGTTTTTATTTCTCAAGTTAGGTCTCATGTTTTATGATTAAAACAAATTTATATAAAACTGTAATTTAAATTTAACTCATTAAACTTGTTTCATAGAATTTACGTATATTCGACTTATGTCCCATTACTTTAGCATAAATTTGTTGAGTTAGAAAATAAATGTTTCCATCTTTTATATTGACTCTAATGATGTATATATATATATATATATATATATATATATATATATATATATATATATATATATGTATATGAATCCATAATTATTTGTAATTATTTGTGGTTATTTTTTGTATGATGTAGCCAAAACCCAGGGACAATTCTGTGGTGCATTTCGCATGGTTAAGGTCGGAAGGGAAGTAGGGTAAGGGGAATGCGGAAAATAGAATGACTGATTTTTTGCATTGCTGTGAGTTAGACAACATCCCAGAGATGGAATGGTTTTTTTATTTATTGCATTTATTTTAAATTGCTCGTAGGTAGACCGAGATTAGAACCTTTATCCATGGCGTGGTGATCGTGCCACTCAACCATTGATGCAACTCCGCTTCCGAATTTATAGTTATTTAATAATTCAATATTTTATATTAAATGCTATAAATATAATCATTTGAATATCGATACTTTCAACTATCGATAATTCTTTTTCAGTATATCAATACTTCGGTATCGCAACATTCCCATGCATTGCAATACCATGTATCGATATTTTTGCTTTCGATTCTTATTTCTAGCCTTTACTCGGTCAATATAGTCATGATAAAATGGTGACCAGACACAACAAGCATACTTCAAAATAAACCTAACAAAGCTACAATAAAGGAGACATGCAATATAAGGGTCGTCAAATTCCAAATTTTGGCCTCGTCAGTATAACAAAGAAAATTTTGGAATATTTCAAAAACACAGATACGCCATTGCCGTAAGTAATTAATAAAATCGGGCCCAGATGACTTCCTTGAGGCACACCAGAGGAATTGAAAGACACACGTTGGGTACGGTTTAAGCAGTAAGAACGAATCCAGTCTACAAACAAGGATGGACACCCGAGGGCAGCCAACTTGTGTATTAAAATTTGGTGGTTTATTCTGTCCAATGCATTGCTGAAAACTGTAAAGATGCAATCATCGTACTTATCAGCTTCAATTTCAGATAAACAGAAATTAGAAAATTTCAGAAGGTTAGTCGTGGTAGACCTTCCTTTCATAAAGCCGTGCTGGAAAGCTTCAATAAAAGGTTTACAATGAAAGTAAAGTATAAAACTAATGCCTAAATCATCTTAGGAATTATGCCCAGTCGAATCCCTTCAGACCAGTTAGTCCATCTAAGAATAGAATGTTCTGCTTGAACAGTAATTTGAATGTCGGCTGCTGGCCGATTGAAAATAAGCTATCGTAAAACCGGAAGCAGTCTGAAGGCCTATGTAGTAATCTATAAATCACCTCTTGATATTGAGAATTTACCGCGCGTGCTGCTTAACAATTCAAATCTACCTTTTATTAACAACGCCCAAAGGTTGCTGGAGGATGGACGAAAGAGTTCACATTCAACGGTAGCTGTCGGTGCGGAAGAGAAGCATTGTCTTTCATTGGGAACAACAAGCCGCAGCCTTACAGCAGCTTGTCTACGAATTTTCTTTTCGCTTTGGCATTGTTGCGGAAAGGACAAGTCGCACGTTGGGAACGCAGAACTCAGCATACTGGTCCCGCGGGACTCTAATCGGTTCGAACTTTTAGTGTTCGAACTTTGTCCGGTGCTGCATCTACTCTATGGAAACTTTTCTTGCTTGGAATAAATATTTTATTTTTCACAGATTTTTTATACTTTTGTTTGCGTTAAATTTGTAGATTCGGTTTCACTTAATATTTTCAGAATGACACGGTAGGTATTTTTTATGTTCTTTTAGATCATTAACCATTGTGTCTTGTTTGTTTTAATACTTGTACATTTTTTTTCGTAGCTAGAGTATTAAGTAAGTATCGTCTCAATTGTAACAAATAAAGTGCCATTATACGTTAAGAAAATGTATTATTAGATGTGGATCTAAGGACACTACAACCAAGTTGATCTTTTGTGACCAGGTCCTGTACTAATCCTAAGCTGTCCAATCAAACTTCAGTTCTTTAATTATACCTAAAATTTCCTTGAGCCTAATTCGGCCGAGCGCCTCGAAGTGACAGAAGATGTATTCCGCTGTATCCTCCTTTTTCAAACAGGAGCGGTAGGTGTTTTCTTTAGCCAACCCCAAATTTGTATAGGTGGTAGGCTAGTGGGCAATGATTAGTTAACCACCACCATGCTTCTCTTAGTCACATATGTAGATTTGCTAATGATTGTGCTAATATTTTTGACCTTCCCTTTCTAAAGCATTATTTAAGATACGTTTGTTGCGCTTCGACGGTTGATTTTTATTTGGTGCGTTTGTGTTTTCTGCTTCTTAGGGTTGATTTACTAATGATTACTGCAGGCTACATTGTGAGCCTACTGCCAATAACTGTTTCAGTTTTAGAATAGGTAAATTGATTTCCAGCTCCCAGCATGGGGGTGCGCTTTCTGCCCTAGAAGGATTTAAACTCTATAAAATTAAAAAGAGACTCACCGTTTTTGTCTCTTCTTTTAAGTTGTGTCCATTAGTGTGTAGATCTCGGCAGGTGGGGGTAGGATGCAGTCGTTATGTGCCATGAACGCCGAAGCTAGCGCTGTTGGCGCTATGTTGCAGCCTTCCCATTGGACGACAGTGAAACCGTCGGCACTGTAATTGGAGAATAAAAATAAGTTAATGTCTTTCTTGGTCGCGGAAGTCCTTGGCTTACCTGCACCCTTTGTGTAAATCCAACAACTTGGATTTGTACAATTGATGATGTTTTTTCATTTAATTTGATTATCAAAACAATTACATAAAAATAAAATTAAATATAAAATGCACGTTTCAACGCAGCCTTAAGCAAATAATTTAATTTTATTAAATTAAATTAATGTAATTTTTAATGTTATTACTTTTCGTTTAGGTAATTTTTTTTATTAAATAGATGTTTATATACCAACGACTTACTATAATGTGCTTTTTGCTTACATAAGGTTGTAAATCTGGTGCTTATTTATTAGCAATAAATTACTTAAATTTGAAATTATTGCCGTTGTGTAAGAACGACTATTAAAGTCCGTTCCTCCTTCACTCTTACCAATTTCACCAGGTTGAACTGGAAGGTGACTTAAATCCCTTAAGTCTTCCAAACCTATTCAAATACAAATTGATTTCAATAGAATTACAGAAACTTGTATCATATAAAATTTGCAAAACACTTACTTCGAATTAATCATTGTTTACTGCAGCTATCTCTCCTACGTTAGCAAGGAACAATGTTTGTCTCGCATTGCTTTCAGGTTTTGGGCGCAAAGCCTTTCGATGGATAAAAACTTGTTTTTCACCTTCAAACTTCGACGATTTATGGACACAGAAATCAAAGTACACCCCGAAGGCACCTATACGTTCCTACAGGATTTGTATGAGTCATACTTTAAAGCGATTGAATTCCGATAACAAAAATTACAGACGAATCAACAAAAACGTATCGGTATTGGAGTCCTTGAGTTTGTGTACAAAACTCAGTCAAACCCTTGCCCTTATTTATTGCAAATAAAATTGTTTTGTGCAATCATCTCTTGCCCTCCCAGGTCTTCTGGGTACGTTGTTTTGCATACAAAGCAACGCAAAACAGGAAATGGAAAATCGGAAAATCATATTTAAACAATTTTCTATCATAAACAGCCCTAACAAGAGCAACCCTTAAATATTTATTCGGAGTCGTTTACTCAAAAATTTCCATCTTTATTGGTTTGCCTACAGTTCAGGACAAACGGAGTCTTTCTGGAGCGTGTTTATCTATTTATGATCTAGTTGCTTGTGCTGTAAGCACCTGATGGATAGTATGTCCCCTATTTGCAAATAACTTGTTTTCCATGGATCGGAACACCCGAGGACCACCTGTGATCTCGACTTTACAACAGTACACAAGCGATAGCTCTACAAGTCTGCGTTATATTTTCACGGTCGTACCCAGTGGCACCCGTTCCACATCATCCATTGCACCTAAACAAGGACTCAAATTTATTCAATTTCGATCCTGATATGATTCCTTCTTATTATGCTATTCAAATGGGATTTATATATTTATTGAAAAACATTTTCCTATTTACCCATGCCGCTGTGCTTTTGCGGTAGATGGGGCGACAGCTGAACACCTGAAAGGGTTGTCGCCCGTTCTTATATTCTATTTTGCTGCTTGCGAATTACGATACATTGTACAATGTAGAACTGGAACAGTTATCCATTTCGAATTCCATTGAATGTGCATGTTACTACCTGATTCCGTGGCATGTACCCAGGCAGGTTGTACGTAGTTTCATTTTCTAGTTGAATAGCTTTGACATGAACAAATATTGACTGGGGATGGCATTTGCCATTGTCATGCCACCGGTGGCAAGCATGCCTTTAGCTCGCGAAGCTGAATTTTTAGCCACTAGTGCAACAGCAAGCAACATCACAATAAAATTTTATTAGTGATTACTTTAATAAAGCCACAGAACTTTAAGACGGGAATAGTGAAAGGTTTGCCAGTAAAGTTTTTCCAAGAATTTCATCCATTTGTGAAAAACGTTTTCTTCTTTGCTTATTTGTCCACTTACAAACAGATAAAGAAACCTTCTCCGACACTAAGAGCAACACCTTCAAAACCTTCGCCTTCTGAACCCATCTGTATTCGGAAGGTTGGAAGTTAGGTAAAATAGTAAGATTAAGCCAAAGTGATTTGCATTGCCCCAGTCAATATTAATTTGATAAAAAACGCTATGTTAATACTATTCAAGATGAAACACTTGAAGGTGTATATTTTTCTTAAAATGTCGCAGATTTGCCTTGTACTGAAAATTACTAATGTATTGGAATAATTAATTAGGGTAATCTCCCTCTCTCTCTAGTTGCCGGAACCCCGGCAGAAGAACTTCACCAGATTCAAGATAACGGCTGCAAGTGGACCTACAATTTTCAGTGGATTTCGAACCACTGACATTTTCTCAGCAAGCCCTATGGCTATTTTATCGTGATCTGTTGTCAACAGAAAACAACCATGGGTCGTCCCCGGTGTGATTCGAATAGGACTTCACGGCACCGAGACAAGACCGAGCCTTTGACACATCTCGGTCTTGGTCTCATCAAGGTGAAGACAATCTTGCTCTCGTCGCAATCTTGGCGAGATAAAGGCGAATCTCGGTCCGATCTCGCTCTCGGCAAGATAAAAAAAGGGAATTTCGGTTGGATGACGGGGAACAAGGTAGCAAAGGCTATTCTTTCCAATTGGAGATAAAACGCAAATATCTGAACAAGGAAATAATGTAGAAAGAAGCGATTGAGGAAAGCAGTGTATACTTATATGCCCCATAAATCACACAATTGACATTTTTGGGAGCGACATAAAAGCTGAAACAACTAAAGAAATTGTTGAGAAAATAATAAAAACTAATATCTCGTCCACTCTCGTTACCTCAAGCTCGCTCTCGATATCGCACTGTTACCAATGATATTGGTCACGCTGCCGGTCCCGGTATCGTGTCGAGACCGGCACCGGCAGCGAGAATTATCTCGAGTATCGTGAAACCCTAGATTCGAACCTGGGATCTCCGGATTGATAGGACAACACGTCATCACTTACTCCATCGACGACTTAGATTAACAGTAATTCAACTGAAAGTATTCATCGACCAGGATTGGATTTTGGAATGTGAAAATACTTAGAGTATGAGGAAGAGTATATGAATTTAATATTATGACTAGGTAATTTTAAGTAAGAGGAGTGCTGCAGCTTATAGGCAACGTTACTTGTGCCCCATAGATGCATTGGAGTCCATCGTTCAATTAAATTCGCTGCCTTAGATTCAGCCTGCTTTTGAAAAAATCTTAGAGCAGACTTGAGCGCTTTGCTCTACAGTGCCATTAGTCCTGAGAAAAACTCGTCGCTGGAAAAGGGTTTGTCTCGCATCTTAGTTATCTTCCTATTGTACACAGGTTAAAGTTGTTTCGAATCGATTGGTCTTCCTGTAATCATCACAAAAGACAAAAACAACAATTTTCAGTTCTCAGAAAATTAAGGAAAAGTTAACTTTCATTTGTGCCACATTTCAGTTGGACACTTTCAAGGTAGTTTGTATTTGAATGGCCTTATAAGTACAAGTAAAAGTTGCATTGTTTTGAGAAAGGAATAGATAGGATTTGGCTTAGAGCCATGTATGTACATGCACAGACATGACGAGATAATATACAAAATTCTAACTTTTTATTAAATTCGAATAACCGCAGTCCGACGAAATTTCAAATAGTTAAGTTGAGCCCATACTGAAAGGTGCATAAGCCCTATAGTCAACAAAATCCGGTCTCCCATTCTGTTTAGAAACGACTCCAACCTTAACTTTCAGACATAATCTGGGAATTGCTGGCAACTTTTATCCATACACACAGGCTCTCGTCCACGTCTTGTTAGCATAGCCCAAATCCCATAGTATAAATCCGCTCCAATTTATAACTGTGTTTCTAATTTAACTTCCGTCTCCCCACACTCTGTTGGATGTTGTTTGCTAATGCCCAGGAGACGTTTATTCATTTGCAGCACTTACGTCTGGCTGCTGTCAGATTTGGATTAGCCCAACTGAGAAAACGCAAAATTAGAGGAATCGTCATAAGACCGGATCAACTTGTCGCGGCCTGTAATTGTCGTAAATTAGCCTCGAACCTAAGCGCCTTACTGTAAATTGCTTTAATTCCGCAATAAAAATTACCACGTACGTGCAAATTTGTAGAGTTTTTGATTTATTTTATATATTTAATTAGATTGGGGCGAGAAAATTCTTTATGATAAAATTGATTATGTCCTGATTGAGATGATTTTATAGCAAAGGAAGATTTCCTTAGGATAGTGAAACACTTACGAATGCGATTGATTCATAAAATGTTTTTTCACGTATATTTATTTATTGACAATATTTCATCAAACTGCTGACTACTAAAAAAAACTAAAAAAGAAAAACAGTGAAATACTACATATACAAAAAAAAAGGAAAGAATTCACAAAATATAAATACAAAATATAAAAATGTAAATGTGTATAAAACCTACCTACAAAAAAAAAAGTACAATACATGATTTCCCGATAGATGAAAATCAATGCGATGAAAAGAGGAATTAAAAAATCGTGACATACATGTGATCGGCTCATTTGCTCTATAATTAGTGTGAGGGAGCGAGCCGGAACCGATATACCAAAAATAGTTTAAAAAAAAAGTTGAACCGACTTCACAAAAAGCGCTAAAAAGCATAAAATAATTTTTAATTTTATATCTATTACGACATTTTAAAGTCGGTGCAAATCAAACAAACAAAACAACTACAACAAAAATATTTAATCGTCATTTCTTATGATCCCGTGAGCTGAAACGTTCAGGTAGTATTATGTATTATTTTCAATTGTGGTTCCATCCAAATCGGTCCACGCGTTAAAAAATTAGGTTTAACCCCCTACCCCACCTCCATTCCACTAAAATACTCTACCGAATAGACAAGAAATCATCGAAATCGGTCCACACGTTACGAAGTTAGGTAAAGTTGACTAAAGCACCATTATGTATTTGTGTTTTCTAGACTTTGTTCTATGCAGTAGTCTATTTAACGGGTTTTGACAGTATAGTACTTCGTTGGAGGAAGCGATAACGTTTTGGACCTTAATCCCGCAGGATACAGGTGGTTCGGTGGTACGAAAAATGGCATAATTGCGAATTCCTGGGCCGAGATCTAAATGCCCAAGTCGCCAATCAGTTCGGAGGATTTGATAGTCCCCTACAATAAATCGTATAAAAAAGTGATCTTATAAATCCCACGTCTCTTCTCAAGTGAGTCGAAAGAGATTAGACCGAGCCTAGCAGGATATGATGGAAGGGAAAAAGGATCAAGGAAGGCCGCGAAAAGCTAACTCGAGGAATCTGCGCTGGACGGCCTCAATCCGGTTGATGTGGACAACAGAGTAGGGATACCATACCGGACAAGCGTATACCAGAATGGATCTTACAAAAATGCAGAAGAGGAGTCTAGTTAAGTAGGGTTTATCGAGTTTCTTAGACCAGCGCTTAACTAAACCGTACACGGAAGTAGCCCTGCCTACGGCGAAGTCCACACGTTTCTCAAAAGATAGATGGGAATTAAGGTCCAATTCCAAGTCTTGGTATGGTTGTTCTCATATCAACAAAAAGTGGCAGAAAACCGAGCAGTTAAAGTTTATGAATAAGAATCGCGTGGTCAATCCTGTCGAAGACCTTACTAAAATAAGTAAATATGCAGTCGACCTGAGAACCTAACTCAAACAGAGGCAAGCAGTAATGTACAATTGTAGCTAGTTGGTGATGGTAGACTTAGACTTGATGAAGCCATGCTGAAAAGAGCCAATAAAGGATCTATAATTAGAGATATCAGAGCTGTCGCTCTTCTTATGGAGGGGAGTTATCACGGAATATTTCCGTAGCAGAGGTAAACAGCCGCAGCACAGAGATAAGTTAAACAATTGACAAAGAAAAGGAGAAACCGATGAGCAACACCTTTTCAAAAACGACGATGGGATACCATCGGGACCATTCAGCCACCGTGGCATGGTCAGGAACTAAATATTAAGATTAAGGGAAGTGCGAGTAAGGCTGGTCAAATGGATAAAGTCAGTAAAACAGCATCACATTACGAATCACAGAATGAAGTTAGAAGGAGACGGAGTTGGATCAATTCGTTGAGCGGCACGATCACCATGTCATGATTCTCGGGTTCGATACCAGGTCTCCCCGTGAGTTCTTATTAAGAAATTAAAATAATCTACTCCATCTCTGGGCTGTTGTCTAGCTCGCAGCAATGCAAACAAGACATTCAAGTTTCCTCACTTCCTTTACCCTAATTCCCTTCCGGTCAAAACCATTCTAACACATCCCTTAGGCTTTGGTCACATTGTATAAAAAAAAGAAAGAAATCAGCGAAAAAGTTAGTCACAACATTGAGGTTCGCTACTCTCGAGTTCACCTAGCCTAAGACAGGAAGTGTAGCATTCGCAGTGACGTTTAGAATTTATAAACCTCCAAAACTGTGGAGGACTGAAATGCAAATTGGACAGAAATCTGTTGTAGGACGTCTACAAATCAAGAGAAGAACGTGGAGGTCGCAAACTAAATTCGAGAATTGAAGGTGGAGGTCATAGTAGACTTAGTAATCCTCGTCGCACTTAGAGGAGCAAAACATTTTCCAAACCTTACTCTTTAGGTTCTTAAGATGACTCAAGTGGCCGGCCATCCACGGTTGAGATGAACGGGGGGAGCTTGAAAAGGAGACCGACACGTGTAGGGTAAAACATGAATTGAGGACGAAAAAATGAATAGAGAGTGGGTGAAACATGAATAGAGAAGTGTGGACAGCCTTATCAATATCGGACTCCAGAACACATTTGGTCAATCATAGCACAAGAGTCAGTCGTTGAGGACAGAGTCGTTGAGACAGAATCAGTCGTTGAGGACAGAGAATAAGGAGACGGAGTTGGATCAATACGTTGAGTGGCAAGACCAACATGCCATGGGTCCCGGGTTCGAGACCAGATGACCCCGTGAGCTTTTATTAAGAAATTAAAATAATCCACTCCGTCTCTGGGCTGTTGTCTAGCTCGTAGCATTGCAAAAACAAGACTCAAGTTTCCTCACTTCCCTTAATCTTCCCTTCCCTTCCGACCAAAACCATGCTAACGCATCAAAGGGTTGTCCCCTAGGATTAAACACATCGTATAAAGAAAACAAAAAAAGTCAATCGCCTCGAGGATGAAAGAGCGGCCACTAAGGGATGGGCAAAAACTGTCAGGTACCTCAAAGTACAAGAGAACTTAAAGTGTAGGGTTGTGGATTGACTCTGGGACTAGGGGAGTCAAGCACCTTCTCACCAACGAGCCACCCGGGTTGGTGGAGAAAACAAGGCCCAGCAACCTTTTCGAATCATTTGCGATATCGTTGCATTGAGCAAGACCCACGGAGGTACAGGTGTCCAGAAAGGACACAAAATGCATACACGAGAAGGAGGGAAAAAGCCCTTCAGTCTCGGAAGACTCAATTACACTAGAGGTTGAGCAAGGGGGAATGTAGACGGTAGAGACGTACAAGCTTCTTTGAGGGAACTTTAGAGTGACACATAGAAGTTCCAGGTCGACGGGACAAGCGATCTGTGTTTTTCGAGAAAGGTTATGGGCTTGTATGCTAGAGAGTCATTTTAGCAGCGCAATGTGTAGTGTATTGAAATTTTTTCGTCATCTAATTTCGTTATTGATCTCTTTTTGAGCTGCAATTAAAAATTAATGGGGTGCGTAATACTTTTCTTCTTTTATTTCAAATTTATTCCAATTTTTAATAAGCACATTAATAACTTGAAATGAATTTTAATAAAGTTTTCGAAAAATGCTTTCACATTAAATGGTTCCGGTCAATATATTTTTCTGAACCATCCCTACTCCGCTGAATTCTTGACCTTTTCCTTCGTCTTAAGTAAATATTGTTTAACGTCTTCTTTATGCTTATCTCACCTCCCTGCAGTATTTGCAGATTTCTCACTTCATCAGCCAACTCTGCATAACCTCGAGCCTTCCAGCCCTAATTGCTATTTTACGCGTGAAATTGGAAAAGAGGGAAAGTAACAACGCTTAGCTATTTTTGCCCACTTCTGTTATTTATAATAGCCTCCGGTGTCCACGACTACCCTCCAAGGAATCGTTTATATCCAGCGTCTGCTTTTTTTCCTTGGATTATTCGCCGAGATCTTTGAATACAATACGAGAAAGGAGGAAAACTTTTCTTGATTTTTACTGCTTTTTTCCTTCGTTTTGATTTCGCGTCTGCTTGAATTAGAGCGAGTTTTCTTTTTCATTAAACTCAGCACTTCATGCTGGGCCTGGACTGGGACTCCTATCTGGAAACGAGCAGCATTAATGTTCGCAGGACTTAGTGCAATTCTTTAAGAAATTAAAGAACTCTTGGCTGACAGGAATTCCATGCTGCTGTCTTGTTGAGCAATTATTAAATTAATTAATTACGGTGCAGCACTTAAACTTGTTTTTGCCTGATAGGGGCTACTTTAGTAATTAAAATTCTTTGCAAATTCTTTTTTCTGCTTCCTTGAGTTGCTTACAATAAATTGTTGTTGGTTTTTAAAGATTGAAGTAATCTGGCTGTAAGGCATGCGACAATTTTTTTAAATTATAAATTTTTATTATAATTTTTATGGTGCCTATTATATTAAAAGTTCAAGAGGAAATAGTCATTCACTTGAGAGGACGATGGAAAATTCTGTATTTATTAGCAAAAGACCTTTGTAGTTTGATTAATTAAAGGAGAGTCCTTTAGGGACTTTGACCGGAAATGTTACAAGTGGTTGTCATTTGGCGTCTGTTGGTATCCCAGAACTAAAATTACTTTCCTTATTTAATATAATCAGAGCTCTTTCAGTGCAGTAAATGATAGCAGCAAAAACTGGTGGTTGAAGAGGAGGATAGATTGGGGAGCTATAGGGGCAATTTCCACATTAATTTAGTAAGAAAGTAAAGAAACAAATCATTTAAATTTTTGAAAAATTAATAAATTTGGGCAAATATGAATAGAATAATTTTAGATCACAGTACAAAACCGTTTTCGTATGTCTTGTGTTTTGGCAAGACCAAGTAAAAATGCATCGGCCTTTGCAACAATATTGGGTTAAGCTAGGTTAGGCAGCCTAACCTAAAGAAACTCCAATAGCCTGTCCAATGCATTAGACATCAGACATGCCGAACATCTGTTTGTAACCTTAAGCTTGCTGAAACAGAAATATTTGGTTCTTCCATTAGGGTCTTCAATTCCGTGAAAAGAGAATGATAGAACCACAAAACTGAGTGCCTTCCAAATTTACGTCGTTCTTGTATGAATAACACCTTTTAGCAAAACCTGATAGTTGCTTAAGAAGAAGTTATATCTCTTGCTATTATGCAACTGTTTAAAATTTCTAATATGTTCCTATTTAATTCCTTTGGAACTGAGAATCGATTGTGAATTCGAATTATTTTCTGAAAAAAACAATATTTAAAAAATTTTACGAGATAATCATAAAGTTTTCTTCCAATTATTTCACTACATATTTCTCTTTCTAGTTCCTGTAACACCTTGTGAGGCATGGAATGGAAGAAGAATTTCACCCGATTCGAAACAACGATTGTAGGTGAACAATTAAAGGTACATTGCGAACCACCTTCATTTTCTCTGAAACCCCAAAAAGTCTTTTTATCGTTATCTATTGTCATAAGAAAACAACCACGTTTTGCCGCTGGTGGGGTTCGAAATTGTGACTTCCGAACTAAAAGGCCAACACTTTATCACTGACTCCACCGACTACTTATTTATTTATACAATGTGGACAAAGCTTAGGGAACAACCCTTTGATACTTTAGCATGGTTTCGGCCGGAAAAGAATTAGGGTAAGCGAAGTGAGGCAGCTTGAGAGTTTTTTTCCATTGCTGCTAGACAACAGCCCATATACGGAGTGGAGTATTTTAAATTTTTAATAAAAGCTCACGGGGAGACATAGTCTCGAACCCGGAACCCATAGCAGGGTGGTCGTGCTGCTCAACGAATTGATCCAACTCCGTCTCCGTATTTATTTATTAAGGAACAACCTAGAATAGCCAAGCTCGATGCAAGTAGCACAATCGTTGAAAATAGGAATAATATGCTCGTTCATTCCATAAAGCGTTCGCTGATATGGAATATGTAAGATGTCGGTGGTCCTCAAGGACCGGGCTGGGATGGACAATGGAAACACCTACGACGTTCATGAATTTGGAGGAGTTGATAATCTCTTGCAGTAAACCAAAAAAAAACAAAAAACTATCTTAAAAATCCTGCGTCTCTTTTCAAGAGGGTCGAGAAAGATCAGTGCGAACCTAGCAAGATAAGATAGAAGAAGGAAAGTATCATGCCAGGGAAGGTCGCGGAGAGCGAACCTAAGGAATCTGTGCTGAACAGCCTCAATCCGGCTAAAGTGCATGGTAAAATAGAGATCCAACACCGGACAGGCGTAATCCAGAATGGGTCTAACGAATGTGCAGAGAGGAGCCTTGTTAAGTAGGGATCGTCAAGCTTCCTGGATCACCTTTTCACAAAGCCAATCATAGAATTAGCCCTACCTACGACGAAGTCAATGTGGTTTTCGAAGGATAGACGAGAATTTAGAACCACCCATAGGTCTTTGACCCGGTCAAGCCTACTCAACATATATCCATCCATGGAGTAGTTTGAAAGAATGGGATTCCTCCTGCGAGTTAAAGTCATTATGGTGCGTTTGTTAGCGTAAAGGGGGATACAGTTACTTGAGCACCAGTCATGGAAAATGTGAATGTCGAAGTTCAACAAAGCACAATCATCGTCGCAAGAGATGACGCGGAAAATATTGCCATCATCGACATAGCACAAGTTTAATAACAAAAATATAAAGAGAAGTGGGCCGAGGATACTGCCCTTAGGCACCCCGGTAGAAACAGAGATTTCATTGGATATGGCAACGCGGCAGGCAGGTAGGAGGACAGCCAATCAACGAAAACCGGTGGACACCCAATCAAATTAAGCTTTTGAATGAGAATCCCGGTAGGAGTGTATTTACCCTTGATGAAGCTATGTTGGAAAGAGCAAATGAAAGGTCTGCAGTGAAGACGGAGCACGCAACTGATTATCGACTCGAACACCTGTGGCAATGCGGCTCAAGTTGCCGATAAGTCTATAGTTGGAGATGTCCGATTTGTCACCTTTCTTGTGACGGGGAATTCTAACATAATCCTTCCAGAGCCCAGGGAAACAGAGAACGGGGGCAACCAACGAGCGGCACCTTTTCAAGAACGATGAAGGGACGCCAGATAAGTTCGACAGGTATTCAGTGACAGTGACGTCATCAAAGCTAAATTTTTGTGTTCAAGGGGAATTTTTGTGTTCATGGGTAAAATCGGTTAAATTAGTATCATAGTCAGAATCACAGTAGGAAGTAAGAAAGAAGTCAACGAAGAAATTGGTCACCTCAGCGGGGCCATTGCTCTCGCAATCAGAAAACCTGCTCTCGCGATGAGAAAACCTGTTTAGAGTTTATTAACCTCCAGAATTATTTAGGGTTAGAAAGCAGAGTGGCTCTTGTGTTGGATAGAAATCATTTGTAAGACGTCTGCAGATCGACAGAAAACTGAAGGTAGTAGTAAGCCTGGTGGTAATAAGCCTGATAAGCTGCGTTGGAGTAGCACCTTTTCTAGGTATTGCTTTTCAATTTTTTGAGGTCTCTAAGGGAACCTCCATCCAGGGCTGAGATGAGCGAGGGGAGCGAGAAAAGTAAGTAAGCGTTTCGTAAAAGTCAATTCAACACAGTTTTTGGTTAAAACTCAATATCTCAAAAATTTAATGCGATATAAATTTTTAATCAAAAAATATTTATTTTTCAATTATTTTACTATATATACATAGTTAGGTTACGTTAAGGTGGCTGCCTATCTGGAAGGAAGGTACACTTAGGCCAGAGCGGCTCATTGTGATACCCCAGTTGAGTCTTTTCACTCAACCCTATTTAACCTCTAAAAAGATAATAAGGATCTGACTAGGAGCTCCTGACGAGCCTTCTCGGGAAACCCAAACATATTTGTTGGCTAGAGCACCAAAGCTTACAGCCCTGTCACTTGACTGGAAACCATTTAGAGCTTTGCCTGATTAACCGAACTAGGTCGGTTATCTCTTTGAAAAAGTAAAAGCCCGACAACCGCAGAGAAAGTTGAGGATGGTTTTCTCTTCCTCCTTATCTTGGCAACTCCTACAGAAGTCATTAGATGGAGCCGAATCTTTCGGCGCGTTTACTTAAGAGGTAATGTTCCTAAATGAAAGCCACGACAACGCCTATAATGGTACGTTCAAGCGAGCTTGGCTCTCCTGACGGTTTTAAGCCAAGGATTGACATGATCTCCCGGGTTATGAGATAGGTGAGTTCTATTTGCCATTTAACAGTAAGGAGTGCTTGTGTACTTTCCAGTTTGGATGTGGCTAGCGATTTGTCAAGCTAGTGATTTATGCCAGAGTCATAATTTGTTTCGTGGCTTCGCTCACTACTTTCCATAGGACTATATAAGGGGTATCCTCTGCGTCGTGAGCTAAGTAACTGGACTATGAAGAATAGGACTGCAGTTCTAGATTGACTACTAGTGTCTATATTGAGAAAGCATAAAGGCATTAATATAAATTTTTATGTTGACTTCTTTTTGAGAGGCATCGCTATTCGAAACATTTCTAATTTCCGTCTGTTAAAGATGTAGATATATTTGCGAGGAGTAATATTGACGAGTCACCTCTTTAATGCCAACCTCTACTACTGGAGTCATTCTTAAGGCTAACTACTTCTCTCGACCTCTTTGAAATTATACCTTCGCGTAGGATAGTTTTGGATGACAAAAAAAAAGCCAAGCACACTTTCCCTTTATTAATGAAAATGAGCTTCTCTTCCCAATTGCTAAACTAAAAACTGAACATAGACTTGGTAGCATCATGGTAGTGGTAAGCGGATATCCTTGGCGATTACCTACATACTATCCGAGTTTTCGTTGGGACAGATATTTCGATTTTGCTTCCCGTTTGGCGTGGTATTCATTGCATCTCCCCTGCATTGCAGCGTAATTGGAATTCCCTTCCTCAAGTGAGATTTATGTCAACAGACGCTGCTAGCAAATCGTAAACGTCGGGAATTGAGCCAGATAGAATGTATTGCTAATAACCTTTCATTTGGGAACCTCAAAGCAGTCCATGAAAGCTAGGGAACCCTGCCTTCGACCGGAATGCATAGCTTTAAAATGGGATGATCTCGATAGAAAGCCTAGAAGTCTGGGGCAAAGAGTTTAGAATCGGAAACCTATATGCTACAAGAGACGACTTTTAAAAATGCATATGGCGGTATGAAGACTTCAAATAGCTCCGGAAAGCAAAATCATAGCGTACACGTGCAGAAGTATTTTGCCTACAAGCGATCATAGTAACAAGAATGTTAACCTGCGAGAAAATATGCTTAACAATGTCATCCTCAAAGTATAGGGGTGTGACTTGTAGATAAAGATGCACAACAACAGCATCTTCATGCGTAGGGAACGCACAGGATGGCGATAGGGAACCTTACAGTTCTCAGAAAGGCGGTGCTAATAGATAAAGTCCTGAAACATTCCGATTTTCAGTATCATCGTAAAAAAATTTGAGAGTAAACTGTGAAGAGAAAGATGCATTTGGAAAACTTAAGAGGGCTAAGAAGAACAGATCCAGTGAATACGTGGGGGTTGATTATCCGACTCAGTACCTCAGCCTCGTACCGGAAGATTTCGAGGTCAGCGGGGTGATCGGTGATAAAGACGTTGCTAGGCGATGCTAGAAGCACTAGAGGATGACGGATAAAAATCCTGCAGCGTTAAGTAAGCATCAGAGTCAATAAAGTCAAGCAGGTCGGAGTTAACAGAGGAAACCGCGGTTCTAAAATTTAGGCTAATGTCGTCAATGGCGGCAATAAGGGAAAAGCGGTTAATGACGAGGTACATAATATTAGCACTTACTTTTCCGATCTTTGGCATCATTGCAAAAACAAAATATTGAGGCAAAACTGTAAAGCCATTTCTAAGTTAGAAATATTCCGTCACGTCAAATTATGACATAGTGACAGGGAAGACTCTAAGAATGGCTAAGTTCATGTGAAGTAATATAGTATAAACAGCCTTAAAGAAGGCCGAGATAATACGTTGAATTATGCTTCTTGCTCTTGCACAAGGCAGCATATGCTATTTAAAGGTGATTATACTATAATCAGTTAAACCAGTTTTTTTCGTTGAAAGAAGAACTTGGGCAACTTCGTCTAGTATTATACTGTAGTTGGGGCTCTCTGGGCTCGGCGGATTAATTAAGAAACAATCACAAATGTTCAAAGTTTTTATTCACTTCGCTGATTAGTTCGTTACTTACTTATCACTTCACTGGTTAAAACGAAACTAACTCTTCGCAGAATCACAAGTGAACTCTTCGCAGTCTAAATCACGACTTAAACCAACCAGTATGCTACTTGACCCTATTTATGTGGGATCGAAGCTTCTCCATAAAAAAAACTTTGGAACGGAGAATCGGCAAAGGCGCTGGTGGCCCAGTGGTTAGAGTAATTGAGTATCATGCGCATGGTCTCGGTTCAAGACCAGCTCGCCCAATGGTTCTTTTTAATTCCTACTTCTAGATGTTTCCATTATACATTTTCACCACATTTATTCACCATAGGTTAGAGTAGTCCTTGACTTCATAGGTTTTACAATTCTTGCATTGATTTTTAACCACCTGGAGAATGCGCAATACATGGTTCACTATTTTCCTTTTCGTTGCCTACCTCGTGTTACAACACTATCGGAAAGGTAGTGCCCGCTTTCCAAACCACATGTGGCTTTACGGATGAAATGGAAGTTTCAGGCTCTTGAGTATGAAGTGGTATTCTATAATCTTTACTCCTCTGACTGCTACTCGACTATCACTCTTTACTCTTAATTTTCTAAATTACTCTCAAACTTCTCAATTGCCCTCAATTTTCCTTGGGGGAAAAATTCCGAAATTTATGTAATGTTCAGAGGGTGGTGATAACATTTCTGGTCTTAACGTATAGGACGCTCTTTAAATTCGACATCGTCTAATTTTAATTTCATTGACTTGAATTGAATTTGAGTTTCCCCAAACTTAATATATCTGGTACAGAAAACCTTGAATACCTAAATATCAGAAAAATAAAGGACCTCAAGTTGTATAACCGTTCTCAGCGGTGGAAAAAAGCACTGTCGACAAACTTTTTATAGAGAGATAGAAACCGCTATGAATTGAACCCGGCGGCAAGAAGACCTTGTGGGTATACCATATGTTAAGGATGAAATATTTAATGCTTACAGGCTGATGAGATTGGAGCCGCGATATAATTCTGTCAACTTGAATCCAAATATTATCACATTTTAATAACCCTATTAAAGAGGTAAGTATATATTGTCGCAAGACTGATCTCATTTCTACAACAGTCTACCAGTAATGGCAAATTAGCACTCATCGATTGCTCTTCGAACTCCACGGAACATCTATAAACCCACTGAGCTCTCTCGATAGTGAAAAGAAATGTAAATCCCCAAAACAAAAAATTCATTTCTTTTTCAATTTCTTTAAAAACTTCTGAATGGTTTCTAGTCTAATTAAATTCCTGAGCTCTACCGATAAGAGTCATTTTGTTATTGTATCAGTTATAAGAGTTCTTTTGGAGGAGTGAATACCACAAGAAAGAAATGTTCCACCGCAGAGATCCATTCAGTTGGGAAAAGCTTAAAATCATCTCCGCGACAGATGGCTCAATGAAGGGGGAAAGGGGTTCGTTTATTGCTAATTCGATTTCATTTTATATTGTCAAGACAAAGAGATCGAAGATTAAGGACGAGACTTTAATTTTGCCAGAAGCCAACGATGGGGTTGAATTCCTAGACCTTGTCTCGTTCTTTGGACGTGTATTGATTGTCTCGGCCTTGCCTGAAAGAGGTACTGTGGTTTTTTGCAGTTTTCTGCATCTTAGACATCAAAAAGGCATTATACAACCAAACTGATAAAATTGAACAAATAACAATGGAAGGTGGATAGATGCAGTCGGGGAAGAAGTAGTCGTCTTATCCGTTCGCATGAATGCACTTTCCTTCCTTGTTTGCAAAGTGGATAACTACTTGCAGGCTGTTGTTGTTGAGCCTCGGTTCAGTTGTTGAGGAGCAAACAGCCGCCGACTTGATATTTGGGAATTTCCAGACTGTGATCCTTCGTTTCGGAGCCCGTGCAAAGCAAAATCCTCCCCCTCGGGTGAACCCACTATCCCGTCGGGGCGACGTAGATACACTTTTATCTTCTTAAAGTTCCTGTTGATGCTGGCATCCATGGGAATGCAAGTGTTGTTGTCAATTCTGTTGTTATGCACCCAGTATAAAACTTTTGCGGAAAGTTTGCTTCTTCGACCGGTGGCAGCGGGTGGGATCCGTCTATTACCGCCGGAACGTGGCGAAATGTAACAAGCGACATCAAGGAGGTGCTCCGTACGTGATCAGAATTCAATTTGCAGCCAGGAGTTGACAGAAAATAATCCCAACTCTTGCGTACACGTAGTACAGCAACTTTTCAATAGTTTTCATAAGTCAGCCTCGATTTGCTTTTGCACCTACAGCAAAGCTAACGTTTAATAGAGCTTCGTGCAGCTTCCAACAAGTTTAAGATTTTCGTCCTCGTTGAGATGACTTTTCCTGTCTCAAGGAAAACTTTTAGAAATTAGTTTGGGAAAATTCTTTCCGGTGCCAATTAAAAAGTTGTCGAGGTATTTGTTTTGTCGGGTTGGAGTTTAGTCGATTCTATCTGAACTGAACCCATTCGCTTTGAAGAAGACTGCTGTCGATGCTTTTGAAGCACCGGACTAACTCAGGCAATTAATTTCTTCAACGAAAACGGCCCAGGAGAGGGTCAGAAAAAATCATTGTGTAATTAAATTTTCATAATTTAATTAAGAAAGTTTTTTTGCAATGCTATGCTTATTCGAGAAGTCGGCTTTAAATTTGTTCAAGTATTTTAATGTTTTTCCCATTTCTTCGAATTTGCCTCACACATTTCATTCAACAAGAAGCTATGTAATTTAATTTAGCTTTACAAAATCTTTGGCAATATTTTACAACAAATTCTTGAATCAAAAATAAAAAATAATAAAAGAAAAATTTAAAAAATAAAAGTTAATTCTCTATCTAAGTTATTCAGGGCTCTTCCGCGTTTTTTTCGCTATACCGTTTGTTTACACCACCAATACTCAGCTGTTCGTGTCAGTTTCAAAGTTTGTCCTTGCGCTTTGTTAATTGTAAAATTATAGGCTAATTTGATTGGGAATTGCAGTCTTTTAAATTGGAATGGCAGTTCAGTGGCAGCGGTATTCTGGGAATAAATAATGTGTGTCCTTTGTCCTTTTCAGTCATAAGTTTGGCTTCGATGATGTTATTCGATAGCTGTTGGACGATCATCCTTCTTCCATTACATAGTTTTGGTGAGTTGAAATTTCTGAGTAGTATGATCGGAGATAAAATTTTCAGTCGAAGGCATTCCTGGTACTTGCAAAGAGTTTAAAAATTCTGTAGGGAATTTGACACTTTTATCAGCGTTTACCATCCTGTCGATCTGTATATTCTCTCTTCACCGGGAATTTTCTTTTGAATATTAAAGTTGATATCGTCGACAATGCTAAAATTGCCCTCTGAAATAGCCACTCCGGATTGGTATAGTTGTGAACAATGATATATTTGGTCGATGAGTTCATTTTCAGTAGTGGCTATGTTGCAGAAATCATTGTTGAGTTCGTCTGGTCAGTAGGATATATGCCTTCGCCTATTTGTAAAAGCTTTTGAGCAAAATGTGCTGCTGTTTCGTCTTTCGATAGTTCAACTGTCATATTTTTGGGATGTGATTTTTTTAAGCATGCATTGATTTCGTCTGCTTGTATTGACTTGGGGATAACTGAAAGTGTTTGTTGAAAATCTCCTGAGAATATGAGTAGAGCTCCTCCTATCACTTCAGAGTTTCTTCGCAAGTCTGGTAATGTTCTGTCCATTGTTTTGAGTGATTTTTTATGTACCATTGTGCAATTGTTTTAGAAGTTCACTCCGTCCAGATGCTCTTAAGATTTTACATACCGGGAATTGTTCTTTTTATTGCTAAACATTAATCTTCTAGGCGAATGAGTGTTTCATTGCAGATGTCGTCGTTAAATTCGATTTCCAGTTCTGGATGAGCTTGTCGGATTTGGTACATTATATCATCACTCGTACTCTTTTTGAAGGAGTCCCATATTTGTTTTGGATTCGATGGGTTACACGTTGTTAGAATTATGGCGAATAAGTCTCGGATTTGCTCAGCTGAGGGTGTGAGTGAGGCTTCTTGCAGGGTTAATTCCCAGTGGTTGTCGATTTCCAGTAGTCCAAAGCGTTGGCATGCTTCTTTGTACGTCTCCTGTGTCCGTCAACAGTCTTGAGATCTGTGAAATTTGTTGGTCCCCGTATTTCGTGTAGCAATATCCGGAGATAGAAACATTCGGCGTTGTTCGGATGTACGGCGTATACTCGGCCTACTGCGTTAGTTTTCGTCGTTAAAAGATTTTTTTTGTTGTGTTCTATGTATAATAGGTAGGGACGTCGACATATTGTAATCCCTGGCATAATCCTGTCTTGCTTCCTCCTTATCCTGACCGTTAGAGGCTCATATCTCTGGACTACCGTAATTTTACCCGAATTACTAATGGCTGTGAGCCTCTCTACTTCACTTCGATCCCTTATGAGTCACGGTTTCCTTCACGTTCCTCGCCACCGAACTCTATATTGCATGCACGATGTTTCGACTTTTCAACGAGCACTACACCCACTTGAATGTAAACTTTTCCAGGCTTCGATTGAAGAGCCAACTTAAGCTTGGAATTAGTTAATCGCTCCTCCTAGTTTGACTAAGTTTCCTGTGATATAATCTAAGTATAACTAATTTTAAATTAAATTATATTTTGTGCAGTAGTCAGTATTGGCGAATCTTTGAATAAATAAACAAATAAATAAATTTAAGGGGAGGCGATTGCGAGAACACCAATCACAAAACGTACCTAAGTCGGAGGTCAAGAGACTACAATCAGAATCATGTGAAACAGTGCGAAATATTTTCCCATAGTCCGCGTAAGACAGAATTTTAGCACTGCACACAAAAAACAAAACATAATTGAAGTAAAGAATGAAAATGAACGGGCCAAGTACGCTGCCCTGAGGCACCCCTGAGATGACAAAGATTTCGTCGGAAAAAACTCCCCGGAATAGGACATAAGAGGAAAACCAATCGACAGTGTTAGAAGGAAAACTACGAAGAGACAGTTTGTAGACTAGGATTCCGTGGCCAATCCTATCGAAAGCCTTACCGAAATGAGTAAACACGCAAACCACCTGTTTGCCTGATTCAATGATCGGGGAAAAGTAGGCCCCATACTTTTCATTCATACAAAGTATCATCTCCTCCAGACAAACCAAACTAAACCACGCAAGAAAAAGGTAAACATTTTTTCTTTTAACTTGAACTTTCTATTTAATATGCAAACAAAACATTACCAAATACTCCTCAGGAAAAATTACCTGAATGGATAATTAATTAAAAAGTTTTTAGAATATCAACTACTAATTAGTCATTGCTACCTCTGTTTAGGTACTTGTATTGGAACTCTTTGTATATTGCCAAATCAAGAGTAAGATTAGCAGAGACAAAATGTATGAGTTCTTATTGGTAGAATTTCTTTTCATTTATACAAATTCCTATACAAGTAGATACTTGACATGGAGAGTCTAGATATGTATAACTAAACTTAAAAATACCTCAAGAACCTTTAAAGTGGCTTTGGTATTTTTACTGTGCAGTACACTATTGATGACTATTTAAAATATCATAGGGTATAACCGACAACTTAATTGTGACGAAGCTTTCGAAAGAAGATCAATCCAATTAGTTCTTTCCCATACCCATCTAATATGATAGCTTATACACGCCAGAATTTTTACCTAAGCTTTTTGGAGTACTCACTTCTCAATTTAGCGGAATTTGGTCTCAGAGAAGACCTATCCTCCTAGTTTTGGCCAGTTAAAAACGATTCGCTGCTTTGGTCAGATCATGACTGAGTTTGGGAGCTCCACATAGCGCTTGACTCATCATTGTTGGCTTACTTCATAATTAATCAAAAATTATCATATTGGGGCAGACGCCAGTTAGTATCGCAATATAGTACATCTATTGCAATTAGTTTTTAAAAATGTGTTGTTGGTCTAAAGACGACTGGTGGAATGTACTGACAATCAATACCTGTCTATGTAATTTTTCTGAAGCATTCTGTCTATGCCTTTTTGGTTGCCTGCAGTGTTGTGGTGCTGTCATGGAGTCAGCCGGAAATTAACAACAATGTTGCATGAGTGAAAAAAAGTGTTTTAAGCCTGGCTTTCGGATAATAATTCAATTGAATTTTTAAGTGTATTTAATTGCTTTTTTAGTTTGTTTTGTACCAGAATATCGGGAATATGCGTCACTGTTTATTATTAGTTTGATTAAATGCGCCTTCTATTGCCAAATATAAAATGATATAAAATTATTTAATTTTTTTATTTTTACTACCAAGTATTTTCCATTTATTTGCAACGTTTTGCTTTTCTAAAATTTTTAGGGTCTGTAAATATATTATTAGAATCGGAAATGATAATTTGAAAGTTGTAAACTCTCTAGAAATACATTAAGGGGTACAACAAAAAATATTTAATTTTAAGGCGCGGACGCGGTACTTTATTTTCTTTTGCGTACTTTTTTCAAACTGATGTACATATCTTAAAATCTACTTAACCGATTTTGATGAAATGTAAACCACATATTATTTAAAATATTATCTAAGATGTGTCGTAAGATTTTCTCAATCGGGTGCCATGTTCATGCCTTACGTTATAAATTTTTTAAACTCAAAATTTCGATAAAAATCAGAGTTTTTTTCAAACAGTTGTCATTTATAAAAAAGTTTTTTTTTAAATGTTTTCCTACACTACATCTTAGCTTTAGGTGACTTTTGTTTACATCAAAATGAAAACTGTTAATTGAAAATTTTCATATTTATTCTATTTGCATTAAAACTTTAAAATCTCTCTCTCGTGCCTGGAGCTAAGGGTATATATTACACCGACCTTCTATCTTCTCGACGTAAGGTCAAAACCGCGGCGCTGATATTGGCAGTGATACCAGTGATAGTGGAGATCTATACAGGATTGCCAAGAAACTGAACATTCGGCGAGAGATACCAATGTATCCCTTTTTATCTTCTCTCCCTGATAAAATAAAAATTATGTTGAATCCTAAGCAATACTTTAGACCGTCAAATACCTCTTCACACGAGCCTGAACATTCACCGACTGCGACCAACATTAACATCAGAACTCCGAAAAGACGGGAGTTAGCATATGCAATTTAGTCGTTGGACCTCAGTTAGGCCCCAGGGATTGACGGAATACAAGTGCAACTACTTGAGGCGGACCCCATTATTACGTGTGGCTGATATTCGTCTTCCCGTGATCCGGGATTGTTGTGAAACCGAGACATATCCCACTGAATGACAGGCAGGCATAATTGTGAAGATTCCCAAAAAAAGCGACTTGAGGAGTTGTAGTAATTGGCGTGGTATCTGTCTTTTAACTGTAGTTTGTAATACGAATCACGCAAGCAATCGAGCGCACTCTAAATGATCAATAAGCAGGCTTTCATGAAGGCTTCTCCTACAGTGTTCACATCAAGACCCTCCGAATTATCATCGAGCAATCCGCCGAATGGAGATTCCTTTTACATCTAACGTTCATCGATTTCGAGAATTCGTTTGACAGCGTTGGTCGCGAATATATATTTGGCAGATTTACGTAGGGGAGCCATCCCAGAACAAGTTATCACCAGCATAAAAAAGGCCTACTCAGGAGCCCAATGTTACTTGCTACACAAGAGAAACCTGGCCGAGCCGTTCCAAGTGCTGAACAGAGTGAGACAGGGTGGCATACTGTCAACTTTGCTTTTCCTGATCGCCAGTAATACGTATTGTGCAGCGCCCTAGATGACCACTACGAGGTATTAGATGACAAACTTTTACCACATTACGCACCTGGATGATGTATGCCTCCTATCCAACAAACGGGGTCACGTAACTAAAATGTCCGAAGCCCTCTTTAGAGAAGGTCGTAAAGCAGTGCTTAAGATTAATGCTGCTAAAACCAAACTTAATTTATTGGACTCCAGGAGACAACATGAAATGTATCTGGGCGAGCAGAAAATATTTACTATATCGGAAGCATAGTTACAGCAGACTGCGGAGATGAAGCATGAATTGCATTTAATACTCTTGCTGAGATATAGCATAAAACTCCGGATCTTCAAAGCGAATGGAAAATCTGTTCTGTTGTACAGCTTTCAACATGGAAGGCGTAACATCTATGCAACAATCAACCGAAGTCTTCGGCGCATCCTTAATATCCAGTCGCCCAAGCTCATTAACAAGGACGAGCTACATGGTCTTGCAGTCCAAGTAGGGATATAAACAAGTACTCGCAGGCGAAAGTCGCAATGGCTAGGCCGCAAGGGACTCTAGGAAGACGCCGAATTGGACGACAGCGCGACACATGGAGAATATCCAAAGAGACGGAAGGAACCCAGATCAACAAATCGTGGCAACAGTTGGAGGTGTTGACGCAGAACCGGACCAATAGGGGTTAAAGAGACTAGAGAGAAAACCACTGCGTATCTGGTTTTAAGGTAGGTATAGATAGTATTAATCATAGGGTGCTTTAGCGATTCCTATTGTAAATTGAGTTAGTTCCTCTAAACACACACACAGCGTGTTTCTTTCGCGGAGTATTATTTGAAGTTATTCATAATACCTCTGGGGTGCTACAGAGTAGTCAATTGGGACCGTTATTATTTAACCTTTACATACATTAATCACTTAAAGCTATTTTTGCCTCATACAAACATCTTATTTTATTTTAACGCTGCGAAAATATTTCGGTTTGACTTTGATAAAAATTACTGTGATTAACTCTGGCTTGAATAACTCTACTCTTGGTGTTCCAATAATTTTCTTCCTTTGAATATTGCCAAGTGTGTAGTAATGTCATATATTCTTGAATTTAAGGTTTTACCTCATAACTATTATATCAATGGTGTCTTATTCTCTGGAGTTGACAGCACTAATGAATTAGGTGTAAATTTCAACTCGTTAATGAGGCAAATACCACTTCGCAAAGAGATGGTCTTGTGAGTTCGATGATTCGTCTGGCTCTTTATTGCTCTTTTGTTAGACCAATTTTAGAGTACGTTTTCCCGGTTTGGTCACTTGCGTCTTGGGGAAGTTTGACTTTTTAAGGCGCAATATTGCCATCAGCGCGGCTTTATTTGCGTAGAGGTTGGTGGAAGATTGTGTCAAGAGCATGGGAGAGAGTAGTTTTGAATGCACCAGTTACCCCCATTCCCGCTATTCTTCGTATATGCTCCAATCTGGAGATATAAGTTTTTCTTGTCCGCAGCTGGCCACCAAACCATGACGCCGTACACTAGGATTGGGCCCACTATTGCGTCATTCTGGGTTTCAGACTCCACTTTACACTGAAGAGTCTCTTGCAGGTATAGAAACCGTTGTGTGCTTTAGCAATCCTTTCGTCTACATTTAGTTTCCAGATGAGAGTTCTGTCTGGAATGAGTCCCAGATATTTAGCCTGGGGTTTGAGTTCCAGCAACATATCGTCTAAACGTAAAGAGCACAATGTCGGTCTTGCGTGGGTTGATGGTTTTCGCTTATGAGCTTAGTTTTATAGAGCTCTTTCCGAGATCGTGTTTAGGTATTTGCCTGACACTAATATAATTACTTCACCCGAGTAAGTGACCACTTTTACACCCATACTCTCAAGTGCTACTTATATGTTGTTCAAAACCAATAGCCACAGGAGAGGCGATAAGACTCACTCTAGTAACATAGCTATCTATCTACTGATGGCTTTGTCCACTTTTGCTGACTCCCAGAGCGTTTGCGTACGCCTCGGAGGTTAAGTTGTTGAAGGCCCAATCTATATCTGTAAAGGTCCTGAAGGTGTATTCTTTAGAATGCATGGGCTTTTCGATCTGAAACACCACCTCATGCAGGGCAGTGTCAACCGACTTGCTCTTTGTGTAGGTATGTTGGGTCCTGGATAGTAGGTTGAGGTCGGGATTTTCCCTAATATACAGATCCTTTTCCAGGGATTTAGTAGGAATGAGGTTAGACTGATCGGTCTGTGGTTACTGGGCATGGCGCACCAGCACTTGCCCGCTTTCGTGATGAAGCCCACAAGTGAGAGATGCCATAGTATTCGGATGCATTGATTAACCTCAAATCATCGCCTTCTGTAACATGACTGGCATTATACCGTCTGGTCTTGTTGACTTTGCTGGATTGCCCAGTTGACCCCGCACATAGGTGTACTTTCAGTTTGTAACTACGTTTTCCTTTGGAGTAGTCACTGGATTTTTACAGGTAGCAAAGTGAGGGTCCAGCAGGAAATTAAGCGTTTCCTCGCTGTTCTTTGTCCAGACTTCGTTATTATTGCTGCGAAGCATAAGTTGTGAAGTAATTTTTTATAGAACTTCTAACTGGCACGTGTTGGAAATTTTGTATTTACAAATAAAACACTTGAATTGTCCCAAAACTGAACTTATTTATTAAACTTTTAATAACTTAATTTCGCAACGCATTACACCTTATTAAGGCACTATCAAGCTAACGACTGACATAGGTAACCTGCCTAAAAGCGTTTCGGGTCTAACAATGGACTTCTATTTGTGAAGTCTAACTGGTCATTACATATATCTTTACCTATTTTTATATATATATATATATATATATATATATATTAATATTTTGGGTTTGTTCGCAGAAGTAGAGCCAGCTCTTTCTCTGAGCTACTCTGATATTCTTCTTAAAATACTTCAGAGCCCCCCTATAGTCTGCCTACGCTGCCTGTTCACTGGACATTATTGACAGCTTGAATAGGGCGCGTACTCTTTGGTGGATTTAGTAACAAGGTACACTGCAGATTCAAGGTATTGGGTGGATTTCTAATGCATAGCTACAATTCCCCCCCCCCCCCCTCCCCTTACTATTTTCTCACTTTCTCCTTTGCTAGTGTACTAAATTTTGCCCAATCGAACCTTGCCACGTTTCTGAAATCCCTATTGTTTTTTTTCTGTAAATGTTTTTTTGATTCTAAAGCTAATATAGCTGTGATCCGATATCGAGGGCCTTTCTAGCACTCTCCAGTCTACCAGTTCAAGGCTATTCTTCCCCGTGAAAAACTTCACATCGAGTGCATTCTTACTGGTAGTGCTACTGTACGTTTCCCCTCTTACCAATGTTTAAGCTAATATTTAATAAATAGTGCAACAAAGACTCACCCTCTTCCTTCAGATACTTCCGGCCCCATTTTACATTAGTATCTCTTCCGATCATTAGGTTGAGCTTTCTCTGCTTCGCTTCTTTCACTAGTGTCTGGAATTCTTCGGGCGGGACTTTCCTGTCATGTGTCATGTAGGTCGATGCAATGAGCAACTAAAATTATAATTTGACTTTTACAGAAGATCTTCAATTTTGAATAACTTTTTATCAAAAGGTGAGCGACGGCTAATTCCAGCTGAGAAATATTATAATTTCCCCTCTTTTACATCTTCCACAAGCCTAAGTCAATAGGGGATGGGGGATGTTTTCTAGAAAATTACTATTATTTCTGTTAAAAACTCAGCGTTAACTAGAAGTTTGCTTGCAGTAATTCGAAAAAGTTGTTTCAACAAAAAGTTGAACTGAAAAGAACTCCTTGCATGTTGTTTGATAACTCATATCGTTAGATTTATTGAGTCAAACAACTTCAAATTTTGTAAACGTATTTCTGTGCGTATTTTAAACAATCTAGGATTAAAATAAAATTCGATTTTTTTAACCCGCTACACTAGAATGCCTCCTTAAGGAGAGTAGCCGTGGTTTACCAGTTTTCACTAAAATAAAGAGGTTACCCCTACTTTGTTTTATTTTTACAACCGAACTCACACTTACTTGGTTTTTTTTAATGCTTAAAGGAAAGATATTAAAAAATATAAACAAAATAAAATTAAATACTGTAGGTAATATGTACATACTTACTGATCTCTCTCTCCCATGTTCCACCAAAACTGTCTTAACCTCTCTAGAATTAAATATTTAAATAATTAAGGAAAAGATGGAATTTGTAGGCAACATAAAAATAAAACCCAAAATTCGATTGAAAATTTGCTTTTATTGCTTTTAAGGCTCTATTATTACATCATGTGTATATATGTATATACGTATGTTTACGTATAATGAAATAATATATTAACATTATACACTTTAAGTACATATTAAATGTCTAAGGTTTGACTATGTCCTATGAAAAGAATTCTCTGATATTTAACATGAAATGGTTAGTTATAAGAGTCCTTGCTATAATTAATTAAGTGGCTGTTATCCTGGCGGATCAGCATAATCCCCGGGAACTATGGACTAGATTAAGACGAATAATGGTACGTATATAATTGTGGAGTTCAGTGGTTTATTCTCTTAAAACTGTAATACATCCTGGTTTTCTGGCCAGATCAATATAAGATTTTGTTTACCTTAAACTACATGTTAATTTATTTATTTATTTTTGTTGTAGTCTTATCTGGTTACACTTATTTAAAAGGAATTTTTTATTTTTTTTTTGGTGTTTTAAAATATTCAATGTCACTAAGCGTCTAATACAAAAACTACTCAAATATCTGCTTGTTTAATAATTTTGGTAAAACTCTATACAAATCTTATTAAAAATATATGCTTCTTTTATAATCTGAAATTTTTTCAAACATACTCTAATTTTTGAAATACATTTCTCTAAATATAATAAAAAATGCAATATTTTGGTCTGCTCTTTTAATGAACATTTATTTTTTCTTAACCAAGTCTATTTTCACTTTCTTGCACTCTAAGTGAATACGATTAAGCGTTACTTTTGTGGGGAAAGAAAGTCAAGTCGGTGAAAAAAATATTTGTTTTTATATAATTCGATATATTCAATAATTATTGAATAAGTTTACTTTAGTAATATTGCTTCTTCTTTCACGTATTTTGTGATGTGAGTTTTGAGACTTTTAATTTTAATTGATTTTTTACATTTGTACATTTTTACATTGTGACACTGGGAAAAATTCAACACTATTTGAAAGCAATTTGAGCCAAAACAACATACGAAAGGTGTTGAAATTCATATTTAGGTTCATGCAAACAAATTATATAACTGAATAAATAAGTAAAGTAATAAAGTAAATAAATTGATTATATGACATTGCATGCACTCGTTGGACACCACCATATATAGAAGTTCGCGGCAACAGCTTAAAACATAAAAAACCGTACGTACGTCAACTTAGCGGGACAACTTCGGCGAATCGCAACACGACTAGGCTCACAATTTGCCGTTATTTTGCCGTTAATAAGTTGTGGAAAAAATAATTTTGCCGTTCTTATTTTTTAAAAATTACAAGGTGTCCCGCTAACTTTATATAAAGTTAGCGGGACAACTTTGAAAAATTCTTAAAAAATGATTGTAAATAAAATTTAACTATCTTAGAATTTGCCGTTTTTTTGCCGTTAGTGAATGCCTGAAACAGATTTCCGATACGACTTAAATTACTATAGTTATAAGAGAATTTTGATTTCACGAACGGTACTGCAGGCAGAATTTCTAGGTTTCCATTCTTTTCTTCCAACTGCAGTTGAATTGCGACAAAATAAACGACTTCACAACTAAATCAAATTGACCGAACGGCAAATTCTTAACTAAAAATTGTGTTGGAAAAACCGTTATATATGCGATTTTTGGGGGTTGCCTCGCTAAGTTTATATGAGGTGAGTGATATCGTTCAATTCCAAGGAAAATCGATGCACGGCAAAATCAACGACTTCACAACTAAATCAAATTGACCGAACGGCAAATTCTTAACTAAAAATTGTGTTGGAAAAACCGTTATATATGCGATTTTTGGGGGTTGCCTCGCTAAGTTTATATGAGGTGAGTGATATCGTTCAATTCCAAGGAAAATCGATGCACGGCAAAATCAACGACTTCACAACTAAATCAAATTGACCGAACGGCAAATTCTTAACTAAAAATTGTGTTGGAAAAACCGTTATATATGCGATTTTTGGGGGTTGCCTCGCTAAGTTTATATGAGGTGAGTGATATCGTTCAATTCCAAGGAAAATCGATGCACGGGAAAATCAACGACTTCACAAATAAATCAAATTGACCGAACGGCAAATTCTTAACTAAAAATTGTGTTGGAAAAACCGTTATATATTCGATTTTTGGGGGTTGCCTCGCTAAGTTTATATGAGGTGAGTGATATCGTTCAATTCCAAGGAAAATCGATGCACGGCAAAATCAACGACTTCACAACTAAATCAAATTGACCGAACGGCAAATTCTTAACTAAAAATTGTGTTGGAAAAACCGTTATATATGCGATTTTTGGGGGTTGCCTCGCTAAGTTTATATGAGGTGAGTGATATCGTTCAATTCCAAGGAAAATCGATGCACGGCAAAATCAACGACTTCACAACTAAATCAAATTGACCGAACGGCAAATTCTTAACTAAAAATTGTGTTGGAAAAACCGTTATATATGCGATTTTTGGGGGTTGCCTCGCTAAGTTTATATGAGGTGAGTGATATCGTTCAATTCCAAGGAAAATCGATGCACGGCAAAATCAACGACTTCACAACTAAATCAAATTGACCGAACGGCAAATTCTTAACTAAAAATTGTGTTGGAAAAACCGTTATATATGTGATTTTTGGGGGTTGCCTCGCTAAGTTTATATGAGGTGAGTGATATCGTTCAATTCCAAGGAAAATCGATGCACGGCAAAATCAACGACTTCACAACTAAATCAAATTGACCGAACGGCAAATTCTTAACTAAAAATTGTGTTGGAAAAACCGTTATATATGCGATTTTTGGGGGTTGCCTCGCTAAGTTTATATGAGGTGAGTGATATCGTTCAATTCCAAGGAAAATCGATGCACGGCAAAATCAACGACTTCACAACTAAATCAAATTGACCGAACGGCAAATTCTTAACTAAAAATTGTGTTGGAAAAACCGTTATATATGCGATTTTTGGGGGTTGCCTCGCTAAGTTTATATGAGGTGAGTGATATCGTTCAATTCCAAGGAAAATCGATGCACGGCAAAATCAACGACTTCACAACTAAATCAAATTGACCGAACGGCAAATTCTTAACTAAAAATTGTGTTGGAAAAACCGTTATATATGTGATTTTTGGGGGTTGCCTCGCTAAGTTTATATGAGGTGAGTGATATCGTTCAATTCCAAGGAAAATCGATGCACGGCAAAATCAACGACTTCACAAATAAATCAAATTGACCGAACGGCAAATTCTTAACTAAAAATTGTGTTGGAAAAACCGTTATATATGCGATTTTTGGGGGTTGCCTCGCTAAGTTTATATGAGGTGAGTGATATCGTTCAATTCCAAGGAAAATCGATGCACGGCAAAATCAACGACTTCACAACTAAATCAAATTGACCGAACGGCAAATTCTTAACTAAAAATTGTGTTGGAAAAACCGTTATATATGCGATTTTTGGGGGTTGCCTCGCTAAGTTTATATGAGGTGAGTGATATCGTTCAATTCCAAGGAAAATCGATGCACGGCAAAATCAACGACTTCACAACTAAATCAAATTGACCGAACGGCAAATTCTTAACTAAAAATTGTGTTGGAAAAACCGTTATATATGCGATTTTTGGGGGTTGCCTCGCTAAGTTTATATGAGGTGAGTGATATCGTTCAATTCCAAGGAAAATCGATGCACGGCAAAATCAACGACTTCACAACTAAATCAAATTGACCGAACGGCAAATTCTTAACTAAAAATTGTGTTGGAAAAACCGTTATATATGCGATTTTTGGGGGTTGCCTCGCTAAGTTTATATGAGGTGAGTGATATCGTTCAATTCCAAGGAAAATCGATGCACGGCAAAATCAACGACTTCACAAATAAATCAAATTGACCGAACGGCAAATTCTTAACTAAAAATTGTGTTGGAAAAACCGTTATATATGCGATTTTTGGGGGTTGCCTCGCTAAGTTTATATGAGGTGAGTGATATCGTTCAATTCCAAGGAAAATCGATGCACGGCAAAATCAACGACTTCACAACTAAATCAAATTGACCGAACGGCAAATTCTTAACTAAAAATTGTGTTGGAAAAACCGTTATATATGCGATTTTTGGGGGTTGCCTCGCTAAGTTTATATGAGGTGAGTGATATCGTTCAATTCCAAGGAAAATCGATGCACGGCAAAATCAACGACTTCACAAATAAATCAAATTGACCGAACGGCAAATTCTTAACTAAAAATTGTGTTGGAAAAACCGTTATATATGCGATTTTTGGGGGTTGCCTCGCTAAGTTTATATGAGGTGAGTGATATCGTTCAATTCCAAGGAAAATCGATGCACGGCAAAATCAACGACTTCACAACTAAATCAAATTGACCGAACGGCAAATTCTTAACTAAAAATTGTGTTGGAAAAACCGTTATATATGCGATTTTTGGGGGTTGCCTCGCTAAGTTTATATGAGGTGAGTGATATCGTTCAATTCCAAGGAAAATCGATGCACGGCAAAATCAACGACTTCACAACTAAATCAAATTGACCGAACGGCAAATTCTTAACTAAAAATTGTGTTGGAAAAACCGTTATATATGCGATTTTTGGGAGTTGCCTCGCTAAGTTTATATTAGGTGAGTGATATCGTTCAATTCCAAGGAAAATCGATGCACGGCAAAATCAACGACTTCACAACTAAATCAAATTGACCGAACGGCAAATTCTTAACTAAAAATTGTGTTGGAAAAACCGTTATATATGCGATTTTTGGGGGTTGCCTCGCTAAGTTTATATTAGGTGAGTGATATCGTTCAATTCCAAGGCAAATCGATGCACGGCAAAATCAACGACTTCACAACTAAATCAAATTGACCGAACGGCAAATTCTTAACTAAAAATTGTGTTGGAAAAACCGTTATATATGCGATTTTTGGGGGTTGCCTCGCTAAGTTTATATGAGGTGAGTGATATCGTTCAATTCCAAGGAAAATCGATGCACGGCAAAATCAACGACTTCACAACTAAATCAAATTGACCGAACGGCAAATTCTTAACTAAAAATTGTGTTGGAAAAACCGTTATATATGCGATTTTTGGGGGTTGCCTCGCTAAGTTTATATGAGGTGAGTGATATCGTTCAATTCCAAGGGAAATCGATGCATGGCAAAATCAACGACTTCACAACTAAATCACATTGACCGAACGGCAAATTCTGAACTTTAAAATTGTGTTGCAAATATATAATTATTCTGTTTATTCTCCAAAGTTTAGAGAACTCTGTGGCTTGGCGTCATTAGGGCATCTGAATGCGTTGAAACGTTATTATAAGGAAACGTTTGTAGTTCTAAGAAATACTCTTTCTGTGTAGTTTTCTTAGTAAGGCTTCTTTTAGGACACAGAATACAAGAAAAAAAAATTGGCAGGGGAATGGATACAGAAGATTATAACAAATGGAGGACGATTGGTGGCGCCAGAATTTGTGTTAATTTTGTGGCCACAATTTTGATACTTTTTTAATCCATCGAAAATGTTCGATTTGCCCCCGCTCATATTGCAAAACTGAGTACTGTATAAGTGGTATTTATGTGCTTGCCAAAAGCATTTATAAAATAAAATTATGCTCGACATGTTTTAGATTTAGAATTATTGCAAGAGGTTCCACAGGAACGACCGGCTCAAAATTATATTTTTCAGTACTAACCAATTTACTTCTCGTTAATTTGCGGTGGGTTGATATGTAAAATAAATGGATATATGTATCTGTATAGCTGACAAAATATCATATACTTAGTCAAAGTAAAAGAAGGTATTGAAAAAAATTCTACGTAGGTATATTGCAAGGGTACGGGATCATAGAAAAGAAAACAACTGGTAAACAAATTTTCTCATCTATCTAAAGGAATGACTTAAAAGAAAAGTTCTATTTTGGATCAAATGCGTAGTCAGATAACTTCATTCTGATGATTAAAAATTAAGGGCGCTGATGTGGAAGCGCAGGGAAGGAAGTGAAGAATATATTTTTCAATTTTGGAATTAAATTAAAATTAAATTTCAACGCTTCTAAAATATTTCGTCCCATATTTTGATATTCGTCTCATGTCCCTACCAAAATTATTTCTTGTATTTTGTCTGTTACCTAAAAGAAGCCTTATAAAAAAAAATTACACAGAGAGAGTATTTCTTAAAACTATAAACGTTTTCTTATAATAACACCTCAACGCATTCATTCGATTTTGATGTTTTTCACGACTTTAGCTTTAAACTTAATTACATTAAAATTTTTTTTATAAACAAACCATTTCACCAATCCCTTTATTATGAAGTCATTGATTTTGCCGTGCATCGGTTTTCCTTGTAATTGAACGATATCACTCACCTCATATAAACTTAGCGAGGCAACCCCCAAAAATCGCATATATAACGGTTTTTCCAACACAATTTTTAGTTAAGAATTTGCCGTTCGGTCAATTTGATTTAGTTGTGAAGTCGTTGATTTTGCCGTGCATCGATTTTCCTTGGAATTGAACGATATCACTCACCTCATATAAACTTAGCGAGGCAACCCCCAAAAATCGCATATATAACGGTTTTTCCAACACAATTTTTAGTTAAGAATTTGCCGTTCGGTCAATTTGATTTAGTTGTGAAGTCGTTGATTTTGCCGTGCATCGATTTTCCTTGGAATTGAACGATATCACTCACCTCATATAAACTTAGCGAGGCAACCCCCAAAAATCGCATATATAACGGTTTTTCCAACACAATTTTTAGTTAAGAATTTGCCGTTCGGTCAATTTGATTTAGTTGTGAAGTCGTTGATTTTGCCGTGCATCGATTTTCCTTGGAATTGAACGATATCACTCACCTAATATAAACTTAGCGAGGCAACTCCCAAAAATCGCATATATAACGGTTTTTCCAACACAATTTTTAGTTAAGAATTTGCCGTTCGGTCAATTGGATTTAGTTGTGAAGTCGTTGATTTTGCCGTGCATCGATTTTCCTTGGAATTGAACGATATCACTCACCTCATATAAACTTAGCGAGGCAACCCCCAAAAATCGCATATATAACGGTTTTTCCAACACAATTTTTAGTTAAGAATTTGCCGTTCGGTCAATTTGATTTATTTGTGAAGTCGTTGATTTTGCCGTGCATCGATTTTCCTTGGAATTGAACGATATCACTCACCTCATATAAACTTAGCGAGGCAACCCCCAAAAATCGCATATATAACGGTTTTTCCAACACAATTTTTAGTTAAGAATTTGCCGTTCGGTCAATTTGATTTAGTTGTGAAGTCGTTGATTTTGCCGTGCATCGATTTTCCTTGGAATTGAACGATATCACTCACCTCATATAAACTTAGCGAGGCAACCCCCAAAAATCGCATATATAACGGTTTTTCCAACACAATTTTTAGTTAAGAATTTGCCGTTCGGTCAATTTGATTTAGTTGTGAAGTCGTTGATTTGGCCGTGCATCGATTTTCCTTGGAATTGAACGATATCACTCACCTCATATAAACTTAGCGAGGCAACCCCCAAAAATCGCATATATAACGGTTTTTCCAACACAATTTTTAGTTAAGAATTTGCCGTTCGGTCAATTTGATTTATTTGTGAAGTCGTTGATTTTGCCGTGCATCGATTTTCCTTGGAATTGAACGATATCACTCACCTCATATAAACTTAGCGAGGCAACCCCCAAAAATCGCATATATAACGGTTTTTCCAACACAATTTTTAGTTAAGAATTTGCCGTTCGGTCAATTTGATTTAGTTGTGAAGTCGTTGATTTTGCCGTGCATCGATTTTCCTTGGAATTGAACGATATCACTCACCTAATATAAACTTAGCGAGGCAACTCCCAAAAATCGCATATATAACGGTTTTTCCAACACAATTTTTAGTTAAGAATTTGCCGTTCGGTCAATTTGATTTAGTTGTGAAGTCGTTGATTTTGCCGTGCATCGATTTTCCTTGGAATTGAACGATATCACTCACCTCATATAAACTTAGCGAGGCAACCCCCAAAAATCGCATATATAACGGTTTTTCCAACACAATTTTTAGTTAAGAATTTGCCGTTCGGTCAATTTGATTTATTTGTGAAGTCGTTGATTTTGCCGTGCATCGATTTTCCTTGGAATTGAACGATATCACTCACCTCATATAAACTTAGCGAGGCAACCCCCAAAAATCGCATATATAACGGTTTTTCCAACACAATTTTTAGTTAAGAATTTGCCGTTCGGTCAATTTGATTTAGTTGTGAAGTCGTTGATTTTGCCGTGCATCGATTTTCCTTGGAATTGAACGATATCACTCACCTCATATAAACTTAGCGAGGCAACCCCCAAAAATCGCATATATAACGGTTTTTCCAACACAATTTTTAGTTAAGAATTTGCCGTTCGGTCAATTTGATTTATTTGTGAAGTCGTTGATTTTGCCGTGCATCGATTTTCCTTGGAATTGAACGATATCACTCACCTCATATAAACTTAGCGAGGCAACCCCCAAAAATCGCATATATAACGGTTTTTCCAACACAATTTTTAGTTAAGAATTTGCCGTTCGGTCAATTTGATTTAGTTGTGAAGTCGTTGATTTTGCCGTGCATCGATTTTCCTTGGAATTGAACGATATCACTCACCTCATATAAACTTAGCGAGGCAACCCCCAAAAATCGCATATATAACGGTTTTTCCAACACAATTTTTAGTTAAGAATTTGCCGTTCGGTCAATTTGATTTATTTGTGAAGTCGTTGATTTTCCCGTGCATCGATTTTCCTTGGAATTGAACGATATCACTCACCTCATATAAACTTAGCGAGGCAACCCCCAAAAATCGCATATATAACGGTTTTTCCAACACAATTTTTAGTTAAGAATTTGCCGTTCGGTCAATTTGATTTAGTTGTGAAGTCGTTGATTTTGCCGTGCATCGATTTTCCTTGGAATTGAACGATATCACTCACCTCATATAAACTTAGCGAGGCAACCCCCAAAAATCGCATATATAACGGTTTTTCCAACACAATTTTTAGTTAAGAATTTGCCGTTCGGTCAATTTGATTTAGTTGTGAAGTCGTTGATTTTGCCGTGCATCGATTTTCCTTGGAATTGAACGATATCACTCACCTCATATAAACTTAGCGAGGCAACCCCCAAAAATCGCATATATAACGGTTTTTCCAACACAATTTTTAGTTAAGAATTTGCCGTTCGGTCAATTTGATTTAGTTGTGAAGTCGTTTATTTTGTCGCAATTCAACTGCAGTTGGAAGAAAAGAATGGAAACCTAGAAATTCTGCCTGCAGTACCGTTCGTGAAATCAAAATTCTCTTATAACTATAGTAATTTAAGTCGTATCGGAAATCTGTTTCAGGCATTCACTAACGGCAAAAAAACGGCAAATTCTAAGATAGTTAAATTTTATTTACAATCATTTTTTAAGAATTTTTCAAAGTTGTCCCGCTAACTTTATATAAAGTTAGCGGGACACCTTGTAATTTTTAAAAAATAAGAACGGCAAAATTATTTTTTCCACAACTTATTAACGGCAAAATAACGGCAAATTGTGAGCCTAGTCGTGTTGCGATTCGCCGAAGTTGTCCCGCTAAGTTGACGTACGTAAAAACCGTGGGCTGATTGTAGTTAAAAAAGAATTATAACTATGTAGCTGTAGAGAGTGGAGAAAGTGCTAACGTGTCAGTCTATAAATCCGGAGGTCCAAGCTTTGAGTCCCGCGAAGGCGACCCATGGTTATTTTCTGCGGACAACAGATTACGATAAAGAAAATGCTATGGGGTTGCAGAGTAAATGTTACTGCTTCAGAATCCACTTTAAATTGTAGGTCCATTGTAATCTCTGTCTCGAATCGGGTGAAGTTCTTTTCCCGCCCCATGCCCCACGAGGGCTTACGGGAACTAGAGAGAGAGAGAGCTGTAAAGATAGCCTAGTATAGCACTCGCACTTTTATTAAACCGATTCGAAAATTTCTACAGTTGACTACATAAAAAAAGATGATTTTTTGACATTTCTGACAAGCGTCTAAAAATAATAAGTCATCAAAGTGGTTTTAAAATATTCTTCAAAAAAGAAAAAGATAAGGGCCTATTCTGCTAATTTAGAAAATGGTTACTAGTGGAGTGTCTTTAATTCACCGGCTTAAATTATAGCCATTGTGAAAACCACTTTACTAAAAAGTCGTATTCTACAAACTCAGTGGCCATCGATCAAGCATGCAAAAAAGTAGCTTTTTGCCGGAAAAGAATATTTCTTTATTTAGTTTTCACTGAAATAAAGACGTTACGTTACCCCTACTTTGCCGGAAAAGAATATTTGTACATACCTACATTTTCGACTTTTTCATCGTATTAGTTATTAAAAATGGGCAATACCACATCGATATATCGAAGTATCGATAGTACACTTCTAATACATCGATATCTTAGGTCGATGTTTTCAACACACGATAATTGCTATAATCGATATTTTTTCTTCGATACTCAGACAGTATCGAAGTTTGAAACAACTTGGCAAAAAATTAAAAAAAATAGAATCTTTTTTGAAAACCGGGTCAATTCTTTCTTGTGCCTGTGATATTCAACCGTTAGTTGTTTTTCATTTTAGGATTTTTTCTTGTGCGCAGACTCTGTGGTACTCGACCGCTATTTGTTTTTCATTTCACGACCACTCAAAACTAAACAAGTCGATGGTTAAGTGCATAAAAGCTATATCTCCAATTATCTTGGTTTTGAGCTAAAAGCTTTTGAAAATGGACGTCAACATGTAATGGAAAGTAGAAGTTCCAATTTCGAGAAACTTCCTACAGTAGTAATTGAATCAACGTGTTAGTCCTTGTGTGTTGCTTACTTCACAAAAAATAGTAAACATTTTATTAAAAATGTAGATGGTTATAGATTTGGGTTATGTGTTTCGTTGATGTACACCATTTGTCAAGTCTATAACTTCCGATAGAGTCTACATAGCAATATAACGTTTGGGCAGACTAAAATATAGGCCTAAAGGAATTGTTTTATCCAAAAACCTAAAGGTTATTACAAATTGGAGATGCAACATTTGTGCTACTTGTTATCAGCAACTGAAGCATCGATAGAGTTCTAAATCTGTATTTTTTTCTTCTGTAAGATTAGGAAGCAAAGACAGGAGGGACAATTTTTGCAGCTTGATACGAAAAAACTTATTCTCATTCGGTTTATTGAAGTCATTAAGCAACATTTCGTACGCGAGTATGTGTGAGTGTCAGAAAGGCAGGTGAGCAAAAACACCAATTAAAATTATTGTGCGTAAATTATAATTCCAACAAATGCTTTGTTTCAAACTTCGAATGAACACCTTAATAGTTGGGCTACTAATCAGGCCTTAGATGGACAAATGACACTAAGTGCCACACAACCAGACAGATCTGGCCTAAGCTGGATATGAGACTATCGACTTAAGAGATCTGCGGTTCTTCATTGACGCCTCTAGATGATTTAACTAAGAAGTTGCCGGGTTTTCGGTTCTAAAGTGTCGTTTTCTGGACGGCCACCCATACCTACCTCCCTACCTGTGTAGCTCCAGCAAAGCAAAAACAAGTTCCATCATTCCGCATCACAGGGTTGCCCCGCGGGCTTTAAGCTACATCATAAAAAAGTTGTTATAACCTTCGTTTAGTAAGACCTTTGTTTTGTCTCCATACGTTCTTCGGGTGATCGGAAAATTTAACCCACATAGAGCTGTTTTTCTGAAGAATGTGGGAAATGTCGCTTATTGCTCTATTGAGAGCAGGTTGACTTAGCTCAATGTTATAAACTCAATACTCACGGACTTTTGGTAACAACCATAAGCATAAAAGTATAATGATGCGTAAAAGAAGGAAAAATAATTGCTGTAATTTATTTGATTAAAATTCCATTCTTTTACCTTGAGAAGCCCTAGAATACTATCTGATCTCCTTGGCGAGGTAAAATATTGCCTAATGGCATTCTAAACTTCTTCCGCAAATACTCGTAATAAGGGGAATATTTGCTTAAACGCATATTCGAACAGCAACCCGTAAATCCACCTTTTTTTCACATGCTTCCTCTAAAAGATTATTACATGTTTAAGCCGTCCAAAATGCAGTTATAACTTTACGTCCACTTCATCTACGTATATCCACAAACAGGGATGACGTATGTAAATTATTTTGATCGCATATACTCGTCTTCACACTTTAAAATCACTTTAATTACTAGAAGCTAAGTCATAACAACATCATTTTAGCAGTGGCTACATAATTTCTGCCAAAGTGGCTATTATAACCACTTTTGAGAGCCATTTCGTCAGTGGAATACGAAATCGGGTAAAAATAACAACCATATAGTGACTTAGGTAAAATAGCCACTGCATAGCCAGTGGCCAAGAACAGCAGAATAGGTCTCAATGTCTTTTTTTCAAATATTCAATAATTATATGAGAAAAGGTGAGATGTAAGTGGCACTTTAGCGCGGTTTGCGAAATAAAAACTCTCTTTCCAGTGTTTTTGAAATAAAAAAAAAGTTAATAATAAATTAATTTATCGTACCCAAGTAAAAAAAGAAAAACAGAATACAAAAATACAATAAGCAGGAACAGTACGTTACGGCCTAAGGTCCAAGGTGTCCAAGTATTCCAGCAGTTCCGCAGTGATGCTCCACAGGTCTTTTGCGTGCCCTGGTTGGGCACGTAGATCACACTTATTTAATATGTGGCTCAGCGTTTGATGGCTCGCACCGCGGCCACATACCGGTGAGTCGTAAATACCCCATTTGAAAAAGGGGTTGGAGCATCTGCCGGCAAGAAGCTCTTTTTTCACATCCAGGAGTTGCCAAGCAGAAGCGTAGGTTGTCCACCGTTGCTACTGTTGCAGGTTGGCTATATTCACGGTAGCCACAACAGAAGCAGCTCGGGGAAAATTTCTTTCTAAAGATTCTGCGGCGGCTATGGAGGTTGGACTTGGGCTGAAGGTTCTGTAGCAGTCCTGGAAGAAGGTGCTATTTGAAAAATAATAACTAGCAGTTTCTCAGGTATGGTGTTGGAAGAGATGGAAGACTCTAACGAGTTGGCTATCTCCGCGGTACACGCCTCAGTAGAAGATGAAGACCTGCCTTTCGAAGGGTTACCGGAGAAAGTTACATGTCCTGGCTCCGGACTTCTTCATGCTTCATGTCCGGAACACTTCATTGCCGTGGGTAGAGAAGGGGTGAAGGTTATGAATAACGCATGGACCAGGAAGGAATACTCGAGACAGTGGAACAACATTTATTCCTGCAGAAATTTTAGGGTTCTGGCATTGACTCATATAACCCATGATAGCGACGACAGTGGGATAGCTCCCCATCCGCTCCGGGGGACTGTGAGGGGACGAAAAGGTAGACACTCTGTTCTGTTTCGGCTAATCCGAATAGGTGGTTTTAGTGAGTAAGAATCTTACACTACCAGAGGGTAGGGGCTGTCCGGTGTCTTTTGAAAGATTTTCATTTCTCCTGTTGAAAAAGAGCGGCATGAAATTGCCTTTTCCATATACTATCAATTAGTTTTAAAAACACTGTTCTGAAAAAAATTTGTAGTGCTTTACGAACCGCAAAAGATAGTTGCATAGCTGTGTCATTATAAGTAGTTCAGTTAACTATTATGAGAATTTTAACTATTAATAGATTAACCTTAATCAAGCCATTGGTGGAATAATCAATTACGTGTTGGTCTTCCATCCCGGAGGTCCTGTGTTTGAGCCCCACTATCGGCGACTCAAGGTTGTTTTGCCCTGACTAGAGATTACGATAAAAAGCCATTGCGGATTGCAAAGTAATGTTGGTGGTTCGGAATCTACCTATCTATCACTTGCAATAATTGTCTCAAGACTCCTGCCCCATGCGCGACACTTGCAATAATTGTCTCAAGACTCCTGCCCCATGCGCGACACATGGGGAAATTCAGAGAGATATACTACTATCGACGTGCAAGGAAGTGAATTCATAGAGGCTTAAAATTTGGTATAGATGCGATTAGAATAAACATAAGAGATGAAATTATATCTTTGTTAACCCAACAATTTAGTTTTTTTTAATGCGCAAAATAATATCTATCTTAGCAACAATCTGGCTCGAAAAATTTAATTTACAAATAAGTCAAATAGATGAGTGTATACCGCAAAAATTAATTTAAATTTTTCCCATTTTTAATACATTTTGTATACCTTAATATAATATTTTTCTTCAGAACTAGGGAGTATTATGTGTATATGGAACTAAAAGAAAATTTGATTTATTTTTATTAAATCCACTTGACTAGATAAAAATCTTAAACAATATCTTATGTGGTATAGAATAAATTACTTAAACAAAATTATCGACGTATTAGGTATTACTAAAAGTCTCAGTACTCACGTGTTTTGTTTTCCATGTTAACCATTGGAGTTTCTCGTTGCCTTTCTTAAATTCGAATGGTTTCGGATTATTTTTGAATTTTTGATAATTTTTATTTGTTTAATTTGCTGCTTTGAAGCAGCTATATTATATAATATATATATTTTGTAAAATGTTTACTAATTTTTTTTTTCTAATCTTATAACTAATTGACGATATTTTCATGTTTATGGAATTGAGTATAGAACAGGTGAGAAATTATTTTGAATATTCTAAAAATATAATGAATTCTTCTGGTAGCAGATAGAAATTAAAAATTTCTTTATAATTTCATAATAATATTTTGAAATACAGTTGTACCTGCTACTCTATAAAATAAATTTTGTTTAGAAAAATACTACTTTGTTTCAAATATTTTTTCTTTAAGTTTGAATTTTGCTTTTACACATTTTAAAAATTTTCTTTTACCATAATTAATTTTAGTATTGTCATTTTGATATGTATCTAATTTTAATGGTTACTTAAGCAGTTTTCGAATTATTTTAAAATTAAATTAATAAAACGTGGATCAATCATGTGATGAGTTAAATTAAATTTACAAATGTTTGCAGAGTTGAAAGATTTTTAATTTGAATTAATTCGAGTTGCACTAAAGCGAATTAAGTTCAGGAATTCCTAATTAGTAGTTTATTGTTTTCAACGAGTCACCTTATATATATCGCAAATTCATTTATCAGCACAATAAACGTGAAAAAACTCTAATTAACACTTTTAAGGTGGAATTGATTTTTACCTACCGAATGTATAGTAATAATAACTTTATTTCTGGCTAAAGTACACACGATTGAACAATCTTTTATAAGTAGATCATTAATTGGGTTTTTCCTAGATAATAACGTACAATAAAATACGCAAACGAGAAATCGAAAAGCAGAAAAGGAGAAAAGAAAAGAGTCAAGAGAAGAATTCATAATACAAATTTATATTTGCTGCCTCTAAGGTTTCAGTTGAAAGTTAAGAGTAATTTACGTGAATACATATAAGCCTCTTGAATGCACTGATGATGCTCGCAGTCTTGCTATTGTGCGGTAGTAAATTCCATAAACAGAAGATCTGAACAAGATAAGAGCCCTCCATGACTGATTTATACATATTTATGGCATTACTAAGATTTTATTTTTTTGCGATGTCGTGAAGTAGAATAGTTTCCTCAGGTAATGCGGCTTGTTTGAATGTAACAAGCTATATGAAAACACCAAAAGTCTTCGTTTAAGATGACCTGAAAGAGAACAATCAAGCTATTGAGTTTGAAGGTGTGAAACATGATCAAAACATCGCAGTTTAAAAACAAATCGAACACAGTAATTGAAGGCACAGATATTATCCAGATTAGGAAAAATAAGACTTCTATAAGTGAAATGTGGTAATTTAAGAGTTTCTATGTGTTTAGCCGCAAGATTCTGGGTAAGATGTGAGCAGAGAACCAAAGCCTTTGCAATCCAGCGTACATCTTCTTACACAAACATTATCACAGCACTTTATATTATGATTGAGTACAATTCCAAGATTAGTGAGTTTACTTGGCATCGCAAACATAGGGGATTTCAATAACATCGAAATCAGAATTATAGAAAGTCATGTATTAAGATTTATGTAGGTTTAATAATAGCGCATTGTTTTCTGCCCACGTATTAATTTTATCTAGACCGTCATTTACGTGAACAACGAAATCCTCTGGGAGACCGATGGACCTGCTTTGTATAGCTGTACATCGTCTGTATAAAGTTGGATCTTCGGATCATATACCACATTTGGCAAATTCTTGATATAAATACTAAAGAGCTATGTACCTAATATTGAACCCTGAGGCACCCCACGCAGCAAAGGCAGTTCATTCGATGTTGCATTATTGACCCTAACATACTATTTTCGCCCGCCAAGGAACTTCGGATCAAGGTGATGGCAGACGTATCAAAGCAAAAGGATGTCGAAAGATTTTGGCAAAGAATGTTGATATCAACACATGTCGATTTTCTGAAAAATGAAAGACCGTTATGGCGGTAAAATTTCCCTGGTCCGTAGCTCTCCTAATATCGCAGATTGCTTATAAAATCGCCGATTTGTAGCTGTGGGATAAGCGAAATTTAGATTACTAACATGGACGGATGTCTAGAGGAAGTTCTGGAGAAAACCTCTTAGGTATTGGCAAAATTATTGCACCCTTTCACACATCAGGAAAACGGGGCATGGTCAAGCCCGCATTAACAATGCTTATGATATAATTTCTTATAAACGGCAACAATAATTTGATAAATCCTGGTTCCAAACTATCAGGGACCCATTGCTTTTGATTTAATTGAGTGAATGGAGGAAATAAGCTCACCCATAGTACCCCGCGAAAAATAAAGATTTCAGAGAATTTCCGAACAACAGACCACTTTTGGAATGAAAATTTCGGGCATGCGGTTGATTAAGACCGCTGCTAACTGAGGTGAAGTAAGTATTTAGTTCATCAGGTTCAAGAGTACAATCTGTTTTATCCACCAACTTACCTCAAATTCCGCCTTAGACCGCAGTTCTGCATCGAATTTACGGCTATAGTAATGATGCTTAACAAGACGAATGGCACTATTGACTTTGTTACAGGCAATTTTATACGACAGGCTGAGAGTAAAATGACTACTACAAGGTCCGAGCAAAAGTGGGTTAGAAAATGTTCCGCGGCAAAACGACCCGCGTGAGTTTCCGGGCAAAAACGAATCAGAAAAAACTCCGGGCTAAAATGACTTAACTACTTATATGCGGGACGTATGAATCTCTCATCAGTGTACATTTAAATCTGATCAGAGATTCATACATCCCGCAAATTTCATGGTGAGGTGATCGGGCATTAACCCTTCGCTTTCGTCAGTATGCTTCTTTTGTCGGGTATTCTACCCTCGCAGTACTTCACGACCTGGTATGTAGCTTAGAAGGAGCTAGATGTTTTCAATAAAGAAATAGCTTTGGTGATATTCCTTGACATTCCCTGAGGGGTAAGACCTTCTGTTAATGGATAGACGCAACGCTCAGATCACGCAACCTCACAGAAAATATTTTAGAAATGATGATCTGAGACGCCGCTGACAGTAATTGCACTCAGAATGATTTTATCTTCACTCTTGTGATTTATTATCTCTTATGTGGCTTAACGAAAGGGCAGGGCTGACGATATTTTCATTTTGAAAATTGGTGACTCCGGTAACCGTCCAGCGATACATCTGCAAGAAGCACTTGATAGGGTCGAATAATGGTGCCGAGAACTTGACCTTAAAATCATCCCCGACAAAACCGTAATTCTTCTCTTCACCAGACAGAGAATTTTGGTGTGATAGTTAACTTAGCTTCCTAGAAACTACACCAATTTTCAGGGAACATCAATGCCACTACACGGGGAGAAAAAATTCATTTTATACGGAAACTCCGGTAAAAATTACGGTCCTTATCGTAATCGAGTTGCACCTGTCAGCTACCTTAACGATGAGCCCGGAAAAAATTGTGTATTAGGCGGTAAATTTTTCGTAAATCGCAGGAAATTTTACGGTGCTGTTTCGTAAATTTTGCCTATGAACAATGGACCCTAAATTTTATGGTGCTGCTGCTTAAATGTTGGCAGAATGTTTTACTTGCAAAAAGATTACGGTGAGTAGACTTGTCATTTTTCCTGAAATTCGCTCTGCATGTAGGTAATCCTGCAATCGTATTGGTATGTTCATACGAGATATTAAAGAGGGACTATTTGATCATCTCCGACAGTCAGGCGACGATGAAAATCACTCAAAATTGGTCTGGGAATGCCAAGAAACTGTTGATGTACTGGGAATAAGAAATCTAGTCTACTGCGTCATCAGGGTTTCTTTGGTAACGGAAAAGTGATCTCTGCTATGTTACTAATGGCACCCGAGTCGGCGAGTGGGAATCAACCTGCGTTACTAAAAGGACCGTACGGAATTGAACAAGCGAGAGGCATAAATGGTACTGGTGATCTGCGCTGACCAAGCTCATTCTAAAAGCCTTCAGAGAGTAGAACTATGGAGCTCCTATGATTCGGCAGACGGAACGTGAAACTAATCACCAGTTCAATTGCCGCGAAGAATATCAAGTGTGTTTACGGTACCCATCTTTGATCCCAGAGGTTTGGAAAGCAATTTGTTCTGCGAGTTGTTGTAGTTTTTAAAGTGGATTGGCTTTACTTAAGGAGTTAGGAGGGTTAGCAAAAAAGGTCTTACGGGATGCGGCCCTTCAGCATCTCACTCTTCCGCATAAACATAGCTTAAGCTAATCTAGCTATATCCCAATATCATCCAGATGAGTTTGCCGTGATGTATCTTATGAAAGCAGGTTTAATTGTAGTTCCTCGTGAAGAAGTAGAACAGTAGAAAAAACAGTTTGTAAAACTCAAAGGTATTTAAAATAAGTAACCTAGTAAAAAGGCGGGGGGGGGGGGGGGGGGAGTGGTTCGGATTCCATCTTAAATTGTAGGTCCACTTGCAATTATTGTCTCGAATGTAAAGTGGTAGATAATTAGTCTTAAAATCCATTAATTGGAGGATCTAGATATTTTTAAACCACCAGCGAAACGTGCAAGACATATGAGGACGCCTTCATTATATCTCGGATTGTCCTGTTTAATGTGCCAAAACGTAAGCTTTTTTGATATAAACCCATCGTTCAAGTGTTTCAATTTTTAGCAAGTCTAATCATCAAAATACATTTCACCAACAAATTTTGTGGTTTGGGTTAGTACATTTAATCTGCGTTATGAGAGTAGAGAAATACTATCAAAAATCTGGGGGGGGGGGGGGGTTGCATCATTAAACCCACGTGCTACTGAATTGTACTCGGTGGAGGTCCTCGAACGTTATTCTATTGCAATGCAAATGTCTTTGATGAATTAATATGATACACTAAATAGCCGATATTATCGCACCATGTGCTATTTATGCCCTGAATGAATGTCCTAGGGTTGAATAGTCAATACCCCAACTTATCGTTCAGCTGGGTAAAAAAACATCGACAAGTGTTTCTTTTCTGAACATATTATCATTAAACGACCCGAATTGACCACACTTTAAAGGAAGTTTTGTCTTCTTTACAGTCAATATGCTACACAGGATTTTCAACATTTTTAGTTAAGTCCAAAATTTGTTCAACGTCAATATCTTCTTTAAAAGTGAAAAGCGAGCACCTGACTGGAAAATGTCTCCATTTTTCATGGATTACGTAAACATCCGCAGCACTAAATCCCTGAGTAGCTTTTGGCTCAAATACGATAAATCGAAAAATATGATTTAAGAAAACGGGCGTTCATCCTCTATTCATGTGCAGAATGTCTTAAAATACATTTCCAGCGGAAGTGCATCATCTCGAGGAAAGAATTCACTTTCGATATGCATCTCACTTCTCTATTATTCGCCCATTCCACCATGCACGGCATCACATTCATCTTCTCAGCAGTTTTCCTTGCATTCAAAATGAAAAACCTTTTCCCCAGCTCTAAGCCATGTAAGAACCTAAAGTGGCACTCAATGTTACTTTTTATATGCGTCAGCAAATTTTGTAGAGATCTGTAACAATCCACTTGTACCCTCTACCTTGTGGAGTAGTGCAGTTGAATTTGCGCCACACTAACCGACTGCCTTGTGGTTTTGGTCCGAGGTCCTGGGGAGATCAACACTCCCATTTTGGTATGCACATAATTAAAGTTTTCTTGTCAGAACCGAGTATTCTTCTTCCTTTTACTTAGTTTTAATGAAAATTGAAAATTTGAGAGCAAATAACTGTGAAGGAGTTTGTCTTCGCTCCACGATAAAAATTTCAAGTTTTCTTAATTAGGAAAATTTTCTATGGAGAATTTGAATAAGAACGTGCTTCGATTTCTAAATAAAAGGAAATAAGTAGTCTACACGTTTTATAGTACGAAAAATAAGTAGTATGGGTTTATGGGGCCTTCTCTTCCTTAGAACTAGTTGTATTCACATTATAATAGAGGAAATAATTTTATTAATAATCGTGTCACACATATTTTCTGTAAAAACAGAGGGAAATCCACCATGCTGGAACGGAAACGAGGGTAAGTGGGTATCAACTTGTTTAACCTTTGCATCAAACTGACAACCTTCATTTAGTTGGAAACCCTTTAAGCAGACAGAACTACATTAACTGAGCAATAAGTTATTCCTAGAAAACAGACGTTCAGGCATTTAATATGCATCCGTTTTTTACAAATTGATAAAACACTTTTAGCCAGACCGTACCATACTACAAAATAAATGTCGATTTACCTCAGGGTTCAGTTCTTTCACCAATCTTATTTCTTCTTTACCTATATTCTTTTGTCTCTTACTTTCAATCCATTCATAGTTTAGGCGATAACAGGATCCTTTATTTCACGTACTCTTTGATTCAGATGTTTTCTGATAATCTGGACGCTGTATAGAATTTTGGATGCTACCGCAGCTATAAACACCAATTCATCCAATTTGCTTTCAAATTTTCACGATGTTTCCGGCAGAATTGGTGATGTTTCCACCTCTCCTGAGATTTTTCACGCGGAATTTGTTCAATGCGTATTCTGGTTATGAATGATATTCGGCGTTCTGTCAAGAAGATCTAGGCTGATTTGGTATCCTGGCCAACTGTCGTTTCAAAACTCCCCTACCCTCATGACTCGTCTTAGAATCTCATTGATGATTCTGGGAACATACTAATACATCCATATCCATAGATCGTAGAGTTCCCCTCCACGGTTCGTGGGGGAAAGTCTTCAGACTGGTCCCGTGGTACTCTAATTGGTTTGGAATTTTGCTACGTTCGTTTACAACATTTTTATCCTCCCAGAGGACTAGAAGAGCGGAGAACGGCGCTATGGAGGAGGTTTCCCGAAGTAACTTTATCCGGTGCCACATCTACCCTCTGGGAACACTCAGCCAATTATGTTCTAGTTTGATTTTCTCTCTTCTTTTATTTGATGCAATATATCGAAACTGTGCATCAATGTCATCCGATGTATCAGTTAGAAACATCGATGTTTCCTCAAAATCGAGTACTTTTTTTAACATTACATCACTAAGCTGTAGTGATATTATGTAATCATACAATATATTATACTAGGTGTCGTTTTGATACACAACATGCCCGACTCAGAGTGGACTCATAATAATTTATTTTGTTCAAGAAATCTATGTAACTAAGGAAAAAAACGACTTTTTATGTATAATTCGCTGATTCGGGTGTTGTCGCCCAACAACCAGCTGATTACCAAGCGAACGATATCATATTAGAAAATTTACATCGGAGAAGCTCTGTAATTTCCTGGTTACCACCGCTACCTGTATATTGTCTCGTATTGTGGCAACTTATTTTCCCACTTTTGTCCATCTTTCTTGCGCTTATTGAATTTTCCGCAAGGTTAACGGCAGCATTTTAGAAGTTTTCAAAGAGTCTCCATTCTTGTTATATTTATAATCTCTATTCTTTGCCCACACTCGTACAGACTTGTTAATGGTAGCTTAATGAAAACGGGATTTTGTGAATACTGAGTTCGGAAATACTATCGATATGACACACTGCTTTGAAATTAGCTGTTCGATTTTTTATGAAAATACATCGATTCATGAAGTAGATAAGTAATTTTTCAAAACATCGAATTGCTTCGATGTATCGAATTGCTTCGATGTATCGAATTATAAACATCGAGTGAATTCGATGCATCGATGTATGTATATCGAAAATCCCTATCTCGGATGCGGTTATTTTGTTCGTTCGTTGAGGTTTAGTTCTAGGTTCAGTTTCGGAATTTTGTCAAAATGTTTGGAAAATATTTTTAGAGCTGGCACTCACTTGGAGGCATTTCAAAATTTCTTGTATTTTTTTTCAGAAATTTGTTATTTTTTTTTTAGCCATTTTGTCGTTTTTATCATTAACCTTGTTTCTTTTTGTTTTGATTCTAAAGCGCCATTATACATAAAAAAATTAGTATGACCCAATTAACATCAACATTATGTCACTTTGACCAGAAAGATCTTTTCTGCCGAGATTCTATAATGTTCTTAAGAAACCAATCGAACCTTAGTTTATTGATTAAAGCCGAAATGTCTTTGGGGCTATCTTAGCTATATCTGTCGTAAATAAGAAAGCCTCTCTGAGAAGTCTGAGCCTGATTCACAGTGGCAGGGAATTCGCTCCGCTATTTTCTTCTCTCCCAAACAGAAGCAGCAGTCCTCCACAGCCAACCCAATTTTTTTTAGTGTCAACGGGGCAATGACAAGGGAAAAGTCGTGCTAGAAGCCTTCTCTCTGGTTTGCTAAGAGGGAGCAGCGCCTCTGTTTTCTTTTTTAAGTGGGTTATGAACCTTTTTAAGGGGTTCCTCTACTCTCGCGGTTTCAAAAAATCTATTTTTTTTTTAATTTCAATCTATATGTATCTGAGAATACGCCACAAAAAGGATTTCATGAAAATCACATTCCTTTGCATGTTTCCGGAAACAGAAAGGTACCCGTCTCCGGCCGTTTCCGAGAAACTAAGCGCGGCGCGCCACGACGGCTGTCCAGTTAAAAATCATTGTCTAAAGAATTTACCGGTCCGTTCTTGAGAACAATGTGGACAACCAAAAACATCAACGTGATGAGGAATGAGAACTCTTCGGCCCCGGTATAGCAGATTAACTCGTAAGTTACTACAATCAAGTTATACAACGTAATTTATCATTAAACGCGTTTTCCCGAAAGTAGTGTTTTTTTAGCTGCCGAGTAAGAGTTCTCATAAAAGTATTGGTCCGATTTCAATAATTTTTTTTTCAATTGTTCAGAAAACATACCGCTATGTTTTCCCGAGTACGATTTACAAAATTTTATTTTGTTCCACTTTTATAGCCTCTAATAGGTCAAAAAATGACGTAAAAATTGGAAATTTTACAAATTGTTGCATAACTTTTACAAATTGCAAAATAAAAAAATCTGTCTCGGGAAAACATAGCCAACATAACTATGATTATAAGGAATATAAATTTTCAGATTACAGATTACCCAATTGGCCACAACTTTGCTTAAGCGGGACCCATGCAGTTTCAACATCAATGTCATCAATGACGTTTCAAGGTCGCGAGAGTTATTTTTTTTTCATCTTAAAAAGTAAAATTGAAAATTCAAAATATGTATCTTCGAAATAAAAAAAAAATTAAAATGTATTCAGTAGATCCTTCGCAATTTATTCTCCAAAAAACCGCTCAATTTCAGGCCTCGAGAGTAGAGGACCCCCTTAAGTCGTAAGTGATTACGTCCCAGGTTCGAATCCCACTGATAGCGATCTGTTTGGTTTCTGCTGACCGATAAAAGGGCCACGTGGTTGAAAATGTCAGTGGTTCGGAATCCACTTAAATTGCAATCGGGGTATCAAATCGGGTAAAGTTCTGTGTTTTTTAGAGAGAACGTCCTATTATAGTATTATTATTAAATCTGAATCTGAGGGCATATATTATATTTTTCTTACTTCCACCAGGGACATCCATTGTGACGGGGTACTATTATGGTCTTAGGCCACCCAATAGAACCTTAGTTCCTTTATTCAGCTTGAAATGTATGTATGTCAGATAAACAATGACACTTTAAATATCATTGGATACTATGGGTTTAAGACACATTTAGCAAACCTAGGGGTGGGTAGGTGAAGAGGGTGACATGTAAAAGTAACCGGAAACTACACTCACTTACCAAAAGTCTGAGCAACGCCGGGCATACGCAGCTAGTTTTTAATAAAATCAATAGAAGAAAAAACAACACGATCCCTTAGAGGGAGTAGTTACCAAAACCCGGATTTTGGTGAGTGCACCGAGATTGGCGGCTGCCACACCACTTTGAAACCATCGCGGAAACCCGGTTTCGACAACCAACCTAATAAAAACTTCAGATAGAAAATTTATAATGAACATTATGAAATTATGTATAAAGGCGGATTTAGAAATTTTCTCTAATATTTTGAACTATATTAGAACTGGGCATCGACACGGCTAGTGAAGACAAAACAGGAAAAAAGTCATTCTATGCATTTTCAGTATTCTTCTGGTGGTTGCCGATGTAAAGCTCATTGGATTTCGAATTCTAGCCCTAAGTAGGGGTAATACGGAGAGTAAGTTGGCTTAATTTTTGCCTACTTGGTTTCGTTAGAAAAAACACTTTTTGCAAGTTTGAGATATAGTAGAATATCGGTTGTTTCTCACCCTCATTGTTCATTGTTCTTACGAAATTGCTAGCCTAATTCCTTGTAGACATGTCAAGTCGAGTCGTTCTTACCTCGAGGTTAAATTTGAATGTACCGTAAAACTACGAAGCAGAACAACACGAAAGTGGAACGCAGGCCCGTAGAGATAAAATTCGGGCCCGGGGGGTACCACATACGAGCCCCCGCGAAAGGAATTTCGGGAGCGGGACTAAGCGTTTACGGGCCCATATACAATCGAATGAGTGACTTTCAATTTAAAATCTGTCTAGTATATAAAATTTTTTCGATCGTGAAACATTTTTTATATATATAATTCAAATGAAAAATTTGTTCTGTTGAGGACTTAGATGACGGGGTCCCTTATGAAAGCCCGGGCCCGGGGGGTTTACCCCCTTGGCCCCCCCTCTCGGCGGCCCTGGTGGAACGGTTTACCAACTTCTGTTTTCCCTACTAGAGAGAAAGTTAGGGCTGAACGTAGTAACGGGTTAATTGTGTAACACTGGGTGTAGAGATAAGAGGTCAGTATTTTAGTAAGTAAATGGGGCTTAGAGCAATTAAAGAAAGGTTGTAAAAAGGTTACATGCACGTATGTTACCACAGCCCCGCTTTCTTATCAAAAGACTAAATATGGAGAATTCGAAGTATAAGTCTTAACACGGTTTACTTTAAAGTTCGTACAGACCGTGTTGTAGTAATGATGCACAACTGTTTATAAAAGATGTCTTTAATGTGTCCACACGTTTTATGCCTTCCGCAGATTTGATAAAGTGCGCATAATTCAATTAAATCTACTTTCTACATTCAGTGTAATGAAAAAACGACCTTTCACCGGTAATTTATATTAACCACCTTGTAATCTTTTCATTGAAATCAACAACATTTTCTTAACACAGGCATTTCCTTAATAATACAAGTTCACATAAGTTTGTAAAACCCACCATCGGTGATATTTATTTTCGTCTTTAGTAACGATATTTCTAGATTTCATAGAATAATTGAAGTCCATTACGACTTCTTGTCGTTTGAAGTATTTCCGTGGCACGTAAGATTGACTGCAAAGTCTACCGTTATAAATAGATCTAATTATATTGCAACTTCGGAAAGTAGTTGAACTTAGCTTCTACATAAATTGCTCTACTGTTCATTAAACACCTTTGGGAGGCACGGCAGTATGGGCAATCCATAAGAGTTCGCAGAGCTCCCGCCAGTAGAGTGCTTATTTATTTGTGTTTATTTCCGTATTACAAATTGCATCATTAAACTGCATTGGCGGCGGTGAACAACTTTGGGCATGCATCACAACTTATACTCGCAATTGCCTCGAATGGGCTCCGTTCTCCGTTTATAAAATGCTTTACTACAAGAGTCTGGGCTTTAGAAGGTACTCAAGGAAAATCCTCTGCAACAACAGCCACACCGAGGCTTCTACAAAAGTTTAACCTTTCGCAGCATACCCCCATCCACTGTCTGTAAAATCTACTTGGTTGCAACAACTTTTGCCGCGCTATTCCGCCTTGTTATTGTCTCGAAGAAGCAAGACTGGGAGTGGAACGTTGCAGACCTTCCAACCATTATGCATCTCCGGGTCCCGGCCCTTTATACTCCCAGCTTCCATGTATATGCCGCTATGTTTTCACATTTTTCTACCGATGCAAGCAATTCAGTTCACATTTCGCCTTAATAGGAGATGTAAGACTGTTGCACAAAACGGAAAGTACCGTACGAGATGGTTTATTGCTTTCTGTTAAGGGTTGTTAATGGGTTTCGTTCAGCAACACACAAACATTTATTTGTCCGGAATTACATGGTGCACATTCTGCTTGGGTACCCCGTCCTGCCGCAAGTCGCTCCTGCTCTTCATTTCGCTATACTCGTCGTTGCCACCCCTATAAAATGGTCGATAAAATAACAGATAACAGACAACAAATCTTTCAGGCAATATCCCAGCCCTATTCGTCTTGAGTTCCCCGCCCGCAATCGGAATGCACTGCCATCAAGCGAATGGAAAGGGTTCAAGTCGAAACCGAAATAAAATTGTACGATTGGAAAGGATCTGTTTCAAGGGTAATCGTAGAAATATCTGATGTCTGTATCTACGGGGACATTTCCTTTTTTCCCTGTTTTGGCTTTAGATCCCGGCCTCTGGAGGCCCCTTCTAGCTTCATGTCTTGACGCAATCTGTGAATCACGAAATGGTAGCCCAAAATCGAAAACAATTTTCATCTGATTCAACAAATATGAATCCGCCATCGATTGCCTTTCAGTGTTTTCGGGACTGCCATAAAAATTTTCTTTTCTTTTCGAAAGACGACGACCGTAATTCAATATTGCATGCATGTCTGCTGAAATGACAATATTCGAGCAGATATTTCCTCATAAATTTGCATGTCGTTCCGTTCGAATTGGGAACGTTTTAGTGCACGTTCCCAATCCTATTGAAATCTAAATTTCAAGTCGAATATGTTTTGCCACATCTTTATGGTCCGAAGCAATGCGATAGCAGCATTATATCATACAAAGTCGCCAAATTATGAAAAATTGTATGAAATGTGTTTCAATGTTCTCGTTTGTTATATAAAATGGCTTTAGGAAGCTATCAAAGGGCAGTCTGGTCCAGCATCTAAGGTTATATTCGTTTTGTTCAGTTTATTTGAAACCAGTTCTCCTCCAAACATACCTACGTACGTAATTACATCGGGTCGAGTAGAAACCAATAATTCTATGATTTGCGGTTCAATTCATATGTAACCGTACTTGAAATTGCTATTATTAAATAAATAAAAATTCCTGTGTGTGTTGCTTTGTGCAATTTATCGATATATAATCAAATATTATGGATAATGGGACGAAAATACTATTTTGCTAAACAAGCATAAAACGTGGAGCGTAGGACATGCCTCAAATGTACACTACTATGAGAATAGTTGTACCATACGTCCATTGTTACCTTTCTGACACTGATGAGGCTCCAAACCTTAACTATTCAAACTTAACGATCTTACATCAGTCTTTGGTGGAGTATGACTTATGAAATTGATTAATCTCTGATGTAACTGCCCAATTTAAATCCTTTTAGAGGAAGCACTACTTGCATTGATCCTGTCTTCATATAGTATGTGTCGGACATATAGGATCAGGGGGGAGAAATTCGTGATCGACGTGGCGGATTTCTGCTCGAATACTAGGAGAATTTCTGATATTTGTGAACTTCAGTACTTCCTGGAGACTCCCGAGAAAGCTACAAGTCTGATATTCTAGGAAACAGGGGACATTATAATGGCAGAATGGGGTCTGAACGTCTAATGAGCCTGGAAAGGGTAAAGCGATCAATCGACTCGTTTGATCCCTTCAAGTCAGTGGCCAATGGAGAGGATTATTGTTATTTCAGTAAGCCTTTGACAAACTTTCTCAGTCCGTAATTATATTTAAACTGAAGAAGCTTCCACCCTCTGATCTTCGACTGGTTTTCTTCCTATCTAAGAGACAGGACATATCGAGTGTCGCTTCGTGGTTCTATCTCAAGAATTTTCAGGGCTTTATCTGGTGTGCCGCATAGTAGCCATCTAGGCCATTTACTGTTCGTTCTTGCCGTTGATGACATTGTCCATCTGATGTTCTGATCTACACTGACGATATGAAGATTTTCTCTTATGTTAAGGTAACGCCGCCTTCATTTAAAGGTATTTAGACACGTTCCTGTTGGTGTGGGCACAGTGGCTTACATTTCAGTAACTGACCATGGTGTGAAACTTGATAGGAAACTTGATTTTGCTCTGCATATTAATTATATTGTGTCTAGAGGCAGTTTAAGCTTAGGCTTTGTAAAGCATTGGTCTAGAGAGTTCTCGAATTTATCAACTTTGATTCACTTGTGCTGCTCCTTAGTTAGACCTATTCTAGAATATGCATCTCAGGTCTGGTCGATCTACAACGCTGTTCATTTCAAACGAATCGTTGAAGGCTAATTTTGTTAGATTTTTGCTAAGAGGGCTCCCTTGGGACGATCCGCTTAGATTCCCACCCTACACCGACCGCTACAATTTGCTCACTTTGACTCAAGTACTATAGTTACTAAGGTTTGTTTAAGGCAATCCCAGAATAGTCTCCGAAGTCTTCCTTTATTGCATGTTAATCCCTCCAGATCAATTGTGGCAGGCATGAACCAATTAACCGTTAATGTAGGGATGTTAATGCAAGTCCAAATTTCTCTTAACTCTAAGTAAGGAGTCACTTAAGAACTATCTATTCTCTGTGCCCCGTAACTCTTTATTATACAGGTTTTGTGCTGGGTTTTCTTCCATGTTTTATTTCTTTTCCTTTATTTCGCTGGTTTTTCTTCCTTTATATGATCATGTGAGAGCCTCACTCCACCGTCTTAATGAAATAGGTAAATTTTTTCTTGGCTCCTACCAAGAAGTGCGCCTTCTGTGTTAGAAGGGTAATTCTATGTTATCACATCGAAGATGCAACGCTCAGTAGGAACTCATAACGAGATTGATCGATATTATGTTAAAAGAAAAAACAGTGAATATTTAGGGAGGTGACATAAAAACGAGAGGCATAGCCAGAAGAGGTTGCCCGCAGAGAGGGCTACTACCTAGTTCGTGGAAGCTCGCAATGGACCCCCTCCTAAAAAAGATGAAATCGGCACATAGCAGTTACAGCAAGCGGAACGTTCATGAATGCAACAGTGAATATCATGTGGAGTGTCAACGAAGTGGTAGAGCAATGATGTGTAGAACAGGACCTGTCTCTAAATGCCAACAAGTTAGATCTAATAATCTTTACAAAGAAAAGGAAAGATTTAGACTTTAGCCCACTCAAACTGTTTGGTGCAGGTCCACTTGCAATCATCAGTTTTTTTGGAAAAGTTCATTATCGCTTCAGTATCTTTAGAGAGAACCTCAGATTGTACTCCTTCTCGCAGAAGTTCTCCTTTATTTTTTTTCTTACACTTTTATTGCTCCTTACTATATTTAGTCAAATCTTACTCATAGTCACACAGGGTACCCGATCGCTTGATCTTATTCAAGGGCTTACAATCCATTGCCAAGCTTTTTTTCAACCAAGGGCAGTTACTTGTCACATCTCTGTATCTAACTGGATGGCTAACTTTGTTGAAATGGACGATCAAGTTATGGAGCTGGGTATCTTACTAGACAAAAAAAGGCCTTTCAGATATAATTTTAAATGGTACATTTAGTTGCTGGAGAGTAAACGGAAGAGTTGAAAGGCTTTTAGGATAAGGCGATTCTCAGGTATTAGTTACACCTGCAAGCGGTTGCTACCGGACAATTCATCCTAGAACGTAGCCAACTCATTAATGCGGGAGGAGATGACCTCTTGACCTAGCGTCACCTCAGGAGCAGCACAATATAATTCTAGTCAAGTAGGGTGGGCATGGGGGGGGGGATCTCTGTCCACCTGGTTCTTTTATTTCTCCGCTAAATCGTGAGAACACTAATGGGTAAATTTAAAAGAAAACAAGAAAATCTTGGTACTTCTGTAGGAGTGTAGGTGGTAGGGACGATAGACCCTAACACTTGGTTATCTCCACGGTACTAACAACGTAGGCAGCTCTGGAAAAATTAGCTTCCGAAGGTTTTGCGGCGGGGCAAAATTATAACTGGCACTTCATCAGATGCGGCGGTGGCAGAGATGGCAGAGTCTAACCAACAGTAGAAGGATCAGTTAATCCGGAAGAAGGTACTTTTCCTGACTTCGGCTTGAGACTTAAATTATCAAGCGTAAAAAAAAGCGACAAAAAGCCGCTAAGACGGATGCGAAGATCCAAAAGGTCAGCCGCATGGCCGAGAGATTTAACAAATCCCTCTCAAACTCAACTGACGAATCACTTGAAGATGTGGGTCCGATGAAACGGTTCTGAATCGGATACCTAGGGACTGTACAACCGGGAACTGGGGTGGTGAAGGTCCAAATGTGGATAAAGGTGGACCATTAAGATGGAGCCAAGCTGGAGCTGAACCAAGCAAGAGCGACTGAGTAAATAGCGACCAGACCAGTCCAGACAAAGGGTAAGTCTGCAGCAGTGCAGAAGCCAAAAGTTCATCAGGTAAGGACGGCAGCCGGCATTAGCGGTAGATCACTGTTGAAGGTTATAGGCTCCCTTCCTGAAAACGCCAGGGATATAGGGGTGAACTCAATGACCTTGGAGGATGGTCTGTTCATGCGAAACCGTCAAAAAGCTGGCCAACCTTTGGGAAGGCGGTAACTTTAGGGTAGACAGTATGGATTTAAGGACATTAGAAAAATGATGATTTCTGTCTCGGCGGAATCTGCGGACAAGGATATAGTAACAAAAAGGTTGAAAAACTAAAATCAATCTATTAGAGACACATCAAGAGTATCTTGGATGGAGAGATATGGGGATGGAATTTTCATATCCGTCATTTGGATAGAATAATTCTGAAATGTTTACCAGTACTGGGTGACAGGCCGTGATAACTTCGGGTATCATCTAAAGAAACTTTGCATCTCTGAAGATGAGACCTGCAGACTACGCCTGGCAGAACAGGAGACGGCGGCTTACATAGTTTGCCAAGCCCTGCACTAGCAAGCAGAAGATTCCGTCTGCTGGGCGTAAGATGAAGTCAGCTGTTCCCCACTAAGGGTGACTGGAAGGGGATGAAAAAGGACAGATGCAAAAGGAGAGGTGCTTTTAGTGAGTACGAATCTGACACTACCGGAGGGAACGGGCTGTCCGCAGACTTATGTAAGATTTTTACTTCTCCCACTAAAAAAAAAAAAAAAAAAATGGTTGATTTAAAAAAATTGAGTATATTACAAAATTCGATGAGATGCTTGATAGTAGGATTCTTTTTTGAAAACTTTATTGACCCGTTCGTTCCTCATTGTGCAATGGTTCTATAAATCTTGTCTTACATTGCCTATTTTTTCTGCTTTCTGATTTGTTTTCCATTTACCGAAAGTCGTTACCGTCGTTACGTTTTACATACAGTCATAATTTGCAGGTACCTTGGTAATCAGAGTGACTTATGTACACGTACGAAAACTCAATTTTTTTTATAGCACACCTTCTGATATACTAGATTTCTTGGATAATAAACACTGCTTAAATTTGGAAGAAAGAAAGATGCTTAATCTCTTCTGGAGAAAATCGAATTCTCTCATTCCCTACCCAATTTTTCTTTCATTAAGGGGATCCCCTAGGAAAATTGGGCCTGATGCCTTGTTAGCGGAAATAAGCTCTCGCAAACGTTGATAATAGCCCAGCTTACTGCTAATTTGATTGGTATCGATTTCAGAGCGTTTTCATCAAATATTTATCTAAAATTCAAGTGGAATTAAGCGCTACCTTAAATTGTAAACAAATAAATCCTCCTCTGACTGCGGTTGGCGAAATTGTTTTTGTTTGGCGTTCTGGCGAAGGTGTAAAGTGGGAATGGATTTAGATTTAATGGAAAAATATCAAAATAAACAAAAACCACAAATGAAAATTTACGAAATTCAACAAATTCCTGGTATTTGATCAAAATGCGATACATCCCCAAGCCAATTCCACTTGTTGGTGGGAAGCAATTGTAGTTCTCATCCCCTGCATTGAGGGTAAATGTGAAAAGTTAACAATTTGGGTCGAATATTGATTGAGTTTGCGTTACTTCTGTAGAAATTCAAATTTTAATTTGTTTCGTAATTAGATTTTCCATTGTTTAGGGAGAGTGGGGTTAGTTAAAGAGACCACTGAAACAATAATTGGTTCGCGTCAGTGTTTTCAAACGTCCCCTTATTTAACTCGTGAATTTTTTATTCGTTTGGATTGAACTTAAATGGTTCCAATTAAAGAGAGTAATAAAAAATTTACTGACGTATTAAAACGATGTAGGAGTGAAGGTATCCAAGAGAAATAGTTTATCATCAAAAAAGTTTGTATATATACAAAACGAATGCAGAAAATGTTTTGCTGATTAGACGAGTTAAAAAATATTAAATCATTCCTACAGTCATATTCATGTTTTCTTATTTATAATTTCATTTGCTCATTGTTTTGCGGGAGTAAAATATTTTAACAACCTAGCAGGCGAAAGCTAAAACTTCCACAACTATGATTGCAAGATGGTGTTTGGATTTTGCCCTTGCGACAACTTTTCTTCTCCTAAATTGTTTGCCTATTTAAAAACTATTTTTATTTGTATAAACATGTCCGGATTCAAGGGGCTGGAGATAGCCGACTACCTTTAAGTGGTTCATCCCGGAAAATGGACACTTGATTACCAAGCGCATTGTTTCCGTCCCATAACTACTCCTCTCCTTTTGTTCTGGGGGGGCATACCTCATGTAAAAAGCACTGCTGTGAAGGATCTCACTTCGGTAATCGGCGCACCCCACTGTATCAATGCCTCACTCTGTCTTAGGGGCTCTAACAGAATGAATAACTCTTTTCACCTATGGACACGAAAACCAACGAAACAAAATATGGACTCGGTCGAAGAACTAGGATGCTCAAAACCGCACAGACCTGAGGCGAGTGTGTTGGGCTCTGATTCAACCCTACCCGAAAGAGATCTCGGCAGGCGTTGTTAAGATAAACGTCAAACCTTTGGGGGTAAAAACGCAGGTAACACGCGGCTGCAGGTAACGCACATTCGCAAACCTTACAGCATCGCTTAACTTCTGGCCAGAAGGGCGGGGAGACTTGTTGTCAAAAGACAGCTGACCAGAAGCTATTTAAGCTTCAACAGGAATACAAGTTTCATCTTCAAAAGTACAGGTATGTTTGGGGATCGAAGATCCTGAATAATTATTTATCTGCTCTGAAACTACCTTTGAAAACGGGCGACGAAAAGACGTACTACACTTGACGCTACCGAGTCGCTGTATCTCACCCTTGTTGGCATGAGAGGCTTTTAAGCTAAAAACGCACCCTAACCTCCCGCAATGGTGAGGCAGAAAGTCAGTCAGATCGTTCTTGTGCTCGAGAATAGATGATGGATGAGCTGCTGTAGACACCCTTCCCCGACAGTGTGATAAAGGAGGATGTTACCACGGCCCACGGTTGTGTTCAGTTATGGAGACCAATCATTTGGAAGGGCTAACAAAATGGAGCGTTTCAGAGCGAATATCGCACTTTCATTCTGCTCATGAAAAAACAAATCGGCAAAGAGAATGTTGAGCACATGATAGGATTTCGTTTCGCCATTTCATAGTCACTGAAGACCTTAATTCTGTTGTAGAGTTACTTGTGGGGTATTCTAGTATGGATACTTCATAATCTGGTGACATCTGTTCATCTAATCGAAAATCTAAAAACTACTACAACAGCAATTACCCAGCGGAGAGTGAAAGCATGATAGAATGAATATTGGAAACTTTCTTAAAATACACGTTTTTTGGAATTCTACCTCATCGCTCATAATCAAATATTTATTGCAGTTAATGTAAGCTTATTAGTATCAAAAACTCGTAGCTTACATCGGATTCTCTGCTCCAAAATTTCTTTATGGAGAAGACTCGATTGCACATGTATATCATGTCCTAAAATGTAACAAAACACAGATATCTAAGATAAAAAGTTCGGTAAACACTCGGAGTACGATACATGTCACCGATGACCTTTACCTTGAAAAATATCATTTTTGTGGTCATTCTGAGCATGTATATAAAAATTCGAAAATTCTTCGCCTATGCGAGTTTTTGAATAAATGCTTCCTGAGATCCTGACTTTATTTTGACTAGACTAACCATCTAAGCCCATAACATTACCTGCTTCTAAAATTATTTGACTGGAAACTATACCAATAAGTATAACAGGTCTTCGTGTATAACAAGTTGAATTAAGGGATCGTCTCAGTGTGAAATTTTCGAAAAATCGATTTTTTTTTGTTGCATTATCGGATAGTATACACTGTAATAAACATTCTCTCAACGAAATTCAAATTATTACGGTCGCTACAGCGTTTCTTGTAGAAAGGGAACGGAGTGGGGAACGGAGCGAGACATCTGCCTCGTTCGGCGCTCCGCTCGACCGTTATTCCTTTTGTTTATTTTTCTACCTGCGTGTGTATCTTTCTAAGGTGCTTACGTTCTATAACTTTCCAAAATAAACTGGCCAAGCATTTCAGTTCATTTTCGACATCAACCACGGATAGACATATGAGTGAAACCCCCAAGAAACTTCAATCTTTAAACGCGTTTTTCTCAGAATGGTGTTTTTCAAAACGGTTTCCACTCTCAAAGGAAAAGTTTTGAAGATATCTAGTTCCAATTTGGAGAGAACATTTTTAACGTTATTTTTTATCGCGCTATGGAAGCTTTTTTTTTGAAATCTTCCTATTTTTTTTTACGAAAAACTGTCGAAAAAAGGGCCAAATTCGATACTTTTTGTTCAAACCGCCGCCATTTTGTCAAATTAAAAAAAACCCTCCATAGCGCGATAGCGACTTCCCTACAAATTAATAATCTTTTTGAAATTTTGGTTTCAGATCAAAATTGTGACCGCAATCGTGGACATCGTACAGGACCTTTTTTTTACGTGTCATTTCAACAATTTATTCAACTATTATACACCCAATAAATAAACATAAAAAAATTATTTTTATTCGTCATGAATGTATTTATTTATAAAAACAAACCGGACCAATTAGTTTATTTCAACATTAAAAAAAAAAGTCGCGAAAATCAGTGATTTTTCGGAGGGTCACACTGAGACGATCCCTTAACAGCGGCATAATCTATGAAATTAAAAATACAGATTTTGTCATAGAAATCATTCTTTTATGCAAATATAACTCGTATTGTCGGGCTCTCGAACTTAAAAAATACTTAAAGTGACTACAAGGAGAAACAATTTTGAACAATGTACTTCGAGATTACCCCGATTATGCTTCGTTTCTCGCAACGGAAAATGTTCTATGACTAAACCTAATAGACGGAATATCAGCCCGAGAACATCCCAGTAAAAACAAAATCACGTGGAATACATGATGATTCGACATGCAATTGCTTTGAACTCTATGTCGAAAGTAAGTTGAATTTTGTGTACCGATGTCCTAGGCGTTATGCACTTTATGGGGAATATACATCAACTTTAGGTGGAACTTGTGTAAATTTTCCACCGACTTTCTACGTGACTGACAATGAGGAGCGTATTGTGACCTTTGCCGCTTTTATTTTGAGGTTATGCGGTACAGGGGTTAAGGGGTTGGCGCTTAAGGGCTTAGGGTTTTTGGGTTTTTTTTGGGTATGATTGAGCTATGGGGTAGGGTTGCGAGTAATGCATTACTTTTGGTATAATTTCGTTTCATTAACCATTACTTTCTTAATAAGTAATGTGAAAAATTTACATTTACCATTACTTTTGTAATGAGTAATGTAAAAAATTTACATTAAGCATTACTTTTTTCAAAAGTAAAATAAAAAATTTAAGTAGGAAGTATTTTTCATTAACCATAACTTTATTTTAAAGTAATGGAAGTAATTATCAATTGATTTTTTGAACATTATTATAATATAAAAATATTAAAATATTATAAGAGACGATATGATTGCAGAATATCTAGTGAAATTTTCTTCCATTGGGCCAATCGAAGCTGTTTTTTATTGTTTATAACAAATTCAATTGTTATAAATAATATTCCTTAGTCAAGATATATGCCAAATCGACTCTTAACATATTTTGACATTGTTAAAAAAATCAATTGATAATTACTTTTATTGTACAGTACTTTTTTTACTTACAAAAAAAAAGTAATGGTTAATGGAAAATACTTCCTACTTAATTTTTTTACATTACTTTTGAAAAATGTAATGGTTAATATAAACCCTGCTATGGGGTTTTAAATTCAAGGGGTAATAGGTAAGGATTTTTGGTCTAAATTTTGAGGTTATGGAAAATTCTGATGTGATGGGGTTAATCGGACCTCGGATTCGAATTCAGCGACTTCATTTTTAAATTTTAAATTTTTTTTGTGGAGCTGTGTTAAAGTCTCGGTCTGTCCTTTCGTCCATCTGACTCACAGCCGTCCCATCCCTCCTAGTAATATGAAATTTGGTCTACGGACGTTATCGAAAAGAGACTTGGTTAGATTTTCGGAAAAATAAGACTGAATTCGCTAGAATGTTGATTGATGAAAAGTTTATACGTTCAATACTTGGAATAAAAACTTTAACCAATTACATCTTCCACGATTATTCATAAAAAAAATTTCGCTCTACATTGGGGTTGTGGTGGGGGTGAAGCCGAACTTTTGTCCTTTGTAAGTATGTATATAGTTTACGTATTGTTAAGGTCATAAGTACCTAGATAAGTTTACATACAGAGTAATAAATCTGTGGTCACAGGGAAAAGTTAGTAAGTCGAAAAATGATCGCAATGAGATAAGTGTACTGTGGTTTTCTCCAATGTCTTATACGCAGTGTTTAGAAGTTGTTAATTCATGATCCTAATACTTTCCGCCTACATTATTATTGGATTTACAGGATTTGCTCAAAAGTAAAAAAATGCTACCATGAATAGTTGCGATTTTCGACTTACCAATTACTATTCCCTATGACCACAGAAATACTTTTTTGAAAGATGAATTATTCTGATATGGCTTCAGCATAAGTAATAATAAGTAGCTCAAAAATTCTGTATTATCCAGCCAATTTACTTGACACCATTAAATAATTACTCAGTTTAACGTCGACTTTCAGATGTTTAGTAGAACGATAAATACACATACAAATATTCAAATTATTACCAAATAATTGTGTCTAATTTTGGCCCAATTCGAATGTAATGTATGCGCCACTAAAATAGAAGCCAGGTATTTTAAAAATTTTCAATCCTTCACATCTATTGTTGTTCTTGTAGGTAAAGTTTTAAATAAACAAAGAATGCAAATGGAATTCCCCAAAATGTCTTTTGGTCCTCCTTTAATAAAACACGAATTACAAATTTCAAGAGTACATTTTGTGGTTCTTCAATATCCTTCAACTCTGCAAACGAAATTTGTTGATAAATAACGAAAGTTTATTTAATTTCTATAAAACTTTCAAATTTCTTAAATTCTTTAAATATTTTTATAAAATTTTGAAAAATCTACGTTAAGTGTTCCATGAATATTCGTTGCATGAGTCATTCTAGTTAGTCTAATAAAAAAACTACTTACACGGTACTCTGGTTAAATAAATAAATAAATAATTTCTCTCAATTTCAAGTAAATATCAATACTTTCTTAAATATTTCTATTCTCTCTACCTTAAATGAATTATTTCATCAAATACAAAGTGCCAAAAGCGCGAATCTATTCCATTCCTAAAAATTAGCGCATTTTTGTATAAATACATTTTGTTTACATTCTCATTTATTTTTGCTCTAATATAATTTTCAAGTTTTAAATATATTCTAAGACTAGTTCTAAAAAATTTCTTAATGGCATTCTAAAAGTCTAAAAACCTGCAGAACTTAGGGGATCCAGAAAGGGGATCGGGTCGCACTACTCTAAGAAAATTAAATTTTATAAATTTTTGGTTTTTGGTATTGCTTTTTGGTATTACAGAATGAAAGTTGTGTCAAATTTATTGTTAGCTTTTGTTTGTTCAAAACTTATCTGTACAACTTACCACCTCAGGATGCGAGTTACGTCACTACGATATCTTCGTCATTATCGTCGCTGCTAAATATGGATTCCTTTTCTTTCAGGCATGCGGACTCCAGGTGCTTGTTCAAATAAGACTTGAGGGCGAATGTCTTGTGGCACCGATTGCACTTGAAGTTTTTATCGGACGAATGAGTTTGCATATGCGCGCGCAGATTAGATCGATCGGCGAACGCTTTTGAGCAGTGCGCGCACACATAGGGCTTCTCACCGGTGTGCGATCGCAGATGTCCTTGAAGCAGCCATGGCCGAGAGAAAAGTTTCCCGCAAATTCCACAGCTATGATTTAACTTGTGAGTAAGTAAATGCATTGCTAAAGCGGGCATCGATACATATGCCTTGCCGCAGGTGTTGCATTTTTTTGCAGATTGGGAGTCTAAGCTTCGATGTGTTTGCTTGTGCCGAGATAAGTTGCTAGAAGTCGCGTATTGCCTACCGCATTCAGAACACTTGTAGCATCCTTTTCGTTTGGTATTTTTAGAACCGTCAACTTTGTCGCTGGAAGCTTTTCGATTTTTGGAGCGGCCATCTACAATTAGAACTTTTTCTTTCTTCAATTTGGTCAACTCTGGATTCCATAGATCATCATGTGATAGCCTTCGCGACTGACAAGATTCGGAAGATGAAGACATTTCTACTTCTACATCCGAAGAGTGTTCGGATGTCGGCGGGGTTAAGGGTGAGCAGTTCTCTGCATTGTTCTCATAAGAAATATAGCGAATTTTGGAATGCACGGATTTGACTGTGTTTTCATAATTTCCACCCCTATCTGAATGGCTACTTGTTTTGCAGTGAGATGAATTGGAGATTTCCTGCATAACAGGCGAATTTGCTACTCTATATTGACTGTTAGGCTCTTCTTGTTGCTGTAAGATTGTAACAACACATGGTGCTGGAAGGGGCGGTAAACTTTGAGATAACGATAGTAGATCGTGGGCAGCTTCTGTTTCTTCAATACTTCTTTCCCGGTAGACAGGATTTAATGGATTCTGGCCATGACTGTGGTCTTGGATTTGACTTGTCATTTCGATTTTTCGTTTCTCCAGATAATTTGCCGGAGGTGCATAAAAAATCACTTGTTCCGGCATTCCTTCCGATTTTATAGACTTTCGTGTTACCTTAGAATAAGACGAAATGGCGGAAGAAGTCATCACGACAGCCGTTATTCCTTTGGATCTTGGCACTGTTGATGTACTGAGATAATCTTGCGAGTCTGATGTCTCGTGCTGAGGAGGGTCGTAATCTGCAAGTAAATAAGAATAGAAAAGAAATTATTAAAAGTAAAAAAGTAGAAAAATGGTGAAATGAGTGTTATAATCTGTTATTTTCTCGATCATGAAATAAGAAACGCCAGACGCAAGTAGAATACGTTTTATTTCCAATGCAGTCAATTCAAGTAGCTTAAATATAAAATGAAAGAAAAAAGTGGTACATTTGTTTCAAACTTAAATATGATAGAAAGTTGAGTTTCTCTCTTTTCTCTAGTAAATCAATTTGGGGAACAACTTTAGTAAATTATCTCTTTACCAAGCACGTGTTGCTTCGGAATCTCTATCAAATTTTATATAATTTTACTCGAACTAAAATGTAGTCCCAGATTTATTCAAAATAAGCTTGTATCCAGTTCGATGTGCTCCCTTGGACAGAAGAAATACTTTGTTGTATCCTTTCCGTACAAAGGTTATCTACATTGGTCCTCGAAAGAGTATGAAATAGCAGCAAAATACTTGAAATGAACACACAAAATCCAAAGGAAGTTGAACGACGAGAGTCACGTTCAGGTCGTGGGCTGTCGACATAAATCAAACATACAACAATGTAACAGGTTGGAATCGAGTTCGTAGACCCATTTCTATAATACAAACAATTCTTGCCGCCTTCAAGTCAAGCCCAACACGCACTTTCGTACAAATGAAAACGTTTTCCCGAGAAAAGCCCCAAATTGAACGATTCCGTCAGAAGCTAAGACGAAGAATGGAAGAAAATTGTGAAAATCCCAAGTGGGGTGGAAATCATCAGTAAAGGCCCAGTTGTTCTGGACGCCTCACATTTGCCCGGTCCGCCTGTTGCGTGAGAAGGATGCCATAAAAATAAATTCTCGTAAGCAATTAAAGTTTGAGCATTAGGGGATTACACGTACGTGCTTTACGGCTCATGTGTTCGTTATGCCGCTTAATTTCGGCTTCCATACATTCTTGGTCATTACAAGGACGAATAGGAGAGACTAACTACATATTATTTAGATTTTATGGGAAATAAACAGTTTCCTACTATGTTTTAGCATATTTCCTTGAATGGTTTTAACATCAATCTTTAGGCATTCTACGAATTAAAACAGAATTAAATCAAAGGAAGCTTATTTTATAGCTTAGTTATGTGAGTTTAGATTTTTTTGTATGCATTCTTAAACAAACTGGCAAATTTATCGAAGGAGTATCTGTTTTATCTTCAGTTATTTGGAATATAATATAACTTCCCTCGCATGACCCGGGCTTGAAATGAAAAATTGCTCAAAAAACTTGTAAAAACGATACTAACATATGGAAAACAAATTGATTTGACGAACTTAAGTAAATTTGCAATATATGAGTAATTGTAACAAGGCAAATCGGATAGGAACAGCAAATTACCACCCCCCCCCACAACTCTCGTTCTAATGATAAAAATGGAAAACACACCTACAATTTAGTGAATTGATTTACTTAAAAATTTATTTTGAACACTTTTTCGTGGAATGTATCTTTTTCTTATATCATTTTTAGGATCAATTTTCACATTCATTTCGAGGTCAATTTTAGCTAACTTATTAATCAATTTGCTCTATTTACTGATGTAATGACGAGTTACAAATTTAGATTTCCCCTTACCCCACTCCAACCTTCTGGTATATTTTTCCACAGAGTAGCAATGAGGGATCATATAACACACAACAAAAGGTAATCTTCCAAATAGGTGTATGAATAAAGAAATTGTGTAACGCCACCTCCGCACACCACCCAACTTATAAATTGTTGTCGTATCAAACAACATATTCTACACATCAAAACAACAACCATCGAAATCAATACAAATATCACGAAGTTAGACTACCCCTCCACCTCCCTTACCCACCACCTTAGGACTAAATTAGTCTCTTATCAGCAAAGCGGGATCACACTCTATGCAACAGCAAAAGAACCATCCAAATCGGTTCACGCGTTAAAAAGTAAGGTTCCACCCCCCACCTCCACCCCCACCCCACCAACATATTTTTTCTCGTGGTATTAACCAGGTAACATACTCTACCCAACAGAAAATGAATTATCCAAATCAGTCCACGCGTGACGAAGTTAGACTATCCCTCCCCCAAGTTTTTTCTCCTATTAGCAATGGAGGATCATACTCTGTACAACAAAAATAGAACCATCCAAATCGGTCCACGCATTACAAAGTTAGGTTCGACCACCACCCCCACCCCCGCCCCACCAAAAAAAAGTCATCAAAATCGGTCAACACTTAAAAAAAATATACTCGTCGAACTTAGAATTTCTCTGTTTTTGGGAAGTCTTTTAAAAAAGTTCATGGAGATTGACATCATCGTAGGAAGAAAGAGCTACGAGAGTTGACAACATTCTTCCTTGGCAATTTTGGATGAATTGACTGTGTGTGGTCAATAAGAATTTGCCGAGGTACCAAAACTCATCTTCAGATATCGTTTGAGGATGTTTCTGCAAAAGAGGCAACTCTGGTTTGTTTTCAATGAAAAAGGAGTCAATTTCAAAGCTCAATATTACAAGGGAAGTAGTGGATTTACCCAAAGGCAAAAATAGGCACGTGCCTAGGAACGGCATCTCAAAGGGGGGGGGGGGCAGGTCTCAATGGAGAAAAAATTATGACGAACTTAATTTATTATTTATTAGTACAATATCCCTGGTCTATAATATCTCATGACAAAAGACGAGATCGGTTTCTCCAGGCTCTTCTTTTATCGCCTTTTTATTTCTTAAGTATATGGCCCCTGGCCCATTTTACTGATTCGGTATATGTCGTCGAAATAAAGCTTTCAATGCTTTTAACAACTCAACTTTTAACTCATTCAAAAGAAATCTCCTAATCTTTTAAATTGCTTAATTTGACTTTTACAGGTAGCTGAAGGGATCTGCGGGTCTAAAGTTAGATAAAGTCATCAGAGCGATGTTCCCTTAGCTTTGGCCAAATAGTATATACAATAAATGAAAAAGCCATGATATATAATATCAAAGGGGCCCGGCGCCTTGCGTGCCATGAAGGGTAAATCCGCCGCTGCACAAGGATTAAGTTCTGCAAGCAGTTCTACTCCCAAACTGCCGCAAATTATTTGGAGCCGATTACTATTGCTTCCAGTAAGACGGGGCCCCTTTGCATATTGCGATTATTGTATAGAAGAAAGATTGATTTTGGGGAGATTGATCTTTTACCTTTCTACGATCTTATGAATAGATTAATCGAGTTGGGAATACCGATTTCAGTAGATCGATCATCCGATCTTGGTTTTTTGAAAAAATTTTTAATCAGGGTGAGATTCACCTTGTAAGTTCCCGGTGAATGTGATCAAGCAGAACAAATTTTCAAGGTCCAAATTTTCCCCGATTACAGAACGCAGGTAATAATTGATGATATAAGTTACAGTTTGGTTGCTCATGGGATGGATACGTAACATGGGATTTTTTTAAAATAGAAAATGCAAATGCGTAGCAGTCGTCAGGGATAGCAAATGCTCAAAAAGCTGGGTCCAATGGAAGAGAATATCTTGCCTGGAAACATGGTGTACTGTTTTCGTGTACATTTTTATCGCTGAGTCATTTCAACTCTGACATGTCAGACGAAAACATCAAAACAATGCTTAAGCGATACACACATGTTTATCGCCTTAAGCGTGTATTAGTGAAAGGTGAACTTAAAGCCGCTCACAACTTTTACCAGCAAACATTCATCCTTTAGTCGGCAATCTCCCTAGTCTTACGTTAACCTATATTCACCCCTGGGCGCGAATAGTCACATCCTTGTATTTCTACGCGACCATGATTTAAAGAAGAAAACCTTCACGTGTATGCTCTATGGCAGATTCTCAATTAGCCCGGTTTTCGCTGGAAACTGTACTTATTGGTGGAATTAAAAAAAAAATAATAGGTCGGTATCATAAACCTTCTTTAGAGTATAAATAAAGTATAAAATAAAAAGTTTTTACAAATCGGGAATCATCGGCAAAAAGATCGATTCACGACTTATCGCATACGCAAAGAATAGTCAAAGAATCGTCAGGAATCGGAAGATCGAATAGTAAAAGATCGATCTACCACGATCGTTTCGAAGATCGTCCATCCCTAGTGCAGACACTTCAGTAATCTTTTTGCCTCCTAGCAGTCCTGATTCAAGTACTTTAGATTTTTTTCTGTAGAGGCTGTATGATGGCGAAACTGAGGTATAGAAATGTTAACAATTTGGAGATAAGCGCATAAAATCAAAAATTTGGGAGAAAATTCCAGTGGAGGATATAAATATTCTTAACTCCTTTGATGAATGAGTAATAAAGTAAAAAAAGGAATTGTAAAAAAAAGTCAATTACTCACTAAATATGCATCATTTAATTAAAAAATTTTTTTTTTAAAAATATTGTTTTTTCTTTTCATATTTCAATTTGCTTTTGTATACGAATGCATTGTATGTACATATTAATTCATTCAAGAAAATTTATGCGATGTTAGCATGATTTGTTCAATTAACGACGACGCCTCTATTTGAAACAAATTCAGTCTGTCTTTGAACTCGCATTTAAGTACACATAAATACCTTTCGCTTGAATTTAAAATTTTTTCCTCCAAATTCAGATTTTTATTCTTCTTTCTACATAATACAAAATATCTATTTCTAAAATCGGAGACTATGTAAATATTTACCTTAGATTCAGTTAAAGTTAAAAAGATTTTGCTAGATAATAGTCAATGGCACTTATTCCATAATTGACATCAAAATGGGGGTGCTCTCCAGTTAATCGTAAAATAAATGAGAAGGAATCTCCACTTGAGGCATTGTGTGAAAAGTCCTCCTGTCTCATTAATGTCATTATGAAGCTTTCATAAAATTTCCAAAATCCGTCTTGCAGGATACGGACACCCACTTTTTGCCCCTTTTTCATTGTTAGAACTAAAACATTTGCATCAGCGCCTAAAAAGCGCAAATCACAGCACCACGTCTTAAGCAGTTTATGAAGTTTCCTTGAGTTAATCTGAGGCGCTTAAAATGCAGACATAGCTCTTCCTAGATACAGCAAGACTTCCTTTATTTCATTCGAGACATCTCTGCAGGTTTTAGCATCTCCAAAATTTCTCAAGCCTTCTTCTATGCCTTTTGCTGCTTTCTTGGCGACAAGTTTTGATGAATTTTAGTTTTCTTTTTATAATCCGGCAGAAGACTCAGCAGCAAGTTGGAAATTTTGATGATATCGAAACATTTTGGCTAGGAGCTACGGGGTTCTATGGAAATCCTTTGAAAAAGCGATGAAATTCTGTACTGACTTCAGGATACAAATGCTAGCAACAAGCACGTCGTTTGGTGCCAATTTTTTATGGAAATACAGAGGAGTGCAAGTGTTTGAAATACTCGGATGATATCCGTTTGGGGCGAAGCTTCAACCCCATCCATTTATAAGGTCAGCATCTAGCACGACACCCATGTTTGCACTTTTCAGTTTACAAAATTCGTGGTAAAACTTGTGAAATCTTTGAAGTAAGATTATTTGAGGAGTTTGAGGGAGGGATAATGGGCAACATGACGATATCAATGGAAAGAGGAAAAAAATGTGGAAATACAAATTGGCAACCGCCAGAGGGATAATACAGTTGTCTTTATCTTTCTCAAACACACATTCGTTCCGTGACTATGTTCCTGTTGGGCTAATAAAGATAACAAAGAAATGGAAAAATCTTGATGGGATTACTTCACGTATAAACCAGATAAAAATAACAACATCGTCACCCGCAAAGGACAGTGGATTCCGAGGAACTCGCACAGCATAGACTTATACTGGGGCCCCATGCAAAAGGGATGACGGAGCCAAATGTCTTGCACAAATGGGCGCTAGGAGTAGATGGGATTCTACAACGGTTTGGGTCGAATTGAGTTCATCTGCTGTGATGAGAGGAGGATCTGCATTTCGCGTTAATAAGACGCTTTATGGAGGCTATCATATCTGACCGATAAGCCCTACCGTCCCTATAAATTTCTTCAAAATGTTACAGGGGCAGATTTTATTTGTGAACTGGTTCATTGCTGTGCTGTGTTGCGTAAGAGTTAAATGTCTGCAATGGGATATTTTTACTATTTCAAACTGTTGACGTAAGTCAAAAGATTGTTTTGACGGTTATTGGAATATGTGCATTTATGTGTTGTAGACCTGTAGATAGTACAACTATCCAAAAGTTCTCGTACTGTTGATTAATGATCCAACTAATGCATTATAACGAATCAGATTAGTGAGTAATAGTAAGTATGTGGAAGTTTGGATTAATATCACTTATATGAAATCGCAACTTATGAAATGGAAAGCATGTGTATTAAATGTTATCCGATTGATTTGTTTATAGAGGTTTACGTGGAGAGTACATATCATAGTTTATTTTTCAGTTGAAGTGGCGCAATGTACCTAAATTTCGTTCTATATAAAATATGATTGAAAATGGCAGTCAAGTTTGTTTGACATAAACGCTGAAACAGTAATGATCCAAGATGGCTGCCCTTTGAAATTCCGTATAGGTTTCTGAACTGTTTTTGAACCATTAAAAAACTTCTGTACGATATTTTAATATGCGTAAATTAGTCGGCCGTGTGTTTACTTCTTCGTATTCAGAAAATATGTTCACTCAGAAAATTCTGGGATTTGTAACAACCTTCCCAAAACCGAGAAGGTTCTAACATAATATCCCCCGTTGAATCCGCGTGAGGTTGGGAATAGGGCATGAAACCTAATTTTTTAACGCTTAAACTTAAATCGGTCTTTTCTTGTATAGAGTATGTTTTAACATTGGTATCATAATAAAAATGTTGAACCAAATGGTGTTAGAGGAATGGCACCCAACTTAATAACACAGGGCTGAGTAGCAGCCTGGTTAATTATTAGTCGTGATTTAGACTGCGAAGTGTTTATATGTGATACTGCGAATAGTTAGTTATATTTTAACCAGTGATGTGATAACTGCTAATTAGAAAAGTGAAAAGTAATATTGTGAAGAAAACGTGTAAAGATAATTGTGAAACGAACTAATTAAGTGAAGTGAATAAAACTGTGAACAGTCGTGATTGAAAATAAGTGTCTTATATAATCCGTAGAGTTCGAAGTATCCCATTTACGTTACAATATGTTTTCTAATATTTTTGGGTATCCTCTGGCGATAGAAATGAAATTTCTAGATGCTTGAATTTTTATATTTAATTCCATACGAGAGCGACATATTTCGTCCTCAGCTTTGGTATGCTTTTGTGCTCTGTTTCTAATAGTTAATAAATCTCTTCGCTTTTCTTATTATTATTTATTATTAAGGCAAGGCAAGGTTAAAGCTTTCGACGAACTTGATCTTTTGCAGCCTGATCTTTCTTACTGTACGCAGTTAAAGTTAACATCTTATTTGGATTGTTTTCCCAACATCCATGCCCAGATTTTTGAACTTTAAGTGACCAAAGGATTCACAGCAGGACATTTGTAGGAGGATTTGTACAGCCATACAGAAGTGACATGTTTCGTTCTCACTTTTACTCATCTTTTTGAGTTCTGATTTGCTGAGTGTAAGGTATGTTCTTGTCCTATGGTGTGAATAGTTAAGAAACTTTTCCGCTTGTATTTGGCTTGGGAGTTTTTCCCAGTGTGTTTGTTTAATCCTGTATTCCCAGGACCTAATATGTATCGCGCCCTGGCTTTTTGAATAACCACAAAACGGTTTGGGATCCAGAAATGTCCCCTCTACAATCTCGTTACGTTCAATGCCTACGTTTGGAACCCATGCCATAGTAAAAATGTTGGTTTTTGTCAGTGACTTAAGTACATTAAAACACTCCCGAACTAGCTTAGACTCAAGGATATGTGAATATAGTGCTTTAAATGCAGCCTAACTGTCGACATTATACAAATTTTGGCGCCATGAATACTTTGATTTAGTATCTTGAGTTTAATAGCATGCTGAGTCGTCTATGAATTCCTTTAGAATACTTTCATGACCTAGTAAATTGTCTGATTTCAGGAGACCTGTTTTATGCAGCTTAGTAGCACTGAGAGCCGTCTCTTTCCTTACATGATCGTTCAAGGTGAGGTGGTCTGAAATTGCAGGGGGGTGGGTTACTGCTAGATGTGAAAGTCTCTGTAGACGTTGTAGTTTCATCTGTGCTATCTTCTTTTCCATTTTTGGCCACTATTCTAGTGCTGCATATAATGTGATCAAGGGTCTTATAATCGCATGGTAGGCCCACAGGATCATTTTAGGATTGAAACGCCACGTTTTTCCAAAAAGCAATCGGCACGTCCATAAGGCCGCTGTGCTTTTTCTTCAGGACGACTTCCAACTTAGGGTTCCAGGTGAGTTGTTGAGCTACGGCTTTTTAATCGTTCTGGAGAATTCTAACTTTATTTCCTCAACGGTCGGATCAACAAGTTTCAGCTTCTTCTAACTGTTTGCCGGGGTTGGCATTAAGGCCTTCCTGCCAACACCAATTTTGAAATTTTTGCATTCGTTCAAATATTGTCCGATCCTGTACACCTTTGGTTACGACAACCAAGTCTTCTGCAAATCATTGGTTTTCAAAGCAGGCACTTGTAAACTTAGCAAGGAGCTCATAAATCACATGTGATCAGAGAAGCGGACACAATACCCCCCTGTCGGCAGCCTGTCGTGGCCTTAATAGTGATTGACTCTCCTCCTAGGTTAGCTTAGATTTTCCAGCAGTTCTATTTCCATGTTGCGCTTTATCGATTGCTTTGCAGGTAGGGCTAGGCTGACTACGAATGCTGTATGGAGTACGTTTTCGGACTGGTACCATGATAAAAATTGTGTATCTATAGTGAGAGTACGTAAAAGGGGCGGCATATAAGTTGCAGCCTTTGGAATTGCACTTGCTTTGTTTACACGAGCAGTATTTTTCGAGTAGCATATTTAAAGTCACCGATGGAGTAAGTGATAATGTCGTCACTACGATGCAGAACTATAAGTCCACTTTTGGGGAAATCTTTGATTTTGATGCCTAGCCCAAGTTAGTTGAATGACGAACGTTTTGGTGGTTTTTTTTATATGTCGTGTGCACGGAATTATTCAATTTGGAAAAAAAATGTACAAGTCTTTAAATCGTTCTTCTGTAAAATGCGCACGACTGGACTTAGGATACTTCGGCATCGTAGTGACGATGTGTCGGACTTTCCTCCCTGGAGCTACCAAGTTTGAACTCTGAATGGGGATTGCAGAGTAATTTTGGTTGTTCGGAATCAACTTTAAATTGTAGGTCCACTTGTAATTTTTATCCCGGGAAGTTCTTCTCTCGTCCCATGCACCACAAGGTTTACGGAAACTAGAAAGAGTGAGATATCTAAGGACACTAAACACATGTTCGTATGATTGAATATTTGTCTTGTATGTCGGTAGTTGATTATATGTTATTTGCACCGTATATATTTTAACTTTATATTTTTTGTTAATTTTTGTGTATTCGGTACAACCTTTTCTTTTAACAATTTTATTATTGGTTGACTTCAAGAACCTCATAAGGCTAAAATCAAGGCTACGATATCAGGCCGAGGTGCTGATACTACGCCTAAAGACCGACGACTAGTTCATCGTCTCTTTTGTTCCCACAAATCTAAGGTAATCTTGGCTGGTTGGTTATCCTGTTTATTCTGGCTGTTGCACGGGTAGATAACGTGAACTTGTCTACAATATTTTTATATTTTGACTATAATCTGAATGTCGAAATATATTTATATTTAGTTTCAACTCAATAGAACTTCATCAAAACAACTATATTTATCTTTAGATTATAACCAGAGGCATTAAACTACGTTCACTCCAAAAATAATACGGATTAGGAGTTTTCAAATGCGGTGAAACGATAATAAAATTGCACCGCACACAACTCCTCCTACGCAATACGGAAATCTTTGATAATTTAACTATAATGTGGTATAATTTTATTTAAGCGTTAGTTTTAATGCTACTCTGTATCCTCTGATTTCGTTATCATCGGGATTTTAGCAATGTAATTCAACATATGTACACACGTAGTAACGTCAAGAGTACCATTTTAAAGCTGCAAATACCATAGTAAAATTGAAGATGGCGGATTATAATAAAACTACCCAGATAAATAAAGAAACTAGCTTAATTCCATTATCTAGTTTTCTCTGAGATTGTGTTGAGGCTTCCTTAGAAATATTCCCCTATAGGCCTTCAGTCGCTAGTCAATTTGCCCTGCAATGAAGGTAAAATATGGTTTATTTTTCGGTCACATTATGACAGTTGCGACAGTTTATATCATTAATGGAATTATTTTTGTTTCTTAACCATAAATGCATCTAAGCTCTCAGCATACTGCATACTAGCTCGTGCATACTGCGAACTATTTGCAGTAACAGCAGCACTCTCAGGTCTCATGTCGCATGGTTCTAAGGTTTTAATATCTTAACGGCCACCTGACTGTCTGTATATATGTAGATATACCAATATTACCATTGAATTCTATAAACCTAGATATTATCTGCGCCACATGGTAAACCGCTTCAATTACTACTACTTCTGTACACGCATCCTCCTGAACGCTGGATTTTGTACTACTTCGTTCTCCTTCAACTATCCTCTATTGAGCACTACTATATTGAATTTTCCAAAATTGGGATCATTCTTTAACTTTCTGCAGCTTTTGCGCCAAGATTCCGTCCAAATGCGTTATGGGCGGTGCATTGGCGTAATTTCCGCGGCGGGTATTCCCCCCAACTTAAAACTTCCAATTTTACTGTTAAAGAATGGTCACGTTTAAAGTTGCATAGACGACTTCATAAATACTAGCACAAATCCGGCTGCCGAAGAGGTGCCAAAAATACGGGTCGCAATGAAGTACTTGAAGAATCTTCAATGAACGAACAATTTAAAACGTTTTTTAAGGGGTTAGGCCACTATAGAGGCCGAAAAAAATACAATAATTTTGTTGAAGCGATTAATTTCAAAATGGCGGCTGTGTAGCGTTTTGGCGATGACGTCTCCGTTTTTACAGGGTCCACGGCCGGACAAACAGCTTCTGTAATTTTTGAATTATATTGAGCCAGTGAATTATTTTCGATTACATACATACATTGATTGCATTGATTTTCGGCGAAATGGCGCACTTCTAAAGTGAAAAGTGGAAAATTTGCCTAAATAATCGTCAGAAAATTGTTAATAACAAATGAACTATGCAATATAAAAAGAAAATCCTACGTATCTACTTCCGTAGACAATGTATTTTTAAAGACACATTCAAAATTTCAAGTGAATCGGTTGATAATTGTCTGAGTTATGTATCCGGCCAACTTGAAAAATACAGTTTTGAGATAAACGCGTTAGAAGTTTGGAGTAGTAGACAATCCTCAATAATTTTGTAATACCTTTAATCTTAAAATTCGAAAATCGAGTACTTAGAGATTTCTCCCGGCCATAATCTTTTGGGACATCATTTTTGAAAATCGATTTTTCGAAAATTCTAGAGTGTCTTAACACCTTAAGCTAAGGAAAATTCATTTAACCCCGCTAATAATTGCCACTACAAATAATTCGGGTATGGCGAATTCATTAAAAATAATGACCACCCTCGAGCTTAATCGAAAACTATTCCCACCAATCCTAACAATTAAATCTTATTTTTCACACTTGCTAATACGACAACCCTCTAGTTTTTAATCCTAAAACAACATTTAGTTAGTAATATTAAAATAATAAATATGCCACCACATAAAGTGTATCGGAAACCAACCTTACTACCACCCTTAACGTTAAACTTTTTTTTCTACACTAGAATATAAAAAACACCACTAATTTTTGTTTAAAAAACAACTTTTGCACATAAGACATTTTTCAAAAACCAAACCAACCCCTCAAGTCTAACGGAAACTACCCCTACCTCAATGATAAAAATTAACTTGTATAATTCTTAAGTGAAAGAAAGGAAGTTAACCGGCTGATTTTGATTGTTGAAGTATCTTCTGATTATGTAGTAATTTTCAAAAATGAATCAAACCCTCGAAGTTCATTGGAACCACCCCATGTCACACTTGACGTTAAATATTTTTTTTCATTAAAATTAAAAAAAAAATATAGAAAAACTCCACTACTTTTTGTTTTTTTTAAATATTTACTGATTTGTAACGGCGGGTTAATTTAAATAATATAATATGAAGAATTTAAAATTTTAATTGCAAATTTAAAAAAAAAAACTTTTAAGAATTATTGCATCGGGATTTGAACCCAAACATTCACCGCAGATCGCGCTCTCCCTACCGCTGCACCAAAGTCGTAAACATGAGATCTGTTCAATCAGGGGATATCAATTCCTACAACTTAATGTCAAAAACACATTATTTCAATATATTGATAGAGTTACTGAGCGCCTGGTATGGGTTTTCTTCGAGAGGTTAAGTATACTATAATTAACCACGCATTGGTAGTTTTAATTTTCCAATATATGTATGTATTGGCTGAATAGCGGCTTACATGAGATAAAATTATGAGACCAATTAATAGTTGAGATTCAGAAGTGAGAAAGAGAATTTTGAATCCGTTGGCCGTTAGGACTACGAAATACAGACGTATGGTAAAGTATATAGTTACGAAGCTTACGGTTGGCCTCGGTATATAGAACCAGAATCTATATAAGCTTTGAACATTTTTTCAGTTAGAAGTTATCCAGTCCCTCGTGATAGACAACCAAATTTTAAATTTGCAGTTTAGTGGTGTGTTAAGAAATAATTATTTCAATAATTAAGTGATAAGTGAATTAATTAAAGGTACGAGTAAATTATAAAGAACATTACGTTCAAATTTTAAAATATCGTAATTTAGTTTAGAAACGAGGAAGATTCATTAGGAATAGGTTAGATCGTGCTAAGTGGAAGGGAGGAATAGTGTAAGAAATTCCCCAAATGCAATTAGGTGAGTGATATATTATTCAGGGGTGACGTACATAATTTTATCCTCCTCATTTGATTAGGGTAAGATCCATCCAGGAAGAAAAGGGCATTGGATAATCCCCAAATTAGTTAAATCACATCACGTGGAAGTTGCAAGCGTGCTCCTAGTTTTGAAACGAATCAAATTAGATTCCAAATAAAAATTTAAATGGGATTCCTATTAACGGAGATCCACTAGTCGAAATCGGAAATAGTCACACGCATCACATGCAACATGTCAAATTAGTAATTTTTCCTCAAGCACGAAATTTATTGCGAAAATTAAATATGCCGTGAATACTACAATTAAGTCGAAGGAAGTGCCACTAGCTACAAAGATCGAGCATTTAAAAGACGGCTGAAAGATGCTGGAAGTCTGCAACAAAAACTTAATAAACTAGCATACTACTCATCTACGGAGCGGAAAAAGAAAAATTTAAAGCATAAAATTTATTTATAACTATTGTTAACCATTAATTTTCAGCATTTAGGATCCCGGTAAGTACTGCTTTCATTTCTATTATTTTGAAATTATAGGAATTTTCCATAACAGTAATATTCAATATATTCAATCATATAATTTATCTAGTTAAACTTAAGACATTTGCTCGAATCGCTGGTACAATTTGGAGTCAATTTAGTATTTTTGTTGTTGAAATTTCTAGCAATCTAAGCGATATTAATTAAGAATTTGAAATTGTTGTGGTATCTCTTGTTGATTTTTTTCCCACTTTGACATTCTTTATAGTAAATTTTGGTTAAATTATCATATAAACAAAGGGAATTTTAGTCGATTATTGAATTAAAGTCTAAAGCTTGCACCTAGCAACTTTCTTGGAAGCGTTTTATATTTGTGAAGTAGCATAATAAATTAATTATAGGTAACGATAAATTCGCTCGATTCTCTTTTTTTGTGTGTATGATTTCTTGGAGGAAAATTTGAGGAAAATGTTGTCACTTGAACAAGTAATAACCATGGTCCCAGTTAATGTTCAAAGATGACGCTCGCGGGTATAAGCTCGTATAAGTATAAGTGCTGCTGACGGAAACACCTTGTCATTGGAATTAATTTCCGAGGTTCAAGGGTTAATGATCGTTGCATCGTTGGTTTTGTTTTTTTTTTGTTTTTTTGCAGTAGCTTTGCCATTACAGTAACATACCTATGCTTTTTCTCCAGTAATTATAACTAGTTCTTTGGTTTCCGTCGCCTTTTAATAATGGTTTCATTATAGTATTCGCAGCCAATAAAATTTTTAATTTTTGCACGTATTCCCATTTTTTCAAAATTGGCCATTCTTCCGACCCACACCCAATCGACGAGCTATAGCCGGCAACCTTTTTAAGGGGGATTCGTGGAAGAATGGGCCTAATGGAGTAGAGCAATATTTAACTTCGGCTCTGTAGATCGAGCCGCTAAATAGCTTGCTTCGGTTGTTGTTTCATCTGTAGGATCCCCGACCTGTATTAGACAGAGACTGAAGGTCACTCTGTTGTAGATTAGAGAGCACTTTCTCAAAATAAATCCAACTCTCCAAGTGCATCAGAAACCACCCCCCCCCCTTTGTCCACCCTTTACGTTAGATATTTTTTTACGCTAAAATATAGAAGACTCCGTTAATTTTTTTTTGTTTAAATATCTATTGACCAAAAGGTATTTTTAAAAAATTTATTCAATTCCCTAAGTGCGTCGGGAACCACCCCTAGTGCAATCCTTAACCTTGAATAATTTTGTTATACAACCTTTCTCTCCTTATTACTTCTAACAGTGAAGTTGTTGCATCTTTTCCACTCGAGTTGCAGGATAGAGGTAGTTTTTAATTGATATGTTAAGGGTTGATTTAATTCTTACTAAATACGTTATAATCATTAGCTATTTAATGAACAGAAAAAGTTTTTTTTTTAAATTTAAGTGCATAAAAAAATTATTTAAGGTTAAGGGTTGCAATAGAGGTTGTTTCCGATATACTTAGAGAGTTAAATTTACTTTAAAAAAAAAATTAACTGAGTTTTCTATATATCAGCGTAGGGAAAAATATATTTAACGTTAAGGGTGGTGTTAGTGAGGTGATGTCTGATATACTTGGAGGATTTGATTTATTTTTAAAATGTAACTTTTTCTATATTTTAATGTGGAAAAAAATTATTAAAAATTAAGGGTGGCAAGGGGTGGTTCCAATGCACTTTGACGGTTGGATTAATTTTTAAAAATTACTACGTAATCAGAAGATATTTTAACAACCAAAATTAGCCGGTTAACTGCGTTTTTATTTCACTTAAGAATTAGACAAGTTAATTTTTATCATTCAGGTAGGAGTAGTTTCCGTTAGACTTGAGGGGTTGGTTTTGTTTTTGAAAAATGTCTTAAGTATGTGTAAAAGTTGCTTTTGAAACAAAAATTAGTGGTGTTTTTTATATTCTAGTGTAGAAAAAAATTTAACGTTAAGGGTGGCGCTGGGTGGGGTTGGTTTCCGATATACTTTATGGGTTGGTATATATTATTTTAATCTTTCTAACTAAATGTTGTTTTAGGATTAAAAACTAGAGAGTTGTCGAAATAGCGAGTGCGAATGAGAAAATTGAATTTTTAGGGATGCACTGGGGGCTGATCATGGCTTCATGTCGGAAAGAATCTTTTCATTTTAATTGCGAAAAGTCACTCACGGATTAGTTTGCTACCAATTAATGACATGTTGCACGTTACTTCCAGGAACTGTGAATAGACACCTAACCGCAATATATTCATATAAAACAAAACTTGTTGCACTGAATTTTTATGCTTTAAAAAGATCGCTGAATGGGGGGCTCGTGCGTGGTTGTTGGAGCATGCATGTCACTATTATGCAAATTATTTTCCGGTGTGTGATTTTCATAATTAAGGGAGTCGCTCTTCTGCATACGTGATGGTAAAACAGTACTCAGTGGGTTGCACTTTTGCGACTGCTGTGACCATAGGCTTGAAGCCCCTAGAAGCAAACATGTCACGTTTCATCGATTCTCGCCTGAATCGGATGATGATAATTTTTCTGCGCTTCCCGCCTCTTAATTAATTATAACACCGTCGAGTACATCACGATTTCCTTAATTAAGATGCGATAGTACGGGGGTAGAATTGCGGATGGGAAAATGTTGATTTTATGGCACTTTATTGCGCCGACTGTGTAAGGATTTTTATAACTCACTCTCAGTGTGCATATAAATTTGCGTACCTCGCCAAGGGCTGGAAGATTACTTTATTACGCTGTGCATACATTCAGCGCGAATGCCGTCATTTGCGAGGACACTAACGTGGGGAGAATTATGTGAGCATACCTATTAAGTCCGTTAAGGGGGTGGTAAGGTGTTCAGAAGAATCTCCTTGTGTCCCACGTGTGCTGTGAACTGTCACAACATCATGGCGTCGCAAAGTGGAGAGTGCATAAAATAGCAGGGGGATCGGATCGTAATGAATTCTCATCCAACTACCCCAAGTGCGTAGCTTCATATGTAACAAAAGTGGGGGATGTCTGCTACTTGTGCTCCTCAATCCGCTGCGGCAAGGACCCACTAGCATACGAATTGCGATATTATCCAAATGATATACCAATTCTAATCAACTTTAGGGTTTTAGGTTGTGTTTACCCATCCCCGGATTTTCCAAACATCAACGCCCAGAATCACTCGGTATTGTTCTTTGGAGAGCCCTATGATGGCTTTAAGGTAGTTACAGCGTTTACCAAAATCGGTTATTACTCACATGCCTTAGGGGGAAATGACGTCATGATGAGGTTAGGGAAACATTTTCTCAATCTTTATACTACTGAATTTACCATAAATATCGACTTTACAATTTCCGTTTTTCTTTGTAATTTGGCATACTTTTATGAATCTCTTAATTTTGTTGAATTTTAAGTACTAAATGTATTAAACGCCAGATGGTAACTTACCACAAAAATAACATGAAATTTATGATTAAGTTTTTATGAAGATTGAAGTTCTCGTTTCAGTGTAGTTTTTTTAATGACGTTTTGAAAGTGTAAATGAATCCACAAAATGATAAACGAATTAAAGCGGTTAGCCAAAGCACATTGCTGACATCTGCGAGTTTTATTTGGGAACAATGTCAGTACTGCAGGGTAATAAACCTTGACCCGTTAGAAACAAAACTGGTCATAATTGGTTATATAAAAGTTATGGGTCACTCTAGGAGACTACAAAATTTATACTTTGTAGGGCTTGGTATGTATCCGCGGATCAAATATTGGCGAATATAATTTAAATTTTATTATTATCTAAAAATGTATAACAAATTAACTGTCTTCCTAGTTTACTACTTTAAAGCTATGAACATTTAAAGTACAAACCTGAAAGAGTTTGTGAGAACTAACGCAATCTTAGGAAGCTGCTTTAATATTCTCTCCCTAGTTCCATGGGCATTGGGCGAAGATGAACTTTACCCGGTTCAAGACAACGATTGAAAGTGGTCCTACAATTTAAGGTTTATTTGGAATCACCAAAACTACTCTGCAACATGCAATGCCCGATCTCTATACCGCATGTTTCATATAAGGTGTGTCAAAATAAGCGCCAAATAAAAATTTTTTTGACAGTATGTAATCTCAACCACTTGGTAGTTGCAGGATGTAGTGTGTTTCTAGCAGAGATTTTGGCCATGGACAGAGAGGCCAGGATGTTACTATCTCGCCCAAATCTGCCTATTGGTAGCGATATAGAAATTTATGTAGACAGTGAAGCGGCAATAAAGGGGCTAGACACAAAGACAGGTGTTACAATAGTCTCCAGATTTTGGGAGATAGGCACAAGGTAAACTCTCTGCTAGATCCCTGGTCATATTGGGATACAAGGTACTGAAGCGGCTGACACGCTTGTAAAGGAGAATTCGCTTCCTGTATAGACACGTCGATCGGCCGGCCTCTAGAGTTGGTAAGGCCTTTAGGCCAACTTAAGGCTATTCAGGAAAGATGGAACAATTTGGCAACATGCGCTATATTAATGCAACTGTGGCCAGCTTGAGACATTAAGAAAACAGCTTTGCTGCTAAATCGTAGCCGCCGATCTTCGAAGTATTGTGGCATTCATTACTGACCACTATATCTTCGGTAGACACGCAGAACGCTTACGCATTAACATCAACTACTTTTTCGACGAGGCAGAGGTGGAAATCGTTCAACATTTATTCAGTGGATTGGACGAGGTAGCTAACTAGCAATTGAAATCGGAAGCTAAAATATCGATACTTGATATTGCAATGTATCGGAATGTTGCGACGCCGAAGTATCGATAAATTGAAAAAGAATTATCGATAGTTGAAATCATTACATTTATAGAATTTAATATAAAATATGGAATTGTTAAGTAACCATAAATTCGGAGACAGATTTACATCAATGGTTAAGTGGCTCGATCACAACACCATGCATGTAGGTTAGAATCTCGGCCTGCCTGTGAGCAATTTAAAGAAAATGTAATAAATAAGAAATCCACTCCGTCTCTGGACTGTTTTATAGTTCGCGGCAATGCAAAAACATCAGAGATTACATTTTCCCGCATTCGCCTTACCCTAATTCCGTACCAACCGTAGCCATGCGAAATGCGCCATAGGGTTGTACCCTGGGCTTTGGCTACATCACATAAAAAAAACCACAAATTATTATGGATTCAGAATCAATTTTGCAAAATATATTTCATTAGAGTTAATATAAAAAATGGAAAAATTTATTTTCTAACTCAACAAATTTATGCTAAAGCAATGGGACATATATAAACGTAATTTCTATGATTCGTAAATTCTACGAAACAAGCTTAATTAGTTAAAAAAACTGTTTTCCAGTAAAAAATCTGTCACAATAATGTTACATAAGAAAAAATAAACTTTTAATGTCTTCGATCTTGCAGAAAGCATTTTGTGTACCTACAAGACCACATTTGTGTTTGAATTACGATGGCGATTTCGCTTATAATATAAAAATATTATGTGAACAAAATTAAATAAAAGGGCGTGGGATTGATTAAAATCTAAGATTAATTTGCATCTGATCAGTTAATGTTACCCTTCAAAAGTTGCCAAATTTATATGAATATAACTAATCACTTGGATTGTTTTTATTTCTGAAGAAAACTTCAAAACTAACAAAAATTGTGTGGTACTGCGGCGAGTATATTTTCATCTCATCAAATTTTTTAGAAAAGCGTTAAACGCATCAAAAAGCTCTAGTTACCTTCGCGCTCAAACGGTAATGTTCGCGATACTATGGCGAGTATCGGTAACAGGATTTATCGATATTCGTGATTATCGAGTTAATAGAATACTGAGGTCAAAACCTCGATACCAAGGGAAAAACTATCGATACATCGATATATCGCATCAGTTTCGCCCATTCCAATTGCTAACATATTGATGTAGCAGCTTTTCCCGTTTATTAACTTTTGTGTCTGGTTCTAAGTAAACCAAGTACTGAGATTCAGGTGCGGTCCCGCGGATGTGGTAACACAACGGACCTCTCTTAGGTCTATGTGAGGCTCATCGGCGTTCTGATAGCCGCTACCTTAACCTAACCTAGCCCGACAGGATGACTCACACATTTGCAATTTTCCTGATATGTACACCACTACTTTATTTGTATCCTTTGATATACTCAACGCAGCGACATAAAACTAACGCCAAAATCTACTATCTCAATAACATTTCCAAAATTTTGATCAATATTGATCTAATTCAAACTACATATTGCAGGCACAGTCACTTCCAAAGTGAGAAAAATGTCTTGCGAACACTTAAAATTCAGTATTTCCACAAATTTTCTCTGAACGTAGTTATCACATCTGTTTTTTATTTTTATTAAATTGCCCATCTTATTACCTTTCCAAAAAAGTACAACATGTCAAGTTGGAGAAGTTATTTAAAAAACTGCTTCCTTTGCTGTCCCTTTTAAGAAGACATATATTGGTAGAATTACATTTCTAATCTCTGCGAGTAAACTTTTTATATTAATAGTACATCGAAGAGACGGAGTTGGATCAATTGGTTGAGTGCCACGATCACCACGATATGATTGCAGGGTCAGAGCTTTGGCCCTGCTAAAAAAAAATCGTTTTTTCCATCTTACCCTTTCAAAAAAGTGTCAAGGTAGAGAAATGATGTAAAAATTTATACGTAGAAAACCTTTTGAGGAATTTTATAGAAATCTGTAATTTAAAGAAAATAAACTCAAAATGTACACAATAAAATGCACAAAATAATATACTGATCTGGGCGAATTATTAAAATAAAACCAAAGCAAAACATTTAAAAAACTCCAGCTACGTCAGAAATATAAATATTCCTTTGGATCTTTTTCAGCAGCAGTACCAAAGAGTAAGTTTTTCTTTAGTTGCTGGATGCCCTCGCAAAAAACACGAAAACTGGATGTTAATTAATTAATTTATTTTTATTTATATTATTAAATTCCCACATATAGGGAAGTTATTGTAATAGGCCCGATTTTCAAAATTTTAAGTTTTAATTTTTTTTTAGATTTCAAAGTCATCATAGTGTTTTACGCATGTGATTTGAACACATGTATATGTGTGTGTGTGTGTGTGTACCCCCACTTTTTTCGACAACGAAATCTCACGAACAAACAATGATAACGACTTCGCTAAGGTGCTATTCGAAGCGTATTATTGTCAATAAGAGCTGAAAGAAATTTAATCAATTTCGGTTCAGCCCGTTTTTTGTTTAAACAAACAAACTGAAAAAAAGTTGATTTTAGACTTTCTTGAAAAGGATTTCTTCGATATAATTTGTTCTGATGACGATCGGGACATCAAAAAAACGGATAATAATTGATTATGAACAGAAATTTTTTATAATGATGAAAAATTTTTTATAACAATAAGTAATTGTTGGTAACAATAATAAATTTATTATCATAAAAATGGTTTAACTTTCAACCAGGTTGATTATGCAAATTGGAAATTGAATACAAAATTGAAGATTGTTCATAGCAATTGAAAATTATTATACACAATGAAAAATTCTTATAAACAAATGAAAAAAAATTTCTTTTTTGAATAAATTTTGTTTATATCAAGTAAAAATGGTCCATAACAATTAAGAATTGTTTATATCAATTATAAATTGTTTATAAATATTCAAAGTTATTAATAACAAATGAATTCCAAACAGAGTGAATTTATTTGGTTTTCATTAAAAAATAGTGCTATAACGGAACAATTTTTTAAAATTTTTTTTGCGTCTAATTACAACTAAATTATCATGATAAATTAAATTCATTATTTATAAATTTAAAATAACAATTTTTTAAGTATTTTTAAATGACATAAAAAAGGGCGAAAGTTTTTTTTTTGAAAAAGATTCATCTGATCTATTTGGTTCTGATACAACTCGATACTTCAAAAAAAACATATATTTTTTGTAACATTAAAAAAATGGTAAAAAACCATAAATAGTTGATATTAATGATAAATAAAACGATAAATCTAATAATATGAATTTTATTGAGTTTTCACTTACTCGTTTTTACTATGATCATGAAATTTATCGCTATTAACAATTAAATATTGTTAATAATAATTGAATATTGTTAATAACAATTGAAATTGGAAGTTGTTCGGTTGGACCTCAAGGGTCGCACCAATGATGCGAAACCCAGAATCTGGACCCACCCCATGAGTTTTACTTATGTTTATATTATTTATTATAAGTAATTCAATGTTAATATAATTATAATAAGAAAAAAATATTTCAAAGAGACGTTAGAGAAGGAAGTATATATGACTGCCACAAGTGATCTATAAAAAGCCTCTAACTGCTTAAGTTAAAGAAGTTTGCAACGTCATCCCTGAACCTACCGACCGAGACAGAGCGTTAAGTCTCTTTTGGGTGTTGATTCCAAAGTCTGATGGCCTGGACGACGAATTACCTCTTGGATTGTTTGCAGGAGTACTTAGAAATTAACAAGTTGTTTGTACTCGAGGAAGGTAGAAATTATAATGTGGAGTAGATATACACGGTACTGCCAGAGTATAGCAGTCTATGAAGAAAGACACACATTCTTACTTTGGGAAGACCTACAGCGTGTGGGCCTAATGTGGCAAATGAGGGGCATGCCGATAAAAAGATTTCCCCGTAGATTCCTCATGAGGGCCCTACAAAAAAAAATCAGCAATACTGAAGTGAGGTATGCCTTAAGAGTTTGTCATAAGGGCCTTGTGAGGCAAACTTAACACTTGTGTGAGCATCCATAATAGTACTTGAAATTTGAATGTGCCCCCTTTTTTATTAACAGTTTTTTTTAAATTTCATAACTTACTATACTAATCTTAATCCTAATAAAAGAATCTCAGTAGTAAAACATATTTTTAATTCGATTAAGTTTGCTTTTTTCGTATTAAAAGTGTAGTCCGATTGATTCTCCTTACAAGGTTTGAATAGGGTAACAATAATTTTTCCTCACGAGGGCCACATATGGCGGCCCTCGTGAGGAAAAATTATTGTTACCCTATGATGCGTGAATGAGGCAAGGCGTTATATGCCCTTTGTGCACCTTATAGGGCAGCCTCATGGGGTCCACACGAGGCAGTGGGACTGGCCTCATAGGGACCCTAGCTACATCCCTCCCAAAAATTCTAGTCCGGAATGACTCAACACCTGGCCACTAAGCACGATATTCAGCACATACAACTTAAACTCGAAACCATGGAGAAAAGATGCACGGAACTCGACAACAACATCAACTCAAACATCACTTTTGAACAGAATTGATCTTTTGGAGCGAGAGGGTAGACGCAACAACCTTATCATCAAAGTCCTAGGAATCAACAACGACCCGTTAGGAGCAGTATCACAGCTAATTCCGTTCCGGAAGTGTTAGGTGTGAAAGAAAACCATCGACCACTTAAGCGAAATCATGCAGGCAGTGAAAAAATATAAATCTGACGTGAAGGCGAAACTGCGCGATGACAGATTGTTGATAGAAGACCACTTGTTTATGTCAACAAACGGGACACTCAGATATGGGAGGGAGGATAGTATGCCAATACTTAACAGATTGATAGGTACTACTTTTAGCAATGTTCATGTTTTACTGGTAGATTATGGTAGGTCTAGCTTAAGTGAAGAGGAATCTCGTGGACCCTTGCACGACAATTTAAGCTAAGAACGGGCCGACTGTCTGGGGACGGGAAGTTTAAGTGAGGAGGGAGTATGTTTGAAAGTGTTGTCTTTTAATATACACGGTTTATCTAATAAAGTTTTCTATCCAAATTTTTTCAATTCCGTAAAATCTCATGATGTGTTTATGATGCACGAAACTAATTTGACAGAAGACAGTTGTCATAAATATGATAAATACTTCGGTGGATTTAGGTCCCGACTTTATGCATGGTAGAGCAAAGGGAGGTGGGCTAATAGGAATACATAGAGCTTGTGGAGTTGAAATATGTGTCCGGTGTTTTAATCAACGCCCTATTATACAAATGGACTCTTCCAGGGAAAAGCTGCTTATAGTGCCCTATTAACTGCAAAAATTGGAAGGAAGATTTTGAGGATTTGTGTGCATTATTCAAAGCCTTCAGCGATAAAAGGGTGATTTTGATGGGAGACCTGAACGGGAGAATAGGGAAGTTGCAGATCCTTGCCGAGGATTATGAGGTAGTGGGTAGGGGTTTAAGGTAAAGCCGTGCATCCAAAGATAAAAATGTAAATTCACGGGGCAGAAAATTTTAAGAGCTAATATCTGACCACGGATTAGTAATTTTGAATGGGTGCGTAGAAGGGGATTTGGCAGGTGAGTATACATTTGTGGGGAAAACAGGGGCTTCAGTTAACGATTACGCAGCGGTATCCATAGAAAATTTAAGAAGCGTGGTAGATTTCGAAATTAAGATGAAAAACTATTCTGACCATATGCTTATTTGTCCTACAATTCCCGCTGATGAAAATTCCGTGGCAGAGAAGAAATTAGCACTACTTCCTAGATTGAACTGGAAGAGACAAAATACGGAAAAGTACAGGTACGATATAGAGAGGGCTATAATTTCGGTAGTGGGAATGAAATGCTAATGAGCATAAATGACCAATTGGCTGTATCGGATGGAAACCCACATGCTCTCAACTGAAAATGGTTCGATAGTGCGTGCCTAAGCGCTCGAAAGCTATCATTTAGGTGACTAAATATTTTTCGAAGAACCAATTCAAGTTTAGCCAGAGTTTTGTACGCTCAAAGTAACTCTGACTTTAAAAGAATTTGTAACTGCAAAAAAAGAGATTATATGACTGGAATTGCAAAAAAATTGAGCTCGGTGAAAGACGGAAGGGAGTGATGGACAAATATGAGGGAAATAAGGAGAAACAGCCGCATTGTGGGTGGATTAATCTCTGCTGGCCAGTTTTACCCCTATTTCAGGAGCCTGCTGAGTCCGCCTGTCTCAGGAACTCCAATTCAGTATGCCGAATTATATGTAGAAACACCAAAACTGGATTGAATGGATTATCCAGTTTTGGTGTTTCTACATATAATTCGGCATTCGGGAAGAAATCGCAGAGGTTACAAGGGCGGTCAAGGATAATAATGCTCCAGGATTTGACAGGATCCCTTTTGAGTTTTTGAAAAACGTTCCTACAGTATTTTTGGACCAACTTTCAGTGGTTTTTAATGCTAGTTACACTGAGGGTCAAGTCCCCGACAACTTTCGGAGGGCAATTATTTTTCCCATTTATAAAAAAAGCCGACGTTAATAAAAACTATAGAGGGTTATCATTTTAAGATACAACTGTTAAAGTCTTTGTATCCTGTCTATTTAAAAGGCTATCTGAATGGGAAAGGTAAAACCATGTACTCGTGGAGTACCAAGCGGGATTCAGGTCAGGATACTCTACTGTTGATAACATTTTCAATTTGGCGAGCTTAACACACTTGAGCTGGAGTAAGTATATTAAAAAAGTATATTGCTTCTTCGTCGATTTTCGAGCAGCAATTGATACCGCTAATAGGGAGGCACTGTTCTACAAGCTACAAAATTTGGGTGTCTCTTCAAAGATTGTAAGAGTCCTGAGAAGTCTTTATTCTGGTACTAGTGCGGCGGTGTGGAATGGAGAAGAGATCTGAGATTGGTTTGAAACGGAGTGTGGTCTTAGAAAGGGATGTCCAGGTAGTCCCACTCTTTTTTCGTTCTACATCAACGATCTCCATGATTAATAATCTAAGCGAGTACTGCAAAACTTGGAGTCTACAGATGAGCCTCTCTAAATTAAAAGTCATAATTTTTCAGAAGGGAGGAAGATGGAATGGTGAGAAATGCTGGGACCTTGACGAGAAGGCTCTTGAGATTGTTGGCTCTTACCGCTATCTGGGAATGACATTGACTCCGCGACATTGCTTCGGGAAGCATCTGGGTGAAAAATTGAATGTAGCCAAGTGCTCAATCAACGCTACCTGGAAACAGGTCTTATAAAATAGGGATGTCCGCTTTCAGCAAAGGTAGAAATCTTTAACGCCGTTTCGAGATCGGTACTTTGCTATGTGAATCAGTTATGGGGTTTCAGATACTATGAGGAGGTTGAAATACTCCAAAGATTTTTTCTGAAGAAGCTTTTTGGGCTCCCACAAACAACCCCCAATTATATGCTGTCGCTTGAAACGGGCCTACAAGACCTCTATAGGTTTACATTGGGGTGGCATTTTAATTATATCCAGAGTGTGCTGGAAATGCCAGATGAAAGACTTCCAAAAATACTGGAAAAAAATAATTGAATAAGGGGTATTCTGGTGCGAAAGATGGAATAAGTTTTCTGATACCTTTGAGATCCCCCTTTACTTCGGCAATCTTCGACAATGTCTGCGTACTATCTCCGAGAAGGAAGCACAATCTCTTTGGGAGCGCAAACTTGAGAAGGGTCGGCTAAGTACGAGACACAGCGTATATAACGTCTTACAATATTATATGGGTAAAAACAACCACAACACACTGCTACAAATAACAACACTACTAAGATGATCAGATATATTCTCTTCTGATTAAATGGAAGCCCTTGGAGAAGAACTGGAAGTCCATGTGCAACCGGAATGAGGAAGAGGACATAATTCATTTCTTGGCCATCTGTCCGATTCTGTCAGAGTTTCGCTATGGCTGTTGTAATAAAAGGGCACTTAGCTACGGCGAAGCAATCGCTTTACTAAATGGCAAAGATTGGAAAGCACTATATTTATATACAATGTCGGCTTTAAGGTACAGATCTCGCTTGATTGAAAATTATAATGCTTAATGGTTTGGATTTCTTACAGCCCAATCAAGCCCAGGGATGATTCATGTTTCAATTATCCTAATTTCAATAGTTTCACGGGTTGTTATTATGGGGAATCAAATCTACAAATCTCCCGGTGGTGACGGCATCTTCCCAGCTCTTCTACAGCAGGATCTAGATGATCTGTTGCCAATACTCATAAAAATATTTAGGGCCAGCTATCAACTCAGCTATATCCCTAATCCATGGAGAGAGATAAGGGTAGCTTTCATGCCTAAGAGTGGGGGGCGACCAATGGCTCAACCCAAGCCATGTCGGCCAATAAGCTTATCCTTCCTCCTTCTTAAGTCAATGGAGAAAATCATTGACCAACATATCAGGTACGGTTGTCTAAAAGACACGCCGCTACATGCCAACCAGCACGCTTATCAGGCAAGCAAATCAGCCATAACAGCACTACATAGTCTGGTTGGAAAACTAGAAGATGCTGTTAATGGTAGGGGCGTTCTCTTTGCGCCTTCCTTGACATTAAAGGTGCTTTTGCCAAATAAGTCGTTCTCATCCATTGAGGGAGCGGCCACCAACAGAGGTATTGATCTGCCGACGGTCCGATGAATTGGGGCAATGTTGAGTAACCGGAACATCACGGCGAGGCTGTGAGACAAATCGGTAACAGTAAGGGCCACTAGAGGCTGTCCTCAGTGGGGAGTTCTTTTCCCATTGTTGTGGTCACTTGTTATCGACGACCTCCTGGTCAAACTGACTGATGCCGGCTATGAATGCCAGGGCTACGCTGATGACCTGGTTATTATTATCACGAGTAAGCAGGACAGGACCTTATCAGTAAGACTGCAAAATGCTCTCAATATGGTACAATCTTGGTGTGCTAGGGAACGACTCAGAGTCAACCCTAGTAAAACAACCATTATACCTTTCACAAGAAAAAGGAAGCTAAGGTTAGAGGCTCCTACTCTTGAAGGAACACGGATAGAATTCACAAGTGAGGTCAAATATCTAGGTGTAATTCTAGATCAAAGACTCACATGGAATCCTCAACTCAATAGGGTCACAGGAAAGGCTATGACTGCCCTATGGTCCTGCCGAAGACTCTTTGGAAAGACCTGGGGACTAAGGCCCAAAATGGCCCTCTGGGCATATGAAACAATCATAAGACCCGTGGTCACCTACGCAGCTCTTATGTGGAGGCCAAAAGTAGAACAAAAGACAGCGCGGTCCACACTGCAAAAACTGCACTCATGGATGATCCGGTGATCAACTTGATCCGGACACAACTTTGATGTACCTTTCAAGTTGATCCTTGAGAGCACAGATTATTGGCTCAGCAATAGACATATCTTTGAAAGGGGATCTCTGGTTTGATACACGGATGGATCCAAGATGGAAGACAGAACGGGCATCGGGGTCTATGGACCAAGATTAAGGCTGCACAAATCGCTCGGTTCTGCACCAACCATCTTTCAAGCAGAGATACATGCCATCGTAATCTGCACACGTGAAATTACCAACAGAGATATACGCGATGCTAAGGTATACATTATGTCCGACAGTCAGGTGGCACTTAAGGCCTTGAGATCCTACACCTTTGAGTCTAAAACTGTCTGGGACTGTCTCACTGCTCTTAAAGAACTGGCCCAGAGCAACAGCGTTACGCCGGGATGGGTGCCAGAGCACGAGGGGATTGAAGGCAATGAGAAGGCGGATCACCTAGCAAAAAAAGGTGCGGATTCTCAGTTTGTTGGACCGGATCCATTCTGTGGCTACTCAAAAAGCCGACTAGCAATGCGTATCCGGTCATGGGAGGACGAACGCAAGCACTCACACTGGACAAATATCCCAGGGCTAAGGCAAGCAAAGAGGTTTATAACCTACTCAAAAAAGAAAATAAAAGAGCTGATATCGCTCAGCAGACCAGATTTAAGGCTGATAACAGGACTTCTAACTGGTCACTGCCCCTTGGGCTACCACCTAAAAAGGTTGGGGCTAGCTGATGATGATACCTGTTGCTTCTGTTTGGAAGAGGAAGAGACAGCGGAGCACATCCTCTGTCACTGTGAGGCTCTCGGCCGTATCAGGCTTAGACATCTTGGTGGGGCGGCTTAATACAGAACCTGTATCAGGTCACAAAAGATCAGCTTGGTCGAAGTGACTAAAGGATGCGGATAGTCCTTGATCCATTCTTTAATAATAATAATAATAAATCGGGAATCAATTTTAATTATTCTTCTTATAGTATTGCATGCAAGATTTTGACTATGTGAATATTTACAAAGGCGTAGTGGATTTGAATCTTTATACCAACCCAGACAGAAGAGTAGTTTATTTTCTTAGTTTATTTAATAGATTTTATTACGCTTTTTTATTTCGTGCTTAGAAATTGATAGGTAGGCTAGTTCACAGTACAAATTACCTTGTTTTATTTTATTTTTGCCTAATTGATTTCTTTTTTTGTTTGTTTTGATTTTCTTTTTCATGGAATGGAATTTTCTTATACCAAGATTTTCAATATGTTTCAGCATCTGGTAACTCATAATCTTCTCCAAGCCTTTAGAAAGACAAAGCAGTACACTAGTTGAACGGTAGTCATTAACACTAACGGCATTAGGGGATTTCAGAATAGGAATGACATTAGCTACCTTCCACAATGAACAAAAATAACACCGAACTAGGGCGAAAGTAGATAATCGCAGAACGTTCTTCTCACTTTTTGGAGTGATTCTACCTGTGATGGTATGAGTTAGACCACTATTGTTAAAAATTTTGGAAAGATTATTGGGACAGTAGTTTTTTGGCATTTGTTTGATGTCGTTGCGTTGATTTAATCAAAAGATTAAAATAAAATAGTGATTTGGATATCATGAAAATTGCAAATTTATAAGTCAGCCTGTAATTCCCAAACGGTTGAGATACCTCCCCTAGCAGCATATCAGATTTTATGAGTTAAGCCGATATTCGATTAATGCAAAATATTATTAAGGAACTGGCAAGAACTCTACGAATATGCCTCACGCCTTTTCTGGTTACAAACTCAAACTTAAATTGAAGTTTTAGAGCCTTTAAGGGGGTAGCCAGGTTTCAATGACCTCTTTTTTCAACTACATTTTTTTAACATTGATCTTTATTTGACATTTACAAATTTTTAGTATGTTTTCTAACATGTTAATAACTTCCAAAAAAAATTTTATTTTCATTTTTCATTAACATCCGGTTAATTTATGGCCGATCTGATGACGCCATGTTAAGAAACGGTTGCCATGATTTCTCAACTTTGGGTTATCTAAAACACAAAACAAAAATTGATTATAAAAGAGCACATAAATAGCTATATCCTGAACCTCAGTTATGGAAAAAAATTCATAAATAAACAAATAGTGCAAGTTTTTGTCATTTTTTCTTTTTTTTCTACATTTTTTAAGCAAGAACTGTTTCATATTGTTATTAAATATTATTTGAAAATCAAGACCGAGGTTCATGCGATTGCTAAGCTTTTTCTGAATATTTAAAAAAAAAATTGAATGAAATTGTCCTAGTAGATCGACTGGAATCGTGGCGACAACCCAAAAAAAATGTGTTTTGGGATAAACGCGTTTAAAAGATAAAGTGCGAAAAACACGTCTCATCGTCGAAATATGGGAATCAAATTATCTTACTTTTAATCAGCAATGCCTGCTCCGTACAATATTCCTTCTTCGTCCTCAAAATGCTCGTTCTCGCGGGATCTAGATTGAGATACTGAGAAAAGACGGTAAGATACTACTTCGATAAGACGGTCATCTCGACACGCCGATTGTAAGATGCGAGCGCTCGAGGCTTGGCGGCGTGATTCATTTTTCGGCCACTTCTGATACGCTATGAGATCAAAAGTGGTTTTTATCTTATTTCTGAGGTTATAGAGTGACTAAATATTGAGAAAAAAAAAGTTCAATTTTTTGAAAATTTCAAACCTGGCTACCCCCTTAAGCAAATCCCGTTGAAAAACTACCGAAATCAAAGTGCAAATAAATTGCTTAGAGGTCTGTTTTATTCTTCATTTTGTGAGTCCGAAAATTTTTGAACGACGCTGCGTAAATACTGCATATTAAAATCTCCTTGTAAACGCAACAAAATTGGGATTTAAATACATAGGCCCAACTTGTAATTTCCTAATAACTTTCAACGTGCTTAAATAACTAAAAAATATCTTCAATTTATCCTGCCTCATGGAAACGAATATTATTTGCATTCTAAAAAATGGTTGCCAAAAAAAGTTTGATTAAGTGAAAAAAGACGCCTAAATGACAAAGGATTAAGCTTCTTAACAATAGTATAGAAATGTCAACAGAATACTAAGCGTTAATCACGAACCGCAACGCTATGCATTACAAGCTCATTAGTGAGAAACAGCATACCTCATAAAAGCTGCCAGCTTACAATGTTGTAAAGAGCGTTTCTGAAATTTCAGCGGAGCCCTACAAAGCCACATGGCAATTAGTTAAAAACCACTTAGCGCTCCATTAGCAAAACATCTTCAGCCAAGCAGTCGTTTCGTAATATCTCTGACCTTAAAAGCGAACCACCCAACCTGAGCCGGTTGGCGAGAATAAGCGCACACTACTACAAAAAGAATGAATTGACAGACCACTTGGGGCTGGATCCAACACTCATCCGCAGGCTAAGCCCCGAACAAAAACATTCCTCACATAAATTTGGGTTAATTCGGGAACATCACATAATTTCGGTTTCATCCGAATGAAAGCTTCTCGAACGGCTCCTGGAGATACTTTGCAGAGCGAGAGATGCCCAGCCTCCTCAAGTGCAACAGGAATATCTTCTCGCGGAAAGAGCTCATTCAACAAAATTAAATAATTTAATTAAAATTTTTATTCGCATATGTATTCAAATTATGTTTGGGTGTACGTCAGAAGGACATACGAGGCGTTCACGTGGTACTGCCCTTTCCGCCTTTCCTGACTTTTTCATTTGCACGAAGTTTTTTTTATAGGAAGTTCACGAGCAACAAAAAATTGTCGGTAGGAAGCAACGAGTTACCTGAAATGAGGTTTACTTCGTCGCTCATGCATATTTATGTCGACTTCCTTTGCCAGGCTCGGTCCGGGTCAGGTGAAATGATCTTTTGAAGCGACTACGTGTTGCTACATAGCTGGAATATCTTCGGTTATAATATGTCTAAATCGCCATGAAAATGTTACACCTGGGAGCTACTTCGGGCTTTTCCCGAAATAAACAAAAATGAGGAAAATTGCTTAAGCTTTATCAGCTTAGAAGGTTAAAGGGAAATTTTCGCTTTGCAACAGGTTTCCCAAGAGTTTCCATCAACAGGTGAATTTAATTTGACAACTTCTCCATTCTTGAACGTCCCAGGAATATTTTGAGTTCGAGGCAACCTTTTATTAAATTCTTTTAACAATTTTAAGGAAACTTAATGTTAGAATAGGGTATAGTGTGATACTATATCTGAAATTATTTTAGATTTTCCAGAAGAGGTTACTCGTTCATACCCTGATAAAAGCAGAGCCCGAGGATGTTAGAGATTTGTTTAGTATAAACTTGCAGAACACTTGTGTTGATTGTGCTTAGAAAGTAAAATTAAAGGAATGAGGGCAAGAAAGTGCTCACCATGATTTTGAATCTATAGAATCCGATAATGCGTTAAGTGAAAGACTTCTGAATTGATCTGAAACACAAGAATAAGGGTAGGGTAGACTTCAAATATTACCTTTGGAATAAAAAAAAACAATTTCAAGCAATATTTTGCACTCAGCCGTTAATTTTTATATATATATATATATTGTTCTGCTTCTTAAAAAAAAAAACAAAAAAAAAAAAACCTATAGATGTGGCGATGAATAAGGTGAGACGAGGCTAGAATTACTTACGACCCTCGAAGCGAAGTCGGCACAGTTTGTTTAGCAGTAACTGTTATGTATGTTGTTCTGAATGCAATAATTTGTGCAGACCGTTTCCGCAGGTGTAACATATTACTCCATCGCACCCAATTTCAAACCCGGTTGAGAAGGAAACCCGCGTACCAGCCGGCTAGCCAGCTATAGAAATGTAATCTCGGCGATTCCCAGGACGCCTCAAGGAGCAGCTCTTCTTCTGGGATAGGATAGTTAGACTTGTAACTCGCCTCTAGTGATGACGACCTCTGGCTGCAAACATCGCTCGAGCTATGAAAAGCAAGAACTCTACGGGACCATTATGGATACAAGCAGATCATGGAATGGAGCGGGAAATGGCCCAGGATAAAATAAATATTTTACTGTTAAGCGAATCTAGATGGAGAGGAAGTGGAGAGTTTACATTAATCAGATATCGAGCTGCTATACTCTGGATGGGATCGCTACTGGACATGATCCAAACCAGAGTACGTAACATCCCCATCATTCAGTGATATGTACCGCCAGAGCAGGCAGATGTAACCATCAAAGGGGATCGTGATTTATTGCTTTTATGGCTTATGATAATGCCCTTTAAGTTACCCATTGCATTATTGTAAAGTTTTACCCCCAAAAACATATTCTTAAACTAAACAGCATAAAGCTGTTTCTGACGACCTCGAATTTTAAAATATAAATTTTTCAAAAAAAAAGCGGCCACTTACAGTTTAGATTGTGATGTTCAAACAAAAATTGTCCTTTATTTATTTGTACAAATCTTTTAACGTTTAAAAAAAAAGTCAGTCGTTAATTTGGCTAATTTTTGAATAAAATGTTGTGAAAAGTGTTTAAGAGGTAGGGTGGTTGGAATCCGAACAACTGACACTTTCTCTGCAACCCCTTTGACCTTTTTCTCGTGATCTGTTGTCAGCAGAAAACAGCCATACGTCGCCGCCGGCAGGATTCAAACCTGGAACCTTCCGATTGGTAAGCCGACACGTTTTCACTTACTCCACCGACGATATCGATGACACTTAGTACTTCCCCACTGGGGAGGAGAAGTACTAACAACAAAATAGTTTTATAAAAAGTAAGTCGATCACCATGAATTTGTTGAAGTTCTCCAATTTCTTCATCTCTGCTATTGAGACTGGTAGGTAGGTCGACTACAGTTTCACTGATTTTAGTAAGGCCAACATTCTTGTTCTCATCTGCTTTTGTTGACTCGTTGCGTTCATATGTGTCTGATTGTACTCAGAGAGTCTCGTTCAGTAGAGATTTGTTTGAGAAAATTATTAATACTCCCGGAGTTTCATAGGGCACCCATCGAGGACCTTTGCTTTTTATCATCTATGCACATTAAAGACGTATCTTTGATTCTGTATCATTCTTAAATTCTGTGTTATGCTGACGATGCAAAGATCTTCCGTATTGTGTCGAGCGTTATCGAATGTCTTCTTTTAAATTTTGACTAGGACATCTTCCACAACTGGGTTTCGTCAACCCCACTCCACAAAACACCAGTAAGTACACTACTATATCCTTCTCTCGAAAAAGAAACCCAGTAAAGTTTAACTTCATCATCAATGGCGCTTGAAAAAACTATAGATCTAGGTATCTGGTTTAATTCCCGTTTTTCATTCGATGACCACCTTGATGCTAGAATTAATAAGGTCAACGCGACCTTGGGTTTCGTCAAGCCTTGCTCGAAAGAGTTTGATGACCCCCATATCACTAAGCTTCTCTATTTTACTTTCGTTAGGCCTAATTTGTAATAGGACTTTCCCGTTTGGTCCCCATACTACTCGACACACATCAATCGCATTGAGGCGGTTCACTGGAAGTTTGTTTGTTTTGCCCTGCGTGGCCTTTCCTGGAATAATTCCTTTATACGCGACCGGCTCGGGTGAGTTCATCTGGATACCCTTGAAGAAAAAAGAAAGCATTTCTATTCCTGCTCGTTCCTTTAGGAATCACGACTTCATGGATGTGCCTGATCACCGTACCAATAATGGTAAATGCGAGCCGATCTCAACGATGGCACGACTTATTAATTTCTTTTAAGATTCCATTGATTTTTACTTGTCTAAGAGCCTCTTGAGAGTACAGCTTCGTTAAGGTTACATTGCATACTATTGTTAACTGTTTATACTTTAATATTAAGTAGTAGTATTCTTTCCGCTTTCTTTTGCTTTGTGTTAACTTATTTCAAGAAATAATGTACGATTTTTCGCTATCATGTGAGATGGACTTTGTTTGCAATAGTCAGTCATTGACGAATTAAATAAATATTCATCCTGGGTTTCTCAAGACGGCAAAACTGAGAATCAAGTTGACCATATTGCTGTATCGAAAAGTTGGAGAAAGTGTTGCGGCGCTGATATTAGCAGCGATCACTTCTAGTTAAGTTTCTCTTATGAACGGCAACAGTATACCCACGTAATATATGTAAAGAGAATTAGAACACCAAATATCCACATTTCATATTTTTCGGCATCGTTTCATAATATCGACGTTTCTATCGACCAAAAATGGAACACGTTCGTCGAAGGAATTTGCTTTGTAAAGCCGTGGTACAGAACGCGTGGGAAGTTTAGAGAACGAAAGACGGCCAAGGACGCCACATGGTGCGCACTACAAGAACGGAGTGTTACCGATATTTCAGTCAAACAACATCGCAGAGCTTAATAAAAGGCGATAAAAGAAGTGCAAGATGTGAGCAGCGCAACTGCATCAACGTGCTAGCAGAAAAGGTAAAAAAGAGCCTACCGCATGACTGCGGAAATCTATACAAAATTGCAAAGAAACTGCCAGGATAGATTACTTCACAGTAAAAATTACCGTCGGATCACTACTTATTACGGATGAGCATCAACTGCGGAGGAGGAAAAAATGTTCTTTTGTCCTTAACAACACCTTTTGATCGTCGAATATCCCTTTATCGGAGCCTGAAGAACCGTCGTCTGTAGCCAACATTAACATCAGACCTCCGACCAGATTCGAGGTAGCGGAATTATGGTAACGATGTAGTCTTCTATCAGACAAACAGAGTCATGCAGTTCAAATGTCAGAAGCTCTGAATAGAGAAGATTGCAAAGCTGGGTTTAAGATCAAGGCTGCTAAAACTAAACTTACAAGTTTGGACTTTAGAAAACAGGATGAAATTTATCTTGAGAAGCAGCAAAAAGAACATGTGAATAAATGTTGTAACCTCGTAGTTACAGCACTTGACCTAATGGAAGCTGGTATATAAGCTCGAGTTGCAATCTAAAGGGGGATAAAAAAATGAACGCATTACAAGTTGCTGCAGTATTTCTCCTAAGCTTACTTAGATTTCCTAAAAATGAAGAAGTCCAAGTGCCTAAGATTAATACGTGTAGGATATCCAAAAAATGTTTTGCGGATATGCAATGTACGTTTTGATAAAAATTGGATTGGTAACAAAAAACTTTTAAAACGGACAATAGCGCAAATCTAAAGATATGTGTTGTTCAGAGCTGAAGTGAATCAACTTCATACTTTTAAAAGTTAAGACCAAGACACTTCTGGGTAGAAAAAGTTTAAATTCATTCAATGGTGAAGGGAGGAAACTGGAAAATTACATATCTTCCTATAGTCTCGCCACAAAGCCATATACTTTCAAGAGTTTTATTTTGTTCCGCTCATAAACGAAACATTCGACATTTGTAATTAGTTTACTGAAGGTTTTTCAGTAAACTAGCCACGAAAAGTATCAAATGTAAACTTCTCATTTACACTTCAAATGCAATCATTTCCACGATACCTATACAAGCAGATCGAAATCGACGTCATTGTTTCTAATATTGTTTATTATGGATTACACTGGACTTTTCTTAACTACTTCTATTCCTCGAACTTTCGCTGAACAAGAATTTGCCTAAGAATTCGGCCATCCCAGGTTATTCTAAGAACTTACAAGTATCCGATACTGCTCCACAATATACATATGCATTTTTAAGAAATGGAAAGTACAGCATAGCCCATTCGATTATTATCCTAGATCCGCAAAAAAACGGAGATCAAGAGCAGTCCCCGACGGACGGAGGCGCATGTGATTATTCAAAGGAAAGAAACTAAAAAAGAAATCGTATTATGTTTTATAAAAGGATCTCCTCTTTCCAGAAACCTATATTAAAAGTTGATTCCTTGAAAAAGCACCCGAGCTATAAATACTTTTATGTTCAAAAGTCGATAATAGAGCACCCCCAGCGGGATGATAAATCTCACATTGGCAAAAAGAATTTGTGTGTGGAAGGGGGGGGGGGGGGGAGGAGATCAATCTCAACCGTTTGGGCGTTACAGGGTGGTTCATAAATCTGCAATTTTCATTTTATGAATATCACTGTAATGACAAAAAAATTACTATCTCAATGACCTTCCCAAAATTGTCAACAATGTTAATCAAACTACTACCATTGCAGGAACAGTCACTTAAAAAAGTGAAAAAAATATTTGGCGATTACCTAAAATACAGAATTTTCCAAAAATTTTTTCGAAATTCATTTGATTAATACACCTGTTTTTTATTTTTATTAAATTTACTATCTTTTTACCTTTCCAAAACGGTACAACATGGCAAGATACAGAAAGGGTTAGAAAATCCACATCCTTAGGATTCCCTGATTATTTGATTGCACTTTAGGTAGGCAATTCTTTAAATAAAGAAAATTGTTTAAGACAAAGAGTCAGAAATGTTGGTTTATGGTTCAAGGTAGTTCATTTTAATTATTACTACAAAAAAGTTATAAAGGTGTTAACGTAATTTTGTTTCATTGCCGATATTGGCTTGTGTTAGCCAGAGTTCACATGCTAGCGTTCTGTTACTAATGCCTGATGAAAATTTTGGAGAACAGCGCGTTTCTGGGCCGAATTTTGTGTTTGAATGAATTTCACCGGGAATGGTATTATAAACTTCCACAACCGCCATACCTGGTCGGATACTAATCCACATAGCCTAAGAGAACCTCCTTGGAACCCAAATTCTGAGCCAATGTTAGTGCTGATATCATCGATACCCATTTAATAGGACCATTCATTTTGCCACAAGTGCTTTATAGTTAAATTTATGCGGACTTCTTGGAGAATACACTTACAGATTTACTAGAGGGCATTTCTTTGGATGATCTTAGGGCAATGTTTTACCAACACGATAGAGCACCAGCGCATATGGCTAACATTGTGAAGATAAAACTAAATGAAAAATTCCTGACCGCTGGTTTGGACGAGAGCACCAAGTCCTTGGCCTGCTAGATCTATAGATCTTACCCCATTGGACTTTTTCTTATGGGGAACAATGAAGGAGGAAGCTTACTCAAGGCCGGTTAACAATACATAGAGACGATTTGTTACAATTAGGACTGCATTGACGAAAATATGGGAGAGGCTGACTACAATACACCTTAAAGAGGGAATTACAAGGAGGATATTGGAATTAAGGTTTTTAATTGTTTTGAGTTTCGAATTCAATAAAAAGTATTTTAGGGTTAATTTGAGTTAAATTTTTTTAAATTGGAAATTTTTGTAATATTCCTCAACAGGATTTCTAAGTATAAATTTAGCATATTGCACCTTTTTGGTAAGGTAATATACTGGGCAATTTAATAAAAATAAAAATAAACAGTTGTATTAGTTACATGGTGTTCGGAGAAAATTAGAGAAAAAATTTTAGATGTCACAAAACACTTTTGGAAGTGACTGTACCTGCATTGGTATGAGTTAGATCAATATTGTTTTGGAAAGGTCTTTGGGAAGTTTTTTAGCGTTTGTCTGAAGTTGCTGAGTTGAGTAGATCAAAAGATAAAAATAACAGAATGATGTGTATACCATGAAAATTGCAGATTTATGAATCAGCTTGTAGCTTCCAAATGGTTGAGATTGCCCCCCTTCTATCCGACAGATTATAGATAATATAGGTCTTATCTTATCTTATGTGAAACACCCTGTACTTTGTTGGACCCAAAAATTCATACTGAATTTCATAACTACTAACGGATAATTGAAAAAAATAATGCAAAAGTTCGGTTCTGAAAATAGTTTCTAGCCAAAAATGAATACTGACAAATTAAAACTTCCTGAATCCACCTTAAGCACTTTGAAAACAGAATGTAAGCCATTTCAATTGGCGCCATTTAGTTCTTATTAGAGAAGCTTAAGTGGCGATTATAAAAACGTTGGTTTGAATATAATTTCAGGAGTATTTTGCTGAAGCTGAGCCCTCCATGCTCCTCCTTTCAGTTTAACTGCTTTCCTCACAATCAAGTGGGTAATAGTGCGGCCACAGAGTACTTCGGCTGGGCCGTACAATTCAAGGTGAGATTTGGCCAACGACCTGGCTGATGATACGTTCAGTGCCGCTCGAACCAAACGACGCATATCAAATCACGAGACTCATGCTAAAATAACAATTTGGGATGGTAATCTAATCACAGCCGATAATAACACTAAAACGGGCGGAACTTCATTACCATAGAACCTTTGCGCCATTATTGCTATAAATTTGTATTAGAGAGTTTGGTGTATCCGATTTGGTGCAACATTAACACAGCGCGAATTGGCCATCCCCGACTGCAGTTGTCTAGCGTTGTCCTTTTGACTAGATCCTTCAGATTGGAACTGAAGTCCACATAGGATAAATGCACAAGCACCGAAGCAAATGTGACTTATAGATATGCCTGTATCCTGCTTATATTCCAGTTACCAAATAGCATGCAGAGTTATTTGCACGTTTATGATTTCACTTAACTGCTGCATTCTGTGGACGCTCTGTGCCGTAAAATTGTTGGCATCGTTGTACTAGCGCATGCATACAGGATGCATACATGCATTTTCCGATGCATTTAGAGAATTTATTTATGGAAATGCGCTTCAAACAGGAGATGATGGCGGAAAACCTTCATACTATGCCTCCAACCGAGACTGATATAATAAATTAAAGCGGATAAACTTTACTTTGGAAGGAAATTTTTTTTACAATTTTCAGAAATCTATTTTCCGTTAATAACTTAAAACGATGTTAACATAGAAAATTTATTCTTAAGAGCAATGAATCTGTTCTGATTTAACGATTTATTTAAATTTTTTAAAAGTCACTGTAGTTTAAAGCCGATGCTGGATGATACGTCTTTTAGCTTTAAGGAGTCTTTAAGGTCGTAGTTTTTTGTTATCATGCTCTCACAGGCCTAGACGGACGCATTTCGGAGAACCACGATGTAGGTCATAAACTCTGGAGTCAAAGTTGGGACATATAACTTCTAGAATGGATTTTTTTGTAATCATAAAACAAGTATGCATGTATTCCCTGCTTGTTTTATGCTGTCAAAAGGCAGCCTTAATCACACAACCAGCTTTCATGGACCCAGAGTTATTCTAAACTCATATATGCAAATTACCTTGTCCATTTATTATCTACCACCCCCACCACAACCACTATGGAAAGCTACCCACAAAAACCGCTGTGTGAAGTAATTTTTGCCAGAAAAATCACCTAGGGCCGCCGGCCGTTGCACATGACCAAAAAGGCAAGAGGAAAGAAAAACTTCCGATTTCCGTAAAGATAAATGTCACACGGCCTGGACATAATTCACCTTGCGTTATCCACCCTCGCAGACTGCAGCAGCCCATTGTGAAGAGTCATTTAACTCTCACGTGCATATGCCGCAAAATGGCTGGCAACAGGAAAATCCCTAGTGGACGCATTCACATACATAAGTCCACGCCGCTCAGCTTCACATATTCCGGAGATAAAGTCCTAAAATGTTTTTCAAATGGATTTGCTTGAGCTGCAGCCCTGGAGCATTCTGGACGTGGGAGTGCAATCATAAGAAGCTTCTAGCAATAAAGCAAACCGCTGGAGTATGAACTAAGGGGGTGTAAAAGGTTTCATTTCCGCGATTTCCCTTCATGAGGAAGAGCTTGCATGCAAAACGCTTATCCGAGCCACGAGGAGCATATGTGAAGTGCATATAAAGCGGAAATGGCTGAGTGATTTGTTTTTCCTGATGCTGTATTGCTGTGAAATATTGAAGACGGGGAGCAATTAGACTACCAGACATATCCTTTCTTAATTTGAAGCAAACCCAGAAAATCCTCTCAGACAAATCTTTCATTGCGATAACTTTCAATGTAGAAACATAAGTGGATCACGAGCCTGAGGGCATCAAAGAAGCCTCATGGGCCTACCAATAGAAAGTATATCTTCCCTTTTCACCCGTGCTCTAATTGACTATAATCAAAACTAATTTCGAGCTGCTAATTTGCATCCGACGAAAGGAATATGGCCACACCTAATTTGCATATCACAGGATATCACTAGCCCATCAACAAAACTGGGAACAAGAAGGGTTTAAACTGCAAAAGAATTGATTGTTCAATGGGATCTGCCGTCAGCCAGCACCAAGACACCAAGTCATTCAAATTCGTTCAGAGATGCTCTATCGTTGAATCGCAGGAGACCTACAGCATATTGCAAGACTACCGACTGTTCCTATAGAGGACAAGCTAAATCTGAAGAGTTCCAACTCTAGGATGGACGATATTGCCGTAATAAAAACAGACTTTCAGGCACTCGAACTAGTACCAAATGATGGGTTGAGGGACGCTCTAGTATGCTTATAAGAAGCCAAAGGGTTGAAATTCCAGTTGGCCCTCCATCGGAATTAATTTGAAGTCATGATGATGTGATTTCTGGTCCAGGAATGATAATCGGAGGCTTTAGTAGCACTCTGAGTGTCCTGGTATTTATCCTTAAGGGATACTTCCATATTTCCCAGTTTGAAAGCGACAGGAAGGAAACTGCTTGCTTTCTGTAGATAATTGTAGTGTTTTACAAGGATGAGAATGTCGATTTAAGCTGTAATGGATTCCTGTACGTGCAATTAGGAAATTAGGAAAGGCTTGAATACATAGCACTTTAAGGATTTCCTACAGACATTGTGGGATATATTTAATACTCGTATAGCTCTTTTGAGTTTAATTCTTTAAGGGATGAATATTGGATCGAATCGAAATTTGAATTTATGAAAGAGGAAATCTTCAGTTTTAGGAAGATAAATTAAGTTTTATACGAAGAATATGATAAGTTTTATATATGGGAGCGTTAATACTTACTGGAGGCGTTGAGCTTTCATTCTTGCTAGTTTATTTTGAAATCCATTTTTGAAAATAAAATGAAATCAAATTATTTTTATTTACGTAATAACAGAAGAAGGGTTTTCTATGTGACATGACAAATGGACATGGACAAATGGAATGGCAATATAATTGAATTTCCACGAAGCGAAGGAAGGAACAGCCGGGTGAGCCACTCCGTATTTTATTTACGGGTAACTATTATTGTCTGAACCAAACTGCGTAAAATTATTAGATTAAAAAAGTCCTGCGTGAATTCACTGTTGACCTGAATAGGAAATGTAGGTACTTATCACTAACTCCCCCGCCCCATGGCAGGCGCGCATTTCCGTTTCCGAAGAAGGGGGGGGGGTCAATTTTTGGAAAAATGGATAAATATTTTGTATAATATTCATCATATTCTAGTTGTATTTGAATAACACTTTCAAATTCTAATTCAAATAATTCTATTGAAACCTTGTACTAACAAGATTATACAAGCTATGTGTAGGAATAGATTAAGAAAGAGGCTAGTTTATCGACTAAATAAATTAATTTAACAAAAAACTTCAACTTCTAAGCTTCGGGTAAATATAAGCAGAGAATTGAAATAGATTATTTCAAATATTCAGCTCTATGTAGATTTTGAATATTCAAAATTGTGGGTTGAATGAAAAACTGGCCACTATGTCAAGAGGAATAACGCCAATTAGTAAGTAAAAAAGTTCTACTAGTTGAGTGAATACCAGTTAGTTATTTTAAATTAAGTTGCGTAAAAACAAGTAACAGCCATGAGGACAACCCGAAACAGACTTAGAAAAGGAAGATCGTATCGTGGTAGTCCAAAAATTTACCGCGCATCGGAATTGAAAGCCACTATCAGTCCGACACCAAATTCAATTTAATAAAAACTTCATAGCCATACGAAATCAACACCGATCTTTTTTTTTATACGATGTCGCCAAAGCCTAGGGGACAATCCTTTGATGCGTTAGCATGGTTTTGGCCGCAAGGGAATTATCTTGTTTTTGCATTGCTGCGAGCTAGAGAACAGCACAGAGACGGAGTGGATTATTTTAATTTCTTAATAAAAACTCACGGGGAGAAATGGTCTCGAACCCGGGACCCATGGCATGGTGGTCGTGCAGCTCAACGAATTGATGCAAATCCGTCTTTATCTTATAAGAAGAAGACGAGTAACTTGAGGCGTATAAGGTGCGAATAAAGACAGCCTTCGTAGGGATCCATATACTTTACCAACAATACTAATTAGCAAAAAAACACACTCTCACATTCTCATCAACATCGAAAATAAAAGAGGACCGAGAATAGATACCTGAGGTATCCCGATTAACATAAAAAGATAATCGGATGACTTGTAATTAGAAATAACCTTTTCTTTATGTCCTCTTAATTTGACAATATTAAATTGTATGCGTTATTACAAAAGTTAAATATCTAACCAAGTTTCCCAAAAGCGTCCCTGTCATCAAATTTGTCAAACGACTTGCACAGGAAATTTTTATGTCGTTAGTAATTTTGTGCAAGGCCGTTTTAACAGCTATACTTAGTTCGTAAATCTGATTAAAAATTTGACAAAAAGTTGCTACTTCCAAGATGGGCTCAATCTGCGTACGAAGCACTTTTCTAGAAGTCTTTGAAAGAAACGCTGGGATTCACATTCTTGTTGGTAGGCACAATTATTGAAAACTTCCATGTCATTGGAAATGTTGACCTTACTATAATATTGTTAAATACATAAATGTGTGAAACCAGGGAAATAATTGAAATTAGTATTTTTATAAATTCAGTCCAATTGCATTAGATTTTATAGACATCATCGTAGAGCAGCATCACTAACTGGAAAAAACGAAATGCCTTGGGATGGGTCACGACCTTTAAACGCATTATGAAGATTTTATATGAATTCGAGGCAGAAGATCAGTTAGAGGTCAAAATCCTATTCAAATAATTTTGATCTTCTATAATGCACTTTTCTTTTTACCTATACCAATTGTTGACAAAAGTTAATCCACAGTTTTTTGATTTTTTAGTGAATCCATTTCCCCATTTTACATTGCAGGTGAGAAGGAGTATTTCTTACATCTCTGAAGGAAACCAAAGCTAGGCTACAACAAATATATTTAAGAAATAATACCGAATTCTGTTCTAAAAATAATCTCGATCACTTATTTAATATCATAATTACGACAATACGTAGGTTGCTATTTATATATACTGATCTGGCATTACATCTGACATAGCCATCGTAAAGTTTGACACTTTTAACGTTTCAGAATGTTTTGTCAAACAGACGAAATTTGTGCTGTTTACAGTGACTTTAAAATTTCAACAAAACAACAGTGCTTTTGGCGATAGCGCACCACTTAAAACCACTGTATACCACTGGTTTAGTGAATTCAATCATGGCCGTCTTTTGCGCATGGAAAAATTTAAAGAAGGTCGTCCAAAATCGTTTGAACTGATAATGCATGATCGTCATGCAACATACCGTGAACTTGATGCCTTACTATAATTGAGCATTAGTATGACAAGCATATACAAGATTTTACACGAACATTCAGCCGAGAAAAGACAATTGTTCAGAAAAGGGCTCGATTGGTACAAAGAGATGCTCAAAAAATACAATCGTGGTGCCTCAATAGCCGTGTATAACATTCCATAGGTGACGGATCCTGGATCTAAGCGTATTCGATTGAAACTAAACAGCAGTCGCTTATACGGGTCTTCCAAGATGAGCCAAACCGAACCAAAATTGATCGTGCAAGAATCACTGCATAGCAAATGGTCGCCTGTTTTTTTTGGGATAAATGGACGTGTGGCTACAGTGCCACTAGGACATCGTAGAATGCTCAATTGTAAATGGTGCACAACCGTTGATTGGTTGGTTGGTTTTCGAGAGGGGAAAGATGCGTGTCTTCCTTGCACTGAGGCCTTCAGTGGCCCGTTCTTCGCCCCCTGCTCGGCATCGTACTATAAAGTCTACTGTCGAGCCAACTAATTCCCGCAACGAATTGGATGATTCGATTATACCCTGATTTCTTAACCTCTGCTAAATCTTCGCAGTAATATGTTTCTAAGACTATATACCTTTTTTTTGTTAGGGCTGGACATTGGGCGAGAACGTGTAATACGGTCTCGTCTTCTTCCCCACATCCCCTGCATAGACTAGTGTTTGCCCTACCCATTTTTATGGCATCAGCCCTTAGTCTTGCAGGTCCTGTCACAAGGCCAACAAGAAGTTTCAGTGCAGTTTCCTTTGTGCCTCCTCGTTACCCATTCCATGATTTATTTTCTGATTTCATAGATGGGTATGCTCAGGAGTGTTCTCATTTGCGCCCTCCCCGTCAGCTCATTTGATTTTTCATTACCTGGATGCCACAGTGCCCCGGCACGTATATTAGGATAACATCGCTTTGTCTCTCTTAGCTCCTATTTTTATCGCTGCGATTTCACATTGACGAACCGAAGAGGAGTCGTTTACGCCTCTCCATAAATCCAGGTTTAGTTCCTCGCACGATATTCCAAAGCCGCAGACACGCTCGCATTTTGAGACGTCTGTGTAAATAGCTCAAGTGTTTTCTTGAATCACCCTATTGTTAATCCATTCACTTTTTCTCGGGAACTGAGTTTTGAAGATTGCCTCCAAATTTGGATTACCAGTTTTGAAGTCCCAGCAATCATCGATTCCCCGTGTTGATTCCAAAGGCACATTTCTTGTACACAATGTTGTGCTTAAGACCTCCCTATATTTATCCCAGTTTGTTATTCTGGGTTTTCTAAATGTCAGGGGACAATGTTTGACATTGACACTTAAAGAGTATCCATCGATGGTCTGAGAATTATACCTCGTCAGATACACACCAATTCTCAATCTCACACAGTCTTCCCTTTAGTTTTCCAGAAGTCATTGAGGAACTAAGAAAAAAACAATAAGTGAAGCAGGAATATTCCTTACCATGACAATACAAGCTCTCACACATAGGCCCAAACAACTTTATTTGACCGGCCAAACCATCGAATTTATGAGTCATCCGCCGTACATTTGGTACCCAATGATTTATTTTAATTCCCGGATGTGAAGAATAAATTTCATGGTCAACGATTTTTCAACAGCGAAAATAAGCGATTGATACGTTCAAAATGTATGTTGTGGAGATACCCCTATCTGCAAAAAGCTAAGAGCAATCTATTTACATTGACGCTCTAATGTTTGCTGATAAGAGCACTGTACTTAAAATTAAAATCAAACAGCTTTTCTTAACTCTGTTAAATCGAATTGAATCGTGTAAAAATGAAATTGAACTCTTTTTCTAGACCGTGTTAAATCAAAACTGTGTTAAAAACACCGTGTAAAAACAGAATTGGCTGTATTTCTTTTAGTTTATTATTCCGGATACATAAATAGCAACCCTCGTACTTTATTATTCAGAAAAAATATTGCTTATAATGGTAATTTTTAGAGTAACTAAGAAATTTTATTCGTGAATCACGTAAATTCTTTAGCTGTATTAAAAAAGGTATGGTTTGATTCCGCGAGATAACTCTACATTTGACTCCCTCCATCGCGTTCAGAACAGTAATTTTTACAATGGTTTTCGCCGTAATTTTTCATATACGGTTCTTTCCATGACTGATCGGTCTAATTAACGATTTGTTTATAAATATTCCTTAGGTCAAGGCAATTATGAAAGCAGTTTTCTTCTAGACCCACGAGGAAAGGAAGGTAGTTTTCTGTTCAGAAATCCGAGCATCGCTTAAGATCTTTTATCTCAAAACGTTTGCCAATGAAATAAAGTTTTTATCCTACTGTATATCTATCTAAATCATTCTATCACTCGCAATGGAAAGACAGATGAACTTGTTCGCTAAGTCGGATTCTCAAGCATTACGAAGGAGTGGAGTGAATCTACAAAATATGGAGCCGTCTTCCTTTGGCAATCGCATTCAAAAGCCAAAGACTACTTTGCTTCCCAATCATGTGACGAACTGTCAGATTTGATACCCAAGGATGGGAAGTTATCGTAGAGTTCTCAAGGGCAATACTCTGATTGACAGATATACTTGCTGATCAAGACTTTGCCTTACTTTTGGATAATCAGCAGGCCGAGTAGTAGTCCATGTTATGCGGAGCAGTGCTCCCACCAACCAATGGATGATATTTCGCATAAATACGCTGAAATTGAAATGCAAGAACAGCAAAAAATATATTGTTTTTTTGTGTACTTTAAAACGTTTGTACTTCCTCTATTTAATCGGCGTACACTACAAATTGGAATTCTATTATAAAATGTCCTGAATTTATTATAACGAATTTGTTGCGTCGGCTGCATATGCAATTGTTTGTGAATATCCGCAGATGAGACTATGTGTTGTTTCATGCAGAATTCTTCCCTATTTACGTTTGCCCCCACCAACATTTTACTAAAATTGAATTAGCTCTCATAACTTTTAATGGGCACGCAGTGAAAATAAATTTTTTTTTACAACTAGCACAATTCGAAATGTAGTCCAAAAAAACCCCTTTCAAATCGAGCTGGGAGTAAATATCATTTCCGGGCTTAATAAAGTGCTCAGTGCGCTCGTAATAAATAACGAAAGGCCCTAAAATTTGCTGAAATACGAGCAAACGGATGCCGAATTCAAAGAGTTTCATAAACTTAAATTGCCCACGGAAACGTTTGCCACGTCAGCCACTGCCAAAAACTACCGACTGCCGAAAATTTGAAATCATTAAAAGGAACGAAAAAATTTAGCACCTTTGTTTACTCCACTCCCCGCCCGGTGCGAAACTCAATTTGGATCGTTTGTTTCGTTTTTGCAGGCTCTTATCCTCGTCGTTGATTGTTAATCGTTCATATACGTGTATTCCCGATGATATCCTGGCACCAACAGGTACCAAAATCGTTTCCCCACGCCTGCATTTGTGGGAGGACTACATTTGGTTTTTTTCCTTTCCTTTCCGTTTTGTTGAAATTTTATGACAGTCAGCAGTTAGACTTCTTTCCAACCATCAACTCTGCAATAAGCTTTCAAATTTCAACCCCGCCCGCGCGGGCCAATCGCCAATCCTGAGCTTTCGTGTTCTGTTAATACCTCTGAGATTGATAGCTGCTTGGATGATTGACACGCGATGCCTCCGCTGAAGGAGCTTTTAATTGCATCCCCTTAATGACAGTAACACGTGAGTGCTTATTTGTTGAGCAAATTATCCTGCGACGGCAGGTACCGGGCTTTTCATTTATAATTCGAGGTAAAACGCGACATTCGCCCGAGTTTTAAGCTGTTGCTCTTTCTTCATCCTTCTTTTCCCAGGGTGGGGGAATCTCTGTTTGTCCTGAGTTTTGTCACGAAATTTGGAAATTTAAGCCTCACTCCAACTTGGCCACAACACGTACCTTTTAATTTTATCCCGTAATAAGCTATTAGCGGTGTCCTTATGACTTTTTGGTATGTTTTATGGAAATTTCTTTCAGGTGTTTTACGTGTACTACAAAGGCTAATTCAGAGATTTATGGACGGTGAAGAAAAATTGTGCGCTGTTTAATCAAACAATTGGTAGCAATAAATCAGATGGTGATGAAAGAAATATGTGCTTGGGTAAATAAGGCGGCAAGGCTGAAAAGATTCTACGATTGCTTCTAAAATCATTTGGAATTATCTGTGTAATCTGAAAACAATTTTTAATTTCCATTAACTTTTTGATGTACCTAATAGGCGATTTTAGCCAAATGCTCTGCAAATGAAGAGATACTGCTTGATTCTATCGAAATACTTAAACACCAGGGGGGAGAAAATCCTTAAATGAAAAGGAAACAAACTTTATCCTTATAGTGACACAATTAAATAATTAAATCTTGAATTGTTACGTTCAAATGCTCGAAAGCCCTCAACAACCTTCAAGAAAACTCGTACCGGAAGATAAATTTGTTTTACGGCAGTCCCGCCTGCCATCAGTGATACTTGGAAGGGAGCAATTCAACAAGCCGCGAGCCTAGGCTTAAGGCTGGAGCAGATTTTAATTACCATCAGTTGTTTTAGTTTGTGTCGAGTTTCCTTTGTTACTTTCTTGGGCAACAATTGCGGTCGGCTGCCATTTTTCTTCCGCCTAGGCCTCTAACGATGGTTTAATTGTTCGCCATCAAAAGTTGGCTTTTCTATGAATAATTAATGAGACGAGATGAGCTTTAATTGAGCTTTTATTAGGGCCGGAACGAACGCCTTTCAGGCTGCAGCCACTCGACTCGGATGAAATCAGGGAAAATAATGTTTTCGAGAGGCATAAGTTTTGAACTTTTCTTTTTCTACTTGCTTATTTCAATAAATTTTCCCTATAAACTTTTTCCGGGCTCTCGCAGATATGCTCCACTGAAGGCGCATTATTAACTTCAGATTGAGTGTTTGATTTATTCTTCTGCGAGCACTTTGTGGCAACGCAATGACTCGAGAAGAATCTAGCTCACCGACGAGCCTATTGTACCACTACCTAGCTGCAGCTTCGATTATTGGAATTGCTCCTGAGTCCTGGAGGCAATTAATAATTGTTGAAAAATTCCATAGAAGTAATTCCAACTGCTTGAGTGGTCGACGGTAAGTTATTCTACGCATTAGAAACTTCCGAGACGGAGGACTTCGTCTTTACAGTTCAGAAATTATAGTAGCTCAACGCTTTGTGGGCCAACTTTTCATCCCTTAAGACAGTTGAAGTCAGGGGGTGTTTCTCGTTCTCTTCTGCGGAATCATGTTCTGGAATTATTCCCTTTAACTAATTTCCGCTTGATCGAATCAATTAATAATAAAAAATTTTTGAGGTGAAGAAGTTCATTTTGATTTAAGAAAATGACAGATCAGAACGCTGTACTAAGAAGAAACTCTATACTAGGGAATGGCGAAAATGTCTTTTCTGTACTGTGAGATTTGGCTCAACAAGCGAGTTAATCCCTTTTGACTTGATTGCTTTAACCCGATTCATTTGTGTTGATCAAAAAGAGAACTAATCAGGACAAACGTAACTTAAAATTAGTTTGACAAAAATTCAGTAGAGTAGTTTTGTGATTAAAGGGTCAATAGTCCGGCTACAGCACATTGTCAATAAAGAAGCAAAAAAAACTTTGATTTTCACCTTTTCACAAAGCCAAGTATAGAATACTCCTAGCTGCCATGAAGTACACGTAGTCCTCGAAAAATAACCTGCTCAACATACCTCCATCAAAATGGTAGTCAAATAGTTTGGGTCTTCTTCTAGGGTTAAACACATTACGTTGTATTTGTTAGCATTGAGAGGAAGACGGAGCAGCAATAATGAAAAATGTGAAATGTGGAGTTAAACAAAGCACAGTCATCGTCGTTAGAGACGATGCGGAATACAAAATTCTGGAGGTAGTCAGGAGTATCGAGACATCATTTATAAAAATGATAAAAAAGGGGAAGGCCGAGAATACTGCCCTGAGGCACAAAACAAGCAGAGATTTCATTGGATAGCGCACCGCGGAGTGCGACTGAACAGGTAGGAGTACAGCCAATCAGCAATAAGTGGCGGAAGCCCGAGCAGATGAGGCATGTGAATGAGAAGTCCGTGGTCAATAATGTCGTAGGTCTTACTAAAATCAGTGAAAAGTTAACCTTAAAGCCTGCCTCAATCGGATGTAAGCAGTGATACACAAATTCGAATAAGTTTTCAATAGTGGATTTACTCTACAGCCATGTTGGAAAGAGCCAAACCAAGTTTTGAAATGAAAACGAAGCACGTCAATGATTAAGGCCTCGAACTCCTTCGCAACATGGTACATGTTTGCGATGAGCCTATAATTGACCCTTCTTGTGAAGGGGAAGTATAACAGAATCGTTCCAGAGCCCATGGAAACGGTCATAGCACAGATGAAGGCTGAACGAAAAACAGAGAGCAATACGCTAGATAGAGGTCCCTTTTTTGACGCATTGATCGAAAGTACATATGGGCATCTTTCCGTAGGAGAGGTAAACCAGAAAAAAATATCATCATAAAGGAGTCCTACTCAGGAGTAACATAAGAATTAGAATTTAGAATTTGAATTAACCCTTCTAACTCAGAAGGCGCACTTCACAGGCATAAGCCAGGAATTAATTGACCAACTCACCAGAATATAACAAAATATTGAGGCGAATGAGTCTCCCACACCAACATGGAAAAAAAAACATTAGTAAACCAAAAAACCAGAACACACCCAAATACAACAATCAGGAGTGCACAGGCAACAGAGAACGGTTAAGCCAAGCTAATACAAAACAAGCACAAGCCAACATACAAAAACCCTACACAACCCCTTCAACAGCGAGTGAGTACAACAGGATGGTTATAAGTTGTAGAAGCTCCTCCTTAATGTTACCTTGTCCACGTTAGTGCTGAAAACATCACCAACATAATTAGCAAACCTACACATGCGGTTAACTGGCTCAAGCATATCGTAACTAGTGTGCGAGAAAGATGTAAGCTTGAATGCTTTCGAAGGAAATAAAACAGTTGTCTAGGTAATATTTTGGAAGAAAGTTCCGCACTATAAATCTTTTATAAATCTTTCCCTGCAGAAGCTGGTGTAAAAAAGTTATGTCAGAAACCCAGTGACACTTCTCGAGAGTAGCAAGTTGTAGCAGTCCCAACCGCTCATCATATCGAGGCAGAATAAGAGGGTCACCTCAGGGCAGTGCACGAAGGGCCGATCTCACAAATCTAGGCTATACGGATTCAATACGTATAATGTGAGTCTAAACCGGACTAGCATACTCCAGCAGAGGTCTAACAAGGGATATATATATATATATATATATGTTATGAAGTCTTATGTAAGGGCTAGAAAATTCCCTGGACCATCGGAGGATCAATCCCAGCAAAGAGTTGGCCCTGGCAGCGATATTATTAATGAAGTTTACACACCCAAATCCTTCACAAGACACACACCCAAGTCCTTCACTCCTTCCACCCGTTGAATACAAGTATGTTCAAACTTGTACTGAAAAGTACGGTAGTTTCGGGACCTCAAGAAGGTAAGCTGACATTTCCCAATGTTTAATTTAAGATTATTATTATATATACCATATAAAATATGTGTAGGTCTGATTGCAAGATCTCACAATCCACAAAAGATTTGATTGGGAGAAAAATCTTGATATCGTCCCCATAAATAAGGATTTTACTTCTTTGAAGTAAATAAGTAATATTATCAATAGATAAGATGTATAACAAGGGACCAAGATGACTACCCAGAGGAACGCCAGAAGGAGCCACAAAAGCATCCGAGAGTACGCCACGAAAACGCACTATATAAGTCCTATGGGATAAATACGACTTAATCGTGAACCTACCCTGAAGGAACCCATGCTGCCGGCTAGAGATTAAACCCCTACACCCCATGGACAATTGGGATTGAATGATCAGTTCGAAGAGTGTTGGAATGCAAGACAATTTAGAAATAGATTTGTAGTTAGAAATCTCTCTCTTATTGTCAATTTTAAAAACAGGGATTAAAAATGATGTCTTTCAGAGTGCAGGGAAACGGCCCACCGAGAAAGACCGCCGGAAGAGTAAAAGTAAGAGACATAATAAAGCCGAACAACAGCAGAAACTTCGTCAGGGTCACAAAAAAAGTCATCCGGAAGATTTACAATATGCTTGGACAAGGTCTCCTCCATGATATATGGAATATGTAGGATGCGTACTGTCACCGTTTCAATTTTCCAAATCCATTAATGAGGTATTATGCAGCGCCCTTAATGACCACCCATTGCGAGGGTTTATGCCTACGATGTATGTCTCCTATCCAACAAACAGAATCATGTAGTTACAGAAGACGACGGAGCTGAAGATGATGTACAAACTCACATAAGGCTCGAGTTGCATTTAATACTCTTGTTGAGAGATAGCGCAGCGACAACATTTCCAGACGGGCAAAACTCCGGATCTCCGAATCAAACGTAAAATATATTCTCTGAACCCTTTACGGGGCACAGGGAGTGTAGTAGACTCCCACCTGGTATGGTCCTGCGCCAACGCGTTTAACTATCAGCTTGACTTGTTGATCTGAGTACCGTCCTTGTCTATGGATCTTCTTCATGTGTTGCGCGGTCGCCCAATTTGTGGTCTTTCTTGGATCTCGTGCGGTTTCTAATATAGAGGCTCTGTTGAGTGATGTCGTTTGGCTCTTTTGTTTGCGTGCGGCCTACTCATTGCCACTTTCATCTGGGAATACTGGTGTCTATCCCACGTTGGCCTGGTCAGTGGTTATTAGGGATGCGTCGGAGACACCGCTTAGAAAAGGTTTCTACAGGACACTTTTCATGTTAAACAACCGTACAATAGAACAGATTATACATTTGATTCGAAGATCCGGAGATTTGTGAGTTTTGAGATGTTGTTATTGCGCCAGATCTTAAGAAGAGTATTACATACAAATCGGGCGCTGCTAATGCGAGCCTGTACATCAATTTCAACACCGCCGTCTGTTACAACTAGGCTTCCGAAATAGCAAAATTTATCCACCTGTTCTATTTGCTGGTCTTCAAGATAAATTGTATTTTATCTTCCAAAGTGAAAAGTTTGGATTTAGCAGCATTGATCTTAAGCCCTGCTCTGCGACCTTTTCTACTCAGGGCTTCGGACATTAGAACTATATAACTCTGTTTGCGGGATAGAAAAAAATTGTTTAAGGAACTTCGTACTGATTTTAAATTATTTTTTAAACGATACCCCACTCGATGAAGTTAGTACAAATCCCCCTCCTATCCTTTACATGTGGTGGTAGATAACCTTACATTTTTTTCCAGAATGTTAATAGATATCTGTCTAAAAAATTTTAGTGCTGAAGTCCTAATAGTCTCTGAATAAAATGAATGTACATATAAACGGACAGACTTGGCGAAAGTGTAAAGGTTCGCTCCCATAAAGCTTTCGATATCTTCAATGACCGTTCGCTGTCTGCAACTAACAGCTATATGGTCTCTCTGGTTTTAATCCTCTCATCCGGTAGTACATAGGTCTTTTTTGATCACCATTGCCGTTGATAACATGGTTCATACGTTGGTTTCCGACGATATGTTCAAGGTCTATGTTGCCAGGTCGATTTGAGCATTTATGCCATCGATCAAGGCAAAGCATGTTTTCCACAATGTTGCAACCAACCTCATCCAATCACATATAAAACTCGTCTGTAGTGAGTATCATTATAAGGTTCCAGTGGGTTCCTACGAAAAAATAAGACAAATTCCTCATTTAAAAACTCTTATCGTGCCACCTGATTTCGATTACTCCTATAACCTTGATGTTATATTGATTCGTCTCCTTTATGACTCCATCCAACCGTCAGTTAGGAAGTACAGTTCTTACGTTCCATGTTCCGATTTGTGTCCTTTATCAAAACGTAAAGAACGACATTGTATTATCCGTCAAATTATGAGGTACTATTTAACGATTTGCAGCAATGTTTTTCTACGGAGGTGGGCTATTAATCAGCTCTACGTTATGGCGCACGTTCTCGTCATTCATCCTTGCCGTTCACTCCATTCAAAGAAGTACCTGAGGTGTACTATGTAGAGGTAGAATTAGGACTTGCAATCGGAGCTGTTAGATGTTCACCTGCGCGACTTTTTTCTGGCTTCAGCGGCCTTTCTTTACCAATTGCTATCAGAAAATATTTAATTATTAATTTAAAAAATTTAAATTACCGTCTGCAAATAAATTCCTCACTAAACCAGGGCAAACAGGGATATTAAGTGGGTGTTAATTGGGGCTCTTTTAGTCAGCAAACTTGTTAATAACAGTTGATATGAATCTCTACACAGGCATTACAAGATTATTTGAGTTACATAATATACACAAGGGTTTGCTGGTTTGTATCTAAGCCTGTATTCTGTCCCAACATGAATGGAAATTATTCTGAATGTTTTGAAACCTTTTCATTTTGCGCTTTCGTTTTATTCGTTATTTCCTGATGCAGACAACTCATCGAGTTAAATGAACTGCGATATAAATGTAATTCGGTTGTCTTTAGTTGCTTTAATTAGACACGCAACAAGCAAGGTCTAGTCGTGATATAAGTGCCCTACCTCCTAGGCGGTTGCATCAGCCAGTGCTCTAGTGCTATGACATTTAATATAAATAAAAAATAACTCTTTCACTTCGAACCCTTGTAGAATCGTTTAACGTTTAATTCGCCCTCCTTTATGAACCTGTCAAAGCTTAAGAAAATCAACGAGTGCTACTCTGTGACACATCTAAGTATCCACACTCTTTTAGCCCTAAGAGTATTGTATAATTTATAGCGAAATATTTCAAAAAAATGAGCAGGAATAGCGTCCGATCTCAGAAGCTTACTGTACTTAAGTAGGGTATAAGTTTAGCCGCAGTGGTTCTTGGTAAAACATATCGCTACCATCTGCAGATCCTTGAGAATAAAAATGACTTCCATTATGGGTGCGCAAGAGGCTGAAAACCCCCTTGGGACAAGGTACTGAACATTTCTCAGACGTAGAAGTGCCACCAATAAACCAACCTGTTGTTCAGGGCTGGGTGGTCCATAGATTAAACGTGTCTACACAATTTGTTTCACTCTCCTCATTTTTCCTCAATTTCTCAGGATTTTTCCTGGCTTTTTGGTTTTTTTTTCTTTGCACAAGTATTCACAGCCGTTCGTAGTTTCGCCCTTGTGTGTATGACGAAGTAAATCGGCCCCACTTTCCTCATGTCCTTAACATGTAACAAAAATCTTCCAATCCTAGGCATGATATGGTCTCTGCTGCTGAAGGACCTGTGGGTAAAGTAAGTGAAGCCGTCACGAATAACGGATGGATGATTTTTATTCTCGGGCTTCGTCGGGTTGGTTTTCCTTGCCCCCAAATTTTCAAAGAAGTACTCACATGACGAATAAATCTTGGCTGGTGAACTATTTAAGTGAGCATTACTCTCCTCCTGGCTTTGTTATCGTCTTAAATAAAAGCGAATTTAGCGTTGGACGTTTTTTCTTTATCATTTTATCATGGGAAATCTACGAAATTGAATAATAATTGGAAAGATAGACGTTTTAACCGGTGGTATTCAGTACTCATTACTTGATTGGGAATATCATATTTCATGTATTTTTGTTGTAATTTTGTTTATAATTTATAACAGATTTTCTAGGTAATATAATACAAATGTAGAGTAAACTGTGAAATTAAATCTATATGCTATGTCAAAGCGATCTTTACAAAGCTCAGAGTTATAATATTACTCTTATTAGATTTCTAAAGACCCTATTCCGAATAAAGGGAATTTGAAATTAACAGCAGAAGTCTTTCAGAATGTAAAAGTGCCTGGAAGAGAAGTTTCCATTTAAGTTCCTCAAATTTTCTTTCTGTTCCAAAATATGCTTATAGTTGTATTTCTGAAGATGGCAAACTTTTCGACATTCATGCTGTAAGATTTAAGAAGGATTTCCGAAGTTTTACGGTATAGTTACGGGATGAGAGCAGCTCTAGCTTGTGTTACTAGGCGCAGAAAGTAACTACAGAAGAGCGATAGTCATTGCATGTTGCGTTGAGGCTTTAGAGAAACAATAAGAAAATGATTTCTACATCTTGGAGACGGAGTTGGATCAATTCGTTGAGCGGCACGACGACCATGCCATGGGTCCCGAGTTCGACACCAAGTCTCCCCGTGAGCTTTTATTAAGATATTAAAATAATCCACTCCGTCTCTGGGCTGTTGTCTAGCTCACAGCAATGCAAAAACAAGAAATTCAAGTTTCCACACTTCCCATACCCTAATTCCTTTCCAACCAAAACCATGTTAACGCATCAAAAGGTTATCTCCTAGGCTTTGGCCACATCGTATAAAAAAAACATCGCCAATGAGCCTAAATTCAATTGATCTAGCTCATAGATGAGAATTATAATTAAGTACAGGCGTGATATAAAGCCTACAGTAATCTCTACGTTAGATAGACTCTAATATTTTTCATATCTTTACATGAAACCGAACCATTGGCGGTGTAAACCTGCAAAATATTAAAAAAATAAGTAAACAAATTAAAATTTAATATACAACAAGTGTCCCCCATTCCTCTGTGACATTTTCAAAATTATTATTTTTTACTGAAAGAGTATATTTCTTTGAATCTTCCGGAATCAGCATTGCCTGCGTTTCTTCTAATAATCCTTTTAATTGTTTAACATTTTATGGTGTCTTCTCTGCAATATTCGAATATGAATAACTATTCTGCTTTAGCCACGCGCAGACGTTCCCTATCGGAGATAAATCCTTTGAGGTAACCACTTCAATATGTTAATATCACTATTCATTATTACATTATCATACAAATTTTTGCCCTATATACAGGTGCATTTGCTTGCTGGAGGACAAAATAAGTCCTTGTGCTGTTGATGAAGGGCCAAAGAAAACTGATCATGTCAAGAGTTTTGATCGATTTCTCTTGGAATTTGTATTGAAAATTTCAATCAAATAAAGTCTTTTTCTATATATTTTTTTACATTTTCATAAATAAGTACTCCTGGTGAAGTACCAAGTGTGGTCTGGTTATAAACCCGGATAAAACACAGCTGATACTATTCTCATGGAAGCATAGAAGAACGGAGGAACTGTTTAACACTCCCATTCTAAATGGGGTTAAACTGAAACTAAAAGATACGACATGAAGCCGCGAATTGTGGAGTGGCTCTGTGTCAGCATTATGAGGCCTATATTTATAAACGAGTTAGTTGTCTGGTGACCTACGCTGGAAAAATTGATCCTCCCCCTAATACCTTGGAACTCTTCGATAAGAAAACCGCATCCTCAACTGAATTAGAAGTACAATAAAAAATTTCAAGTCCACCGTGCCCGAGCCATCTTTCAACGCCAAAATCGAGTCCTCTTTTACCACTGGGCAGAAATGGGATGAAGACCCCCTACCAAAAGCAGGGAATCAGTGCCTCTTTATACTGGAAGGTAAAGTTGGTAAATGTGTCTACTCGGAACACCAGAAACGTTCCTTAACGTGTACCAGATATTTGAGTATTTTCAAAGCAGGACTCATCGCTATATATGAAGCATTGGAATGACTGGAGGACAGAACAATATCATTACGCGACATTTGCACCTTTTTTTTTTGATTAAACGTACACCTGTAAGGCTGATGAGCTAGCGAGAACCGGCACTACTTCAGCGGACTCGGATGTAACTCATCGGCTTGGCAAGCCACTAGCCACTTGTAGGTTTGCAGTTATGCAAATATTTATCAAGATTGCTAACAGTAAAATGCAAATGGCAGGTATGTCTAATTACCCGGCTGTTCTGGTGGACCAATAAAAGCGGTCAAAAGAGCTCATCTCGCTAAATTTTTACAGCGTTGTCGTGGCTGCGGCCACGGGTCCTTATGAAGCAGAAACTCTAACAGACTTTTGTAGGAGTTGTCAAGATTGGGAGAAAGAGGAAATTATCTATCACCTCTTCTATAAATGACCGGCTCTAGCCAACTACACGAGCCAGCATTTAGGCTCCCCCTACTTTAAGGATTTAGACGAACTAGTATCTGCTGATATAAAGGACCTAGTTCGGTTCATCAGAAGCTTCAATTGGTTTTCAGTATTTCTTAGTAAGGACGGGAACAGGCTGCCACTCTAATCTAATCTAACCTAACGCCGTGTGTAATGTAATAATGATTTATGACGTGCAAGTGTGGAGGAGTATACATTTCGATGAAGTAGACAGACTTTTACGATTTTGTCGTAAAACAATTATTTGGATTACCATAACTATGTGATCCACTTGAAAAAGCCACATTGAACGCTATATTTTTATAATATATTTTATTTATATATTTTGAAAGTTAGTAGAAGATTACTTAAAATTCTAGCAAACATCTGTTGGTACAATGAGCTCTATAAGGTATCGGTCAAGCATGGTGTTACGTTAAAAACCTTGGACGACATTTTAAGAAACGAATATGAATTGAACAACATTGGAACAATTTAGGTTGAGTGTATTACAATAAAAATCCATTTAGAACTGAACATACCTCTTTATGTTCCATCTGCAATTTGAATCATTGAAAACTGTCCTATCTTGGAAATTATTGCATTTGAATAATATATCGCTCTTATGCAGAGAAATATCGAAAAATTTTAATCAAAGCTCGAGTAAAACTAAAACTTGCCCAAACCTGAAATGGTTTGACGCACAGCGTCAAAACGCCCGAATGGCACTCAAACGAGACACGCTACGTGAGTAAATATTATACTTTTTCAAGTGCGAGCCCACTGCAGGCACGTATCAATAAAAGACGCTCGAAATAGTCTAAACTAAGCACGGCATGATCACACTTTTTCTAGACTAAAATTGAAAATGAAAATTAACTCATTCGGTGGGTCGGTGACCCACACGGTGAACACGCGTCTATATGGGGGAGATTTTACTGAACCCACGCATGGTACAGCCTCGAATGTGTTAAAGATAGAACGTAGTAACAGAAGAATGCATTTATGGTGGGCGTACTTTTAGATCTTTGAGCCTGTAGCTTGTAGCTGTATTTGCCAATTTTTGCATCTGCAGCAAGAGCGTCCATAATACGCATTTGTTCGCTATGCATGCTCGTAACGGGCGCGTATATACTTTTAAAAATATTAAAGTCTGTACCTGCTTTGGGCGTGAATATACCAACTCAATGATTTTTACTCGGGAGAGTATAACTCCTAAAACTCAATATATATACTATAAATAGGCTAAGGAAATAGGCGTCTTTTGGGGAGTAAATCATTCTCTTACTACCACTGTTCAAGACAATAGCTGACAGAAAATTTACATTGATCGATTAAAACAACAAAATTTATTAAACAAAAACCTTAATGAGAAGCAGCCCTCCTTCGGTTTGAACTTCAGGCTTTTGCATACTCCCAGCGCAGTTCGAATAGTTCAATCAGTCTACATAATGCGGAATTGTGAATACAACACCACTTCTTTACTTGTTTGGTGTAAATATACTAGGGCTTCACGGCACCGAGACAGTATCGAGGCTCTCGGTCTTGGTCTCGTGAAGGTGAAGACGATCTTGCTCTCGTCGCAAACTCGGCGAGAGAAAGGCCAGTATCGGTCCGATCTCGCTCTCGGCAAGATAAAAGAAGGGAATTTCGGTGGAATGACAGGGGGTGGGAGGACAAGTTATATAATATCTATGTATATATGCATTTTCTTCTTATTCCCCTCGCAAAAACAAGGAAGCAGAGGCTCTTCTTTGCTATTGGGAATAAAACGCAAATATCTGAAGAAGGAAATAATGTAGAAAGTAGCGATTGAGGAAAGCAGTGTTTTCTTATATGCCCCATAAATCACACAATTGACTTTTTCCGGAGCTACATAAGAGCTGAAACAACTAAAAAAATTATCCACAATTAAATAATAAAAACTAATATCTCGTCAACTCCCGTCACCTCAATCTCGCTCTCGGTATTGCACTGTTACCAATGATATTGGTCTCGCTGCCGGTCCCGGTATCGTGTCGAGATCGGCAACGGCAGCTCCTTCCTGAACGAAAGACCACCCCTAGAGGTGATCGCAACATTGCGAACATCTGCCTGGAGAATCGGAAGAAGCCTCCAAATATTCTGACAAAGCACTAACTCACTCCTGCTATAAAGAAAAAGAAGCTGGAGTGGGTTCGAAATCACCGTCACTGGTCTGTTGAGTAGTAGGGAAAAGTGTTTGCTGAAAATATTCTGATTTACTCCAAATCTGTTCAATACTATGGCCCTGCCACCTAAAATAAGCATTGTTCCAGGTCTGATTTTCGGACGAGTCGACCTTCCAGCCTTTGTTCGACATAGAAAAAAAAAAAAGTAAAAAGTTTTATCCCGACTGCATCATTGAGACGGTGAAGCATTCACCCTCAGTAATTAGCTGGTCCGTCATTTGTGGGCAAGGGACAGGGGTAGCATAAAGAGGTCCTCGAGAACCAATTGCTGCCCCAAATGGCGGATTGGGCGGCAAACGGAGAGAAACTAATATTCATGCAAGATAGGGCACCTAACCATACAGCTAAAAGCATTATGGACTGTCTTAAAAAAAAAATAAAATCGAGGTGTTGCCATTGCCAGGCAACTCGCCGGACCTCAACCCGATTGAGAACATCTGGGAGGTCGTAAAGCAAAAAATCGGGAAGGAAGTCTTATAGAAAAGACACTCCGAATCTGGCATTATGACACAGACCTGCCAGAAACCGTCAAAAAATCTATTTCTAGCATACCTCGGCGTATTGAAGTCGTGATTGCCAATAAGGGCGGTTTCATTAAGTACTAATAGTAATCATTTTATATTTATTTTGTAATAATAAATGTGTGAACATTGTTTGATTTTTTATTTTAGATTAATTAAGCAATAATCTGTGCATGAAATTATAAGCTTCGAAATGAACTATTGTTATCATACTTGCTTGAAAACATATCTAAATTTAAAAATCTAAAAAAACTATTATATGGCTGGTCCTAATGTGGTAGCCACCCACTGTAATAATATTTAGATTTGAAGTGAATATTTTCCAAAACCTATGTGCGTTGACGCACAGAAAGTACCGAGAGAAAAGTGAAAGGTAAGTTTGGTAAAAATGAGGTGACTTGGTCGATCGGAACAATTGATTGATCAATCTGAACAACATTCAACATGACGGTAAGCGGTTACTAGACAGAATATAAATTAAATTTTCCTGTAATTTTTTTTAAGAACTTAACTAGTATTCCCACTTTTTTATTTTTTTTATTTATGATGATCGTTTGATATTAACATGCTTTCATATTTATTCTATACTCATTATATTATTGTCGTATTCTCTCTCTCTCATTGTCGTTTTTAATCAAGTAATATCTTAAAAATTTTTTAAAATTGTTTTTATTATTATATTTATTATAATTAAAGCTTGAAAATACTACTGGGAAATGGGTTTATAGTGCTTTTAAGATTCATTTCTTTTCAAAAAATAAAAAAAATTACTTTGAGTCAATTACATTCATTAGATCAACAGTTTAGTGATGCTGTACGGTCATTAAATCTATGAACTAAAGGGGAACATCAATTCTTTGAAATATATTATACAAAATTAGGCCACTCGAAAAATAATTCGTTTCTGAAGGATAGTCTCATAATGACTGATAAAAATTGTATAGTTTCTGTGAGAATTAGGACTCTAGAGAATCATCTTGTTTCCACAAATGAGAAGAGCCAGAAAAACTATACGTTGTCACTAAGATTTAATCCTTTAATATACTCAATTTTGTTAATTATATTAAAATAATTTTTGTAGAACACACTTTTTTTTAATTCTATACATTTTAGGTTATCTCTTTTAGTATTTCAGTCAAATTTTTCCTAATCAAGAAGTTAAATTTGAAAAGTCTTTCTGTGGGGGGGGGGGGTGTGTGCAGGGGCCTGCTCTGAATTGAATTCTATTGTGTAGTAAACATAGCACAACAACTTATCTCATTAACGCAGGTTGTTTCGTGTCATCGCCGATATCTAGCTAGATAATTCTTAATTTAACATTTAATCGGTCATTCTGGAATTTTCGGACCAAGCTATTAAAATGAGGAATTCGAGAATTTATGTAAATGCAATATTTTTTTTAAAAATTAGTTCTTTTTTTGTTAGACCATCAGGGTGTAATGTTAACAATACGCCTTAAATGTTCGATACGTTATGTTCCTTTAGTAATATATGAATTTTGATTATATGTGTCAAATTACTCTTTTTAATTTTAGGAACCCCATTTCTAATCCCTTTTCCCCATTCCCCATGTAGTCCTCTGATTGCCCACCGTTTTATTTATTCTTTATTTTTGTTTAATTTCAGCATCTACAGGTTGGGCCTTCATCCTAGCCAGATGCAGAATTGCTGTGGGGAAGAACCTACGCTATAACCTAGGGCAGTGATTCTTAACGTTTTTTTGTTAAGTGAGTTTTTCGAAGGCACTTGTTGGAACATTTTATTTTGTATAAGAATAAAACACTTGTTCCAAATACTTAATTTTATTCGCGGTTTTTACAAACTTAACTACGCGTTTTGCCCTCCAGAAGCATCATCAGGTTACTAACCTAGCTGATCTGACTTTGCGCTAGTTAGTTTGGTATGTTAGAGACTCTAGTAATGGACTAGTTGAATATTCGTCTTTCTGATCAATAAAAATATATTTATTTGATGCTATATCTTTTTTTATCTCAAATTGTCTAATTTTATCTAAAAATATGCCTCGATTTTGTTGTTTTAATAATTTTATGTTGTTAATATTTATATTATGTCTCATATTTTTTAAAAGTTTAGATAAATCCGATTGTGCTCTGTCATTTGTTGCCCCAGCAACATGCTCCATTGCCTGAGCAATCGTCACAGCTGTTCTCATACACTTTGCTCTTTTCCACCGTCTCTTTTAGGTTCAATTTTATTATTTCTTAAAAGATTTTTTAAATTTTTATTATTGAAAAAAGCTGGTTTAACATCATATTCTTGCAGAATACCCTTTAATTTGTCTCCATCGTGTTATTTCTTTTTCGTTCTTTTTATTATCTTGTGGAAAAATTATGTTAATTGCTCGATTTTTTGCTTTATGCCGAAGTAAATTATTTTTTTTTCATATCCATTGTTTCTAGGTATTTTAATAATGGTTGCAAGTTCAATATTAAAATTTGTCTGGTTAAGAAGAACATTTAGGAGACAGTCTATCATAGCATGAAAAGCTGCTAATTTAGTATTCCACCGGTGATGGGAATTCACAGGAATAATATCGCCCAAATAGGTTTCCTATCTATAAATATTAAAATCGAGTTTATTTCCTATAATTGTTATGCCGACATCAAGAAAATTAATTTTACTTTTTCTTTGACGAATTTATTAAATTGTCGTGTTGTGCCCGTCCAAATACAAAAAACATCATCTACATAAGATGCATTTTAGCAAATCACAATTATTTCTTTTAAATAGGTTCCTTTCGAAATCGTTTATAAAATATTCCATTTAATATATTATTTGTCATGGTACGCTTTTAGTAATTTAAAAATTTGGCTGTACACTAACGATAAGATAATTGAGAAGTCAGATTCAACCCACAACCCCACCCCTGCTCCACCAACACAATTTTGGACATGATATTTATCGGGGAATCTCTCTCTCTGGTTCCTTTAACTCCTTGTGGGGCATAGGGCGTCTATTACACCGACTCTCCACCTGTGGCAACTCTACCTAGAAAAAAATAATAAAAATTTTCCTATCTCTGGCTGTCAATAAGGGAAAAGGTGTTGATTTTGTTTTGATACGTTATGTTGCGGCGGCATGCCGTTTTGGTGCCACGACCTCTAAGACACGGATTGTTGATCTCGGTCTAACATAGCCAACGAGTAAGAGGTCCTGAGACGTCGACGAGGCGTGCGGGCTATGTTAAAACCAACCCGAGTTCAGGAATTCGGCTAATTGCTCCATATTTACTCCTGAGATTGCTTGAAGGTTCTCCAGGAAGTAATCTCCCTGAAACCTCCTTCTAGCACCCGCTAGTGCCGGGCACTTGTACAAAAGGTTAGGAATGGCTTCTTGTTCACTGGTAATATCGCAGCTCCGATAGTGTGTATCGAAAGAAGTGCCCAGCCTGGTCCCATGTGGTCTGTGCAGACCGCAACAACACAAGCACAAGGACAATGAAGAAGCTTTGCCAGGTCTTTCTAGAGATGGTATAGGTTGAGGAAGCACTCCATCTAAGATTAGTTTTAGCTGAGAAGTGCTGAAAGAGCTCTCTTTTAATGGAATTCAGTGGTATGTGAACGGCTTCCGTTCCAGAGTAGTGGAGGGCAGAGCCTTTCCTGATAAGTTCATCAGCACTCTCATTCCCTGGCATGTTTCTATGACCTGTAACCCAGCAGAGGGTCCCATCAGAGAGCGTGCCTTCAGGATCGCAAGCACCTACGCATGGAATCCGCTTGTGTTATTCAGCAGTATATAGGACATTGATATATGTAGTGTTTCAGAGAAAACACCCGCACCGACATCACAGTCAATCTTGAAGCCGTCAGATGGTGTCGCAGCAGTTCAGCGTTCTTATATTCCTTCCTGGTTGGAATTCTTACACTAAAGCTTCTGCTTAAATTTTGGTTGGATATTATAAAGTTAGCCGGTGCCAGTATAACTTGCCGATGGAGTAGGTCGGCCTAGCAATCCGGGGGTCCCAAGTTCGAATACCAGCGACAACAGACTACGATAAAAGGGCAATAGGAGTTGCAAAGAACATGTCAGTGGTTTGGAATCCATTTTCAATTGTAGGTCCACTTGCAATCGCTTCAAATCGGGTTACGGGAAATATAGAGAGAAAGTTCATGGCAGATTATCCTCTCGATGCGTGACTAAACTTATTGCTACGGCCATAGGGTTTGACAACTAAGCATCCAATTTCTTTCTTAATGAGCTGCTTGATGCCTGATATCCAATGGGGAGGTTAGAAGGTAGGGGGTACAGCCCAACATTAAGTGTTACGGTTGGGGTAGTGCGGGGCAAGCGGTTCTTTGCACCTTACATAATTTGACCTTCCTCATAGTTGACCCCCAAGCTAAGGCGCCATAGGTGAGGATAGGTTGTACCACTACTGTGTACAACAACAGGGTAATTTTTGGCCACGATCCCCGCCTTTACTAAAAGTACGATTGCAGGCATATTGCTCCAGATTCGCCTAACTGACTGTTTCTGACTGTTCTGCTAGCAGTTAAACTTTAGGTCTAAAAGCACTCCCAAGTACTTGATTCTGGATGATAATGAGCTACATGTCTATTTACTTTGGGCTAGGCAAAGTTAACATTTTGTTCGCCGGTAATTTGACGTTCTGAAGATATTTATTTAGAATTGCTTTATAAGAGTAATTATGTATGGGTATTCGCAGTGGCGGTACACTCCAAGAATCTGCCGGCATACTAGAGTGCCGCGGCATAGTGGTTGAGCTTGAGAATCACTGACCTGGGGGGTTAATTTTTTCTTGATGATGGTAGGCCGCGAGTGATAGGAATTATCATGCCTGTAACTCTCCCTTTTACCTCTATTTAAGTTCTTTTATTCCCTTTGTGTCAGAGCTAAAGGAGGGAATCCACAACAATTCTTCGCCACAGGCACGCAAATTTAATTGTGTGTGTGTCTTGGATGTTCAAGAACCATTCCCGCAAGCCGCCGAGCTAGGACATGCTGAAAGCTAGGCGTGCAACCTGAATATCCCGCGGCAACTTCAGTTTGCGCACACACGCGCCCAATTGTAGCATAAATATATACTCGCGTTATTTGTTGCGAAAAATTATTTCGCTTGGTTTCTTAATCTTTTTTGTAAAATCTTAAAAATCTAAATTCGTATCTCTCGCGATGCCAATCTAGGCAGGTGACTGTGTTAGTCAACGTCAAATTAGTTTTATCACTTTTTTTCTATCTCAAAAACAAAAATCGCCCTCTATATCGGTTCTAGAAAAAATATCGATGTTTCGATATATCGATATATTTTTGTATGTTTACAATAATCGAATCTGTTCAACAGAAATAACCCAAATTGCTTAATACTTCAAAAATTCAATATTCTCTCTGGCATGCAAAGCTCAGTGGAGTAAAAATTTTCAAAAAGAACTTTTAAACTAATTAAATGTGATTTCAGTTTGATGTAAAATTATTTAAAATGTTTGCCTTGTCTTCTCTTTCATGCCTTAGAGCTGCTTTCCGAATTAAAATAAGAAAGTTAAATATGATTAAGTTCACTTTAATCATCGTAAACTTTGACTGCTTGGAAAGTCAAAAGTTCAGCAAAGGGCTTATTTTGTAAAGTTAATCAAAACGCTAGCAAATGTGTTTTCCTAAATTCATAAAAACTCATTTCTGACACAGCAGCACTTAAAAAGGCCAAAGAGTTATTCATTTATTTCGCTGACAGACAGAGGATGGAGGGTGTTGGCAAAACACCAAAAGCCTTTTTACCCTTTTTATCTCAGCCCTCGAAAAGTTCTGGATTTGCAATACAATCAGACAAGTGCTCGGCGGTATAGGGTGAGTGGGTGAGTGCACCCTGTTCAGCTGTCGTTACATAATGAGAGCAAGTTGCATGCCTGTAGTATATGCTGGCATCTAGCGAAATATCCTAAACATTAAAAAAGCAAAATTTCGAGCAACCCCCCCAAAAAACCAACCACCCTCTTAGTTGTAAACAGAAAGTTGGAAAGTTGCCGAGCAAGACACATACAAAGAAAGCCTTCAAACATCAGATGAGCCTCACTTTCCACAATTTCCATGGACGAAGCGAACAGTTCGACTTTATATTCAAGATGCCTGTTGCTCGCAAATATCCTGGGGTGGAAGGAGTACAGGATCGCTGGCTGCTAGCTATATATGCAGCCATAAATTGTCCATGGTGGACACCCTTACCAAGAAATCCTTATGCATACACACCCCAGACGAAAACTGGCAGGAATTGCAGTCAACTCGATATAACACCGCTAGTGCAGCAGATTGCGGAATGGATATCCCAAATACTCGCATTAACGTTGATTTAGCACCCAATTTGCGGGGCAAGTTGAAGGCAAAATGTTTTCATTAATTTTAAAAAATCGGTGACCATTACTTGCAGACAGGGTGAAATACTCATACATTTATTTCCGACGCTTTCAGTTTTCACTAACCATCGTTGACATTGCTTTGATTTGAATACTCAAAAGTCTGTGCTGGATCTGCCAGAGGGAGCCTTTTAAGAACATTTTTAATTAAAAAAAATCAAATTTCAATATATGTTTGGAATTTGAATGGTCGAATTAAGGCGCAAGTCGGAATTAATGAATGTTTTTTATTTCATAGAAGCCCTCTCATGTTGAAGTGTATTTTTCACGTGTCCTTCAACCTTTTCAAACTCGGAAAACAGCAGTGCCAGTGACAGAAATTTTCAATTGAGAAACACATGCAAATTTAATTATTTTCAAATAAATTTCAATTGCCGCAAATATTTCGTTATACAGTAGAAGCGTAAAAAGTCATATATTATAAATATAATTATATAAAAAAATGCAAATAAATTTTAGTTTGAAATATCCAATCTTTCAACAATTTTTGGGAAACAACTGCATGACCTGTTTCGCCGGGGCAATTTTCCAGCTGAAAGGATCCGGAGGGAAGCAATTAAAAGTTCCACAAATGCGATTTCCTTGCTGTGTTATAAAAGAGATTTAGCCCGACCTAATTTTTTTTGCATTTTGATGTATCCAGGTCCTCTTAAAAACAATCAGAGAATCGTTCACGCGGAGAAAGGGATTTGCATACTTCCATTCGCGTAATCCCATTAGGTGGAAATATGCTGGCTCAACATTGTAGGGAAGCACGCTACCGAAATTATCATCACCTATATATCTGGCAGTACGCATTTAATGAAATTTATATTTGCAATAAAAATATTTTTGCATGCTGTTGTCTTTCGCCTATCCGACACCGCAAGCCGTAAAGCTCCCTAAGCTACACGAGGGTGGCTGGCCAGGACATGGAGGATTCATGCACCAATTTAATATCAGGATGTCTCGTTAATTTGACAGCAGTGCGGCCGCCTTGAATCCCTTTGTATTTCCTGCCAGTAAGGTGAGGCTGAGATCCCTATAATATATATATGTATATAGTGATAAGGTCTGACACCTCGACGAAACGACAGCAACAGCATCAAACCGACGTTACGTTTCCAGAGTAATTTTATGCCGTGCGTATTTGCGCGGATATGCGGCATTTTATATGGCATATGCGGAGTCGAAATTATCCATAAATTCGCAGTTTTTACTTGTATCACGCTTAAATGTAGCATGGAGATATTATGCGGGCTGTGAAAATTAAATTCATCCCTCGTTGGAGAGGTGTTTCAGGTGAAAATTAACCAATTTCTCATTTTTATTCAACGACAAACGGGAAATTCGGTAATTCAGTTCAGGTAGGAAACTTCGATTAATTTGGATTCAGTAAAATTCATGTCGATAAAAAATTTACACACAAAGCCACGTGGACTGACCTTTTAAGGATATAATATAGTAAGTTTTGTTTATTTAAGGGTGCTTCTAGTTTGTGTTAAAAAAAATCGATTGCTTTTTTCATTTTCTGAACGTATGTAGTAGAAACATTCTTGAAAGCAATGGGGAATGTTCAGATATTTAAAAGAGACTTAAATTAATAATTATTTCTAGTTCGTAACCCCTTGTAGGGAATGCAGCGGGAAAACAACTTCACCTTATTCGTTGTGCAAGAAGATTTACAATTTAAAGTGGATTCCGAACAACTCACATTTTCTCTGCAATTCCTATGGCCGTCTCGTGGTAATCGGTTGTCAGCAGAAAACAACCAGGGGTCGCCGTCGGTGGGATTTGAACCTGGGACCTCCGCATTGGAAATTTGTGTACTTTTTTATAATATTTGATTGCATTTATTGCTGCATATAACAATTTCCAGGCCGGGTAGTGAAATGATCTCGAGCTTAGAGAAGGAGTTGTTGGTGCAACCTTCCCGCTAAGGAAAAGATGCTAACAGGCATTTGACCGCTAGGTCCTGACTAAATGGGGACGGATTTAGGGCCCTCTCTCAGTATATGTCTACTGTAAGGCTCATTGAGTTTTGGAAAACATTAAAGATTGGTTTGGGCAAGGGACACGGTGCTCAAGGGCAGATCAATCGTACAAAGACTTTCGCGGCTAGAGATACCCGAAATATTATTAAGATGAAGTTGCTAAACGAGCACTTGGAACGTTGGTTCAGTGACGTTAAAATCATTATGAATAACGACCATTTCACTATGAACTGTAGTTGCAAGGTAGTCAAGACATGTGGGAGAACGCCTTCTTTGAGTTTGTAGACGGGGCATACATTCGTCCAAAGACAGAAACCATCGACAGCCACTGCTGATTGGAAAGTGCTGAAAGTCGATTGAGGAGAAATATACATCCTCCAAATTAACAGAGAGATAGAGGATCTTCTATTTCAAAAATGTGTGAAGATGGCGTGGGTTGCGTATACCAATCAGTCAAAAAGCGTCAACCCAAGGTACCCTGAAAGCAGGTGAGGTCGAAGAAGATTTGGGTTTGAAAACTCTAACGGAGGCTGCCACGAAAGTAGACCTCAAGTCGTTCCAGAAGGGTGAGCATAGTGCAAATAAACGTGCCACTTTCAGCCTCGAGTGAACAGCTCAGAACTCTGAAAAAGAATGAAGGCCAGAGAGGGTTGAATTGCCGCTCGTTCAGGTGTGGCTTTGAGCAGGTGATATTGTTAGAGGGCTGGCGTCAAGTAAGTATAGGCTCTTTCTCGTGAAACTAAATGTAGGACACGTTAGGCTATACTAGCAAAAAAAAAATACATAAGAATTTCTTAACACGATCGGCGTTTCTAATGAAGAAAAGTTAAGCTCCCTTGGCTCGTTATCAACAGCAGCACCGAGTTTAACAAGTGTTGTTTTGATTTTTAGTTTAAGAATTCACTCGGGTCATGTGAACATTTCCTGGACATTTTGTGCATTTTTGAGAAAAAAAGAACTTATTGCTAATCACCAGGTAGTTGCGCTATACGAGGTTGTAGAAGATGATCTACGTATGCTGGAGTTCAAATCACCAGTGGCAGAAGCGAATTGGAAAAAGAGACCTTTACTCTCTGATCTTGGTTACATCAGGTTCAACATCAAGTGTGATGGCGCAAAAGAATTCAGGAACGTGGCGTCAGGCTGGAGTACCCAATACCTAGGATCTGCCGTGACCAACGTTATTGAATCCTTAAATAAAGCCCTTGCATAAACCTGTCCCTTTAGCAGGCTACGAAACGAATTCCAATCACACTGGTGGAACAGCGATCTAGCAAAAACTCGACGAAGAGTCCCTACTTTATTTAAGCTGGTTATGCCGTCAAATATGTGCACAAACAAAAAGGTGCGACTTTGCTTGGTACCAGGCCACAAATATTTGGGAACTTAAATAAACGCATAGAGGGCATGACATCATCGACCCTCCACCTGATCCGGTTTTGCAGAATGCTTTAACTCCTGCCACTATTTGCATATTTGAAAGCAGTAAGGTACTGCTGAACAGATCCTCTTCACATGTAGGGTCTTCCTTGTGACACGTGCTGGCTCCAATTTGTGTTCGATTAAAAAAACTGAAGTTTCGTATTGTGTTTGTATTGTACCATATCTCAGCGTTAGCATTAAGTGGGGAAATACATGTAACGGCATTAAAAAATCGATTTTTTGTCGTCAGGTATAATAATATCTAAACGTCTCAATGATGCGGTGGTGAAATTTTAAATTGAAATTCGTAATCGTTAAGAAGCGTGACTCACCACTTCTCATTGGTAAAAATTCATTTTTGCTTTTACTTACAGAGATTTTCTGATATTGAAATTAATGACGTCATAATTTGTATTATAACTCATTTTCGGTTGTCCCACAACCTACTCTGGATACAAAGCCGGAAAACATGACAGTTCGGCCATTTTACCACCAATTGTTTCGTTATTATTTCATTTATTTTTGTTCCACATATTAACCAATTCTTGCAGAGATGTAAACCAAAGAGAAACGCTTTTAAGCTTAAACAGCAATGCTTAAACAAAGCGAGCACAAGAGAGTTTTCCCTTTCAAATACATGAAAATTGCAAAGAGAGACACTTTTAATCGTGTTCACATTCCAAGTTGAGACTTTAAACATATTGCGAGAAATTCTTTAATTCTAATTTTTACTGCGGCAAGTTTCGGTTTGCTTACACCACCAATGCTCAGCTGTTAATGTCAGCTTTCGGGTTTACCCGTTAAGGAAAGAGTGAAGCTGAAACCAATACTGATGGAAGGGAATCCAATGGACTTCTCAACAAATACCTCTCCGTTGAAATTTCGAATTTGAATTCAATTAATTTTTTCCTTTAGCCGGCGGAAAAGAAAAAGTAAAAAAAACTTATTTAAACAAATATCGGCAAAGTCTGACTCGTTTTTTTTCAAATTTTATGGATAAGGGAAAGGGGCATTGGCACTTTGCCGAAATTTTTTTGGGAGTAAGGCAAAAACTAGGCAGGAAGGCAAAAAAGTGGCTTAAAATAATTGTTTTTTAACTTCTTAAATCAATCACTTTCAAATGATACTATACACACCCCCCCCCCCCCTGCGCAATTTTATGAAAACAAAACTTTCTCAAATTCTTTCACTGGGAGTATATGCGCGGGCATATGCCTTCTGCAGCAGTGCTAAATTTCAAGTAGTTAGCAATAGTTCGTTAGAAAAACGGCTGTGCGATAAACTCAGATAGACCGAGGTCTCACCATTAGGGTACTTTGACCTTTTAGGTACGGTACCTTAAAAAGATTACCGTAGATCGATGATGACGTCACTACTGCAAATAATTAAGATTGACAATTGTTTCTCTCTCTCTCTTTCTTTTAGTTCCCGTAACCCCTTGTGGGGCATGGGACGGTAAAAGTACTTCACCCGATTCAAAACAAAGATTGCAAGTGAAACTACTATTTAAACAACAACCCCCCCCCCCCTCCCCATTGCCTTTTAATCGTAGCTTGTAGCAGCTGACAACCATAGGTCGGTAGAATTCGAAAATGGGCCCTCCGAATTGGTAGCCCAATACGTTTTTACTTATTCCACCGACTACTAAAACGCTTTTTTAATTCCTTTTAGGCCCCAATTTTGGAAAAAAGTATAATAAGAGTCTGACTTTTATTTCAGAAATTGAAGGAGGATAATTTGGAGGAAGATTTCTTTAGAGAAACCTAATTTGTAAACGAATGATTGAATATGTCAAAAGTTGAATTTCATTTTCAAAAGAAAGAATTTGATTTGCAAAAGGATGAGTTTGATTAGCAAAATGTTTAACTTAAATTCTAGAAAGACTTCCTCATCTCGGGAAGGTGTAGCCAGGGCTCCCATAAGACAAATTAAGGACAGATATGAGAAAATGTTGTTTGTCAAAGTAACAAAAGGGTAGTTATATATCCAGAAATGCAAAAATTATATCGGTCATGTTAATAGCAAACCCCATACTTTGGAAAGTATATTTTACAGTACGGTTATTTAACTAAAATATTCAAACTGAAAACTTTTGTAAGCCAGTGCCTGCGGCGCATCTTCCAAATTTTTATAAGATTGGTAGTGCAACAGAGAAAAAGTTACATTCGAAATTATCGAGGTAGATATGTACAAAGCCATGGAGAGATATGAGCAAAAATTGCAGAACGTGGACGATATACCTTCTGGTTCGCTTACAATACAGAACTAAAGCATAAAAGTAATAAATGTATCAAATTGTGCAAATTTGTTTAACTCAACTATCCTCAGGTGATTCTGTTAACTAAGCAGGAAAGGAGAAAAGAACCATTTTTTTACATTCTGTAGCACCTACTGTTGAAAGATACACAAAACTACAGAATATTATCTTTCGAGCATGAGATTTTCTATGACCAAGTTGATGAAAGGTAAAAAAATGAGAGCAAGTCGAGAAGTGCTGGGAATAACATATTTCGCACTGAATTTAGTCATATCCCTTGGCGAGCTTTGAGTATGTAAATTTGGTGTGCACGTTAAAGAAACATTTTTCGAAACGTGAAAGTTTGTCAGTCCCGTCATTATCGCTAATGCTTCCGCCAGGGATGTTCGACATCAAGCAAACCTATTGAAAAAGTGCTGCGATTATCGCAACGCGAAAGGTTCATTAAACAAGCAAAACGACGAACTTTTCATGTGATTCCGGTGGTTAAGCACGCAACCGAAGCCCGGACGGAGATTTTTTATGCCTACGGGAACCTCAACCAAGCGCCTACCCATGCAAACTTTTTTCGTGCTAAGCCTCCCGGGATAGGTCAGCTAACCGCAGGAAGGTCGTGCAATCACTTTAACACACTTGACCAGTCGCAGGAGTAAAGCCGGGTGAGGGTCTCCAAAGATTGGAAAGGACCATTAATTTATTTCTGTGCTTACATGGAAGAGCCCGGTATCACATCGTCCTTCCTTAGCCACAGGGCGCTTATCAGCAATTTGTGATACTTTGGTGTGTGGTATTTAATTAGTGGAGCGATTTTTAGCCCACAGTAACCTCGAGGCCTGTTCTAGGTCTTCTTATGGCCTGGTCCGTAATAGCAATGCTTTGCATGAGCTTACACAGGCCACCGCTACTCAATCAAGTGAGGAAGAATTCTTGCGTTTGAGCTTCTCCCTAAGGGACGCCTATATTACACCGACACAGCTGGGCGAAATTACAGTAGAGTTCGTTAAGAGGACCTGATTACGTTTTAAGGAGATGTTTATTGCCTCCTGCCATCTGATAAATGGACTGAACCACTTAATTAAGCTCGATGGACCTTGCATTATTCGCCACTACGCGCCCGGTGGTTTTCATGCAATGAATATTTCAAGCCACTAAATGGGGATGAAATTTGGGCTGTTTCGGTATCTGAAAGCTGAAAGATATATTCTGTCACTCTTGCGAATAACAAAAGGTTGGAAATTGAATTTGAAGAAAATGAAAAGGACTAGATTTAGTACCAGTTCAGTATCCTGTTGCTATTTGAGGAAAAGACAATTTTATATTCTATTTTGTCTTAAGCAAATATGGGCAAATTCTCGCTAAAAAACTGCAAATCATTCGTTCACGGAAAGCAAGAAATAGAAAATCTGACGACAAATTACATCTAAGCTGTAACAGGACTGTGTATGTATTTGAAATTTTGTTTAAATGATAACCGCAATGGACAATATTATCAAAGCAACAATTTCTATCTATCTGTCTGTTTGCTTGTTTGCATGCACAATGCACATGAGGATACTGATCATGAGGATACTACTGGACGGATTTAAGTGTAAGTTGACATGGTCGCAGTCTATGTCCTGAGTCAACATATAGGATACTTCCTAGCCCAGCAAAAAAAGGAGTTATTATTATTTCTTTTTATTTCAAGTACGCAATGCTTACAATCTTATTTTTTTATATTTATTTTGTACTAAACATAATGGAAACAATAAACTTATGAACATATTACCTTTGTTCATAACTTTATTACAGCTATTGTTTCCATTATGTTTAGTACAAAATAAGATTGTAAGTATTGCGTACAATATATAGACCAGCAAAAAGTATACTAATATAAAGAGAAAAAAGAGAAAAAAAAAACAAAATAAAATATTTAAAGATCAAAGGAAAACCTTACATAATTATAGTAATAAAATTTAGTATTCCAAATTATAAGCTTAATATAATCGAATATAAAAGTGAACTACCTGAGCAGATATACTGAACTACATGTACAGTTAACGCAAAAGGAGTCTGCTAAAGACTATTAATAGTAATAGTTTTAAGGTTAGACTATAACTGTGTTAAATTAAAATTACGATGGATTTAAAGACATTGATGGTGCTTGACTCCTGTATGGATCCCGGAAAGGAGTTCCAGAGTCGTGCAACCCGAACAGGATAACAATTCTTCATTACCAATTTATTAAATCGAGAGATAATTAGGTTATGATTTCGCGGGGATGGCGTAAGTTGAAATAGACTTCTCAAATAAGAAGGTTCTTGTGTGTATTTAGTTGAGCAAAAACGTGAGGTGTAACATGTTCAAATCTACGTAGACCAAAAATATATCTAATGCAGTCATTGAACCCCACTTCGATTCTTCGCTTACAATACCTATCCATTATAATTGTAAGATATACCAAGCTCCCATATATGAAGTGGGGGTATTCAAAGAGATTTTACTAATTTTGGAGGGGTATTGAGAGGTAAAATACTACCACTAAGTCGAAGCTCAGCATATCTTTTATCTAACATACAAATAACATGATTAGAACACTTCATGGCTTGTCCATTATATATCACAAGGTTAGTAACATTATTTATAGATTATAGTGCGATAGCATTAAGGCTAATTGTAGGAACAACTGTCTCATTAAGAGGACTCGGGTAAAAATTAATCAGTTGAGATTTATATGCATTTAGAATTAGCTCGTTGGTATCATCAACAAGTCTAATCAGTCTACTTAGGTGAAATCGCACATCATCAAAAGAAAGATAAATCTTCACATCTTTGACTTCATTTGACAAATAAACAAAAGAGAACATATCATAGACCCCTGTGGGACTCTTCAGTAGACAGGCAATGTTTAAGAAAATAGTTCTTTATTCTAATAAGCTACGGGTGATCATACAGGAATTGAAACTTATGGCCAACTTCCTGGTAATAAACTTGCTTACTTGCTTGACGAAATCAAAGGCCTTAGAAACATATAGGAGGATCAGAGCACTAAATTTATTTTCAGCTAAAGCAATTCTGGAGACGGAGTTGGATCAATGCGTTGAGCGGCAAGACCAACATGCCGTGGGTCCCGGGTTCGAGCCCAGATGACCGTGAGCTTTTATTAAGAAATTAAAATAATCCACTGCGTCTCTGGGCTGTTGTCTAGCTCGCAGCAATGCAAACAAGACTCAAGTTTCCTCAATTCCCTTACCCTAATTCCCTTCCGTCCAAAACCATGCTAACGCATCAAAGGGTTGTCCCCTAGGATTTGGCCACATCGTATAAAAAAAAAAAATTAATTCTGATATCCGTAGTAACTTTAAACGGCGCAGTTTCACGAGAATGGGAGGACCTAATTCTAGACGGCGAAGAGGTTAAACGGTTATGATTATCCAACTTAACTAAGTAACTTAAGTAGCTTTTTAATAAATCTGGTTGGGATATTACCTGTACCGCTGCAATTTTGGATACGTATGGAGATCCGATGACAATGGAATATAGTAGGGGAGTGGGTTGGGTGTGAACCGGGTTTTGTTTTGGGAGTGTAACTTTTTACAGAATAAAGATATCAACGAATCCAAGATACCGTTGGAAAGGTGAACATAAAATGCAACTTTTTTATTCAGACAGTTTAGTGTTTTGATTGAAGTGTAACTGTCTACGACCAATTATCTGAGGACGTGATTTTTGGCTCTTCCAAAAAAGTGGCTGGGTTGTGAACCATCTGGCAAAACCCGATAAAAGTCGGAAAATAGGCAGTAAAACACCCATAATTTTATAGAAAGTAAGAGGCAAAACAAGTAAAAGACAAGTAGTAAAAGTAATAAAGTAATGAAGACAAGTAATGACGCCACTTAGGCTAAACAACCGGTGTTTTTTTAGGGTTGAAATGGCTAAAAATTCAAATGAATGTAAAATTAATTAATTTACAAATCAAGTAAAATGACATAAAAACACTTTGTTCTAATATATCCGACGATATTTGACAGTTCTAGTAAAAATCTAGTATGAAAAACGGATGGTTCATAACCCAGCCACAAGGCTGGTGCACAACCCAGCTATAACGCAATTTTGGAAACGTCAAAAACAGCAACACTTGCAATCTTAATTCGACATAACCAAATATTGGATCGTAAAATAGAATCAAAACACTAAATAAACATGCAGCTGGCATTAGCAATACGTATGTATACACTTCGGTGTTAGCACAAAAACTGACTTATGTCAAAATACACAGACAGATGGTGATACGCGTCAATTAGGGGGAAAAAAAGATGATGGTTCACAACCCAGCCCGGTTCAGAACCCAACCCACTCCCCTATATATAATACTGTTCTAAGTTTAATATGGCTTCCTTCCTTTCCTTCACAATTCCATTAATATGTGTAACAAATGAAAGTTTTCGACGAGTAGAATACATATATCCTACCTATATGACGTCATTCTAACCTCAAGATGGCGGATTACTTTTTTACTTTAGAACTTATTGACATGGGTTAGAACAAGTGTAATATCGCTCACAATACTACTCATTTCAAATTAAAACGATCGGGGAGAGTGTGAACTTTTTTTCCACGAGTGTATATGAATTGAAAAAAAATACCCTTAGTATTTTGAGGGCCGGGAAGGAAGGAACATGTAAGAGTAATTGCAAACGAATTGTGCCGAATTTATAGTTTTCAGGATCGCTGCGATCAATAATGATATTCACCTTGTAGTTAGATATTACGGAGGTAAAACAAACCCATGGGGTGGGGTGCAATGAAATATAAAAATAATCAAAAACAATGCTTACTTACCGAAAGTTCGAGTAACACTGGCGTACGCAGCTAATTTGTAATAAGGTTTCATTGACTCGATGGAATTATTTATACCGCGAAACAAATTTTTGGATTGTATTCATAGATTGATTTTATCTGTTTAAAAAGCTTAAGGGTCCGTTTAGATTCTACGAGCTTTCACTGGCATTCACACCAGTGTACTCGCAGACTGTTTATATTTGGAACGTGTATGACGTGCATATCTTTGACAGATGGATTTATCGGGTCCCTTTTGTGAGAGGAAATTGGTAGCGTAAATATTTAGTGCTTACATTGGCATACAGTGCACTGGAAAATAAATTTATACCGAAATTTTACAAAAAATTTTGGTATCTGTAAAAGTTGGACGTCTTAACAAAATCTTACCACGGAGTCGGTAAGATAAATAATGACACTCCCAGTAACGTTTAATGATGTAGTGATAAAACATCCCTTTGGATGGGGGTGGGAAGAGAGTGAGTGTGTAACAATAATCGAAAACGACCTGGCCTAATCTCAGAAACGGCTAATCGGATTTCGATGGGACCTTCACGGCAAGGTTCAGTATTTTCACAGTCATACTTTAAGCTATTATGATCCTCCGCGGGGTGGGGGTTAGGAACCCCCTCTTTCTGGAATGTGATGGGTACGCTTATAAGAGCTTTATCTGAAATTTAACATTACACCCAAACGTCTAACATGCCTCGGATACCTCGGACTGAATTTTTGATGACCAGCTTTAGTTATAAAACTGACTGTGGGACTGTGTATGGTGAAATCAAGCAATATAAAATAACCACCTAAGGATAAAGGGAAACTAGATAGAGAAGAAATGACAAGTTTAAATAACACATATCTGAATCCGTGCTAATATACCCTGAATAGGAAGTATCACAAGAACCTGGCATGGAAGATGTAGGCTTTTTGTTAACAACTAAGGTTTCTTGTCGATCAATTCTGGAGTAGTCACCAATATTCGACCGACTTATTATCGGCAGGTTCCGGGCACCTTAATTATTTTGCTTTTGCGGCGACCAAACAAGCGAATGAAATAACTAACGAGGCCTACTATCAATTCCATGGCGACATCATTAAGAGGGTTCCTTAAAGACGGAGTTGGATCAATTGATTAAGAGGCATGGTTCCAGGGTTCGAGCGTCTACCTTCCCATGAGTTTTTAAAATAAAAATTCAAAAAGTCACTCCGGTTCTGGGCTTTTGTATAGCTCGCAGCAATGCAAAAACAAAACATTCAAGTTCCCTCATTCCCCTTTCTCTAATAATAATAAGGTTGGCCCTAGGCTTTGACTATATCATTAAAACAAGTTATATCCAAATAATTATATGGAATCTTAATGTCTAAATTAGCTCGCCAACATTGGCTTGGAACATGTAAAGCAACAGTTCGCTTGTGGAGTTAATTTATTCGCAAATCTGATGTGTTTCCTCCTAGGCCTAATAAATATACTTAAGTTATAAATAAATAATAATAATACGTCTATTAATAGTAATTAGTACAACGCCACCACTATATGACTTTCTCTTTACTATTCAGTTCAGTTCAGTTATTTACTACACCATAGTGTCATAATATTGGTAGTAACTGCAAATAATACCAGGATCCTTTACATTACCGCCAAGAATTTTAGTGATACTTGTCAGTATCCATAAATTGTTTCTGATCAATATTTGCTTAGCCCGCGGTAACAGAATAATAAGATGCTTGTTTAAAGCGAGGATGAAGTAAAGATTGCCAGAGTTTAGTACTTACTTACTAAAAAAATATTAACAAAAAAATTACAAAAAATTTAAAAACTTTGAATGGTACTATATCAAGAGGACAACAGGTAGTCAACTTTGAAGAGATTGTTTGGCCACTTTTTATATATGTAACATCAAAGTTTCTAGATTGCTTCAGTAAAAAACAACAACAAATAAACGAGTTCCGGAACCATAAGCATTGTATCTTAATAATCACCATGTGCCATACGAGTACTCGTTTGTATCCATGAGTTCTATCATTTTCCTTTGTATTAGCCTCACAAATGGAAACACCCTGTACTTACGTAAAAGTCACTCACTTATGTGATTAACTTAGTCGCAGAGGTAATATTTAAGTTGAACCCCAATAACCCCAATTAACGGGTCTGTATACGAAAAGCTATACTAAATAAGTCGAGGATTATATCGTATAGATTTCGCTTTAGTTTTAAAGACAGATACTAGCCTTTAAAACTAAAGCGAAATCCAAAAAAACCTGAAAATAATACTGTTTCTTGGAAAAAGTGCCCTGTGGCACACGAGAGCTATGCTTATTTTCTTACAATTCATACGATTTAAAATCGCCGTATTTGCCTGTATAATTTAGCATAGAAAAAAAAAACGCAACAAACACTATAAATAATTTTTCAAGAAAAACAAAAACCATTCCAAATTTAATTTAATACAATTTACCACATCAACTGGAAAAGTACATGAGCTTGGAAACAAAGCTAATCCGCCAAAGATTACGTGGAATTCTTGTGATCAAATTACCCAATTTCAATTCATAGAGAATGTATTATTTGCGCAGTTGTAATCATTTCTCATCTCATTTAAACCATAAACTATGAGGACTGGAGAAAATCTCTTTACAATGTAAGCCCTCATGTTATCATTTTCCCAGGTTTTTCTTCTTGAGTACGTCCGCTAAGCGCGTTAAATTGAGACTCTAAAGAACCTTCATTATTCGGGGGGGATTTCAGATTCTACTATGGAATCACATACCCAAGGCAGTAGGGTAGCTCAGATAATAGAAACGCACCAGAAAATTGTCTCAAACTCCCATTCTAGTCGTAATCGCATTAGGAAACCTTTCCTCGCAAGAAGACAGAGAAATCTCATTACATTAACGTCATTGGCACACACTTTAACCACCTTCATTTATCGGGCTACGGCTCAGGCTTGGGGGTTTCCATTCTCAGCATCAAGCAGCATTTGGTGTTGCTCGCACTGGTAGTGCTACCGGCACCAAATATAGAAACCCCCGTCCCGAAAAATTTGTTTCGTTTGTCGAAAGAATGAATCCGGGACCGGAGCAATAGTGAGTGTGGTACACATCATGAATAAGAAAGAACTTGGCTGGTGGCGGTCGACTCCCCCGCAGCAATTTTCCTTCCAAACAGTTCTGTGGAATTTCCAAATGCTAGGCCATTCTCATTTTAGCTGGCTCGAATTATGACTCCACGATTCTCTAGAGAAGGAGAAACTCATGGTAGGCCTTAATGAAGGTAAACTCTTGAAGGTTCATTAAATATTTGGTGCAGTCGTTTCATTATGGAGGCCGACAGCGGCTGAAGGTTACAAGTGTCGTCGGAACTAGCCTAGAAAAATTAATTCAGACATTTCCACAAGAGCGCAGTGCACAGGAAACTTCAGAAAAAAAAGTGGAACAACAAAAAATCATCTCCTCGGTTCTCTAAATGAGTCCATAAATCTTTTTCCAAGATTACGAATTTAATAGTCCGCCATTTATACACTTAAGAGGAAACTTGTTGGGCCTCTTCACATTACTTTTGCTACCTCCCGCATCGCGCCACAGTTGTTTCTATCTTCCCCAAGCAAGCAATCCTGATTCAAATAGCACTCGTGTACTCCCCTGATTCTTGTCTTCCTCACCTTTCTCGGCCACGAAACATTAAGTGAAACAGTTTTCTGGAAAGTCTTTCCTTAAAGGAAACAGGAAATCTTCCTTAAGAAATTTTCGAGATTGTTGTTGCTTCTTCGGGTGGCTGTGGGTGCTCCAGTTCCGCTCAGTCCTTTATGAGCTTTTATGTCGGCACATAGATACTGAAAGGAAATTAAGTGTTGTTGCTGTTGTTTTCCTTGTTAATTTTTATGTCCTCTCCGAAATGAGTGCGCTGAGGGCCGCCGTAATTGTTGGCTCGAGGGGTCGGATCTGGCGGGGGTCATAGTCTAGCTAGAATAAAAACAAAAGCGAATAGGGTCCTACTTGAGGAAATGAGCTCAGCTCTGTTCCGGGGCGATAGAAAGGACGGAGAAAATCATGGCCTGCTCGTTATTTGTGGTTTTACTTAGCTGCTCTCTCCTTTTCCGGGATTTTTTTCTTCAAAATAAAACTCTTCGTGGTAAAATGCCTTTCGGCTATATGCCTGTCCGCTATCACCCTTCCACCGTAATTGCCGTGCCTAGTTCTAGACCTTTCAGGGAATTACAGATTGAGAAGCGCTAATTAAAAGTTTTACGAATGTCATTAGTACAAAAGTGCCTGCGATACCGTCTCAGGGTGGAAGGATGAATTTCCGACAGTTTGTTGAGCCTTTAGGGAGAAGTGGGCCTTTACAAATGAAATTAACCTAAATTATTGGCTTTTCTTCAAACATGGCTCCAGCATTGCTTCATTGTACTTTCGCTTTTAGCAACAGGCATCTAAAGAACGTAGGAATCTCTTTAGATAAATGAAGTTAAATCTCTTAAATATCATTCAAATTAATATTTACGGTAAAGCTTACAACAATAAACAGTGAGAGATGTAACCCAATTTTCTTAATATTTATGGTTAGCGGCATTTGTTCTTCGATTTTGTAGTAATTTAATTATTATTAATTTGTTCGAAAATGTAAAGTTATAAAAAACTAGCCCTCTGACCCGGTGTTACTCGGGCAGCGTTTAATGCCGAAATATGTGTAAAAGTGTACCTATACCCTATTCCCATACCATAGAATTCTTTCATACTTAATTTTGGTATACGCACATAATGTAGGCAGATTTCTTTAAAATTACGATTAACTATTTTTATTAAAACAGGATGGCAATTGGAACCTGTAATGTGAGAAAGATGCTAAAAAATACTCTTTTCAGATATTTTTTGATTTTTGTCAATCTAGCATTGTACTGATACCAAACATTTGACAATTCGATAAAAAGATGGTAAGTATAGCTATGGGTTACAAAACGTTGACAAAATATGTAGTGAATTGTCGGAACTCTACAGAAACCAACCGAGAACGCATGTTTGGATCATTAAGCAACGACATTTCTACGATCCTCGCTTGGGGCAGAGCAAATAGTGTTGTTTAATGGATCCAAAACTCAATGCTGTTTAAAAACATCCAACCACGCTCAACTTATTTTAGTGATTGAAAAAACCCAAATTGCCTTCTCTAAACATCCAGTGTATTAAGATATCCGGTTATCTTAGCTGAACCGATCATATACCATATTTGCAATTGCTAAAAATGTAATGAAGCGCTTGGGATTTCTATGGAGATGAAAGACCTAAATATATATAAGTCCCACAACAGGTATAGACTCGAATGTAATTCCCATATTTGGGTATCAGCCGAACATACCCCACTATCCGCGTAAGGAAAAGTTTAAAGAAAGGCTATACAACTTATTAGCGACTCCGCAATCTCTTTTATCGCTATTTCCACGGCCATTGTTTTAACGAAATTGGTAGTCTGATTCTTTAAAGAAATATTAACCAGATTATCACTGACTCCACCGATGAATTAAATAGCTGTTGATCTACTGATGAGCAATATCGGTTTGGTTGGCTCATGAATATAAGTAATATAATATAATATTTTAAAATGCAAGGTAGTTCGGCTACTCTAAGATTAATATCACTTTAACGACGAAATATAGCCAAGATGTGAAGAAGGTTGAAAAACAAATATTTTGAATTGGTAATGTTAGGGTAGGTTAGAGTGGCAGCCCCCAGAATGGAAGGCATACTTAGACCATTATGGCCCACTATGATACCACATTGGGGTTAGATTTCCGTCCCAATAAGTAGGAACCTTGAACCACTTGCAGCTCCTAATCAAACTAAATTTAATTATATTTTGCTTAATCGAAGTTTGGCGAAGGTTTAGATTGGTCTAACCCTGCAGTGAGGCAAAGATAACATAACCAAAAGGGCCTTCGATTGGAACCTCAAAAAAATTCGTCGAGGTGGTAGATCGGAGACAAATTGGCGAAGAACAACTTGACCGATTTAAAAGCTGTTGCTTAAAACAGAACCCTTGGGGGAAGGCCTTAAGTCCCACAAGGAATGGAGGAGAATGTTACGGTTGTTAAAATAAGGGACTATAGCAGAAATTCACTTCGCCCATTCCTCTGATTGTGGTAATAATATAATGCAGTGTCCATTTACCACCCTAAAATTGCCGTGTAATTTCCGTGTACACGGAAATACACGGGTTACACGGCAATTTAAGAGTGGTAAATAGACACTTCCTAATATAATATATTAATAGTTAGATAATCAATTATTGTTGTGAAGTAAGTGATAAGGTGTCGGCCTACCAATTCGGAGGTCCTTACTCCGAATTCGACGGTAACCCAGGGTTGTTTTCTGCTGACAATATATTACGATAACAAGGCCATGAAAAGAAAATATCAGTTGTTCGGAATGCACGTTAAATAAAAGGTCCACTTGCAACGTTGTCTTAAATCGGTTGAAGTTCTTCTTCCGCCCCATGCTCGACAACGGGTTACGAGAACTAGAGAGAGAGAGAGAGAATCCATTCTCCTCACCTTTTCCTAGATCTATTATTGGCCGACCTTACATCAATTATAATGAATTCTGTTACTTTTGTTAAGCCCAAATCAATGGGTCTAAATTTCGTTACTATCCTCTTCAATTTGTGTTTAACAGTTTCCCATTATACCTGAAAACGCATTGGTCATTGCGGGTAACGTAAGGGATAACATATTAGCTTTTTACATGGGAGTCGCGATTTGAATCCCGCTGGCGGCGACCCATTGTTTCTTATAAACATGAAATTGTAAAGAATCCAAGATGAGTTAGAGAGTATCTTACGTTAATTGTAGTTCACCCTGCAATCTCTGTCATAAATTGGATTAAGTTATTCATTTGCGTTAACAGAAATAGTTACATAGAAAAAAGTTTATTTTGATTTCTCAGCAAATTTTAAGAAGGTGGTAATTTGGATATCGTATTGATCACAGTTTCTAAAATACTATTACTATGGTCTTCACTGATGTCCGTTCTGTTCTGGAACCTAACTTAATGACAGCTGCAATTATGAAGTAGACTTTTAATTGCCAGAATTTTTATAAATTACCTGATTGCTTCGAGTACCGTACAGTGGTGCGTAATGAATTCAGTGTCGGCCGTAGACATCAAATGAAATTATTCCACTGACAATGATTGACAGGGATCTCCCAATTAACCTCATGAAAGGTATTTCATTGTAACCCCTTTAGGTGCGACACTACCCAAAGTTGCTTCAGTCGGTATAGCCGAGGGAACTTTACCTAAAAGGGCTCGCTCGTCCATTGGAGAATTCAATTAAGCCCACCCCTACAGCACTTGTGAACAGAATCAAAATTACAACAACATTTCTACTCAAATTTTTTTAACGCTATTTTAAACGTATTTTCGGTGACGGGTTCGCCTTTTCCATGGACTGCCAATCCTCACCTACGCTAAGCGTAATCGTGCCCAACCGTCGTCATATATTGGGCCCAATTAATTTAATTTTCCCAACCGATTCTGCACTCTGTTAGCTGCCACATGCACCCCTTAAATTTTCAAATTTATGGAAATGAAAGGAATGTACCTGCGTTTTTATTTCGCGTTTTATTTTCCTTTTCCATTTCATTGGTTTACCAAAAAAAATTTATTTAAAAGCTCGCAGATGCCTGCCAAATGAGACCATTCCATTATTGGCAGGTGGTATAAAGCTATTTCGAGTCATCAAGTAGCAAATTTTATTTCAATTTAAGGAAAGCTATACGCACAAATTGAATGGAGAAAGTTGAAAATTTCGCTTTTTTTTTTTTATAAAATTGAGCTTTCGACATTTGAGAAGTAACTACCAATTTTATGATATTTCCGAAATAAAAAAAATTGAATCCGTTAAGCAAACTTTTGGACCAGCTTTAATGTTGAAAATTGGGTGTTGCTAATCTGAACCAACCTAGAGTACCTATAAATTAAAATTTTAATTGGAAATTAATCAAATGTATTTATATATCTGCTGTCGGCCACATTTATGCCTTTAGGCATATTTAGACTATAAATTTTCCAAGCCAATTCCATTAAATTAGTTTCAACAAATTACGAAAATTTGGAATACGATGTCCATTTCAGTGAGCAAACAAAATTAAATAATTAATATAAATTATTAGCCATGGTAGTGGAATTCGCATATTGTTTGAGAACAATTTTAATGGACTTACGAGTTTAGATAGCTTTTAATTGACTACAAATTCAGAAGCGCCTGATTTAAAAAAAGTGAACCGTTTGCTATCATTGTTTAAAATTGTTTTCATATAAGTGAACCAATTGTGTGGTATAGGGCGAATTTTGAACTACCACATATTATTGTGCAATTCCAATTGGCCCATAGCGTAGTCTATTGTCAGCAGAAAACAACCATTGATTACTATCGGCGGAATTCCAACCTTATTAAAATATGATTCAAAGCGAACACGATAACCCTTACAACAGCAACTGCACAGACCGAAAAATAACCATGATTTTCTGAATTTTTTTTCTAACCACCGATTGGTGTCAATGGATTTGTAAATATAAATATAATATAATGTGGGTTTCCTGTTCGAAAGGTAATTAATAGCAGGATAACGACTCTAACTACACTGTGAATATAGTGCAGCATTGGGTGTCATTTAGCATTTCACAAACGTTCTAAATACTGTTTTTTTCGTAAGACAACTTTCGATAGGTAATACAGTCACCTAGTAATTACAGTCACCTACTAAACTAATTTTAAACATTTATACTCAACCAATGCCAGTAAATTGTGGAAATTTATCTTAAAAATAGGTGTTCAATTCGCTTAAGTTATAATGCAGTTCGTGAATTATATGCTGCATTTGATCGACCTAATAAGCTCGCTATAATTCGGTTAGGTAGTTGTTTTGCTTTTTAATTTACAGTGACTCACAGGTTCGATCAAATGTTTCGATTAAAAGTACCTACTAACTATTGTTTTATCAGAAAAATATATTTCGAAAGCCTGAGGGTAACTAAAAATTCATTTATAGTTTTATTAAATATAATAAATTGGTTGAAATTCTTCATGGCAATAGAAAGGTTACTGTAAAACAAAAATTTATTATAAAAACTTCACTTGATTGAATGTGTGAGTTTGCCTTAGAAAATTTAAAACTTGAAATTTCAAGTGCATCCATAGATGCTCTATTGGATTTAAATTCGGAGATTGAGGTGGCCAATCGCAAAGTTTAAATTCTTGTGCTTGAATCTACTCTTTGGTTACTTTGGCTGTGTGATTTGGATCCTTGTCGTGCTGAAAAGCAACGTCCGAAGACATTTTTCTCACTTCTCGAAGTTAAGTTTTAAACACATTTCCAAAATGAAAATGTCAGACTATGCCGTAATTGTGTTTTTAATTTGGTGACAAATATTTCAATCCCTTAATATGCACTCGTTGGAGGAACGACGTAGAATTGCTGACCTAGTATTTATTCACCAGCTTTTGAACTCGAATATAGATTCTCGCACTCTCGCAGGTTTGGTTACTTATAGGCATCCCCCCGTATTGCTTAAGGAGATTGCTATTACTACATGTTGTCCATTCTCGGTCTAACTATGGTATGCATGAGCCTATAAATCGCATGTGTGTGTACTCGCATGACCTGGCTCTTACTAAGGATTAGCTTAAACGTTCTCTGTTATCTGTGCACCCCTGACTGTAGTGTTTGGAAGTGTTTCACTTTTTTGTTTACTAATATTCTTCTTTGCATGTTGGTGTGGGAGCCCCATGTATTTTACATTCTGGTGGATAGCTCAATTGCTTCCAGGCTTCTGCCTGTGAAGTGTGCGTTCTGAGTTAAAAGGGTTAATTCGATAATCCCGATACGGATAATGCATCCCTGAAGTAAGATATTGCCTCCCCTAAACTTATCAGTTTCATTAATCATTTGTGTGTTTAGGTTCCGCCTGTTTTCTTCCTTGCCCATTCTCTTCCGTCCGATCCAAAGCATTTATTTTGGTTCCGTCTGAAAAGATAACGTTGGCCCAGTCTATTTTTTTAAATACTTTGTACTTTTTGGCAAAATGTATCCCCAGCTTTCTGTGACCCTCTGTAAGCAGTGGTTTTAATACTTTCGTGCTTCGTCTTCGTCTGCCTTTTCAAAAAATTCTTCTAACAAGTAGTAAAAAAAAATTATAATTAGCTTAAACTACAGTCACTAAGTATTAAAAGTACTATTTAATATGATCTATCAAATATCAAATTCGGAAATTATTATAACTTTTAAAAAATGACGCCACAGAAAAGCACTGCTCACATGAATTTCTCAGTATAAAAATAAGTGTCTATTTACCACCCTCAAATTGCCGTGTAATTTCCGTTTACACGGAAATACACGAAACTACACGATAAGTGCAAATAGTAATATTACTAGTAATAGTTTGTCACAGCCTGTCCTAGATACAAGCTTGGCGGGAGAAGGCGGAGGGGCAGATAATATAGCAACTAAAAGACTGATTAATACACCTCTTCCTCACAGAAAGTCTAATAAAAATTTGACGTACTTTCCGTGTATTTCCATGTACACGCAAATTACACGGCAATTTGAGAGTGGTAAATAGCCACTACCCTATAAAATGAATTTTCTTAACCACAATTTGTTATTATTCTATTTTATAAGTAACGAATATTGACCAGTATGTTTTGACAGAATAATAAACACATCTCACCAAATTGGATAAACATTTGATCGAACTTGTGAGTCACTGTATATAGAATTAAAAATTGAATTTTTATTTCTTTTATTTTCAGCGCTTTTTGTGAAGTCGGTTCAACTTTTATATTTTTTCACTTTTAAGCATCTTCAGATATGCTACTCGAAAAATACTGCTCGTACGAACAAAGTAATTTCAACAGTTACAGTGGAAAGGAAACAGAATTATCCAAATCCGGCAACATATTACGAAATTTGTCACGCCCTCCCTTTCGTACCCTCACCTTAAATACAAAGTTCTTATCATGGCATTAGAACGCCAACGTGTACTCTTTACAGCGACGGAGAATTATTAAAAAAAAAATCCCGCGTTCACTCAAGGTGCAAAATTTTTTATCATTTACTAGTTAGGAAACATATTCTGTACAACACAATCATAATCGTTCTAAGCCATATGACGCTAGGAGCCGTCTCACCTCCCACTCTAACCCTAAGCCAAAATTTTTACCATGATACAAATAGATTCTCCATTCAGCAGTAAGCGAATCATCCAACACGTTACGAAGTTAGGCTCCACTACTTCACCATCCTACACTCCACCATAAAATTTTTGACATGTTACTAATGGGGAAATACGGCCCTATTCATAAACACAGGTTTGCTCTGCAGCTGCATAATTCAGCAATACACTCTGTTCAGCTGAATTGTGTAAATGATGCGCAAACCTGCGTTATGAATGGGCCCTACATTTTATAGATCAAAAACAAGAATTATCCAAATCGGTTCACACACTAAGATGATTTTCTTTTCCTAATAACAGCAGTGGGGGATTACACTCTATACAATAAAACAAGAAATATCCGTTACAAAGATGGTTTCGCCCCTTCTTCCCACCCCGCCCATCTTAAAGTTTTTAGCATGAGATCATGGCGTACATTTTTCCACATAAAGAGTGCCAAAATAGGTGGGGTGATAGATCTCACCTAGCTATATAGAAAATTGTTTTGAGGGGGAGGGAGAGTTACAGGGTGATTCATAAATTTGCAATTTTCATGGTATGCACATTACTCTTTTATTTTTGTTTTTTCATCTACTCAATGCAAAGAAACTACTTTCCCAATAACGTTTGCAAAATTGTCAACAATCTTGATCTCACTCCTACCGTTACAGGTACAGTCACTTACAAAAGTGAAAATCAATTTTGTGTTAACCTAAAATTCAGCATTTTCCCAACTAAATAAACATCAGAAGAAACATAATTTGTATTTCCAAGAAGCGAATAAATAAAATAACTTTAATTAAAATCAAATTAAGTAATTGATATTTAAACTTGAATTTTGCAAATAAATTTACAAACATTCATTTAATCAACATTTTTCCACCAATATCAGATAAATTAAAAATTTACGGTGACAAAAATATCGAATTCAAGCCAACATAGGGATAATATATCGAACTTAATCCAACATTGCGACTATGCATCTCTCGATACGAGTTACATTCGATATTTCTATGAGCTCCATTGGAATTCAAAGTATATATAAGAGCCGCTTGCTCTCTATTTGATTTGAATCTGCATTGTTATCACTGATACTTTAAAATATATGCAGAATCTCGTTGTTGGAAAATTTTTAGTTTGCAAAGTTTACAGCAAATATTATATTCTTATTTTTCAATTAATCTAATTATTATTATTTATTTACAGGTTTGGCTTCTCGAACAAAATTCAGAAGTTCTGTGTTCTCAACTAATGTTTTCCCAATATTTATTGAGAGCATTGGCTGCTCGAATAAGTATTAATCTCAATTAATTGTCGATACAATTTGCAGAGACTAGGCAGTTCGCAATTATATCCAATTAATTTAATCATATCCAATCAACATCACTTGTGTTTATATCAATAAATTTTTTAGAATCACGGTTGTTCGAACTATGAAGATAATTATTGCGAAAAATAATAATAAATATACTTTTGAGGATAAATAAGTTAATAAGTGTTAGATTAAAGAAATAAAGTGGCGGATGTAGGTTGGGGAGGGGGGGGGGGGTAATTGCGGGCCAACCAATCCTCCACTTCGATGAAGACCGTAATTTTTGCATTTCTTAATGATTGTTCGGAAAAGATGGTGAAAACTTTTTTTAAAATACTGAACGTAACGTATAAATTTCTCATCAACATTTTTACTTCTCGCACGCAATGACTTAATAATAAGTTTCGATGTTAAACTCCAACCCCCCATATCCACCATTGGAAACATACTTTATTAAGTGATAATATTTTATAATACGACCAATCTTTTCAAAATAATGAGAATGATATCAATTCGCAGCATGATAATGCGCCATGTTGCACTGCGAAATTCACAAAAAAAAACTTTCTCTCAAAAATATCTTCATAGTTCAGTGGCCTTTGACTTTAAGTGATAATATAAATTTTGAACTTTTTGTCCATTTTTTGTTGTTGATTCAAAAGGTTCCTTAGGGCTCTAGGAATAATCCAAAATAGTTTTTTTTAATGCCGGAAGCAAAGCAGGCTTAGCAGACTAAAGGTTAATATAAATTATAGTACTTTTATACGAATTTACATTTTTAAACGTGTTTTTCTCTAAATTGCTTCTTCAGAATCGGCAGGAAACATCATTACAATTTTTTCAACCGATTGACATGTTCTTGGCTACCGTTATGAAAATTAAGGTGGTTTATCGATGTATTAGGATTAAGTTTTTTTGTGTTATTAAATTTAGTAACAGAAATTAATAAATTAAAATTTTGAATCCAATTTTACACATATTTTTAGACCACTAAATCTATTCTGAACTTAGCAACAGCTTAATTTTCGTGGTGGTTATAATAATCTTATTCTAACTGTTATATTACTATATAGCTACTTTGCATGTGAAAATAAAATCGTTTATAGAAGAAGTAATTTTAGGTATTTAATTTAAATATTTTAGAAGATACATTTGATGCGTTAAAACATTTAAAAAATATTTTTAAAAATATACGAAACAATTAAAAAAATTTTCTCAAATAGTTTTAGTTTAAAATTTTTAAAATTTTTGTCTTCTACCTTATGACGCCGTTTTTAGGAGGAGGAGTCGCCAAAATTCCTTTTAGGTACTGTCATCTAGTGTATAGTAAAGTGCCTGGTAAAAATTTGAAGCCAATCAGATAGTACCCATTTTCGGAACTCCAGCATATATTTATAAATAGAGCATAACATTTGCTATGTGTCAAGGAAGCACTTGTTATATTTTCTTCCAAAAAAAAAAAATTTAAACAAACTTAAAATCAGTTTGAAAAAGTGCGTCGATATGTAGGGGGTCATAAAAAAGGCAGTGAAAATGTTCCTTTCTTTGATAGATATTTCTACTCTGGATATTCTAACTTTTCCACTATTCTTTATTATGCTACAATTTCAAAAATCCATAAAGATTAAAAAACGTGTTTTGATTTTATTACTCAAAAAGCTGTCAAACAGGCAATTGAAATAAATAAGGCAGCTGGAAACAAAGCTGAGATTTTGACTGTTTCTGGAGATGTCACATGGTTGAAAAGGGGTTTTATATCGTCGATTGGTGTTTTTTCAATTATTGGAAAATGCACAAATAAAATTATTGATTTAAACGACAAATCGTCATTTTGTTATGCCTGTGATCAACAGAAGTTAGGTGAGATCGAATTTCTCATGTGGTACATAGTGGTGAGCATAAGCTCTGCTAACCATAAAGGATCCTCTGGTAAAATGAAAACTAACGCAGTCGTGGACATTTTTATAAGATCTAAAGAGTTGTTTAATTTTTTTTCCCTAACTACATAGGCGACGAAGACACACTAATCCTACAGAGATAGCTTTTTAATAAATAAATTGAAGTGCGAACTTCACGTGGACAAACGGATGTACCGGTGGGTAACAGAAGTTAAAAAACAAACTACTCTTCTAGAAAAGGAAAAAGAAAAATCAGCACCAAAAAAAGAGGCTCAAAATTAAAAAAAGGGGCTTCGGTTTCAGCACCCGTCGTTATTAAAACAACGAAATCGAGCCTAAAATTGATAAGATGAATGTCACTTTTATTTGGGCGATATCCAGATTCGACTGAGAAACAAATCCTTGCCGGGTATTCTCACCGAATTTCTACTAACGCAGAACGTCTACATGAATACTGCAATAAGGAGTGGTGCACGTTTTGAAAAATAAAGAAAAAATGAGTCATGCAGTCCTAAAGCAGATTTCAAACCAAGTACACGAGAGCATGTTTTACCTGTATTTGAATCACTTAATATCAATGATTTACTAAGTAGATGTCTCGGTGGTAATACACAAAATAGTAACGAAAGTTACAATAATTTAATATGCAGAATTACTCCAAAAAGCTTATTTCCCGGCAGGGAAGTAGTACAAATAGTATAATTGAATCATGTGCGTTTAATGGAGGAGCCAGGACTTGCCTTGCCATAATGGACTTGATGGTCATCAACATCGGAGAAACTGCAACTAATTGGGTGAAAAGAATCGATGAGTGCCGTATATCGCCAGCCAACAGGAGGAGGACTGAGCAATCAAAAGAGAATCGAATACAGAAAAATACCTTGGCAGATATACTACGGCATCTGACAGAAGCTGAAAATCAAATCTTCAGTAATTAATCAAAATAATTCATCTAAAAACGTTTAACAAGTTTTTTAGAAAATTTTGCATATAAAATTTTTCAAAAAGTTTGATCAGATTCCCTGAAGAAATCTAAGCACTTCTGCTGCTATGCTATTTTTCTGTAAACCTAACATTTTCGAGTAAAAAATTCAATTTTGTCCCTCAAAAATCCAAAATTGAGGTTTAAAAAAAATTTTGTGACAAAAATTGTTCACGTTTACGCAAATAATACGAATCTGCAATAAAAAATAACGGTTCCCGTTTAGCTTTTTTAAGTTATCCTCCTCCGCAACCCCAGTTGATAAGTGGTGGTCTCAAATTTGGTACCATTCAACAGCTTTTCAAAAATTATTAGACACGTATTGTTTCTAGCAAAAAGCCTAAAGAATAGTAAAAATTTGGAATTTGACTTGATTTTTTACAGGAAGTCCACAAAGTGTCCTACCGTTTCAAAACCGACTCTTAGAAGATTCCCTCTACCGCCGCCAGGAAGTACCAAAAGTGGTTAAAAATTTTTTAAGTTCTTCATTTGATATACACTATAAGATATAATAATATTTACAAAAAAAAAAGTTTTTCAATAGGTTGATATAATAGAATTTTTCACAAAATATTTTTAAAAAAGTGTATAAGTGTGCGCATATGTATAGAATAAGAGGTCGAAGTATAAAAGTCGGCGTATGTTTATTTCTGAAAATGTAGCTGTCGATAAGCTATGAGAAATTAATTTTGAGTACTAAAAATTCTCTATGTAAGTTAGTTAGAAAACCTGTCAACAGCACCGGAGGAGATAAGGGCTTTCAAGCACCGCCCGCATCAATTTCCTGCTCCCCGCAGCACCACGAAGTCATGAAAGGCCCCAAAAACCTGTTAAGAGCGGAGGAGAAAACTTGTCAACAGCACCAGAGGATATTAAGGTTTTTAAGCACCGCCAGACCCTCCCCCCTCCCCACGGACACTAATATAGATTAACTATATCAATTCACCACTCCTCGCAGCAGTAAAACTCTAAATTTCCCCGACAGCAACGTGGGAAATTAATAATTCCGAATGCCGCTAGAGCTCCCTGGCACTGTATAAAGAAGGCTCACACCACGCTTTCTCTCTTGCACTAGCGTACCTCCCTGGTGCAAGCAACTCACATAGCTTGCGTGTCTCCCCTGCTATCTAGTTTTCTCTGTCACTAGCGTGCCTCCTTGGTAATAGACACTAGACACTAGACAATAGAGGTTGAAAGCCTGGCTCTGTGTGCGGCCTACAAATTAGAGGGAGCCGGTCTCCTCGGGGAAAACATAGGTAAGGGCCACACGACACTAAGGGAGGTTCTTGCAGCCACACCTGAGTTGGCCATGCTAACTGATCAGATGCCGGCAAGACTCTCACCATTTCAACCACCCTTAATACGGGTGGAAAAGCGTGAGACCTGGACGCTTCCAGCTGTCCGTCCAGGGGAGCTAATATGGTATACGGATGGATCCAAGACTGAATCAGGTGTTGGGGCAGGGGTGTGGAGCGACTCTCCTCGATTCAGTTTGTCACTGGCCCTGGGAATATATACCACGGTATTCCAGGCTGAGATCTTCGCCATACTGACATGCACCTACGAGAACCTAAGAAGAGCCTATAAAAACAAAGGGATCTCAATCTTCTCGGATAGTCAAGCTGCAACCAAAGCAATTGATTCATCTACCACCAGATCAAGTCTGGTGTGGGAATGCCAAAGGAGCCTAGACGCACTCTGTAGAACTAATCAAGTAAGCTTGATCTGGATACCGGGACATCAGGGCTACACGGGAAATGAAAAAGCAGACGAATTTGCTAGGAAGGGGTCTAACAAACCTTTTATAGGGCCGGAGCCGGTCTGTGGAATACCTCTCTGCACGGCTTAAAGGTTAATAGCAAACCGCGCAAATGAGGGGCATAGGCTGGATTGGAACAATATTGGGGGGCACGCTCACTCAAGAAGCCTTATGCCCTCACCGTCACCGGGTAGATCCAGGGAGCTCCTCAAGCTGAGCAGGTCGGCTGTTAGAACTCTTGCAGGCCTACTTACCGGCCACTGTCAGCTAAGGAAGCACCTGGTGAGGATAGGCAGAGCCATCGACCCCACCTGCAGACTCTGTCTGGAGGAGGATGAGACCCCATTACATGTGCTATGTGAATGCCCTGCAGTAGCCAGGAGCAGATTTAGCCTATTCGGGAAACCAACCCTGGTACCGAGCGGGCTGAATGACTGCCAACTGCGGGAGCTGTTGAACTTCTTCGGAGGGACCGGCTTACTATAAGGAGTTGAGAGGGTTAGCACAATAGGCCCCAGTGGCCGCGGCGCTTGAGAACCTCACACCTCCAAATCTAATCAATCAATCAAATCAATCAATAGACACTCGTTTATCTCTTGCACCAGCGTACCTCCTTAGTGCAATACACTCACATAGCTGGCGTGCCTCCCCGGCTATCTGGTTACACTGTTTTACCCGGCAAGCTTCCCTGGTTATCATTTTGGTATTGGCGTATTGTCAGACATTTTCTTCGCCAGCGTGTTTCCTGGCTCGTTTATGTTAGTAATTGTCCCTCAGAGCTATTACGATAATTTAGGCCTTATATACTAGTTCGAAATCATATGTGCCGTCTCTTTCCCCACAGGAAGAGTACCCGATGTGCCGTCTCTTTCCCCACAGGAAGAGTACCCGTTATCGCCGTAGGAAGATGTCACTTGGAAGCAAGGCCCCTCCGTTACAGTACGATCACGAAAGTACGAAAGTAGGATAGCCCATACGTCAACCTTTTGGAATAGCTGCGATAAAACCAAAGGAGTAGTACGACTGCCGTCCCGTGACAACAAGCATAGGGGAATATATGTAGATACTTTATAGAATATGATAAACTTTGTATACACAGTGAATTGTAAATATAAGACAAAGACAATACATGTGTAGAAGTTCAGCTGTGAACCGAACTCAACTAATAGACAGTGAATAAACTGACATTGTAGTGAGGAATTGGTGAGTTTTTTCCAGAAGCCCTTGACCCTGGAATCGTCAAGCTTATCCGTTGAAAAGAACCAGCGACCACCCCCACTACCGGAAAATATGTTACAACTAGTTAAATCTTTAAATGCGGTTTTGTCAACACCGAATTTTTTAAATTCGCTGCCATTGTAACTTGAAAACAATTTACCCTATCAACTCATATTTTTTTTGTATGTTAAGAACATTTTTTGCCATAACATGAACTATGGATTTTTTTATTGGACCAAAAATGTCAATTCGGCATGCAAAAGAAGGACACTTTTTTGGTGAAAATTGTAAACTTTTTTAAAAACGTTGTCATTCTTATAAGTTTAAATATTTTTTAAACTCAATAGTTATTTCAGTAGTTATTTGGTTTATTTTTGATTCAATTTAATGTGGAGGCGCCAGTAAACCTACATTTTTTCATAAGTTTTCGTAAATTTCAATATTTTGGTCGGGAAAAATTTGTGTATGTTTGCAAATTGATAATATATAATGTATACAACATCTTAAAATATTTGATGCAGCAGTTTTCTGTAAAAAAATCCAGAAATATATCCTGATTTTAAAATAGTAACACTGGTGCAGCTTGATAAGCATTAAAATAATAACACTATTAGACAAAAAGTGTAATCGCATCGGTTTTCTGTGCACATAAGGATACACAAATTTGCTCTTTAATCAATTTAACTCATATGTATTGTGCTCCAAACACAAAATATCCATACATCGACACTGAGAAATCTTTACGAGCTAATTCCTGTGCAGTATCGCAAGCAACGTAAGTGAATATAGTGATAAAATATTAATTCATACGATTGTCCTTTTTATGCTATGGCTATGTTACTATAATGTTGTGAAATAGTAAGAAAAATGTGTAAACTTACCAGTTCTGTTGTCTACGGTTCCGTTGTAATAGACTGGAGCAATTGACCCTTCCGTGGGGCTGACTGGTCCGAATGTGGCGGAACTAGTTGTTGCTTCCTCAGCATTCAATTTCACAAGAGATTGGGCTGCAGTCCATTCACGTCGTCCACATCGTACTCCATCAGCAACAGCTTCGTCATCAGGGACCGAAGGAGTAAAAACACCTTTCGGGGGGCACCGAATTCTCCCAGGTTCATCTTCAACACCCTCGTCTACATTGTTGTTATTGCTGCAGCTGCTACTACTATTTATATAAACTCGTTGCTCAGCAATGTGTTTGCTGTTGTTGTGGTTCGTGACTGAAAATTGATGAGTCGGCGACTGTTGCTGATGACATTGGTACACCTTTTCATGCGAATTCTTGCCCACAACTTTTTTCCTTTCCCCATATTCAAGTGGCATTTTTATTTCTTTAGTTTTTTATGCCGTACTTACTAATTACACCCGTTTTTAAGTAAATTATTGTAGAAAAAAGCTAGAAACACTTTAAAGTTCCATCATTAAAAGGAAACAAGCGACACAGACGTGAATGCTTCTCTTTCTCCTCATTCCTTTATAAATTGCAATTGTAATTAGTCATTGCATTGATGACAGTTCTCAACTTGATTAATAAAACAGTTTAAAAATAGTTTATTTTTTTTTTTCAATAGAAAACGTTTTCACAGTAAGTTAGTATTGCTTTCGTTGTATTGATTTTTTAAGTGTTCAGGGATGTTGCTAGAGGTAAAAGAAGTCAGTGAATTGGTTTACTTATCTTTGCGAAACCATCAATTAATTTTTATGACTTCCAGAGATTTTCACTCAAAATTATTTCTCAAATCCAGTACAACAAAATAGTAATCTGTCCCCAGATATTTCGACATATGTACGTAATTTGCATTAGTGAATACAACCCAAAGTAATTAATATTGATGTGATTAACATTATGTAGGCTTAATTCCGTATAATCCTTAATAATAAGGAAAGTAGCAATCATATCAAAGATTGCTATCAAAATAATGTGTTGAACTGAAAACATTTCCGAGTGTAAAATTAACCAGTACGCCAATCAGTTCATTTTAGGATAACTAACAATTCGGCTTAGAGAGAGCCTGTGCAAAATAGAAATGCAGTACTCTCAGCGAAATACGGGACCCGGTGTGGTACAACCCCCCTCTGCAATAAGATATGTGTCTATGAAAGAATTAACTACCCAAGAAACATTCAGTATGATTTAAATACATACCACCGGACTACGATTGAAGGGGTTATATCTGTGGTATGAGCATGAATACGCTGATATGATGGAGGTGGATCGCGAAATGCTCCTATATAAAATAAACATTTTAGGGTTAAGCGAAACTAGATGGAGAGGAAGTGAATAGCTTACATCAATCACATCTTAGACAGTGCTGCTATGTACTTTAGCCAGGCAGGCTAAGCTTGCTCGCCGATCGCATCTAGTCACAAAAATAATAGATCAACCACTTTGAAAGCAAATATCTCGTGACTAAAATATTAAAATCAAAAGGTCTGTAAATATTTTTTGGTAAACTTTAGGAAACCTATCTAAAGACGCTCAGTGGAATAACTAAGTGAAAACAAATGTTCATACTGTTTTCTACAAAAGTGAGTCCAATGCGGCATGCCACAATGACAGTAGAGATTTGTACAAAATTACCAAGAAATTGACAGGAAAGACTCTTGGAATTGTACACCCTGTGACAGATGTCGACAATTGTTTCCAATGAACATCAACTGTGAAGATAGAAATAATATTTTTTTGAAGTCATAAACATCAGCTTTAGACCATCTTCATCAGAGCCTAGTGGGATCACCACTAACATCAGCCTTTCGACAAGTTTGATGAACAGAATAAATTTGATGGACCTTGACTAGGCTCAAAGTGATAGTGATTTCCCAGAATGTTGAAAAACTAAGGCTTGACCCCATGGAATCGCTAAATGGCGTGATTGTCAAAATCAATAAATTCCCGCGACATCTGTCCTATAACTGTAGTTTTTAAAGTAATGGCAGAAAGCATCTTAATGCAAATCAAGCAAACAATTTAGCTAACTCTCAACGAAGAACCAGATCGCTTTTGTGCGTGTTTTCCTTCGCCGATATTATCAACATTCTTAAAATTATCATCGGGCAATCTGTTTTCGGTGAAGGAAGTGATAACGCGTTTTTATTCTATTCCGAATGTCCCAGATTCGAGCCCCACCGCCGGCGACCCCAAACATGGGTCTGTTCACAATAGATTACGATAAAAGTCAATTTGAGGTTGTAGAGTAATATTGGCGGTTCGAAGTTTACCTCTAAGTGTAGGGTTACGGGAATTAGAGAGAGAATCTGCCGAAAAGAGATCCCCATTATATCGTATATCCTTCGATTTTGAAAAAAACCGTTTGACATCTTTGATCACAAGTAAACATCAGCCGTTTAACGTAGGAGAGGCATCACAGAAAATAAATATCACTCTAATCAAGGACTTCTGCTCAGGCGACTGATATCACGATCATATCGGATCCCTCCCAAGTGCTGAACACAGCAAGAAAAGAATATATGCACCTTTCTTATTATTATGTTTGTGTATGTTTGTCATTATTGTCATTATGAGCAGCCAGCCAACCCAGGGATTGATGGAATACCGGTGGATCCCATTGATGTGGCTCATGTTCTTTTTCTCGTAAACTTTGGAAACCAAGACTAATCCCACTGAATGGAAAAATTGAAAATGTCAAGATTCCCCAAAAATGCCACTTAAGAAGTTGTAGCAGTTGGCGCGAAATCTGTCTTTTTAACTGCCATCAAGCAATCGAGCGCACCCTAAATGATTAAAGGCCGACTTCTGTGAGATTTGCAGTGATCACATCAACACCCGTCAATACCCATCAACACCTGAATTATCATCGACAAATTCTCTAAATGTAGATCGCCTTTGCATCGTTGATTTCGAGAAGACGTTTGACGTAGGAGGGGCATTACAGGCAAATTATCAACAATCATAAAGGAGCCCTACTGAGGAGCTCAATGCTACATCTTATATAAGGGAAAACTATCGGAGCCATTCCAAGTGCTGAACGGAGTGAGACGAGAATGCGTACTGTTACCTTTCCTGATCGTCATTAATGACGTATTGCTCAGCGCCTTAGATGAGCACCGATTGCGAGGGATCAGATGGAAACTTTTTAACCACCTTAAGCACCTGGACCCTGAGTAGAGAAGATCGCAAAAAAGATAAAACCAAACTTTTGAACTTGGACTCCAGGAGACAAAATGAAATTTATCTTGAAGAGCAGTAAATAGCAAATTTTGCTATATCCGAAGCATAGTTACAGCAAATTGCGGATCTGAAGCTGATGTACAGGTTCGGATCAATAGGGAACGAGTTTTATTTAATACTCTTGCCAAGATTTGGCGCAATAAAAATATCTCCAGACTGTCAAATATCATTTAAGCTACAGGTCTTTGTCAACCGGTGTTTCCGGTGCATCCTTAGTATCCATTGGACAGAGGTCATTACTAACGAAGATCTACACAGACTTAAAAGTAAAGACAGGATCAACATCAGTATTTGCAGGCGAAAATGCCAAAAGATGGACCAAACACTAAGGAAGGATACAAGCAACATGACTTAACAGGAACCCTCATGAGACCCAAGGAAAACACCGAATTGGACAAAAGATCTGTACAGAAGGAAGGAATACAGATCAACAAATCGTGGCGATAGAGCCGGAACAGATGGAGAGTTGGTGTAGTAGACGCCCTATGCCTCACAACGAACCAGTGCGAGAAGAAGCCCTAGGCGCCTAAGTGACTGGATTTGACCATCAGGGTACCTGGATTATTTGAGAAGGGCTGAACCATCTATCTACATAGGTTTTAACTGGCCCGCTCACCGACGGTATTTTGGTCGGGAGCTGTTGGAGTATATAATTTTTTTTATGACGTAGCTAAAGCTCAGGGGACAACCCTATAATATGTTAGCATGGCTTCAGCCGAAAAGGAATTACGGTATGTGGACAGAGGAAACTTGAATGTTTTGTTTTTGCATTCCTGTGAGTAGACAACAGCCTAGAGATGGAGTGTATTTTGAATTAAATTAAGCTTGGTGAAAAAAAGTGAAGCTATTCTTTTACTGGCATTTTTTCGAAAGGATTCTTCTAATTTTAGGTAGCAGGTTAGGAAGGAAGCATTTCAGACTCAAAAGTTTAAAAATATCTAGATCGACGATTTCGTATTCACCAAAGTTACAGAAAACAGAATATAAAGTCTCCGCTTAAGCAGCCCGTAAAAAAACCGTACTGGCGATCGTTGATAGGTTAGATATATTTCCTCAATTGAGATTTTATGGTCTTAGTGTTTTTAGATAAAACCGACAAGTAGTTATTCCCGATTTCCTTTCGGTTTATCGGTATATTTGAGAGATCGACCAGAAAGCTATTCAGCTTTCCGAGCACAGATGCAGCAATCTGACATCCTATGACCCATAAAAATCAAAAGGGAACGTATAATATAGTGTACATGAAGGGAAGTAAAAAGTTCTGCAAAATGCCTGTCAATTGTTGCGCGTTTGACAAATGCAGTGGAAGTGGAGATGGAGTTAAACGGCATGAGCACCATGCCATGGGACCCGGGTTCGAGACCAGGTTTCGTCGTGAGTTTAAAAAATTAAAAATAATCCACTCCATCTATGGGCTGCTGTCTAGCTAGCAGCAATGGAAGACATTCAAGTTTCCTCACTTCCGGCCAAAACTATGCTAACGCATCAAAGGGTAGTTCCCTTAGGCTTTGGCCACATTGTAAAAAAAAATTTATTGTCAAAATTTAACAAGACATGTGTCAAGTTTGAATGCCGGCAAGTGCTGAAATTTAAAAAGATTCTGTAGTTCAGTGAAAAAAAAAACAAGACAGTTAAAAAGACATTTTTGGTGTAGTCCACTTAAAAGCATAGCCTTTTTATCCTATCTACCCTAGAAAATGACTTGTACGTAATTTCATGACGGTCGGTCGGGTCACATCAAGGCACTTTCAAAACTTCGGTATTTCAAAATTCTCAGTACTTGTTTGGCAGAACTGTGATTCTCGCATTGACTACACTCAGATTTTTTGGCGATATTACGGGCAAGGGTAACACAAAATTCATGTTGAATTTCGTGTTATTTTCAAAATTCATGTTGAATTTGGCGCCATTTCTACAGTTTTTGAAATTTCGACAAGCTGACAACTTTTTTGATTACTGGAAGGGCTGGAACTCTGCACACCGTGGAACCGCGTTTTTCTCGGAGGGACAAAAATCAGCGTTCCCATGTTAGGCTTTTTTTTACCAAAAACAGTTGTCTTTCTTTTATGTTATCTTATTTTTTCCCAAAAAAAAACGCGATGTTAAGTATCAAAACACCTCATCACAGTACAAATCACCTTAAATAACAATGCTACGCGTCTTGACTTAATTAAAGGTAAATTTATTAGTTTTAGCGTGAAAAAATGCCAAGTAAAAGTAATTTGTAATTTTTCTTGCTAGTCATTCGATCGTTTTCTTTTAAGGTTCAGTGCTATGATCATTTTTAAATTTATCAATTGAAAAAATAAGAATAATATAAATATATTTATTTATTGAAAGCTCTACCGAATCCGGTCCCAATCCCGATTGCAAGAAGAGGAGGGCACCATAACTTAAAATGATTATAAAAAAAAATTGATTCAGGTGGGGTCCCCCGAAATGGTATGACAACGGATCATGGACCAGGTCTATATGTAACCGAACGGCTACAATCCGGGCCCTTCCAAAGTAACCTAGATGTCGGATGCGTAAAGGGGAAAATTTTTATAAAAAAGTATAAGTGAGATTCGAGACTTCGAAGCGGATGGTAAGTGGTAAGACCCAGCGTTTTTTTTCACAGCTCGCGACGGAGGCCATTTCCCCCAAAGTTATAGTCAAAACTTGCGGATTTAGGCCAGGACCGTGCGCAGGATTCAAAAAGTAAAGAAAATTTTAAAAACCCTCCTGGGGTGGGGGATGGGGGAGGGTTGAACGCGTGCGAACGGGCCTGATTGAGGCTCTTTGAAAAGGACATAGCCCAAATTTTTTTAAAAATCAGATATAAGCTATTGTCCCCACACCAATCCAGTACCGTATCTAAGTCCTTTTGAATGAGGGCGACGTCACCACTTCCCTAAATATATGAGAAAATCATCATATCCTCAGCGTAGATTAAAACATTAGAGTGTGAGATTAGATAGACAATGTCATCAATGGCAAGAAAGAACAGTAAAGACTTGAGTTGACTACCTTGCGGCACACCAGATGAAGCCCATGAACCATTTTGCCTTATTATCAGAACGCATAGTAAATCCAAGCCACCATGGTGGAGTACGGATTTGATAAATCTGAGGCAATAGCGTAGATTATTCAATACGGCTAAGCGAAGCAGGGATCAAATAGATTGGTCCAGATATAATGAGAGCCTAAGATCGTTTAAGGCAGCCATAAAATTGGGAAAGTTTCTTTGCGGTGGTCAAGAGCAGGCTGAAGCATCTACCACCTGATAGACTGCCAACGGAAATAGCAATGGACCCTACATGCAATACTGTCGCCAACTTGCTAAATTTCAGGAATACTGCCTTATTTGCAGATCACACAATAAATTCAGGCCACAGTGGTGGAATGCGGATTTGCTAAAGCTTAGGATGCAATCCTCAAAACTCTTTAATGCAGCTAAGCCAAACAGACTGGTACAGATATTGAATGAAATTAGCCCTTCTAACTCAGAAGGCGCACTTCACAGGCAGAAGCCAGGAATCAATTAACCTATTCACCAGAACATAACAAAATATTGAGGTGAATGAGGCTCCCACACCAGCATGAAAAAAAAATATTAGTACCCAAAAGCACAAAACACACCCAAATACAACAATCAGGGATGTGCAGGCAATAGTGATCGCTTGAGCCAAACCAATACAATACATACACAAACCGACATACAAAACCTTACAAAAGCCTTACAAAAACGAGTGAGTGCTACACGATGGCTACAAGTTATAGAGGCTCCTCCTTAATGTAACCTTGTCCATATTAGTGCTGAAAACATCACCAACATCATTAGCAAACCTTAACATGCGGTTAATTGGCTCAAACATACCATACCTAGTGCGCGAGTAAGCTATCTGTAAGCTAGGACGGTTTCGAAGACAATTGGACAGTTTTCTAGATAAAATTTCGGAAGAAAGTTCCTCACTGTCAATCTTCCCCTGCGGAAGCTGGTGTAGAAAAATTATATCAGCAACCCAACTACGCTTTTCTAATGTAGCAATATACAGCAACCCTAAGCGCTCCTCATAAGGAGGCAAAATAAAAGGGTCACTCCAAGTCAGAGAATCTCACAAATCGGCGCTGGACGGAATCGATTCGTTTAATGTGAAATCTGTAAAACGGAGACCAAACCGGACTAGCATACTCCAGCAGTGGTCTAACAAGGGATGTATACAGATGAAGTCTTATGTGAGGGCTAGGAAATTCCCTGGACCAAAGAAGGATAAATCCCAGCATAGAGTTGGCCCTGGCAGCGATATTATTAATGTGGTGGATGAAGTTAAGTTTTCTATCAAGGTACACACCCAAGTCCTTCACTCCTTCCACGCGTTGAATACAAGTACCATCAAACTTGTACTGAAAAGTACAGTAGTTGCGGGATCTCGAGAAGGTCATATAGAGAGAGCTTAAGAGCCGTTAAGACGGTGATAAGGTTTGCAAAAAGGTCTTTAATAAGGAAGTTTGACGGATCTATTGAAACAAATGTTGAAGCATCCAGACTCAGGAGGGTCTTATCAAAAGACCGGCCTCTTCCGTTTTTAATAAGAAAAGAAAATTTAGTCTGGATTTCCACAAATGCTATCACCACAGTATAAGTGAGATTCGAGGCTTCGAAGCCGATGGTAAGTGGTTAGACCCAGTGTTTTTTCAATGTGAGTTGGTATAGGTATCGATCGTGTAAACTATAGACGAACTGCTAAGAATATGCTTCCTAACATATAGGACCTACCAAGAGGCTAGGACTAAACAGTACAGTTTGTTATTATTGATACCGATGACTATTTTTCGTCCTTCTGCCTCAAGTAATGGTTATTCGTGTAGTTTTTAAACAGATTTTCTAAGGCAGGATTTGATGAAACTGACTGAAAACGGAAATTTATAATTACTACTGGTTACAATTTTTTGAAATGTCTTACAAGTAAATAACGTTTCAATGTTATTTTGAAATTCTTCTGAAAGTATTCATCGAAATCTCTCAAAATAGTATTCGTGCTATAATTCGCATGCCACTGTAAATGACAGTGGGAAATAAAATTATATGTAAAAACAAGAAATCTTCGCTATGCTTAAAATGCCAAAAACTGCGAAATAGGATTTGAAGGACAAGGCTACGTTCATTACCATTAAAAATTAATAGATGATGGGATCCTTGAAGCTATTTATCTAATTTCAGCTTTCTGATAACTTCGAGATATCTATACTTTATATGTATATCGGTTCTAAACCCAAACCTGATTCTCATTTATAAGTAATAGCGATGTTCGTGCCCAAGCTTATTCTGCGAGTAAGTCAAAATGTCTCCGTTATGACATCTTTGGAAGCTCCAACTGCATGGTGGTGTGGAATTAGCTGGCTGCCCTGTTCCATATTATTGATTGCTTCTATTTTTAGTTATTTAAATAAAAAATGTCAGCCTAACTCAAATCCTACATTTTGGATCGCATTGCTCCGAATTGTGGCTCACCTGTTACATTTACCTTAAAGGCTCCGACAGCGTTTTCGGGAGCAACAAGTAGCTGCTGCCAGTCAAGGTGCCTAAATATAGACGCACAAGTGCGGACGGGACGAGATGACTATTGAATGAAATAATCCGAGGACAGATGTAAAGGTGTGCTTGGATGAGAAAATGAAATTTTGATGATGAAGCACATTCGGTGGCGTTTAATTTTTAATTATTCCGGGGTTAAATAATTGAATGCGATAATTCATTGATGACGAAGCCGGCAAGGGTTGTTATGGTGTCATAATTCACTTGCTGGTAGAGTCCTTCACAGTGCTGTCACTTTGTACATTTGTTTGGCTTCACTGAACACACACTTTCATCACCCACACTTGAACCGCACTTGTTGGCGAAAGCAAAGGTAGTTTAGCTTCGACTTTGAACTTTCAGAAATTGGACAGAAAAGTAAAGGAAAAAAACTGACGTTAGACACCGATGAAATCACACTTTTTGGCAGCCATGCTGATATTCGTGTATTATTGTGCGCCTAGCGCAAACCAGTACAAGTACGCCCAAGCCAGCACCAAATGCAACACGTACCACTACAGATGCCTGGAAGGCCGTAAGGCGGCAATGCAATAGCGAACAAGTGTTTTTCCCACTTGAGCCTGCTGAAGGAAAAGGGTGCTTACCCTGAATAACTGCTTTGGTTTTAATGTGTGCGTGCATACAGCTGGGAGCTGTTTGTTAATGGATTGGTGTCGCATAAGTGTGGGTGCCAATGTTGTACTGCAGTAAAGCACTTGTTTTCTAATTTATGCGGTTTTTCTAAGCACTCCAGCCACTGTTGTCGTAGCTGTACTCGATAATTGTGAATTCCGAGTCAAAGATTACGTAAAATATTCACTTTCGACCGAATAGATAATACCGAACGAACACCAAAATAAAACAGGAAGCACTGAACTAAAACGACCAAGACCAAATCCAAACACACTTGGCGGATGGGAACAGGATCCGGATCCACGAAGTTCGAATGGTCCCCGACCTCGTTCGGAGTTTGCGGACTCGAAACAAACACTGAGCGAAATCAGAATCGTTATGAACACGAAAATCAACTTATTTTAAACATTGAAAATTTTCTATTTTAATTACACAACAATAAGAGGGAAGAATAACAAATAAAGTGGTTGAATGTGCGTCAGATTTTGACGTACCACTCCCTTCAACTGGCGACGTGATGCCCATATACAAAGGCACATGGTGCACACGGCATCCCCCTCGGCCCAGAGGTGGTTTGTGCTGTTGTTGATTCATAATAGCAGCGCATGCCCAGTACAGTCGACTGCCACAGTAATCGGTACTGCTCTTCCTCTAGGGGTGAATTTACCCTGTGCCGGGTGTACTCGTATCCACTTTGCTACCCAGAGCCATCCATATCGGTATTGAGTTCTACTCATGTAGATGTAATCGCGCACAACGAAAGTCTGTTAACAAAATGCGGTAATCAGGATATGCACTTTAAAGATTGTTACATTTAAGGATGATGGCCTAGTTTCGTAGCAACGGTGCAATTCTAGAAACTATAGTGCCAACCCTGCTGGGCTCGACTAGCTGGGTTGTCCAAACCGGCAACATTCGAAACTAAAGCACTTTTTATCTGCGCTTAAATTTTCCTCGCATGAAATTGAAAATTCTAACAGGATAACTACCTGTTTGTCGACCTCATGTTTTTCTGATGAGAATCTGCCTCTTAGCGTATGATAGCAGATCGATTTTTTGCATATGAGATGGGGGTTTGTCGGCCTACTGCAGAGCAGGGCACCCTTCCTTAGCATCTTGTTCCCTCAGATAAGGTTTCATGCCAGACAAGTTTGTCCCATCTTCGTGCATTCTACTGAAACTCATTTCGTCCTAACACCTGTTACAGCTTCAAGTTCCTACAATTTTCTCTCACGACTGTGCGAACTGGTGTCGCTGTGCTTGTGTACGTTCGAGAAGCTCTAATGGGGGTATGCGACTGCAACCCATATCAACCCCTGCCAGCTTACCCTCTCCCTAGTCTGGTTGGTGGCTGATTTGGATAAAATGCCGGATTTATTGGACTTTACGCTAAGGCGAGTTTGGACGTGAAATTGATGTACAACCAATAGCGAATATTTTAGAATCAAAGATTGGGCAATATTGCGAATTAGATAGACAAGGTGAGCTGACCTTTGATTTATGATGCGAGGGTATGATGTTTTCGATTTTTTTTTTCATGTCGATTAATATATTGCTATCCCAAAGCACTTTGGGAAATGGCTATTTTGTCTTTTGACCAACGACTGCATTAATAAATTAAGCCCTCTGGATATTGCAATTAATTGCTGGCCTACGGAACCTGCTGAATCAATGCCTGGAATTTACGTAATTACGCCGATTAGATTACGCCGTGAGTAAGCTCTTTAGAGGAAACACCTCACAAGCTGTTCTTCAAGCAAAGTGTAGGAATTAAAGCAAGCGTGCTGGCATTCACTTATTCAAAGGAAAGCTCTCGAACGCGTAATTAGGTTTTGTCTTTTCCTTTGAAGTTTAAAAATTAAAATTAACGAACTTTTTAGTAGAATAATCGGTTTTATGAAATCTTGGAGGATTCTTTTTAAGTTAAAAGATTGAGTTGCAAATAAATCCGAATGTCCTATTTAGCGGACCACTTGATTCCAAAAGGAACTGATTTAATTTGCGTTTACGCTTTCAAATTTTGAGCATAACTTTTTCTGTTAAAACTCTCTGAAATCGAATTGGATGGGAATGAGTTCTAACAGAAATAATTATATCAAAGGCCGCGGTATTTAAATGTTGCCCTTGCGTCCAATTATGGGGCGCAAAAATAGAACTAAATAATTTATAATAGGCTAAAGTGAATTATAGTTGGTGTTCGTGCATAGACGAACTAGTTTTCTTGATGTGATGGTATTATGTAGAGGCAAATGGGTTTTACAATTAATGTCTATGATCTCCCAGTGTTTTTGTAACCATTTAAACTTGAGGCCTCTGAGGATCTTGTGATCGTGGGGATGACTTTAGTGTTTATGCCGTATGAGGTGTTGATAACCCCTCAGAGGAATTAAGGACTGTGGTGACTACAGCAGAAAGGCAAAGTGCGAACCTAATTCTGGGTTGCGATGGTAATGCCGATCATGTTATTTGGAAAAGCACGGACATCAACTCCAGACATGAATATCTTTTTAATTAGCCCACTTACATAATGGGGAATAGGAGAAAAGTCTTGGACCTAACCCTTATCACAAGCACGGATAGCCTTGCGGTACACAATTGGAGAGTTTACGAGCAGGCGTCCCTATTTGATCACTGATGAATACTCTTCGAGGTAACTCTTACTGCGGAGTGATGCTTGACATTTAAGAATGTTTCTAGGACAAATTGGAATAGCTTTTCGGAGATTGTTTGCAGGTGGAACTGGCAGTGGACACTATGTATAATATAACATAGAATTTTCCTTCTAACACAGAAGGCTCACTTCTTGGTAAAAATAATTTTACCTATCACATGAAATTGGTGGAATGAGGTTCCCACACCAGAATCCATAGGAAAAAAACGAGTAAAACAAAGGAAAATAAAGAAAACATGGAGGGAAACCAAGCACAAAACATGCATAACAGAGAGTCACGGGAGCACAGAGAATAGATAGTTCTTAAGTAACTCCTTACTAAGAGTTAAAGCGAAATTTGGACATACATTAACATCGCTATATAAACGGTTAATTGGTTCATGTCTGCTATAATTTGATCTGGAATAGTTAACATGCAACAAAGGAAGACTTCGGAGACTATGTTGGGATTGCTCTGCACCGATTCGATACGTTTGGAATGAACAGCGCAGTAGGACGACCAGACCTGAGATGCATATTAGAATAGATCTAACTAAGGAGCAGTACAAATGAATCAAAGATGATATATGTATCCGAGAACTCTCTAGACCAATGCCTTACAAAGCCTAAGATTAAACTGCTTGTGTAGACACAATATAATTAATACTCAGAGTAAAATCAAGTTGTACCCCAAGGTCAGTTACAGACAGCACGCGACGGAGGCCGACACTTGTTGTAGTAGTAGGCAAAAGCTTGTGGATTGAGGCTTCTTGAAAAAGACATAGCTTCACATTTCTCAAAATTGATATGTAAGTCATTGTGCCCGCACCAATCCAGAAACGTGTCTAATTCCTTTTTAATAAGGGCGGAGTCACCACTACCCTTAGCATAGGAGAAAATCTTCATATCGTCCGCGTAGATGAAAATATGAAAGTGCGAGATCAAATAGACAATGTCATCAATGGCAAGAACGAATAGTAAAGGGCTGAGAAGGCTACCTTGCGACACTCCACCCGAAGCCCATAAACCATTTCTGGAATCCGGCTTTTTTAGCAGAATGCATAGTAAATCCAAGCCATCATAGTGGTTGTAGGATTTAATGAAGCTTAGCCAATCGCGTAGAATCTTCAATACGGCTAAGCAAAGCATGGATCACATAGACTGGTCCAGCTTTTGCTCACCGGAACCGAAGGTACGACAGGCGGCAAAAGAAAAAAGGCAGGTAAGAAATGTATGTTAGGTACAGCGAAGCATTTGCTCGGCATTCTCTACACAAAACACAGCTACTCTGCTATGGAGGCTAAAAAAGTTAAGCTGCCTTCGAAAACGGGAGCCCTCCCCCCCCCCCCTCCAAAACACCAAATACGTCCGAGAGCTCCACTGCTGGAGCGAGCGATTATGCTTTGAGTAAGGGAAAAGCCTCTCTCTTTAAGAGAGTAGAAGAGAGCAGGTAGAAAGAGGAGGTGGGCTCAGAACCTAAAAAGTTGAAGCCAGGTAAGATGAACCCCAATAAGCAAATCTGCAACAAACGGGGCTCTAGCATACTAGGCTTGAAGGGGATGAAAGTGCCTGGTATAAATGGAAAGAAATAAATAGGTCATTCAATGAGGTGGCAATGGATAGCTTCAAGTTATCATTGATTGATACGGGCAATTAATGCAGCCGTTATTCAGAGGAGCAATGAAAAATGGTGGAGAAGCTATTATGTAATTCCGTCATCAGCCATGTCCCTAAAAACCTTCATTAATCGGGCCCACGTTTAACAGATCGACGTGGATGTATGATGTAACGGTCCTGGTCTGTAAAGATCAGGCTACACATAACTTCGCCATAGAAGCGAACTGCGGGATGAAAGTACCTTGGAATGGAGCTAAACTTGAGTTCGCCCCACTGTATGAAATCCCAGCGAGATCAAGGGGAAAGTTCGATATCACAGAGATGGACGTCGATAAGACAAACCATCTTCAAGTACTGCAGAGACAAAATCCTGATGCCCCAATAAAGGAGTGGGAGGTCCTAACTGCAGAGAAGCCGAAGGATGGGAGTAGAGGCTTTGTGTTACTTGTGGACGAAGCTTCAGTTCCCATTATAAAGAAGGGCCTCAGGATGTTCAGCAGAAATCGTACTGGTGATGGGGAGGCGGAAGTGGTGAAAGAAAATGTACGTCAAATGTATATCAAATTAACGCTGCCACATCAAATCTTCTGCTGCTCCTCAGTAAGGTGGATATAGGTGTGGCCGTCATCCAAGAACCATGATCGAAATAAGACTAGGGTTCAACGGTTGGAGTCACGACAATTTAGACTATTGTATAGTCAAGGCAAGGTGAGAACTTGCATACCTGCTAGAAATAACATGCATGAATTAACACTATCCATTTTCAGCTCTGTGGACCGTGTGGTCGTAGGGACAGAAAAGGGGGTTAGCAAAAGTCTTCGATTTAACCCTTATCACAACCTCGGCATAAGAAGGAAAAATATAGTCTGAACTTCCACAAAGGAGGAGCTGTTAATTACACTATGTTATCACCACTTCTGTGGTTATTGATTATGGAGTAGGGATGATCGATGTTCATCGATGTTCACGAAACATCTGTGTTGAGAGTCTAAACATCGATATTTCAACATCGATGTTGAAGTATGTAAAATATTGCACAGTCGATGTTACGAACAAAACATCGACCTTCGATGTTGGCAGAAAAGAACTGAAGCGAAGTTCAATATTTTGAATATTCCTTTAAAATTGAAGACTAGTACTCGTTGCCAATTATAAAAGAATACCTTTATATAAAAACCAAATCAAGTGAATAAAAAAATCGATATATCAGAAAAAAGTGGTGACATGAAACAAGCTGGCTATGCAATTTGAGTAGTCACCTTATTTTGTCTCATTTGAGTTTTAGATAAATTTAAGTCAAGTTCATCCCAATGATCATTCGAAGAAAGCAAAGAATTAATGAATTCATTAGAAGCGTAATTAGTGCGACAACAAGGGATGTAAAGAAAGTCATAATTCCGTTTTTCGCTACGTGTCCATGGAAAGAAGCGTAAACCTATTATTGTAGGGAGGCAATATAACAGGATTGTTTCTTGGAAGGCTACAAAGCGCAAATTTAAGAAACCTACATTTTATCGTTTCGATCCGATAATTATGAACTGAATAAAATGATGGCTAGATCGGGGAAAAGTACTATCGAATCGGTCTAACAAAAGAGAAATAACGAGTCTTGTTGAAGAATGAATCACCAAAGCCACGAGACCATCTCTCTATGAAGCCCAAATCTGCATTTGTCTTATTAATCATGTACGTAATGTAGTCATCGAAAAAAAGCTTCGAGTTAAAATTTACACCCAAGTTCTTTGGGCTGACAAGGTTGGACAATAAGATATCGTTGATATACTAAGTATGACATATTTTTAAATTTATGAGTATATGACAATAATACATAATTGTCTATTCAGAGAAAGAAAATTGTCGAAACACAAAGAGTGGAAGATATTCATGTCTGAATTAATAAAAGTACAGCCGTTGTCATCAGCGAAAGTGCGAAATATTTTATATTTAGTATAACATGAGATATTTCTGTGAAGCAAGCTGTAAGTCATTAATGTAAATGTTAAATATTAACGGTACTAAATGGTTACCCCGTGGTATTATAAATGACATCAGATAACACAGGCTCAAAGACCTTGTCAATTCCAATTATATTGGCAACAGATGGATAGTTAGTGTCATCGTTCCTACCGTCCTTCTTATAGGCCGGAAATATCCTTTCATTGAATATATGGTTAGAGGTAGGTTCGAGCTCCAGCCTGGTGACGAGTTTTTCTATCATAAAGAAGTCTACTCCGTCTCTGAGCATTTCTCTAGCTCGCAGCAATACCAAAACAAGACGTTCAATTTACTTCATTCCCTCCCTGCCAAAACCATGCTAAAAACGCATCATAGGGTTGTTTCCAGGGCTTGGCCGCCATTCTATAAACCTCTTCCATATAACGTCGATATTAAGGAACATCGATGTTTTGAGTTCGATTATTATCGGTAATCGATATTCAGTCATCGATGTTAACATCGATGTCAATGTCGATGTTTTGTCAACATCGCTCATCCCTGTTATGGAGGAAAGCCTGGATAAACTAGAGAACAAGATTTTTGTGGGTTCCTCGAGGGGCTCCAGTATGCTCTTGAAAAACTGGAAAACTGGCCCTCGACTTATGGACAGAGCGTTAAGGGGTCAAGGACGCGGCTTGTGCTGGGAGGTTAAACTCTATCTCTAATTGATGAAGCCAAGTATCTCGGTGTAATATTAGACTCCACACTTAATTGGAAGAGAAATATAGAAGCGCAATGTGCCTTCTATGCGGGCAACATTGGGATCTAATGGGGACTCAAACCCAAATTGGTGCAATGGATGTATACTGCCATTGTTAAACCGATTCTTTGAGGTGTAACCCAGGCCCGTGCGTAGGATTTGCTCCTGGAGCGGGTTTTTATGTATCTAATTTCATGAAAAAATAAATAAAGGAGCTATACAAGGAAAACTATCAACAAATGGATGTACATAAAATATGATACATTATTCAATTTCCTAATCAAGAGATTCAGAATATTTAACCCCCTCCCCCCTCCCCCCCGCGTGCGCACGGGCCTAGTGTCACCCAGGGACGCTATCGAGAGTACAAAGAGCGCTCGGTGTGGCAATAACTAGGTGTCTGAGCACCAGGCCTACAGCGGATTTGGAGGTCATGCTAGACCTTTTCCGTATGACATATACTGTCGCTGCCATAGGCTAGTGCAATTCCACTGAAAGCTACGCGTTGATAGAAGGAGAGATTGAACGGGCATTCTAGCACCAGTCTGAAGTCAGAATGCATCGATCATAAGATCGAACGGGACTTGCGGGTTTCAGAAATAAGCTTCAAGCGCAACTTTAGTTTACCGTTTCCTGCTAGAGAGGAATAGGACAAGATCGAAGTAGTGGAAGCATCAAAGAGTTTCATATTGACGGATGGGTTTCAAACAAGTGCATGTACAGGAGCAGAATTATACTACAGCAAACTGCAGTGGTGTTCCAGTATCTGCAGGACCCATGGGTAATTGGGTCGCAAATGTCGTCTCCTCAGGAACTTCTGTAGGAGTGGAGGTGGAGGGTATTGGTATCATTGGCAAAATAATAACTAGCACTTGCTCAGGTGCGGCGGTGGTAGAGATAGTAGACTCTAAAGAGTTGGCTATCTCCGCGGTACGCGCACCAGTTGAAGATGCAGACCTGCCTCCCGAAGGGTTAGCTGCTGGTAATCCGGAAGAGGTTACTGGTTCTAGCTCTAGACTAAAGCTTTATGGCCTGCAATCCTTCAATGCCGTGGAGAAAGAAGTGGTGAAGGTTGTAATTAACGCATAGACCAAGAAGGAACCCAGAGAGGTGTTTTTAATAAGTAAGAATTTCACCTCTCCTGCTAAAAAAAAATCTACAGCAAATGGCACTTTTATGAATCATCTAGACCGCTGTGTCTTTCAGGCGGAAATAAGTACGATTTATCAAGCGACACTGGATTACAGAGTCTAAAGAGCTGAAAGCTGTGGTGGTAGAATCGAGACTAGCGCAAGGTGACCCTATGCTGGGTGCTTGGATAAAGAAATATCCAAGGCAAGGAGAGAGGGGGTGAATAGGTGAAAAAAAGTGCTGCAATATCTACTTCTGACGCAGGTAGACATTGCCAGTGACTTAAAGGCTAATTATCAGTGCATAGAAAGGGATACATGTTACACTACCAGACAACAGTGCGGTGGGACATTAGACTATAGGTAACTATGCCAAAAGACTGGTCGATGGTTATCACGATTTATAACGCCCGCTTGACTGAATTCAAACAGAGTAACTTCTCTGTATGTACTGTAATCGCACTGGTGAAGGAAGTGAAGGCTCTAGTAATGGACCATAACCGACTAGCAATTAATGCCTCGCACTTTCGTGATACATTACTGACGCCTTGACTTCCCACAACACTGCAGGTATCGCAAGGTGAGTTCCATTAGTGACATTGGCTGATGTCTGTCTCTCTATATGTAATGCAACTCGCTATAATGTAATCGCAAGGACATGAGAAGTAAAGACGTTAGTAATGGATTCGATGTGCTTACCACTAATTAGTAGGCTATAGCCTATTCCAACAGAAGCTAAGGTAGAACAACATACGAAGATGCCTGTGTGGTTAAGGAGGAGCTTAATTGCTAGTATGAGTCGACTTCCGGTTTAAATGCAATTGCCTTCCTGATCTTAAAAATAAATCAGCAAATACTTTATCTGAGTTTAAATAATCGCCATTTTGCTCGGAAGATTACAAGAAAGTTTATAAGAATTGAAAAAAAAACTTACCTTTAAGCAGATCTTTACGGAAATTTACCACTACGAATCCCCTTTTAAGTAACATTTCACTTTTTAAATTGTGCACAGTACACTTAGGACATGAATAAAGTTCACATTCTGGTAATATTTTTCTTATTTTAAAGTTCGCATCAGCATATTTTAATAAAAACATTTCTTCCTTCTTATACTGAACTTTCTTATTGCACTGATGAAATAATTTATTGAAGGTGACAGTTTTCGATGAATTTGGAATGAATTAACTCAATTAGTACGTACACTTGTCATAGCGCAAACGCAAACCGTAACCTCAGCATTTTGCTAGCAGCGCCACTTAAACCAAACTTCGTCCTACTTTGTATCTTGTGCTCATGATGTCGTGCACGTGATAAGTTACCCACGCAGATTGCAATTAAACAATTAAATTTCTAATACAATCGTTTATTACAACATTTTACTAAGTAATTGCTATCGTAATTTATTATTTTAAATATTTCTCATGCCCTGGATTAGTAAAAATTTAGGAAATAAAATTTCTATCCAAAATGAACTAAGTGAACTGAAGGCATTTGACAAAATGAACTGAGTGAACTGAAGGCATTTGACAAAATTTCGTAATTTACGTTGATTAAGTCTTACCTAAACTGTGCCTGTGCTAAATTGGTTCGTTTTCTAGCTGTGTGAAGTTGGCACCCCCAGTGAGGAGGTGGTGGGAATTCTTCAGTTCCCTTGGCATTCCGTGTAAAACACGCTGCAGTAGTCAGGTAAGCGAAGTGAGATATCGAGGTCCAGCTATTCCGAGAAGATCCTCCACATACCCTGCCTTCCAATTTTGAGCCGTCAGTCTCCTTTTTTATTTCCCGACTTGATTCATGAACTTCTGTTGACGACGTTATTGGCTACGTGAGGGAAAGGAGTGGTGCTGAAGACCCTGCACTCCTCCTATCTTTGCTTCTGATTCGAGCAACACTATTGTCGAACCGACTTATCGTAATTTATCCGCTATCGACAGTTTACATCCAGCTATTTTCATCTCTTATACCCCCCACCTCCACTTCTACATAAGTGCCTGAGGAGACGCTATCTGCGACCCAATGACCCCTGGGTTCTGCAGATAGGGGGACACAACTGCAGACTCTCTTGGCATGGCCTACAAAAACCTTGGAGTTAGGGGGATTTTTCAAGAGGTTATCTGTTCCCGCTACGTTGCTACCGCTTGGAGGTGAGAATGTCCAGATGAGGATCGCCGTATCCTAGAAGGCTTCAACTCATCCGTCCATCCTCCAGCAACTTCCCTTGTTCACATTCCTAATTTTAATTTCACCAGCGCGCTTATGTAGGTGAGGTTTTAGTTATAGGATTTCGTAGGAACTCGGAACCATTATAGTTTCGATCTGTTCGTCAGTTTGGATTTATGTCACAGCCCTCCCATCCTCTCAGTTATTAATCTGGTCCAGTCGACGAAATAACACGCAAGTCATTCAAACCCTGATGAACAGCAGGTGATGTCCCACACCCAAAACCAATAGAACCACCAGACTCACAAGAAACCAGAGTCTTATGTCACCCTCCACCGCACTCAGCTCAGAATTTTTAGTGGGACTCAGTGACCAAGAATCAAGATTTCTACTAATCCCCATTTCAACACGTCGGATAGCATCCGAAGCTGATAGAACCGAACTGCAGTCAATTAAAGGATAAGCGGGGCTTCAATACCACAACAGAAATATCGTTCAATATTCTGTATACCAGAGTGACCCTAGAAGAGAAAGGCAATTAATTTTGTCCATAAAAGGAGCTTGGTTGGTAGAGATATTATTAGAAATGCTCGTCATAAATCTTAGAACGTAACACGGGTGTACCACAGAGAATTCAGTGCGGGGACCACGATGACGAAGATTTGGTATTAGGCTTCATGCTAATAATATGGAAAGCATTGAAAAACAAGCGGAAATGATAATGGAAAATTGCAACACTGTCACGATATTTTTTTAGCGGGAGACGTAAATATCTTCTATAAGATACCGGAAAGCCTGTGACCTCTGCTAGTGTGAGGTTCTTACTCACTAAAAACACTTCTCTGTGGCGATTATCTGAAACAGATCACGTAAAATCGGGCCCCTTTTTGTCTTCTCACAGTCTACCTCAGCTTCGGCCAACTCCTCCTATCGCTTCTAAGCTCGATTCCCTGGCTCACTGCTAACATCTTAGCCTATCTGCAGGAATAGATGTTGTGCCCCCGTCTCCATTATTCCTCCTTGGTCCATGTTTTTAATCATGACCTACACTCCTCCTTTACCCATGGCAGTAAAGCGGTCAAGTCCTGATACCTCCCTCATTGCTGAGTTTGTCTGCCAGTCACGCTACCGGAAGGTTTCTACAGCTGTTCCCGATTAATCGACTGGAGCTTAACGAAAGTTGTTACAAGTACGCATTTCAATCCGTTTACTGCTTTCAGACCGATTCCCCTTAAAGTTTCGTACCCATATCTCTGCATCCGAGACACCTTTAATTTACATTCTTCTAATGTCTTTAATAATATCCATGTGATACATCCTCAAGTAAGCTCCTGCCCAAAGGTTGGTAAGCTTCTTGATAGTTTGGCATACAAAGACCTTGTATTGCTGGTTAACATAACATATCACAGTGCTATCAGACTATTCTGCTCTATACCACTATATCCCTGGAGTTTTCGGGAAGGCTGTCTATAACCTTAAATAGGATCTCCTTAAAAGTCCCTAGTTGAGCCGGCTCTTTCCTCCCATCTCTACTCGTGTCCATGACCGCCAGACTTAGGTCATTCGACCCGACAGGAACAAGGTCGTTCTCCCGCTGATGCCAACTGCCGTCTCTACCTGGGGTAATTTTCTCTCCGTATTTCTGCAGACATTTTACCCTGAGCTGAACAGCTGTGGTCTTTTGACTAGCGTTATTAGTGTCCTTTTGCACAGACGATGATCTCTTGTAGGTTGGTGATATAATTTTTGATGGCTTTTCTACCGCTCTAGCTTAATTCGGCTTCTGCTTCTCCAAGTTGCGCGCTGAAGTTTCCATCTTAAGCGTCTTGCAACCATTCGTTGAGGTTCCCGGTTTTACAGTCCCTAAGTTATCACCTCGGAACCGTTTCGCCGAGCCCGCGTCTTAAAGTGATACGTCAGTTGAGAGGGGTTTTGTCGAACGTTCCGGTCATTTGGTTACCTTCTGACTCTTCCTTTCCTCTCAGCGGCTCTTTGTTACTTTTTCATATCCTGTCTTCTCTTACTCTTCAGAGCTTTGGACCAGGATACGTATTTTCTTCCGGATTAATTAGAGCTAATGCTTCGGAGGACAGGAATGCATCTTCTACTGCCGCACCGACTGCTACAACACTTTCAGCCGTCATAAGGATTGTGGAGGCTGAAAATCGCCGCATTGTGAAATTAATTTTCCCAGAGCTACATTTGCAATGTGTACAATGGAGATAGCCAACCTGTTAGGGTCTGTCAACCATACCACCTCCACTCCAACAAAAGTGCCTGAATTTCTTGGTTTCGTTTTTCTGAATTGACCCATAAGTGATTTCGACGATTTGGGGGAGAAATAAAAGATCCAGGCAGGTAGAGATCCCTCCAGATCCACCATACCCGACTATAACAGGAGATTGAGCTGCTGCTGAGGACCGCGACCGCGACCCAATTAATCCTAGGTCCTGCGCAGACTCTCTCGGCATGACCTACTACAACCTTGTAGTTAGGATATTTTTCGAGAGGTTATCTCCTCCGGCATAAGTTACTTGGCTACGTCCTAGGATGCATTACCCGGTTGCTATCTCCTTGGAGGTGTAACTAACGCTTGAGAATGTCCAGATGAGAAGCGCCGTACCCTAGAAAGCTTTCGACTCTTCCGTCCATCCTCCAGCAACCATGTAGGTTTATCCTCACCGAAAGAAATTTGTAATAATGTCTAGGATACCACCAGCCTTCAACTGTGTGAAGGAAAAAGTCGCTCAGGTGTTCGATGACAAAGAGACTACCTTACTTCAGGACTTCATTGTATACGTACGTGTATAGGTGTGCATCTTCTCAGTATCTCCATTCTCCATGCCTTCCCTTCCCTTCCTTCGGCTACATATGAAGCAAATCCTTCCTTCTAATAGGCTCATTCTTATATTTTGTTAAACGTTGTGACACGTCAGGCTTTAGAATATTTTAAATCTGAAGATTAGTATGGACACACCCTTAAAAATTTCCAAAATGTATGAAAAAGGAAGAACTGCAGGAGTTGTCATTGAAAATCGGATAAATCAGCTTTCTTTCACCAAAGGGACTGAGAAACATTTTTTGCGAAGTTAGGATCTTGGTTTCGATCTATAGCTCTCACTAAGAATCCTCCTTTTACGTGTTCGCAGTCAAAGTGGTTTTAGTGACATCCAATTCGTGGCAAAAATTCATTCCCAGTCCACTGTATGGAGGCCACCAGATATATTCTGGAACACCGCTAGAAATTTAAACGTATGCCAAACTCAGAGATGTTCACATCTTTTTTCTTCCTTTTGCTCCCTTTGCACTCCTTTAAATTTGCAGCGCTGTTGCTCCAAAATCAAATTCAATCCATTCTTCGACTGAGGTAAACGTAAGGGGTAGTAAACAACATGAAATCTGTTTTAGGATATGTAAGAATGCCGACATCTCATACACGGATTTCTTGGAATCGATCTGTTGCACACGTATCTTGAATCAGCCCACTTCTACCTATGAAATGTATAGGACCTGTATAGGACCGAAACATTTTAGCAAGCCCTGCGTTCACAAAGCGCTGCAATTACACACATTTTACGTTTAGTTTGAATGCAAATTGCAATCGCATTACGCTGTAAGGAATTGTGTACTCAGCCCCCTGTAATTTGTTCCAATTTATTCTTTTCATGATTATGTTCTTAGGGTAAGCGGTCCGGTTGCATTTTTATTGAAAATCCCCACCCCAGCGCATTCTTTCTTGACAAATTCATGGCACAAGTGCATGTCACTAATTTGACATTCACTATGGCTGCTCATTACTGTTCTTTTGCGATGCGATGAATTTTTATGCAAACACAAAGCACGTAGTAATTTGGTCGACGTAAAAGGAAGGGTTCTTTGTGAAAGATTGGTGCCTTGCGGTATCCCGAACATTATGGCCACAATACTTATATTTGTAGTGGCGCATTGATGAATGTCTGCTCAGGGACGAATGAAATTTTCTGCACGACATCATTCAACAAGTTCCAAAAGGACTTTAGAATTTTTTATGGTTCTTGGGTTTTTGCCCTCCAACCCGAAGTTTTTTGCTTTTTACACTTTGTAAGTTAGTTTCGCTGCCGAACAAGTACTACAAATTACGTAATATTGTCGCCAACGACTGTTTTCTTCCATAATTTAGTAATGACCAGTGGAAAGCCAGCTATCATGAATTATAAAATGTCGTAGCACTTTTCTTCGGAAAGTGTAATGTGTTATCTTAATTTGTCGAAAGAGAAGGTGTAAGTTTGTATATTTTGTCCATTAAAACCTTAAAACAACTCTTGGAACTAAATCCCTTACCTTGTGTTGACCGAAAAATCATAGTTAGTTAGGAAAGCCGTTCCTTTCACATAATCATAAAATGCCAACCCCTATCACTGGGCAGAACCTATCAATAAACTTAGAGTATCACTTTTCGGCAGAATCGAACTAGAAATCCATAAGCTCTTCTGAACCTAATTTGCCGCTACAGTACCTTTTAAGTCCTGAGCTCTTGGAGCAGATCACGTTTCCTGTCCTTAAAAAGAGAGCTTTATGTGTGGAACGTGTTGGTCACATACAGGAAAATCCCTAAATCTGCTTCGTAATTATACCAGTGGCAGTGCCTTCGTAAAGCACAAAACAAAACTAAATTCCGGGAACCAACAAGTGTCCGGTTTTAAGTCAACAAGTTCCCAGTTGCCCTTCCATTAAAGTTACATTTTTGGGCATCCCAGGGGTTAGCTCATATTAAAGACGATGACATTGGCAATCTACGGGCAGAGGTTGAAGGCTTCGACTAAAAACTGAACCCGGAGATGTTTCTTTTGCCTTTTCCCCTTCTTTTTTTTTAAGGACTAAAATCTGCTTGTGAAGTAAAAGTTCGTTTGGCCAGAAAGGGCCCTCAATAATCCTCAGCCGGGAGGCTATTCTCCCACGGGATTAACAGGAGTTGCCATAAATAACTTTAGGCCGTCCGTGCCTTTCTTGGCGGATTACTGCCTGTTCTTGTTATTGGATAATTAATTACAAAAATAAAATGTGACAAGAACAATAAGAGTGGCAAAAAGGCGTTTAATGTGGATTAATGGCGATTTAAAGGTGTACGAAATTCCACTGTCGTTACTACACCCAGGCAACTTTTCATTTCAACTTACCGAGAGAGCTGCCGGCCCCAACATTATTACACTAATAAAACAGGTAAGTGGGGTTTGTCGAGTTTTGATATAAAAAATTGCCACATTCCTGTTTGAGTTCTCTCGATTTGTATTTGTCATTTAAAAATGTAAGACTACTGTTAAACTATAATCACTCAAAAGTACAATATACATCATGAAGGCTCTCAAACGTATGCTGTGGTCAGAAAAGTAATTTAGTGAATAATTTATGTATTAATGAACGGCAATGTAATTGTGATATGATAAAATCTTGTTATTAGCAACAATTATGTAATATCTTGCTTTGTTATTATAAGGGTTTCGCATCTCAAAAGGAAACAAGCGAACCCCCTTTTAGGATGGGCAACTCTTCAGGATTCCTAAACATTTTTTTTTTAAATTTTCGAAATTGATTCCAGATTTACAGATGAAAAGCAGCTTAAAATATATGGGTCCAAAGTCTGAAGAGGCTGGTGCGAACTGTTCGTGTGAAACTGCAGCAGTCGGCTGATAACTGACTGCTGACGATAGGAAGTCTGTTGGCGCTCATCATAAAAATATATAGCGCCGAACGTGGGGCCTTTAGAACCCTTAGTTCCTTCAGGATGTAACTGGTGGTCTAGTGTTGGCTAGGTCTTCTGGCACCGCGGTATTCAGATAGTAGATGATTGTCTGCCCGGGGATTGAGTTATATCAGATAGTCAGAAAGAAGCTCCTCGAGTACTTGCAGGATATATTTTGTTTTTCTTGTTTATTTATATAATAACGCCAAAACGCAGGATATACCATATTAAGCTTAAGTACACCCAAGGCAGGAGAGGTATTAGGGGTAAAAGAAATGGTTTAAGGGGTTAAGTGAAGGAGGTATATATGTATGCAGCGCGTGAAAGCTTCATAAGACGAGAGAAAAACAGAAGATGGTAAACTGTTCCACATTGGTGCTGTTCTGATTAAATCGCGACATTTCACATCATGTCAAAATTTGACTTGGTGAGTATAAGGGTGGGAGGGTTGCTGGAGGATCAACGAAAGAGTTGAAACCTTCTACGATACTGCGATCCTGATTTGGACATTCTCAAGTGATAGTTTAATCTCCAAGCGGTAGCAACCGAGCAATGCATCCTAGTTCGTAGCCAAGTAATTAATGCGGGAGGAGATAACTTCTTGAAAAATCCCCCTAACTCCAAGGTTGTTATAGGCCACACCAAGAGAGTCTGCAGTGGTTATATCCACGGTACTCACAACACAACAAAAACAGGTCTGGGAAACTTACCTTCCAAATGCTCTACGGTGGCTACGGAGACTGGCTTGCGCCGGCTGAAAGTGCTGTGGCAGTCCTGGGAGAAGGTGCCATTGGCAAAATAATAACTAGTGCCTCCTCGGCTATCTCCGCAGTACACGCACCAGTAGAATCTGCAGACCTGCCTTCTAAAGGGTAAGTTGCGGTTAATCCGGAAGAGTTTAATGGTCCTGACTTTGGACTTAAGTCTCATGGCCCGTAATCCTTTAATGGCGTGGGCAGAGAAGGATTGAAGGTTATGATTAACGCATGGACGAAGAAGGAACACTGGAGATGGTGGAACAACATGGATTCCTGCATATAGGCTAAGACTCTAGGAGTGACCCATGAAACCGAGGTTAGCGGTGACAGTGGGATAACTGAATACTTAGTTACACACGCTAAGGTAGACTGGGAGGGCACGAAAAGGGTCTGTTTCGGCTAATCCCCAGAGAGGTGTTTTTAGTGGGTAAGAATCTCGCACTAACGGATGGCACGGGACGATTTTCACGTCTCCCGCTAAAAAAAAGTAAGGGTGGGAGCACCTTGACGCTTCTATATCGCACGTTATAATGTATCCATGAGCAATCATTCTAGCAATTTCGTGAGAACAATGGCCGTGAATATAATAACACAAGAGTGAGAGACAACCGACATTCCGTCGATGCTCATTTGAGTCAGAGCTCTCAGATATTGTGGAATTCCCAATAAGTTTAAAAGTCTTTTGTTGGAGTTTGTATAATGCGGACAATGCGGTGTGGCCGGCCCCTGTGTAGAAATGTGAGAATTAAATCCGACTCTGGCTTGATATGGGACTTGCAGTCCAGCGCCAATTCCGACGGAGTGAAGAGGACCCATCGCAATTTTGGCTACAGAAAATCTATGGTCGATCCAGCTAAGGTTGCTGGATATCACAATATCCAAGATGTCTCAAGAAGACGAATTGAATATATTCACTTCGTCGACCAGAAATAAGGTTGGTGAGAGAGCTGAAACCTGAGATAAGCGGCATTAATTTTGTAGGCATCAAATGTTACTCCGTTTATTATTATACGAATTGAAGTTGCAGACCGAATGCTTCAATTTATCAAAAGCTTTTTAAATCTTAAGAGTGCCGATTTCGGACTCCCCAAAATCATGGAGATAATGATTCCAATGCTCCGTTAGAGCCGTTAGTAAGTCTCCAGTTAACCGGCGTAGTGGGTGATAAAATACTTATTTTCTAGATATTTTATCATATAAGTCCGAAATTAGTGCAACTGAATTGAAGAAGGGGCGCTTGCCTCTCCTTTTTAGGTATCGGCTAAGCATGAGCAAGTTTATCTATAGTCCGAAACACTCCTGTAGAGTATAACAAGTGACAAAATTTGAGTCTTAGACAAAACATAAGGGTAGCTGAACTAGGTTCAGTAGCTTTGGACACGTCGAGTGTAGAGAGCACCCTTAGCTTAAAAACTCCGCTTGCGTAATTTGTTAGAGGCAAAAGTTTAGATTATTTCGGTTTCCAGAATTGTTGCAACAAAAAGTATTTATTTTGTTCTAGTGTTCCAGGTACCACGTTAAACGCCTATTGATAATTCGCTTCATTAATTTACATATGTGATTTGTAGCTATTTGATTTTTTAGAGATCTTACCCTTTTTTAAGATTGGAATGTACAGGGTTTTTCTCCATCTTGCAGATATGGTTGTAGAATGTTGAAAGAGCTACCAGGCTATCAGAGTTGAGATAGTGGATTATTTCATCACGTATGGGATTAAAACGATTGCGTTGTTTTCAATACTAGTTTTGCAACTAAAATATTTCTCTGTATAACGAGCAGAGCTATAGTCATTGGTAGATATTTTATAGACTTATAGATAGTTTGGGGAAAATTAACGGTTGTTATGGGATGAAAGTTACTTTTACCAGAAAGTTGCCTAATTATTCGGAAGACTTGGAAAGCAGGCGTGCGACAGTTTATAGAACTTGGATAGTCTATGTTACAGTCGTCGTTGGAATAAGTAATAACGTGTCGGCCTTCCCTTTCGGGGGTTTCAGGTTCAAGGCCCCCCCCGGCAACACATGGTTTTTCTACCTACAACAGATTACGATAAAAAGGCCATTAGGGATTGCAGAGTTGCAGAGTAATGTCGGTGGTTCGGAGTCCACTTTAAATGGTAGGTCTACTTACAATTCCTGTCCTAAATAAGGTGAAATTCTTCTCGTGACCCATGTTCCACGAGGGTTACGGGAGCTACAAAAAGACACGAGGGATACTACATTAACGAAACCGCGCCCGGTACTCTACTTCAACGGTAGTGCATTTTATTGAGAAAAGGTATTGGCAAAATATTCTTCGTTTTTGCAAAAAAAAAAATAAATTTCCAACATAGTCGTGAAAAATTGTTCAATCCCTGTGATAAGTTAAGCTTACAGGATATATGTGAGAGGTCGTTTAAAATAGTAGGAATCCCGATACATAAAAAATATCGAAATTACGAAATTCCGCATTGTAGAAAAAATCTTCTTTGCAAAATATTGCTTTGCCCAAAGTTCCACTTTACTAAATTTTATTTATTTGAAAATTTTATTTTTTATAATTTCATTTAACTTCTATTCTATTGCCTTTTTTGTCCTGTAAGACCTTGCTCCTTGCCAAATTTCATGATTCTATGTCAACTAGAAGTACTCTATGGGTTTTAAAGTGATCCTATAAGAGTTCCTTTTTTCGTTCCCTAATAAGTAGATATTCAATGTAAATTATTAAGCTTTAATAAAAGGTAACTGTTTGTAAGCAAAATTATTTATTATTTATTTAATTGGTAAAAAGTGAGGATTTTTTAAAAGTAATAATAAGGTCGCAATCCGCCGAATAGCATAACCAGCAGTTGCGGATAGGAAATTGGGGCAAAAAAGATAGGTTTCACAGTACTGGGTCCCTCGGGAATCGAGGGTAACGAGGTCATCATCAGTAGTTGAAAGGTTTCATCCTCTCGCTGCCAGGTTCCTATATTGCAGCTTCAGCTGGTCATCAATAAGAGCTGGGATAGGGCTAGAAGCTGCTACACTGGAGAAGTGTCGCTGGACTCAACCAGGCAATGCTACGCCTACAATTATACCACCGCCCTAACTAAAGCGGAATTTTGGTTGCTTACAGGCTATCTACCTGGCCACTGTGGGACCTCAGGCAAACGCCAAAAAACTACTATCCAATGACCTTTCCAAATTTCTCAACAATGTCGATCTAACTCGTACCATCGCAGATACGAAATCGATGTAATTAATACATCTGTTTTATATTTTTAGTTGACCATTTTATTACCTTTCCAAAAAGGTACAACATGCCTTAGCCATATCTGTGATAATCCCTATTCACAAGCAGGGTGACAAGGCAGACATTTCCAACTACAGACCCATCGCCAATTTGTTACACGTTACGAAGGTCTTTGAAACCCTGACTACTGATGTGCTCCACTTTCATTGTAGAGACTTCTTGGGTTCTTTCCAGCACCACTTCATGAAGGGTAAGTTAACCACCACCAATCTACTCGAGTATGTTCATAACTATTTACCCCTGATCAAATCGGGTATGCAGGTCGACTGCATATTGACCGACTTCAGCAAGATTTTCGATAGGATTAATCTCGTTTATAAGCTCTGCCTGCTAGGTTTTCCGCCACTGTCATCATATCGTCGTGATCCCTGGCGCCCTATCCACCGAAATCTCTCACTTCTGGTGTGCCCCAGAGAAGCATCCTTGGCCCGCTCCTCTTCATAATTTACATCATAGATGTCTTGTTACTCCTGCTTAGGTCCAGAATCCTGTGTTATGCTGATGATGCTAAAATCGTCCGCGCGGTCTTCTGCGACGATGACAGTTGAGCTCCGATATGCGCATTTTTGAGATTTGGCGGTCCAATAATCGTCTTCTACTAAACGCCAGAAAATGCACCGATATGTCTTTTTCGCGTAGGATTCGCTAAATTTTCTTCAACTACTCCATGGGCGGTTTCACCTTGAGCAGTATTAACTTGATTAGGGACCTGGGGGTGTTTCTTAACTCCCGTCTCTCCTTTGAGGCCCACGTGGATTTCTTGGTTGGCCGAGCTAATTCCACGCTTGGATTTGTAAAAAGATGGTCTAGGGAGCTTGACGATCCTTATTTGACGAGACTTCTCTACTGCACTTTCGTCAGACCTAAACTGGAGTACGTCAGTACGGTCTGGGATCCCAATTTCGCCGTGCACATTAACCGAATCGAGTCAGTTCAGCAAAGATTCCTTAAGTTCGCTCTTCGCGGCCTACCCTGGCGGGACCCTACCTACCTTCCTCCGAATCCTGCCAGACTTAGTGTGACACGCTTGAAAAGAGACGCAAGGTCTTCAAATTTGTTTTTTTTATAGGACCTGTTGCAGGGGTCGATCAACTCTGGCCAATTACTTAATGACGTGAGCATCTCCCTCCCGGCCGGGCCTTGAGGAACCATGACTTACTCGATGTCCCTCACCACCAAACTTTGTATGGAATGCACTAGCACATCGCATCTATGTCACGGCTACTCGACGAGTTTGCGGCCCACATCGAGTTCTGACGTTCCAAGTCGCAGCTGAAAGCCCAAATATGCATCACAATTGTAGTAGCCAGCCTTGGGAAATCTTCATATGAATAAAGAAATAAAACAAATAAATGTCCAGGTACAGAAAATTAAATCGCCATCCTTCGTGACCTTCGTGTTCAAACTGAAAAAAATATATATTAATTTTCGGTTTTTATGATGTAAGTGAGGTTTATATAGAGTAAAAAAGTATATACATTAACTAAATTAAAATAATTTTTTTCCAGTCGACAATTAAGGATGCTATCATGTACCTACAAAATCGTACGACTTCAGCGGCGAAACAATTCACTGCACCATTGTTTACTCCGCCTAATGTTTAAACATTTTTGGGTCATTTTTTCTAAAACATTATTCAATTACTATTATACTAAAATCATTAAAAATTGGCAGAATTTATTTCTGAGGAATACGCGGATATTATTTACATTTATTGTGTCGTAGACTAAAATGAAAGGTGGATGTACTGGAGTATCAAAGAAGATTCCCTAATTGGGGTGCACAAAGACCTGTATTTTTGTGGAGTTTGCAAAACGCGGTAAATAATCACCCTGAAACGAGCCCGAGACGAGTCACAAGACGATTAGGAGTGTGTTCAGATAAAATTTCGAGGTTTACTCATCCAATAGGGTAACGTCCGTGTTATCATATCCCAGTCGAAGGACTACTGGAAGAAGATCCCGAGAGAAGATTTGAATTTGGCTTGTACAATGCGACATTGAGAACAGGGCGTTTCTGAGTCGTATTCTGTGGACGAATGAATTCAGCGGGCATTGTATCACAAACTCCACAATCTTCATACCTTGTCGGATATTAAGCTACATCCAGCCCCAATTCTATGGCAATGTTTGGGCTGGTATCATCGGCACATATTTAATAGGTACATTCATTTTACGGACCTTTTTGGGTAATACACTACTAAATCTACTAGAGGATATCCCTCTAAATAATCTTAAAGCAATGTTTTATCGACACGGTCGAGCCCTACTGCAATATGCCAACATTGTGAAGCAATATTAAATGAAAAATTTTCCATCCTCTGGATAGAACGACTGACCTGCTAGTGCTCCAGATCTTACTCCATTGAACTCTTTTTATAGAAAACCGTGAAGTTTCTTCCAAGGTCTGGTAACAGTAGAGACGAATTAGTAAGCAAAATTAGGACATTAATTGTTATACGTTTTGAATTCAATAAAAAGCATTTTAGGGTTAGTATGTTTGAGCCTAGTTTCTTCAAATTGCAGATTTTTAAAAATATTCTTTGATAGGTTTTCTACGTATAAATTTCTACATCCTTTCTATACGTTTTGCCTTTTTGGAAAGGTAATAAGATGTACAAATTAATAAAAGTAAAATACCAGTGTATTAATTGCACTAACCCTGAATTTGAGGTAATCTTATAAATTAATTATTGCGTATTGAATGCATTGACCGTACAAGCACTCTGAATGTTAGTTGGAAGACTATTCCATAGTTGAGCAGCCTGGACAGTGAAAGAACCCTCCATTATTGACCTATTGAATCGAGGAATCAAGATATCACGGTTACGTTGTGATGTCATAAACGTGAAAAATTCTCTAAGATACTCCGGCGTATTACTACTAAGTATCAAACTAAAATTATTAATCTGCGCATTATGTATGTATCCAGAGAACAGCCTAGCAACACCGAACTGTATTGGGAAACATGATCAAATCGGCGAAGTCCAAAAATAAGACGTGTGCAGTCGTTGAAGGCCTCCTGCACCTTACGAGCACAGGTACTATCTAATCTGGGATAAATAGACAACCTAAAATTGAAAAATGGCTTTATCAACGCCTTTACCAACCTCAACCTAATTCGAGTACTCAGAATAGTAGCACAACTTTTTTAACCCAGCATACATCTTCAGGCCCGTGCGCTGGATTTGTTCGTAGATGGGGGTGGGGGGGGGGGGGAGTATCTAATTTCATATACATTTCAGCTTATTTTTTTTAGTATTTGAATCAAATTTGTCCTAATAAAGAAGTTCCTGGGGGGGGGGGGTTAACCACCCTCAAGAACTTCTTTATTAGGACGGACCTATACATCTGCGCACGGACCTATACATCTTACCAAGCATTAAGTAATGTCAGCTTGTCACAGCACTTCATTTCGGAGTTTAGCACGATTCCCAGATTAGAAACCTTTCTAAGAACAGGAAGGATAAAGCCATTCAGAGAAACAAGAGAAATTTCAATACCTGCCAGTGCACCATTATAAAAATAAATTCACTAGGATTAAGCAATAAATAGTTATCCATAGACCACTCACATATTTTGTTCAGGTCGTCACTAATGCGTGCGATACAATCCTCAAGCAGCCAGTAGGTCTGTTTAAATATATCTGCACGTCATCAGTATACGTGAATTCTTAACAACTTGAGGAAGGTCATTTATAAAGAGGCTGAACAATAAGGGAGCAAGCACGGAACCCTAAGAAACACCGGAAAGAACTTGCATTTTACCCGAACAATTTTCAGCTACTTTAACTTGCTGTTGGCGTAATAGCGGGCAAACAGAATTTGTGATTATTAGCAAGTTTTTAATTATTTTGATAAGAAATATTTACAAGCTGGATTTAGACCCAAACGTAGCTGCACTACTGCTCTAATAAAAGTTTCAACAGATATCAGGTCTGCCATTGATAATAAAATAAATAATAAATAAAATTGGTTCTATTGGGTTTTTCAAGCCAGCGTGCTAATTATTTTGGTAATAACTCTCAGGTCGAAAGAAAAAGTCTCTGTGGCAATAAATCCTCTGATTTTTTACATGTCAATTGTTATATTCCCCAGGAATCTATTCTTGAACCGTTACACTTCTCTACTTTCATCAACGGAGGTCGTTCTTCGAAATTGTTGCTCCCACATATACGCGGATGATACTCAACTATATAGTATATCTAGTGCTTTAGTTTTTGCTAAAAGATGCCGTCCATAGGATGAATGAGGACCTAAAGAAACTTACTTTGTGGTCTGAAGTTAACAGATTATTGCTGAACCCTTTTAAATCTAATGCCTTTGATATTTATAAAGAAGTCTTTAATTCTCCCCATAATAACTTATAAATAGTTGTGAGATTTTCGGCATCATCCGCTCGCAGACTCAGTGTCGCCTTCAATCCAGCCGTTTGCTATGCATGTGAATGAAATCTTTCTAATTACCTCCGTTTTCGAGCTGTAACGTTTCTTCAAAAAATTGTCTTGACTAAACCGCCCAATTACCTCTTCTTTAAATTAAATCACTCCGTATTTGCTCGTAGTTGTTCGCTTTCGGTTTCAAATTTTCGTTTTCGTGTTACTGAGAGACGATTCTTGGTTCAATCCGTCAGGCTCTGGAATATTCTTCCGCTACAAATTAGAAGGAGCCGCTTGGTGCCCGACTTCCTAAATATATTATTTGATAATTTATGTATTTTAATAAATTTAAATATGAATTCGAATTCTTGCTATTCCTGTAACTAAATGAAAAAAATTAATTTTCCCTTCTTTATTTTTGTGTGTAAAAAAACACTTTAATAAAGACGTGCGTGTAGATGCGTTTATCACTAATTAATGCATCCGCTACCTAATGACATGGCAAACACCTTTTGTTTACTTCACAAATCCACACGTTTTTGTTGCTCCCTTCAATTATAAATTACTCAATTTCCCACAACCATTCAATAGGCCCCGAATCTTCGTACAAATTGCGTTTCCATAGATCCCTTTTTATTCCCACGGAAAATGTTAGTAAATCCCATCCCTTCCCCCCGAAAACAATAACAGTCTTTAGACAATCTGTCCTTAAAACAAAAGACCAATTTGATCGGCATGTGATCGATTTGAGAGCGTCCCAAAGTACGTTGGATAACAAGGAGAGCTCGTCAAAGGGCATTTGTTAGTCCTTCAGTTTCAATGGATTCCTACTCTGGCGATTAGGTGAGTGCGGCAGGGCTAAAGTGAAGACATCTGTTCCTTCGGGTGGCGCAAAAACAAACACGGGAAATGGCTCGATAAAAGTTTTTCAATAAACAATTTTTGGCGGCGGGCGGTTGTAGAGACGCATATTGAGGGCAGGAAAATCACGGATGCCGGGAAAACTTTTTCCCACTTGAATCAATGGATGTCAGCCAAAGGCAGAGGAATATGTTGGAAATTTCCTTTATGACATATTCATGGCTAAAATGTCCAGCCTCAAGAGAATTCGGTTGAACTGAGCTCACGAAATGCAACAAAATTTTTCAATTGTAACTCGAGGCGCCTTTGGCTTGTAGTTTTAGGAAGGACACCTGGGACTTTTATTGTTATGAAGTTCATACATGAAAGCGACTCCACTATGCAAGTACTGCAATTAGTCGCAGGACCATTAGCCCAGTGTCAGACTGCAGACGGATAGAATCTATGCGCTACAATCATTAATTGTGTACAGCTCGGTTTCAAAGTGGTTTCCTGGTCCCACACGTCCTTAACTAGTTGAGTTTGCTTATATGTTTTCGCATTGTGGGTTTCACTTGATTGACACCAGATGCGTTCACTGCAGGACATGTAACAAATTGTGAGATATGCCTGTGGGAAAATGTCCTGTTACAGGCTTTCATGGACACTATTGCGTGCAGAAGGTTCAATCTAAATTGCTACCTGAGCGGCTGATTAATTTTCCAAATATTTTTGATAAGTACATAATAGTCATCTACCCATAATTATGGGAGGTACTCAACCTCCGAAATTATTGTTCAATACTGGGATTAAAACCTTCTACCAGCTAGTTCCCCTTTATAAGTAATAAGGTAACGCAGTAAATGTGTCTAAATGACCCTTTGCTTATTGCTGTAATAGCTGCTTTTGAAATAAATGCATATTTCAACACTACAATCATGTTGACATGTCACCTGGACGATACAGTTGATATATCTTATAAAGAAAATTTAATTTTCATTGCTCTATTTTGTTGAATCATTTATTGAGTGATCTAGTTAAAGTGAGGAAGACTTAGATAATCTTTAAAAATATTAAAAGCTTTTAAGCAAAAACGCTTTATATGCGTCAAGGATCGAGATCTACTCAAATTTGCAGGCTAAACTCATTATCAACCTGGAAACCTCTTACAATAATTACGTGAAAAAAGGAAGGTAATTTTACGCAACAAACCTAGACAGTTTTTGAAATTTGTGATCCCTAAGCATGGTGCTGATTGCTCAACCTTGTTGAACTCTTCTGAGAATTAATCATTACATTAAGTTTATTATTTATTATATATATATTATTTTATTTATTATTTACAGCAACAAAGTATCCATATTTTTGACTTACTCAAAAATTCTTTATTTATCTGAGTTTCCTTCTTACACAGCCGGAGCACTTCTTGACTGATGCCAATAAATTATTTACTTATTCCGACAACGGAGTGTTGGGACTAGGAGTTAAAATCCTCGTCTTCGGATTATTTAAAAAAAATTAAAAAGTCCAATAGTGAAATGATTTTATTTACACAAATTTTCACAATCTTTAATATCGATTTCAACTAAACCGTAACTTAATTAACTCAACATATAACTTGTTAACTATTAATATTTTTAACGACCGTGCCAATGTACAACTTTTATAACTTATTAATTTTAAGCGACCGCGTAATTCAGGAATAAGAATAGAACTGTCTTAATAAAATGCAATATTCGTTGCATTGCCTCAAGCTAACGATGCTGACCAAGCGTCTAGGTAAGTTCAGGGTTATTCAAAGTTAAGCTTTTGAACGTGAGAACCGCTGAGTGGGTTTCATATATTCTAGACGCAAGCTGGCAAAAGTGAAATCCTAAATTGAAGAATATGATTTCACGTTTGACTTGTGAAATAGTTCAAGGAGGAAAAAAAATGATGAGTGGAATTATTTTTGGGAATGAATAGTTACAGATAAAAAGTTGTAATAAGGTAATAATATTATATTATGTTAGTGTGGGATTTAGGGATTATAACAATTAGGCTCAAAAAAGCAGGATGCAAAAATAATACAATAAGTGAGTACAAGAGGATTGTCACGAGTTGGAGAGGCTCCTTTTAAGCGCCCCTTTGTCCAGACTAGCATTAAAAACATCTACAAAATCATTAGCTAACCTACACATGCGGATTATAGAGTGATTACGTAGGGAATAGGCAATATGTTGGAATCTACTTCCGCATTGTTCAGATTTACCTGCTGCGCTGTCCAGAAGCTGGTATTAAAATATTATATCAGCAAACCAATGTCGTTTTTCGAGTTTAACGGATTGCAGTAACTCTAAGAGCTCCATTTAAAATGACAGAATAAGCGGGTTGCTCTAGGCCAAATATGACTAGCACACTTCACCAGGGGCCTAACTAGAGACGTGTAAGGATGCAGTCTCATATGAGGGCTAGGCAATTCCATGGAACTAGCAATGAAGATATTAATGTTGGAGATGAAGTTCAATTGTATATCAAGATAAACTCCCAAGTCCCTCACCTATTTCACCCATTTTATACGAGCACCCTAAAACATGTACTGAAAAATACGGGAGTTGCGAGGCCTCGAGAAAGACATAACCTAACATCTCCTGATGGTCAGTTTAAGATTATTCTTGCAGTACCAGTCATAAAATATGTGCATTTCCAATTGAAAGATCTCAAAATCAACATTAAATTTGATTGGGAGAAAAATCTTAATATCATCCGCATATATATGAATTTTATATCTTTGAAGCAAAGCACCCAAGGTATACTCCTTGTACTCCAAGGATCTCTCAACGACTGTAACTTCTGCATGCGCCATGCAGTGCCGTCTCAACGGATTTGCCTCAGGTACAGGGGTGCTAACAATTTGGAGTATAGTGGTACTGACTTATTCTCTTAAGTAAACATTTAAGAGTCTCTCCAGCACCTTTAGCTTACATAATGAGAGACTGATTGGTATGTAATCCTGCTGCTACATGGCCCGTTTTACCAGCTTTCAGGATAAAGATAACTCTTACTTCCCTGCAATCTGTAGAAATATAACAAAGCCAGAGACAGATTCTATATATGGGTACTAACCGGGCTCAGATGTTCTTTAGTTCTGGAGCATGATAAGCCGTTTTCCATTCACTTTCGGGGATTTTAGTGGGTTCAGGATTTGATTACTTACGCAGTTTTCTTGTAGTCGACTATAGACTTAATAAGGTCCCAATCTTCGTCACTGCAGTACGTTTTACGGGCCTCGCGACATCCTGGACCACATTTGTGCTCTCCGGGAAATGAGTTTCGAGGAGTACACGAAGTGTATCTTTTAATAATACTGTTTGGAGTTTGACGCGTCTGATTTTTCTTCTATAAACTCGCAAAACATCATTAAAGATGCTCTTTTTGCGGTTCTTAATGTCTTCTTAAAAGATCTGAGACTATCCTTGTAGTTGGACCAGTTTGTCTGATCTTTAGGTACTTCGTTGGGCCACATTGAATAGTCCACGCGAGTTCTCCCTAAGCTTTCCCATAATGATAGGATAAGTGAGAACTAAAACAATAAAAATAAATGAAAAAACAGAAAGGAGAGAAATAAAGATAATTGAATTATAAGCTGCGTTCCATTGGGCCATGCAGAGTACTCCGGCGTACTTCCCTAATGGAACGCTTTTTCTTTACCCGACTACTTCGAGCCGCTGTCAAGTTTGACATTTCATAAATTGTACTTGCAGATTTTTGATGTGCTGTGAAAAATATGATGTTATGCGTTAAGTGCAGTAATTTTGCAAAAAGTTTTAACGTCTTTGATATTTACGGGAAGCCGATACTTCTTTTTAAACACTTTTAATATTTGTGAAAAATGAAAACTACGAAAAAGCCACCTATTGAGAGCTTTTAAAGCACAAAAACCCTAGCGGAAAAACTCCGCGTAACTACACTTAGAAACAACACCAACCTATAATCTAGCGTAGCTGGGTGTACGCCGGAGTACTCTGCATGGCCCAATGGATCGCAGCTATAATTATAGTAATAGACATAAACATAAAAGTATTTCTCTCTAATTCCCGTAACAACGAGAAAACGCAAGAAACTCTAAGCCCCTCCCTTCAAATTATTGAGGTCGATGGACCCGAATATCAAGGTTGGTTGGTTGATTGAAATGGTGATCCAGGCTCCTCGCCCAAGCTCCAACTATCGCTAAGGTGTGCTGCTGTTTTACCACATCACTTGACTAGGTAGTGTGCGCGGTGGGGTAGGAGATCAATGATTGGGCATAGCTGACGCTAGACCCAGCCGGTAAAGTGATCTTTCCAACTCTTGGCCTTGAGACCTCCTTAAGGTCATGAAAAAAGAACCTGCCTAGTGGACGATGGCTGGCTGAAGCTAGAGCCGGACATTTGCAAAGGAAGTGTACAAGTTTTTCTTTCTCGGTCTCATTCTTGCAGCTGCAGCAGTGTGTGTTAAAGGGAAGAAGCAGTGCAGCCGCATTAGTTCCCGCCGGCCAGTGTACCGTTATTGCCGAAACCGCCCTAGCAATGTCTTTGTGGGATCTGTGAATTAGTTCAAGGCTTTTACTTTTGTTGAAGGACGGCCACATCGCCCTGGAAATGGCACACATCGATAGGTTGCTCCACCTGGAGTTAGTCACGGATAGGTGGTCAAATAGAAGACTATCATGAAAAAAACAGTTTTTATCTGGGCCCAATACCTCAAACGGCCAAAATCCTTCCTTTTTCCGGTTTTCGCGAACAGAATCGCAACAGCATGCTTTCTGATGAAAACTGTTGATAATTTGACCGGAATATAGATTTAACTTATCTTCTGATTTTAAATGTTCTTCTTTATTTTGTACCGATTTAAAAAAAAAGAAATAAAAGGATGAACTTTTACCCCCTGTGAGGGTAGTGCTAAACGCTAAGGATTACCCCAATCCTCCCTTGCCTATTCTCTTTCCTTATTATCCCAATTGTATCCAATTTAAACCCTTGTCAACAGTTATTGCCTGTTGGTTTCCTTAGAAAAATATACAAATATATACGGAGACAGAGTTGGATCAATTCGTTGAGCGGTACGACCACCATGCCATGGGTCCCGGTTTCGAGACCAGGTCCCCCCGTGAGCTTTTATTAAGATAATTAAAATAATCCACTCCGTCTCTGGGCTGTTGTCTAGCTCGCAGCAATGCAAAAACAAGACATTCAAGTTTCCTCACTTCACTTACCATAATTCCCTTCCGGCCAAAACCATGCTAACGCATCAAAGGGTTGTCCCCTAGGCTTTTGAGAACATCATATAAAAAAAGCAAAGAAAAATAACACAAACAAAAAAACATTTATATTTATTTCTCCGCTCGAGTTTTGAACGGTCTGTTTTTAAATTTGTCGATTTCTTTAAGTAACGATCACAGTTGCACACGGCATTAAAGCTAAGGTCCTGAAAGATTTTGACTGAAGAAGTTCACTTATTAAACTTAAATTAAATCAAAAGCTTAAATTAATTGAAAATCTACGATGTGAAAGGAAATGAGAAAATATGTAAAACATATTAAAGGAAGTTCGACTACAAGTAGTTCCGCGAGAGAAAGTCGAATGAAATCCGAAAGACATCTGCAAGTACGAAATTTAAGTAATTATCTCAACTCGAATAAGTTTCATTACCCAAGTGGCACCTACATTTCTTACAAAGCGCTTGCAGGAGGTGTGTATTTAAATATTACATAAATTTTGAGGTATCTTGTCTCACGGTGAAATATACTTTACCGTGAAGGTGCGCAACCATGTAGAATGACAAGAATAATTTCATTAAAAATGGAGCTGTTTAATCGATGTTTTTAATACAATGTGGCCAAAGCCTAGGGGACAACCCTTTGATGCGTTAGCATGGTTTTGGCCGGAAGGCAAATCGGGTAAGGGAAGTGAGAAAACTTGAATGTCTTATTTTTCCATTGCTGCGAGCTAGACAACAGCCCAGAGACGGAGTGGATTATTTTAATTTCTCAATAAAAGCTCTCGGGGAGACCTGGTCTCGAACCCGGGGCCCATGGCATGGTGGTCGTGCCGCTCAACGAATGGATCCAACTCCGCCTGCGGATTGATCCTTTGTTTTGAATATCACTCATGTGTGTCCAATAGTCACTAATTTGTAGACTTTCCCAAATGTGCTGGTTCACATTTCTGTCCAACAATTGTTATTATTCTAAGGAGCCTTATACGTCGCCATCAAATACACGCTTTCTGATATTAAAAGTCAAAGCTCGTCCATGCACCAGTTAGTTTCTGCCTCTCATACCGTACAAGGAGCTACGTATTTATTGCTTAACGGCATTTACGAAATTCTGAGTTAATATCAACAATTAATCAAACCCTAAATCATTTCCGTACTTCAACACTTGCGCATATTGCAGAAAACCTCATTTAGGGCATCCATAAACCGTCACGAACAGAGCTTTCATACCGCATAGAAAGAAGGCCCATTTCAAGATGGAGAAAAAGGCCACCATTGCCAAAAGAGAAGAAGAAATTTTCACCAGCACCAGCTCAACTTATCCGGAGGAAACTCACACAAAATTTATGGCACAGGTGTTACACAATTGATTTATGCTCTGCAAAGAGGTGCGATTTCAGGCTGCAACGGATATCATGTCTGAGGGGCTGAAGGTAGCTCCGACATGCATTGGTCATGTAAGGATGCAGTGTATCCGTGCGCACCTGAATAGGAGCATGGTCTGGTCTTCTTAATGTGCGAAATTCTAATCCTGTACGGGTGCCTAAATTGGAAGCCAACCATTCCGTATGGGCCCAAAAATTTTGGAATAACCTCTGCGGTGGAGGCGGAATTTTAAAGTCCTGAAATTTATGGGCCTCATCAGAACCAAGAATTGCATAGCTTCGTGTAGACTACTAAAGCGATATTATGTCAGAAGAGGTCGCAATAAATTAACTCTGCTGAAGGGAAGAAGGGCTCTAAATGACATAAGGAACAGGTTCTATTGCTTGCAAGAATCCTCGGAAGAACCCATCTCATCAAGGATTAAACTAATTTTCCGATAATTGAAAGACGGTGCTGGTGAAGACTTTCTTGTTAGCTCAAGTTCTGCGTATTCGATTCTCCCGAACACGAAAGTATCGATGAACTTAAGGGTGGTAATGGAAAATAAATTGTCGGTAATTACGGTAAGGACACACTGCGGCCAGCAACAGTCTCCCATTAGGGTGAATATGAGCCCAAACAACCCCATTATCTACTTTTAGAGATGCGGAGGGCCATTAGCCACCGCTTTTGGTGGGGATATGGGCAGTAACAGTATGCAAACAATATTACCAATATTAGATGGAAATTGAACTGCAATTAGGGCTCGTCTTTTCATTTGAAAATTGCTTAATATAAATGTGGGCGAAAGACGCCCCATCGGAAAACACACCCTTGATGAGCTCCGACCTATAGTAGTCATGCATGCACTTTTCGCATTTACTTCTTTATTCAAGCGTCATTTACGGGTTTATGGTGTCTTTGCTTTTCTTATGCAGCCCGCGATAGGTACGGAAAAAGTTTTGGGCTATTCGAATAAATTGCATGCCGCTAATGAAGAGCTTGATTAGGAGTCTCACCCCCAAGCGGGGATGATGGCTTATTGCACGAATTATGCCACGACATCTGTCGTGAGACCCCAAGTATAATAAGCATTTTAAGCGATTTTTAAGATTGCTTTTATTTCACCTAAAATAACTGTTTATTCACGATGGAAAATTATGTATAGAGTCCGTGGATAGGACCCATCCCACCGTGGGCAACATATACAACACCGAAACACGTAGATTGGTGGTGTATTCATATTTGAAGTGACGCTTGCATGACAGGACTTTTCTCATGCGGTGGTCATTACAGCTCAAAACTTTCGATTATTCATGGAAAACTTGTTGCTGATGGCCTGCTCGTGGGTTATGGGGTGGCAGGTGATTAATAACTTGTTTACACTGCGTGTAACTGCAGTCGCTTTTGTTTGATCTACGCACCTGCTGTAGTATTTACGGAGTACACAAGGCTCCACTAATTCACGTCTAATTCATGTTTCATATATTAAATTTTCATTTTACCGTGAAATGCCGCAACTTACGTTGCGCGATGCCCGTTTCACTGCTTCCGAGCTTCGGTAGTTTTCACAGGAGTAGGGGATTAAATGGCAGCGAAATAAATGATTTATGGAAAATTTTGTGATGGACTTTACAACCGTTTATTGAATGTCAAGGGTTGTTCAACTCTACGGCCATTTTAATTAAAATTGTGGATGAACATGATGGACGCTTTAACTTTTGATTTCAACTTTAACTTTAATCAAAATTACTATATTCTAGTTCCCGTAACCCCTTGTGTCTCATGGGGCAGGAAAATAACCTACATACAACTTCCAGTGGATATCGAACCACTAACATTTTCTCTATAACTCCCATGGCCTTTAATCGTAATCTGTTGTCAGCAGAAAAAAACCATTGGGTCGCCGTCGGTGGAATTCGAACCTGGGACCTCCAACACGTTATCACTTACTGCACCGACGACTTAAAACGAGCCAATATTTATAATGTGATCTAAGTAAAAGGTTAACCATCTGAGTACAAGATGGCGCAGTTGGGCTACTCCTGTTCAGTGCTTAAAATTGCCAGCTACTCGATCAGAAGAACCGAATGACTGCACGCTGGGATTTTGTTGATGAGCGTACTTTTTGATAATGTTCACCAAGGTAGTCAGGATTTTAACACAATAATTTCAATGCTTAAATTCACAAGAATGTCACAGCAACCATAACGCAAGACACACTACCGATAACAAGAAAAATAACGCTAATAACGCCACTTTTCCCTTCGATTTCTGAAAAAGCCCGTGACACTCAAACGGTTAACAAGTGGGCCACTGTCGATATAGGGTTGTCCACACCTTATGTAGGTAGGGTTCCTGGTAGGGGTGAGCGATGTTGACAAAACATCGATATTGACATCGATTGACGACTGAACATCGATGATCGATAATAATCATACTGAAGATATCGATGTTTTTTGATATCGATGTTATATGGAACACATTTATAGAATGGTTACCAACGGCATAAGAAAATAAGATTTGACCAAAAACATTTCATGTAAAGAAGGTTGCCAAGACTCATACCGTTCACCGTTGAAAAGTTATCAGATCTCATGTGAAGCCAAGACCCTAACTCTACAAGGCCTAAATCTAGAACCCCTAACTCTAGAAACCCTAAATCTGGGTCAAAAAGTATGGCTTGGAAGTTTCGCGGGCGTCGCACAGTCACTCCTATGGACTTATGGTAAGAAATTAGCTCACTGGTTTTTAATGTTGTGTCATGCATTAGATCCATGAAACGGCCAAGCCATACGTTTTGACCAAGATATAGGGTTTCTAGAGTTAGGTTTGTAGAATTAGGCCTTGTAGAGTTAGGGGCTTGGCTCCACATGAGATCTGATAACTTTTTAACGGTGAAAGCGGTATGAGCTTGTGAGAGTTGGCAACCTTCTTTAGATGAAATATTTTTGGTGGGATTTCATTTCTTTTTGTAAGATGCTCCAGTTCTTTTTATTTTTTCGTGCTGTATTTCTTGTGCGTTAGCTATTCTTTTTTTCATAGCTTACTTTCTATCCTTGCCTTTTTTCTTTGTCGCCTTATTCTTTGCAATGAACGATAAATTAGGTATTAACCGATTATATTCAACGATAGCTGACTGTTGTAAAAACATATACCCTTTATTAACCGAAATAACAAGAAATCTCTGATTAAACCTGAAATGTTAGTTGCAAACCAAGTTTTCATTCAAAACGCAAGCAGTAAATCATGGTCCGACCATGCTATTGTATTTCTTTTAAATTTGTCCTTTCGTACAATTCCGCGCTTTTAGGCTTAAAAATGCTTGTTAGTTTCTTAAATACTATTTTTACTTCATTCGAAGGATTGTTTTCTTAACTTCAAGTAGAACAAAACAAACTTTGCATAGAAGCAATAGATTAATATAGTTTAAAGAAAAATCACCCCCGGCGGGCCTTCCTTCTGGCGTAGTCGGGGGTGCTCAGCACAGTTCCTTTCTTTCTAACACACTCACTTTTTAGTTGTTTATGTACTAATAACTTTGCTTTGATATCAAATTACAACTTTCTACCACTTTTGGAAATACCTCCCCCAAATAAATTTTATATAGAGACCTGCACCCCCTTCATGGGGGGTTGGAGGGTGAAAGTTATCGATTTTTTTTAATATTTTCGTTGTTTGTGCAGATTCTAGTCTGCATACCAAATTTCAGCTTTTTAGAGCTTTTGAAAGTTTGGAAATTATATTCTGAGAAATAGTTATATAATAGAGAACCAGGCCCCACTTTTCGAGGGGTTGAAGGATGAAATTTCAGCTTTCTAAGACCTCAGGAAGTACCCTAGAGGTTTTGATGAAGGAGATTTTGATGACGGAGGTTTTGATGGTTTTAATAAAATCTAAGGTATAAAAGCTGAACAAATGAAACTTAGTGTGTTTCATTAGCCTGGTAACCACATCTTACTCTAAGAATTTGCGCTCTCTGGTATTATCCAGACCGAAGCTATGAGGGTTCGAAAATACGACGAAACGCTTCGAGAAAAAAAGTAGGTAGTGCTCAGTCTTGGCGGGGGCACTGTTGTGCAACCAGATACTCGAATGTTATGGAAAATCTCTGTGATTTTTCCGTATTATAAGGAGGGCAATAGGAACGATGTAACTAACTATCTAATTGTTGCCAATCTATCTAAAGTTGGCCAGTTCTTTTAGTGGATTATTTTTGATTCGTTGTATTTCCACTGTAAACAATTTATAGCTTTTCTAAAGATGTGGGCTTATTATTAGAGTTTTTGAAGTGAAACTTTTAATGTCTGCGGTTCTTGTTGCATGGCACGTTAGAAAATAGGTGCGTCACGAAAAATGAAATGCTCGGAACAATATTGGTTCCCTCTTAGTGCCTAATAAATAATAAATAAATTTTTTTTATCACAACAGACCATTTATAGGTCTATGTGAGGCTGATCGGCTGTAGGGCTGATAGCCGCCACCATAACCTAACCTAGTGCCTAATTTCGATTGCGGTGTTTAATTCAAACGCTCAGACGTGAGAACTGGTGGAGTTTCCATCAATCATAATTATATCGATAGTTGAACTGTTGTCATTATACTTACATGGATTTTAGGTCAAATCAATTGAACGTCTATTCTAAGAATACTACAATAGTGTAGGCTATGTGTATATCCCCAAATAAAAAATTTGTATTATCATTGATTTTATACACGAGTTGTTGCTTGTACGAGTATATACTCCAGAGGGTGCAGCTTTATTGAACAAAAGTTGGAATTAAATACCAGTTATATTGAGCGCTGATTTCAATGTGAACTTCGCTAGGTCGGAAGACAACAAATTAATATTAAAATTGAATGATGATCGAAGAATATCGACTGCAAGATCGAGAACAACTATCGACTCAGATACTTCGAAGCTTTGCTTCAAACTCTAGTGGCGACCACGCACTCTTTAAGTCTAAATATCTAAGTCGATAGTTGTTCTCGATCTGCTTTTAAACAAGTGGACTGTTCTATATCGATTTTAGTAAGGTATGTCATAGGAATAATCATAGAGTGCTTTTACAGAAACTTGCTCTGTTCAGTTTTCCGATATCTTTTGTAAATTAGGTAATTTGCTACCTCTCTGGCCGTACATACAGTAATAGACCAAAGCTTCTTTCCATGGGCACCCTAAAGAAGAGACACTAGTGTTTGGGATTCTGTTAATTATTCCCTAAATTCCGTAAATTACTTTAGTAACTTCTTCAGGACTGCGTTCCTTAATAATACCTGTGACATGATTTATTTTACTCACTTTACGAGGTTTCAGGTACTATTCTTACTAGTAAAGAACTAATACATGACGACTCCATTGTTCTAATAACTTCTCGTGTGGCCCCAACGGTATTCCTACTGCCTTCCTTAAAAGATGGGGTTCACCGATTGTGTTGGTTTTCTGCTACCGGTTTAATTTATCTAGTTTTTGTGGCACTTCTCCGAAAGCTTAACAACCCCGGAGATTGAGTTGGATCAATTGGTGAGAGGCACGAAAACCATGCCATAGTTCCCGGGTTTTAAAAGAAAAATTTAATTAAAAAATCCACTCCGTCTTTGGGCTGTTGTCTAGCTCGCAACAATGCAAAAACAAGACATTCAGCTTTCCTCACTCTCCTTACCTTAATTCCCTTCCAGCTAAAGCCATGCTAACGCATCAAAGGGTTGTCCCCTTGCTTTGGCCACATCGTAAAAGAAACTTTCTATAATCCTTCCGCTGCACAAAGATCGAGGTGTCTAACTATATTTACATTGCAAATCTATGTTGTATCGCAATAATATTTGAAACGTTGATTTGCGAGGCACTTCCAATATTAACTATTGTTTCTTTCATATAAAGGATAAGTCGACTACTATGAACTTGTTAGAATTGTTTAGTTTTTGTATATTAGCCATTGAAACTGTTAGTCAGGTTGACCGCATTTTTACTGATTTCAGCTAAGCATTCACAAACTTATTAGTCTTGCTTTCTATTCTAACTTTGTCAAATGGATGAAATGCAACTTATGTCATCACACTCAGCGAATTCGTTTTCATGATTCATACTCGGATGTTACCGAGATAACATCTGGTGTGCCACAGGGCAGCCATTTCGGACTATTCCTTTTTATAATTTTAATTAAAGACGTATTTTTCATATTATGCTACTCAGGAATACTCTGTCATGAGGATGACATTACGGTTTTTCGAGAATTTTAATTGAACTCGATTATTCACTGTAAAATTCTGATATTAACTCCTTTTATCATTGGTGCATTATAAATCACTTAATGTTTTCGCCCATGTCCTTCACATGTAAAAAGTATCTCCCATCTTTTAATTTCACCATTAACGGCCTCTTGGAGTAGATTACATAAACTAAGGATTTGGGCGTCTGGATTAATTGAGGTAAATATTTTATACAACAGAAAGAGCACCATCCAAATCGGTTCACACATTACAAAGTTAAGAAGTGTCGCACCTCCCCACTCCCATCCTAAGTACAAAATTTTTAATATGGTACCAATGGGGAAACATACTTTATACAACAAGAAAAGGATCATCCAAATCAGTGGTCGCGTTACAAAGTTAGGTTCGCTCCCCCCCCCCCCCCCCCCTCCGCACCCTCTACCTATAAAATTTCTGACATGGTACCAGTTGGGACCGGTGCAGAGATATAAGTACTCTTACGCAGGGATATAGACTCTTATATTTTGTAAAAAACAATTGTCAATTATTGGTAAAAAAATAAACTTACAAATTGTTTAACATGTGTTGGTAACTTCATCCAAGGATCCCAGGTTAGGCGGACTTTTATATTTATTTCACCAATCTATTAACAAATTTATCTCGAAAGTCTTCCTGACAGGGTACTTTTCACTTTAAAAGCAATTAGTGGATATTTTGCTTTAAATAAAACCGGCAAGAGAAAATTTAATCAAAGAAATTGGCTTACCTTGAGCAACCGGCATTTACGAATATTTCAAGTATGAATTCTGAGGTAACATTTATTTCACTGTTGATTTTCATAGAATTAACAGTGAAAGGAATGTGCTCGGTCATATTCCAACTTTCAACAATTAATTCAAACCTTACTGGAGAATGCACGTCTCATCCTATGGAATCACAACATCCAGATCCAAAGCTTTATCACATCCATAACAATTGTTTTCTTTGATATTTCAATCGAAGTTGTTCAGAGTTGCATGGACAAAAGTTATGGGTACACTAGCAGTCAAACTTTGCACATTGGTTGTAAAACGAACACAAAATAAAACCATCGAGGTCAACCGGAACAGGATATTTGAAGGAGGTGTTTAATTTAACACCCACACACGAGTGCCTCATTCAACAGTCGCAGAAACAGACATAAATCCTGTGGAGTCCTGAATGGAGCCACATAGAAATCCCATTTTCGTTAGAATGTCGAGGCAGTAACGTACATGTATAATGTGGCACTAGAAGGTGAAGAATAATTCTCCAGGCCCGGGCAATCGGGCACCAAAGACTAAGAGAAACTTTTCCTTGGGAAACTTTCCAAGTACAACTTTTGTGTCCAATTGAGTTCTAAATTTGAATTTTGAGGCGTGAAATTATCAGATAAGCTAGAGTTCTTAGCAGCCTAGAAGTGTAGTGTAGGTGGAACCCTCCGATGGCCTAAGGATCTATGTTACGTAATTTTGCAACAATCCGAGAATTACAGCGCCAACAGTTGAGATCATGCTAATGGACTGAAGAGAGGTGTTTCTTGCGATGTCCGTGATTTTCATTTACACCAACTGGGCGGGGATGAGTTATGAGTTCGCATATAATTGCGAATTTGGACTTGGACTTTTCCTCCATTTGTTCTTGTTCTCAACTTTGAGTCCAGGTCTGGTCTGCCTAAAACAGACACAACTAAATTTGTTGTTGCGAACTGGAAGTGACACAAGCAGCTTCAAGAGTACTGGGACGCTTCAGAAGTTAGCAAATTTCTTGTACATATGCATGTACAAGAAGAGAAAATGAGTTTTTTTTTGCTTTTAGAACAATAGGCTACAACAGGAGCGCATAATTAATGACTTTCTTCCATTACTAGGCGAAAGCATGTCTTTGAGCACTCTTGGATTCCCAGGGCTCATCTTCTTAAAGATAAAGTTTTTTTTTCTTTGACGATTTCTTTGAAGGATTCACTTAAGTTAAACCAGCTCTTGCTTTCTTGTGTTCTCGGATTTCATCTTGGGCAAACACTCTCATTCCCATTGATGCTTTTTGGTTATAAGTAAACCAAATTTCTTTAAATAGTTGGTAAATCTTGTTTTTGCCATTAAAACTAGAATTAAACATTAAACCTAAAACTAAGACAAGATGGACAAGCTTGGAAATATGACTCAATTGCTTAATGAGAGTTCGAATTGCTTGCTGCCTCTCTGACTCCGTCGACTAGCTGTCGAGTACGACTTCTTTCTCGTCGATCCCAATTATGGAGGATATCCGACGTGGTAGATTAGGGGTGATCTGGGTGTGTGGTCTGTTGCCGTATCTGCAAATTCTGAGTCTATTGTCACTGTTGCGTCGGACGATACATTGCAGCGTAACACTAATGGTTACATATCACATTTGACTGCTCCTTTAGATGACTTGGCTGCCGCTTCATCTCCTGTGTGATGATGATACTCGCGGCATCTTGGAATCATCTGTACCGTCTTGTCTTGCTTGTCCACGTGGCCGGAAACGGAATACTTGCGATGGATCAATGGTTGTTCCCCACCCCGTTTCTGCTGACCTTCCCTCCATTGGTGAGCTGATGATGAAGCCAACAAGGTCTCTTCAATCGCCTCCATCGCTTTGAGTCCTGCTGCTGTTTAAGTTCATCGCGACACCATCGAGGATGAGGTTATTTCTCTGATTTCATCGCATACTGAACTGACCATAGCTCAGCTGTCTGTAAATGGATTGACAGCGGGGTATGTCTTTCTCTGCTTCTTTGAAGGTCCTTGTACCGTACAGCTTATTTCAGACAGTGATGAACCACATAATTTGGCCGAGTAACTCAACTGTCCGGGAGTTTCTTCCCAGATCTCGTCTGAGTTCGTCTGCTGTTTCAAAAACTTGTTGCCAAAATCTCTATCTACTACACCAACGTAACTGGACTACGCTTGCAAACGATTCGCCTTCTCTTGTTGTCTATTTGACTGAGACTTGGCTTTGTAGAAGGACTGCTGACTCCAAAATTTTTTCACCCCAACTACTTGGTTTTCCGCAGTGACCGTCACCTCTCCAATTTGGACGCCCCTGGTGGTGTTTTGTGTGCTGTACGCCATGATTTGACAGGTGACGTTGCAGGTGGTGATTTTTTGGCTTCCTCATGAAAACGTTTACAACGCTACAGCTTATATTCCACCTGACTAGCCCCTGTTTGCATCTACAATGTTGTTGAGCTCTTGCTTCCTTCGGAGCTGTTGCTTCCTTCAACGTGCTTGCTGTGAGTTAGGAACGCTCTGCTGACGATGATTGTCTACAGCCATCTTTTGCGACTTCTCCGCAACACATGCTTGCCATCATTGACAGAATTGTCTCCTCTGGATTGTCGTAGGTCAATGGCGTGGTTAATGACTCTGGTAAGTTTTTTGGACTTGGTGTTCTCATCTGAAGCCTCTGGTACCCTTGGAAGGCGATGCCTATCGCCTCTGGACCCTGAACCCCACCATCACCCAGCGCTTCAGGTAGTTTACTGTTTTGATCCTGTAACTTTAAGTTCTTTTGATTCTAGTAACTACTGGTATATCTTTAAAAAGGCCGATCTCTGTAAACTTAACGAATGGCTTTTTGCCTGTCATTGGTTAAGGCTGCGAAATCTTTTTATGACATTTTGTCAATATCTTTTGCAGGCTGTGTTTCAATTTCTTAATCCAATAATTCGCGTTCATTGCAGCTCTGACTCAATAGGTGTACTAAACACTTGACAAGCAAGGCTTTTGAGGGATTCTGTTCCTAAGGAGTGATTTTGACTACTTGGTTTATTCCGCTCTGTGTGATCAATCTCGGTATTCTCTTGAGGCTTCTAATATTGACTTCTTAGATAAGCAAACTCTACGTGTCGAGCCTAAGGAATTCTGGAAATTCTAGAATTCTAGGAGCAATTGTGATGGATACCCCTCTAGGTTGGGCCTTCAATTTCTTCGCGGCTTTTTTTCTTACTGCGTTCTGGGATTCTAGCTGTGATATTTCCTCTATACATTTTACCCATTTTACGACACCTACTTCTTTTGAGCCCATGAGCCTAGTATTTGACGATGCTTCTCTTACTGAGCATTTCTCTGGTCTGAAAGTCGGTTTATCGGGGGACCCCGATGGCATTCCTGCTACCTTCTTTAAAAAAAACAATCATCTGTTGTCGGTATCCTTTGTTATTTATTCAAACTGTCCTTGTGTTTCGATCGTTTTTCTGTGCTTTTGAAGAGCTCTCTGATTATTCCTCTTCATAAGAAAGGCAGTAGGTTCGATATTTCTAATGACCGACTGATTTTTGAGGCCCTGGTCCATGACGTGCTTCGCTTTCATTGCATAAGCCTCTCATGTGTTCCTTTCAACACGGTTTCCTTAAGGATAAATTAACTACCACCAAGCACCTCAAATTCCTGAATTACTCTTTGCCAGTCATTGAATCAGGTAAACAGGTTAACTACGATAGAATTGACCATCTAATTCTAATTCTACTTGCGTTTCCCTCTCGTTTCGTCGATTGATTGTTTTGTAATTTGTCTATTCACACGCAGCGGAGAACTCTTTCAAACCAAATCTCTGCCACTACAGGGGTGCCTTAGGGTAGCATCCTCGGCACGCTCCTCTTCCTTCTGTATGTTAATGATGTTTTTGCATCTTCTATTAATGTACTATAAGTGCACTGCTATGACTTTCTCCTGTCGAATAAAAATAGGTAGACCGACAAATTAAGCTTACGTTTGTTGAGTCTGCTATTCCTGGACCACCTTTCCTAGAACAACTTTTAATCACCTGATCTTCCCCTGAACCTTTTTGACGCGTTTTTTTATACGTAATTTTTATAAAAAAGAAAATATTTCTACGATGCACTCATGTTTGACGTCGTCGAAAAACTCACCAAATATTTTGTGTACAAATTCATATATAAGTGGAAAAATATTTCGATTACCGATCTGAAATTTTAAGAGAATCTTGGTAAAATAAAAATTGTTTAAAAAACAAAGCGATTTTTGAATGAGAAGCTCCCCTTAAAGAGCATCCATTCATGGAGTAGCTAAACTCCAATGGATTTCTTTCACTAGTAGAGGACATGACAGTGCATTTGGCAAGGAGGAAATCAATAGAACACAAATTGCAGAAGGCGTCCAAGTCAGAGTTCAAAAGGTGGTCAAGATTATTCGAAATTGAATGCAATATCTTTGCATCAGCAGAGTAACACAAAATTTTTGAGTGCGATGGAATTAAGGTTCAACCCCCCAGGTTGGGTTTTTAAAATTTTTTTTAATTTCTTGGTTAGGAAAAATTTGTCTGAAATACTAAAAAAAATAACTTAAATGTATATAACCATATTTTTTAATTGCATAATACATCATATTTTATGTACATCCATTTGTTGATAGTTTTCTTTGTATAAATTCTATACGCAAAGTTTGATCCTACGTATGTAGTAATTTTACTTGGCATTGACGTCTAAAATATATTTGTTACGCAACTGTAATCACACCTTCAGCATAACATAAAGCTAAGGCTAAGGCTGTAAGCCTGCGTGAAACCATCAGAAGCAATGTCGTTAAGAATCTATGTTGCAAATCCAGGAGCAGAGGACAATAATGGCAGCAGCCCTCCGTCGTCTGTGCTCATCCAATCCACAGTAGCCAGGTTGAAATCACCAAACGGTGATAGGCAGAAAATTGTTCGATGGGTCATCAAAGAATGAGCAAACTTGATCGTAGATGACATAAGATGAGCCAGAACGGATATATACTGTAACATTATAGATGTTCTTAAGTGGAAGACGTAGGAGAACGCAAATCAGCTCCAACTTATCGAAGGAGGCGACGGCAATAGCATCAGAACGATTGTCACGATGAATAGCACACAAAAGCGTACCACCAACCGGAGCATAAAGTGCAGGATGATGGTCGAGACTAACGACCATGAATCCAGTACTAAAAAAGTGGAAGACGTAGGAGAACGCAAATCAGCTCCAACTTATCGAAGGAGGCGACGGCAATAGCATCAGAACGATTGTCACGATGAATAGCACACAAAAGCGTACCACCAACCGGAGCATAAAGTGCAGGATGATGGTCGAGACTAACGACCATGAATCCAGTACTAAAAATCTCAGCATCCTCTATATAACCACCCTACTGGAAATTAGTTCCGGCTAGGGTCCGATTCGGATCAGAATTGCCTGACGATTAATCAGGGATAAATCAGGCTTCCTGATCCGGATGTGACAATAAAATGTCACGCCTTATATGTTCCCCTTAGGATCCGTTCAAAGGATCCGATCTTGATCATAAATTATTTTCAGGAACGGATGACGTCATCACATCTACTGGAAATCAGGCTTTCTGATCAAATTCTGATCAGGAAAGTATACTAGTTACCAATTACTCTAATTTGACTTTCTCAAGATTAACGTTGATTAAAAAAGTAAATGTACACTCAAACAACGACTCTGACTTAAACAACTGTACTGGAACCGTAATAAGATTTTTAATATTTGATTCTGATAAGGAACTGATCAAGTGACTGGATCAAACGATAGATTACTGTACTTTGATCAATTTTTGATCAGATGACCGGATCAAGAGATGGAGTACTGTAATTTGATCAGAAACTGATCAGAAACTGATCAGAAACTGATCAGAAACTGATAAGATGGCCGTGTTAAGAAAAATCTGATCCGGATCTGATCATAATCCGGGTTCCTTGAACTAATTTCTAGTCGGGCATACAGCCCGGTTTCCGTCAAACAGATCACGCCGCAGCAAGAGTTGGTCGTGCCCATAAAGAGGCCAGTCATCTTAGATCTTAAATCAGTTACATTGGCCGAGTAGATGGATATTTTCTGATGAGTTTCTTTTAACGAAACAGGTCCAATTGGGGCATCTTTAGAAACGAAGTGATGCACACTGGTGACAGTTGGCCAGATCACAGGAGAGTAAATAGTTGAAAATATATCCTTCGGAAGAAAACCCTAGAAGGATACAGTGAAGGTACAGCCGCTGCGACTTCCAGGTGGTTTGAGCCTTCTGCAGGTAATCGTGAGGTATAATGTGAGACTCCAACATGGGATGAAATATTAAAAGTGATACCATCGACAGAGGTCTCCGGATCATTGGCGATGCTTTAGAATAGGACTGAAAGTCCGACTTAAAAAGTCATATATTAAAAGAACGGATGGCTTTGGTGAACATATAGAGATTTGGTGAAGATTTAGACTCCACATTTATTTTATCAGCTGCAAACGGTTTTATCATCAATACCTACGGTATTCAATTACTCAAAGTAGATTTCGGTCTAAAAAGAAACTCGTTGCCTTTCTATTTATGGTAACAAATGTCAACAATCTAATTATTGTGGCCGATCTCATGACAAAATTTAAGTTGATTTTAAAACAAAAAATTATTAGACATAACGACAGGTACTCCAAGTCTTGATTGTTATGTATTCAGTATCGAGTATGATATAATATTGCAGAGATTCCCAGCATTAATCTCCTAAAGATTCAGTAGTTTCTGAGAAAACATGTATTGAGAAAAACGCGTTTAAAACTGAGAAACTGAAATACGTATGGAAGTGATGAATTGAGTATAAAAGTGAGACCTTTTCGTGATCCTCGTTATTCGGAAAACACATTGCAAAAGGTATTCAACATCGGTCAAGCTTAGCACTAGCAGTCTTTACTATTCATCTTGGGCTGTTGGCCAAATTCAAATGACGTAACTTAAATTTTGTACATATATTTCGTACAGTGATGCACGCTCAATCGGATCTGCAAAAATATTTGCATATTTTTGCCTCTTCGGTTGCACACTATTTGCCGTCTAGCTTTTCAAGGAGGCAGAGATGCTATTCATTTTCATGCAAATTTTCGTAGAAATCCTCCGCATCGGACATAAAATTCACATTTCAATAAAACCATTAAAGCGGAGCTGGGAATGAGTGCGGAACTTAGCATCAATTTTACGTCCTCGTGAAAGAGGTGTTACGGCCATCCACTTAAACTTTTTCTCACGTTTAGTCCTCCGGAACGATGATTTCGTCTTTCATCGGTATCCAGTCCTGTAGACATTTCCCAGATTATAGCCTTTACCTTTGCGATTCTGTGAAGATGAGGATATTTTGCAGCAGCAGTAAGGATGATCCTTGCATCTGCATAGCTTCATATTATTCGGAAAAACCGAAAACGTCGAAGGAGTGAAATTTATAACGTCGAATAAAATCGACAGGCCCCACCTTACCGGCTCCAAAGAAATGATACACAACGCCGACTTTATGACTACTTTTGGAAGTAAGACGCAAATTTATGACCACTTAACTTCCAATAAATTTAACTACACACCGACTTGAGACTAATCCTGGAAATTTGACGGTCTGTTGTAAAGCGTGTTACGACCATGCGAATTCATTTTTTAGGTGGAAATGGCAAGGCAATTAATAAACGGGAACACTCTCGGCTTTAATTTAGTTTTAATGAGAGCTGCATTAAATTCAAAATTTATCGCATCTTAATGTTCTCTTCATAAAATAGCGTCAGATATAGGAAAATCCACAATTTTGTATGCGAACGGAAAAGGGAAACGTCCATTTTTCACGTGCTTGAAGAACGCAGTGCTACATTAACTCCACTCAAGGATTCCACTTTTCTCGATTTTTCGACTTCCAGAAAAACGGCTACAACTTTCTACAAGTGGTGTATAAATATGCATGTGCAACGGATCTGGTGCCCATAAATTTGGATACGGTTCCTGTATGGGACTCCGTTTTCGATATTGCATGAAATCTCCTTACCAATGACAGAGGAATTTACGAGTATTTGGACGGCGGCGTCTAGAAGCAGCTTTTTGTCATTTCAGCGTCTGTGGTACATATGAAGAGGATCCCATTGATAGAAACCGCAGTCGTCTGATTATTGTGGCACTGTTCAATAATAAGCCACAAGGAGCTCACATAATAATTTGTTGCATTTGACAAAGACTCTTCCTTTAGAGTCTCTTTAGTCAGACAGACAAAAGGAAGGCAGCAGATAGACGAGAGCATCCTATTGATGGCTGGATTTTATGGATGAATTATCTGACCTGGAAGCTAAAGGAGTTCAATCTCTAGAGATCTGAGAGTTGTTGTTAAGTTTAATAGCCCTCCTGGGGGAAAGTACTGCAAAATTGTGACTTTGTGAACCTTTTCGAGGAGATTCCGTATTCAGAAGTGATCTCAACTGAAAATTATGAGACGTGAATGAATGTACGTGATGCAAATAACTCCCTACTGCACTATACAAAAATTACTTCAGATAAAAATGAAATTTGCTCGGGTATCGTTAGCTTAACTATGAGAACTTTTACGGCCGAGATGTCTTTGGAATATAAATTACCCACAAGTCCAATAATTGTATTCCGACCGGATAAATCAAGGTCGTTTAAAATCCTCTTTATAACTAGCGTTACTGGTCTATGTTTCCTGATGGAATTCATTAAGACATGTGATTCCTTGAAATTTTTTAAATATTTGATTTCCATTTGTAGAAAATTTATCAGATAAGAGACATGCATGAACATTATGTTTTGCTAATGGTTTTTGCGGAACCATTTCAATTAGGATAGAAAGTTAGCAGAAGGTTAGCCTGTTTAGAAACAGTAAAGACCCCCAATTTTGTTGTATTGCAAACGCTACTAAACAAGGATGATTTTATCAAAAGTTCGCTATTATTAGCACATTGAAATTCTTCAATTATTCTGACTGTTTACTTTACCTTTTTTATTCAACCTATTAACAACAATAACTCACAGTGCCCAATTTCGAGTTCTGACTTTAAGCTTTTGTGACGGTTAATCGATTTGCATTCCTTTCCTTTCTCACCATATACATTCGTCCAATCCGGTGTTTGTTGTCGTCCCCATGTTCCTTTGTTGTTAATGGCAACGGATGTTCAAAGTTGCTTTTTATGTCAGCACAAAATGCCCTATCTTAAGTCAGAGAGTTATGCTGATTCATGTTCTAAAACATACAGTATCCTTCAAAATATATGGGATTTAAAGAAAGTTTAAAATTGTTAACAATTTCATGTCTTGTCCTTGTACTTAAAAAAAAGCCAACCCAATCGCGCAAGGGTCCCCGTTATCAACTGCATTGTTTAACACATACCAACACGGACTGACAAACATACTAGGCCAACTAAACGACATACAATACTACTCCACGCCGATAACGCTATATTTACTACGGCATCCGACGAACATAACAGTCTATTTAGACAAGCCATATTCAAAACCAATGGTGCGACGAAACAGGAGCGCTGTTGCCTGTGAATAAAAGGGAAGCAATAATAATAAGCAACAAAAGACACAAATAAACAGACAGCTACGAGACTTAGACGGACAACACCGAATCATTCATTCAAGGATAAACTTTGCAGCAAAGCATTTGATGATGAGCAATGGACCACACTATAATACACTAAAACAACACATTAGAGAATAAGAAGCAGAAGAAAAAAAATGTGTGATCGCCGAAATGGCAAAGCTACTGTTAGATCTTTAGATCCCTATAACAACTCCTCTAGATCCCCCCCCCCCCCCTACAACCCCTACAGATTGCTTTTTAGAATTTATCATTTTAACACAGCCAGGCATAGGACTACACGAACGTATATATACAGCAAAAAAACATAGGAAAAATAAATCAAAAAATAGTCGAAGTCACATATACATACACATACAAATGGCCTGAAAACGGATATGCAGACTACATCTGCAATCACAGTTAAAAACATGGAAGTGCCATCAAAAAATATATCCCAGCAGATACTTCCACGGGATGCTACAGTATTTTTTATTTTTTTATACAATGTGTCCAAATCCTAGGGGATAACCCTTTGATGCGTTAGCATGGTTTTGGCCGGAAGGGAATTAGGGTAAGGGAAGTAAGGAAAGTTCAAAGTATTGTTTTTGCATTGCTGCGAGCTAGACAACAGCCCAGAGACGGAGTGGATTATTTTAATTTCTTAATAAAAACTCTGGTCTCGAGCCCGGAACCCATGGAATGGTGGTCGTGCGGCTCAACGAATTCATCCAACTCCGTCATCCGTTTGAAGCGGAACTAATGGCCATCCAAATATTACTAGATATTAACATCAGTATCACAATCTTCTTGGATGCAAAAAGCGTTATTGTAGCCATAATAACGCCCAAAATAGAGAGCTGATTATTAACTGGATTAGGAACACAATAATGTCCCAGAAAAAATAAAGTTACAATGGGTTTCAGGCAAAGAGGAAAAAAAAGCGATTGCTTAAAATGCTAGAACATGTATTCCACCAACGCAGACATACGTCAGACGAATAGCCAAAATAGAGAGAAGAAGAAATGTGGAGGAGAAGCAGCACCTTACTTGCAACCTATTTACAGAAGACCATAGTCCCAGAATACCCCTCAGACATACCGAGAAGGGATGAAATTAAGATGACGTTTCTGTTTTGAGTAGGATATAAAGGGGCCCTTAAAGTATTTCGTAACGTTGTTAGCGGGGGGGGGGGGTCTTGTAAAACGTACGGTACGTTATAGAAGCTGAAGGGGGGTCAAGCAACGCCTTTCGAAACATTAAGTTTTTGTTAAAATTAAAAGTCCTAACTCTTAACTCGTGTCTCACGGCTCAGTTTATATCGTATATCTACACTACACATATTTTTTTTACATACGAAAAAAGTCGCGTCACTGAGTATACAGACGTATATATATGGCAAATAACCACAATAAGCCGTGTACCACGAGTCCATAGTTTGGACTCAAAAAGTCCGATCAATGCAGTCAAGCAAAACCACCTAAACTACATGCCATTAACTTTGAATTTCACGCACACGCATTAGGGTCACAGTGGGCTGAAATTTCGTTTAATTTACACTGCTTCTTATTCCGGTATTTTGCGCAACATAATTGACACTTTTAGGAAAAAATAATCATGTTAGTGTTCCGTAACGTTTGGGGGGGGGGGGGGGGGCTAATGCGAAATATTACGGCGCGTTATAAGTGGGCAGGGGTCAGAAATCTTCAAAAACTGAAATACGTAATACTTGAAGGGCCCCAAACCTCTTTGCTTGTATTAACCCTGGAGTGTTTATCCAGTGTGAGTGCTTATTTTTGTCCTCCCATGACCTCATGCGCATTGTCAGCCGGCTTTTCGAGTATCCACAGAATGCTCAGGTCCGACGAACTGAAAATTCGCACCTTCTTTTGCCAGGTGATCCGCGCGCATTGTCAGCCGGCTTTTCGAGTATCCACAGAATGACTCAGGTCCGACGAACTGAAAATTCGCACCTTCGTTGGCCAGGTGATCCGCTTCTTTCATTGCATTCAAAGCTCTCGTGCCCTGGTACCCAGACCAGCGTGTTGCTATTGCCCTGAGCCAGTTCTTTGAATACATTGAGACAGTCCCAGATAATTCTATACTCAAACGTGTACGACCCTAAATCCTTGAGTGAACGACTTGTACAGCGTTATTCTGGGTCCATTGATCCCGATGCCTGTTCTGTCTTCCATCTTGGGTCCATCTGTGTTCCAAACCAAAAACCCTTTTTCAAAGATGTGTCTGTTGTTGAGCCAATAATCTCTGCTGTCAAGGATCAGTTCGAACGGTATATCAAAGTTATGCCTTTTCGGCATGGCATCTGAAATTGAGTTAGTTGAATTCTGCAAGAATTTTCCTGTGACCAGTCAGATTGCCTGTTCAGAGGAGGTTGGTACCATGTAGCCTTATTGCGCTTGAGGCAACCTCCTCATTAAGCGAACCTGATGTGAGAATAAACTTTACACGACATAAAAAACAATCATCTAAATCAGTCAACACATTACGTCCGGCCAACCGCACCCGAGGTAGAAAATATCTATAATGCGCCAATGGTGGAGTATTGTCAATCAAACAGAAAGAGAATTATACAAATCGATCCACCTGTAAGTAAGGCGACATCTTTCCCTACAGTCCTACTGTATGTACAACACTTTTATCGATATTCTTGAGTTGTCCGTGGAAGGTATGGTAACGTATTAGCGTATTAGGTTCGAATTCCAACGGCGGCGACTAATCAGCTGACAATATTTATTAAAGGGTTATTAGATATTAGAATCCAGCTTCATTTTCAGGTCGACTTGCAACCGTCCTCGAATCGGGGGATTTTCTTGTCCCACATCATGCCACTTCAAAAACTAAAGATTTATGAGAAAAAAACTCTATACCAGAAAAAAAGAATCATTCAAATTAGTCCACGTGTTATGATATTGATCATAGTATCATTTGGGGAACATAATCTATATAACAGAAGAATAATCATCTAAATCGGTACACGAGTTATCACCCGCACCCAGCTTGTGGGATTTTTACTCACTTAAAACACCTCCTCTGGGATCCTCGAAACATACCGCTATTCGCAATCTGGGAAGGATCGACTGGATTTCTGTATTCTTCACCTGAATTTCCTTGGTTAGCGCAAGCATTTGGCTGTAGAACACGGCACCAAACAAGCGCTTCCCAGAATTGTGAGTAAGTTTGTTAAGGCAGGATTGGTACAATATATGTCTTCACGTCTTCTCACCTTCCACACATAGTCTTCAAGTTTCATCTGTAATGTGTCCCATTTTCTTCAGATGGCGCCTGATATTACCAGGTACTGTGAGTCAACCACTTCAGCGTTCTCCTTCTAAATTTAGATTACTGCTCCTGGCCCGACAGTAATATGATCCAATGCTATTTTGGTTGACCACACGAGTCCACTTCTCTGCTCTATGGCAAATTTCTTAATCAGGCATCCAAATGTATCTTTTCCTAAGGCAACATATGATTCCAGACCTTAAAAGTTCGAGGCAGTCGGTCCCTTAGTAAGTATATCCCCCCTCTTGTTGCCTTAAGTTTCTACTTGAATCCTTTCTTTACTCAATCTAGTGTCATCCTGTTTTCCAATGTTCATTAAGCTTAAGACCAAACATGTGTTGAACTTCATTTATTGCATGCACCTTATAACCACTTGAGCATGTTTTTGCCTGTGAATTTATCCTCTAAAAAAATGCAGCGCATAAAACAGGACCGAAATCTTGGATTGGTATACCAAGGGAGTGCACCTTGGTATACAAAGCTAATATTTCGGCCCTGTTATATATATATATGGATAAGGTGAAATTTAAAATTCAGATCTGTAATACACATTCATTATATGTCAAATCCGGATCCATCTCCTCTGAAGAAATGATCCATTAGTAATTAGCATTTTGTGGTATCTTTCGAACACGCTTACTTTGATTTTCTCGTCCACTGGAATTTCCCGATAGGCATTGTATATTTTATAACTCCTGGTATCTTCTAATGCCCGTGGTGATTTTCTTTCATTTAGTGTCATGGCTGCCATCTTTCTACTCTATAAATTTAACGGAAGCAGACATCACTAGTACGTGTTTAAGTGTGGTACGGAATGAACAAGTATAATACACATTCATGCCAAACTTTGCATCTACCTTACATAATTTCTTCCTCTATGAGACTATCTCTTGCAAAAGCACCAAGATGAGATAGTCTGGAATCGAAAAATACTTCCAGTTACTTCACCATCCCAGTCACCTTGATTCCGGTTCCAAGGAGTTTTAGTGGTATAATGTTTGTATCCTTCCTTTTCCTGGAAGACGCTATCAGATCTGACCGTTTATGCTGACGTCGACGGCGCTTGAGAGTTGTGCTGAAACCAACGTGAGGAGTTATGAAATTGCGCAAACTCTTTAATATTTACTCCTGAGATTGCGTGTAGGTTCTTCAGGAAGTAGTCTCACAACATTTTCCTCCTTGGACTCGTAAATTCTGGGCACTTGTATAGCAGGTGAAGTATGGTTTCTCTTTCGTTGACATTGACACAGCTGATACAATGCGTATTATAGATTGCGCCCATCCTAGGCGTATGCTCGCCTATCAGGCGGAAGCCTTTGCAGGCCGCAAACAATTTCGCAAGGACAGCCCGCAATTTGTTAACCAGCTCCGTTCTTTTCCCTTTTTTAAAATTTGGCCAAGTCGCTCTAGAGATGTCACAGATCGAAGAGGCACCGTGGTAAGCGTTACCTAGGAAGTTCCGAAAGAATTACCTTTTAAGGGATTTCAGTGGAATATCAACAATTTCTGCTCTGGAGAGCAGAACCTTTCTTCGCGAGTTCTTCTACTCTTTCATTCCCTGGTATATTCCTCTGGCCTGGAAACAGGGAAGGTGAGATATTAAATCTACCTCCTAGAGACGTGAGCTTACAGTCTCTTACTAACTACAAGGTGATGGCTACTGAGTCCAGCGCCTTTATAGCAGCCTATCCGTAAAAATTCTAACCTTTATTGTCGGTGGAGTCCCAGTAGCAGGCATGCCTTTAGAATCGCAAGTACTTCCGCTTGAAATACCCTTGCGTTGCATTGTAGCCTGTAGGGCTTTGGTTAATATAATTTTTCAGAGAGGAGCCACGCTCCGGCACCACAGTCCATGTTACTTCAGTGAACCTGGCGTTGTTGTAGAAGTTAAGCGGTTCAGTGCTCCTACGTGCTTTCCTGGTGGGAATTTTAGCACTGCAGCCCCTTGTAATGTTAGGGTTTTAGTCAGACGAAATAGTTTATAATCCTCTCAGTGTAGGATACCATTGCAACCATAGGGTTTGGCAAAACAGTAACTAGACATTTTCAGTTTAATTGCACTGCTGATAGTTTATGTGGTGGTCAGGAGAGAGAAGGTGAGGTGAGAGCGTGGGTTGGAGTAGTGCGAATCACCCCAGTGACACCAATGTCAATAGTTCTCTGCAAGTTATTTAATTTGAACTTGTAATATCCCTTCCCCATAGCAGGTCTCCAAACTAGGGAGCCATATGCGAGGATAGGACGTACGACATCCACAGGGTCATTTTAGGTCGCAGCTCCCACCGTTTACCAAGGGTGCGGTTGCAGGAATAAAGAGCCAAACTTGCCTTTAATGAGGTAACAATTTGTACTAGACTATGTAGTTTATAGGTAAAAAGTCAAAAAACACATAGTTCCACTGGCGCAAAATTTTATATTGATACAGTTCAAAGGTCAGTCACATCATCTTCAACAAATGTGCCTCTAACCTCCAAGGAGGATTAATTTTTTTATCATATACCTCATAAAAATCAGTCAAAAAGAATAATACAGAATAATTGTGTTACTTTTGGTCCAATGTATTCTTAAGAATCATAGAGAATAAGTACAACCTAAACACTTGGCTAAGTTAATTAGTCTATCTCAAGCCGCACATACGGCAAAATCCCTTTAAAAACATTTTACTGAGACCCTGAGCCTCAAGGAACACCCACTCGCTTGAATCTCTATCCAAATTCTGTACTTGCAGCCATTCATTTCATTTTCGACTAACTTGTCATAAATACGTAGTGGAAACGGATCTGAAAAATATTCGCCAACACAGTGTTAACGATGTTTTACAACACTTCCAGTTAATGAATATTTCTCATTTCGGAATTTACAACAAGATCCCGTGAATATGACTTGGCTGGCATAATCGCAGCCTTAAGTTGAATTTACGAGTAAGAGCGAACAATTTTCTGCAGTGCGCTTTGTGCAAATGCACTTTGTCTCAATTTTACATGAAATAGTAGTTTTCAACAATAATTCTTAATTTTGCCACCCAGGCTGAGTCTGAAAAGCCCTTATCTGCATATTTTGGTGGCAAAGATATGTCCGCTAGCGAACTAGTCAAAAAACTCCACCCACATCCACCAGATAAGCTTCAAGACGTTTTCAAAAGTAATCTTGACTCGCAATTTCCAATTTTAAGTTTCATCCCTGATTGAGAATTCTGGTAGATACAAAGGTACAGCAATTCCATAGAAAAGTTCATAGGAGTCGGGCTGGTGGGCGGGAGATGCTACAACTCATTAAGACGTCTCCATAAATTAAAATATGCAGAACACAGCCGTCTCTGGTCTTGGATAATTGCCTCTCGGCGAAGCTTTGATTACTTCGCTAGAAGTGCTCAAATAAAATCCTTGAAATCACAAAAGATCAGATGTCATCCTGGCAGGAAGATTGAATCCGTCCTCCGCTTCCGTAACGCTCTATACAACACCAGGCCGTGGTTTGTTAGACGAAATCTGTAGCTCTGCCATCGCCTTTCCTAAGGAGAGGAAACTAACAATCCAAATTACAAAATTTGCAATTTTAAACAATTCCTCGGGTTTGGTGACGGCGAGCCGGATTTGAATTGAGCCAGATTCTTGCAGAGATAGAGAATAGAAGGACGAAAACTTGCAAATTTCGTCCCTTTATGACACTCAAGTGGTCCTTGCAATAACTACGGATAGAAAGAGATAGAGAGAGAGAGAGAGTCAGTAATAGTAAAAACTTTCATAGAACTGCAGTGATATCGGTGAAAAAGTGGCTCACGGACGCTCTTTAATTCATTGCAGATTTGCTAAGAACCCTTGTTTTTACTTTAAATAAATTTTTTTTCTTATGTTCTGTCCATTTAATTACGGCCTTCATTTAAGGTGAAGTTTAGTGACCTAAATAAGCTGAGGTGAAAAACACTTTTACAATTAACGACCTTTGAAAAACAATGCCAATGACAGTCTGGCAGTTTTTATTGTAATAAAGATTATTTTATTCAGTGTGTACTGTCAAAATTGGTTTAAGTAAAATAAATGTAATTTCAATTAATGGAAAACTTTTAATAGGTTGCAACCCATACGAGGAAGAGCATTGTTAATAGAAGTTCAAAAATTTGATGGAATATGCATGAATTTGAGGAAATTCTAGTCGACCATGAAAACTGTCCCAGAAGATTTCATGAAAAGTTAAAGCTTTCAAAGTAGGACTAATGTGAAAAATGATTTAAACTATAAAGGAATCATGCAGGACCTTGGCAGAGGATTATTTTTCAGGATGCTCACCTGTACGGAATTGAGTGGTTCTAGACGTAGAGCGAGAAGTGAGAAAATGGATTTTCCTCTATAGGGGGTGAACAGAGAGATTGACAGTTTAGCAGCACACAGGAGAATTTATCACAGGGCACATACCGATGAGGTAAAGAGAAACCAAAGTAGTCCTTCTATCGAAGTCAAGAAGAAGGTTAGATTAGATTAGCCGGCTTCATATAGACCTTAATTTAGCCTATTGTGATACCACTACAAAGGAAACTCACCTGGATCGACTAAGCACTGCCATTTATCAATTAGGTTAACCAGCCACTCCTAGTTCCGGGCAGTAAATGCTGAATGCTTTCAACTTCTTCCTTGTCCTAGCAACTCCGACCGAAGTCACATGTGGACTACCAGAAAGGCAATGTACCATTATATCTTCCTAGTTTCCGCAACCTCTTGAAGTTCACCCGATTCGAGAAACTAGTTATAAGTAAACCTACAATGTAAAATGGATTCCAAATCACTGAAAATTTCTCTGGAACCCCCAAGAATTTCTATCGTAATCGGTTGTCAGGAGAAAACCATTATGGGTCGACGTCGGTGGGATTCGAATCAGGGGCTTCAAGGTTGGCAGGCCGACACATTATCACTTACTTACTCCACCTACGACCCGTTATAGATGCAATGCTATTACAAAGATTACGGCGGCTTCCCTTCAGTGAAAACGTTGTTCTCTTTTCATTCTACTTAAGCAACATTTTCATTGATAGGTTGTCAGACCAATCCATCTGCTTTCAACGAGCTGAACAGCTCTCTCGATCTCTCTTTTGACTGAAATTAGAGACCGTTTGATTGGTCTGTCTATTTGTGAAGCCCTCATCTGCGGACACTATTTCGTCAGAACATCGGCCGTGATTACCCGTAACATCGCTATGACCGGGTACCCAGCAGGGAAATCACATTGGGTAAAGCCCGATGCTTTGGAGACAAGTCCCGTATCTGCGCACATGGAGTGACTTAATCGTGTTTCAGTAGAGCGAAGTAATGGCCGCTTCACTGTCACTGTAGAAACACATTTCACTATGCCTTTGTAGGTCCTTGTGCTACAGCAATATTCTCGGCGACCTTTCAATGGCCAGGACCTCTGCTTGAAACGAAGTGTGGTCCGAGTTAGGTATGCTGAGACGGTTCGAAAAAAATCCCTGCTCCCACACTTTTTGCACTTTTGAACCAGCCGTTAAGATCGGTATACCACTGATAGCCACTAAAAATCTTCTCACTCCTCTCTACGAGATATTCTAATAGAGAGAGTCTGCTCTCTTGCAGATGACCTTATAGGTAGGCCCATAGTACAACATAATGCTGTGTCCATAGTTCGAGTTTTTTATTCCTTCAGTCTTAAACATTTCAACGCAAAGAAAAATCACAAAGTTCAACTCGATTAAATATACTACTCTCCACAAACAATCGGGGATAGCCGCTGCATAGTTGCCGGAATCGCGGTTCCCGCTGGACAAGATTCGTATCCCTGTCAAATATTGAGACAAAACGTTATATTCGGGGGTTTTCGAGGGTGCTGAGTTCGTGATCGGATTTAAAAAATTAAGATGGCGGATTCAATATGACAAATCCGAAACTCCTTTTAAGGATTGCATTGAAATACTTCTATCGCTGAATATAAGTTGCCTATCATTAAACTACACTACCCGAAAAAATTAAGGGAGTTATTTTTTTAAGACTTTTTTCGAAATTTTTTCAATGTATTTGTCTGATTTTTTTTGTTTTTGAAAATTTGTAAACAAATCAAGAAAAATTACTGACTAATTTGATGACATCCGGCGGGACGTTAAGCATCTGAGAGGTGATATTTCCAGCCTCTGCCTCCAGGGACTCTGATCTCATTTCTTCTGTAGCGATGGAGGTTAGGAGTTTGGCATCCAAAAATCAATGAACTTAAATCGGACTTTTCCTCTGGTCCTGACTGTATCCCTCCAGCCTTCGTTCTGTTCCGGTGCCCTTCTTGCTCCATTAGCGATTCTCTTCAACAGGTTTCTTCAAGCTGGTAAATTTCCGGCATTGTGAAGTACTGTTTTATAGTCCCTGTTCATAAAAAAACCATATGAATATTATAAATAATTATAGACCAATTGCGAAGTTATCTTGCAAACCTAATTTATTTGAATTAAAAGTATATTCGCAGCTTATAGAGCGATGTATTGGCTCAATCTCTCACAGTCAGCATGGGTTCTTGCCCGATAGATCAACGACTGTTGACTGTCCTTCTCAACTGGCTCTACCTCAACAATCTTCAGGGCTTCATCTGGTGTACCACAAGGCAGTCATCTCGGCCCTCTACTATTCGTTCTTGCCATTGACGACATTGTCCGTCTGATCTCGTACACTAATGTTCTAATCTACGCTAATGACGTGAAGATCTTCTCTTATGTTACGGATAGTGGTGATGCTGCATTTACCCAAAAGGACTTAGTTACGTTTCTGGATCGGTGCGAGCATAATGGCTTTCACCTTAATTTTTAGAAACATGAGCCTATGACCTTTTCAAGGAGCCATAATTCAGAAGCTTGGGATTACAACTTTGCGGGGAATGGTCTCCGTGGCGTGCTGTCCGTAACTGACCTTGGGGTACAACTTGATAGGAAACTTGACTTTACTCCGCATATTAACTATATCGTCTCTAGAGGTAATTTAATCTTGGGCTTTGTAAAGCGTTGGTCTAGAAAGCTCTCGGACATACCAACATTGATTCGTTTGTACTGCTCCTTAGTTAGACCTATTCTAGAGTATGCATCTCAGGTCTGGTCGCCCTACTACGCTGTTCATTCCAAGCGTATCGAATCGGTGCAGCCTTATTTTCTTAGATTTGCGCTAAGAGGGCTTCCATGGGATGATCCGATTAGACACCCGCCTCTCTAGCCCTCGCTTGAGAAAAGGCGCTGATTTTATCTTTATTCACCAGCTCTTGAACTCTAATATAGACTCGGGTTCCTTCAGACAGTCCCAACATAAGCTTCGAAAACTGCCTTTATTGCATGTTGAACCATCGAGATCAAATTATGGCATGCATGAACCAATTAATCGTTTATGTAGGGCTGTCAAGGCATGTACTAATTTTAATTTAACTCTTAGCAAGGTGTCGTTTAAGAAATATCTATTTTCTGTGCCCCCGTGACTCTCTGTTATAAATGGTGTGTACTGGGTTTTCTTCCTGTTCCTTTCTTTTGCTTGTTATTTTTTCCTTTGCATGCTGGTGTGTGAGTCTAATTTCATCGTTTTGATGGAATAGGCGTAATGAGTCTGGGCTCCAGCTTAAGAAGTGCTCCTTCTGTGTTAGAAGGGTTAATAAAAATATTCTTTTTTTAAATCTTAAAGGATCTATAGATATAGATATAGATATAGGATATAGATCTACTTTTTAAAACTGCCTTTACATTTCCAGTGCGGTCATTGGTTGCTGAGATATCTACGGTAAGGCACAAAAAGATCCCTTTTTATTAAAAGTCGGATATCTCAGCGGATATCAAGAGAATAAAAAAATTTTGCAAGCCCGGACACTTACTCTCCCGCTATTTCTTATCATTGCGCCATAACCGTCGCTCATAAACTTTTTTTTTCAATTTTTCATTAAGAAACAGCTCTTCAAAAAATAGAAACAAAATTCGTAAACATTTTTGCTCCCTTAAATTTTTGGAGTAGTGTATGTAACCAATACATAGACTATATTATATATTCTAACTGTATAGTAGGAATCTCAAGTCAAAATTTTCTGTTTTGAAAGCCGTACTGCGGGGCGGGGAGCTTTTTGCCTCATGGATGGGGTGGACTCGAAAGGATTCTTTTAGAAGCCTCTCTAAAGCTACCGTCTTTGATTCTGAATAGAATACATGACCGGAATCGTCATGGATTACTAAATATGTGATTCATTAGAAAATGATCACGAACCTGTTAAAAAGGACCAACACGTGGAAATGCTACAGAAGCCAATCGGGAACGCATGTTTAGATCATTAAACAACGACATTTCCAAGGTCCTTGCTTGGGGCAGAGCAAATCGTGTTACGTTTAATGCATCCAAAACCCAATGCTGTTTAATGTCCCTTAAAAAACGCCCAGTTCACCCCCAACCCATTTCAGTCGACGGAGTGAATATACCCAATTCACCCTCCCTGAACATCTTGGGTATCGAGATATCCAGCAATCTTAGCTGGACTGATCATATATTTGCAATCGCTAAAAATGCGATGAAATGTTTGGGTTTTCTACAGAGATGTAAGAAATATTTCACCCCACCTGACTTAGCGCTGATCTACAAGTCCCACATTAGGCCTATTAGGACTTGAATATAATTCCCATATTTGGGCAGGGGCCGGACACACCGCACTGTCCGCGTTAGACAAAGTCCGGCGTAAAGCTGTTAAGCTTATTGGCGATCCCTCAATCTCTGAGGGTCTTGACTCTCTGGAGCATCGACGGAATGTCGGTTGTCTCTCACTCTTCTATCGTTATTTCCATGGTCGTTGTTCTAACGAAATTGCTAGCCTGATTCCTTGTAGACTCATTACAACGCGCGATACAAGATCAACAAGTCGCTCCCACCCCTATACTCTCCAGGTCAAATTTGGACGTACCGTCAATTTTCGGGAATCTTTTCTAAGCAGAACAACACGAATGTGGAACAGTTTACCATCTTCTGTTTTTCCCTCGTCTTATCAGCCTGAAACTTTCAAACGGGGCGTACATCGACACCTCCTTCACCCAAACTCCTAACCCATTTCCCTCATCCTTAATTCCTTTCCTGCCAAGGCTGTGCTTAAGCATCATAGGGCATCCCCTGAGCTTTGGCATCATCATATATAAAAAAAAAAAAAATAGAGAACGCAGGAGCTTTATGTATATCTTAGTCATAAAAATTTGCTTGCTAAGGCGTAATATGCTCCAGTAAAAAAGTCGATTTGGAATATTTTATTTCTTTTTCTTGGTCTTTCATGCCTGAATGCCTATGGTTGGTGCCAGGTGTCGGTGAGTTGCCGTTTTCGAAATGCACTTTAATTTGAAGACGAAACGCCAGGTTTGTGCTGCTCAAGTTACACCTACCTAAAACGTTAAAAAAAACGACTATAAAACCTAGTGGAAGCTCGGTAGTAAAGTGAGTACTTCCATGAAATTTCCATTTTGCAAATAATTAGAAAGCGAAAATAATACCATCGTGATGTCCCTTCCGTGTACAATTTCCGTTTCTTAAAAAAGCGTTTTTCTGATGAAATTCATCATGAATGTAACAAATTTACAACTTCACTCTAAATAACCATCAAGAGTTGACCTTTTAGAAATTTCCCTCAAGTTACGAAAGAGAAAAGCAACTAATTTTGTCGTCGAGATAACACGTTGAATGCTTTTGTTTACCTTTTATTACAACCCCTTGTCGCCCTTTATTTTCACTTTTATCTCAAATTTTCTTATCTGTTTTCCAGTACTTGCTCCAGTTGACAAAAGTATCAGGAAAAGGCAACAGACTTGCACAATTACAGTTTTGTGGCTGAAGAAAAGCGTGTCCTTTCGTCCTTGCTCCTTATTTCCCTATCGCGGGTAGCACACCTCTTCGGAAGACCCACAATGACAGCATTTTTATTTTCGCGAGAAACATTGCTCACAAAAGTATTTCCTTCAAGTCACAATATTTAACGCTCCGGCATCGCTTTTATTTTCGCCTCATTCTATTTTTTATCTATGGCGGTATTAGGCGTTATAGAAATGGCGGCATTGCAGAAGAGCTGGTTGCGTAACAATACGAGCTGAGGCGATGATAATAGACGGAAGGGATACTGTTTCCTTTTGTAGCCCTGCAATTTACTTTTATTTTGCTTTTCGGGTCCGCAATTTTTCAGCTCTTGTTTGTTTCGAAAATCCCAATAGGATTTTGGCGGCAACCTTTCAGAGCCATTAAGAACGGTTGACTTCACGAAATTGAATGAACAAATTTAATCGAAAGCACATCATCATGGACCCATTATAAATCACCAGACTTCAAGTCTTTCCAAATTAAAGAAGCTCTCCAGATGAAAATTGGGACGGTTGGACCGAAGAAAATCCCACCACTTATTTCATTTCAGTAATAACAGCTACAAATGAAGTAAGTTGTCTTTAGTTTCATCGTTGGACTAAAATATTAATAATAAAAACATTGGAAGTTCTGTAACATTTTTAAATAAATTGGAAAATACTTTTAATATACTTATACCAATTTAATTTAAAACGGCTCACCCTAAGGATGGAAGATTTTCGAATTAACAATAAATACTTAACTATTATCAGTTTAAGTCTTATTAGTAATGGTTTAAAAAAATTTCAAATTAAACTGCTCTTGTGTGTGTTTTAACTTTGCCTTCGAGTTCATTTGCCATTACTGCGAACAGGATGAAAGTCCTCGACTTAACCCTAATCATACATTTGACTGGATTTGAAGTTCATAACTGAAAGGTATTCGAGAAATCTCCTTAATCAGACAACTACTGGATATACTCTTCGAGGTTAGCTTCAATAACGAACCCTAAAGATATTTATTTAACTCGAATTTCATCAAACTACTGACTACTATAATATAAATAACAATCGGTAAATGCAAAAATACAAAATTAAAGAATGAGAAAAGAATACAAAGAAACTTCAACAAACTCACCTAACTTCGAGATGGATGAAAATCAATGCAATCAAAACGGGAACTTAAGATAGATGTGATGGGTTTATTCACCTCATAATTAGTGCACTGAAAAGCTATCCAAACGAAGTTGAAACGAAACATGACAAAATTACAGGATAGGATTTCTCCTCTAACACAGAAGGCGCACTTCTTAGTAGGAACCAAGAAAAAATTAAGCAATTCCGTCAAATAGGAGAAATGAGGCTACCACAACATCATGCATAGGAAAAAACGATAAAAATAAAGGAAAAGGATTAAAACATGGAAGGAAACCCACACATAACAGCATATAACATGCATAACAGGTAGTCACGGGAGCACAGAGAATAGATAATTCTTAAGTGATACCTTGTTTACAGTTAAATCGAAATTCGGACATGCATTAACAGAATCGGGTAATTGGTTCTATATGATGCTATAATTTGATCTTGAAGGCTAAACATGTAACAAAGGCAGTCTTCGGAGACTATGTTGGGTGCGAATAAAGGCAATCCTACTAACAAGAGTACCCGAGTCAATTTTTGAATTAAGTAGCTGGTGAATAAAGACCAAGTTAGCTACTTTTCTCAAGTGAAAGCCAACCCAGCAAATGGAAGCGGTCGGTGTAGGGCAAGAGTCTAAGCGGATCACCCCAAGAGAGCCCGGGCAGATACGCTGGAAATGAACGGCGTCGTACGGCCCCCAGACCTGTGATGGATATTCTAGAATAGGTCTAACTAAAGAGCAGTACAAAATAATCAGACAAATCTCTGGACCAACGCTTTACAACGCCTAAGACTAAATTGCCTCTAGATACAATATAATCAATGTGCAGAGCAAAATCAAGTTTAAAGTTTTTTTTTGTTTTAGTTACGAACAGCACGGGATGTAGGCTATTCTCCACAAAATTGTAATCAAAATCTTGTGGATTAAGGCTCCTGAAAAAGGACATAGCCTCACATTTCTCAAAATTGAGATGCCCGCACCAATCAGGAACGTGCCTTCGTCCTTTTAAATAAAGGCGGCGTCACCACTAACTCACTAACTCGTACTCAGATTTAAAACTGAGTATTTATATGAGTTGAGTTTTTGACATTTTCGTCATGGATGTCCATGGTAAGGAGTGGAAGCACCATGCTGATGATGACCACTTGCACTCCGGTCGAAACATCCATCTCTCTCCTAATTGTGGAAGAAAAACAAGTGTTTTTCCTTTTCATTTTTTGAACAAATGACTTCCACCAAGTGCTGCTGAAAGGTAACTTTCTGATCACCACTAACCTTGACATAGGAGTCATATCGTCAGCATAGAGCAGAACATTAGAGCTCGAGATCAGATGGACAATGCCACCAATGGCAAGAACGAATAGTAAATGACCGAGATGGCTGCCTTGCGGCATACCAGCCCTGAAGATTCCAGTGATAGAACCACGATGCTCTTAGATAGGAAGAAAACCAGTCGGGAAGCACAGGATGGAAACCAAGCCCAAGCCAAGAATGAAGGAGGGTACCGTCAGGACCAAGTCCGATTTAAGTTTCTCTGACTTTGTCTATTATAACATCCCGTGATATAAGGGGAAAAAATCTGATGAGTCGGACCATCCAGAATATGACCAAAATTACTCACAGAAGGCTCAAAATTATCGGAAGAAAAGGTGCTCTCAAAAGAGTAAGCAATATTATTTGGCTCCCACATGCAGTCGAAACAAAAAGAAACGTGGAGTAAGAGCGTCTGTTTTTAAGAATATCCAAACGTAATAGTGTGCGGCTATCGACATAATCTTTTTTTTATGATGTAGTCAAAGCCCAGTCGACTACTCTATGATGCGTTTAGCATGGCTATGGCCGGAAGAAAATTAAAATAAGGGGAATGAGGCAAGTTGATTATCTTGTTTTTACATTTTTGCGAAGCGGAGTGGATTTTTTTAAATTTCTTATTAAAAACTCACGGGCAGACCGAGGCTCGAACCCTGGAACCATGGCGCGATGATTGTGCCACCCTATCAATTGATTCAACTCCTGTGGTAACATAAGCGAATTATTACAAGTTTCAAGGGCTAACTAGATTGAAGAGGCATATTCCAGAGTAAACCTGACAAAAGTACAATAGATAGGCTTTGTGATGTAGTAGTCATCAACCTGCTTTGACCAGCACTTCACCACTGATCTTCGAAAGAGAAATGATTATTAAGCCAGACGCCTAGATATTTAGTCTAGTAAGCCTAGGTAGACGATAGCCATCTATGGTGAAGTTAAAGTTAAAGAAATATCTTTTAGAAGAGAAAGACATAAATGTGCATTTGCCGATATTAAGAGGAAGGTGGTTATTTGAACAGCAGTTGTGAAAGGCGTCAAAGCTGGAATTTAAAAGGGCAATCGGTTTATCTGACATCATGCGGAATATTTTGGAATTATCGGCATAACAAAGAATATTTGAGTGAGACAGAATCATAGATACATCGTATATGTAAATGATGAATAACAATGGTCCGAGTTAGGAGCCCTGTGGTACCCCGGAAGTGTTAATAATAACATTAGAAAAAGCTCCACGAAAAGAAACGATCGATCAGATAAGTTACACGAGAGCGATGAAATAAGTTCAAATTAATTCAATTTACGAAAAGAGAGGGGACGTTTTAGAACAAGAGGATTTAATATGTCGAATGCTTTACTGAAGTCAGTTAAAATGCAGTCGACTTCCTTACCACCTTCAATAGCAGAGATGTGGTGGTTGATTTATAAAGCCATGTTGGAAGGGTTGTAAAAAAGGATTGCAGTGAAAGAAAAGAACATCTCAACAATTTTGGAGATACAAGAAAGATTAAAAATTGGTCTGTAGATCGCGATTTTGCACGTGTTATAATTTTTTGCGAACAGAAATAATTGAGGAGACTTTCGAAGCTTTCGGGAAGACACCATAATGAGTAGACAGATTAAATTAATAACATAGGTGCAAGAAAACAGTCACATTACTTCACAAATGAGGCGGGGATACCTGCAGGACTATTTGAAAAGTTATCAACCAAGATAGAAATGTGCTTTAAAACGTAGCTTACTCAAAAAAGTCTTTAAATTCGAAAGAAATTGGTGGAAACCTCATTAAATGAGTAAAATACTTATTACAGGTGTCGTCCAAAAATGCAACCTTACAAGAAGCGGCAAAGAAATTTGCTATCGTCGAAGGCTCATTGCTTTTACTGTCTTCATTGTAGATGGATCAGAATTACGCTTCAAGTCAACAAACTACAAAAATCGACGCTTTCATACTGTTTATGTAATAACATAAAAAAACACTAATTTACTGCATAAGTAGTCTGCGTCGATCCTAGAGGAACAAAACCACTTCTAGGCCTTATTTTTAACATTCTTTAGTCGTTTTAAGGAGCAATCGAACCAAGGTTGGATAGGTCGTAGGCTGGATGGGGACACATTACGTTAAACTGATATACAATAAATTAGAGAAAGATTTATGATTTTGTTTGCTCTGATCTGTCTTAATTTATTTGACTGTTTTGACTTTCTTCTTCTTGACTACGTGAGCGGGCTGCAACTTTCTAATTGTTTTTTCGACCAACCTGGGCGGCTCGTTGGTGAGAAGCTGTTTGATTCACCTGATACTCAGCGATTTGCTCCTGGGCTATGGCTGGACGAACGTTTTAATCAGTGTGTTACGATCTCGGGATCCGCTCATTCGCGTCAGCCCTTGATCAGACACCTTATAAACTTTAAGAGCAAGGCCTGATAAAGCTTCTACTCTTCCAAGTGCGACGAACATTACCCGGCCCACTTCAACCTGTACCATCGGTTTTCTTTCGATTTGCCAACGCCCTACAACATAATTCTGTACAACACGAGTCACATGCGGCATTCCGACCCTAAGCAGTTTTGCAGGCTTTTCAACTCTAAACGATATACCGAAGGCTAACGTTCTTTTAGTAGGCTTGGTAATTGCTAGAGTAACGACCCCGATGTGCTGGCCAATTTTTTCGCCGACTTCTTTCTTACTTCGTTTGTTACTTCGGGTGCCTCAGGGCAGCGTTCACTTCCCTCTCTGCTTTATCATTTGTAATAATGATGTCTCGTTGCTTCTGACTAGCTCTATTATTTTGTGTTATGCCGTTTGTTTACCACCTAATGCACTGTAATGACTTTTACCCGTAAAAAGTGTCCCATTCTGTTTGACTACTCTTTGCACGGAAGTATCTTAAGCATACTTGAAAGAGTCTAGAAACTGGGGGTGGTTCTTAATTTCGTTAATAATCCTTCTTAGATTACATAGACTTTTTGGTGGGCAGAGCTAATTCCTCGCTCGGTTTTGTAAAATGGTGTTCCAGGGAGCTCGACAATCCCTACTTAACTAGGCTTCTCTTTTATGTATTCATTAGACCCACTCTGGAATATGCTTTTCCGGTATGGGATCACTATTTCGCTGTCCACATCAATCGGATATAGGCTGTTCCTTTTCGCGGTCTTCCCTTCTTCCTTTCATCTTATTCTGCTAGGGCACGGTTCCTTGAAAAGAGAAGCAGGGTGTGTAAGCTCACTTGTAGGTCTATTGCAGAGGTCGATCAACTCCTCCGAATTGTGGAACGATGAAGGTATTTCCATTCCGGGCCGGTCCTTGAGGAATCTCGACTTTGTTCATATTGTCTACGATTGAACGCTTTACTGAATACTTGACCCTATTGCCTCAATGTCGCCTATTTTTAATGATTACGCTGCTGCTTGTTCCAGGCGGCAGCTGAAGAGTCAGACTATTTCTTAGCCTTAATATATACTATGTGCTTAAATTGTAGTAGCCGGTTTTGGCGAATCTGTTTATGTAAATAAATTAATAAAATCATGGGTTCAATGGAGAGATCTCTCACACTTAAGCGGCACGTTAAGAGCACAATTAAAGACAAGATATATGTCCCTACTTAAAGTTGCCCTGTTTAATTTGTCCCAAACATCCATGACGATTTCAACTCTAAATGATTTTTATGTTTAAGACGCAAATCAACAACCTGACTGTCGTAAACATCTTCAGTAAAAGCTGAATCGATTAAGGATGATTAGGTAAAGAACCTCATAATATTGTGATTACAACTGTCGTAAACGTAGTCAAATTATCAATCTCATGGTAGTTGAACTGGCTCCAGATTCTGAGTATAGCTGTAGTCTATCACACCGTGTGGGGGAGAAAGCGTGCTGGTTTTCCTCATGAGATTCGTAGGTTCAATTCACGCCAATGGCAGTGCACGTTTGTTTTTAGCGTTCTCTGCATATTTTTAATGCGACTTTATCCTACCACTCTTATATGCAATTGATGTTTGCAGAGTTATATCGATTAAATGGAATCTACTTTAAATTGCATGTACACTATCAGTCTTTGTCACCGAATGGAGTAAATTTCCTCTCCCGCGCTATGGAAGCACAAATGTGTACAAGGGAGAAGTAGATTTAATAATATCCTTGAGGCCAAATTTTCAAATCATCTGTTAAGAGCTCTTACATCTTGTTTGTTGTATTATAGAGCGATTGAAAAGGAATTACATTGTACTCGTATATTCCAATAGCCCGCTTTCAAATGAATATATTTTCAAGGTAAATATTGAGACAAGATGCGATTTAGTTTTGATTTTGAAGATTGAGGTTAATCCAAGCATAGTATAGTGCAACTAGGAAGCCTTCTTATGATTAAATGCCTCAATCGCTAACAAATACCTATGAGCTTACAACCAGGAAGAGCAAACTAATAATTTATCTTAAGACAGACGGTTCGATCAACCTTATTTACATAGACATCTTATTGGCAACTACTCTATTGTATACCTTAAAATTCTTGTAATCATTAGTTGTGCTGCAAGTTCATTACATCCTTTGATATAATGTTACTTTTGGAAAACAATGCCTTAGAAAACCCCTCAAGGAAATCGATTCAATTGAAATGTTTGAATTAAAGCAAGTGAACGTGCACATGTTGTAGACCTCGTCCTGTCAAGTTTTTCGGTTCATTAAGAATCCTTGGGATATTTACTGAAATAATAATTACAACTGCCACGGTAATATTTTGGCGAGTAGTTTAAATATTCGGGCTCTATGCCGCAGTATGCAAATTATTGTGAGGTCTCCTGCATTTTAAGTTTAAATTTGCCTTTTTACTGCCTTTCCTGCTCTGTGTCCAGCCTTTCCGACCTTATGGTTCTGCTTTTCTACTGTGTACTTTCCTGTAAGTTTTCCTGAAATTTTTTTGTTTACATTTACTCACCAACTTCTAGATGTCCTTGATGGTTGTGAAAGACTCTAGTACAGTTGACTTAGCACAAGGACAGGGGAATCATAGCACAAAGCCTTCAACGAGGAAGTGGCTAATTTGGCAGATTAATGGATGGCTGTAGAAAACAATTTAAAATTTTAAGAAAATAAATTGGAGTCTGTGGTAAATCAACAAGGGCGGAGAAAAATTTTAAAATTTTTTCTTAATATCCCATGAGGAAACTGGTGCCCAGGTGGATGCATCCATACTATATTTCTATTATCTGTCTAGAATTAATCCCGGAATTTATTACTAGCAAACATCGGCGTTAACCAAAAGCCACAATGCTGACTCTCTATCAGAATAGAAGGAGATTTGAGGATGCTATTGATTTCCTCCGAACCACACAATCCACCACTGTAGTCTTGGCGCATCTAAACGCCACAACTTAAATGTAATCTATCACAGACGTGTCCGATGGTTGCTCCCATGGAAATCTGATATGAGACGAAGGAGTGCTTCAAGTGTTTCAGGTATGGGTACGATACTTGCTCTGGATAAGCTAGATTACTCCGACAGCCAGGTAGAAGACTTGGACATTCATCATCATAGCGTAATCTCTTTTTGACATCACTTCAGTCCTGTCGGGAAAATTAAGAGACATGTGATGTTCTGCACGCCCTAATAAATTTATTTGCGACTCTGCATATATCACAGGTGGGTGTGCTAGTTGAAGCGCATCACATACGTCCCCATGGGGTACCAAGCTTCCACCTGATGCTGTGGCAGACGAATGCTTTTGCTTCCTGACTCTTCCCGTTTCGCCGAATAGGCTTTCCATTATATTTATGCACCTAGCTATACATATATGTAGCTAACAGGTAGGAAATATGTTGGATACAGTGCAAGGTGTTATCAATGCCAGACATCTATCATGTAATAATATACTACAACTATGCTTTATTACAGACGAAGAAGAATTCCTCCACTCTAGAGAGGAAACTCCTTAATACCTCTGTAACATGAATAATTGAAGAAAAGTACTGTTCGATAATACCTGTATTGCCAGAGCTTACATATTCCATACAACTGAAGTTAGAGTTAGATTTGCTAGATCTGCCTGCAGTAGTAAATTCCTTTTCCTTGCAATTTTACTCAAGATTGTCCTAGTTTATTCCCGTAAAGCCTCTTGAAATCAGATGATGCTCAAATGGGACTACAGTATCGTTTTAATCGATATTTTATGAGCTTTCAACTAGCATAGGTACCTGATCTTCAATTATTTATACATTGTACTGAGCCAATTTTCATTTGAATTAGTTACAAGTGCATGTTTACAGGCAATGGACAATAATTGAGGTACATGCGGAGTTTACCAGGGACTTAATTGATTTTTTATAGTTTCTAAGAAAATATGAAATACAATTTTTTTAGTTTAATGAAATGAATTTCTATTTAATTATAATTACCTTTTACTGAAATTTTTTTAAGCACAACTAACTTGGAACTTGTCTTTATAAGGTGATACAATAGTTTAGGCTTTGCGCTCAACCCTAATTTTTTTTTTTTAATTATAATAATAATTTATTTAGCCAAGTATACACAGGACTTATATCTTTTTTAGTACACTACAAAACTAGGAAAAATTCTATACAAAAAAACACCTTACCAGTATTTATAACAGAATGATAAAACAAAAAGCCAAATACTTGTATGTATGATCACGTTATCCTGACGCAAAGTTCACAAAAGTAGACCAAATTAAAAAAACAAAACCCTGAACAACGAGTAAATAGCAAACTGCGACCTCAGCATAGCCAATCCAAAATTACGAAAAGAAAGAAAGTTGTGCAAAAATAACAACGCCCTAACGTCTATATAAGTCTTTATTGGGCACCCAATACGAAAACTTATATAGTGAGAAACATGATCGTGCCGCCTCAAACCATAAACAAATCGGATACAGTCGTTAAATGCGACATTAATTCTACGATTGCATTCAGCATCAAGTTCTGGGTAAATTGTTCTACAGTAGGTAAAATGGGGAATCAACAACGACCTAACAAGTTTTAATTTAAGATCAATAGAAAGTAACCTTCCAGACAGCTGAAGCTGCCGTAGTTCACCATAAATTTTCTGTAACGTATTACTTACATAATCACAGCACTCCATCTTAGTGATAAAGTACACTGCAAGACTTTTCACCTTGCTCACATAGGGTACACTTAGACTTTTGAGATGAACACCAGGAATCGAGATCATTTCTGCAGAAAAACAAGCATTGTGACTTTAGGGGGTTTCATATGAGACGGTTACTTCTCGCCAACGAAGAAATATTTCTCAAGTAGTACAATCCTCCACTAGGACAACGGGCCTGAACAAATATATTTGAACATCATTAGCATACAGATGAGTGTTTACAACTTCAATAACATCAAGAAGATCATTAATGAAGAAAGAAAATAGAAGAGGTCCAAGAATCGAACCCTGAGGTAATCCACTAACAATATTGGCCGTCACTGACCTCTTACTCTCAATCACCACCTGCTGAGTACAGCCAGACAAGAAATCACTAATAATTTGAGTGGCAAAAGCCGAAAAAATCTAATTTTTCTGCAGTTTTGATTTAACCAAACTATGGTCCACAGGATCAAAGGCTTTTGTGAAATCGAGAAGAACCAAAGCTGTCATTAGGCCATTGTCAAGCGACTGCCGGATATCAGAGGACACTTTCAACAGAGCAGTCCCACAGATATGACCAGCACGGCAGCCAAACTGCCACTATCATAAAAGGTTGTCTGACTTAATGTAGTGAAGAATTTGTCTGTATAATAGCCTTTCCACAACTTTTCCGAGAAAGCACAGCAAACTTATCGGTCGATAATCACAAGGCTTCACAGGAGCAGAGCACTTATCCAAGGGTAAAACACAGCATTCTTCCATATTTTCGGAAACTGTGAATATGTTAGGCAAGAATCAAGTAAATGTAGTAAACTATCTAGAGTAACTGGCAAAAGCATTTTTTTAAAATCGAGGGGCTACGCCATCCGAGCCTTTTGCATCTGATCTAATAGATGCTTCAATAATTTCATCAGGAGACACGCATTGAAAACTGAAACCATCATAATACTCATTACGTTCAACCGTGAACACTGAATAGCTCCGATGTGGTATGGGAAAGTGGTGCAGTGAAATAGGTATTTAATTCTTCGGGATCCAAAGCGCACTTTTGGCGAGTCTCTACTGCAAACTCCACTATTCCTCAAATTAGACCATAGTTTTTTCGGAGGAAGAGATTTAGCTTTTTTAATTTCAAAATTGACCCTTTTCTAACTGCCTTATATCGACTATCGATTGCTCAGATTTTGATTCCTTATACTTGCGAAAGAGATATTCTCTCTCAGCAATAAACTTGAGGATAAGGCGCTAATTGGGAGCCCGTGATAATAAACAACCACTCCACACCCTGTTATATTAGAACGATCATTACGAAATGTTGAAAATTTTTGTAGATCAATTAGTTTGTTACAAATATGCGACTTCAGCCATGTCTCAGAAACACAAATAACATGTAGACCGGAATTTGAAAAGATATCTTTAAATTCATCAATCTTTGGCAGCAAGGTCTGAGAATTAAGATGACAAACCTTGACCCCATCCTTTTTATGATTAAAAATATTCAGCATAATTTTACTATTGTCTCCCAACCGGGGATAGGAAGAAACGCCTGGGGTAACCATTAATAAATAACTCACAATGAATTAAGATATATAAAAGCATATTTAGCAGCAACGAACGTATTCAGTTTAAAGATGTGTTTATAAAATCTTGAAATTAACACTAGTAGAATCAACAATAAAATTAAAAAATAAGTTTAAAAAATTCAAAAGCATAAAAACTGAAAAGTACAAGCATGCATATATGGAAGTGAAAAAATTCAAGTAACTGGTTATAGAATAATCCAGGAATAAAATAAAAAATAATTACCACTAAGCAATATATCAATATATAAATTCATCAACTAAGTTGTCAGATATCTCTATAATTGAAAAGAAAATAAATCATTTAAAATGAAATACACTACTTCTTGTCAAACATGTCCAATCCGTTAAGCTGGTCAATGTTAGCGATCACAACCGCACTAACATCATGGTTTTTCCGTATGTGTACACGGCCGTTCAAAGTGAATACACTTGCAATCCGCTTCTGACGTTTATGTCACAACGATTTGTGATATATCGCATAATTATGCTTGGTAAGAAGAAATACACAACCAGACGAATCAAAACCAACATCCCGCAACGTGTCTAGGTGAGATCTATCACCCCACTTATTTTGGCACGTGAGATCTGAAACACCCTGTATATTTCCCGCATCGGGCTACCCTGCATTCAGAACTAAAAACTTGCTTTCCCGGAGAGTGTGTGGATAAGAGACATGTATACTTTTCTTATGTGCATTTAAAAATGTCAAATGTACTTCACGCGTTAAAAGATCAGATACATTGACAGTTTGAAAGTTTCTTACGCACACAAGTAACTAAGTGAATTGTTTTTAATGGTAGTATTTATTGGTACATTTTTACTTTTCGACAAGATTTGGCGGTATTTTTTTGACAGGAGTCTGTGATTCTTTGCGGATGAGAACTGAATTTTGACAGCAGTGATTCTCTCAAATAATTTTGATAGTTGTAAATGACCGCACACTATCTGTAGTTTTTATTTGCATGTATATTCTTATGACTTTAAAGCTGGATATATTTCATTTTACTGTGGTGCTAGTTTACTTTAGGGAGCCGGTTATCTAGTAGCAGTTGATCTTTGGGATAAACACCCACCGATGATTACAAAATCATGGTACTCACTGATACAGATAACACTAATATGTTATAGAGATCCGAAACGCATTTATCTAACATTAACAGGTTTTTAGATACGAAATTATTATCGGAAATAAATAAATCGATTCGAGCTGAATCAAAAATCGGTAGATCGAAGGCTAAAAAATTGATACGGCGTGATCAAATCGAAGATCAACCATCCCTAATCCTTGGATGTTCTATCGATAGCTATTAAATCTATAGAGCTATTCTTTTGCTGCACACGATTATTTACTTAAAAGAGCCAGACTATCTGTACGGACAATTACTATTTCTATGATGCCCTCGCCATATGAAATTACACAGGCCTGCGAGGTTTTTCCCCTCAACAATGATTAGTTGTTTCCGAAGTAATTTCTCCCGCTGAAACCGAAGAATTGCTCTATCACGTCAGGTTTTTGAGATATTCTAACCTAAAAGTGCAAAAACACTGTTTTTTGTCATATTTGAGGTTATATAGCACCGCGATGTTTTTTTGTTAAAAATCTATGTATGGAATCTTATAATACAAGTCTTCCTCTTTCAAATGCCGTTGAGTTTGCTTAAATATATTTCTTTTAGCCGAGATATTGCATTTTGAAATTTTCATGTTCATGAATTTCTCGGTACATGAAAAGTATATGGTCACCTTATTCAAGTTACCATAAAGTTTTCGTATACCGAGAAATTCAAGAACATGAAAATCTCAAAATGCGATATCTCGGCGAAAAAAACAAATATTTGAGCAACCTCAACGGCATTTAAAAGAGGAAGAGATGTACTATGAGATCCCATACATAGTTATTTGAAAAAAAAACAAAGCGTTGCTACATAACCTCAAATATGACAAAAACAGTGTTTTTGCACTTTTAGGTTAGAATATCTCAGAAACCTGACGTGATTGAGCAATTCTGAGCCCAGATTCGGTTTCAGCGGGAGAAATTACTTCGGAAACAACTATAAATTGTCCAGTTGGAAAAATTTTCAAAATTTCGCAGGCCTATGTTATTAATCCTGCAAACTAACACTATGGTTGGGCGGAGCTCTTTTTTTGTTCAGATTTTGAGGTTTTGGAATGGTTAACTATATACAGAGGATCAGCTCAACTGTTTTATTCAGAAAAAGGCTGTTTTGTCTTCTAATTTCCCGTGAATGTTGAGCATACTTTAAGTGCATAGTACCTTTAATTTACTTCTTGTATACGAATTTTGCGGTAATGATAGAAGAATTCTTCTTATCATTATTGAATTGTTTACATTTCCTTAAATAACTTTTTGCTCAATTAGTTAGTTAGCACAGATTTATAAGGTTGTATAATCTTGTGTAGTTATATATTATTATTATAATATTATATATTTTTATTATAATGCTTTCTAGTTGCTATGGAACTGTAAAACCTAAACCTCACCTGCATAAGTGCATGGATGAAGTGAAAGCCTTTGTTAATGAATAACTTTAAATTCAGTAGGGGAAAAAGAGTAATGAAAAGCATTAAATCAATTTTTGAAATTTACAACGGTTTCTAAAGGCTTATGGTAACTAAAGTGGGGTACAAATATTCGTGCATTTACTGTTTGTGGATATCTGGTAAAAACTTTAAGTTGGATATGCTATGGATATTCAACAATATTTTTATCTCACGCACAGAAATCAATATCACATTTTACCCCCCCCCCCCCTCCACTCAATAAAATCCAAGATTCGCAGGCATTAATACCCCCCCCCCCTTCCCACCCTTAAGCGAAATCCTGGATACGCACCTGATTGTAATTCAGGTTCATCCTGGTTTAAGAGCCTTCCGTCGTTTCTTCAGGTGGAATATGTAACAGTTTCTTTTCCCTAACCGAGTTAGAAAAGGAACTTACATCGGAAATACGTCATTGTGTCAAGCTTCGTGTCTCTGGTCTTATAAAATGTGAATAAAAAATCAAATAAAAGATTTAACAAAACAAATAAGCTAACAACTAGCCATTTTTATTCATTTGTTTTAAAATGTCAAACAAAAATTTATAATTAACTCAGTGACAAATAAATATTGACAATAATTTCTTCACTTCTTACACTTAACTGAAGAAGTTATTGTCAGTATTTATTTCACTTAACGGTTTTCTTCTTAAAATTAATTCCGGTCCGGACAGATTAATCTGACACTCTTAGAAAGCTTTCAACTCATATGTATTTTCCGAAAAGGTGAGAGGTGAGTTGAAAATTTAATCAATAATATCCATTATTCAATCATATTACTTCCATGTCAATTATCATGTATGTTTCATTGATCCAGAACAGCCGGTGGAATATTCCCTTCACCAGGTCTCCTCGGTATATTCGAGTCTACTAACATACACAGCAGTAGCAGAATGAGTAACCAGGATTCCAAGCATTATCCACAATTGTACGGGCAAAGTCCATAAACTCCAGTTATGCTGCACTATTCCTCCCTTAAGTCTACGATTTACCAAGGAGTGTGTCGTGAACTAAAAAAAAAATTGAATAAAGAAAAAAATATATAAAACTGAGAACTGCTGGGAAAGTTCTATTCCTTAGCGAATATGTTTCATATCCTTCGAAATGTTGATCTGCACAAGAGCGAGACCTTTAGAATTTCTAGTTAAATCCTCCAGGATACTTCGTTTGCTGCTGAGCTTAACAACTTATGCGAACTTTAGTGGACTAGACGTGTACTGAAGTATTCAGAAAAGTAAAAAAGGCCAAATAGTACCCCCGCAAAGTTGTCCCAATCCTTCAGATACAAAAAAGGGAACGGGCGTCATAACTGCATCATGAATCCGAAGGAGGAACAATTTCTATAATTGACTCCTCGACGTAAAATACCCTATCAGTTATGAAATTTTCCGTTCACTGATCAAAGACTCGATTTGTATGCAGGACGATTTGCTAATGGATCCAGGCCTTTGGAGGTTTTATTTCGCAACTTTTGAAAGGATCGCCTTTGCTTTTGGGACAAAATGGTTAGGGCAGCGAAATTAAAAACAGCAAATGCAGCCAACTTTGGGTAACCTTCAATTACCTGTAACACATAAGCTATCTGAAAACTAAGTACTTCTTAGATTCGATTGGCTCTTCGAATATTAAAAATTACCTGAAGGAGTTTTCCTGTGGAATAAATAAGAGCAAATATTCTTTTTGGCTTTTTGGGTTCTTAGTATCAATATTTAGTCCAATTTGCATATCATTGCCATACTGCTTGACTTTTTTCCTTTTAAGAAAACATTTCTAACTCTCATCTCCCCCTAGTAAATAAGTTCAGTTGCCAAGCACTTCCCTATATGTAGACGACTTTAATTTACTTGCTCTACTCTAATTAGGACTTGTCTGAATATACTGTGAATGCAAATTTTCTTTGCTACTAATGCGGTTTTCATTCCTCGTCGCAATAACAAATGTCAACCAGACTTTTGCTATTTTAATGATAATTTAACACAAACGATTCCTTCAGACTGAGTTCGTGGTTAATTTTCGTCACATTGGAGCATTCCTTTTTCTTTCAAAACTTTTCGGTTCCTTCTTTAATTTACGCCACCTCCTTTTTGAAAGCAATTTCAAATTGGTGATGCCATGCGGAGCTTTTAATTTTAAGAGATGATGATGTCGAAATGTTTCAATAAAATAAATTTGCGGTAATATGATTTTGAAAAGAAAAAGGAAAAGTAACAATTGCAAAGTTGCTGAAATTGTTTAGTTCCTTAATAAATTTAAGAAAATTGTCGAAACGCCCTAATTAGATGTCAAGTGTGTTCAAAGCATTGCAGTAAGTTGACTGACGTGCTTTATTAATATAAGAATTGTTGCAATATTCATTTTTGTAAGGTTCCATGCTAAAGAAACAATGTTGTGTTTAGGAAAAGTAATTTATTATGAAGCGATAGTGAGTCAAGTTAGAATTCGACTGCGGAAAACTTGCTACCTGGCCGGATTTTTGCATAGAACAATATCTTTTACAGGGGTTCAAAGCAGTTTTTCGCGAGTATCTTCGCAATTCCATTCCACAAAAGAAAAAGAAAAAAATCTTACCCTTATAAGATGACTCGTACGTCCGCCCGTCTGTCACAGATGTTTTCTCGAAAACGATGCTTAATATTAGGCCATATAGCGACTTCACTAAAGGGGCTACCAAGAGTAAGCGGCCTTCAATAAGGGCAGTGAAAGCCTCTCCAGTAAGGCTTCTAGGACGTCCGATCATTGGAAAGAAGTGGAAGAATAAGAGCAGCGCCGCAACTGAGTAGGCGGACACTGAACCCAAGAGGTTGAAGCCAGGCCCAAGTAAACCGGTGGCCAACAAATCGGACCCCAATAAAGGCTTGGGGTATAAGAATTAGTTTGGTACTAACAGGTACCAGAAGGAAACGCCCAAAAAGCCTTTCAATGAAGTGGCAATGTATAGCCTGAAGTTAGTATTGACGGGCGCTATTCAGAGAAGCAATGAAAAGTGGTAGAGGAGCTATTGTCGAACGACGTTAATAATCATGTCCCTAATTGACTCTGCAAGTGTTCAATGATCAAGATGGAAGGATGATCTGAGAGTCCTGGAAGCAAGGATAAGGCTACAGATGACTTCACCATCGTGATTTCGGATATGACGGCAAAATGGAAAGGAGCTACATTAGAGCTCCTTCCACTACGCGAAATCTTAACGACACCGAAAAGTAGAGTGGTCATCCTAGAGGTGGAGGTCGATAAGACCAACGACTTGCAAGTGCTACAAGCACAAAACCTGGAAGAACCTATGAGGGCGGGAGTAGAGGATTCGTGAACTTAATAATAAAAATGAGGGTGGAGGTGGTTGGGAACGCAAACACTAATGTAGGTTGTGCAAATAAACCTCCACCACAGTAAAGCTGGTGCAGCAAACTTTCTGCTGCTCCTCATCAAGGAGAATATAGACATGCTTTTAACTTAAGAACTAGGGGCAATAAGACCAGGGTTCAAGGGCTAGGTTCGCAGCAATCTAGTTAAGCTAAGAACCTACATACTTGTTAGGAAACACATACTGGCCTTAATGCTTTCTAATTTCAACTCCAAGGATCTTGTCGTCATGAGGATAGAGGCGAAGACCCAAAAATGCTGAATGGCTTTGGCATACATGCCGCGTAAGGAGTCATCGCCCCCTCGGAGAAAGTAAAAACCATGATGGCGGCAGCTGAAAAACATTGTTCGATCCTAATTCCGCGATGCTAACGCTCATCAAGGCATTTTGGGCAGCATGGATATCATCTCAAGGGATGTGTCTCTTTTTAATTAGATTTTAGAAATTAAGCTAAGAATAGGAGGAAGATGTTTGATTGAAGGGTTGCAGAGTAGGCGTCCCTATGTGTCATTGCTGGATACTCTTCGATGTAGCTTATTGCGGAGTCATCTTAGATTTTTAAGAATGTTCGTGGGACAAATTGGGATAGTTTATCGGAGGTGGTCAAAATCATATTGGAGAAAATCCATATGAGAGATTCCCCACGGAACAGGAGTGGACATTATGGTCAATACTTTCATCGAGGTGTTAAATGAACCATTCCCGGAATCATGCCTTATCAGAAGAACACATTAAAAATCCGGTCCACCATGGTAAAATGCGGGTTTGGTTAAGCTTATGGCACAATTGCGTAAACTTTTCAGTGAGGGTAAGCGAAGTAGGGATCAAATAGAATGGTCCAGATATAAGGGTGGTCTAAGGTCTTTTAAAAGAGCGATAAGATCAGCAAAAAGGTCTTCATGGAGGAAGTTTTGCAGATCTATTGAAGCGAATGCCAAGGCACCCAGAATTAGAAGGGTCTTGTCTAAAAACCAGCTTATTCCGTTTTTAGTAAGAAGGGAAAATGGAGTCTAGACTAGAACAAATGAGAAGGTTATAAATACACATCTTCTACACATCTTTCTTTGCGGTGAGTCCGGTCGTTGCCAAAAATTAGAGAATGCTCTGAAATTGACCGGAATTGGGACCTTATAAAGCCCATAGGCAGCGAAATTCTATCCACTAATTACCTGAGAGTTATAAGTCCAATTATGCTTCAGAAGGCACTAAAATATATACTGATAATTGATAGATCCCTAGAGTTTAAGGAATATTCCTTGGGGGTTTTCCTTAACGTCTAGGGAGCCTTCAATAATAATATCCTGGATTCACTCGAGAAGAAAGGTTGCTGCATATACGGATGACCTGGCGATAATAGCATCCGGCAGATTCTTGACAACCATCAGCAAGCGGCTCGAATACGCGCTCGGAAAGCTGGAAAAATGAGACTCGACCAGTGGATTGACGGTTACTTAAAGACTGATAAGAAAATATATTTATATACAGGAAAAATACTGCGAAGAAAAGGTCTAACCTTTTCTAGTTAAGCCAAGTAACTAGGGCTAATATTAGACTCCAAACTTAATTGGAAGGGGAATGTAGAAGAGTGCATAGAGAAAGCAAGTGTGGCCTTCTATACGTGTAAGAGCAACTTTGGGGTCAAATAGGTATTAAAAGCCAAAGTGGTAAATTTTTTTCTACACCGCAATAGTTAGGCTGATTCTTTGCTACGGGTCTATTCCCATATTCTGGTGGACATCGCTGGATAAGAGATATAGCTAAGACGTGATATCGAACGTACAGTGAGTTGCCGGTCTGGGTATAACTGAATGTTTCAACGTATTAAGATTACCTTTAACCAATAATTTAAAAATTCAATCAAATTTTGTTAATATAAAAGTTCTTAATTTTGCTGCCAACTTTTCACACGTGTTAATACCACTGCGCACGAGTTATAAAACTGTTCCGTTATTCCCCTTAAGTCAACCAATGCCATTTGTTGAGTTTTTAAGCTAATAAGTAATGTTACATGCGGGTATTCAAACCTTTAAGATGGGCAGAATATGCATGTGCAATTGTTTAACAGATGTCAAAACTCGCGGTTGCTTATAAGCAACTGTGGGCTTCAAAGTATACACCACAAAGTGAAATTTCGGTAGCAATTATTACGTTTGCACCTATAGGTTCCCTTTCCTTTTCACATACGACTTTTAATATTACCTGCAGTTTCTCACAGTTTAACGTATCACCATTCCAGAAAGATTTCCGTCGAAGAAGATAAACATTTCTAAAAGTTTTGCAACATTTGGGCCACAACCAACATTTCCTAACATTCACTAACTTTGTAAAACTGACGTGGAAGTAGCAATTCCTTTTAATTACATTACCAAAAAGTGCATGGTCACACTAATGTATATGGGAAAATATATGCATTCAGGATAACCCCACGTTTAAGGTCATGACCTGTTAGTGAAATTCGACATGCATGTAAATGAAACGTTTTGATCGTCTTTATTTCTCCCTGAAGACCTAAAATCCCGACGCCTCCTTCGTTCAGTAAATTCCGCTGTCCACTCTGTCAATAGGGAAAAGTTCCCATCCCCTTTCAGTTAAACATGCTCTGAACTGACACTGTCCTGTATGATACCATTAGACTTAATGACACTTGGTCTATGGGAAATGTAAACAGATTGTCGACGAGGCCATTTTTACCTGACGAGGTGGTCGATCAATCCTCGCTTACTTATTTACGACTAAAGTTAAATTTTTTGTTTACTTTACGGACCCTTTTGGTATGGGAAAGTATTTGTAAACGGTATAAAGAAGCTAATTGAAAAGCTTCGGGAACAGGCACTGTAATCAAACAAGTGTCCATATTTCGAGGGTAATATCCTTATCTTTGAGGAAGTTGGAGTATAGAATTCCACCAAACAGTTGTGAGTTGTGACAGGAAGTCCGAATGTCCAGCTGCCAGGAGTCGACGCAGCATTGAAGTAATTTCGGGATTTTTTTTCCATTTAATAAATTGCATTTAAACTGCTTAATTTACCACGGAATCCGAAAGCGGAAGTAATATCCCGGTCTGAAAAGGAAGAAAAAGTCAATCAATTTTGATTTCCACACGACCTCTGCGAAAAGTCTGTTCTCACTGCTTAGATAAGAAATATTGAGCGCCCTGGGGTGTTCAGAATTGACCAATTGATTCTGTGATTGGAAATGGAATTCAATAACTGAAGAAGTTCAATTTGGTCCTATTAAACGTTCCACGATGAATTTTTCTTCGAGGTTTGATTGGTTTTCGCCGGCAGCATTTGAAGGATCTTACTAATAATTGATGAAACATTTTAAGCAAAATGTACAAAATCTTTATAAATTGAAAAGGAAAAAAAATAATTTATACTGATGCAATAGGACTCCAGTATTAACGAGTTAAAGCGGGCGAGTATTTCAGATGTTTAAAATATTTAATGAAGGTGGTAGAACTAGAAGTTTGCTAAGAGGGAGAATTTAGGATATTATAAATTAGTCCTGTTAAAAATTAGAAAACAGCATATAGAGACAACAATTATTATGTAAGAAAATACCCTACTTTAAAGGGCTTAAGTTGAGACGATCCACCAAATTTTAACAAGGATAAATTACCATAAGACCGACATTTTCAGATTTTGTATTTTCCGTTTGGGACTTTCAATGTACTTTTATAAAAAAACAAATTAAAAAATAAATTATTTGAACAAAATATGATTCGACATCACAAACGGCGCTAAAAGCATATAATAATGAGACTTGGACGGCGTTCACACTGAATGGAACAAAACGTTTCATGAGCAAAAAGCGATAGACATACTGGATTTTTCTATAGGCGTCTATTCGGCGCATTAACTATGGTCTAAATGAAGTATTGACGTCAATGTTACGCCTTTTTAATCGCTTTTATAACCGTATCGATATTCATCTTTCGAAATCTAAAGCGACAGATCAACTGCGTTAAAGTCGTTTTGGGTCTAAGAATTTTGTTATTTATATATTGTTACAAAAGTACATACCTGAACATCTAAGGATCTCTGAAGAGCTGAAAAGCGCACTTGCCGCAACTGCCTTTCAACGATGCCAACTTTATTCCGTCCGCATCTTCTGCAAGCCGGAACTTTCAACAAAGGGAGCCCTTCCCCATTGCATCAGCTAAAACAGAAGAGGAAGAATAAAAATGGAATAAACGTTTTTACCTACACCACACAAAAAGAACACGACTATCATCTGTGTCGGGGAACTCCACGGCCCGAAATGTGCCGGGTAAAAATGTGGCAGTGACAGGAAAAAATAAACAAGCCACCAACAAAGTAAAAGGCCTTGTAAAAGAGGGGACGACAGACCGTCCAAAATCCCAAAATACCAATGGACCCGAAGGAAAAGGGCCGTCACAGCCGATAGAGCCACTCTAAGGTTCTTTTAAATCAATCTTCATCATGCCAAAGCTGTCTCTGATGTGCTTGGCAGGAGATTCGTGCCGGAGGGGCTGGTTGTGGTTGGTATGGAGGCCCCTCGCGTGCAACTGGAAGCGGTCAGGGTTACCAATCTGACTAACTGGGAAATCTATCGGAAGCAAATCCGGAAGAACGTACAAGAACTCGATGACGTCCCGATAGAATCCCAGTAGTACCAAGAAAGGGCCTCAAACAAGCATCAAGACCTGACCGTCCAAAGCTACGAAAATAGTAATCCTGTCAGGTGCAGGCAGCTAGAGATGTGCGTTGGTGGAACAGGACACTAAGTAAACTAAAAGCTAAATCAAGAAAAATCTTCAATAAAGTCAAACGCTCAGGTGCCTGGAATGAATACAAGCAGGATCTGACTGAATATAACAAAGAATTAAGGAGGTCCAAGAGGAAAACCTGGAGGAAGTTCTGTGAGGAGATTGACGATCTACCTAATTCAGCACGCCTCTAAAAAGTACTCACTCAAATGGTATAAGCCTCCTCCAGAGGACTGATGGATCTTACACTACAGACTCGAAAGAAACATTGACACTACTCTTGGAGACACATTTCCCTGAGTGCTCAACATCAGAAAAATAAGAGGAACTCAATCACTCAACGCGCGCTGACTGAGGTGTATCTCGGGTAAAATCTTCACAGCTGGGACAGTAAGGTGGTAAGCTAATCTTAACTCCTTTACAGCTTACAAATCTCTCGGTGGTGACGGCACCTTCCCAGTTCTCCTGCAGCAGGGCCTAGATGATCTGTTGCCAACACTCATCAACATCTTTAGAGCCAGTTATTAACTCAGCTATATCCCCAATCTGTGGAAAGATATAAGGGTAGCCTTTATACCCAAGGGTGAGGGCGACCAGCGGCTCAACACAAGATATATCGACCGATAAGCCTATCCTTCTTTCTTCTTAAGTCAGTGGAGAAAATCATTGACCAACACATCAGGTGAGGTGCTCTCAAAGACACGCCGCTACACACCAACCAGCACGCATATCAAGTAGGCAAATCAACCTAGTTGAAAAACTAGAAGATGCAGTCAATGGTAGGGGTGTTGCCCTTTGTGCGTTTCTTAATATTGAAGGGGCTTTTGACAACACGTTGCTACCATCCATTGAGAGAGCCGCCAATAACAGAGGTATTGATCTGCCGGCAGTCCGATGGATGGGGGCAATGCTGAGTAACCGAAACGGCGAGGCTGTGGGACAAATCGGTTACAGTAAGGGCTACCACAGGCTGTCCTCAGGGGGGGGGGATTTCTTTCCCCTCTGCCTAAACTGATTGATGCTAGATACGAATTCCAGGGCTACGCAGATGACCTGGTTATTACTATCATGAGGAAGCAGGGCAGGAATTTATCAGTAAGACTGCAAAATGCTCTCAATACGGTACAATTCTGGTGTACTAGGGAACGACTCAAAGTCAACCCTAGCAAAATAACCATTATTCCTTTCACAAGAAAGAGGAAGCTAAGGTTAGAGGCTCTTAATCTTGAAGGAACACGGATAGAATTCAATAGTTAGGTCAAATATTTAGGAGTGATTCTAGATCAAAGACTCACATGGAATCCTCAACTCAATAGGGTCACAGGAAAGGCTATGACTGCCTTATAGTCCTGTCGAAGACACTTTGGCAAAACTTGGGGTCTAAGGCCTAAAATGGCCCTTTGGGCATATGAAACAATTATAAGACCCGTGGTCACATATGTAGTTTTCGTGTGGTGACCAAAAACAGAACAAAATACAGCGCAGTCCACACTGCGAAAAATGCAGAGGTCAGGTTTACACCTACACATAAAGAAGTGCAATAAGGCTGCTCGGTACCAATCTCCTCTCAGCAGGTTATCTGACTGATCACAGGAAAATTCTTGAAGAATCAAGGATGATCCGGTGATCAACTCAATCTCAGTTGCTATGCCGAAAAGGCACAACTTTGATATATAATTCAAGATGATCCTTGAGAGCAGAGATTATTGGCGCAACAATAGACATATCTTTAAAAAGGGATCTCTAGTTTGGTACATGGATGGATCCAAGATGGAAGACTGACCGGGCATCTTAGTCTACGGACCAAGAATAAGGCTACACAAATCACTCGGTTCTGCACCAACCATCTGTCAAGCAGAGATACATGCCATCTAATAGAGATATACGCGGTGCTAAAATATATATTATGTCTGACAGTCAGGCGGCTCTCAAGGCTATGTTGTCCTACACCTTTTCAGCAAAATTTTCGGAAATCTTTTGTGAAGTAAAGTATAAGAATTACTTAGAATTACAAAAAATAATGAAGTTAGATGTCGCTATGTTTATTAAAATGAAAATTATAAATAGGAACGCGACCAAGAAATGGAAAATTGGAAAGGATTTTTCTAGAAATTGGATATTCGATATAAGATCTGTCAAATGTAAGCTTGTTTAACGTGGAATTGTACCCTCTTTTACTGGCAGACTTTAATATGACGAATGTATGGTTGGTGTTGGATGCATAAGAAGATACCTACAATCCTTCAGATGGCTTTACAACTCACAAGCTTTAATTTCTTAGATGATACAAGTGGTGGACTCTAACGAGTGGGCTATCTCCGCGGTGCAAGCACCAGGAGAAGATGCAGACCAGCCTTCCGAATGGTTAGCTGCGGTTAATCCAGAGAAGGTTACTGTAACGGAAGGACGGAGTGGACGGACGTAACACCTACCGAACAGGACTATGGAGAGAACCCAGTTGTTGTAACCGTATATAGCGAAAGATATAAGGTGATTTCGCGCGACACGTCTCAGTTGGTCAACTGAGACGAAACTTTGAACAACCGTCTCAGTTATCTCAATTCAGGAAATGTCAATTTCTACAGCTGTTAATGTAATAAACTTTTTCAATTTGAAATTTAGAAAATAATATTGCTTTCTCTTTGCTAAGGACACTATTTATATTATTTTATTTATACCAAAATATAAATAAATACAAACACTTTTAAAAAATTCACCGATACTAGTTAATATTCTTTAACTGAGACAACTGAGGCTTGAAAAACCAGTCTCACTTGCTCAGTTGCTCAATATTTGTATGGAATTTTTTTGTGGCTCCAAATAAACTGAGACTAAAGCACATTTTAACTGAGACAACTGAGAATTGTCAGTTATCTCACTTGTCTCAGGTCGCTCGAAAGCACCTGTATTCAAGGTTTTCTTATTATGAGCAATATACATATTAAGAATGAATTTTTAGTTAAAGAGGTTCCCAAGCACACTGCCAACTACACTGTTTGGTGGTGTAGGTACTCATGCTACTCACTGATACAGATAACACTATCATATTATAGAAATCCGAAACACACTTATCTAAAATTAACAATAGTTTAGGTGCGAAATTTAAAATTTTCAGGATTATTATACAAATTAAGACAAACGTCTTGTCTTAAATGGATGGGAATCGGAAATAAATAAATCGATTCGAACTGAATCGGTCCCGCGAAAAATCGATTCAAAAATCGCCAGAAGGCTAATAGATCGATCCATCGAGATCGAATCGAAGATCGCCCATCCCTATTATGGTCTGGAACCCTTCAGTGCCGTGTGCAAAGAAGGGGTGAAGATTGTAATTAATGCATGGACCAAGATGAAACATTGGAGACGATGGGACAGAATGGATTCCTGCAGATAGGAATATATCTTTAGCAGTGACCCAGGAAACCGAGGTTAATGGCAACATTCTATGTGTTCTGTTACTGCTAATCCTCAGAGAGGTATTTTTAGTGAGTAAGTAACTAGTAACTACCGGAGGGACCGGGCTGCCCGGTTTTTTTGGAAGATTTTCACCTCTTTCGCTAAATAAAAAACAAGAACATTATGGTTTCTCTCAATTCATATCTAAGAAAATTGGACTTATCTGGAGAAAGTCCCAGGACTAAAAAACAAGGACAAAGCTTCCTGTGCTTCCAGCTTTTACAATAAAGGCTTTTTTAATTAGTTTCTCCGACGTATATCGTTGGCAAAGTGACTGACTTATTAATTCCGTTGATAAATCTTCATTATGCTGTTTGAGTTTTCGCTTTTTGGTGATTTCCGAGCACTGATCCAGGCATTTTGCTGGTCTGCCTATGATGTAGAAGGTTCCAATGTTGATGCAGACAGAGGATTCCAATGTTGATGAAGAAAATTCCTATGTTGATGTTGAAGGTAAAGACGAAGGCGTTGCAAATGTTGAAGTTAGTGGTTGAGATGACATGGAAGATTTTATTTCTTAAGCACTGATTTCCATTGCTGTATTTAGCCACGACTATTCTGTTGTTCAAACTATTAGTACTAAGTTGGCAGTTCTTCTTGAAAGTCAGATGGAATCGCCGAACTTATAATAATTTCGCTTTTTGGCGATTTCCGAGCACTAATCCAGGGATTTTGCTGGTTTGCCTCTGCCGGATGATGTGGAAGGTTTCAATGTTGATGCAGAAAACTCCAATGTTGATGAAGAAAATTCCGATGTTGATGTTGAAGGTAAAGACGAAGGCGTCGCAAATGTTGTAGTTGATGGTTGAGATGACACGGAAGATTATATTTCTTTAGCACTGATTTCCATTACTGTATTTAACCACGACTTATTCTGTTGTTCAAACTATTAGTTCTTCTTGAAAGTCAGAAGGAATCGCCGAACTTATAATAATATACGTATTTGAAAGAATGCGTACAAACTCAATGCTCAAAATATTCTTATCGTATTATCAAATTTGCAAAGCAGTGTTGTGTTTCCTCTTTTCAATTAAGATATTCAATACGCCAAATGTCTTCTCTTTAAGTAGCTAAGATTTCCACTACTTTCACGTACCTGCAACTTATGTTTTTAAACACACACAAAATTACAATTTACAATTCTCCCTTACCTCAGGTGATTATAAAAAGCAAACCCAATAATCATCACATGTATCTACCTGGATGTCATATAGTAACTTCTTTAAATATAAATGAGATCATTAATCCATATTTCTTAGAAAAACTGTAATTTATTTTCCAAAAAAACATTATGTAGCCATAAAAGTCGTAAAATTCCTGCATAAGTGGGAACATTGTGTGGGAGGACTTCTACTTTAATTTGATACCAATTAGACCGTGGACTTCTCTGGACATTTTTTAAAACTTAAAAAGAAATACAAACTTAAAAGAAATTTAGACCTTTGTAATTAAATACTATTATTAAAAAAGGTTTTCGTCTTTATCATAACTTATTGGCCTGATAACTCCTCCTCCTATATAATAAGTGATTTCATTAATAAAAATCCAAACTCTCCTTACAAACATTTTTACAATATAACTTTGAAATCATAGAAAACTCGAAAATTTTTTAAACAAAATAAGCTATTCAAATTTTTCTCTGACTTTAACCAATCCAAACAGAAAAAGGGAGTGGGGGAGGGGGATGTAAGTATAAAAATTGTTTGCCACAAGGTAATGCATTTATTTTGGTCACCTCCCACTGTGCGCCGGTGGAGTAAGTACTAAAGTGTTGGCCTTCCATTCCTAAGGTCGAATGACACTGGTGGCAACCCAGGGACCCAAATAAAAAATGTTTCGCTATGGCCGACAGAGCAAAATCCTATCCTTTAAAATACATCGAAAAGAACTTCCGATTGCGCGTTCGACGGATATTCTTGTCTTTACATTACATATGTTGTAGCGGCTTCCAGTAGAGTTCTCACTGGGATTAAGAATAGTAATTAAAATCCACGGCTGCAACCGGTATGCTGAGTCACCTGGTATTGCACTTAGTGATGATTAAACCAACATTGCAAACCCATGAAAAAATGTTTTAAGAATTGTATTTCTATGAACTGTCAATACGTTACATACCATATGCAAATGCAGAATTTAAAACCTTTTTCCGATTGCAAAAGACGAGATTGTCTGCTTGTGGTTTTGCAATGGCAACTTTATTCACACAACGTTAATCTAGAACATTTTTCTGATACAACAAGTTGCATCAATCAAGTCATCAGGCATATTTATACGCGTCTCTCACGGATGAAAAGGTAGAACGTCTGTTCCAGGAATGATCTGCTCCTATGTCAATTGCACTTCCTCCATTATCGCGGAACACCTTTTAAAAAGGGCACAACACGAATGAAAAGCTGAAAGCTCTTAACACCTCCGCGCTCTACCAGGGTCGTTTTATTAGACTGGTAAATTTGAAAATTTATGGCGACGTGAAAGATTAATTGGCTCCCCAAACATTCAACCGATTTCCCATAAGAATACCTGCCCACATCTCGCAGGTAGGAAGATATTCACTCCGCAGCACATATGAATAAATCAAACACCGCCATCCATCATAATCGGAGCTAGTAGTGGCACCAATCAAAAACACCTTGCTCTCTCGCACTGTTAATCTACGCCAGCGAAGCGTTTAAAGCCTGGCTGCTACAGAGTTCTAAGGATGGCAGGCATCACAGCAACTTCGGGAGAAATGTGAAAGTAAACTGAATCCTGTTATCGTAGGATTTTTCCCTTTTTTCCGCCCAACAGACACCCTCAAAGGTGCCACAATAAATTACGTCACTTTTATTATATGGCACATACATTATGACCGCATTATAACCGTGTTACTAAATTATTCAAACTGGAAAGCACAAGGAGACAAGCATACATCCTTCGGCCTGCAAAAAGGGTAGTGTACTTCTACCTAGAATAGGGCAGAGGCGATCAGATTCGGGCCAGAGCGAACGCAACCAAGCGAAAAGGAAAAAAAATCCAAACAAACAAATTTATGACTGTGTCCTTGTTGTATCCTGAGTCGTTATGAATTTATTATTTCAATGCCACATTACGCTTTGCCACGAATTTTTTGTGGCGCCGGGGGAGCCTCCGCCTACATCTGCGGACCCAGCAAGCAACTCGTGTAGCAAAACGCTTTTTTGCATCTTAGTCAGGAAGCGTGTTGACATCCTTTTTGTCAGGCAAACACAATCTCTTACTTAACCGAGAGATGGCACAGCCTGTCAGCGCGATACTGTAGTGGCAAACACTAAGTAGAGCGATGCTGGTGATGATGTAGAGACGGACTGAAGGAGCGCTATGGCGGATGATGCAAGAGTAACACTGATGGTGCCGGGGTCTGCACTGACAAGCAGCTACCCAATCCTCTTCTATAATGACGATGGATGACACCGAAAAGGATGTAGTTCCAGGGGATGATTTAATGCCTGGATGTGCATATAAATGGCATCGTTTTATGGCAACGAATGGGATGAAGTATTGTTCTCTATTAAGGGGTGCATTCTGATTAGAAGACGACGCAAATGAAAACATGTTTGATGTCAGCATAAGGAATTTACATTAGTTAAGGATACATATGAATGCAGACTGCATATGGTGCTTGCGGGAATTGGTTGACGCATTTTGTCTTGCTGGGCCCGAGTTAATGTACCACGAAATCACTAGAGGGTGGACTGGGTGATGGAACCACCAAGCGTAAAACTCCTTTTATTGCAATGAAGCTAATTAACTAATTAATTGCTGTCCCCTTTCAAGATTCACAGAAGTGAATGAACTTTTCATTAATTAATAAATAGATATCCACATGACATTACATATTATATTGTATATTCCCATGTACATCTGGCGGGCTTACGATTTAACTACCTTTAAATACATCTATACCAGAAGGACGAAAAGAACTTATTTAGGAACCATTTCATTAATTAGATAGATAATTTTGCGAGTGCAGAATGACACATTTTGTAAAAATTTCCCTGAAAGAAAGTACTTCAGGTCACTTAATATATAAAGAAAATTGCCTGGGGGATAATAGCTTTTGGTTTTATTAAGAGTAAATTAATACTGACAAAAGCAACCATTGTGTATATCAGCTGAGTTGACTCCATAAATAAGGAAGCGATGCATAAAGAGGTGTCAGGGCGTAGAGACAATCAGCAACCAAATTCGATCTCCTAATGAAGGTCACTGCGTTTAAGTTCGAGCTTCAAACCTGTATTTCTGTCCAAATAGCCACTTATTAAACAAGGGGCAGCCTTGATCCTCAATGCCAGAAAGCGCAGCATACATCAAAATGGAAATGTCGCCGCCTTATATACGATATTAGTAATTCTTACACAAATTATTTGCTTTCTGACGACATGTAGGTTTCGTTAGTTGAATTTCAAATAATTATTTGTTAGTTAATCTTGCGTCAAATAATTATTTGTTAATAATTTTTTGGGTATATGTCAAAACAAACAACATCCATCAATTTTTATTGACGGTAAAGTGCTCTGATCACAGTCTCTACTGATCACAGATCAGCCGCTATTTTTTTATTAAGTAATAGAATTATGGAAGAGATAAAAAATAGCCATCTCTTATTTTGGTGCTGTGCTGAAGTTTGAAGTTGGAGAAAGAAAAAGCCTGGTAAGCCGCGAACGCCAAATGACTAAGAATACAAAGATGTAAGTGTCCGTAAATTAATTATTTTGAGAAGGAACTGATTTCTATGAAACTTTGCGCGATGTACAGTATGTATGTTCTATGATACTGCTAAGAGGAAAATTTGCACCTTGGGTAGGTGTGGAGAAAGATTGTAGCCAAACTTTGTAACGCGCGGACCGATTTGGATTATTTTCCATTGCTACTTTCAGAAACATTTAAGTCCAAGGGTGAACCTAACTTCATTACGCGTGCACCGATTTTACTGGTTTTGATTCAGTTCTAGAGAATACCTTAATTGGGCCATTCCACACGAGTATTTTTGCAGCTGTTGTCAAACCGGTTTTATGGAGAAGAGGTAACAGAAGCAAAGAGGTATTTCTACAAAGAAATATGGAGAGATATGTGCATTAAAATAAAAACCTATTTCATTTGTTATTACGCAATAATTCAATCAGAGCACAATTTTTCTGGTTTGTAGGGGTCAGAAATATTTCGTGGAACCCATGATTTCATTGTTGTTTGGCTCTTGAGTAAGTGGGTAAAAAAATCAAAATTAAAAGCAATACACAGTACATACCCTATTCATAGCCTCTTATTCGCATGCACAGCTTACTCTAAATACAGGCCCGGAAGCTGACACGAACAGCTGAGCATTGGTGGTGTAAACAAATCAAAACTTTCTACAGTAAATTATAGAAAAAGCTTGGGGAATTTTCCTTTTTCGTAGTATTTCTCGCAGTATTCGTAAAGTCTCAACTTGGAATTTACTTGACGTGAACCTACAAATGTTCTGAACATGTCAACACGATAACAAAATTTCTTAATTACAATTTACATGTGCTTTAATGGAAATACTCTCTCTTGTGTTCGTTTTGTTGAAGTATTGAGGTTAGAATGCGTCAATGACATCATCGTTTCTCTTCAGTTTTGGTTAAGACAGTGTGCAGTTTTATATATGTGAAAGGATGATTAACCAATCCTTTCACATATATAAAACTGCACAAAACTGGTACAAAAATTAGTTAAATAATGACTACACGCTTGGTGGTAAAATTACCACACTGTCATGCTTTCCGGGCTTGTATTTATAGTAGGCTGTGTCGCATGTAGATTTGACAACTGCAGAAAGAATACTGGTGTGGAATGGCCCATTGATAACAACTTTGTACCTAGAATGAGGAAAGAGAAAGGATTAAGGAGTCGCATTACGTCGTAACGTTTTCTGCCGATTTGAATATTTCTTTTTTGCTATATCAGAACTATGGAAAAAATTTTGTATCTTGGGTGAGGGTATGGAAAGAGAGCTTAATTTTAGCTTAGAATGTGTGTCCGGATTTGGATGATTCTGTTTTCTTTGGATAGATGACACTACATCAGGAAAAATTGCAATTTATTTGTTTACCACGAGCAGAACTTTTCGAGTAGGTAGGTATATGTATCTCTCTCTCTCCCTCTGTACTTCTCGTAACCTCTTGTCGGGCATGGGGTGGGAGAAATACTTCGCACGATTCGAGACAACGATTACAAGTGGACCGACAATTTAAAGTGGATTCCGAAAATCGACATTTTTCTTCAACCCTTATGATCTTTTTATCGAAATATGTTGTCAGCAGAAAATAACCATGGGTCGCCGCGGGTGGGATTCGAACCTGGGACCTCTGAAAAAATGAAAAATAAAATATTTTTTAAAAACAAGATTGCATCGTGCTGTGACACTACAACTAAAGATACTAAATATTTCCAGCACGTGAGGTCATAAGAAAGGTAGATTTATACATGTTTCGCATTGTAGGTATATTGGTTATTGTATACTTCAAAATGTCGTGACAGACATAAAATTATATAATAGTTTATGCTTTTTACGGCTTTTCCTGAAATGGATTCAATTTTTTTAAGGCCTTTTTTAATTGATTCGCTTGACGTTTTTTTATGTATCTATCAAAATATCCTTTACTCCTCATTTCCTGCATATGTGCGATTGATTAATTTGATTCCATTACACTTTGCCCAAGAGCTTTTATTTTCTAAATTGGTAGGTGTCTAGAATAGCACGTGGAAGTAATCTCATAGAGAAGTGAGCTGAAATGGGTTTATGTGGTTTACTGTGAGCTGAAATGGGTTTACGTTTACTAGTTGAAAGTTGTCAATCTGCGGTCACGGCGGGGTCCCCGGCAAGTAAAGTTCGAAAGGCATTGTAGTAATATTTTTTTTTGAAGTGATTTGGTGTATTTTGGCCCCACATTAACGTAGGTATTCAGTTCTCTAATTTTAAGGACAGGATGTAAGCACCAGGCTTATGTAATGTACTAAACTTGAGTATAATATCTCTGCTACTTTAAAATTTTTAATATTCAAAGTTCATTGATTTCATCACTCACTCATTGATGATTATCAAAACGTTTAGGGTACTTCCCCTAGTCTTTAAAAGCTGAACTTCGGTACACAGGCTAGGTTAAGCATAACGGTAACGATAAAATTCAACTTTTGTCCTTAACATTTTTGAGCACACAAGTTCCGTCACCAGGTCGAGCTCGAAAGGCAACGCGGTACCTTTTTTCTGAGTTTGTCTAATAAATGTTGACTTTAATATAATCAAAGCTCAAAAATATACTATTGTCGCTAACTTTATGTTAACTAGAGGTTCAAAAAGGTTTAGTTACCAAGCACATATATTATTTTTCGGTACATAGGTTCGATGAATTATGCGACTCTTCTCAAAATGTATCATTTATCTGTATTTTTTCTAGGAAGTGGTTCCGATAGAACCAGGGTACCAATAATTCTAATTTTGTACAGAACTTCATTGACTAAGTAAATGTTGTTGATGACGCTTGTTCCAAATTTTGGCTGGGGTGGTAAATTTTCGAGGTTTGTTAGTGATTCTTTATTTATTTTAACGGATTTAATTAAAAATCCCACGCGCTACTCGTTTAAATAGTTGCGAGATCCAAAAAGCCTTAAAACTTAAATAAGATGGCGTAAACAAAAACTCTTAAAAAGAAGTCGGTGCGAAATTCAAAATATATTGAAAGATTCAGAAAATTATGGTCAGCGCTCTGCCTGCCTTATCGCATATAACGAATTCCAATTCTATGCATATGATGCCAAAATGTTCTCAAAATTGGTCTCAAAATTGTGGAAGATATTTAATATTTAAGGGAGACTTCCGCCTTTATCTCTTTCTGGTTTCTTTAACCATTTGTGGGGGCATAGATCTTCTCCATGTGTTGCGCGGTCGTCCAATTCGGCGTCCTTCTTGGATTCCGTCTTGGTCTGTAAGTCTGTGTAGGTCTTCGTTGGTAATGGCCAAGGATGCGCCAGAGACACCGGTTGACAGAGGCTTGTTGCTTTGATGGTATTTGACAGGTCACTTTCAGCCATACAACAGAACAGACTTTATGTTCGACTAGAAGATCCGGATGTTATTATCTAGATCTAGAGATGTTATTATTGCGCCAGATCTCAGCAAGAGTATTAAATGCAATTTGAGCCTTATTGATGCAAGCCGTTTTGTTTCTTGGAGTTCAAGCTCATAAGTTTGGTTTTAGCAGCATTTATCTTAAGCCCTTCTCTGTTCAGGATTTCAGACATTTGGGCTACATAACTTTGTTTGTTGGATAAGAGACATACATCGTCAGCATAGGCCAGGTGCGTAAGGTCGTTAAAGAGTTGCCATCTAATCCCTTGCGATAGGTAGCCGTCTATGGCGTCATTAATAACGATCAGGAAAAGCAGAGGTGACAGTATGCACCCTTGTTTCACTCCATTCAGTACTTGGAAGGGCTTCGACAGTTTACCCTTGTATAGGACGTGACATTAATCTCCTTAGTAGGACTTCTGGATGATGGTTATAATTTTTTCTGTGATGCTTTTCCTACGTTAAGCTGCGCATATATATTTTCGCAATCAACGCTGTCAAACGCCTTCTCAAATCGACGAACATTAGAAGTAGAGGGGACCTCCGTTCGGCGGATTGTTCCATGATAACTCGGAGGGTGTTGATGTGATCACTGCAAGAGAAATCCTCACGAAAGCCTGCCTGTTTTTCACTAAGAGTGTGCAAGGTTATATTCTTCATTCGCATTATGGATGCATTTTGGAAATCTTAACAATTACGCCTGATTTCCATTCACTGGGAGAGGTCTCGGTTTCCCAACATTCCTGGATTAGGGGGAGAAGAATATGAGCTGCAGCAGCGTGATCCGCCTTAAGTAGTTTCACTGGTATTCCATCAATCCCTAGGGTCTTAGCAAGGTACAACGACTTAATTGCTTCAGTGAACTCCAATCTTGTCGGAGTTCTGTTGTTAATGTTGGTCGCAACCGGTGAAGAGGTATTCGACGGTCCAAAGTTGTTGTTTAGGACTTCAGTAAAATATTGTTTCCACTTCCGCAGGTTATGTTCCTCAGTGACAAAAAGGGATGAATTAGTATCTCTTACAAGATGTGCTATTGTAAAAGTCTTTCCTGCTAGTTTTTTGGATATCTCCACTATCTTCACTATAGCCAAAGGTCGTCATCAAAAAATCAGTTCGAGGTATCCAAAGTGCACTAGCCGTTTCGTGAGTTTGTATGGTTTTTCAGATAAGCGGGTTACAAGCCTACCTATCCTATCCCAAAAGAAGGGCTGCTCCTTAAGGCGTCCTGGGAGTCAATGAGAGTATATTTGTATAGCGCGTAGGCACTCTCTAAGCCGATGTGCACTGACTGGTGCGTGGGTTTCCCTCCTCCTTTCTCAACCGGGCTAGGGACCGGCTATGGCGGAGTTCTACTTGGATACATTTGAGAAAATCGATTGTTTTTTGGTATAAATTATCCTGAAAAAGGATTTTTTGAAATTTGATCATTTTCGGTACTTCAAACTCGTTTTTTTCGAAAACACATTTTGAAACGGCTCACACTTTGCTAACCACTGCATTTGACCGACTTGAAAATTTGCCCAGATATTCGGAAAACATGAAAACACAGAATGACGTACAATTTTTTCGATAACTTAAATTTGTAATTTTTTATTAAGTAATTAATAAATGAAACGGACTTCCGTTGAATATCTGGGTAAAAGGGAATCGTTTCCCTTCAGGACCTTACTTTAATAGTACAAAACAGTTTACAAAATTGAGCTTGTTTAGGTAACGAAATTTACAACATGAGTGCATTATTTTAATATTTGCTATAATTTTAGCTCTCTTCTTTGAATTATCGTACAAATATTACAGTGAAATACAATAATGCAAACATATTCATGGTCAAATTTCCGGTATTGCATTACCTTTGTGGTTTTCAAACTGAGTTAATCATCCATCATTATTGGTATCTTTTATAGTAGCAAAAGCCCACTTCCTGGCTTCCACGTAAAATTACAAAATTGCCTTTTTTTCTATTGAATTAATTCCTGAATCGTTTTCATTTGCAAGTACAAAAGTTGGGTTCCCGGAAACACCATAAAATGGAAGTGTTCAGCTGTAATAGCCAAACAAAGGAGTTGACCGCAACCAAAAATAGATAAAGATAAAGACTTTTTGAAAGGGAAAAAATCCCGGCAAAGAATTCATTAAATGCATGAGTGGTAATCGTGAATTGATTGATTCGTAATGGATTTCTTTTACAAAGGATTAATTAACATTTTCTAGCAAAGAAAAATGCCAAAAGTGGCGCAATCAAAGGATAAGTGATGTAAAGCGCAAGGACATTGAGAGAGTGTGGGTGCAATTTAATGTATTTTTTTTAAATTTATATTTAAAAAATCGTCAATTTAAAGAAGCTGTTTTTTGTGAAAAAAGTCCAAAAAAGTATATATGTATCTGACAGATAGTATATTGGTAAGTGTTACTACTACTGGCTGGTGGCGACGTCCAGAAACGCGGGTATATTTATTTTTGTGTGAGCTTTCCTGCACCGCAACTCTTAAAATATGATATATGAAAATATTAGTGTTTTTTTTTACAAATATCTCAGATGAAGATTGCTTATGCTGTTATGCACTTATAGCGGTTTATTAAGTTGTCCTGGTCCACTGATAATAATTACTTGCCTCTTGGAGGTTTCAACTAGGTGTCAGCGGCGTCTACGATTGCGATTACGTATATATATTTTTCATTTTTACTTTTTAGAAATCTTAAGTGATATTAGGTTAGGATAATAGGTTTAAACTCAAATGCCCCAGAAGAAAATACAGCCGAGAAAAGGCAGAGAGGTTGAAAAGGGTCGATCGGGATAGGTTACTTCGATCCCAAATATGTACATTAAATTCAACGTCTCTGGAGTTCTTTCTTTGGTTTAGGTATAAAATAATATTGTAACGTATATGGGGCTCTCCGGGCTTGACACTTATTTTCAACCACAAACTATCCAGGCTGCCATCCAGCCCTTTTTATACTGCTCAGATAAGTTCTAGATGTTTCTGTTATACATTTGCAACTCACTTATTCACCATAGGATCGACTCATCCATGACTTCCATCATTTGACATTTCCTTTCCTTGATTTTTCGCCTCTTGTGACATGCGGCTTACACAGCTATTATTTCCGTTTTCATGGCCAACCTGGTTCACGTTACACCGCCCGCTTCATAAAACTGTTCGCTCTGAACAGTTTTTCCACCATGATATGGACAATATTTCCCCCAACCTTAATTCCTTTCCTGCATACCCTTTAGCATCATAGGCCATCCCCTGAGGTTTGCCAATATCATATAAAAAAAAAAAAACATTTTCTACGGTCTTCCTGTCGTTCTTCTCTTTCGATGAATTTCTGCTTACATCGACTTTTGTACTTCCTGGCAACTGCTCCTTAGATTTTAACTGTTTCACAGCACCAGCATCTATACTTTCGACGGAGCTCTACAGCTCCAATGTTCCTTCTCGTACATTTCTTAATTTTTCTGCACTTTTCACAACCAGATCCAGAGATCGTGATGCCATTTTCCAGATAGTCCGATCTTCTTCTCTCTCTGCAACCTCTTCAGAGATGGCCTTTTTTGTTGCACGTCCAACATTTAAAACGACTCCTCTTTTCCGATGCATTGACCCGGCAGCAGGTATCTTCTATTTCGTTTACGTCTCTCAGGCGGACGGGACTTCTTGAGACTTGTTTTACTGCGTCAACGCTTATCTTGAAACATCGTTGAAATAATTCTGAATAAAACAAGTAGAGGCCAAGTATGTCAGCCTTTCTATATCTGCACATAACTCCTGTCGCTTCAGGCTTCTGAGTGCGACTCTGTAGCTAAAGACGGTAGACTTCTTGAATTTTTTTGATAAATTTTATGTTCTCCAGTTTATTTCTGATTTCTTTAAAATTGTCCTCTATTATTCTTCAGACCTCAGTTCTCCCATTTTCTTCTCCATGTGGCTTTAGAGATTGACCTTGATAGAGTTTCCTATGTCCTGCAGTTCCTTCTCTTTCTGAGTTTGAAGCTGTTTTTGTCCAGAATTTTCAATATCAGGTTTGACTTCTACAACGGAGACATTAAGTTCGGCTATACCGATGATGGTTATTCTGAAAGAGGTTACTTGTCCTTGCTTTGAACTAAAGCTTCATAGAACCGAACCATTCACTGCCGTGGGCGAAAAAGGGTGAAGATTGTTATTAACGCATAGACCAAGAAGGAATTCTGGAAACGGTGGAACAAAATGGATCCCTGCAGATAGGCTGGAATTCAAGTATCGACGCAGGGAACCGGGGGTAGCGGCGAAAGTAGGTTCGGAGGGGACGAAAAATGACCCGCTCCTATGTGGTTTGTTTCGGCAATCCCCAGAGAACCATTTTTATTGAATAAGAATCTCACTCTACCGGAGGGCACGGGCTGTCTGGTGTCTTTTGGAAGATTTTTACCTCTTCCGCTAAAAAGAAGACTTCAACTCTTCCGTCCATCCGCCAGTAACATATATATCTAAGTAGTAAGTAATAATTATTAAATTATTAAAGACTCATTCGCCATTTAGTACAGAATAAAAAACATTTCATTTGCAGCCCTTTATTTAAAAAAAGGTTTTCTTGCTGCTTCAAAATTGCCTAATGCACGAAAATATTCCCTTTAAGATCCTTTTTTCACCTATCTGATGGCTGAGACTTAAAATGACATATCTAAGAGGTCAAAAACTAATCAGAGAAAAAATACCTGCCAAAGGGACTCAAATACTTAACTGCTTTAACTTTGTATTACTTCTTGCAGTTATGCCGTTTTTGCCGGAGTTTGTCTCTAATTCGTTTTTGCCCGGAAACTCACGCGGTTCGCTTCTGCGCGGAACATTTTCTAAGCCACTTTTGCTCGGACCTTGTAGATAGGTCATTTTTACTCTCAGCCTGTTGTTTTATTCGGGAAATGTTTCCTTTAAGGTTCCAGAGATGTGAAAAAGGTTCCATCATTTCCAGGATCCATTTTTTTACCCACTTTTTAAAGTCCTATTGATTGAAACTTTAGGAGGTCATGAAGTTATGGTGGCAATATAATATTCTGGTGTTGAATTTTAGAAGTGCGGGGTGGGGTGGGATACCCCTAATTTCGGTACACGTGGACCGATTTGGATGGCTTTTTATAGAGTTTGTTCCCTCCCTGATTCTATGGAAAACATTTTGCGACAAGGTTGTGGCGGGGATCTAGCAGCGGAGTCTATATTTTCATAGAGCTTTAATTAACTAATATCTCAAACTTTTTATGTTAATGTAATTATTCTAATTAAGCAATAAATAATAAACAATAATAAAGAACAGGGGCCTGAATAGAATGTTATTGTCACTTACTTTTTTGTGGTATTATTATTATTTTTAATTTTCGTTCATAATATCAATATTCGTCATACTGGAAAGTTAGTCGTGTAATCCTCAAGGGTCCCACCATAGTCTTCACCTAGTTTTATTAAACAAAACAACGACACAACGTGACACTAGTTTCTTTTCTCTGTCAAATAAACCTGAAAGATAAGCAATAATTTTCGGTAATTATCGAAAAGGTTTAAACACATTTGACGGCATTGTATAATATTACTTCACTTATGAAACAAGATGTATCTTAGTCAGCTCGTCTTTAATTATGTCTTTGTGGATACTACTATCCGTCGCGTGCAGTCCGTTATTGATCTTGCTGTGAAGCTAGACAAAAAGCTCGATTTCACTCTGCACATAAACTGTGTTGTGTCTAGGAGTAATTTAGTTCTGGGTTATTTCAAGCGGTGGTCAAGGGAGTTTTCTGATCGGCAGACCTTAATTCACTAATATTTTTCTTTGATAAGACCAATTCCCGAGAATGCATCTCAGAAGTGGTCACTTTGCTATGCTCTTCATTCTAGACGCAACGAGTCGGTACAGCGGAACTTTGTTAGGTTCGCACTAAGAGGCCTACCGTGGAATCATCCATTAAAGGTTCCTCCTTATGAGCATCGCCTTCAATTCCTAAATATGCACTCTTTAGAGGTACTACGCAGAGTTGCTGACCTGGTCTTTATTCACCAGCTTTTTAACTCGAACATAGATTCTCGTGCACTCGCGGGTAAGGTTTCTTATAGACATACCCCGTATAGCTTTAGGAGACTGCCTTCACTACATGTCGTTCACTCTCGGTCTAACTATGATATGCATGAGCCTAGGCCCGTAGAGACAAAATTCGGACCCGGGGGGTACCACATACGGGCCCCCGCGAAATGAATTTCGGACCTAGGACTAAGCGTTTACGGGTCCATATACAATCGAATGAGTGACTTCCAATTTAAAATCTGCCTACAATCTATTCCAAAAAGATTGTCAGTACACGCTCTTATGGAATATTGCTGTCTACTTTATTTTCCCATCATTTTCATATGCCTCCATCCCTCTTCCTCAGCACGCTGTTGCCACGATTTCAACTCAGAACATTTGCTGATTTTTCCTTTTTGCCTACTGCTAAAAGATATAATCTGGCTACGCTAAATGTACTTTCCGACCATTCCAGTCACTCGAATTCGTATTGCACTGGAGAACTTCGCTTGTAAAACCACCTACCACCCACCACTGAGTGCGGTCGGTCGATCAACAGCATCTGGCTGCTGACAGAATCAGTGCCTCTTGGTTTATCGTCCAAGCAAGATCGAAAGGATGGCTGTAAACGGTTTTTAGCGAGTTTGGGAAATTTGTCATCATAACTTCTCATTTATCATGTGTTGCCAATCTTTTTGGAACAGGGTATAGTATATTACACTTTTTCGATCGTGAAACATTTTTTTATATATATAATTAAAATGGAAAAATTTTTCTGTTGATGACTTAGATGACGGGGCCCCTTTTGGAAGCCCGGGCCCGGGTGGTTACCCCCTTCGCCCCCCTCTCGACGGCCCTGCATGAGCCAATTAATCTCATGTGTAGAGCTGTGAATATGTGCACTTTTTTCAACCTAACCCTTACTAAAGATTCGCTGAAACGATCTCTGTTCTCTGTGAAGTCCTGATTTTTATGTTGTGCGTAGTCTAAATTTGATTATTTATGTTTGTTGCATGTCGGTGTAGGAGCCTCATTCACCTCAATATATTCTATATTCGGGTGAATAGGTGAACTGATTTGAGGCTCCTGCTTGAGAAGCACGCCTTCTGAGTTAGAAGGGTTAATTCTATATTTCTTAATAAATATTTAACATATGCATATTTCCCAATTTTGAAAGAAGAGATCCGCGGCAAAAGGTAGTTTCAGTTGCAATTGTAATAATATTGGTAGTGGCTTCAAATTAACAGAACTGTACAATTTTGATGACGATTATGTTAACTTAGGAACTGCACTTAAATTTTCATTACACTACTGGTAATGGTAATCATAACCAACAACTCCCGTAAAAGAATTAGATTTCACACTTATTTTTCAGATTACAAAATTATTTGCGATTTCTTTAAAGGATTTAAAAATTAATCAATAATGATTCCTCAGAAATATGTCGCAGTTAACTCAGGATCATTCAGAAATGACTGAATTACTACTCGCATTGACCTGCATATATTATTTAAAGCTTAGCTTACGTAAGCAAGAATTCACTTTATTTTCAGCTAATAGGCTATTCCTGGACTATATTCCAGCACTTTAGTTTCAAATCAAATCAAATCAAATTTATTACGAGAATTGTACACAAGATGTATCAATCTGATATCGTACATTTACATATGGATCTAATGAATACAATAGTAATGCGTATAGAGTAATTAATTCGTATTTTAAAAGTAACAATTTTTAGAATATGAAATATATCTAACCAAGAAACATTTTCCTCATGGAAGTCTTGATATATGAAGCATCTGATTTTCGAGCTTGTCTCGCCTGTTTCGTTTTGAGATTTGCACGCAGTTCCTGCCGTCGTGACCTGACGTCGGGCGCATGACTTTGTACGAAAATGTCGGAAAAAGAGACAAAATATAAAAAAAATCACCAGGGATATTCTTAACCAATCAAATAATCAATTTCTGTAACAAAAAAAAATTCGTGTTTTTCACTTAAGATTATAAACTGTTGTTATGCCTTAAGGGGGTGGTCTGGGTTTATTTTTTGAAAAAATTCGATTTTGTCGGAGATTCGATTAGGTCGGAGATCCCCAGAAATATGTATATAAGGCGATACAATGGAAGGTTCGTGAGCGCGTACAGCCGGTGTTTCGGCACTTTAACGCGTTTTTCTCGAAACAACGTTTTTTCACCTAGTTGACACGATTTTGAAAAAACTATTTAACCGATTGAGCTGAAATTTTCAGGGATTATTCAGCATATTTATAGTTTCAGCCTGAACTAGAATCATAAATATTTATTAATTTTTAACCCTTTTTTTAAACAATTTTAGTCGCAAAAAAAGGCTCAAAAATTTCAAAAGTCCGCCATTTTGTTTTTTTTTTACGAAAATGTTCAATTCTGGTTCAGACTATAGCCACTTACTTATATTTTAATATCCCGTTTGAATTTTTTGTTTCAGACGTTCCTGACCCGAGATATCTTGTCAACCAGTTTTTTACAGGGTTCTCTTATGACCACCATTTTATTTCCATAAATTAAAAAAAAAAAATTTTACATTTTTTTCATGTAGTTTAATATATATAATTTATTGGGATATGGCTATTCAAAAAAATTGATCTTTCTAGCTTATTTTTTTAAACCTCCTTTTAGAAGGAAGCAAAATTAATCGACAATCGAATTTTTAAATTTAGAGGTCTACAATTCTTCAGCAAGTGTCAACAGGGCATCCTTAAAATCAATTGGCTGGGGGTCATTACCAATGAAGACCTATATAGACTCACAGGCGGGATAGTCTAAAGACGAAAATGCTAGTAGATAGGCTAGACACTGAGAAGAGCCAAACAACATCGCTCAAGAGGCTCTCAGACACAAATCCAAAGAAGACGCCGAATTGCATGACGAAAATGTCAATTCTTATAACTTTCGCTAAGTGTCGTATGTCTGAGTCCTTGACACATCTCTTATTTTCTTAATAATCTTACTCTACTAAGAGGCGGTTATATTTTTTTAATACGAAAATTAGGCAAGACATGTCCGTATGCGACCCACTATATTCCCTAGAGGAATGCAAAGATAAAAAGGAAAAACATATAAATCGTGTACCTGCAAAAGTAGACTTTTCAAAAAATTAAAAATTTTGGGAAAAGCTCATCTGTCACACAGAGCCAAAATCAGATTTGATAATAAAATAGTTATTAAAAAAAAGTTGAACCGACTTCACAAAAAGCGCTAAAAAGAATAAATAAATTTTCATTTTATATCGATTACGACATTTTGAAATCGGTGCAAATCAAACAAACCAAACAACTACAACAAAATTATTTTATCGTTCTTTCTTATGATCCAGTGAGCTGAAACGTTCAGGTAGTATTATGTATTATTTTTAATTGTGGTTCTGTAGTTGTTTTATTTGTTTAATTTGCACCATGTGTCGTAATCGATATAAAATGTGTCGTAATCGATATAAAATAAAAAATTATTTTATGCTTTTTAGCGCTTTTTGTGAAGTCGGTCCACCTTTTAATTTTTCACTTTTTAGTGTCTTCTACTCAATACAACGAAAAAAGAACCATCCAAATCGGTGCGTTAAACAGTTAGGTTTAACCCCATACTCTACCACCATCTCACTAATTTTTTTTCTCGTAGTTTCAATCAAGGAACATACTCTACCGAACAGAAAAATAATCATCGAAATCGGTCCACGCGTTACGAAGTTAGACTATCCCTCCCCCACCATCACCGTAGGACCAAATTATCCTCCTATTACAACAGCAAAGCACCCATCTAAATCGGTCCACGCGTTACAAAGTTAGGTTCCACCCCTCCAACCCCCCCCCCCCCCAACATTTTTTTCTCGCAGTATCAACCAGGGAGCATACTCTACCCAACAGAAAAAGAATTATCCAAATCGGTCCGCACGTTACCAAGTTAGATTACCCTCCCCCTCCCTCACCTCCACCCTAGGCCAAATTTGTTTCTCCTATTAGCAATGGGGATCATACTCTGACAAAAAAAATAAACCATCCAAATCGGTCCACGCGTAACAAAGTTAGTTTTCACCCCCACCCCCACTACTACCAACCCACCAACAATTTTTTTTGACATGGTACCCAACAAAAAAAGGATCATCAAAATCGTTCGACGCGTTACGAAGTTATGCCCGGTCAGACATAAAAAAAATTAGAACCTCTTTGGTTATGTCTTTCAGTATGCAATTTATTGTGATGAGTTATCCTTGGGGAGGGGTTCTAAGTTTTTTGTTTTTTGATGGCCAGCTATGCAGCTCCTTTTGAAAACAATATGAACCTAAAATACCTTGATTTGCTGGTGCCTTTTAAGCTTAGATTTGGCCAGTTTTGAAACATTTTCATGTTCTCAAGTGGCAGAAGAGATCAAATGGAAGCAAATTAACCTGGAAATTATTTTTCATCTAAATTGCCCAGCTATTAAATAATGTACTCCATACTATGTTTATGCTAAATGAAGTATTTGTTCTAAAATGAAGTTTAAAAGGACCTAATATAAATGAAGTAATGAGATTGGTCAGTATTGCTAACCCAACTTGAATTCATGTAATTCGTTTTTTCCGAAACCAAAACTACTTTAACATCATAAACGACATTCACTAAAAGGGCTTACCAACATGTCAATGGCGCGTAATAACCGCCGGACAAATTGTTAACTGCATTTGACGCATTATACCCTTTAATTTGTCAATTAGTCAAATCAATAGAAGTGTAATTGTGTGTGTGTGCAAAGCCTATAATTTACTTAAACTGCTCAACGTTGAATCTCCTGGAGTTTCCCCAGCTAGGTTGACATGGACCCAACTACGGATTTGGCGTCCATTCACATATCTATACAAACAACACGTCATTCGGATGATTGGAATAGCATTCAATTAGCACCCGGCCTTCTGAATGGATTTGGTAGCTAGGAACTGGACCAGGGTGAAGGCATGCTAATACGCACGCAATTTATCCCGGAATATTTGACTGTTGGGTTGCAATGCTTAGAGGGAAAAATCTAAAAGTCCTATGGTAGACTAGTCCAATTGCAGCTTAAATTGGCAGCTACCAAACTCTTTGTTCCGTACTAAAGTTGAATTCTGCTTTTTCCTAGCTAATTTTCAGGAACAGAAATAAAACCTGTTATATTCACCCAAGCAAAATAGCGCTCGTAAGGGAATTTCAGTTCGTTTCAATCGGTTTGAACTTGAAAGTAATGGAATTTTATTGAGTACAATTTTAATCCACAAAGATGAAAAAGGGGCTTCTTTATAACTCGTCCGTGCTGCAGTAAACGTTCAATGTTAATCGGATTGAGATGTAATGAGTGCTTCCCCCCAAAAACTTATAAAATTTTGAAAGGAGTAAATATTTTAAAAGGAAGCTTCACTCAAAAAGTGTTTGCTTAATTGAATAAGAAATCAACCACTTAAGAACCAAAGTGGATGTTTTGTGGTTCTTTGATGATATCTTCCCTTAAATATTTGAATGGAAATTTATGAAATACATCAGCTGGATCCAGGGGATGGAGCGTGCATGCCCCATAAAAAAAACTCATAAAAAATGTAATGTTAAGTGTTTGTCATTCGAAAAGTTTCCAAAAATTATTTTGAGCATTAAAACAAAAATGGTAGGATTTGAAGATATATTCGCAATGGCCTATCCTGTTTACTTTATATTCTCAGCACAAAGGCGAGAGCAAACTAATCAACAAAATTAAAAATCAAAATCATTATATCAAAATAGCATTATGAGAATAGTTGAAAAATTTTACCAAATTCACAAAAAGCGTTTAAAATATTAAAAATAATTAAGTTTACGCCATTTTGAAATAGGTGTGCAAATAAACAAACAAAACACCTACCCCTATACAGTGAGAAATATTCAACCTATGCAAACATATATTAATCCCTTATGATTTCGTGTGTTGAAATGTTTAGATATGCTATCTTTTATTGTGGGCAGGTAATTGTTTTGATTTAATTTTCACCGTATTAGTCATAAAACTAAATATTATTTTATACTTTTTAGCGCTTTCTGTAAACTCAGTTAAAATTATTTTTAAAAACATTTTAGTATCGTCAGATATGATACACGAAAAATGCTGGTCGTATAAACAAATATGAGAGTCAGCCTCGTTCTCCCATCCATAAGACCAATATGTTTATAATTAAACAAATGGAGTAAGATACTCTATTCAAACGCAAAGAATCCTCCAAATTGGGACACGCGTTACGAAGTTAGGCTTCCCCTTGCACCCTAACCAAAGGAACATATCTGAGAAGTCAGTGAAGAAAAGTAGTTAAAATCGATGCATGAAGTTATGTGCAAATCCCCTTTAGCACAACCCCACCTTAGTTTCACCTTCCCTTTTAGCCCATTATACTCCTAGCAATTAACAATTGTACTACTATTTGGCGGTACTACTGCCAAATAGTAGTACAATTGTTAATTGTAACGATGTAATAATTGGGGCAATAGCGAAGGATCCAAATCGATTCCTGCATTACAAAATTAAATCTTGCCACTCGCCATCCCAACTCTAAGTCCAATATCAATTAATAGGCAATTTTCATTAACTGAAAAGTTAGAAATTTTACCAAACATATTAATCGCTTAATCGAGGAAAGTGATTAACTGAAAACTTGAACTAATTGATTAACTGCATAGCCTTACTTTTGACTTGATATCTATGGGGGATATACTCTATACAACAGAAAAAGAATCATCCAAATTGGGTCTACGCGTTACGAAGTTGGTTCGCCTCTCCCCCGCCCAGCCCAAGGGCCGTATTTTTTTCATAGTAATAATGGACGGTATACTCTATATAAGAACGAAGTTAGGTTTTGCTCCTCCCCATCCTAATTCGACCCTATAATTCCAATATCAAAGCGTTATGAAGTTAGGCTACACCTTTCTTCACACTCGCCCTAGATCATAATTTACCCTCATAGTAGCAATCAGAGATCACACTCTATGCAGACATAAAAGGTGCACAAAACTATCGGTCCACGCGTTACGAAGTTAGATTAACCTTCAAACTCCCATACCTTTTTTCAAAATTGTTTTCTCATATTAGGAATGAGGGATTATACTATATACAACAAATTAAGAACCATCCAAATCGGCTAACGAGTTACCAAGTTAGGTTCAAGCTCCACCCCCTCCCGAACCCGCTACATTTGCGATTTGTTTCCGACATCATTATTTTGAGATTGTGTGGGGGGGGGGGGGAGGTGAGGACGCGTTAATAAGTCCTTTGAAACTGAATATCTCTTGACTGAAGAATTAAAATTATAAGGTCTCAGAAAATATATACATATCTATAGGAAGAAGGACGGATGAGCCGAACCTAATCACTATTTAGTTGGCTACAGAGAAGATACCTTTAGGTTGTTTTAAGAGATAACTGAGACTCAAGAAGAATTTGCTGAAAATTAAGTTGACATATAAAAAAAGGATTTTATTGCCAACCACGTCCTAGTCGGAAAAGCGAAAGCTTTAAAAGACTATTGAGATTTCTCTTAAAAAGATGAAATAGTAAACTATCTCAATAGGAACAGCGAACAACCTGGTGCCCGTTATTTTTTCTTCTTTCCCATAATGTTCTTTTAAAATTTTCTTTCGGTCGCTTAAACACCATACCAAGTCGCCATGTCATATAAAGCATCGATAAATCTAACTTTTAATTAAACAACAGAATTTTTCAAAGTAAACAAACACAAAAAAATATCAATTTTGTTATATAAAAACTTACAATCATGGAATTTTTTATGTTGAAGCTAATGGCCAGGGGACAGACCTATGATTCGTTAGCATGGCTTTGGCCCGAAGAGATTTCGGGTAAGAGGAATAAAAGAAATTGAATGTGTTGTTTTTGCTTTGCTGCAACCTAGACCATAGTCCAGAGATGGAATGAATTTGTATTGCAAATTAAAAACTCACTCAACCAATTGGTCCAATTACGGACTATAAAATCTGGTGTTGTTATGCAACTTTTCCTTTTCTTTATTTGGAGCACCAACTAGGCCATTATTATTTGACCACAGTATCCTTCACAAACTAGTACTTCTTGGGTTTTCTACAATCTTTGTCAACTTGGTGAAATCTTATACATGCTCTCTCCTCAATGAGTTCGCCTTCATGAATCCTACTCGGATGTTATCGAGATTACTTCTGGTATACTACAGGGTAGTCATATTGGTACGCATTTTAAATTATCGCCATTGTTCAATGTTAAATTCTGTTGTCGAAACCTTTTACAGATGGTGCACCATAAATCCCTTACCATTGGACGTTAACAAGTGCATGTCTATGTCCTTTTCGCGTAATTGTGTCCCCTCCACTAACATTGAACGTCATAATTTACGGATGATCTTTAAGCAGATTGGACAATAAGCATTTGGGTGTTTGAGTAAACTTACTCAATAGGGCGAATGCCGCGTTGGGCTTTATAAAAGGATGATCTAAAGAATTTAATGATTCGTACATTACGAAGTTTCGGGTTTGTGTTAGGCCAATTTTAGAATACATTAGCTTTGTTTGATACCCTTTTTAAAAGATTTGTTTTCTTACCTTGAGTTGACTAAATGTCACTGGTTCATATCCGGCACGAAGGACCACAAATATCCAATAAGCCATAAATTCGACTTAATTTAATTTCGACTAATAATTGACAAATTTATTTATTTTATTAAACTTAAAAAAATCAAATAATTATGGAGATTATTATAATGTCGAGAGAATGGAAGCCGAAATTAATGAACACAAAAATGAAAGTGAATTGATTTTTCAATTTTGCATTTTACTAATTTATTTTACATACAATTTTTCTTGTAATTTTATATTTTCTAGAATATTTATTCACTTTGATTCCTTTAATGGTGATCTTCACCAAGGAATTTTCACTTGGTCCGGTTCTACACCAACGCCTTTTACTGTTGCCACAATATTTTGACCTCGATACCTGCCTTCCCCACGTAGGAGATTATCAATTTCGGTGTCCTTGGGGTCTGTGCGGGTTCCAATCTAGAGCCTGTTGAGTGATGTTGTTTGCCCCTTTTAACAATGCGCCTTCGAATAATAATGTCTATCTCATATTTGCCTGTGAGTCTGTGTAGGTCTCGCCGATAATGACGTCCGGCCTATGGATGTTAAGAATTTGCCCTAGACACCGGTTGACAAAGGCTTGTAGCTTAAATGTAATTTAACAGTTCACTTTCCATGTTGAACAGTCGTACAACAGAACAGATTTTACATTCCATTCAAAGATTCGGAATTTTGTGCGTCTGAAGATGTTGCTATTGCGCCATATCTCAAAAAGAATATTAAATGCAACTCGAGCTTTGCTGGTTGGAGCCTGTATGCCTCAGTTCCACTATCTATGTTTACTATTACTATGCTACTACTACTACTACTACTATGCTACCACTACTACTACTATGCTACTGCAACTACTACTATGCTACTACTACTACTACTATGCTACCACTACTACTACTATGCTACTGCAACTACTACTATGCTACTACTAATATGCTTTCGATATAACAAAATTTATCTAATTGTTCTATTGTGTGCTGTTTAAGATAAATTACATCAAGTCTTTTAGCAGTCTGACTTAAGACCTGCCCTGCGACCTTCTCTAATCATGACTTGAGTCATTTGGCCCACATGACTATGTTTGTAAGAAGAGAAGACATAGCCCAGGTGTGGAAGGTATTTAAGAAGTTTCCCTCTGTGTTCAGTTTCTTAGTTATTGTCATCATTTGGTGGATGGTGTTTTGACTGTTAGAAAGGAGAAAAGCCTAAATAGACACGGAGATATGAAAAAGGTTAAATTTTCTACTAATCATTTAATAGGCTGGCAAAGAAAACTGATGTGATCATTGTCTTCTACCATTTTACATGTGTCATTTGAAATATGGTTCGTTTCTTTTAATGAAAATTAGATTAGATTAATAACATACATCTCCCGATCCAATCTGAAAGCACCAAATTGGAGCAATGCAAGCATCGGCGCTCCTCTCGGTATGCAGCTTTGTATTTCGTTTCCATGTCCAGGGCTATGTATTGCCTGATGTTACTTGTAATGAACTTGTGCCACCACATAGGTTAGGAAATTAGCGTCCTTGTATACCAAAGAGCAGGTTTCACTGTCGACTAGCATCCCCGCTTTGGGAATGTTGCTTGTCTCTATATAATCTATGGTTATTTGTATGACGGTGACCTCTGGTACTAGGAACAATAATCCACCTAGATGCGAATGTGCAACGATAGTACGAACGATCTTTGAAAAGCGCAGCATTCAGATTGATTGGACTATTAACTGTTTTTCGGGTGCGTTAAGAAAATTTGGTTTAGAAGCAGGGAGTCGAAACGGGACCGAAACCTGTCATATTTCGGTTGTTTTAACCGGTCTTGATTTCGGTACCGAAATTAAAACCGAAATTTAAAGTGTACCGAAATAGAGCGACCGAAATGAAAAGGTCCCGAAATAAAAAGACCTTAAAAATATGTGACCGTAACCGCCAGACCGAAATTCAAAGCCGAAATTCAAAGACCGAAATTCAAAGACCGAAATTCAAAGACCGATTTAAATTGGCACCGACCGCGGAAGAAGTTATATGTCCGGTCTTGCGATTTTTCACTACCTTCATTTCATAGCATATTCGGTAAATGCCTTGATGAAGGGACCGTCTGTTGGAAGAGGGCGGATAGTGACTAGTGGAGAGGGGGGAGAGGGTGGGGGAGCGGAAGGGTGGAGAGGGGTTTGGAGGGGTGGCGAAGGGGAGGGGTAGGGGAAGGGGTGGGGAGGTGAGGTGAAGGGGAGTAAATGTCTAGATGAAGGGAGGGTGGTAGGGAGTAGAGAGGAGTTGGATGACTTCATTATATTATATAAAAATCCCAAGGACAGTAATTTAACTCTAACCCTAACGTTTCAGTTGTAACCGAAGCCGAAAATTTTATCTACGTGGTTTTTAACCGCAACCGAAAACTATATTTAACATTTCGGTTTTAACCGAAACCGAAACCGAAAATTATATTTCACATTTCGGTTTTAACCGAAACCGAAAATGAAATTTTACATTTCGGTTCTAACCGAAACCGAATTGAAGAAAATTAATTACGGTTAAGGTTGTTGCAATTGCGGTTTAAAAAACCCAATTTGATTTCGGTTGACCGTAACCGAATTATAATTTCGGTTGCGGTCCCATTTCGACTCCCTGTTTAGAAGGCTATCATTTATCGTCAGTCTGTTATTTATCTTCAATCTGTCGCACTCCTTAGTTGACGTTAGAGTTTAGCCCATTGATATGTGCTCTTAATGGTCTTTTTAAGGTTGAAGCCTTTAGCATTTCTCGTCTAGTAAGCCAGAAAACTCTTAAATCTGCGGGCATCTTGTATTTAACTTTGTTTAACTTTACTTCTTAGAACTTATCATTTCACTGGTTAACTGGTTGCTTCGAAAATAAGCCAACATTTCATTACCAGTAATATTTTCAAGCACCTTAGCCAGGTAATAGAGGAGTTTTCGGTTAACTCATTTAGAGCGCGAAAAATTTTGAGGAAAGCGGTCAAAAGTAGGGTGACCTTTTACTACTTTTATTCTGTAGGCTTTTCGCGCACTAAAATATTTAACATAAATCAGTGTTTTACTATTTAATAATATGCGCGATTTTAGACATTTACTTAAAATCTCATTCGGACCGGCAGAATTTGACTAAATAGAGAAACAAATTATTTTGGATAGGTGTAGGTATAACGGCTAGTTCAAACTGACTACAATAGCTGCGTTCCATTAAGCCATGCAGATAGTCCATTGAAAACGCGGAGGGGGGAGGCGGTGTCGGAAGAGAACACCGGTTCCAGACTAATTTTACTTTATGTTTTTTGGGTCGCTGATTACGAAAATCGGGTTCCCGCAGGGTTGCGTCACCCTTAAATATATCCCTTTTTGAGGGTTTTTCGCGATAATTTTAATAATAATCAAAAATAATCCAATGAAATACGCTTTTTTAAATATTTTTTTGAACAGGTGATTGGTTTATATCAAATCAAGCCAGATTTGATGATAAGGGATAATCCTAGAGAATTAAAACTACCCCTATATTGACTAAAAATTAAAAAAGTGCGCAAAAAATTTGTAAAATTGTTTTTTCATTTTTATGCTTTAAATTCGATTTAATGGGTATTGTTAAACAAAAATAAACTATTTTCTACCTTTAAGGGGGTAAAACTACCCCTTCATTACCCTATATTGACTGATATTTAAAAAAATTTATAAAAAATTAATAAAGAAGTTATTTTTTCAACCTTATGTTTCAAATTCGATTGAATGGGTATTGTCAAATACAAATAAGTTATTACTTAATAAAATTATAAATTAATTTTACTTCAAAACAAGTTAATTGCTATAAGCTTTGCAATTATTGAAGAAACAGATAAGCCCGCTTAAATATTCTTTTGGATTATGCTGTAAAGGTGGCGCGGAGAATATTATGATGCATTGATAAAACGGATAGCTTAAAAGGTTATATTGATTATGAAATGTCTCCTTTCCCAGCTGCAATTGTTGATGCCGTTGGTTTTCGTAAGACCCAAAATTCTAAACTGTGCAGTCTTTTTTAACTTATAGACAATTGTTCTGCATTATTTACTTCAAATTTGATGACTTTTATCGATGGTGGCTATATGCTTCATCGAGTAGTTTGGAAAGCAACAGATACTTTTCAAAGTATATTTGAAAAATATTATAAATATGTAGAAGCACACAAGCCATGTACTGTAGTTTTTGATGGCTAATACAAAAAGTTATGAAAGATCAAGGAGAGGGAGTAAACACCATTCTCCAATCATATTATTTCTTCCTGATAATGAAAAACAATGTGATGTTTCACAAGAAAATTTTCTAGGTAATATAGAAAATAAAAAACTTTTGATTAAACGGCTATCATCAATTTTACAATACAATGGGGTTGAGACTCTTCAGGCAAATGAAGATGCCGATATTCTTATTGTTACAACCGCAAAAGCAAAAGCAGCAGAATATGAGGCGGTTCAGATAATCGGAGAAGACATCGATCTTATAGTTTTGTTGACTCAATTTTGTGGGGAAAATTTAAATATTTATCTTACAAAGTTAGATAAAAAAAATGTAAGACCATATACAGCCCTAAAAGCTTTAAGTACGATAATTTAAAAAATATCGCTTTTATTCATGCATTTGGAGGCTGTGACACTAATTTTTTTTTCTATTTTCAGTCAATATAGGGTGATGTAGGGGTAGTTTTATTTTTAGTCAATATAGGGGTAGTTTTAACCCTCTAGGATTACCCCTTATCAACAAATTTGGCTTGATTTGATATAAATCAATCACCAGTACAAAAAAACGTATTTCTTTGGATTATTTTTGATTATTATTAAAATTATCGCGGAAAACTCTCAAAAAGGGGTGTTTTTTGCATTTTCATGGGTGACGCAACCATTTTAGGACTACTTCGAGCCGCTGTCAAGTTTGGCATTTCATAAATTGTACTTGCAGATTTTTGATGTGCTATGAAAAATATGATATATTATGCGATAAGTGCAGTAATTTTGGAAAAAGTTTTAACGTCTTTGATATTTACGGGAAGCCGATGCTTCTTTTTAAACACTTTTAATATTTGTGAAAAATGAAAACAGCGATAAAAGCACAAAAACCCTAGCCGAAAAACTCGGCGAAACTACGCCTATCTATGATCAAGTGTAGCTGTACTTGGATGTACGCCGGAGTACTCTGAATGGCCCAATGGAACGCAGCCAATATTCTACATAACTTTTCAAATTAAAATTTCTAGATTATGTCATTTAAGGCTTAAGTCAGATACATACTTGGGAATTCATGCGTTGAAGCATTGTGCGCACTTACAAAAATCCAAGTATGGATGGTCCTTTAGCAGGGACTCGCAAGTCAATGCGAGCATACATAACGCTATCGACTTGCTGTCGGTTAGGGGACACCACTCAAAGGCTAATTAAGGGGTTATATACAAAGTTGGGGCTCAAAAAATCGAAAATTTTTTGATTGCATATTGTGAAAGTATATACTTTCGAAAATATCTGTGTGAAATTTCATCCAGATCGGAGCACTAGATTTCAAATGACAGCCGTTCGCAGCGCGCTAGTTCCATCCATAAGCACTTGGCGTGCGGCGTCCAAAAACATTAAACGTGGTAATCTCGGAATAGAGTTTTTTGAAAAATACCGGAAAAATACCGGTGAACGTGATATCTCAAAAACTTTTCAACCGATTTTCATAATTTTTTTTTAAATTGTATACTTGAACGGTTCCTTTTTCATCTAAAAATTTTCGATTGCTTTCAATGAATTTTTGTTTAGTATTTTAAACACCTCAAAAATCGATTTTTTTTTCAACATGGCTTTTTTATTGGAAAAAAATTTTTTTTCGGAAACCGAACCGTTCAAGTGCACCACATTACATTTTTCTTCAATAATTTTTTTACTCTTTTGATTTCAGTTAAGCGGTTCGCCGTGGAGAGTGTTCACCGCAAGCCTCTGCAAAAAAAAAACGCGCTTCGGGGGAGGGGCCATAACTCCGACAATTTTTAATAATTTTTTATAATTCAACTTTTTTTTCTTCGATAGTACTACCAACAAATTGTCTTTCGCATTTTCTAATAAAATTTGCATATAAACCTTAAAAAAAATCACCAACTTAGCTCACTTTTTCCCCTCAACTTTGTATATAACCCCTTAAGTTACACACGTTCCCAATGTACTGCGACTGATAGTATGTATTTAGGTTTTCACGACGAGTGTGGTAAAGTATAATCGTTGAAAATTTTACCCGACTTTTACTGGTGCTGAATAAAACTAGGTGAGAACACAATTATGCCTTAAAAATTACCGGCAAAAGAAAAGAGAACACATGCGCTCTTTTGTACTTAGTCAATGCTTTCTAAAGTGTAAAGCCAGCTTAAGAAGATTATCTCGGAAACTCCCAAACAACTTGGATAGCGTAGTAAATTTTTAAGGAACAGCGCCGTAAAATCTACGTTACTCATAAAATATATTGTTTGATGTGGAAAATATTTCAATTTTCAATTTTTCCCGGAATAACCGGCAAATTTTACGGTTCTGCACCATGGTTTTCCGATACTGATGATGATGAAATCATTTTCTTCGTTTTTTAGACCTCACTTTCTGTGATTCTGAATTTTAGTTAAGCTTACCATTGCATGTTTCTGAATTTCGATGTTAATATTAATGATTTATTAACCTTCAATAAATCTGTTAACTATTGCGAGTGTCAATAAATTGTCAATTTAAGTAGAGACAGTTTATTTAATCGCTTTGGAACTGCACACATTCTGAAATACGAAGGCTTGTCCTCAGCACTTTACTTCATCGTTTTCACTACTAAGACAATCTTTACTTTAAGATTGCCTTAGTAGTGAAAACGATGAAGTGAAGTGCTGAGGACTAGCCTTCGTATTTCAGAATGTGTGCAGTTTTTTTTTGTTTTGTTTTTTATTAAAGTTGTATTTATTTGAATACTTACGGTGCTGTTCTGTAAAAATCAGGGCAACCTAATTACAACACGATTACAGTTGAAACCCGAATTTTCGTATAAAAATTTAGAAAATTCCAGAACTTTTCTCTCCGCGTACTAAAACTCCTATCAATGTTTACATTAACGTTTTCTTTATATTTTATGAAATGAAATATTATTCAACTTAAAGTGGCGATGGTAAAGGGAATTTGAAAGGTGAAATGAGACCAGGAAATACAACTCAAATAAACCAACACGTTACATAGTACAGTATCAGAGGAAATTTAGCAAGAAAGTAGTAATACATTTTCGGTTGAAAAAACGCTTTTCAGCTTACATATATACTTTAAAAGTTGGTCAAAATACCACTAATTCCAATACCTAGCAATTAAATTAAAATCCCTTAGCTGGCGATAAATTCAATTGGGCTGCTTAGCATAGGTATTGCGATACAGGTATTTTGCATACTAGAAGTGCCATCACCATACATAGTCTGTGATATTCCTAAAAAGGAACTGAATTGTTGGAAGAAGTGGAAGCAAACACATCACGCAACACATATGGTCATACTTGAAAGAACACAGTCTACAACGTCAGCTTATTGCCTCTATCTGCAGCTGGAAAAGCACGACAGACAAACAGATGCATAAATTCAAAATGAAAACGACCAAACAAATTCTGCAGGTGTGTGGCACAGATTAAATTTATTTTCAGGTGTGCGGAATGTTCTATTGTCGTATCCACTAGAATGCCACCAAAAGTGCTAGCCACTAGCAACATTACCATCCCGATACCACAGCTTGAGGAATGCTAACCTTACCTCCACAAATATTTTAGTTCCATTGACTTTCAAGTAGATGCAATTGCAACCTTCATGTACTTGGATGCACGAACGTTAGGAAAATGCTATAAGAGCTAGCACCAGCAATACCAGCTTATATGAGCCCAACGTTAGGTATGCGTTGCCTTTGCATGCACAACAACCCAACACCTGCAAGGAGGAGCAATAAAAACGAAAATATCAAGAAATCTAATCACAGAAGTTTTGTGAATACCTGGAGCGCTCCCAGTCCTTTATTGCTTTTTCATGTGTTTAGGCGATAACGCGAACGGGTGGTTGGCGCTTTTGGCTATCCTCCCCCTTAGTCAGTTCAGACTGGTGGTGTCCTGCAGTGTTCACGTGCAATATTTGGTTGCGTTTTCCCGGAAAATCATTATCCCCTCGAAAGTTGTTGCAAACTGGATTGGCGGGTGATTAAAAAGCATCCGGGGGGAGTAGGTTTAACTATAAAACTTCGATTCTACCACTGCACCACGCTCTTCGGATTTAATTGCAGCCAAAATTTGAAATTTTAACTGTTGCCATCCTCTGCGGTAGGTGATATGACAGCAGCGCGGAAGTGTACCCCCCCTAGCACCCCGATGCGGCAAGTGCCATTAGATCACTTGACAAGTGTTTGATGCATACGCAAAGCCGCAAAACAATCGATTTAGCGTGAAAACAAACACAAATCAGGTGGAAGGATAACACGGTCTGATGGCCAATATTTGCAGGCAATTATTGTTTTGGTAACTGCCTGTGAAAATTCCCACCAAAACGGGTAGTGGGTATTTTTTGTCATATTTTTCGGGTTGGGGTGTGTTTTCATACCCCCGATGACGCAATAGTACTTAAAGGACTACAGAAAGTTTCTCTTTTGAAGAAATGTTTTGTTTGTTTGAACTAAATCCGTTTTTCCGGAATGCCCAGAAAACTTCTAAACTTGAATTTATCTGGCGAATTCAGATAAAGAGTCCCACCTGTGTCCATCATACACCAAATGAATCACAAATAAATTCCTTCGCTAGAACGTTCCAAAACAAAACATTTCGGGAATGCCTACACTCTGGAAATATTTTGAATTTCCGAACACCGCAATCAAATTACCCAAGTTTTCTTCGTCGAGTAAAAGCACTTGGAGGTGCTGATGCGAAAAGATTCCCGCTGCTTCCACCTTTGGGCCTTTTATTCCCCCCGGCAGTTAAAAACAAATAAACCGACGAACATTTGATCCAACTTCTCCAACGCGGCATGATTGAGTAACAAATAATCACAAGAAGCGCCGTATTTTTGCTGGGTGGAGATTACCATAAAATTAAAAAACTTTCACGTTGCCACCATCTAAGCTGACTCCCCCAAAAGTCTTAAAGGCATCAGCCACAAAAACACAAGCAGATTTGATTGAAAAACGATTCCGTTCTAACGCTCGGGAACCAAGAAATGGGAAATTGGGGATCCAGTACAGGCACCTTTCCCGAGCTTCAGATGTTTGTCCCTAATTTCAACAATCTGAGGTTCTCGCATTCCTCACCAGACAAACTTAAGTGATAAGATCTTGTAATTCCGTGGCTTTTTCGGCTGAGAATGCGGGGTGGGCGACGAGCAAACGCGTGTATCCCAACCTGCTCCAAATCTCATATGACTGACACGTATAAAGTATCTGTTAAGTAACTCTTATTATATTATTTGTGGCAGAGGATTATGGATGATACGGCCTCCCGGAAATCGCTCCTCGTCCGCAGCCCCTGCTGGCAATGAGGAAACCCGGAGCGTAAGGTGCCAGCGCCAGCTTACCAGGATAGGTAAGAGGGTATCCTGTTCCTGTAAAACAATGGGGAACGTTAACCTCATATTGGCAATGGAAAGAGTATTTTAGTATTCACAGCGCCGTTTTAACGTTTCTCTTCATCGTCCGTTTTTATTTTTCACAATTTTTCTTCACTTTCACCTTACCCGTGAAGATTTTTCGTTTTCGAGCTGCTAGAGCGGTGGCGGAATTTTCCTTTTGGATTATCATCTGCTGGCGAGGGAAGGACGTTTTGATGGTGAAGATGAATAACTGTCTCTTGAGAGTTGACAGAATGAAGTGGTGAAATGCTTAGGTTTCGAAATGTTTCTGGGTAATGGACTTCTTATTCATGGAGTGTTCTATGTAATCATTTTATGTCAAATCTAGGGAGCTACTGTAATATGACAGCTGCGAGCGAAATGGTTCCAATTCGCATGGGAAGAAATTCAACCCGCTGTACAATGCGAGTTAGCGGTGGGTCAACTGTCGAGGGAAACAGAATTCGAGAGAATCATCAATGCACAAATTATTTAAAAGGATCGATTTCCTCGCACTTCTCAAGAGGAAGTGGGTGAACAGGAACCGCGGGAGCTGCATTCACGGCTAACCGAAGCCATAAAGAGTCGACTAATTCCATTGTGCCCGTGCTTATAGCTGTCGCAAGCAACAGCACAAGTGTCAAAAAGCAGATGGGAAACAAGAAGACACCATACTAAGGGGAAACAGCAACGTACTCGCGATTTCAAGAAATACTTCCACCGGATGTCATATCGATGTAACAATGATACCCTGCGTGAACCTTCTTTCCTGGATGACAAATGCTGTGCAACCACTGAGCACGTTGCCATTGAAATTAAGGACAGCTTAAGTGCCACGGTGCTTTCTTATTAGCACGTAACCAGAAATGAAAGGAATCTAGAGTGGATGGGACGCGTAAGTGTCTTTTTCTTTCGCGATATGGCAATAGCAGTTCCCGAACAAATGAAGCCCATCGTAGTTCCGTTCCGATCCCCGTCCTGCCGGGATCCCTTCACGTTCAACAATTGTTCTTCATTGCCCGACTGCTGTTAAAGCACGAATCAAAGTATCGAATTTCGATTTCCGCTCAACGTTCTTCCTCCAGGAACTGCTGCTATCGAGCGATGGTGATAAGTGGCACGCGGTGTCGTATCGAGTTCTTGTGGTTTCAATAGGCGTTTTTTGCACCTAAGGTTCAATGATTCCATCGTAAACGAGTGCGTGCCTTCACAGAAATCAGATTTTCTATCCATTTGCTAATGTCTTCTCGTACATGGGAAGTTTCTTGATGTGTTTACCCAAAATTACCGCCTCCAGATCTTAAAGTAAAATGTACTAACTCAACTTTAAATTGGGTTACATGATTTTATAAAAGCACTATTGCTCAACTACATTGTTGCAATGCTTTTATAATGAGTATATTTGAGAATGCAGATTTTCAGTTAATTAGGTTTATGAGATCGACAAATTTCCAAAACTGGGTGCTGTTTGCATTATTTAAAGAAATACACAATTAAAATCTGAAAGAAGTTGTATAGAAAATGTTGTAAAGTATGAACTTGATGACTATTAGGTAGCTCTACATTAGGGATGGTTTCTATGAAAAATGTAGAGCTGAGCTACTTAGGTCTGCAATTCCATAATAGAGCTATGTTTGTATATTTATATATTTCATCTTCAAAACGGCACGAGGGAGTTTATAGGGCAAAAAACGATGTAGATGGGTGCCAAAACTAGGCATAATAATTTTTTTCCGGTATACAGTACCATAGTACAATTTGGATGATTCTTTTTCTGTTTTTAACCGACTTCCCAAAAACAAAGAGGTTCTAAGTTCGACGCGAATTTTCATTTTTATTTATTTTTTGGTCTGACCGGGTATAACTTTGTAACGCGTCGACCGATTTTGATGATTCTTTTTTTGTTGGGTAGAATTTTTGGTAGGGTGGGGGTGGGGGGTGGGGTTGAAACCTAACTTTGTAACGCGTGGCCGATTTGGATGAATCTTTTTTTGTTGTACAGAGTATGATCCCCCATTGCTAATAGGAGAAAAAATTTGGCCTGGGGTGTGGAGAGGGGGGAGAGGGGTAGTCTAACTTTGTAACGCGTGCACCGATTTGGATAATTCTTTTTCTGTTGGGTAGAGTATGTTCCGTGGTAACGCGTGGTCCGATTTCGATGGTTCTTTTTCTGTTATATAGAGTGTGATCCCCCCATTGCTAATAGAAGATTAATTTGGTCCTATAGTGCTGGGTGGGGGCAGAGAGGGGGTTAGTCTAACTTCGTAACGCGTGGACCGATTTGGATAATTCTTTATCTGTTGGGTAGAGTATGCTACCTGGTTGCTTGCTGGTTGATTGCTAATAGAAGAATACTTTGTTCCATGGTGGGGGGTTGGCTGGGGGGGGGGAGGAGTAGTCTAATTTCGTAACGTGGGACTGATTTGGATAATTCTTTTTCTTTTGGGTAGAGTAAGCTCCCTGGTTGATAACACCGACTTCAAAATGTCGTAAAAGATATAAAATTAAAAATTGTTTTATGCTTTTTAGCGCTTTTTGTGAAGTCTGTTCAACTTTTTTTTTAAAAAATATTTTATGTAGAGTATATTCCCTCATTCCTCCTATGAGGATCATTTTAGTCGTAGGGTGGTGGTCGGGTGAGGGGGAGCTTAACTTCATAACGCGTGGATCGATCTGGATAATTCATTTTATTGTATGTAGTATGCTCCTTCATTTCTTCTACGAAAAAGAGTTCGTACCTAGGTTGAGGTGGGGAACAACAAACTTTGTATTGCGCGGACCGATTTGGCTAATGCTTTTACTGGTGTTTGGAGAACGTTGTTACATTGTCAGCTGGATATTAATTTTGTGTAGGTTAAGGTGATTTAAAATATCACTGTAAAATAAACAATTGCAATTTGACATTATCGTAAGTAGATAAGTAGAGAAAACTGATTTCTGCTTATGATATTATAGTAAGATATTTTTAGAATTTTCAATGAAACGGAACCTTCAAAGTACGAGTCCAACTCGCAGTGAACTAGTGTTTTTATTTAGTTGTTAACTCTTGTGTGGAGACAGAGTTGGATCAATTCGTTGAGCGGCACGACCACCATGCTATGGGAACCGGAAATTCGAGACCAGGTCCGTCCGTGAGCTTTTATAATAGTCCACTCCGTTTCTGGGCTATTGTCTAGCTCGCAAAAATGCAAAAAGCAAGACACTCAAGTTTCCTTACTTTCCCTTACCCTTCCGGCCAAAACCATGCTAACTTATCAACGGGTTGTCCCCTAGGTTGTGGCCATATCGTATAAGAAAAAAACTCTTGTGTACCTTTTTAATTTTTTGCATTTAAGTGTATAATAGAACTCTGATTATCCGGAAATTCCATTACAGGATATGTGATCTTATGGCATTGCTAAGAGGAACGCTAGCATAATTAGCAGCATCGATCAGCTTCATTCGTTTTGTGCCTCAGACTAGGGAGCTCAATTAAATGGATATTGTTAATTGATTTCTGATTTTTCTTTTATATTTGCTTTGGAATTACCTACTATATTATGAATTCAGTTTAATTTCTTTAGTTTAGAAATATGTTAACTTCTTACAGCGAAAGTGCCTCACATTTTATTTACCTTTTATTTCTCAGTGGTCTAGTTTGTACGTATTGGTTAGGTGGCCTAATTTCTATATAGCAACTATGTTGTCTCCTCAAGAAACTTGTTTTCTTATATTCTTTTTTCTTATATATACTTTTGTACTTACTTTTTATCTGTTGTCTTCTCCGAGCCAAGTGCGTTTTCTTGTATGGCTTAAATAGATGAGTTTTGTGATATTATTGCAAGATCTGGTGCGCATGTGATATTGGTTAGTGAAACAATTCTTCATTCTGGTATTCCCTGGATTTTAGTGTTTATTCCTGGCAATAAGGTATTTCGTAATGACATATTGGCTATAGTCGGGGGTGGGGTGGCGATTTATGTCAGTTTGTTTGAGATCTCGTTTTATTAAGTGCTTCAGTTCCAGTCCTCATGAGTTTATCTGTGCTAAAATATTTACTGATCCTCGTTAATGTCTACTTCTATTTACTTTCCACCAAATACATAGCTTTAAATTGGAAGATATGCGTAGATTTGAGGATATTTTTGAGAATATTTTCTGCAATCAAAGCTACACATTCCTTCTTTTTACAATTCTTACATTTAAATGTAGTGAATAACCTCCCAACTTACTTTAGCACATCAAACCCTTCATAATTGGATTTGTTCATTACCACTAACAGTGATAAGAAATTATATCACAATCACTTAGTCTCTTTGCAGTGAAGAGTGTGATTCCGTGAATTGGGTTCAAATCCTTCTATTCACCTTGGCGAACCTTATCCTCCGTTCGCTGTATAATAGTTTATATCATTTGCATGTTAGATATTTCCCTGTTTGTACGTGTATAATCATGTGAATATTTTCACCAGTACCCTAAAACTCTGTCTCTTTCTTTTAGGTGTAATGGAGCAGCTGAATTGATTGAAGCGATCTATATGTCTCTCTAGTTCCCGTAAACTTGTGAGACATGGGTCGGGAGCACCCGGTTTGAGATAATGAACCACTGTCTTTTTGTCTACAAATCCCATGACCTTTTTATCGTAAACTGTTGTCAGCAGAAAACAACGATGGATCATTAGCGTCGTTTCTGTATCTAAGAACTCTAATGCAAAAAACTCGTAATACTTTCGTTTATTATATAGTTTCTTGCAAAAAATCTTAAAAAATTAATGCTATAACAATTAGTATTACTTTTAAATCCGAATGATTTGCTGCGTCCGTTCCAATCAAAGCTGTAAGAAAGACTGCACTTTTCGACGTAACAACCAATATTAGAAGGTCTCTTGATAGAAATCACTTAGCAATTTTGGCTACTCTCTTAAACTTTCGACTCTCTCAGTCATCCAAAATTACTCATTAAGTTGCAAATAAAATAAAATTGTTTGTCGTCGACCTCTGTAACTTATATACGTAGTTATTTATCAGGCAGATATTAGCAAATCAAGATGGGTGACATATGATCTGATTGACTGCGTCAAGTTTTGGGGGCCCTCAGGACTCCGTCTTAGGTCCTTTGCTATTTTGTATGTATATAAATGTCCTTCGTGAAATGGTTGAGGATTGTTAAATTAATATGCCGATGACGTTTAGCTCGGCTTAAGTAGGCGAATGGGCCTCTTAGAGGACTGCATCAATCCAATTAACACTGATCTTGGTAACTGCTTGGGCTGTTAAAAATTATTTGTTGCTAACCCGTTAGAAGAATCACACCACGGAAGGAAGTCTTATCGCCTTTCCTGTGGCTACTGGTTGTGAAGATCATTTTAGTAATTCTTGTGTGTAGGGGTGTAAAAGTAGTCGCTTACAACGGTGTCAGGAACACGATTAGTGAAATCACGGAAGCAGCTCTAAAGAATCTAAGCCAAGTGCTAAATGTGGCTTGGCATCAACCCACGCAAGACAGAAATAGTACTCTTTATTAGGAGGGATAAGGTACCAAATTGCAGGGAATTACGGTTAGGCGGAATGCTACTGGAACTAAAATCCCAGGCTAAATATCGGGGACTCATTTTATATAGCAAACTGATCTTGAAACTAAATGTAGAAGAAAGGATTGCTAAAGCAGACAAAGCTTCCTATACCTGCAAAAGACTCTTCGGTGCAAAGTGGGGGCTGAAACTCAGCATCACGCATCGGCTCAGTCGGCGAATTTAAAAAAACTTCTTAATTCCTTATACGTTGCTAGCACGTTGTAGTGTGTCCTTTTCAGGAATAGGCCAAATAGTGATTTATTTTAAATTCTTGTTCTTTGAGTCTTTGCCGCTTCTGAATAGTTTGAGAGAAAATTGTCTGCGATAGACGCACGGTCACCGGAGTAATTCCATAAGTGTTCCGTTTCTTCAATTATGATACGAAACACCAAAAATGAACAATTATAGTTATTAATTTAAAAGTTCTAGTATTATAATCAATAGTCTGCAGTCATGCAATAGCGAAATCGCTTCTGCGAGAATCCCAATAATCTATAATACTGTAACTTTCGTTAAGTGTAGTCGATTTTTGAAAGAAAAAACAAATTTCACAAAATGGCGGGTGTTCAACATTTATTTCCTTTTGGCCTAAGTTTTACTTCTTTTTTAAGAGACGGAGTTGGATCAATACGTTGAGCGGCAAGACCAACATGCCATGGGTCCCGGGTTCGAGACCAGATGACCCCGTGAGCTTTTATTAAGAAATTAAAAATAATCCACTCCGTCTCTAGGCTGTTGTCTAGCTCGCAGCAATGCAAGAACAAGACTCAAGTTTCCTCATTTCTCTTACCCTAATTCCCTCGCGGCCACAACCATGCTAACGCATCAAATGATTTGGCCACATCGTATAAAAATAAAATAAAAAATTAAAAAAAAAGATCTCGAAAAAGTGCTAATTATACAAAATGTCTTCTTTAATAATTTAAAATTGAACGTAGAGCTATAAATTCGGCCAAGTTGAGAAAAGTCGTTGCGAGAAAAACGCGATTGAAAGTAAAAGATTGATAGATATTTTGATCAAAATTAATCCTGTAAATCGTAGTAAGCATCTTATAAAAAACATAAAAATTAGAATTTTGTTATTTATCAAATTGATCGGACAACAGGTAAATTATTGTGACCTTATTGATTTTTATTATATTCTGTACCCTGAGTATCTCAAATGCGCGGGAGGGGGGGGGGGGGGCTAACAAGTGCAAAATTATTATCGGCTTCTATTGAAGGTACGACAAAAGCGACAATACCAGCATAGATGGCGCTTCGAGCACTATAACTTGCCCGGTAGGACATTCGTGGTATCTGCAACGGTTACGGTGGGACAAACTTTTTCGGAGCAAACAATTTTTTTAATTAAATCGCTCATTCGTAAAGTGTTTTAAAGTTGTAGTATTCCAGATCATTTAAAAAAAAACTGTTACATCTCCGTAATTTTCTGGATTTCTGCTTTAATTTCTTTGAAAATTAAAAAAAATTGAAAAATGTATTTTCAAAAAAAAAATAATCAGAAAATAGCGAATTTTTTTAACCCCTCACTGGAGTGTCCTCCACTTAAAGAGACTTTTAAAATAATTTTCATACTACCAAAATTTAATTGTTGAATGGTTTTCGTTTCCTTCGTTCGTTAAGCAATACTACTGGCTCAGCATACTTATTTCAAAATTTTGATCAGTATCATTTTCAGCAGACTTCCTTTCTCCCCTTGCCTCTATCGATTAGGATCTTTTTCAAGATAATTGATTACCAATCCACAAATAATGGAGCATTTCATACCAGTTTTTCTATATTTTTCTCACATCTCTCATTGCAATTACATAACACTACAAGGCTTGAACAGCTAAATATTACACTGCAACATTGCAACATAATTTGGGTATGTCTGTACGTGCATTGGCGGTATTTTTTTTCGTCATCGATAGCCCGCGAATAAAAAATGATACAGACTATGTGATGGTGCCAATCGTCACGTAATGTCATAAATATGATTTGATTAGATGATCATTAAATTTGGTCGAGCCGTTGTTTTGTTTAAACAAAAGGACTGAAAAAAATCTTACCTTCTCATAGAGTATTAGCCAAAAGCTTTTTATAATTTTTCGTAACAATAAAACGATGCACGCATTAGTTTGTACTATCATTACGAGGTTTATTAATATTAACAATTAAATAATGTTAATAACAATTGAATATTCTTAATAACAATTACATATTGTTGATAACAATTAATTATTGTTAACAACAATCAAACATTCTTATTAGCAAATAAATATTGTTAATAACAAATAATAATTGTTAGTAACAATTAAATATTCTTCACAATAATTAATTATTTATCTTTTGTCAAGCTTTAGTTCGTTAATAGACCTAAGATTCTCTGAGCCTGATACGGCCGAGGGCCTCACAGTGACAAGGGATGTGTTCCTCTGACTCCTCCTCTTCCCAACAGAAGCGACAGGTGTCATCTTCAGCTAGCCCCAACTTTTTTAGGTGGTAGCCCAGGAGGCAGTGACCAGTTAGAAGTCTTGTTATCAGCCTTAAATCTGGTCTGCTGAATGAGAGCAGCACTTCCGTTTTCTGTTTTGAGAAGGTTATGAACCTCTTTGCCTATCTTAACCCTGGAGTGTTTGTCCAGTGTGAGCGCTTGCGTTCGTCCTCCCATGACCTGATGCGCATTGCTTGTCGGCTTTTCGAGTAGCCGCAGAATTTCTCGGGTTCAATAAACGAGTTCGCATCTTTTTCGCCAGGTGATCCACCTTCTCATTGCCTTCAATGCCCTCATGCCAGCGTAATGCTGTTGCTCTGAGCCAGTTCTTTAAGAGCAATGAGACAGTCCCAGATGATTTTGGACTCAAAGGTGTGGAACCCCAGAGCCTTGAGTGCCGCCTAACTGTCGGACTTTAGCACCGCTTATACCTCTGTAAGTAATGTATATAATTTGTTTTTATACGATGTGGCCAGGAAGGGAATTAGGGTAGGGGAAGTGAGGAAACTTGAATGTCTTGTTTTTGCATTGCTACGAGCTAGACAACAGCCCAGAGACGGAGTGGATTATTTTAATTTCCTAATAAAAGCTCACGGGGAGAGCTGGTCTCGAACCCGGGACCCCTGGCATGGTGGTCGTGGCTCAACGAATTGATCCAACTCCGTCTCCATATAGTATCAATTAAACGTTGATATTAACAATCAAATATTACACAACACATATACTTCGTAGGGACCTCAACGGTCACACCAGTCCACAGTCCAGACCCACTCCACTAGTTTTATCAGAAAGTAGTAGTCAGTTAGTAATAATCAGAAATTCAGGTTAGGTTTTTAAGATAACGGTTAATTTTTTTACTCTTAAAAAAATTTTGTCTTAAAAATTTCAAAATTGAACGCAAATGGGCAAAACTATAACTAATATGTCAACAACATGTACCAATAGTTGTAATTAGCTATGAAGAGAGTAAATTACAATAATTGCAATTTGAATTACAATTACTTGGAATTAAAAATCACAATTACTTTTAATTATTTCTTAATTGAAAAGGTTGATTGAACGCGAAAAAATCGCTCGACAATGCTCGAATATATACCATGCAGCTGGTTATTTAAACATGTAAGAAATTTCGAAAAAATCAAAGGTGCTGGCACGAAAAAATATTTCCTTATTGTCTTTTGGTGCCGTTCAAACATAACTTTGTTCTAGTTCTTGGCGAAAAATCTCAGTGATGCTTACTTTGAATTTCTGGCCTTATTAAAAAGAAATATTAATTTTTGTATCTAAGCTATATGTGGTCTTCTTTGTATGGGGTTTGTGTTAAGCGCATTGAGTCCGCCCAGCGAAGGTTTTTAAGGTTTGCTCTACGTAATTTTCCAAGGAACAATGATCGTCTTTTACCTCCTTACACTGATAGGCTTCCTTAGACTATCTAAAAAATAGACGAAATAACGCCAGAGCTGTTTTTATGCTCGAATGTCTGCAAGGGGCCATTGACTATCCTGAATTGCTAAAATGTTTTAATATATCCGTACCGTCACACTATTTCGCATCACCGTATATACTGAATGAGCCAGTTGGAGCTATATCACTTATCTTCAACTCAGCTTACGATCATATGGACTTTAACTTGTCAAAGGGATTAATAAAATTCCAATTGATGGGCCAGCCTAGTTAAAATTTATTCTCCTTTTATGTGAGGTAGGCGAAGAATTTGGTCAAAGGAATGCTAGTAGATGGATCATTGTGGGGTTAGAACTCAACCATAGACATTAAATATATGTATATTTGTATCATACTATAGTTACCATAAACCACTACTCACCGACCGTTGTAAATCATTTGGAAGCTTAATGTTTTCTATAATTCTTTTTCACCTTCCGCATTAAAATTTCATCCTCGCGCTAATGTAGATAAGATTTTGGTTTTAAAATTTTGTAGCAACTAGGAACCGTTATAGTTTCGGTCTGTCCGTCCTTCTGTCTTTATGTCACAGCCCTCCCATCTTCTCATTAATAAACCAAATACAGATTTTATGAGAAGAGAAACTGATTTTCGATTTACCTTTTAAAAGTGAAAAGCGTGCGGAATTTTTTTACCTATCCCAATGAGTGAGCTGTCTTTAGACAGGTCTCCTAAAATTCCAAAATGTTCTTAGCATCTTTTAATCTTTACCCTTCAATCACTAGATATTTCCTGGCAAAGTTGTTACCAAAACTCAAGGACATATCCTAGGATACTAAAGCACAGCCCTGGCAGAAAAGGAATTAAGAAAAAGAAAAATGGGAAGTTTTAAGTGAAGGAGGTGTCGATTTACGGCTCACTTTAATATTTTGGGCTCATCGGTTTGATTAGGGATTAACTTATAACGATTCTTGTAAATAGTCGCCTATGAACAAGTTATGGTGACGAGAATATGCTGCACTTCAACCCTAGACAGTTTTGGAGAGTTATTAACTCTAAGAGACATAGTGATGGCTACACTTCATCTCTCAGGCATGATGATCGCAAGAGCAACGATCCCATTGTTGTGGCTAATTTTTTCGCCGACTTCTTCATTACCTCGTTCTGTGATTCTAACGGTGATACTGTTTCCGCCAACTTTACCCACTTAACTAGGCTTCCCAATACTTCCCTTGAACTCAAGGACTTAGTTTTTGAGGACGTTACCGTTACTGAATATTTGTCGAATTTGTCCAACGAATTTTCGTGTGATCCAAATGGTGTCCTTTAGTCTTTCCTGATAAATTGGTATTCATCTGTTACCCATATTCTTTGTCATTTGTTCAATATGTATATGTCCCCTGGCCGTTCCCCTGCGCTCTGGAAGGATTCTGTGATAATTCCTCTTCACAAGAATGATGGCAAGTTAGATATCTCCAATTATAGACCCATCGCCAACTTGTGTCATGTTGCGAAGGCGCTCGAAGCCTTAATCAGTGATGTGCTCCATTTTCTTTACAAACCCTTTATTCGCTTTCTATAGAATGGTTTTGTCGGGTCTCAGCCCGAATTTTATTACTTAGCGAAATAATAACTCCCGTTTTCATAAAACTTCATTTTAATAACTTCACAATTTCATTCGAAAATCAAATAAAGATAAAAGTTTAAACTTTTACTATTTTGGATTACATCTGACGTAGGCGCTACAGTGCTGAGTAACTAACTAGCAGTGACTGACATAATTTTACAATGCCGGAAATTGTGTGTTGTTCTTCTGCTGCTAAAATTTAGTACATTTTTTGCCGGGAAAATTTGAATTCAAAAGTTATGTTTACAAGGCTTTAAAATTTGAAAGTGTTGAAAATATTTGAAAATCTTGAAGATATTTGAGATCACTACAGTTTCATTAAGGGTAAATATACGACCACCAACTCACTCCGTGCATCACTGCTTGCATCTGATTGAGTCAGACTTGCCGGTTGATTGAATTTTCACAGATTTTAGTAGGCCTTCAACACAAGTGCCCACTGGAATTTTACTCACAAGTTTCATCTGCTCGGTTTCCCATCGCTATTTGCTAACTAGCCGTCCTCTTATCTGTCCGGGAAAATTCAGCGTAACTTGTTTTGCGGTGGCCTATCTAACAAATTCTCTGTTTATTCTGGAGTGCCTCAGGGCAGCATTCACGACCCACTCTTCTGTATCATTTTTATCAATGATGACTAATTGCTCTCTTCTAGATGCAGAATACTATGTTATGCCAATGATGCCAAAATATTTTGTGTCTTCTCTTGCGACGACTGTGGTCTGTTGAGCTCCGTCATTCACATTTTTTATGACTGGTGCTCCAGTGACCGTCCCCCTCCGCAATGGCTTTTACCCCCAGAAAGTGTCCCATTCTCTTCGATTACTATTTAAATTTTGAGTAGACCTCATAGGGTCAAGACCCAGAGGGTGGTTCTTAATTCTTGCCTTTCCTTTGAAGACAACATTGACTTTGTGGTGAGTAGGGCTAATTCCATGCTAGGTTTTGTGAAAAGGTGGTGCAAGGAACTTAACGATCCCTAACTAACTTGGCTCCTCGTTTGTACTTCCTTTGACCCCTTCTTGAATACGCTTGCGCGGTGTGGGATCCCTACTTCGCCCTCCACATCAACCGGATTTCTCTCGATTCCCTTCAAAAGAGACGTAGGATTTATAAGATTACTTTTTTGTATGATTTATTGCAAGGGACAATCATCTCGTCTGAATTGCTGAACGATGTAGGCATTTTCATTCCCGCCCGGTCTTTGAGGAACTTCGACTTTTTTCATGTTCCCTATCGTCGCACGCTTTACTGAATGCACGACCCTATCGCTTCTATGTCACGCCTTTATAAGGAGTGAAGAGTGAAAACATCTGGACTGCGGTCAATATGCCTCCTACTACTGCTTTCCTAACTATGGAAAAACGTCGCTCTGGCGGGAATTTCAAATATTATTGTTGATGAAAAGTTTATACCTCAATATTTTGAATAAAATACTTTCACCAATGAATTATTCTTCTAACATTCAATAAGACAGCAAATGAATGGAAGACTTAAAAGAATAGAAAACGTAACAGCGTTCGCAAAACACACAATACATTTTCTGTACTTTTGTTTAAATCTCCACTTAACACTCGAATCACAATCACGTAGTACACTCGACAACTTCCATTGATTAGGTTTCATTCGGACTTGATATAGAAATTAAATTTTTGATCTAAACCACTTTGTCCGCAGGCACGACAGGTTTCAAAGGGACACAAAAGGAGAAAATTATTACGAATGTCCCCAAAGCTCCCGCATGCATTACGATGGCCAACTGCAGTACAGGCTCACTGTCCACGAATTATTTGCTTTGTTGTTAATTTAATATTCTAAATGTTAACGTGGTAATTATGCGACGATTCATGTCATAAAATTATACCAAATGCGATTTATGGTTTGGAACAATAATTACAATACGAAAAACAACAGGTCCTGCGACGTCTACATTAATGATATTCGCTGGGCATACAGCATTTATAATTACGGCTGGACGTGGTCGCTGAATGACTGAAATTAACTATAGAATTAAATTTTAATTTTACCGGGCAAGTTCAATTGGTCATGTGCAGGTTGAATGAAGTGCCGAACTAGTTTCACTTTTGGTTGGATGCAAATTATTAAGACAGGTACAATCACATGGGATAAATCACCGACGACCCTTCGTGTGAACATTTTGCTGTCCTATTACTCTTGAAAAGTCAATTGGACGCAGATTGAATAAATATACGCAAATAGTTTGTGCAAATAGGACTTGAACATTGCTCGGATTATCCTTGTAAGTACAGTAGGACCCCTCTGGTATGGCAACCAATGTACCCTGAAGTCCTACTTATCTCCATTAGTCATTCGGAGCATGTTAATCAGGAATGATTTACAGAATGCTAAAATTTGTCCATTTTGTGCAATAAATTTTCACCCAATTATTCACAGGCAATTATCAACCCCAACAGTCCATGGTAACTTATTCTAAGCTAACGCTAGGACCGCTAGGGCCAGTTGCACTTTGTTTCGCTGAACGCGGCGCAATAATTTAAATTATGAACAGATGAGCGCAACTGGCAAGTTCATGCATAGCCGCAGGAAGTGGACTCTGATCCTGACCGCTCCGTACTGTCTGAAAAAAAAAAATACCCATCGGGGTCAATAACACATCTCTTCCGAAAAATCCAGCCAAATGTAAAATGTAATTGAGGTCCCTTTCTCGTCCAAACGGTCTGGAGATCCATTAGCCATGGTTATACCCGAAATAGACTTTTCCTTCCTTCCAAATGAGTGAATCCCACGTCCCTTTTTTGCAACGAAAAAAGGACTGTTGCTCAATGAGTTGGGTAACAGTTTCACATGTCGCACCCAAATCCATTGGCTATTCGCTGGTATAGTTCACCTTTGTGAATGACTGAACACAACTGCCCCTCTAGCATCCTTTTAGAAGGGGCTCATAATGCACGCAATTACGAGGTCTCAATACGGCTCTCACACGTACCAAATAAAGGCGCAGTCACAGCATAACATTTCTGAAAACTCGCAGGGGGTGAATGCACCCTCTAAGTGCACGTTTGCTTAACAACCGGTGCTTGCTCCTTCCTGATGTCGTTTAAAAAGTGGATCTCGCAACCTGGCTCTTGCCCGAATCGAGTTCCCTTTTTGTTTTGGTTTCCTTTTCAGCCCTGCTGACGGGGTTGTTCGATTTTAAAATATTTTTGAGATTAAAAAGTGCAGCTGTCTTATGGCCTCGGCTTATTAAAATGAATTCGGGTTTGGCACACGTTGGAATCCTTAGAAACGTACGACTAAATGGGGTGAGTGTGCGCTTTAGCCGGAAATTGCGGATATGATTTAATGATGACGTGCACATGTACTACTGTGGCATCATTCGACCAGCTTTTGAGGGTAGATCACCGAACTTTACAGAAAAAAATTACTTTTACTCATTTTACTAACACATAAACATATGTTGAACCGAAAAAGAGAAAGTTTGTGTGTCCATTTTAAAACAACTGCTCTTCCTGCTTGATCTTATTCTTTTATCGCTTCGAAGTAAAATATTTTATACTAATTAAGAACACTTCGAATTTTCTCAGTTTTCGCCATCCTCCTGCTAGAGTTGCAGAAAAATGTTTTTTTATGTTTTGCCTTTGTTACAAATTAAATCAATTCTTCGCTGCTAAATTTTCTTTAGTTAATGAATTTAGTATAATTCTTCAAAAAATTGATCACAATTCAGTTCCCTGAACTTCAATCCATCGTTCTGCTACGGGTGAGGGGTATTATCCCATTCCGCCACAATAATTCTTCGGTTCCATGGATTTGACAAATGTAAGTAGACTCTCCAACGTGTCTTATACCGCTTGGTGAGACAGAGATCTAAGTAAGTTGAGACTAAGGATGCGGAGGCTCTGCAACACAGTTCTGAAAGATCCAAGGATTGGGCAGCCTTTAAAGAAGTCCTCAAAGAGTATAACAATTCTTTAAAGAAAGCCAAACGTACGTCATGCCGCAAATATTGCGAGTCCATTGAATGTGCTAGTGATTCAACTGGACTCAGGACTTGCAACAAAACCCACCCTTCCCTCTTTAAAAGATGGTCGCGTAGAGCAAAGGCTGGAATTGCGCAAACTTTTCCGATAACCCGTCAGCATGGAGAGCAGAAAGGCATGTCGGGCTACGTGTCTATTTTCACTCACGAAATGGTTAAATGGGTTAAAAACTCTCTTAAAACATACATGTCACCAATGATTAAATGAAACCTTACTTACCATGTTTCAGAAAGCTCGGGAATCTATTATTCCTGTGCCTCTTCCTTAGAGGTAGGTTTATCTATAAGGCGGGTTACTACACCGCTGGAGACGTCAGATTTATTAGTCTTTCCTTGTTTCTTTTAAAAACGCTGGAAAGGCTTTTTGACGAGTGCCTGAATGAGCGTACTTAGCTTATAGAGCAATGCCCACAACGTGTACACAAACGTGAAGTCGATCGAAGCCCCTATAAACGTAGTAATGGGCTCTATTAAGAAATCACTCAGAAACAGGGAATTTTCCTAAGGTATATTCCTAAACCTTCAACAATGTAAAAACTGAAACAATACATCCTCCTTCTCCCACTTGACATCCACAGTAAAAGTATAGCTGCACGTAACTTCATAAGACCGAAAAACGCTTAATGCTGGGAAAACTCTGACCTTATCCATAGCAGTTTACAAAGGATTTATCTTGGAAACTACCTGCAGATCAACACCGATTACGCTACCCCTACACTTGGCTTTTGTGAAAACTGCTATCCTAGATAGAGAGGAGCGGAGGGAGGTTTGGGTTGTCACCATGATAGATAGGCGGCCTTCACCAATGAATAAAAGTGGAGAATGGTGTGGGGATATGGTTTTTTTAGACTGCCTAAACATACGTAGTCCGAATTGTTTACTGGACAACTGCAGTGTGCTTCAGGCAGAGCTGTTGGCACGCAGGTGTCAGAATAGTTTCCAAAACTTAAGGGCAAATAAATTGTTGCTGTGTCCTTTGTCACAATGTAATGGAACAGCTGATTCGTTTGTAAAGAAGGGTTTTCAACTGGATGTAGACAGGTCGACCGGCTGGACTCTAGAATCAATAAAAAGCGACGTTGACTTTAAAGCTATTCAGCTTGTTAAGGAAAGATGGAGCAATCTGACAACCTACAGGCAGCTGTGGCTTAATTGGGGCATCAAGAAAATGGATTTTCTGGTAAGTCGAAACATTACTGGTCACTTTTTTACAGCAGACATGGAAAGGCAGAAAGTTTACAAATCCTAACTTACGACTTCTGCAGAAGTTGTCTGGACGAGGAAGAAGGGGAAAACATTCAGCATCTTCTCTGCGAATGCGCGGGCCTAGTCAGAACAAGGTACAAAGTATAAGCATTATACAGGCCTGCGATGTTTTTCTCCCTGGAGAATGAATTTATCACAAAACAACAAAGAATTTGTCCCGCTGAAACCGAATCCGGGCTCAGAATTATTCTATCACGTCATGTTTTTGAGATATTCTAACCTAAAAGTGCAAAACAATGTTTTTTGTCATATTTGAGGTTATGTTGCACCGCAATGAACGGTATATAAAAAGTTTATGGTCACCTTATTCAAGTTACCATAAAGTTTTCGTATACCGAGAAATTCATGAACATAAAAATTTAAAAATGCGATATCTTGGCGAAAAAAAAGATATTTGATCAAACTCAACGGCATTTGAAAGAGGAAGACTTGTACTATGAATCCCACACATAGTCTTTTGTAAAAAAAAATTGCGGTGCTACATAACCTCAAATATGACTAAAAAAGTTGTTGTGCACTTTTAGGTTAGAATAAGAAATTTGGTGATCTGTGCATTGCTCGTGAAATTCCAATCTTCACTACGAGGTCCTCGATTTATATATCAACGAACTAACTGATGTTTTGCGAACATATGAAGAGCTGCTTCTACTTGTCTTTGCCAAGCCATGCTTCGGACTTCGTTGAGAGTCTTGATTCATCAGAATTGATAAAGATTGTTGGTATAGTCAATTGAAATTTGAAATTCTTGGATTGTCACCCGGCAGCACTTCTTCAGATTAAGTTTGTTATAGACTTAACGCTTATGTACCTAGAAAATTTAATTATGTCGACAGTTAAATGTAAAAAGGCTAACCGAAACTAATTATGTTATTGAAACTAAGCCATAAGAAATCATTAACTAAAATGAAGAATAAAGTTAGTGAAAGAACTGAACCCTGCGGTACTCTGGAAATTATTTCTCAAACATCAATTGCTATTCAGTCTATGATAACAAGTGCTGGAGGGTTATTCAGAATATTTTTGGTTTCTATAAAAATTGTAGAGTATGCAGGGCACGATCGACTTTCCTGAACTATTGTTTTCTTTCATTGTGTCTATATAAGTTAGCTTTTGGTGAGGACGAAACTCTTTAATTATAAGATTCACGAATCTGTCTGATCAGTGATTATTTATTCCAAACTTTACCCGAACCGACATTAATATTGTTCCTACACAATATGTAGTAACTTATCTCATATTTCCAATTTTTTAAAGGATTTTTTTTAATTCATTCGTATTTTACAGTAATAAATAAGGTAACGTCTTTCATCCTAATCTTATGTTCTACTCCATATTTATTTACTCCAGCACGTGCAGTTAATGGTGTAGCCATAGTTTACGTGTTTTGAGGAACGATATGCCTAGTTAAATGTTAGGAATCCACTTCGTTAAGGTTTACGCTCTCAAAATCATAAATTATAAAATTCCTGTTGCAGAATAGCGTATGTTACAGAACCCACAATCTCGTGAAGTCTCGCAAAATATTATATGAACAAACACAGGCTTCCAAGGCAACAAATAATTCATAAAGCCAGGCTGTTGCTAATAACATATGACTGTCTCAAGGGATATTTGCATACATAATTTCCTCATATTTTATGCCTACTTATCCAAATACTGTCATCTTTTTAAATAGAAGAGTGTTAACAAAAACCATTTTCTATTCGTTACATAGCAAAGTTTGAAAAGAGATTCCTTTTCTTACCGACAAAGACCTTTGTTTGGTCAAAGTATTTGCAATCTCCGCAATTAATTAAAACCAACAAAAGGGAATTCATCTGCTTTCTTGAATCAAACCCTACTTGTTGCGCTCGCTCAGAAAACGTCATTTGTCCAATTAACGAGCTGTAATTTTTCACTTGAAGCAGGGAATCGTATGGCACAGGGGAAAAAGGGTAGCTGGGGCGCCTCATAATACCCTCATCATATAAAGCACATAACAAATTCTAACCCTAATGATAAAAGAGGGATGCTGTGCAATAATTGCGTCATCTGCTCAAATCGACACAAGAGAAAAACAATTAAAATGAGCCCTCTTACTTCCCTCAGCTGACGACTGCCTCCAATTATTTCGGAGTCCTCAGACTGCGGATGGTTACCCTAAGGGTTTGAAAAATGAAATCGGCACAGAAATAGCGGACTTTTGTTTGTGCAGGCCGCGCCATCTCCTAAAAGGTACATACCATCTTCTGGGCCGAGGAGAAGAAAGAGCGCAGTGGCTGCCGGCGAGAACCGAAGAATGAATAGATCCAAACCAAAATGCATCTGTTGTGTCTGCAGAGCTGTCTGAGGGCCTAAGGGTCTATGAACTTTTTCGGGTCCTCTGGGATTGCCCTTCACCCTATAGATCTCCAGCTCGATGCAATGCGCTTCGTGCATGTTTATTGATGCAGGAGGCACTCAGGTATCACATTACTTGCAGGGTGCTAGTTGCAAGGGTCCGGGGCTTAAAAAAGGCGAAGAAGTTCTTTTGATGTTACATAACAGTCTAAAACAGTGCTTGTGCTCCATTACAAGGTGAAAAGGAGGCCTTTAAGGTTGTGTGCATGCATGCAACTTCAATCTAAAAGTGGAAGGATGTGCACATCCTTTCATTAATAATCCTTTTGCCACTCCAATAGGCTCCAGTAGCCATTCCGTAGAACAGCTTGAATAGCAACAGCACAAGAATTGCAGCCAACAGCAACGCCAACACAAAAAAGACGTTTCAGGGACAATGAAGATGTGACGAAGTGCAATATAGAGCAGAATTAAATGCAGCTCCATTGGACGGCCCAGTGTGGGTGTTAGATTGTGGTTGGATCCAAGAAGAGTCCTGGAGCTCATGCAGTGCTCGACGATTTCATGAATAACCACTTGGGCACGCTCTTATTTGTTTTATGCTCCTTATCGCCACTCATTTCAATTTAATTAACACAAAGCCTCAGCAGTTGGGGTACCGGAGTTGACTGGCATTGAAGAGGTGTAAAAAGTGCAACAGCAACAACTCGTGGGTGTTTTCAAGGAGCCACCAAAGTGCTGCTCCTTGATTGCTGGTCTATTACATGTGTTGCAATATGCACGTCCATGTCAAAAGAGTGTTCGGCCACTTATGTAAACCTAATTATTTCTAAGATTTTCTTTCCAGTTAATCGTATGCACGTACGATACAAGCTGTACACATGTCAGTGCATGTGTCATTTATACCTCGATTGCCACTGAAGTGACACACTTTCTAAGAATTGAGAATAAAAGGAACTAGGTTGATGCGGTCATGGCGTACCGATTTGTATGTGTGTGGTAACAAAATCGCTACCAAGAAATGCCATTTAGTTTTCCTTTAATTTTAATATAGACAGTTAATTGTATTTCTTCTCAGGAAATGGCTTTGTACAATTTCAATGAAATATTAAACGTGAGCAAATTAAGTAACAATTAAAGAAAAAGTACAAACGTCTCAACCTACTGCCACAACTGCCATTCTGAATCTATGAGATAAGTTATGCGTAAAATCAATTTCAACTTAATCTAATAATATGGTATAATAATTATGGAAACATTAAATTTCTAAAACATTCGGATTATTTACTAGATGTACAAAAAGCAATTCTTTAAGGGGAGGTTACCGGTCATAGGCTTGAAAAATTCGTCAACTTTGGGGGATTTTTTCGGGTACATAATTAATATTTATTGAAACGGCAGTTAATATAATTTATTTCCCCATAAATAAGGTTAGGTTAGGTTAGGTTCGTGTGGCTACCTTAAAGGGCGCACTTAGACCTCAAAAGGCCCATTGTGATGAAACGGGAATCCAAGAATTCCCTCCACCTCCTCATTGGAACCCATAAATAAAGAATACTCTCACATTTTTTCATTAAAAAAAAAAATCCAAAATGTAGGTCCTATTAACTGAACCCATGCACCGCGTGCATTGGTCTGCGCGGGGCGTTCCACCCCCTTGTCAGTTAATCCCAAACAAAAACGGGTAAATAGTTATTAACCTACATGATATTTGGGGGGGCCTTATCGTCTTTAAATTTTCTGAAAACTTTATAAAAAATAAATGTCTCTAAAGCAAAAACAATAAAAGAAATAAAAAAAATCCATTTATAAAAAACAAGCATTTATTTTTCAAATCAAATATTTTTTTATAGAATCTGTTTTTCGGTTTTCAAAATCCGCTATTCATAGCAGCTTCGAAATTTTAATATTCAAAATTATTATTTTTGAAAGATCCTGTAAAATCACAAGATTGAATCAAAGATAATTAAATTTAAAATAATTTGTTCTTACCATATAAATATGTGTTAAAGAGTTTGCAGTTTTGTATCAATGATTTTTTCTGGTTTCCATCCCAATTAATTTAGAGTAGGAAATCCAGATGAACTTCCAGATGTAGACATATTGAAGACAGCTGAGTATCTTCTTCAGAATATTTATCAATTATTTTTTCTGCATTATCCAGTTCCTCTTGAGATTTTAAATAAAAAACGTGTATAGCTTTAATCTGTGCCAATGCTTTGTCCATCAACTTTTGCAGGAATATTGTTTGTTTCGCTAACATTTGTTGTTGTTTCTTCAATGATTTTTTATAATCCCAAAATTTTCTTTGAAAATATTTAATTTTAACCGACTTCCCAAGAACTACAAGGTTCTTAGTTCGACATGTATTTTTATTATTATTTTTTTTTTCGTATGACCGAGCATAATTTCGTAACGCGTGCACCGATTTAGATGAGTTTTTTGTTGATGTGCAGAGTATGTTTTCCGATTGGAACCATTTCAAATAATTATTTTTGTGGGTTTGGGCTGGGGGGTGGGGGAGAAACCTAACTTCGTAAAGCATGGACCGACTTAGATAATATCGTATAGAGTAGGACCCCCCCATTTCTAATAATGAAAAAAAAATTGGCACTAGGGTTGGGTGGTAACGGTGAGAGGGGGGTAGTTTGTTGTGTGGGGGTAGGAAATCCTAACTTCGTAATACGTGGACCGATTTTTTTTTTGTTGTATAGAATATGATCCTCCATTGCTAATAAGGAAAAAAATATGTTCCTAAATGTGGTGAAAAGAGAGGAAGGGTAGTCTAACTTCGTAATGGGTGGACAGAGTTGGATGATCCTTTTTCTGATGTATAGAGTATTTTCCACCATTGGTACCGTGATACAATTTTAAACGGTGGGGTTTTAGTAGAGGAGGGGTTGAATGTCAATTTTTTAACGCGTATACCGATTCGGATTATTTTTTTAATGTTATATATTGCTAATATCAGGATGAACTGTTCACTAGGGTTGTGGTGGGGGGAGGGGTAGACTTATTATTATTAAAGATTGGATCAAGGACTGTAGTCACATCGACCAATTTGATCTTTTGTGACCTGATCCAGGATCAGTATTAGGCCGCCCAGCCAATCTTAAGTTCCCTTATTAGACCTAAAATTTCTCTGGGGGCTGCCTTGGCTATATCTGATGGTGATGGGAAAGCTCCACCAAGGTGTCTAAGCCTGATACGGCCGAGCGCCTCACAGTGGCAGAGGATATGTTCCGCTGTCTGTTCCTCTTCTAAACAGAATCGACAGGTGTCATCATCAGCCGGCCCTTATTGCGCTTGAGGCAGCCTCCTTCTTTAGATCTAGATGTAAAGGGGGGAGAGAGCTGCTATATTAGTATCAAAGGTACGTCTCCGTTGCGAACTTCAAAATTATCTTAATGTGAATTTTCGAGGCTTCCTTTAAGTATGCATGGAATTGCCCAGTACTTTTTGTCTCTTCCTATCGCAGGACAACGACATACCTAAGCGGTGCTCTACAGTTTCTTCTGTCTTGGGTTCCTGACAGTGCTTGCACAAATTAGTCGGAAAGACCAATTCTTAACGTATGTACCCCTATAAGACAGTGGCCGGTATAGAGCCCCACCAAAGTTCTGCGTTGCGTCCGAGATTGGTTAAGCAGGCAATTAGTCTCCTTTTGATCATAGGTTCTCCACATGGTCTTCGCGATTCGACACGTTGTAGTCTCTTCCCATCTTTTTTTACCAAAGATCTAACAGCCCATTATTCAGATTGGTATAGCAGGATTGGTTGCAATATTACTCTGTATACCCATTGCGTGTTGCTGGATTTCAGCCCCTACTTTGCACCGAAGAGTTTCTTGCAGGTATAAAAAGCTTTATTTACTTTAGCAATCCTTTCTTCTACATCTGGCGTACAGGTCAGCAGCATACCCTCCATCCGTGGTGCTCTGAAGGTTGGTACATTATATCTTCTAGTGAAGAGTACCAGTTCGGCCTTACGTGGGTTTATGCCAACTTCCCTGGTTTGTGCTTCTTTAGAGTTTCTTTTATGATTTCGCTTATAGTCTTCAGGCACTTATCTGACACTAATAGAACTACATCATCGGCGTAAGCGACCACTTTTACACCCCTGACCTAAGTGTTACTAAAATATTATTCATAGGCAATAGCCACATAGGCGATAAGACTCCGCCCTGTGGTGTGGCCCGGTCTATTGCTTTACTGAGAATCCATCGGCCACACTCCGAGGTTATGACTCTGGTTTTTAGCAGCGTGGCTATCCTGATGACTTTGTCCATCTTCGCTGCTTTCAGAGCGTTTGCGATCGCCTCGGTGGTTACATTGTTGAAGGCCCATTCTATATCTGTAAAACTCCCCAAGGTGTATTCTTTATAGTGCAGGGACTTTTCGATCTCGAACACCACCTCATGTAGAGCAGTGCCAACCGAATCGTCCTTCGTATATGAATCACCAACCAGATGATGTTCACGCAACATCTACATAGGTTCATATGGGAACCACTTATTTGTAGGAGCCTAAAATTCAAAGGGCTGATTACTCTGTAATGAATCAAATTCGGGCAGATATCCCCTGGGACTGCCTTTTTCGAGAACGCGATATTGATGTTACTTTAGAGTTAATTACAATTTTATGTTTTCATGTGTCACTCGTTGTGTTCCCGTATCTCGTTCTAGGAACCCTAACTCTTTCGACCTTGGATTAACGCGTCTATAAAACATCTTAAAAATCTTAAAAACAAGGACTTGAGGAGGTTCTGTCTCTCTCGTAGTGACGAAGATTATCTTATATTCTCGGATCTGCGTGGTCGTTTTACTTCTGAGTCCGAGCTTGCATATCAGAATTATCTTACTGAGCCCGGGCGGTCCATCTGTGTTAATCCCAAAAGGTTCTGTAACTTTATCAATATTAAGCGTAAGAGTGATGGCTTCCCCTCTGTTATGCGCCTTGATGATCGGTGCACCGATGACCCTTTGACTGCAGCCAACTTCTTTGCTAGTTTCTTTGGAGCTGGCTTCTAAACAAATAACTGTGATATTAGCTTAGGAAATTTTAAGTTTTTTACGAATTATCCCCGACCTCCTTATCGGTTAAGGATTTGTTCTTTGACGATGCTTCAGTTATGATGCATATTAAGAAGTTGTCCAACAGTTTTTTACCCGGTCCCGATGGTGTTCCCGTGTCTGTCCTAAAGAATTGTGCCCACTATCTTGTCCTGCGGTATTTTTCCCAAACTGTGAAAATCGTCTACCATTTTTCCTCTTCATAAAAGGGGTAAGAAGGATGATATCTCTAATTATAGGCCTATTGCTAATTTGTCTGCCATCCCCAGGCTTTTCGAAGCAATGATCTGTGATGTCCTTACTTTTCACTGTAAACCGTTCTCCGGATCCTTCCAGCAGGGGTTTTATTAAAGGCAGATCAACGACTTCTAACCTTGTTGAGTACTCTAATTATTGCATTTCCGCCATTGAGGCCTGTGAACAGGTTGAATGTATTTATACCGATTTTAGTAAGGCCTTTGATCGCATTGACCACAAGTTACTTCTTTTGAAGCTTACTATGTTAGGTTTTCCATCTAATCCATTGAATTTCTTCTTAACTTTCCGACCGAACACAGCGTGTTCTGTTTCGCGGTTCCCTCTCTCGTGAAACTTCGGTCACTTCCGGGGTGCCTCAGGGCAGCCATTTGGGTCCGCTTCTATTTATTATTTTTATAAACGACATGGGCTCCATCTTAGCGAACTTTTATGTTATGCTGCCGCTGCTAAAAATTTTCGTGTTGTCTCTGACTTCAACGATTGTTTTACGCTGATCTGTGATCTTCAATATTTTAATTCTTGGTGTATTGCGAACAATATGAATTTGAACGTTGATAACTGTACGTTTGTCTTGTTTTCAAGAAGGAAGGCTCCATTGATGTACGACTATTCTGTCAGTGGCAGCTTGCTAACCAGGCTGGATATAGTAAAGGATCTTGGTGTTATTTTTGATCCACATTTGTCTTTCATCGATCACATCAATTACACTGTTAACAGGGTCAACGTTTTCTTGGGATTCGTTAAGAGATGGTCTAAGGAATTTAATAATCAATTTATCACCAAGCTTCTCTTTTGTACCTTCGTCCGGCCCGTATGCTTGTCCCGTGTGGTCTCCGTCCTATGCGGTTCATAGCGCTCGTATTGAGGCTGTTCAGCGCAGGTTCCTCAAATTTGCATTGCGTAGCCTTTCATGAAATAACGCCTTGATTCTCCCCGCTTATAAAAAAAGACTTGGGCTACTCTCTTTGGACTCCCTAGAGGATAGGCGCAACACATCTAGGGCTTCTTTTATATTTGATATCTTGCAGGGTTTTGTTGACTCACCTGCACTGCTGTCTATGTTGAACATCCATGTTCCTATTCGTTCCTTTAGACATAGTGACTTTCTCCAGGCTCCGTTTCTTCGCACTAACTATGGTTTGAATGAGCCATTGTCGTCAATGTCAGTTTTAACAACCGTCTCGATTTTAATCTTTCTAAGTTAAATGCGGGATATCAACTCCGATAGAGTCGTTTTAAGCTAAATGTGTTATTTAGTTATATTTTTATTTAGTTTATATACTTCTCTTTTCTTTTTATATTTTAATTTGTAAGTGTTTTGATAAGTTTATTTGGATCGTTATTTTAGTTTATTGTTGCTTTCGTTTGCTATTGTTATTTTTATTCTTGTTTTTTTCTATCTTTTTTCGCTGCCTTTTTCATTTTTGCTTTCGCTTCTGTTATTGAGTAATCAGTCTATGATGAAACTATGTAAATAAATAAATAAATTAATTAATTAATCCGCGACATCGCCACAAATTTTTCACTGAATTCATTACGCGCGAATAGTAAGTGCAGCTGACATTTAAACAAACAACGTGACGAAAGTAAACAAAAACACTGAAAAATGATTTCGTTAATAAATACACAGCTGTGGATCGACTAGATCTTAACTTATATGTACTTTATCTTTACAATGGATGTATTTAACGTAGTATAAATTACTCGAAAAATTTTCACTTTTTGATTTGGTGTAATAATTATTAATAATAATCTCGTATCCGCTGGGCCGAGATAATGAAATAATGAATTTATTTGATTAAAAATTGAGTCCTTGTAACTTCTGTGACATTGAATACTGAGATGTTAAGTGAATCTCAAATATTCTGAATTTTGCAGATTCGCACGAAACCTTTGTTAATTAATTCTTATGTTCTAAATAAATTTTCAAAATGAAGTGCCCTTTTTCAAATTTTATGTGTACTCAAAAATGATTGATTCAGAGAAATTCTGTACCATTTTAACATGAAATCTCCAATTTTAAATTTTTCTCTCAAAAAACTGTGTTAAACCCTCACTTCAGTTGACAACTCATCCGACTCAGTCCTTGATTATGCACGAAGCGTGCATGATTCGTACATGCAAATGAATCAAAAAGTATGGAAAATTCATAACAAACTGTATGTCCCCGTCCCTGTTAGGTCCGTGATATGTGCACATGTCACTGACATTCTAACTGATCGAAAAGGACATTCAGACCCGGATAACTTAGCACTCTCGTCCTGCCGAAGAGGTCTGGACCATATTTTACATGGTGCGACATTTGGTCATCTCGTTTTTCTCGTCAGTCTCCTGAGCTGACTATTTTTTGTTTTATTATTAATTTTCGAGTTTTTATTCCCTTGGTCCAGCCGACAAGTGTGCCGAAGTACCCCCCGACCTTTTCGGTTGATGCAATAACGTTTTTCCCTTGCTAGGCACCGGAGCAGCAATATGAGAACTTTTTATTATTATTAACGCCATCATTTGCTCTTAGAACGATCCCAGTTCCTTAAGTATAGCTAAGAATCGAAGAAGCAATGAGTGCCCGGGGTTCGGCCGGTGTTGCGCCATTACTGCTAGCCGGAAGGCGGGTTCATGTTGATTTTTCATCTTTCCGAGCTAGAGCTAGCCAAAAGCTGCAGAATTCCCTAGTCATCTTAAATTTAAAATCATCCTGTCCTCTTTAATTCCCGGCCCTGTTACATATTCCGCACGATAATAAAAACTGAAAAAGTTTGTACGAGAGTCGAAATGATTTATGGAATCGTTCCCAGCATTGGCCTAGATCCGACTTTGTCCTCGTCCTTTTATTTCTACTCTGACTAGAGTCAGAGACCATGTTAGGCTTATATGACACTTTCGATTTATTATTATATTTCTGTAAGTTTGTCTTATCCAGATGTAGCAAACAAACAAAACGAGGAGAAAATAAGAAAGCTCTCGCTCGGAATAACTTTGTTGGGCCGGAGTGGCTTTGGGCAAGTTTCTGAAGTTTTCCTTGGAGAGGGGTTAAAAGTTGCAAATATTTTTGGTTCAAAGGTTTTATGGCAGTCGAATAACTACTCGAGTCGAAATTTTATTACATTATAGGCGGAATTTAAAAAGATTTAATGGCTAGATATGTACAAGCTGAATTATAGCTGTTGCCAACATTTGTAACAAGGGATTTATAGCAAGAAGTTAACTCGAATTTAGACATATTTTTTGATAGTTCTTCGTTATGTTATGCAAATCAGTCGACTTTAGTTTTGTTTTATTATTTTGAAATAGACCTCATTCTAATAAGTATCTGCTAGAATATTTTATCTCTGTGAAGTATTACACAGTGTGTCTTTTAACACTATACTTCATATGAAATATATTTGGACATTTATTTTACTAAGCTTAAACAAGAATTTTAAATTTCAAAAATATATATATAAAAAAGGAAAATATTAGGTGTTGGAATTAATTCGAAGTGTTTTTTTAGTGAAAAAAAATATTTATTATCAATAGAAAATAAAAAAAATACACTAATGAAAGTATTGCCCATCGCTTTCTACTACTTTTGACCATCTTTCGGGCAGGTTACGAATACCGTGTCGTAAGAACGCCTCGTCTTTTGATGCAATCCACGAATCGACCCATTTTTGACACTCTTCGTAAGAAGTGAACTTCTGCTCAGACAGACTATGAGCCTTCGAACGAAACAAATGGTAATCTGAAGGAGCGATATCTGGAGAATACGGCGGGTGGGGTAGGACTTCCCATTGAAGTGTTTTTAGGTACGTTTGTACCGGTTTTGCGATGTGCGGACGAGCATTGTCGTGCAGCAAAATGACTTTGTCGTGTCTTCGGAGCATTCCGAAAGTTTTTCTTTCATCGCACTACTCAATTGCATCAATTGCAGTCGGTAGCGATCCCCAGTTATGGTTTCCTTCGGTTTCAGCTTTGAAACGTGCAAACCACTTCCGACATGTTTGCTCAGCTAGAGCATGTTCACTATACACTTCCACTAAAATACGATGAGCTTCAGCAGCACTTTTTTTTCATAATAAAATAATAAAGTAAAACTCCCCGCAAAAACACTTTACTCGGCACAAATGTTGACATATTTAATAATTACGTAATTACGATTCAAAGAGAGGTTATGTACAGCAAATGACGTTCAATGATAGCTGTTTGAAGATTAATACATTACTGTCGGTAACAACGAAATACTGTCCTACCTAAGCCATCTCTCGTAAAACGCTACGAATTAATTCCAACACCTAATATAATTCAGGAGCGAATTAAGACCACAACCCTCTCTGGGAAATTGGTATAAAGGTGTCCTTTTTTGCCCGATTACCTCGAAGCCGATTGAGTAAATAAGTGATAACATGTCAGCTTTCCAATTTGAAGGTCCCAGGTTGGAATGCCAACGGCGGCGGCCCATGATTATGATTATTTTCCATTGGAGATTGCAGAGAACATCTAGGTGTTTCGGAATCTATTTTAAACTATAGGTCCAATTGCAATCGCTGTTTTGAGTGAAGACCATGACCCACAATGATTTAGAGGAACTTGTGTTGGCGGGTTTTATGTTATTTAACTTGTTCCATGTGTTTAATTTAAAAAATATTGAATTTGTGCCTGCGTTTTGAGACAATATGACAACAAGGTCTGTGAGAACAAATGAAAAACCTTTAACTTGACCAATTTTTTTCACCATCTTTGCAAGGCCTAGAGTCATGTCATTCTACTATTATAACTTTGAATTTAGCCACACTTTAAATCTGAGCAGTTTCAAAGGCCAAAAATGTCCAACACCAAGTGTTTGTCGAAAGGAAACTTTCTGATTAAGCCTGGAAATTTGTTCACTTTCTAAAGAGATGTTTCTATTGGAATTCCACTTCACTTAAGGCAAACCTCGATCGTGTATCATGGTGCGATGCGGAGTTCAGGTAGTCTAATTGCTACAACTCTGCACGGCGGATCTTTTGGTCATCAGTGTAAGAGCAGGCGTTGGAGAATTTACTCCACCCTCGGGGTACTTATCACAATATTCAGTGAAACCATCTACAGGGATAGTATTGGAGGCCCTAGTGATATCTTGCAAACACAAGAGTAGTCATATAGTTATCGGATGCGATGATAACTCTTATATCACACTAATGAAAATACTTGATCAGTTGAAATACTCGAATTTCTAGCAAGGTACAACATGACCTTCCTAAACAGGGGTACGGAACCGACCTCTGTCGATACAAGACGAAAGGAAGTAATTGACATGACTCTATGCAGTGAACGTTTTGTAGAGGAGGTGTCCAAGTAGTAAGTGTTAAACATTATCATAATGTCAGATAAAAGAGCCATTACTTGGGACGTCCGATATGGGTCATGCCAAATGCGGAGGCGTAAGATGATCAGAATTCCTAAGAATACTGATGAGGCGGAAGGAAATACTGAGAACACTTGCCTTTAGTATACTAAAAATACTCTATAAGTAGAAATTCAGTTAATGAAAAGAAAGGAGACTGTGGAAAAAGCCCATCATATGTCTTTCGCTCCAACCGAAGTAGAGTAATCCCAATGGTGGGGAAAAAAGCTGGTATCTCTTAACAAGGAGGTTAACATGGCATTTTACTATGGCATGAACAGTAATGACTAAGAGCTTAGAATATATATAAGTCCTTACAAAATTCATGGAAGAAACCTCTGCCAAGGAGGAGGACCAAATCGTAGAGCGACTTCTTTTTTTTCTTTTTTTTTATACGATGTGGCCAAATCCTAGGGGACAGCCCTTTGATCCGTTAGCATGGTTTTGGCTGGAAGCGAATTAGGGTAAGGGAAGTGAGGAAGCTTGAGTCTTGTTTTTGCATTGCTGCGAGCTAGACAACAGCCCAGAGACGGAGTGGATTATTTTAATTTCTGAATAAAAGCTCACGGGGTCATCTGGTCTCGAACCCGGGACCCATGGCATGTTGGTCCTGCCGCTCAACGTATTGATCCAACTCAGTCTCCTGTTCGAATATTTAGAACATTTCTGAAGAAGATAGCTTCAGAAAATGATCTCAAATGATCCGATCTCCACTTTTGGACTTGTCCGTTATAACGAAGGTAGAATGACGTAGACCTGGGATCAAATAAACAACGTCCTGCTAAATACACATGTTTGGAAATTGGGTATATCCCGGTTTTATCAAGAGAGACCAAGGACTATTCTGAGGCAATGTATTTTAAGCCATTGAACTTTATATCCTTATTATTGAAATAATAGAAAGCAACATGGGACAATGTGAAGGAGACAACGCTGAAGGTATTCCTGTTACAGAAACTGCGCCACATAAAGCTGTGCGCATTGCAGGAAAAGAGGTAGTATTCGCAATAGCAAGTGGCCGTTGACGGAGCTTTGGATAAAATATACTTCGGAAAACTTGGAATCGTGTTCAGAAGGTAATCGAACTGTTCTGCAAGTGCATTGATAATGTATTAAAGCTTGGAGCAGCTGCGAGTTTTATAATATTTACAATATTAGCAATTATAAAAAACTTTTTGGAATCGGAATCAGTTTCAAGTATTTCCTATTCGAGATTAACCTGGAAAGGACATATTAAGGAAAAGGTTCAAAAGACAAGTAGAGTAATACAACAGTGTTAAAGGGTGTGGTATGCTGGACTTACATTATGGTAGGGTGCTTGGCTGAAGATAGCCTCATAGAATACAGCGAAATTGACGAACGAGCAAAGATTGGCTTCTGTTGATATTAAAGGCACTTCTTCAGCACCAAACAAACAAACGCTTTAGAGATGAAGTGAGAACTGCCGTTGGTAGATTTATACATTAAAAAGATGATATTGCTGAGTAAGGAGCGTGATGCAAATTGTCCAAGTCAGGAAACAACCATTGGTACGAACTACGAACAGGAAAACCGGTGCAGCGATCTGTAGTACTAAACTGAATATGATATGTAATTTAAGCCTGGGTCAGTCGTTAGTGGAGTAAGTTAAAACGTGTTGGCCTTCCATCCCGCGTTGGAGCACCACCGATGGCAAACCATAGTTGTTTCCTGCCGACAACAGACTATGATAAAATTCCTACAGAGTAACTTGATGGTTCCGCATCCAACCTAAATTTTAGTTCTACTTGAAATCATTGGGTGACATTTTTCTTCCGCTTCATGCCCGCTTCAGAGATTACAAGAAGTAAAGAGGGAGAAAGGAGACCATGGTGTATTAAGCTGATTGGCTCTGTTGTAGGCGTTAGAAATAGAATCAGATCATGCGCAAAAACATCTAGATTAACAAACGGTGATTAAGCTGTGGTTAGCACATCGCTGGCTTTAGAGTGTGTTCTAAAACTCAATAACTGTTCCCTGGTAAACAGGATGTTACTGATTTGGGTAAAGAGACACGTATGGCTCAAAGATAACGATTAGGTAGGCAGGCTCGCTAAGTGAGGTGTCGACTCGAACTTGCAAGTCCAATTATAACCAATTATAACCAAGAGAATTGAGATGAGAGTGGAGAAGTCAAGCGAATCATTGGCAATTTGATTGATCCGTTTCCATGTTATCGGGGTGGTGGTTTTAGTGGGTACAAATCCCGCACGTCTTTTAAGGTTTCCCTTTGAATCGTTCAACCTCCTTAGGTCCAAAAATAGAAGTAAAAAGTTAAGGCTGCTTATTAAAAGATGACTTTTTAAAACCCAAATTCCTTAATGTTGTTCGAGATTTGATCGAAAAATACGCCTTTTTTTTATAAGTAATACAAATATTAATTCTGCCTCCTTCAAAGCAATCACCTTTTCCAACCTTCAATGCACAATTTTTGGTATGGCGTGTAGGCCCTTCGGCGATTCTCTCCACATATCCTTAATGCTGGCAAAACTTCGTACGGTTTTATTTAATTACGGAAAGACCAGATCAGACCAGAACCTTTACATTCGATCTATCTTGACGAGATTTTTTCGGTCTTGCTCATGGCAACGATTGGGTTTTAATTTGACGTCATGTCCGTACATCTGTGTTTCATCACCAATTAGCAACATTTACCTTAAATCCTACTCAGTGGCCTTTGCATTCACGTCTTTGCGGAAGGGCTCCGACGGTACATTTTGCTCCTAAGTATGACTCCTTGATGATAGTGAAGCTGTCCATATGTACTCACGAGCAACGAATTTTCCCTCCTCCCACTCCCCCTGCATCCATTCATTTCAGAACTACATCCGTGTAACCAAAAAACATTAAATCTTTTCTCTTGTGAAGAATATATGACCCTGAAGTCTACGTGCTTTGACCTAATTCGGCAAACTATTATTTAAAACTTCGAAGAAACCCTATCAGTTATTGGTTACCATTCATTACCAGACACCAGACGTCTCTTTTATATCTGCACAAGAATTAGTACTCTGCACTGCATATAACATTGTGGCAATATTGTCAAGTGACGAACTTCTGTAACAGACCTATTGATTTTTAAGAATTTTTTAAATCATTGATTGTGGCACAATTCTTGAAAGTGTTTTATTTTTCAATGACATATTTCCGAAGCTTATCGTCCTTCAAACGCAATCAAGCAACCTTCATCAGACTCTGGTCCTCTAACGACATAAAAATTTCCCTTTATAGAGGTTTCCACTTTCCAATTAGCTCTAATGGTGCCCATTTTAACTATTTTTCTTCCGCTGTCCCGACCATTTACCCAGACTTGAAATTATTATCTGAGAAACGTGTCAGCATGCAGCAGCGAGAATTTCATTGGATTTTTCTAAAGTCATTTTCGATAAAGCTACTCGGCGTGTTGCACCTCCATTAAAACGCCATAACTCGGAAGGATTTTGTGAGTTTCTTCATTTTCGAGTACTTTTCACACGTGCACTCTACCATGCCAGCCACTTGCAAGGAATCTCTGCAGACATGCAGTGCAGAAACAGTGTACACGAGTCTGAAAGTAGTGGCTCCATAAAGGATGCAGCATCCAACGGTGCGCAATTTTATTGTCATTAGTTCAGCAACAACTTAAGACGCGACCACGTAAAGTTGCTACAAGCGGCACCTGTAGCCTGTAGTAGCACCTTGTTCCGGGACGCCTGTAATCATGAAGTAGTGAAAGCAATATTTTACGGCTAGGTGGTGCCTCGACTTCCTTACCTGCCCTAATGTGCGATGTTTTCACTAATTTACTCCGACGGCGTTTATTAAGAATTTAATTAAAGCAGGTCTGGGGTGTCGGGTGCATGTACGCCGGGGTGGCGACCGAAAATCCTGAATCAGTTACAAGTCACATACACGTCGCATGGACAAGTTAAATTAAACTTTGAAGCCGTTTGAAAATTAATTTACGGTTCCAGTTCCAGCCGGCAAGGGTGGCGTTTGTAGTCCTTCCGGTAGGGAAAAAGCTGGTCGAGTAGGCCCTATTCGCCTCGCTGGATCTGAATATTGCAGCGAGTGCTTGAAGCCTCTCTGGGAAATACAATAAAAATCAGGCAAAGGTTCGAATCACTTTTTTGTTGCCCTTTTGGCACGAGAACTGCCTAACAAGCAACGGAAATAGTCTGTTGCAGTCCCTGGTGCCCTGTGAGGGTTCCCGCTTTCCGGTGTCGGAGTCGGATCTAAACCAGCTCCTCACTTTGAAATTTGAATCGCGTTACGCTATCGCAATCTATCAAGGGGTGGAAAGTGTTTTATGTTTCCTACTAAGCCACACTTTGGCAAAGGTGTATCGAATTTTCCCGATTTTATTTCCTTTCTTGCGATACCCCAAAAAATTGAAAGCAACAAGGAGGGGTGCTTTCAATGGCGGAATAAAGCGTACCAAGAAAGGGTTTTCGCCTGAAACACACATTTGCTTTTAATCTTATAGCGAAACAGATACGCGAAATTGGCTTACAATTTGCAACGCATTTGGACGGGCTTTTTTATAAATTAACTTCCTCGCTTGCCACTTTACGACCCTTTGTATAGCAAATCCTTGTACATTCCTTTCGTCTGTAAAAAAAAAAACCTTCACTGCGCCAAGTGGGTATAGATTACATTCACTAGTTAAAATGAGTTTTTTCCGTAACAGGTATTATTTCTTTGTAGGTATGAATTTTCTATCCACGTACTTATTCAAGTTGAAAAGTAATAGTAACAACTGCAATAACCTAACCGGACCGTGAAAGTCCTATTTATTTTAACAGGCAGAACTTAACGAAACCATTGTGCTATTAGATGGTGAAATGCAGTCAGATGCGTGAAAAAGGAGCATTTTTAATAATCTTGTTTTCATAATAATTAAGTTTATTGTATAAAACTGAATACACAGAGTTTTTATGTCATGTTTCAACTTGATTTTCACAAAATTTAAAAAAAAAATAAATTAATTATTTATAAAAATATCGCCATCTTTGTTAAACCCCCTCCCGCAAGTAGTGCTTCGCGGTGACCATCAGTACATCTCACTGAATCATCTAAAGTCAATAAAACAAATAAAAATCATTAGTTTAATAATAAATCTAGTATTTAATCGGAGCTTTTTTTTGAAAATTAACAGAATGGCGGCTTTTGACAGTTTAATCCCGGATTTATGACCAAAAATTATTAGTTTATTGTCAAAAAAAAATCGAAATTTTGAACAAAAATGAAAATGCTTCTATCAAAGACTAGTTTTTAATGCTTTTTATAAGCTATAAAAATTTCATCAAAATCCATGAAGTGGTTTTTGAATTAAAGTGGTCACCGACTTTGAAAACATAGTTTCGAGAAAAACGCGTTTAAAGTCTATAGTTCTCATTAGACGGACGGAGACGGAGTTGGATCAATACGTTGATGGGCAAGACCAACATGCCATGGGTCCCGGGTTCGAGACCAGATGACCCCGTGAGCTTTTATTAAGAAATTAAAATAATCCACTCCGTCTCTGGGTTGTCTAGCTCGCGGCAATGCAAAAACAAGACTCAAGCTTCCTCACTTCCTTACCCTAATCCCCTTCCTGACAAAACCATGCCAACGCATCAAAGGGTTGTCCCCTAGGATTTGGCCACATCGTATAAAAAAAAATTGGGCGTTGCAGAAAGCCCTTCAGTAAATGTGGGGTACCTCGAAAACTATTTGCCGGATTGACTTGAAATTTTCAGAGAATGTTTTCGAAACATCATACTTAAAGAAAATGCAAAAACACAAGAATCGATTTTTTGAAAAATCTAACTGCATCTCACCCCTTAATAAACTGAAATGGAAAACTTTCTGACTAGTTTAATATGGAGGAAACAAAAATCGGTCAATTGCAGTCTGGAATTTGCCACATAGATGTTCCGCACCACCGCTTTCGTTGTGCCGATTTCTTTGCTTTATAGTTTTTTATTTTTTTTTTAATATAATATGTATTTGCAAAACGTGTCCATCAATGTTGAAATTATTAAACACCTGCACTATTCTTTCAGATTTTTTTTATCAAACTTTCAGGCTATGAAAACTGGCTTCCCTTCCGTAGCAGTTGAAGACAAAAATTGTTGCCAGATTTTTAATTTTTGGATTAAGCATATTTTTGCGATGATGCCAAAGCTTAGGGCATCTGCTTTGTGATGGCATGGCTTAGCTTTCGAAAGAAAGAAATAGCTTAGGGTTGAGCGATGCTATTTGTTTGGCTTGCCAGCAAACATGGCTGGATATATCAATACCCAATATAATAAAACGGAACAAATTGGATAAACTTTGCTCAGGACAATAAAATATTATATTTCTATCGCTAAATTCCTAACAGGTTTTTAGAGTAGGCGGTTTTGATTCTCTTCTGGGAATTGCTCAATGGTTTCACTTAGGGTTGTTTGAAGCGAAAAAGACCGTTGAATTTATATCAATTTATAGTATTTCCAAATTGATTTAACCCACATTCAAAAACAATTAACTCTTGTCCAAAAGAAATTAATAGCCAAAAAAGTTTTAAATCAAGTCCAAAAGCAATTAATCCAAGTCTTAAAGCAATTAAACTTAGTCGAGAAAGAATTAACCCTTTAAAATTAAGTTAAATTTCTAGCATTAACCAGTACGTTTTTAGTGAAAACTTTATTTTTATGCCAATTATACATGTTTCTTTCTAGAGAGACTTAACTGCAGTTTGTAGAAACAAAATCAGAATTGAACGTGCAATATGGAGGACTGTTATCTGTTTATTAGAAAATTATTGCAGAAAAATTCTGATAATAAAATTGCATGGCGTATTAATTTACTAAATATAATTTTTCAATAAAGACATTATTGCTAATGCTAGAAATTTAGTTTAATTTTAAAGGGTTAATTATTTTTGGACTAAATTTTATTTATTTTTGGAGTTGGTTTGATTGCTTTTGGACACGGGTTAGTTCTTTTTGCACTAAGGTTAATCCTTTTTGGACCTGGATTAAATCAATTTGGAAATGCTATATTAATGGTGAGCTCGATTGGTCAGCTTTATTTTAATGATATATTTGTGAGCTACTTCTTCTTCTGTTCTGTTAAAAGTTTTCCACCAGGACGGGTAATCATGATGATAAATCTATCCATAAGTAAGATGATAAATATTAGCCGTAACTGCTTCTTACCCCTCCACGGCTTTTAGTGATGCTTTTATAAAAAGTTGTTCGCTAAGAAAAAAAAATCGGACAACTGCGTGCGTACGATGAATATGTTATCTACCATGTTTTTCTGAATCTGCCCAAATTTGTTTGTAGTATGGTACCGGATTGTAGAGGGAAATTGCTGAATAGATTGTCTATTGGTCAATTCTGCCTTGTTGTATATTCTTGAATACGTGGACTAAGACCGAGTAATATAAGGTATTCTGATATTAAATTTTTTGATGTGTCATCGCCACCACACTGGCAGCGTAGCGTGCATCGCAACAATACGTGCGCTCGCTAGACGTTCAGCGTCCCTGACCGATTTTAAACTTAACAGAGCGTCGAGTTGTAGGTATATAGCATGGTAGGTACGAGAAGTGACGGATGCCTGACCTAGTTAAGTCGAACGAGTAGTACCAATAATTTATCCTTAGTACAAACTTAACATTGTAGGTAGTTGAAAAGATGTTAGCACATACATTCCAACTGCAAATGTAAGTTTGTAAGTATAATTGGAGATTTACCATGTTATTTTAAAATCATATACTTCTTATAGGTTTTCCTGTAATCTATAAGTAAAGAACTATTTGCAGTATTTTTTTTTTCAAAATTTTAGGCTCGGTTGTTTCTTCATAAGATGGAGGGGTGTGGTTGAGTAGGGGGGGTTAATTTTCATCTATTTGCTTATTTATCTTAAAGTTATAAAATAATATATTTGAGACCCTTACAACAAGCTCTTTTATTTGATATGTCACACGGTCCAGTTTGTAAAACTTTTGTTTTAATGTCCTACTTGCCCCTTGGGGGGGCCTCCAAAGTGACCACCATATTCAAAATTCATTTATTTACGTTACATGTCCGTATTTGGGTCACAGAAATTCATATGTATACCAAATTTCAACTTAATCGGTCCAGTAGATTCGTAGCAAATTGACTGTGACAGACGGCAGACACACGAGTAATCCTATAAGCACGGAACCCTAAACAGAAAGCAAAGCTGTTCCCACTTACAGGCATATCCCGCTTAATAGAACGAAGATCTATGGAAGCTGACATGGAGGACGAGGAGACTCTTCAGTATGGCTAATTCTATACTAAAAAAGCTGAGGATTGGGTAGCCCTTAAAAAAGGCTGCAAAGACTGTAAGAACTCCATACGGAAAACCAAACGTACGTCCTGCCACAAATATTGCGAGTCCGTTGAGTGTGTAAGTGAGTCGGCTAGACTAAAAAAGATTTTCGCAAGTAGCCCCAGTGTTCCCCCTTTCTTGAGGTATAGCAACGGTTCATATACAGAATTTGTAGAGGAGACGCTGGAGATTCTTACAAATACCCACTTCATCAGCTTCTTTGAACCATACAAATCACCAGAAATAGATGGATTCCTACTCGTTATGCTTCAGGAAGCTCAGGGATTCATTACTTATCGGCTCATTGTGATATATAGAAGCTGCCTACTCCACTTCAATGTCTGACAGGTCATGGTGATCCAAGGCAGGCGAAAACGGACATATAACCGCACATCACATCTATTAGCCTTTCTTCGCTAATTTTAAAAGCGCTGGACAGACTTATCGCACCTACGCGAGCATACTCTGCCAATAGGGTAAGTAGTGCCCAGTAGGCGTATACAAAATGGAAGCAATGTGTAACCGCGCTACACGAAGTAGTGAACACTATTAAGAAATCGCTTAGTGACAAGTAATTTACCATAGGTAAGTATATTCCTCGACATTAAAGCGACCTTCAAGGACGTCGAAATACATAACGCTATGAAATCCTATTAGCTCGCCTAATTTTCCACTGAATTGACGCAATGCGGGGGTCGTCAGATCTACACAAAATTGGGAAATTACGACGCTGTCAGAGCCCTTTGCAGAGGACACCCGCAACGAGGTGTGTTGTCACCATTACTCTGGCCGTTAGAAATTAGTAAGATTCTGGACTCACTAGAAGAAGATGGGTTAAAGGTGGTGGCTTAAGCAGACAACCTGGCCTTCTTGGTCGCAGAAAATTTCCAAAGCACCGTCAGCGAATCAATGGAAAGAGCTCTAAGTAACATTTTCAGGTTGCCAGTCAACTGCGACTTATCGGTCAATCCTCGAAAACGGAAGCAGTCCTCTTCATAAGGAAGGGAGGGATTGAATCCTTACAACCACCCAAATTGGGCAGAAATACCTTGGCACTAACCATATAAGCATATAAACTGGACTCCAAATTAATCTAAGCTAAGAACATAAATAGAGGAGGGCGTGAAAAAAGGCGCTGATAGCGTTCTATGCCCGCAGAAATATATTTTGCAATAAATGCGGCTTAATTTATTTCATGATGACCCTTGTACTTGAGGATTTTTTCTTTAGTATATTTGGATTCCTCATGTCTTTGCCTATAATTTTATGCTATTTAAAAAAAATACTTCCACTATTAGGCGCAGCAGGGTGTAAAGTAAGCGGGTGAACTTCATTGGAAAGGTCTTTTTAAAAGCTACAAATTGTCATAGGATATTTTTATAAAATTTTTTGAAAAAAGTTATCTTAGTTTAAAGAATCATGGAAAAAATTATGACATTCTTACACCTTAAAAAAATTAATAACTTTAGCCGGGGTTAAAATTTTTAAAATCTTCTATGACAATTTCAAGAAAACACTTTGATAAAAATTTGTGCCAAATAAAAACTCTGTAAGTCAAACGGTTTCTAAGAAACCTTGCGCGCATGCTTGTAAAAATAAGTTCTGAGAAAATTCACTTTAAAGTTTAGCAACGTTTAAAAATACGTCATTTTACAAAGGTGTGCGCCTGCTCTATATTCGTTCTTAAAAAAACTATTGTGAATTTCGCTTAATATAATACATTTTTGTAATCTGGAAAGATCAGAGAATCAAAAAACCGAAAAAACTGAAAATCGATTTTTTGAAGGTACTACGCCCCTTACACTGGCTGTACTTTGCCATTGTGAGAGCAATTCTTACTATTACTATAGAATAGTAGTCTGATGGACTGCCCTTGAACAACCTTAAGAAGTTAACCAATAGCTGCACGAAGCGCCATAAAAAAGTCTAAATGCTGGAAAAATGCTGACAATGGCCATAGCAGTATATTAAGAATTTATCCTGTACGCTGTCTGCAGGAGAACACCGAGCTTTGGGATAATATTCTCGGCAGGATGAAAGGAGTGGGTGGGGGTTTGGGGTGGTGATGTCCACACGGCGGATATACATTTCCTAAATATACGTAGTGTGTCGTATCAGACACCAGTATATGCAGGCGAAAGTGACAATGCATAGGCCACACACTATGAAAAGAGCCAAACAACATTGCTCAACAGGCTCTAGATTGGAACCTGTACGAGATCCAAGAAAGACGCCGAATTGGACGACCGCGCAGCAAAGGGAGAAGATCCGTAGAGAAGGAAGGCACCGAGATCAACAAATCGTGGCCATAGTTAAAGGCGTTGGTGTAGAATCTCACCAGGTGTAGTATACGCCCTTTCCCCCACAAGGGGTTAAGGGACGCAGCGAAAGTTCGAATTCCATTAACTGAGATACATTATCTGAGAAATTCTACCCGAGACTTATAAAAGTATGAGTTTGTACTATTTAATGTTACTTCTTTTCGCAGAATTGTAAAAAGTCAATATTATACTATAACTTGATCAGGTTGCATCTTGCTAGCCTAATAATTCATTACTCGCTCGTCCAGGAATCTTGGTGATGCCGTTCGAGTATCGTTATATATTTTTCTATATAGCAAAGGGCAAACTACGAGGATTAATATTTAGGGAAACAAAATAGCCTTCCAAATTAGACAAGTAACTCCATATCTTTGACGATATTACAATTTTACGACACGCTTTAAATGCAGAAGCTACAATTTCTCAGATGCGAAGTTGATTTAAAACTCATATAGGAGCACTGTGGTGCCATTGCAAAGCTTAACAAAAACACTGCTGTTATTCTGTTCTAACTTTCTAAGCCTTAGGGCTTAGGTATCAAATAACTTGAAATTAAAGTTGCTTGTGCTTACGTTGGTAGATGAGTTGCATTAAAATACAATGAACGTCCGAGTAAAGTATTAACTTGGTATCAGAAAGTTATCAATTATTGCAAAAAAAACCTTTTCGAAGGGGAAAAATGGCAAAAAGCTGTTTTCTAAATTTTTAAAAACACTTTAAGTCGTTATTAGACTTATTCCGCCAAACAGTAGAGCTATGTATGCTAAAAAGTAATTGAATTATTTACTCTATATAGCTGGTAATATTAACTTAAGGCAATCCACATCGGTTCCACTTAACAAAACATTATTTTAAGGTTGCATTGTTCAATTGTCTAAAAAATAATTTTATTGATTGCGTGATGTGTACAAGGTTGGACGAAGAATTATACGTTAATTCTTGTCATAGTGTTCTTAGCAGCCAATTTAATATCTTCTACAATACATGACATGACCAAATTCAACCAAACTCCATGGTCTCTTTTAACTCACTGAACTGAAATACTGACCCAGAGCACTTTTACTAAACCAAAATAGAAAGGTATCCTGATTCAATTAATGACTTAAAAGACTACAGTTCATTTTCATTAAATCAATTATCTGTGACAGCACTTGCTCCTTTAGACAGAACCATATCAAACTCCCGATATCACAGTCCTATCAAAAATTCACTTTATAGCTCTCTACCCCACGAGCCCACATTTATGCCGCCATTAAAAGGAAACTTAAAAAGTGCTTTCTAGCAACAAGTTCTTGGCTTTATCAGGCATTGGCATCAAGCATCGACGTCAAGCCCCTGACATATGACTACGGAATCATGTGAAAGACTTTGTGTGGAGTACGGAGCAAGGACACTGCTGCCTGCCTGCAATCGCATATCCAAATCACATTAACGACTGAGCTACCTCCAGAGGAAATCCCTGATATTGAGCGCACGTACATATCCTGAGCTCCTGCTTGCCTGGACACGTCTCGGTTCTCGATGTGTATACACATCGTATTCAATCAGCCGGAGTGGATAGATTAGCCTTATCCTTGACTATCATCTAGCCGTGGGTTGACTTGTCTAAGTCGGGTGAATATGACTGGAAACATGCCCTGCAGTACTCACGTGTTAATGTCTGCTGTCGGGTATATCCGGTGGGTCTTAGCTCTGACGTCGCTAATCTATAGATAGATTAACGATTCGTGCCGTATTAGGCGCGGTCAGATTTCCGCAATTTAAGGTAAGCGATTCCTTGGAAAATTTTTACTCACATCCTCTCTGGAGGGTGTTCATCAGAATGATGCAACTCTAAAGGGATTGGATGAGTCATTAATGGTTTAAACAAACATCCTCGCCGAGGGTGGGTCGGCGACCTTATGTTAACTGCCAAACGTCTTAGTAATCCTGTAAACAGTCCATTGTCCGTTCTTGTGGGAAATCACAACAATCCGTGCCGAGGCTCAGCCGTTCCCGTCCGGAGTTCATCGCGAACAATTAATAATCCGCGCCCTACATGCATGTTGCAGACAGGCATGTCCCAGAATCTTGATCACTTGTCACATTTTGTCTCGTCGGGGAAAATTTGCTCCATTCATAGATTTAAGGATAATGTGGCCGATGACTGTTGTATTGAGGGTGAACCGCACAATCACAGCCCCAGGATATTTCAAGAAGGGACGATAAACTTCGCACTACACCAATTAGCTTCATGCGAGTCACGTGCCCATTGTTTGCGATTTGATTGCAGAAAACTTTAATGGACGTCGTCCTGCGGCATATCCTTGCCTAAAGGATCAAAACGTTGTATGAGCACTGTTGGACGTCCATGTAGCCTTGCTTAAATGCCTGTGTCCCAAATGGCGTTTCATTAAAATTGTCGACATTTTGAGCAATTTCTGGGTAGGTGGCACTTAAGGCGAACTTAATGGGTTTTAGTGTTGCGTTCCCATACAATTTTGCATTATTGCGGTTTTTATAAACTTAACTATAGCATGGAGGTAAAATATCCTAAGCTTAAATAAATATTTGCGTAATTTTTAAGTAATTTCAGTCAAGTGCCATTAGGTGGGGTTTTTCTTTAATTTTTGTAAGCTCGAAAAATGTAAAAGTGCTGTTATGAAAACAAAATTACTAAAAATTTGGACAAGCAAAAAATTGGAATATTGCCAAAAGAGAATTTAAAAGGTTTCTAGAAAAAATGGTTATGTTAATAGTTTTAGCGCAGGAAGAGGTTTACTCAGGCAGCATATACACCAAAGAAAGTTTTCTTTTTATACGATGTGGCCAAATCCTAGGGGACAACCCTTTGATATCCGTTAGCATGGATTTGGCCAGAAGTGAATTAGGGTAAGGGAAGTGAGGAAACTTGAGTCTTGTTTTTGCATTGCTGCGAGCTAGACACGAGAACAGCCCAGAGACGGAGTGGATTATTTTGATTTCTTAATAAAAGCTCACGGGGTCATCTGGTCTCCCAGGTCTCCCGGGGCCCATGGCATGGTGGTCGTGCGGCTCGACGCGTTGATCCAACTCCGTCAACTTTGACAAACAAATCAAATTAAATTTATTCGGAAAAATGTAGCAATATACAAAATCTTACAAGATATCTACAATAAAATTGGAAGTTTATAAAACCAGGGGAAAACCTTACTGGCCAAGGCTTTTATATGATCACAGCAACTAATGGAACTATTGACAGATATACCTAAATTGCTGGATTTATTTATGTAATTTAGCTACTTATGCGAATAACGCTAGGACATATATAAAGGTGACACTACGTTGACCACTTTGCCTTACTTTTTGGGTCAGCGTTAAGACTGACAACACATACAGTGTTGCCAAGTCGTCGATGAAGCATGTCACTAGATAGGGACTAGGGATAGAGACCTTTTTAAAAAAAGGCACCAGATATAAAAAAGAAATACATTTTTTTCAAAATTGCTTTCAATATAATATAATAAATTTCTAAGTAACAAAAATGTTAATACTGTACCACTCAGTAAAAGACTGTATTTACCTAATTCACAAGCGTATTTACCTTTAATTGGTGCTCATTAAGAACTTAAGTGCAATTTGATTTGATCCACAGCTGATCTCATGTACTTAAGCGTTGTGTAATTTCTTTTTTTTAATTTGTAAAAGGAAAGGGAAGAGAAACAGAGAACTATTAGAATGTGATAAAGTTCTAATTTTTTTGGGCGATCCTCTTATCGTAAGCGACAGCAAATGAGTATCGTTAAAAGTTTCAGGGTCCCGCTAGAAAGTCATGAACAACAAAAGTATTAAACGGGCCCACTTTAAAGTGTGGTGCAACACCGGTTGTATCTGAATTTAGTGGAAGCCCAGCAAATATGTACAAAAAGAGTCAAAAACAATGAGCAATGCTGAATATTTAAGTTAAAAAGTCGGATAACAGAAGAGGTTCAAAATCATATTGTCGCAAAAAAAAAAAATCAGTCACCAGGGAGGTATTCGAAAACACCAGATTTGGTGACAAAGTCTCTGATTTGGCATCACTGCATTAAAAGTTACCAGAAATGACCGCGGTGGCAGTTAAAAATCACCAACTTTTAGACGTGTCTGAGAAAAAAAATGCTGTCGCTAGGGGGGTGTACGAAAACACCAATTTGGTGACAAAATCACTGAATTGGCATCACTCTATTATACATTCCTTCCGACAAAGGAATGGTGCTACGATGAATAACTAGACATCATAGTAGTGGTCCCAGAATAGAACCTTGGGGAACGCCATATTTTATGTAAAAATTTAGAAAATCCCCACTCAGGGGTACAAAATCCACACTGTAGTGTATTGTATAACTGTTTCTGATTTTTTAGACTTTGCAAAGCTTGTAAATTAGCCATTTCCATTCCCAAGGAGAGTGCTGTTGTTGGCAGCATTGCTAAAATCACGGTTGTCGTGATTACATTGGTGCCGGACTGTTTGACAGAGGTGTTCTGATTCAAAACAAAATAGTTCTTGCATCATTGCTGCAATGGAGGCTTGTTGGAGGCGATTACATCAAGTCTGTAATTCCTAATGTTTCTGCCTTCGAGTATATGCTGTCCTGTTATACCGTATTCTTTGTGGCCAAAGTAAAAGTTGCATGAACTTCTCGGGTTATGCCCAATTGATTTTTTACGATAAAGCCAAAACTCAGGAAAGCCTGATGATATTATAGTATATCCTTGGCAGGAAAGAAAGTAAAAGTAGGTAAGGAAAATGTGCTTATGAAAAGAGTGAGTAATGTGACTATATACGATGGTTGGCAACCCTGCTTAATCATGAATTTTAATTTCCATTTAGGAAGGGTTTTTTTGTTCTAATTCCTATAATACGCTTATTAATTGGTGTAATGTAAAGTAATAAAAATTAATTATACCTGCTAGCTCATAGTGGGACAGTTAGAAAGTTTTCTTGGGGCTAAAATTGTTTGGCGCTGAAACACAAATATATCTCAACTCCTGGTATTTCCATTAAGAATGCGACCAAACATCTGTTCATCGGCTTGTTTCTAAACAATTAAAAAACACAACAAAGTGCCACAGCAAACTCAATCGAGACCTTAACTGGCACTTATACTGACAAACATTTTAACCTTATTCCTTATTTACATTATATTAAATGCAATTCCATTACACAGGCCTGCGAAATTTTGAAATTTTTTTCCTCTGGACAATGAATAGTTATTTCCGAAGTAATTTCTCCCGTTGAAACCCAACCCGGGCTCAGAATTGCTCTATTATGTCAGGGTTTTGAGATATTCTCACCTAAATGTGCAAAAACACTTTTTTTTGTCATATTTGAGGTTATGTAGCATCGCGATGTTTTTTTTTCTCAAAAAACTATGTGTGGGATCTAATCTCTTATCTTATCTTATAGTACAAGTGTTCTTCTTTCAAATGTCATTGAGTGAACTCAAATATCTTTTTTTCGCCGAGATATCGCATTTTAAAATTTTCATGTTCATGAATTTCTCGGTATTCGAAAACCTTATGGTAATTTGAGTTGGATTAATGCGTTGAGCGGCAAGACCAACATGCCGTGAGTCCCGGGTTCGAGCCCAGATGACCGTGAGCTTTTATTAAGAAATTAAAATAATCCACTCCGTCTCTGGGCTGTTGTCTAGCTCGCAGCAATGCAAACAAGACTAAAGTTTCCTCACTTCCCTTACCCTAATTCCCTTCCGGCCAAAACCATGCTAACGCATCAAGGGGTTGTCCCCTAGGATTTGGCCACATCGTATAAACAAAAAAAAAAAAAAGGTGACCATATACTTTTCATGTACCGAGAAATTCATGAACATGAAAATTTCAAAATGCAATATCTCGGCGGAAAAAATAATATTTCAGCAAACTCAACGACAGTTGTACTATAAGATCCCACATATAGTTTTTGGAAAAATGGAAATATCGCGGTGCTACATAACCTCAATATCTGCAAAACCTGACGTGATAGAGCAATCCTGATCCCGGATTTGGTTTCAGCGGGAGAAATTACTTCGTGTGTTATTCTTAGAATTGTTGTCTGTCCATCTGTCTGGTTGTCCAGGCAAATCTCGGAAACGGTATGAGTCTTCTTAAAAATTGCAATTTAAGATGCAGTATTTTAAAGTGAAAACTGTCTTTCGAGTTTGTTTTGTTGAAGTAACGAGCTTTGTTAAACATCAAAAACCTCAAAAAAGTTTTTTTTGGTATTCAATCATATAAGGTAAGGAGTTTTAAATCTATGGCACAAAAAAGTGAAAAAAATAAAATAAAAAACACGTAAAATAGCTGCCATTATCTTGTGAAGATTATTATTAATCGTGTAAAGTCCGAATTAAAATGGTGTACTCTAATCGCCAATTAAACCCTCAAAAACCATAATCGTAAAGAGTTACATTATTAGCAGATGAAAACGATTTTTTAAAAATCAAAATAAAACATCGTTGACATGACTGGAAACGAATGAATGAGAGGTGTGCTGTTTTCGCCGCTGTTTGGCCTCCTTTTAATATAGGCACGTCATTGGGAAGGAGCACTAATCATCTCGTTTTTATCCTTTTTAGCTATGAAACTAGTTAAAACAGAGACTTCCTTACTAGCTCCAAAATTAGCAAAACTGGAACCTATCTGTTGCCTGCGAAATTAGCGTACGTGGAGGCGTTTTCTTTAGCCCTGAATTAACAGACCCATTCCAGAATCAACAACGAACACAAAAAAATTAGATTTAAAATCTGAAAGGACATATATTTGGTATTGCCTTCGAAAATGTACCATGTCTCTTCAAGGAGACGGAGTTGGATTAATTGGTAGAGTGTCACAATGGCTTGGTGCATGGTTCCAGGGTTCGAAACTTGGTCTCCCCGTGAGTTTTTAATAAAAGTTAAAAAAAATCCACTCTGTCTCTGGGCTGTTGTCTAGCTAGCATAAATGCAAAAACACACGAGAATTTCTTGTTCCCCATTTCTCACATCCCAATTCTCTTCCGACGAAGTCATGCAACGCATCATAGTGTTGTCCCCTGGGCTTTGGCTACATAATGAAATAGAACTGCCTTGGAGAAATCTGAGAAATATTGTAGTTTTCTATGCTCTTTAAATCCACTCTGAAGGAGCACTCCTAATTTTTCTACTGGGACTATCAAACACAAACTGTCCAAATAGTACAAACATTATGCTATTTCGCTGAAGAACCTGCTGATAGTTTGTGAATGAAAGGCAGTGTGTGTGGTTTGGTAATGATCTCAGAAATTTAAGGCAAGAAAAACAGATCAGTACAACAGAGCAGCTTTCTCAGACTCAGAAGAGGAGTGGGAAAGATATAAAAAAATAAGAAATATATATAAAAAGAGTGTAAGAAGAATCAAGGATAACTTTATTAAAGATCAAATTGGAAGATCAATGCATCAATCTATGTGGAGGACAATAAAGAATTTAGTCTTGAGAGAAAGTAAAGCTGAGATAAATGAAGTAATGTTTGACGGAGTGAGAGTGAATGATAATCAGGTTAAAGCAGAAAAATATAACATGTATTTTGTAGAGAGTGTGCAAGAGATTAATGAATCCATTACGAATGAGAGGTACGATGAGTCAAATGTAGAAGTACACAACAAAAGATTTATCTTTAAATATATTGATATGTATGGACTTATTGATACAATCAAGATGCTGAAGCGAAAAAGGGACTACAATCAAGTCAGTCCTGATATGCTGTTGGACGCGATGCCAGAAATAGGAGAAATTTTTCTGGATATTATCAATGTTATCAATGGATCAATGGAAAATGGAGTTTTCCTTGAATCGTGGAAAGAGTCAGTAGTAGTACCTGTGGAAAAGCTGAAGAAGGCTAAGTAATGTATGGATTTCAGGCTGTGTATGAAAGAGTTATCGAAAAGGTAATACAGATACAATTAGAGAAGTTTATAGAAGGCAATGGATTGCTTATACACCAGCAATCTGTTTTTAGAAAGGGATATTCGTGCTAATCTGCGTTGAATTGTACAATTATGGACTGGAAAAGTGAAATAGATAATAAGAAATGTGTGATAGCGGTGATTTTAGATTTAAAAAGAGCGTTTGAAACTGTGCACAGAAATATTTTGTTGAAAAGGATACAGGCGTACGGAATTTCGGGTAAGGAATTAAACTGCTTTTCGTCATATTTGAATGGAAGAACACAAAAAACAAAAGTTAATGAATCTATTTCGAAAAGTCTGAATGGGTTCCGCAAGGGTCAATACTTGGAGTAACTTTATTTCTGCTTTACATAAATGATGTGTGCAGTGTCCTAAAAAATTGCAAAATTGCATTGTTTGCTGATGATGGGTTGTTATATGCAGTAGGTGAGAATGATCCTGAGTGTGAGCGAATGATAAAGGAAGGTGTAAAAGGGATATATAAGTGGTTGAATATGAATAAGCTCAAACTGAACGTGACAAAAACTAAATGTATGGTTATGAATACTAGTTTTAATGTGAATATTGAAATTGATAGAAACAGAATTGAATGTGTGGACAATATAAAGTAACTAGGAGTTATTATTGATAGGGAACTTAATTTTAAAGAACATGTGGGTTATGTGTGCAAAAAGGTGTCAAAAAAGACTGGGTTTTTAAGACGTATTAGGAACAATTTATCTTTGAATGATTTTATACATGTGTATAATGTAATTGTGAAACCCCATTTTGAATTCTGTCCAACGGAGTTATTTCTTGTGAATGGAGAAATGTTTGAAAGAATGCAAAAATTGCAAAATATGGCCATGCGTATAGGTATACACCTGTGAGATGGATGCTGAATACTTTGAAGTGGATGAACGTGAAGCAGAGAATTATATTTAATGTTCTTTTGTATGTTTTTAGGATGAAATATGGAATGTTGCCTGATTATCTAAGAAGTAATTTAAGATTTGTTGGTGAGGTCCAACCATATAGATTGATAAGTACGAATGATTTTAGGATTGAAAGATGTAGAACTTCTAGATGTCAGAATTGTCTTTTTTATAAGGGTTTACAAATGTTTAATAGTATGCCAAGTATGATTAAAAGTGAATCAAATTTGAATAGATTTAAAAGTATGTTAGTAGAATATATCAAATAAAATTTTTAGAAAGGGAAGTACCGCTTATTCTCTAAGAGTGTATGATATTTGGAAACAAAAAGAATGTATGAGTGTGTTGAATGGCATATATATTGTTAATAAAAAACGGAGTTGGATCAATTCGTTGAGCGGCAAAGACCACCATGCCATGGGTCCCGGTCTCCCCGTGAGCTTTTATTAAGAAATTAAAATATTACACTCCGTCTTTGGGCTGTTGTCTAGCTCGCAGCAATGCAAAAATTGGACTTAAGTTTCCTCATTTCCCTTACCCTAATTCCCTTCCGGCCAAAACCATGCTATAACGCATCAAAGGGTTGTCTTCTAGGCTTTGGTCACATCGTCAACAGATGATCCTATCCCAATTGTCCATGGCGTGTAGGGGTTTAATTTCCAGCCGGCAGCATGGGTTCCTTCAGAGTAGGTCCACGGTATCCAACTTGTTGGAGTTTGTTTCTGGCAATGTGGGTGGATTTTTGGATGGCTGCCAAACTGACTGCATTTATACTGATTTTAATAAGGCCTTTGATAAGCTGTCTTACTCTATTATCGTATCCATATTGGCCAGGTTGGGTTTCCAGCCCCACTCATTGCATCTATTAAGTCGTATTTATCTAAAAGGATTTATAGAGTGCGTTTTCGGGGCGTGCTCTCTGATGCTTTTGTGGCTCCTTCTGGCGTTCATCTTATCTATTGATGATATTACTTATTTGCTTCAAAGGAGTAAAATTCTTATTTATGCGGACGATATCAAGATTTTTCTCCCAATCAAATCGCGAGATCTTACAGTCGGACCTACAGATATTTTATAGCAGGTGGTGTGACAATAATAATCTTAAATTAAATATTGGGAAATGTCAGGTTATGACCTTCTCGAGGTCTCGCAACTACTGTACTTTTCAGTACAAGTTTGATGGTACTTGTATTCAGCCGGTGGAAGGAGTGAAGGACTTGGGTGTGTTCTTTGATAGACACCTTAACTTCATCCCCAACATTAATAATATCGCTTCTAGGGTCAACTCTATGCTGGGATTTATCCTTCGCTGGTCCAGGGAATTTCCTAACCCACACATAAGACTTCATCTGTATACATCCCTTGTTAGACTACTGCTGGAGTATGCTAGTCTGGTTTGTTCTCCGTTTTACAGATCTCACATTAAACGTATTGAATCCGTTCAGCATAGATTTGTGAGATCGGTCCTTCGTGCTTTGCCCTGGAGGGACCCTCTGATTTTGCCTCCATATGTAGAGCGATTGGGACTGCTACAACTTGCTCATCTCGAGAAGCGTCGGTGGGTTGCTGATATAATTTTTCTACAACAGCTTCTGCAGGGGAAGATTGAGACTGAGGAACTTTCTTCCAAAATTTTACCTAGAGAACTGTCATATTCCCTGCGAAACCGTTCTAGCTTACGGATAGCTTACTCGCGCACTAGATATGGTATTTTTGAGCCAGTTAACCGCACGTGTAGGTTTGCTAACGAGGTTGGTGATGTCCTCTGCACTAACGTGGGCAAGGTTACATTAAGGAGGAACCTCTATAATTTGTAGAAATCCTGTTGTGAGTGCGTTTTTGTAAGGCTTTTGTAAGGTTTTTTATGTTTCTTTGTGTATGTGTTGTATTGGTTTGGTTCAAACGATCTCTATTGCCTGTGCACCCCTGAAAGTTATATTTTGTGTGTTTTTTGCTTTTGGGTACTAACATTTTTTCGGTAGGTTACTTGATTCCTGTCTTCTCTCTGTGAAGTGCGCCTTCTGATTTAAAAGGGTTAATTCAATGTTTATAAAAAAAAAGATAGAAGAACCTGTTAGACCCGTCCCTCAAAAGAATAAATACAGGCTACCAAGAGTGTAACAAGGCTTAAAATATAAATTAATACGGTGGCGAAAAGGATTCAAAAACGCAGCTTCTGCATTTATATGAAAGCGAACCAAATTAACTAAAAAAGTTTCCAGATACAAATAGTAACATTGACCTTCTGCACAAATAAATCTACAGCGTGAATAAAAATTTAATTTTAACGACATCAATACCTCTCTGGATGTAAATCCTATTTTACAACCTCCTGCCCTTTATACTGCTTTGTTCCTGATTCTTCCACTTAAACAGCTCAAAATGCCTGTCATTCCTTTTTCAAAATCGGCTAAACGGAAGACAGAAGGGTGACTTCAGGCTCTTATTGATGAGTCCCGTGGTTCTAACTTTTTTGTTTAAACAAAAGATTTTTCGGTTGTTTTTTTTTTCTTACAAATCTAATTTTTTACCTTCGTCGAACAACACCTTCTACATGACTGCGTCCTCATAACAAAGTTAGTCCTACTAAACCTAACGAATTTTTTCCGGATTCCGTGAAAGTACAAAGGCATCCGATGGCAGTAGAAAAACTAATTTATCACGAGGGAACCACTGAACAAACATTACGGCATAAACCGTCCATGCGTCAGCAGTAGCGACCGGAGAGGGGGTCGGTGAAACAGTTTGACAAATTGTGGCAATTTTTTATCTTCCTTAATCATTGCAATTCATTACGCGCAATGACGAATCAGAAAAAGTCGCAGCACGAAATTAGCCACCGAAGGATTTAGGGTAGTTAAGCAGGCAGGTGGGTGGTCCTCAAGAAGCAAGTCAAGGGGCCACGTGGGCTTTTTAAATTTTTTGGGTTTCACTATTGGCGGCCTAGACTATGGCCAAGGAGGTACAAGTGACAGGAGCCAAAGTTTTAATTTGTGAAACACTTTTGCGTGCCATCATATCATTTCCTTAAACGAGGTGCAAGGCAATGGGGTCCTTGAAGGACACAAAGCTAAACCAAGCGAATTGAAAAAATGAGATTCGAGGGAAGAATGAGCCAGGGAATCCCAAGGGGGTGGCAAAAAATAAGTTTAGACGTGAGAAGAATATGTCTCAGGATTCGTAACAAAGTATCGCCCTACTTAAATGGGAGGCATTTGGTGAGGATTTTAACCGCAGAGCTACTATTAGCAGCGTCCATTTCTAGGGAAAGGCCCTATTTGCTTTAAAACCCGCAACGAGAAGAAGGAACTGTTTCAGGCATAAATCTTCAGAAGAAGTGCCAGGGAATCCAAAATTGGCGGTGAAAAACGAGAAGTGATGAAAAATGTTCTAGAAAGGTTAAAACGTGAAAAGATACCCACCGAACGCAGTTCTCAAGTGTATATGGGCAGAAAAGCACGAAAAATGAGGTAGGAAGTACGTGAAAAAATTTTCCACCTTTATAACGCCTTAACGATGAAAACGGCACTTCCGTGACAACAGCATGGAGATGAACATGCCATAGACCATGAGAGGATGATTTATTTTATAAATTGTGAACAATTTGTAAGGACGTTAAGCAAACAAGGATTTGCGCGGCAAAAAACAGAACTGTAAATTTCTAGGGAGTTATTCCGGAAAAATGTACGTTTATGCGCGGCACTCACCTTCGCAGGACGGGGATAAGTGACAGTAATTTACTCACGATGATATACTCGGAATCTGTAATTGTCCACGTCTCAGAACCTAAATCTTCTCAGTCTAATCACTTTAGATACCATTCAGACTAAAGGAGTAATTTGTATTGCTGGCGAAGGTATATGCACATACATATAACTAGAGTACTTTCAAAATGATTGATGATTCGCAAGAAGATGAGATCAAGTCTTGGGAGGCAATTAACTTCAAAAGGGGGCAAATGTTCCCGAGCAAGCACTCCTTAAATGATAAACCTTCGCTCGTCCATGTACGAGGGACTACTTTTTCCGAGTTCGAGAGAATCTGAAACGTCCTTCTAACCATTGCAATCATCAGCGTTAGTATCAGTAACAGGTTGTAATTTGTCGGATATTAATAAGAATCAGTCCCAAGCTCCATTCACCAGAACTAATATTCGGTAGCGTCTTGATTTCAGTGCTCGTGCCCGCCTCTTCAGCAAATTCAAGAAATGTTTTGCGAACGAAAGATGGCAATGAAGTAGATGAAAACTTGCCTTTTGAGAGGAATCAACCTCTTCAGGAACTGTCTGCGGTTAATTACATGACGGCATTTAGGTGCGACTAGGTTGAACTGGTTTATTAATGGCCTCATCAATTAGTGCCAATTGGGCAAAGATGAGAGTTTCTGTTGTCAGGTCCTTTACGGTGCTGGTGTTGTACTGGGACAATAGTCGTCTGAGGCGCCAAAATAAATTGTGCAATTCAAGGATGGAATTAGAATGCTAGTTGGACCACTAATTGCAGGAACCATCAGTAGAGAGACAGTTGAATTACTTTGCAAATTTGCATGTTAGTGGAGTCTTCAACTCGTTTTTCACCCAAGTTTTCAACAAGATGTTGTTCTCGTGACACGTTTGTGTGCATTTTGAGTGCAAATAAATACAAGAAAAATATGCCTGTGTATATATATAAATGAGTGCGGGTCGAATTTACAAGCTCCTCTCCTTGGAGAGTTGCTCAAATGTGGTTGGATTTTAAAGAGGATAAAAGCGCTATCAGCTGGCCGGTGATGTTTGTCATTATTGGATAAAATCACTTCCCTATACATATACTTCTTAATGGCTGAAACTTATCGTTGGCATTGACACCAGCTAAGGCTTCGAAACCGATACCTATACCAATCAGACATATTCATGGCAGTACCATATAACAAAATATCGACATCGGTATTTACCATGGTCCTTAAGCCGAAGCTCGTATCAATGTTTAATATTTGAAGCGGTATCGTGATTTAAAGTTTGTTGACAAATTTAAAAACTGTCGATGAAGTGAGAACATGTCGGCCTACTAATCCTAAGGTCCAAGGTTCGAATCCCACCGGCGGAGACCCATGGTTGTTTTCTGTTGACAAAAGATCACTATAAAAAAGGCAGAGGTTGCAGAGTTCGGAATCCAGTTTGAATTGTAGGTCCACTTACAATCGTTGTCTCGAATCGGGTGAAGTTTTTCTCACGCCCCATGCCCCACAAGGGGTTATGAGAACTAGATGGAGAGATATATACAATTATATTTTGGTTTTCCTTAATATAATTATAACTACTTTATTATTACTTACAAGCTAGTTATAATTTAGCCCAGAGTTTCTGAGCAAATCTTCTCTATTTCTAACAATTACGTTAATATTACAAATTACATTCATTTACAGTTTACTTCAATCTTGCGCCAGGACTAACATTTATATTTATCACGATTTTGTTTAAAAGTTATTATCATGTAATACATGTTTTTACATCTAGTTCATATCCTAGCCCCTTTAGTAGTTGTGAATCGTTAACACGTAGAATGAGATTTTTTCGGATGTTGTTCATCTTTTCGACGATGACGGTTGCTGTTCATACGGAAGAAAGTCCAGTAGTTAATCGTTAGCTGCTTCCACTGCCCTGATGTTTCGCGCCATCTCCCTGATTATTTGATTTGGGTTTTGGCTCTGCCTCTTCAGAGATCCTTGTGTCAGTTTCATCAGGTGTTTTTTCAATGATTGGTCGCCCCAAGCGTTGTTGCCGTTTTGTATATATCCTCTTTTCTAAAGTATCTATGAGGAGACTGACAATAATTTGCAGTACAGGCCCTTAATACCCTCCTCTAGAAATTTAGTAATTCCTGATAGAAGCTTTACTCTAAAAGAAGGGAGGTATTCCATAAACCTGGTTGCTGGAATGACTTCCATGGTATTTGGCACTTTCTTTTGGGCAAACTTCGTATTCGCTAAGAATAAGTTGAGCTTATTTTCAACCCTTCCGGTCTGTTTCGTCAAAAATTATTTGAAGTACTTTCATTTCGGGTAATAAAGAATTACTTCATAGCTATGCCTAAAAGATATTTAGATTTTTGGAAAAAATAAAAAAAGATTTGTCCTGCATGTTGGGACACACCAAAAAAATCGCTATTATAGCGGCAAAATGAAGTAAAAAACAAGAAGAAAATTTCGTCATTGATTAAGGATTTTATTTATTGTTTATCGTTTGTACATAAAATTGGGAAAAGTAGTCAATCAGAATCAGATTCGGTCTCATTCAGTTCATCGCCAGCATCACAATTTTGACACGAAAATATGGAACCGCTTTCACGGCAATCTTTTTACAAACACAGCACCTGATGTTTTTGCTGGTTAGTTCTTCTGGCAAGGCTTTTTCGCATTGAACACAAACATTGTTGTCAATAACAAAAAGAAATTTTCAGAAATTCAACATAAAAATTTCTGGTAATTTAGAATGTTCTTGACAGTTTTCGTGTCGAACTTTTAATTTCTAGACTCCATTGTCATCTTCAAATTTCTAGACAGATTTGTTGTCGAAATTTTGCAATTTCGACAATGTTAGGGAAAGTTCTCGAGTGATCGATGGAGAATACGATTACTTTCTAGAAAATCACATTGTCATCTGGAAAGATCTAGACAGTTTTTCGTTTTCTACTCCAAATTACGAAATTTTTACTAAAAATTAAACATAAATCACACAAAATTCAAATAAACTGCCAACCAAACACTTGCAAATCGCTTTAGTAATCATTCCTTTTCAAAAACAATACGAAATATGGCGTAGAAATGCTTTAATATGAAAAAAGTGGGTTTCCCAACCTGCAGGAAATCGAGTGTCTCAACACTCATTATAACCACCATTTATAGATAACAGAAAAAAATGTTTACCATAACAATGTGCATAACCCTTTTTTGTACCTTAAAAAATACTAAAAAATTCCATAAGAACATATATATATATATGTACATGCTTTTGATGATCGATGAAAAATATTCACTTAATCGGCACTTCAAAAAATTCCTAGAAAACTTTTTGAATTTAAGAAAAAAATAAAATTAATAATTTTAGCTAAGAAAGTACAATAACTGAATGTTTTTCCTTTGTAACCACTCGAATGATTAGATATCAATGAAATGTAACTTTGGCAGTTTAAAGAATGGTGCTACCACAACGCTTTTACGAAATATTGAAAGTGTCCCAACATGTAGGACTCTACGCAAAATTTAGTAAACTGTCGCCTTCCTTCACCCCCACCTGAGGTAAAAATTTTTGAATCTGTTAATAGTAGCTCAACATAGTGTAGAATCATCCAAATTGTTTTTCTCGTTTTGCGCCCCCTCCGTACGCCTTAACCGCACACACAAAATGATATGGGTGGCTAACATCTTTGGAAAAGAGGATTGTTCGAATCGAGCAACTTAATGCTCTACCTGGAGGAATACTTTTGCATTCGCTCAATTTCAAATTCCCTATAAATTAAAAACGCAGCATTTAGGGAAAAAAATGGGATGTTACACAATGGTAAATGTGCGTGGCCGAACTATTTTGAAGGGAACTGTACTTTTTTATTGCCCTGAATTAAAATTGAGATATGGTTGCTGGAGAATGAACGGACGAGTTGAAGCCTTCTAGGATACGGCGATCCTCATCTGGACATTCTCAAGTGTTAGTTACACCTCCAAGCGGTAGCAACCGGGCAATGCATTCTAGAACGTAGCCAAGTAACTAATACGGGAGAAGATACACTCTTGAAAAATCCCCAAGGTTGTAGTAGGACATTCCAAGGGAGTCTGCAGTGATGTCCTCCTCTCTGCAAGACGTGGAGGTGGAGGGTATGGTAGACTTTACCATGTTGGCTATACCCACGATAACCACAACACAACAGAAGCAGAAAATTACCTTTCGAAGGTTCTTCGGCGGCTATGGAGGCTGGCTTACGCCAGCTGACAGTGCTGTAGCAGTCCTGGTAACCATTGGCAAAATAATAACTATGTAGCACTTAATCAGGTGAGGCGGTGGCAGAGATGGTAGACTTAAACGAATAGACTTAAACGAATAGAAGATACAGACGTGCCTTCCGTAGGGTAAGCTGGGGTTAATCCGGAGGAGGTTATTTGTCCTGACTATGGCCCTAAGCTTTATGGCGTTGAACCCTTCATTGCCGTAGGCAGAGAAGGGGTGAAGGTTGTAATTAACGCTAGGACCAATGAGGAACACTGGAGACGGAAACGATTCTAGCAGTGACCCAGGAAACCGCGGTTAGTGGCGATAGTGGGATAACTGGATACTCAGTTGCCCAAACTAAAGGAGACTGGGAGGGAACGAAAAGGGACCCGATTCTACGTAGTCTGTTTCAGCTAATCCCCAGAAAGGTGTTTTTAGTGAGTAAGAATGTCAAACTACCGGTGGGCATGGGCTGTCCGGTGTCTTTGGAAGGTTTTCATCTCTCCCGCAAAAAAAAAAAACAAAAAAGGACATATTTGCTTTTACTCTTTATAGCATATACTTACTAAACTTTTATGTATAACATTAGTTTTAAACCAAGAAGAACTTCACAAACATAGCAACTTCAACAGATGCAGAGGTAATGCACAGTATAGAAAGGAAACAGAATAATGCAAATATGGCAACATGTTACAAACTTAGTCACGACCACCCTTTCACACCCTCACCATAGATACAAAATTCTTAACATGGTGCTAGTAAGCCAACGTACTCTACTATACAGCAAGAGAGAATCATCAAAATTAGGGAACGCATTACAAATGATTAGGTGCACATTTTTTGTCATTACCAATGGGGAAACGTATTCTGTGCAACAGAATCAAAATTATCAATATCGGAATACACCTTACGAAGGTAGGTGCCGCCCTTCTTACCACTCTCACCCTAAGCCACACTGATACAAATGGAGTAAGATACTCTGTTTAGTAATAAATGAATCATCCCAATTGTGAAACGCAATGTGAAGTTAGGCTCCACTCCTACACCACCCCCACTCCACTCCAACAATTTTCACAAGGTACCAATGAAGGAACATGTTCTATGTACAGTGGAGGAATTTCCATTAAGAACATAACTTTTGCACGTACATTCTTTTAATGCGCTGTCTGCGATTGCTAGTATGACCTATGTTTCTCCACTGACCCAACACCTAAACTCTCTGGAAGTTCGCTTATATTTTTAGTATACCTAAGTAGTGTAAAAACATACAAAAGTAGCAACTCTCTTAATAGCACCATTGCAGGACAAATATTTTGTAATTTATAGAGCTTCAACAGCTGTTTGACAGCTACCAAAAAAGAAACATTTCAGTGTTTCATTATCCTCTAAAATATTTCGTAATACCTAATATTTTAAAATAAAACAAAAACGTTAAATTCCATGGAGAAACCCATCCATTACAAAATATTTATTCCTCTGCTCAGCAAGCAACAGATGGACTAAAAACCCTCTATGTCCAGTTCGAGCCAGACGTGCGCATATGGAAATTGAATGAATGAACACCCGATATGCAGCCATCCGACCAAATCGCTAATTATCTACGATATCCTGCCCCGTTATCCAGGTATTAAAAACTGCTTGCATACCGCGGGTTAACGATCAACTTCTCACATCCTTTTAATAAGTGGTTCAACAGGCAGCCAAGATATGATCGTCCGGTGAAGCCCAGCAAAGGAACTTCCTGTCCGAGATGCGCACGAGACAGAAAAAATTTCGAATGAACACGGTAGCGTCCGAGAATCAACAAAAGACCAATCTTAAGTGTATGTGGCCACATGCCGATCATCACAAAAGGGCAGTGGTCTCGTGCCACAATCCTAAAAGCCCTTAAAATCCCGAAAAGAGGAAAAAGGAACCGGTCGAGCAACAGGAGTCCAGAAAGCACCCGTCTCGATCAAAACTGGAACAGACGAAACATCTGGTCCGAGTTCCGATGTCCGAGCACTCTTGAATCTGAAGAAAAAATTCAAGACGACCTTTGGTCTCAGTCGACTTCTTTTTGGTGGGTTCCATTCTGCCGATTGAGCCCGTGTGCCTTGCCCTCTGCAACATTCCCTTGGCTTGAGACTGCCGCGGTGTCTTGTCTGATGATGAAGTCTTGGTTACCTGAGTTTTATCTTTCATCTTCCTTACTTTTGCTTTCTTTTGAGACCTCCTAACAAAGAGATGTAATGAAGGAGGGTCCGTCCTCTATCCATGTTCATAATACCATCTGCAGGCGCCTTTCACTTTCCAGTTCTGATAGGAGTCAGCGCTCTTTACGCTTTTTCAATGGCTACACTAAAGGTGTAAGAGTGCATCCCAAATTACCTTGTCATGGAAGCAAAGGTTGATTAATAATGTAAGCGTGGAAGCCCGTTAATGAAACTGTAGATACTGCTGACAAAATGAATCAAATTTAGATATTGTAGAACGACCCTTTCTTGCAAAGAAAACCTGATTTCAGTAGAGGAAAAAAGAATGCAGGCTCTGCAAAAATTGATGCAGGTCAGATGAATAAATGTCGCCATTATTTATGAGGCCCAGGTGCTCGAAACCTTGTGCTCTTTCAGTCATCAGAATTAGATGCGAACATAAATTAAACGGGATAAGATATGAGCAGCTGGATATAAGTCGATATCTTTGCAATTTATTTGACTGTGTGCTAAGAATTATCAAAATTAAAGGTTTTTCCCACTCAACAAGCAAAGGTACCTACCTTAAATCTCCCTTTACTCTTTATTGCCAGTTTAACTTGAAAGGTATTAATTCAAATGCTGTTTTTATTACAATCTTCTGGTTGGCTAATTTTTATAGATTGTATGTATACTATTAAATTGACAGAGGTTCTACAAGGTTTTACCCTAATCTGAGTCTACAAAGATTATTTAAGTAGTGAAAATGTGGATTAAGCTTGAACGGGCACCACACGATAAAAACCTACAGTTATGCGATAATTTTTTAAGTTCATCTGGGTTTCGAATATCTTTATAACGACAAATGATATCAAGTTGGTGACTTTGAAAAAATATGTCTTTTAACGCTCAATAAAAGGACGAAAAGGATATTTTGTGACTTTTGACCCTTTTCTACATGAGGAAATGTTAATGCCAACATTCAATATTTGAAACTACACTATATGTATATTAGCTGCTAACCCAGTCATTGGTAACCGAGGATACGTACCAACTTACACAGGCCTCGATGCTACGTTGTTTTCGGACACGGACGACTGTGACCTAGAGGATTGGAGGATAATCGATAGACCTTCACTCTTTGATCATAGTTACACCAAGTTCAACATTAAGGTGACGGAAAAAAGCAGCAAGGAATTCAGGAGCGTTTCTAGAATACCTAGAATCTGCCGCGAGCCACGTTGCGGAATCTTTAAATAAAACCTTTATATAAGCCTGTCCCGTAAGCAGGCCCCGGAAAAAATACCAACCACACTGGCTTAACAGCGATATAATCAAATCCCGCTGGAGAGTCCGCACTTTATTCAGGGAGACGAGAGTGTCAAATCGGTAGTAGACGGTCATAAAGGAATTGAAATCAAAACAACCAAGAGGAAGAAGTGGATCTCCACCTGTTCACAAATTTAAAGCACCTCTGAAATGACAAAGTTGAGAAAAGCTATTTTTGAAAGTCCTTCCAAACTTACACTGCCATAGCAGCTTGCTAAAGCAGGACAATTGCAAACTATGTGCACCGTGGTCTTTTGCTCCTCAAGGCACATCCTAAAGGTATAATCCTTAAGAAATTTTACTTTTTTCGGGTGCCACTTGAAATTGCAATGTACTGTTATCAGTGCCGTCAGCTAATTCAAGGACCTTCGATCCATATTTAGAGCCCTCCGCTGTTCAGAACTTCTGGGCATTCTCATCATCACCTTGGCCTCGGCATTTGTCCCAGTGCTCCCCCATTACCCATGTCTTTTTTTTATACGATGTGGCCAAATCCTAGGGGACAACCCTTTGATGCGTAAGCATGGTTTTGGCCGGGAGGAACTTAGGGCAAGGGAAGTGAGGAAACTTGAGTCTTGTTTTTGCATTGCTGCGAGCTAGACAACAGCCCAGAGACTGAGTGGATTATTTTAATTTCTTAGTAAAAGCTCACGGGGTCATCTGGTCTCGAACCCGGGACCCATGGCATGTTGGTCTTGCCGCTCAACGTATTGATCCAACTCCGTCTCCGTCTTAAACAGGCCCGCCAAAGTCACCTCGCCTACCGAACCATACACGTTGAGACCACCTGAGTGCAATTATTATTCTGTTACCCCTCACAGGACGGCAGGTAATCCAGCGTGTAGATCAGAGGCAACATTTCCACCTGAGGTACAAGACGAACGCTCAGAGGGTGCTCAGATTCAAGTCCTCACTGAAGATCCTGCTCTTACCCGTTCATCTTTTTTGGATACAGCCATGAAAATTGTGACATCGGTTAGTTTGTTTCACGGTATCTCCCGATTACCTCTACTGTGCTTATTCCGCCGATAGGCTTATTTTTGATAAGGTCCAGAATTTTTCTATACCAGTAGCCAGTACTTGACCACTGTCAATTTACACCACGGTCTATGCAAAGAGCTGTTGACACTGCCATAGCTTTCACATATAAGTCTTACGGGAATAGTTCTAGGCGCATCTCTAACGCCGATACCGGTGTGGTGCGAAATGTACCAGTTTTACTGCCTCGATTGCCTTTTTACAGTGATCATTGATGCTCTTGTCCACCAGATCACCGAGGCATATGAGATAATTAGTATCACCATAGTATAGATCCAGTATCCAGTTTTTGGCTTTGCTTTTTTATGTATGGCCCTGTTAGCTCTCAATATGTCTCTTCCAGGTAAGTCCTGAATCAAGGAAAACCCCCAGATACTTGACTGACCCTGAGTTCTTCTTCAAATAGTTGAAACTTATGAGATGAGGCTTTTTGCACTTATGAAGAGCTTCACCACCCTAAAATCTCTCCTTATGGTGGTCGCTACGATGCAAATGTGCTTCCTATATGTGTCCACTTTATCAAGTTTGCGTAGTAATGAGTCGACGGTAATATTCCACATCTACTATATTAATACTAATCCTTGTTTGCATCCTCTGCCAACCCTCCGCGTAACCTTTTTTCTCTGCTCTGTTTATTTACTGCTCTTGGCTTCAATATTATAATAATAAGTTAATCCATATCTTCAAGATAGGTTAAGTTCCACGTTCAATTAGGGCATATTCCAGCCTTATTGCGGATGTTTCTATGTATACCATTGCTATTAAGCTCCTCTTTTGCTAATCGCAACACTTGGTGAAGTATCGTTTTTGGAATCTCTCGAGCAGCGTTCCTTCGATATGATAGACTATAATCTTTCTCTCCGATTTTAACAGAAAGGACGTAATGCACACGAGTCTAAAAGACTTCAGCTTTTTTCCCGGCTTTGGTAGAGACATATCCTATCGATGAGCATATAATGTGTATTCCCCCGATTATTGGTGTTACTATTGTTATACACTGACTCACTAGAGTAGGTCTTGAAATATACCATCTAATTCCGTTGCTTTGAATGGTTCAAACGACTTCATAGATCGTCACACTCCCTCCAGATACACAATCTCGTTTACTTTATACCGATCCACTGCATAAGCACCCTGGTTCCTCAGAGGCCACCGTATGTCCGATCTGTAGCTTCCAGGAAAGTAAGTTTCTCTCGAGCAGAACTCCCTCTATGACTCTTTTGTCTTTCTTTGTAGAGTTTTCTTCATATACTTCTTGAAGTATTAAGGGCGTTGTACTTGTCCCAAGCTTTCATGTCCTGACTCCTTGAGGCATGTTTCAACCTTCCACTAAAGAAAGAAGATACTTCTTTAGTGCTCTCACCCTTCAGCCCTGTGTTAATTAAAGTCAAAAGTTTAAAGAACTTACATACCTGTGATGTTTTGTTGTTCATTTATTATCGGAGTAATGTCGCAAAGAGTTTTGTTTATTTACAGATAAACTAAAACATAAACAAAAAGTACCTTAGTATCGGCTGCAATTGAGGGACTTGATCAGGATTGTGACGCTAAAACCTCAGATCTTCTCGTAAAGACAAAGCTAATATGTCCTCACGAGCAGTTCTGGGGTTTTAACGTCACAATCCTGATGAATGTTTCAATTTGTGAAGTAGTCGATTTTGTATGCGATGAGCTGCTTTCTTTAATGAAGAGCACTATTTAGGCCGGCTTCGCTGAACATCATCCTAAGATATTAAGCCATAAACTAGGAAAAGCAAGTAATTGAACCTTTTGTGAGTTCTGATAGGGTTAACATGAAAACTTTTAGGATTTAGGGTTTTTTATAAATAAATTGATAGGATAAAGTAGAAATAAACAAATAAATACTCAAATAACATTGAAATGGGAGAAAGTACGAAATGTTATATAGTTAGAAGAAATGAAATGTTTATAAGGAAGAGCGGTACTTGCCTTACGAGGAATAATTTAAACCAAATTGTTATACTTACCTGGCTCAGACTTCTCTGGTAACGTTGCACCTGACATAACCTCGATTCAACATTGAAAACATTAAAAAATTCGAACTATTCTTCAAAATCCCGGACCGAAAAACTCAACCGACCGAACTGTTTGTAACCCAAGGAAGAGAAATTAGAAAAGGATATGCCCCGAAAAGGATTACGACCGGAAATGACACCATATGAAAGTGACAGTCAACGTCCGACAATTTTTGCAAAATTGAACGATCTCTCGAATTTTTGCAATATGCTTTGAATAGTGCAAAATTAAAGTAGAAAACTTGCTGACAATTTTAAAGACTTTAAAATGGAACCGCATCGAACGGATCTAGAAAATATAGTAGATTTTCCAGCAGAATTTCCAATACGTACGTGAAGCAAGTACGTGAAGCAAGTAGTTTGGAGATTAAACTTAGTACGAGATATGTAGTTGCAGTAGAAAAAGTGAAGTGTCGTAAGTGTCGAAGTTCCAAAAAGTGACGAGCTTGAAGAAATTTAAATATTATACAAGCTACAGAAAAGGGGAAGACAAACTTGTGGTCATAGGAGCCTGAACTGAGGATCCTAATAGTAGCAACTGCTTATAAGTCCTGCTTTTTCCATTTGTTTTAGATTTATTTTGATGGGGGTTAAGTAAGTAAAAGATACTTTGAATTCTTCTTCTTTTATTTATTTTTATATGCGAAGTATAATTAGTTATAAACAAAGTGTGATTTAATATTAATGAATTTGATTAAACACGTTTTATATGGGTTTTATTAAGTAACAAACGAGATCGTGGACTCACGAAGAGAAATCCAACTAAAGTCCACGTGGCGACCGCAGAGTGATTTTAAAGTGAACCATCCCCTTCTTCATACTAGCAGGCATGGGTTTATGCTCTCTAACATTGAGCATAACACTGTCCCACCAAGGGATTCTGCTTTGCTCCACAATTGGTAGAGCATTTAACTGTCTTCCTACTTGCACTGTATTTTTGGGTATCCCAGATGCCCATATCTTCACTTTTTACTTTAACACCTCCTAGTATCTCTGACATTTATGTTCTTAAGATCCAGATCAACCTTCGGTTACGTTTTTCATGTGTCTAAGATTAATTGTCAAAAGTTATGGCTCTTTAGTCTGACAATGTCACCACCACCCACTTTGCAACAACTTATCATTTTGAAGGATTACATCGATAACTTCCTTACGTCTGCCATCCATGAAAGTAGGTTCAATCCGCCTACTCAGAATAGATAGGTTGTTCCGTAAGCTGTACCGGGTTCGAAACCTACAGGTGACCCATGGTTCTTTTCTGTTGAAAACAGGTTACGATAAAAGGCCGTTGTAGATTAATTTCGGTGGTTTGGAATACACATTAAATTATAGGTAATCGTAATCTCAACTCGGACTAAGTTCTTCTCCCGCCCCATGCCCGACAAGTGGCTACAGGAAATAGTGAGAGGGTTGTTTACTATCTCGAAGTCTAAGATATCGTCTCCTCTACGATTTAAAATCCGGGTGGAGAAAAAACTGCTTTATTCCATTTACATTAAGAATACATAGTTTAAGGTAAAGCCCTCATCACCGCGCGACCCCAGGGAATCCTCGTCAGACTCACAATACTTTAGATTTTAAAATAATATTTTATAAATTGTATTTATTTTAAGTTGTGTTCATTGGATTTTGAATAAAAAAATTTGTCATCTGAAGAAGGCAATTCACAAACTTTCCCCCCACTTTTTCTACCACAAGTTATAATTGCATACATACAGTCTGTCTCAAAAGTTTGGGATATTCAATAATTCTTGGTGAACCTACGTCTCAAGTGCGAATACACCAACCTGGGAAGTAAAATTGTGCTAAGTTATTTATATTATTTAAGAAAAGAACTTGTAACAACACTTATTTTGATATCCATATTATGGTATATCCAACATAATTAAATATTTTCTTAGAATTTCGAATGTTCAATGTCGAAAATTTGTCTCAAAAGTATGGGATAATAATTAATGTATTTTTTTCTTAAATAAAGGTAAAAAATATATACCGTATAGGAGATTTACCATTTAGTAACATCTCCTTTTATATTTACTACATCCTCCAGTCTTGCTGGCATATTAGATTTCTAAATAGTTCTGGAGTTGTATTATCCCATAGTTTACGCATAGAATAAATGAATTCACTATTGGGTTTTTGGATTTAATTTGTGTATTTGTTTCCTAATTATTGCCTAGAGATTCTCAATGGGAATTATATTTGGTGAGCTCTCAAGCCATTCTAAGAGAGAAATAACATATTCTTGTAAATATAGCAGGGCTTTATAGGCAGGCGCAGAGTCCTGTTGATAAATAAAGTCACCGCCCGGAAAATGGGTTTTCAACATTTGGAATTAAATATGCGCCTATAATTTAAATATAAGCTACCGTATTAAATTTTAGATACAGTAATACACAGTTTATCGACGTAGTTTCCAAAATATCATCAAACTATTCCTTTTACAGTTTGTTTCAACTCTCGATTGGTGCAAGATGGATGACTAACTTCTTACAGTGATCTCCATATTTTCTTACATTTATTAATGACTAGACAAACCATGGATTGTAGATTAATAGAACTTTTGTCCGCTGGATAGACGATCAATTAACTTATTTTCGTGACCACTGGAACCGTTTTTTCTTTCGAACTGAGTTTAAAAGCGATTTCTTTCCAGCGGCACGTTATTTTAAAATGGTGGTTTGGGGTTGCTTTAGAAATGAAAGTGTTGATGAATCGTGTATCACTGCATCAAAAATGTAATACGGAAGCTCATATTTAAATTATAGACGCATATTTAATTCCAAATATTGAATCACCTTTTTCCGGAAGGTGACTTTATTTATCAACGGGACGGTGCGCCTGCCCATAAAACCAGAGTATCCCAGCAATATTTTCAAGAAAACGATATTTGTTTCTTAGAATGGCTCACAAATATAATTCTCATTGAAAATCTCTAGGCAATAATTAGGAGAAAAATACACAAATTAACTCCAAGAACCCAAAAGTGAATTGATTTATTCTATGCGTGAAGTACGGGATAATACAACTCCAGATCTATTTAGAAATCTAATATTTCAGCAAGACTGGAGGATGTAATAAATGTAATAGGAGATGTTGCTAAATGGTAATTCTGCTATCTGGTATATATTTTTAACTTTATGTAAGAAAAAAGTACAGTAAATTCGAAGTTCTAAGAAAATATTTAATTATGTTGGATATAAGAAAGATATCAAAATAAGAGTTGTTACAATTTCTTTGTTTAAACCTGTAAATTTAAATAATATAAATAACTTAGTCCTGAATTACACGAGAGGGATTTTACCCCATGAGTGACGAAAACCTGTTTTTTTCTTGGGGAGAGAAGAGAGGTAGCAAGAGGGTCATCTGTGAGTGTCAATCACGAATCGTAGGGGTTTTGCTTGAGTTTTTCCTGATTTGCTTTTGTCCATTTTCGTAATTTCCTCATTTGGGTTCGAAAAATTTTTGGTTTCAGGTTGATTTAGTATTGCTTGACCCGGTGAATAAAAATTTTCAACCCTGCAAAACTTTTATGAACCGGTTTTTTAACGTCAATTAAAGCCCCTTTCGTAGCAACACTCCGAGGGTTTTTCTACTTTTGCACAGAAGAGAATTGCCGTGAGTTATGGGGAAAATCCCTCCTATGTAATTCAGGACTTAGCAGAGTTTTACTTCCCAGCTTAGTGAATTTGCACTTTAGACGTAGGTTCACCAACAATTATTGAATATCCCAAACTTTTGAGACAGACTGTACATAAAACTACATCCATGTTGCCCTCTGATTTTTTAAATTTTGAATGATTATTGTGTTCGTTTTATAATCTAATTTGCCAGAGTCAGCAATTTGATGTAGTAAATAAATAAATAAGAGTCAATTATCTGAGTCAGAAAGCGCGTGATCGGACAAAAGAAGCATATATGGACAACCATGTAACATTTGGAAAGGATGCATAGAGAAACAAGGTAACTAGATTTGCAAATAGAGGTAGAAGTTGAAAGAATCGGCACAGAACCGAACCAGATGAAGAGATTTTATTTTAAGTAGGGTCCTGTGCCCTAGACGTGAGTTATGGAAACGAAAAGTCAGAGGTACGATTAAAACAAATCTATCAAATTCGAGAGTGAGAAAGAAATTGTTGGGAACATTTTATATAAACACTTGCTAAATTCCACACTTTAATTAAATAAATTAACTTGACCCGTTTCGCTGTACATAGTCATTATCAAGTGAGTGACTGAACTGCTACTGCCACTCATTTGAGTATGCCTAAGTAGGGCGAAACGCGTCGTGTTAATACACTACTCAAAACAATTAAGGGAACAAAAAAAAATCTAAATTTTTTAGTGATTTTTGACGGGCTGTATCTAGGCGAGAAATAATCCTATCGAGGATCTGGAAAAAACATCTTAAAGCTCCAAAACTCTAGTTTTTGAAACTTTCAGCCAAAAAATTTTAAAGGCCACGGTGCTCACGCAATCTAAAGAAATAGCGCAAAAAAATTTACCAAAACAAGGACAAGGACAATTATTATTTGTTATGTCTTGAAGGATTCTTTTAGGAAATTTATTCCAGTTTTCGAAACTGCCCTTAAATTTTCTGTACGATCATTGGTTGCTGAGATATCGATGGTTGAATACAAAAGTGTCCTTTTTCGTTTAATATCGGATATCTCCGCGACAAATCGACTTATCAAGGATTTAAAAAAAAGATAATTAAAACTGAATTGTGTGGTGACAAAAAAAAAAATTACTAAAAATTTTGAAATTTTTTTTTTTGCGCTATTCCTTTGGATTTCGTGAGCACCGTGGCCTTTAAAATTTGGCTCAAAGTTTCAAAAACTAGAGTTTCGGAGCTTTAAGGTGTTTTTTCCAGATCCTCGATATGATTATTTCTCGCTTAGATACAGCCCGTCAAAATTACTAAAAAATTTAGTTTTTTTTTTGTTCCCTTTATTGTTTTGAGTAGTGTATATTTAATAAACTGTTGAATTTAGTAAGTGTTGATTATATTTATTTATACAAAATATTCCCAAAAAATCAAAAATTCCACCAAGTAACAAATAAAATTTCACTTAATTCTATAAGAGAATATAAATACCTACTAAACTCTGTTTAAGTTCCAATAAACTCAGCACAAAGAAATGCAGCACACTGTTGCTCCCTAAATAAGATCCAATTAAATGCGGAGCAAAAAGTGAGATCAATAACACCTTGCCTATCCAAAAATATCCCCTAAATTCATATTATGCCTGTTGCAAGAAAGAAATTGAAAGAAAAACGAGCCGTCTCTGGTATATTTACGAGGACAAAAAACTTCAGCCACGAGAACATATATCCTCTGTCATCAGTTCCTTAAGCACGCATCGTAAGATTCCTGAAAAATGAGCACTCCAACTGGAACATATGCAGCATATGTTGCGCCACGCGTTATGCCTTGTGCCAGGAGCCTCACAGTCATCGAATTTTCTTTACTTGGATGATTCCTTAAGGGTGAAAAGGTCAATTTCACGTTAAAATGAAGAACGAATTGAAAACGCCACTTACTTTCAGAAAAGGGTGGAAATTTTGGAACGGCATAGAGTGTATCTATGAATGGATGAAATCGCGCACTATTATTCGCCAATTTTTATAATCGTCCTGGCTTTACTTAATCAGCTCCTGAAATAATTTGGACAAGACGGCATGGAACCAGAATGGACACGTGCTTGAAGTCTGTGACTATGCAATTAACGATTACAGCGACCATTCGTGTGGACAACGACAGCCGCAGACGGTAATATCCAGATCATTAACAGGCTTTTGAACCAGAACCAATTTATTCCTTCACTCGCATCAAGTCGACCAGAATGACGAGTGTCGGTGACTGTGTCGAATTTTTTCTTTCCTATTGGGTCCCATTCACACACGGAAATGAGTACTTTCTGATTTCCAGGACTTGATCCCAGCTAGATAAGTATACCAGAAACGCTGCAAAAGACACGCGCACACGTTTCCCAGATGCAAAACAGGCTGCGTGGCCCTCGACCTCCTTAACACGGAGACTTAAAGGGAAATTCTGGAGACACCAGCTGATGTGGGAAGCATGTCGCGGTCTGGAGATTATAATCTCAGCATAAATTCCCCCGTCAACCAGAAAAATGACAACAGCAGCAGCAGAAGCTGACGCAAGCATCTCCTGACATAAATTAGAAGGAAGCAACACGCGGGTCGCAGGAAGACCTATTTATGACGAGGGATTGGGATTAGAGCCTATATCAGCACAACCATCAGCCATGTTAAAAAATCCAAGCCATGTCAGCCCGCAAGAATCAAACCCTCTCGCATGTCCCGAACAGACTGGACTGACAGGAGCACTGATTGATTTCAGATTGTCCCTCCGTTCAGTCTCATCAAAAATTGATTGCGGTAGTGGCTGAATACAGAGATAGGTGTATTTTTCATGGTCCGGGATTAGCGGGAACAAACGAAAGCCAACTACAACCTGATGACCAGCCATGCAGCAATTGTAGGTAAACAACATTAATAGAGGCTGTGATTTACCCCACGATAATCGCAGTTGGTTAGTTTCAGTTTGTTCTTTAATTTCCGATATAAGCCCCATTCCTCCACCTGTGGGCGATTTGAGTAATTGGAATTTTGCTGGTTCTTCCGGCTTCGAATCAGTTCTCTGCACTTTGTTTGAGGGGTTGTTCAGCCGGCACTTAAGGATTGAACCTCCACCCTAATCAGCGTACTATCAATTTTCACTAATTCGATAATCATTTAATTAATCGCCCCGGGCGGCATTGCTAGGATTGATAAGTTGCGATTTACAAGTAAGGGCCCTCAAGTTATTATGATAGAATTGTATCAGCCTATACTATGCTGGTAGGGATGCGATTGAAAATTTCAAGGATGTTGTATAAAGGCTGCTACAAGAGCGAGGGTAGCTGATTTAGGGTACATTTCTTGTGGAGTAGATATGCTTTGAAACTTGTGAGTACTATTTAGTTTAAATTCCTTTACGCCAAATTCAGTTGTGAAAACTATGCAATCCAGGTGGCTTTGAATTGCTTTGTGTGTGTTTTCTCTTTAATACGGAAGTGAAAAATGTCGGGATATAAATGGAAAAGTGTTCTTATTCCTTTGTTAGGTTCCGCAGCAACTAGAAATTATTATAGCTTGGCTCTGTCCGTCCACTTGTGTATCGTTATGTCACATCAGTTCCATCCACTCCCTTTAATTAACGTTTTATGCACCGTTTTGATACCATGACTTGTAAGACCCAGTTTTTGGTCTCATATCACATTTAATCTGCACACCTGAGACTGCTTGTAGGTTCCCAAGCGAGTAATCTCCGAGGACTTCCTTCTGACGATAACCAAAGCATAACTTACACAAAAGATAAAGTATGAATTATTTTTCACTGGTAATTCCGCGGCTGCAACGATGTGTATTTTAGGTAATGTCCAGCCTGGCCACATGCACGTCTGTGTACTGTTTTTTTTTATACGATATGACCAAAGCATAGGGGACAACCCTTTGATGCCTTAGCATGGTTTTGGCCGCAAGGGAATTAGGGTGAAGTGAGAAAACTTGAGTCTTGTTTTTTTCATTGCTTGACAACAGCCTAGATACGGAGTGGATTATTTTAAATTCTTAATAAAATCTCACGGGGAGACCTGGTCTGGAACCTGGGGCCCATGGCATGGTGGTCGTGCCGCTCAAGGAATTCATCTAACTCCGTCTGTTAAGCAGCTCCGATAATAATTTTTTTTTAAAGCTTGGCCAGGTCGCCCCAAAGATGGAGGTTAAGAAACCATCTAAGGATAGCCTTCCCTAAGAAGTGCTGAAAGCGAGGGAATTTAGTGGTATGTGGATAACTCGAAAACAGTGAAAGGTAGAGCCATTCCCCACGATTTCAGCCATTCTCTTAAGGTTTATGTTAAATCTACTCAATAGAAAGGAGAGTTTTCCTTTACAGTCCCTCATTAGCTTCGAGGAGGTGGTTACTGAGTCAAGACCTTTATGGCAGTTGCATGTCCGTAAATATGCCACCGTTCATCATCGGTGATTCACTTGTTAACAATCTATAGGTCTCTGATATATGTAGTGTATCCGTACTTGCATTTGAATAACGTATTTGAGAATTTTCGCAAGATAAAAGCAAAGACACGATGATAGTAGTAAATTTTTTCTATACGGATCTTTCCGTTTGTAATCGATTAAAGATACTATACTAAGCTGATTGGTTATTGGCGATTAACGGAAGGGGGGGGGGGGTTAAGGGAGGTCGGGGAGCAATTGTACCCTTTGTCTCAACTCAACGCGATCCTGTACATCAACTGCAGTTCCGTCATATGTTCTGACTATGCTTTCAAAATAAATAAATGTAACCACATGTTCTTTTTGCTGGTCGGCAAGATGAATTTCATCTTGTCTCCTGCATCGTCAGTAGGTGTTTAACAAGTTTCCAATTAATTCCTCGCGATGGGTGCTTATCTAGAGTGCTCTACAAAACGTCATTAATGACAACCAGGAATAACAAAGATGATAGTGTGTATTCTTGTCCCGCTCCGTTCAACACTTGCAATGGCTCCGTTTTCTTAGATTTCTTTTGTTAAAAATCTGGCATTGGGGTTTTTAACACAAATGTACTCACGATCAAACGCCTTCCCGAAGTCGACGAACTTTACATGTAAAGGGAAACTTCATTTACCGGATTGTTTGGTGATAGTTCGAAGTGTGTGCTCGATTGTTTACTTGATTCGAATTCAGGTGACTTTCGCCCTAAATTTAGAGACTGCAATTAAAAGTGAAATACCACGCTTATTCCTCGAGTTGTTCCTTAATTGATATTATTATGACTAACAGAGTTGCTATTTTTTCTAAACATAATCAATTTGTTTTACTGGAATTTTTGATTATAAAGCAATATGTGCATCATTTGATCTTCTAGCTCCAAGTAAACCTTCAATTATTTTTAAAATATTGAAATTCCCACGCTACTATACAGAGCGGAATCTATAAATTACGGAACGTTATAAAAATTTCAGTGGTTCACTTTGAATTATAAGGCCACTTGCAATCGCTGTCTCGAATCGGAAGAAAGACTATCAAACAACCACCTTGCCTGAATAATACTGCAAGAGGGATAAGCTTTGAAAAATCCATAAGACTCGGTTTTTGTTTAAAAACTTTAGAAAGCTACGTAACAAAACGTTTAGAGTTATTTGTGACATGAACGTAAGATTATATGCTTGCAAACGCGATCCGAGTCTACCATCTAAAACCCTATGGTTAAATATTAATAATTCATACTGCGATATTGATGCTGATGAACTTACTAATTACTTCGGCGAGGCTTTTAATAGTGGGGGTTGTGGTGAATATAAAAGTATTTTTTTTTATTAATACTATTATGAGTGTTTTTCCTTTGATGCTATCAACATAGAAAATGTGATTTTATTTAAAGTCAATTAAATCTGATTTAGTTGGAGTTAATAATATTGATCACCATTTTTTGCGTATAGTTCTGTATTATATCACATCTGACGTACACTCTTAGAAATTTTTTATTATTTTTTATTTCTTACATCTCTGTAGAAAACCCAAACATTTCATCGCACTTTTAGCGATTGCACATATATGATCAGTCCAGCTAAAATTGCTGGATATCTCAATACCCAAGATCTTTAGGGAGGGTGAATTGGGTATATTCACTCCGTCGACTGAAATGGGTTGGGGGTGAACTGGGCGTTTTTTAAGGGACATTAAACAGCATTGAGTTTTGGATGCATTAAACGTAACACGATTTGCTCTGCCCTAAGCGAGCACCATAGAAATGTCGTTGTTTAATGATCTAAACATGCGTTCCCGAATTGACTTCTGTAGCATTTCCACGAGAATTCATTACAGAATCAAATTAGTACGCGAAATCAAGGGTGCTGTCGTCGGCAAAACTATGAATAGGATTGAGAGTAAGGGATAAGAGATCATTAATAAAAAGAAGAAATAAGGTTGGTGAAAGAACTGAACCCTGAGGTACACCGGCATTTATTTCGTAGGATGCAGATGTAACGCCGTCAATTACTACAGGGATTGAACGGCCTGACAAAAAGCTCTATATGCATTTAACGAGGGTAGGGTGCAGACCAAATGTTTAAAGTTTGGCTAAAAGGGCAGCATTCCAGACTCTATCAAAAGCCTTTGAAATATCAAGAGCGACGATTTCGGACTCACCGAAATTATGGTGACAATGATTCCAACGCTCCGTTAGAGCCGTTAATAAGTCTCCGGTTGAGCGGCCACCGCAGAAACCGTACTGGCAATCGTTGATAAGATGGTTATTTTCTAGATATTTCAACAACTGAGAGTTGATGAGTGATTCAAAAACTTTGGATATGATCGAGGTTAGTGCAATTGGTCTGTAGTTAGAGGGGTCGCATGCCTCTCCTTTTTTAATATATTCGTTTACATGTTAAGTTATTTAGCTTAAATTAATGCAAATTCTGAGAGTGTACATTATAAATATATATATTGTAACTTCTTAGTTTTCTTCTTGCTGGAAGCCTGCAAACATTATAAAAAAAAACCAAAACTGCACGGAAATTTGATTTACGTATTCTTTCATATTACTCCCAGGTTTTTGTGAGATTAAGCAAAGACTTATGTGACTAATAACTGACAACTGCATGAATAGTACGACAATATCGCTACACTATCTTACTGAAATCGGTAAGTAAGTAAATCTGATATATTCATACCTAATGGCCAGATTTCAAAAACTAACTCTTCGCATTTTAGTGATAAGCAAATCAAGGTTCAATCTTTGGTCCCCTTTTCTTTTTGTTGTATAATGTACCAGTACTCAAGAGTGTGCTGATGATATACAGCTTTCTTTATCCGTGTGTATGTAAGTGATATGGGACAGGGTATTTCTAAAATGAATGAAGATCTTTTTAGAGTTTTACACTGGTCACATATCAAGGACCTTAATTAAATCCTACAAAATGTCAGACTATTGCATTTTCTTTGAAGCAGCTCAATATAGATAACTAAAGTCATATCCGTTTTTACAATGATTATTCCTTATACTCTAACCTAGTAAACAAACTGCACTTAATTTTCAGGTCGTCGCTTTCATGTAATGAGCATATATATATGTAAAGTTGCTGGGAGAATATATTGTATACTATAATTGGCATAGTTTTACGCGAAGTTTAGAATATATATCGGTATCAAGTACGGTGTTGTATAGATAGTGTTAGCCGTAGATAGTTTAGTGCAGCATATAAATCATGTGAACGCTAGAACCCGAACACCCACGCCGTAGATTCGGCGCTGTACATAGTCAACACTTACATACTTTTCGGTGCATTTTATTTTTCATTAGCTATTTTTAAATTTCCTTAAACTTTTAAGTATTTTATCTATATTAATTGTAGTTTCTGCTAAATAACTTTCTCTTGTGTAAAAACAGTTCACCTACTCACAAGAATATAACAATATATTGAGGTGAATAAGGCTTCTAAACCAGCTTGTGAAAAACATTAATAAAATAAATAAAGTTAGATTACGCATACACATTGAGAACAGAGATCGTTTCATCGAATCCTAGTTAAGAGTTAGGTCGAAAAAATTGGTGTCACAGTGGGTCGTGTTGGCTTAAATGTACCTTTTAGGCAGCCACTTTAACCTAGGTCCAAAATAGGGCAATACGGCACTACATATACGAAGGCTTTTGCATACCATAGTATGACATGTAGTACAGCCAGAGCACGAGAATCTATATTCAAATTCTTCCGAAGGATGCAGAGTCAGCAACCGAAGGCGATCCATATAAGGAAAGAGACTGAGTTCCAAGGTAGGTATTTTAGTGCGAACCTAACAAAGCTTCGCTGTACCGACTCAAGGCGTCTAGAATGAACAAAATAGCAAGATGACCAAATATCTGAAATGCATACTCAAGAATTGATCTAGTCAAATAAATGAATAAGTGAATTAAAGTCTGCCGATCTGAAAACTGCCTTGACCACCACTTAACATAACCACATAACCTAGAACTCAATTACTCTTACAAACAGAGTGCAGACTGATATCAAGTTTTTTGTCAAAATTTGGACCAAGGTCAGTAACGAACGGCACGTGACGCATATTAGTTTCCGAAAAAAGGCGAGCTGATTGAGGTTCCTACAGAATGACATAACCTTACATTAATCGAAGTTATGCTGCAGGCCATAAGATCCGCAGCAGTTCTTGAAGGTATTTAAATCATCTTGAAAGCGGGAAAACCCATAACTGTTTCTAACGCAAGATAAGATCTTCATATCATCTGTATGATAAGACATTGGAGTGCTTAATCAAGGGGTTACTGTCGTGAGTGGAAAAAATAAACAGCAGCGGACCCAAGTGGCTACGTTGCGGTTCACCTAATGAAGCCTTAAGGATTCTAGATAAAGTCTTACGGAAAAATACCCTACTCTTTTAAGTAATTGTAGATCTACTCGTAATGGAGCAATTAAGGCGGGAAACCAAACTTTCTAAGTTTGAGCATAAGCACTGAGTGAGTAAGTTTATCAAATACTCTGTTGAAGTCGGTGTTAATGCATTCGGTTTGGAGACAAAGTTGGAAGGTAGAGATTATGTGGTAGGTAAGTTCAAGAAAGAAGTTAGTTGTCATCGATCTACCAGGCAGAAAGCCTTGAAAATTAGACGAGATAAATAAAGATTCAAAGCCATTATTTGGATAACATGTCATATTAAATTTCATCTTTTAATATCAAGTACCAAAGGGGAAGCCATGAGTTCTAAACTACCTCTCTTTCTATTATTGTCCAGAAGGTGTGCTTTGTAGAGGGTGAGCAAGCTTTTTGTTTGTTACATTCTTTGCTTCTGATATTATTTAAGTAATCAGCTGGTGTGTAATGGTATATAATTTTTCTAACATACAACTCTCTACTTCATTGTATATCTAGAAAATTCGAAGGGGTCCATGTGATGGTTCACTGACATTTCGTAAAATACTTTATACTGTAGCCCACTGGACCATTATGTTGTAGTTTCCTGAAACACTATGTACCCAAAATACTCACATCTGGAATAATTCCTACCAAACACGTTACGTTTCCCGGGTGCATTTTAATTAGACCCAAAACACATTAAGTGATGTACAAAAAACAAAACCGGACTCCTTTAGCATGAAATGTCCGCAATTGATATGCTCGAAATTGAAAGGACCCCAAGCACAACTGTTGTAGGTACATTTAGACAGCAGTAGAGTTACATAAGTCAAGCAAAACAGCGTTTCCCTGGAGGCTAATGTCCAACATGCTCTAGTTTTCCCCAGTCCATTAAAGAAAAACAGCTCAAGCTGAAAATTTGAGAACTTCCATCATCTGCCATAGACAAATCTTTTCGGGAGACTTTTCACCTCAATCCAGGCTCGTCTTGGCTTAGGGTGCATTCCCCTCGACGCGACGATCAATTGATCTTCGGCGGTAAACATGTTTTCGATGCATTTTCCTGTTGAGCAGACGGACCGGCTGCGTTAGAAACCATTTGTTGCTGCCTTGTTGCCATTGATTCATTTCGACGGGGACAAGGACCCCTAGACTTTTAACTGCTCGTCACTAAAGAGTAGAAAAAATTTTGCACCTGGTCCCGATAATACCCTGAATTGGTACAGCATCGACCAGACTCTCACTGTAGAGCTAGAAATCCTAATAGATGTAGTCAATTTACTGATATGAAATCATAGAGCACGCGCTCGCGAAAACTGAATAATTTCGGTCATTAGCGGATTACATGGCATTAATTAGAAATTATCGCATGCACCATCGCCATAAATAACGCGCACCGGTGCCCCAAGTAACCCCAGTTCTTCTGGCGGTGAGTAACTTTCATGAATATTCGACTCGCGGTGTTGACCACCCTTCGCGAAGTCATCAAACCATAAAGGGTTCCAGGTATTGGTGCTGACAAGAAAACAGGAAAAAGGTTGCCAATTATTCAGTCGTGTGCCAGTTCGGTCGGATAGTTACGGTAATGTTACCGGCGGACCAGGTAGACATACGGAAACTGCAGATAAGAAGAGAAGCCAACACCTTGCGCCAAAACCAGAGTCAGCTTTTCTTCTCTATCATCTTTCGGCTGGGTGAATGCAGCCCTACCCTCTAAGGATCCGCTTCAAATGCAGGCACGCGACCGCACGTGTCACGCACTATAAAACGGGATCAAGATTTTTTTCTTTAGTTCCTTTTTTTTCACTTTTCTATGCCCATCTGCGCGCGACGAGTTTTAAATGCATTTAAGAGATCCTAGCTGCAGCCTGGCGTGCGGTAGCTAAGGGCGCCCTAACAGGAATCACAGTAGACAGGATTTGAGGACTTATCCCGCTCGAAATTGGGGTCAAAGTAACCCAGGTCTTTTACCGTTTTGTTTTGTTGTTGTCTACATTTATAATTTTGAAATTTGCAGATGTTTTTCTTGTTGCTTTTGCTGCACCCCAAAACGAAAAGGACTGCATTTTTAAGGTGTGCAAGGATTCGGTGACATTTGTTTTGTTTGTTTGATATCTTGTTGCCTTTAGCGACCTTTTTTGTGACAATTCATTCCCCCTTTGGTTTGTTTAGTAACGGGCAATGTAATCGGATCAAAGGGATTTTGGGTTCTGATCAAAGTTTAAAGATGTGTTTTACCGTTGTAAGGAACCGTTTGGACAACCGGATTTAGCGTTAGTTTTTCATCCATCAGGCCAAAGAAATGAAAAGGGTGCAGAGAAATATTGACAAAGCTTTAATTGAAATCTATTGAATATTTTTGGAACGGATGTATTCATATTACCTACAGGGCTGTCAAGATGAGTGCTGTTGCTCGACCAATGGCATCAAACTGATCCCTTTCTCATACAATTATTGTCTTTTTCCTAAACTTTTGACTTAACTTTTGCCGCCTTCTTTCGGGACTAGTTATCTAATGTGATTTTGGTCAATACGTGTGTTTGGGAGAACTTCGTTAGTTCCAATCATTAAGCTACCCCCATTTCTGCAAATAAATTCAACATTCTTGTAAATTTTCCGAACATTTTCTCGGTTAGCACAAACGGAACGGAAGTTTCCTTTCACCTTATTTTATTATTATTTTCAGTTTGGGTCAGAATTTGGTATTTGGTGACTTACCTTGTAAATCGATGCAACTTTTTAACTGCGTTTTTTTATGGCCCAGGGGTTGTCCCCGGGAAGGGAATTAGGGTACGCGGATGAAGGAACTTGAAATTCTTGATTTTATGTTTTGCATTTCTGCGAGCTCGACTACAGCCCAGAGACCGGGTGGATACAAAATTAAAATTTCACGGGAGGCCGAAGCTTAAAACCTGGAACAATTGCACGATCACCACGCCTCAACTCAACCGAATTATCAAACTCCGTTTCCGATAGTTAGTTAGGTTAGTTAAAAAGGATCTAAAAATTCTTTACATGTTGAAAGTTGCTTTCAGTACTAAGATTTGAACCATAAAATTAATATTTTAGCGGTAAACCAAAGTAGTCATCCCGGAGGTCCTAGAAACGAACGCCACCGGTAGCGACCAATTGCTGTTTTCTACTAACAGCAGATTACGATAAAATGGGGGGGTTAAAGAGTAGAATCGGTGGTTCGGAATCTACTTTCGTTCTTGGAGTCTTTTCAACATGGCTTAATGAAAGGCAAGTCGACAACCACAACTTATAAGAACTCCCCAATTTTTGCATCTCTGCTATTGTGGGTGACAGGCAGGTTGACCGCACTTTTACAGATTTTAGCAAGACACTTGATAAAATAAAGCGAAGCATTCTAGTTCTTAGGCTCTCCCTCTTCGGGTTTTCATCTGCTTTTGTTCATTGGTTATGTTCGTATCCGTATAATCGTAGTCTTTCAGAGCCAATTTTTAACACCTCGCGAGTGCTACAAGACAGTCATCTCGGACCATTGCTTTTTATTATTTACAACAATGATGTACCTTTGACTTTGACTCCTTCTAAAATTCTTTGTTACGCTGTATACGCCAACATCGTTCGTATTGCGTCGAATGTTTCTGACTGTCTTCTTTTAAATTCTGACTTGCACTTTTTCTAAAGCTGGTGCTCCATCAATCTTTCCTCTAACCAGTGGTAAGTGCATATCCTGTCTAAAAACGAATCCTGTAAAGTTCAACTTCATCATCGACGGCAGCCCCTTAGTTCGTTTGAAAAGCCCAATAACCTGTGAGCCTGGTTAATAAGACCAGCGCGATATTGCGTTTTGTAAAGCGATAATGAAAAGAGTTTAATGGCCCCATACTGCCAAGCTACTATACTGTACTTTTGTTAGCCTTATTCTGCAATATTCCTCTCCTGTTTAATCGGTATTCTATGTGACACACATCAGTCACGGTTCAGTGGGAATTCGTTCGATTCACCCTGGCCTACATTGGAACAGTTCTTTTATTTTACTACCATAAGTTGATCGGCTTGGGTTGCTTAATTTAGATACTCTTGAAAGAAAACCCAGCAACTGCAGTGTTTTATTTGTCTTTAACTGCTTACAGAGTTCATTTGTTTCCATTTCCCGTAACCCCTTTTGGAGCATGAAGCGAGAGAACAACTTGACCCCTTTCGATGCAACGGTTTCAAGGGGATCTACAGTTTAAAGTGGATTCCGAATCACTGATATTTTCTCTGCAAACCCCATGGCCTTTTCATCGTATTCTGTTGTCAGGAGAAAGTAATTACGGGTCGGCGCCGGTGGGATTCGAACCTGGGACCTCGGGATTGGTAGGCCGACACGTTATCACTTTCTCCACAGATGGCTTTAGAGAATCGTTAGCTTGTGTTGTGCCTAATCCTCGCACTAATTATGGTAAATTTGAATTGTTCTCATCGATATCACGCCTCTTTAATTTCTCCTCCATTGATGTTCACCTGTATAAAAGGCTTTTGAGGTGTCCGATTCGTTGAAGTTGCCTTGTATACTTTTGTAAATTAGCTAACTTTAATTTTCTATTTATTTCTACTTGCATTGCATTAAATAGTCGTCGGTGGAGTAACTGATAACATTTTGGCCTACCAATCCGGAGGACCCAAGTGCGAATCCCACCAATTGCAACACATGGTTGCTTTCTGCTGACCACAGATTACGATAGGCCATAGGGGTTGCAAAGAAAATATCACTCGGCGAAGTGCATTGCCGAAATTCAAAACTAACTTGGTCCGGCGCTGCTTAGTTTCTTTGTTTCCCAATATATCTCATCATCATGCTTTTCAGATTGCTCTTGTCTGTGATTCAATGTCTGCACATTCACATTAATCCCCATATATTGACTCACAAGTGAGCTGACATCGGTTGTCATCCTTATTTGTTGTCAGGGTTCGGTATTACGTTGAAGCCAGCGTGTTTCCTTTCGGGGTTCCCTATCCAAGTATATTTACAATATCTCTGGTGTGCCGCAAGGAAGCCTATTCGGCCCGATTTTATTTATTATCTTCATCAGTGATGTATCAGTTAGGTATTTAAAAATTCTCAGCTATGCTAACAGTGCCAGCATATTTCATGTTACTTCGTCTGTACGTGACTGTGAAATTTTAAATTCTGACTTAGGCACCTTTTACAATTGGTGTTCTATTAACTATCTTCGCCTTAATATAAGTAAGCATATGTGTATATGTCATTTACTCGTAGAGACTTGACTTCAGGAACACCATACACTAGAATGAATTAATATGACCAAGGATTTGGGAATCTACCTCAAGAGCCGTTTAACCTTCGACAACCACATTGATGCGTTCGTTATTAAAGCTAATTCGACATTGAGTTTTATTAAAAGAAAGGCCTAAAGAAATCGACGATCCTTGTACTACGCGACCCCTTTGTTGTAGCTTTCGTTAGGCCAATTTTTAAATGCTAGCTGTGTTTGGTCGCCATATTATCGCGACTACATTGGCCGGGTCGAAGCAGTCCAGCGCCGTCCGTCAATGTCCCTATATAATAATAGGCCTTTCACAATATTGATTGTAATCTATCGAGAAATTGTGCAAAGTGTAAAATTTTTGATTTTTCTTGTATGCTTTGTAATTCTACACTATCAGTTACTTTTATTGTTAGGTTAGTTAGGTATTGTATTATTTTATTGTTAAGTAATCAATGAATTTTAAATCAATAAATAAATAAATAGTAATGGAAGGGTAGTACAGTCAATAACCTAGCAAGCAAGTCGGAAGAATTCGGAAGAATGCCGACGAACCGTCTTCTACGAGTTAACTTTACGGCGACACACAATAGCCCTAAGTCACGATGTCTCTGACGGCACACAGCACACCAGCACCAGCAGGAGCAAGTCGTATACTCTAGATAGTTAACCCGGAAGAACGTCTTCAAAGTGATCATTATGACAGAAAACCTAAACTTCAGGCCCAAAGAACTCGGCGAAAGATATTCCACCGCACAACCAAGTCTCAGTAAAAAAAATAAAAGGAAAACGTGATGAGCTGGGCGTAGTGATTACATTGGCACAACAGAAGGCGATTTTGCTAATAAGTTTTTTGTAAGAAGCAGAGTAATTTGATGGGCTTTTGGAATGAACTAACGAACAATGAAACCCAATTGCCATACGGCTAGAGAGAAGTCAAATAATATCCATGATGGCGTGAAACAATGACACTCAGGGCTACGCGCAGGGTTAATTCTTTTGCAGGCGACTATACCATAGGGAATGGCGTCCCACTAGGAGGTACCATAGTGCACCTGGGATACGAAGATACATTTAGGTTGCCTTTCTGGCCAGAGAACAGGGCGCACATTCAACTCAACTGATGAGCCATGAGACCGGCCAACATTCAAAGAGCTAAAAGACATAGTGGTCAAATGACCATGACGATCAGTAAGAGGCGGAGAAGAAAAATCCGCCTCCTCTCCCACATCTCGATAGCGTACACATGAGGATGCTCAGATACAACCAATATCGGAGAGGATGATCGGCCCGGACGACAACCAAACCAGTTGTTGATGGCATTGAGAAACCCTAACATTGCGTAGATAGAGATTCACATCAAGGCCAAGGCGGCAGGGTTGGCTAAAACGGCCGCAAACTAAGACCTGATATCGCCCTTAACCTAACTATTGCCGCAAATGAATGGCAGCAGAGGACGGAAGCCCGCCGAAGAGGTAAAAACGTCTGATAAAGGCCCACAAGTGCAGCTTGTACATTATTAAACGACCCAGATAAAGGGGCAACACGCGCGAATAAATTTTCCTACTATCTGCTATACAAGGTGCTAGTGTCAGAGAAGCTGAAATCAGCGAATACACATTGAATAACCTCAAGTGCAAGCATGATAATAATTTGAATATATCTATTCCTTCTCGCTCCCTAAGGATTAACATTTTAATTAATAAAAAAAAGGATCCGCTCGGTAAGGTAAGGTTTTCCTCAACATTATATTGTAAATATGGTAGGAATATCATCAGATATTTCATAAACTCTCATTCGATGAAATATCTGAAGTGTAACCATCTTACCAGTACAGTTTTAGCACTGGCGGCTCAACCGGAGACTTACTAACAGCTCTGACGGAGCTTTGGAATCATTACCTCATAATTTTAGAGAGTCGGAAATCGTGATATTTGAAAGAATCTGATATTTGAAAGCCTCTCTGCACCTCAGCTCATAAAATAGATAAAAATAGGAAATAAATGCCGGTGTACCTCAGGGTTCAGCTTTCTCACCAAACTTATTTTTTATTTTTTTAAATTACGTTCCATTTCTTACTCGGAATCCCATTCTCTTGATTACACATACTTTTTTGATTCTGAATAAATTCTCGTGGGGAACTATACACAAATCAACTCAGAACACTTCTTTAGATATATATCTCTCTCTCTCTCTAATTACTGTAGTTCCTTATGGAGCATGGGAAGAAAAACTTCACCCGATTCGCGACAACAATTGCAAGCGGACCTACAATTTAAAGTGTATTTTGCACCACTGACATTTTCTCTGCAGTCCCCATGGCCGTTTTATCGGCAGAAAATTATCATGGGTCGCCGCCGAATTCGAACTTGGGACTTCCGGATTGGTAGGTCCAACGACAACGATGGTGTTTAGATATGGTATTCTGTTTAGTGCATCCAAAACGCAATGCTGATTCTAATGAAACACCTCTTCCACCATCAACTTACTTCAGTCAGCGAAGTGAATACACCCAGTTCGCTCTCTCGAAATATCTTTGGTATTGAGATATCTAGTAATCTTAGCTGGACCGAACAAATATTTTCAATCGCTCAAAATGCGATGAAATCCTTGGATTTTCGACAGAGATGAGAAGTATTTCACTCCGTTTGCCTTTGCGCTTATCTCCAAGTACCACATCAAGACTAGACTAGACTACATGGGACGGAGTCGGATATACCGGGTTGTCTGAGTTGTCTAATGTTCAAAGAAAGAGTTATTTTGTTTTCCGTTGCCTTATAAGCCCAAAATTTTCAAGCGAGGCTTCAATCTTCACCTGCTTCACTCAAACTTCTACGTCAATTCTCTTATCCTTAATTCCTTTGCTGCCAAGGATGTGCTTTAGCATCATAGGCAATCCGCTGAGGTTAGGTATTACCATATATATGTAAAAACACGATATTTGTCGATGAATTTGAAGAAGACCATAGATTCATAGTAGCATGGATTCATATTAATCCAAACCTTCATGAGTGTCTAAGGCAAATTATGATAGAAAGTTGTATATATGTTCAGTGGTCATTCCCGACGAGGATACTAATGACATCATAGGTAACGTGCCGAGAAATTAAAACAAGTGCCCCGTATGTGCCGCAACACTACTCCTTGCTAATTATCATTTTATTTTCAAACCAAACAGCGAAATTTCCTTTGCTACAATAATTGACTACAATTGCATGTAATTGCCTAGTAAATGTAGTGGCAAGATTTCAAATATCTGAAATGGGGGATGGCCAAACAAGGTCTGAACCTATGGTATTAAAAAGTGCCCCACTGCCTTAGTGCTTGCCAAAAATTGTAAATTTATTTTACAGCCTTGGTAGTCCCATTTCCTCGTTTTGCTCCACCTCAGTCTAACTCCCGTCCTAAATTTAACGGCAATTTAGCTAATTTTTGTAATTACATTTGGCCTCAGCTACATGGAGTCCCCATTTATAAAATGAATTTCGCTGGACAGGAAAAAGACAGGCCTAATATTTTCCTTTTGTATAAAAACAAGAAATTTATTGGCCTTAAAAAAGTTGGCGGAAAGCTTCATCACAACGTCAAAGTTGAGAGAAACGAGCAAGGCAAGATAATCTTTTGTCGGGACGGGGCTAGGTTTAGGTTTAGGGCCACCTCCTTGAGGTGTTTTGTCTATGTCAAAGCAAAACGGGAACGGGAACGGGAAACAGCCAGCGTCTAGAAGAAAATCAAAATCGATAGAAAAGGAGTTCTTTCTTAATGGCTCTTTGCCAGCGAGTAAAGCTTGTTGACCCAGTTGCCCGAATTCGGTAAAAATTCGATCGACCAAACGAAGAACAAAAGTCGGAAGAAACTTATCCAAGTCCGGCCTGGTCTGATGGAAGTGCACCAAAGGGGAAAGAGTTTAATTACAAATTGCAGTGGTCTCCCTAGTCGCAGTGGTCTGGGAAGGATAAATGGCCTACGGTCGAGAGCAGGAAAACGACAACAACAAAAAAAAGACGGACTCCTTCCGTGAAGTCACAACACGAAACCCACTGCCCACATATTTCCAATGTGTCCAACTGCAAATCCCATTCAGCGACATTCAACAGTGTCGCAGCAACAACAACAAGTGATTGTCTACATGTTCTGAACATTATTAGAACAACAAGTAAATCCCCGTCCCAGTCGGAGGATGCATTTCCCTATTTCTTGCGATTGGGGTGACAAGGACCGGCGTACAGCATTCAACCAATGTTTACCTCGGCAACAGCCAGTCAGGTGTATGCGCTTCGATTTGGTTTCACCGACAGAAAAGGACGAATGGGGATGATTCGCGGAAGCACAATGAGTACATGTTGCGTTAAACGGAAACGTGAACTGTGTGGAATTGAAACACGATAGAGGGGAAGCGTTCCATTTTTATTATTCATTCATAACGAACGGGAACGACCCCGAATCAAGTATAAGCAACAATTGTTTCAAGTGTTGATTGAACACATGTTGCTAAAGCAAAGTAACAATTGTTTCCAGGAGAAACGATGCAATGATTTTGTTGCGAGATTCAATATTATTGCAACATACAATGTTGCGTAATTCGATGAGTTGTTAGGTGGCTAGAAATGTTTCCAACAAAATTGCCGTATCCAGTTCAAGCCTAAAATCAATTTGAATTATAAGTTTTTCAGGAAAAATATCTGCTCGATTTATTTCATATATATTTTTAATTATTTAGACTAAATTAATTTTTACTAGAAACGAATTCAATTAAATACGCAAAATTGCAATTATTCTCGTCTGCTTAATCTAATGAATGCTCCTTTTTGAAAAGTTCGCTGTAGTGGTTTTAAATTAGTCGGTTTTAAGGGAGGATGTACATGAAGGATACCCAAAACGGCCGAAATACGCATTTTACTAAAAATATGTCCGTTAAAAAGATATCCTTCTGAAATTTTGACTACATGTTTATACAAAGTTCATCAAAGGCTGATTACTAAAAATGACAAGTGATTGGTTCATTAAAACCATAATTAGTACGGTGTGTAGGTAATTTAAGAAAATCTCAGTTTCCCAAGAAGCGACTTGGAATCGGATATATTAAAAGAGATAGTAAGACCAGAAAGTCTTTGTCTCAAGTTTGGGAGGATCCATTATCCATAGAGTGGTAACCAGTGGTACCACCCAGGGAAAAATCCTTTCACCACTCTTATGGAACTTAACTCTGAATGAGTTACTCACAGACCTGGAGTTGTAAGGCCACAAGGTTATCGCCTACGCCGATGATATTGCCCTAATATGTTCAGGTAAGCACCCCTACACACTGGCTGAAGTGTTACAATACGCCCTCTTCAAGATTTTATTATGGAGTAATGGGTGTGGTCTGGGTATAAACTCGAACAAAACAGAGTTAATACTCTTCTCTCGGAGGCATAAAACAGGGCAGTTAATAGCCCTACACTTAACGTGGTTAGGCTGAAACTGGGTAAATCAGATTAAGTATGTAGGTCTAGTCCTAGACGGAAAACTTACCTGGAAGCCTAACGTCCAGGAAAGAGTACGGAAGGCCACAGTAGCGCTGTACTCGTGCAAAAAGGCTATTGGGAAAAGATTGGCTCTATTCAAGTGTCATACGACCTATACTTATGTATGGGATCATTGTCTGGTGGCCGGTACTAAATGTATAAACCCATCACAAAGCAATGTATAAAATTCAGAGGATGGCAACACTGCATATAACAGGTACCCTTAGAACCACACCTTCTAAAGCCCTGCACACTATTCTCCATCTTCTACCGTTGGATCTCTATGGTAAGCAAACCGCATCCTCGGCCGCCATTAGTCTTAACTCAATCCAGACCTGGAAGCGAACTGACTTCGGTCACTCCAAAATATTGGACAGAAGAACTGCCAGCAATATCGACTATACTTCGCCCAAGCCTTTCTTTGGAACAAAATTCGCCCAAGCCTTTCTTTGGAACAAAATTTTACTTCTTCTTTCCAAATCGGAATTGGAAGAAGGTCCTCCCCATGGGGGGAGTCGGTTCATCTCTACACCCCCGGCTCCAAAATGGAAGGCAAAGTGGGTGGAGGCATCTTCTCGGATCATTTGGAAATCGATGTCTCCTTCCGCTTGCCTGACTACTGCAGCGTGTTTCAGGCGGAAATCATGGCTATAATGGTAGCTGCGGACCGCCTGAATCATCTAACGCTACCCACAGATAATATATGTATTTTCACAGATAGTCAGGCCGCTATTAAATCCCTCTCGGGATTAAACACCACCTCCAAAACGGTTATAACATGTCGCTCAGCACTATATGACATAGCTGAGCATCTGAAAGTGCGACTCATCTGGGTGCCTGGACATAGTGATATTCCGGGCAATTGCAGAGCCGACGAACTAGCGAGAATCGGTACCACTCGTCCTGATTCAGACATTTACCACCAGCTGGGTAAACCGCTGGCCTCATGCAAACTGGAACTCTTACAGGAGTCTCTCAGGATTGCAAACACTTATTGGCAGGAGGAACACACCTGCCTGATTACCCGACAGATATGGCCAAAGCTTGACCCTAAACGGTCAAGGAAGCTCATCTTACTCGAACGCAAAACAATTAGCAATACCTCATAGACAGACACGCCGATCGACTCGGCGCGACTTCAAACGACTTCTGTAGGAGTTGCCATGACGAAGAGGAAGAGGAAACTATACTCCACCTCCTCGGTAACTGTCCAGCCCTAGCCAACCGTAGGAACCAGTTTCTGGGCTCCTTCTTTGAAGAGTTAACCGAGCTAGGCTCTACTGATGTCAGGGACTTGGTTCGATTTATCAGAAGTTCAAAATGGTTCCCGACGACGCGTTAGGGCCGTACACCCTTCCCAACCTAGTCAAATCTATTTTGGCTCCCCGCGAGCTGGTCCCACTGGAGACAAGGAGCTGGCTCGGTGCACAGGGGGAGATTGATTAATTTTCTGTAGCCTCAACGTGGTATCATAATGGGCCTCCTTGGCCTAAGTGTGCCTTTCTGAGGCAGCCATTTTAACCTAACCTAACCTAAGACCGAAGAGTCGATATTGCCTTGAAGGCAGTCAAAAGCGAAAACAGTTTTGCAGACAGTTTTGCAGTTGTTTCGTCTAGATTCGAGAGAGTCCAACTTTATAAGTTTCAGCCATTCTAAGTAAGGGGGCAGAATGAGAGGGTTGGTCCATGGAAGCCCTCGGAGTGCAAAACGAACAAAGCGGTGCTGTACTGCTTCAATCCGGTCAATGTGGTCGCGATAATAAGGCGGCAAAACACAGCTAGCATACTCCAAAATTGTCCGCGTTACATAAGGGTCATCGAATTCTTTAGTCCATTGTTTATCCGCATCACTTCTGGGGTGCCACAGGATAGTCACCTTGGCCCCTTACTGTTCATTATTTACGTCAATGATGTATTCCTAATCCCATCACACTTCAAAATTTTGTGTTATGCCGGTGATGCTAAGCTATTTCGCTCTGCTTCGAACGATCTTGACTGCCGCCTCTTGAATTTTGACTTGGACGCCTACTGCAATTGGTGTTCCACTGTCACGTCCTTTTCGCATAAAAAAAATCCTCTGACGTTTAGTTACTCCATGGATGGAAACTCTTTGAATAGACTTGGGGGTCTTGCTAAATGCTCGATTCTCTTTTGACGATCACATTGATGCTATTGTCGGTAGGGCTAATGCTACTTTAGGCTTCATAAAGAGGTGGTTTAAGGAGTTTAGTGATCCTTATATCACTCGAATTCCTTATTATACATTTGTTAGGCCTATTCTTGAGTATGCTAACCCTGTGTGGTCTCCTTTTTATGGGGTCCATGTTAAGCGTATCGAGTTTATCCAACGAAGGTTTTTAAGGTTTGTACTTTGTAACCTTCCATGGAGTAATGACCGACTTGAGCCTGACGCTGATAGATTTAAATTGTTATCTTTGGACTTCCTGAAAACCAGACGTAATAATGCCAGGGCCGTTTTTGCGCTTTAGTGTCTGCACACTTGTTTTAACATATCTGTTCCGTCACGCTCCTTGAGGAGTCATGACTTCTTTCTACGGACGTAATGAGCCAGTTACAGCTATGTGCCGCATTTTTAATTCGGCATATTATTATATAGACTTTCATTTGTCAATGGGTATAATAAAAAGCCAATTGATGGGTCAGCCTAGTTAGGATTTTTTCTATTTTGTATATAGATTTAAGTTTCCACAGAAGTTTGCTTTATGTAATCAGCATTTGATGAATCCTAAATAAAAAAGTATCTAACGAAAGCCATAAAAATGCCATAACAGATACGATGATCGAAGGGAAACGTGATCTTTTTGAAATGGGGCTAAATATTTTGCAAACAGCTGGTCTAAACACTTTTCAAGGAAGCCAAAATTTAGCAGAGCAACATTTACAAAATAACGTTCGAATTAGGGTACTTCCAAGAAAAATCGACGAATTTCAAGGGAATTTCTGATCGAGCGATTTCTACGAAATTTTGCTTATGAGTAGAGATTTATGATTGTCTCACCTTCCATTTGTTCAGATATTTGAGAAAATGATCAAATTTTTGCATTGACGTGGTAGTTGAAAAATTCATAACTTTCGTTCTGCTTATTCTACAGCAATAAATGAGTTATCAAATTAAAGGACAGGATGTGTACAAAACACAAAAGATGTTAAACAATAATTGTTGGGAACAAATTTTTAAGGAATATTTATTATTATATATTAATTTGACTATTTTTATCAACGTGGTATCACAATGGGCCTCCTTGGCCTAAGTAAGCCTTTCTGAGGCAGCCATTTTAACCTAACCTAACCTAAGACCGAAGAGTCGATATTGCCTTGAAGGCAGTCAAAAGCGAAAACAGTTTTGCAGTTGTTTCGTCTAGATTCGAGAGAGTCCAACTTTATAAGTTTCAGCCATTCTAAGTAAGGGGGCAGAATGAGAGGGTTGGTCCATGGAAGCCCTCGGAGTGCAAAACGAACAAAGCGGTGCTGTACTGCTTCAATCCGGTCAATGTGGTCGCGATAATAAGGCGGCAAAACACAGCTAGCATACTCCAAAATTGTCCGCGTTACATAAGGGTCATCGAATTCTTTAGTCCATTGTTTATCCGCATCACTTCTGGGGTGCCACAGGATAGTCACCTTGGCCCCTTACTGTTCATTATTTACGTCAATGATGTATTCCTAATCCCATCACACTTCAAAATTTTGTGTTATGCCGGTGATGCTAAGCTATTTCGCTCTGCTTCGAACGATCTTGACTGCCGCCTCTTGAATTTTGACTTGGACGCCTACTGCAATTGGTGTTCCACTGTCGCATTTTTTCTAACTAATCGGCAGACTAATTCTAATTCTAATTTCAATATAAGTAGGGAGTCTAGTTTTGTTGGTGACTGAAAAATTTGTCTTGTATGAACAAAAATAACAAAGAGGGATGAAAGAGGGATGGTTCAACTACATTTTCCCTTTCGAAATCCTTTTGTGCGTGGATGTGTCTGTAAATTTTAAAAAAGTAAAGAAAACTTAAATTTTATATGTAGGTTGTTGTCTGGTTGTTCACCTAAACTGATCCGAATTTTTTTCCATGTCAGCTTCCGTCTTGTTCGCTTTACGCTTTTTGGCACATTCTTGTAATATCACGCATTTTTTCCGGCGAGGTAAGAATCGCTAATTTCATTGATTTTCTTTCTCATTTCGATTTTCTTACAGGTGTTTTCGTATACCAAACAGGACCCACGGATTTTGGAATAGACATTGCACCTGATGATGCCGAAGCATCTGCAGATACATTTTTATAGTCGATTCAATGTCTATAGAAGTAGTAACTTCCGCATATGCGCAATCATTTGTGTTCACTATAATATGTATGGTAAGTTCATATTCTTCATCGACACTCCTTCATTGCTAAATTCAGCTTGAAGGAAATCAATGTCAGTGAATTTGTTCTCATTATATGGATATATACCGGTTGCCATAAATCCATCTTCAATGATTCTTTATGTTAAAGATGTTTTCTACTTCCAAATTTCAAAAAATTTTTTTTATTTTTTCAAAATATAAAGAAAAAAATTATAATTTTCAAACTTTGAATGGTTTCCAATCACTTTTTGGTCATCCAAATGTAATGTATCAAATTTTGCCATGGACATCACGGTGTTTTTAATTTTTATAATATTTAAGTTTGACGCCCAACGAGGGGGATGATCGGAAAGTTGCCTTACCAGCCAATTTTTGTTTAAATTGATGAGAACTGTGGAGCTGCCAAAAGTAAATTTTTAGGTTAGTTTGGAAAAGATCAAACGCATTGATCTTTTCCAAACTAACAAACAGGACACCGAAAAAGAAATAAAAATTCGATGAAAAACTTAATTGTTCCCCTTTTTGCAGACTATAGTAGTAGTGAAGAAAGTTCTAGTGATAAAAGTGAATTAAGTAATTTTAATGACATTGACGTAGCCCTTAAATCTTATAAAAAGCACTTAAGTGGTTACATCATCTTGAGATTATAAAAATGTTGTGTTTTTTGGCAAGATAAATTGTTTATACTTCTAAGAATATTTTAAGTGTTTAACAATTTCAAAATTCTTATTATTATCGGAGTTATACAGTCCGTTTCAAGATGATAAAGTCACTTTTAAAATAGCAAATATGTCCTCAAAACAGAAAATTTTTATGAATATCCCATTGTAGTGGTAAACATATTACTTTTTATTGTATCGTTTATCTTTATTTTGTTGCTCCGCCGCTTTTTCGAATGACGTCAAAAATTTTATTTGGCATTTATTTAAGTAAGGTTCGCAATGTAGATGATCTTAAATCTCGCCAAGCTGTCAAGAAGCCACATTTCAGTTCATCAGTCGTTCCGTATTGCTTATTTTCGGAATAAACTACCCGTACAAGAATGCCCGTAAGATTTTCGATGGGGTTCAGGTTGGAACTTAGAACAGAAAACGAAAGGAAGTGCACCATGCTCAAAAAGTTTCCGAATTTTCTTATGTGTTTGAAAGGTGTGAATGAGTTAGTTTTCACCATGGAAGTAGTAAATTTGTGACTCATTCGAAGTGGTCGTCGCAAACATAACGACCATCGGATGGAATATAATCAGTTCTACCGATGGATTTTAACCACAGTTCTCTGAAGTTTCCTCTTTTGGAAACCTAAAATACCAAAAGGTAGAAAAATATTTTAATACTTTTAAAGTTTTATTAGAGCCCCCAGGCAAAAACTTTTTTCAGCTGTCTCTGAAACCAATAAGGCGAACCAAAACTCTGATGAATCTCAAATGTAAACAAACGAGCGCCATCAAGAAAAATGGTTATTTTTTTGGTAATTTAGCTTTTATTTATACAGCTTTTGCACATATTTCAAAGAAAATGCTGTATAATTGCTTATAATATTATTTAACTTCCCTGCGTCGATTATTTTTACAACAAAATATCGCACACTTCATCACGAAGAATGTCCAAATGAAGCACGTGAGATTCTTAGTAAACTAAACGAAAACAGTTTTTTAAATGTTAATTGTCTTTATTTGTAAAATTACACCACTTCTAACAACTAAACACTGAAAATTATTCAATAAACACTTGGATCCGCACTCTTCAGAAAGTCCACGTCAAATTGACATTTCGTTTTGGCGAAGTTGAGGCTCCCTTCCCACACCTTTCCAATGAACAAAAAATCGGAAAACACGTACACGGTTTATACACGGTACTGCACTTTCTTTCGTTTTCTGTTCTAAGGGTTGGAATAGAGGATATCCAGACTGATATTATGACTTTGGAATCACGATTTTGTACTACTGCTGGTATGTACGCTGGCATTATCTTGTTGAAATGTGAGGTTAGCATTAGGATGATTGCTTAAGTATAGGATAAAATTTTCTTGCAACACATTCTGATATTCCGTGCTATTCATTTGGATAGATGGAAATGTCAAAGTCACAGTTCCCAATTCTCAAAACCTCCACATACCATTAATGAACCTCCACCAACATTTCTCTTGGAGAAATATTGCTCCTCCTTCCTCAAATCCCTCCGATATCCGTTGAAACCATCTGGGTCGTCCAAATAAAACTGTTTCTAATCAGAAAAAATAATATTAAACACAACAATAGTGGTTTTCTTTGTTTTGACTTTCAATGTGGTGCTGTTTTTAATTTTGCTTTTGTTTTATGGTTGAGATTTTATTGCCCTCCAGGCAGTCGATTTCGATACATTTAACTACAATTCGCGGTTTACGTCATCGCAGCGTTTCTTCGAATTCTAAACCATATTCGAAATACTCCGAATTTGCCTACTTTTAATAGACTTAGGGCGTCCGGTTGATCTATTTTTTCAATATTCGTAAGGATTCTTTTTAAAATTGCACAAGAGTCATCAATGAATGGGATTCTCTTCCACCTCTTTTCCTGCCTTTCGCTTGGTTTTACATAAGGGTATACTGAGTTTAAAGCTAGTTTGGATTGTTTATCTCTCAGTAGTTTATATACAATTTTTGAATTATATATATTGATTATAGAGTGGAAGGCAGCTAACTTTGTACTCCAAGGGTGATTAGAGTGGGAAGGAATTATTGTGTCACAATAAATGTTTTTTCTAAAGATATAAAATTTTAATTTACTATCAACTATTAAAAACGTCAGATCTAAAATATTAATACTATGGTTTCCTAATTCTACTGTAGATTGAATATTTGAGTCAATATTATTAAGAACTTGCTTTACATATAAGTCAAGTTGTCTGTCAGTGCCTACCTATATACAAAGTACGTCGTCAACGTACCTAAACCAACGTACCTAAACCAAAACGTGTTTAATTAAATCATTATCAAATTTAAATAATTTAATATTCAAAATTGTTCATAAAAAAACTTTGCACAGAAAGGTGAGTAAGCGGATCCCATGGCAAGGCCTTTTGTCTGTAGGTATATTTTTTGATTAAAAGTGAAATTAGTAAATTTTTCTTTTATTAATTTATTAAGTTGATCTTTTAAGTCTGATGTCGGTATAGAGGGAAACAGATTGCTTACATCAAAAGAAACAAACTTAACGTTGAAAGGTATAATTAATTCTTTCGTTCTGTTAATTAATTCTTCAGAATTTTTAATAGTAAAGCTCGGTTTAAAATCTAACATCGAAGGTAGTATTTTTATCAGGTGTTTAGCCAACTTTTGAGCTGGGGCTTTGAAAGCCGAGGCTACCGGACGTAATGGGACATCATCTTTGTGAAGCTTTGGAAGCCCATAGAGAATTGTTATTGAGGGATGGTTGTTCCTTAGCTTGAATGACTCCCTTTTATCAAAAATTAAACTGGCATTATTTATTACTTTAGAAACTATTCGAGCATATTTTTCCATTTTATTTATATAATCTGCTCTCTCTAATATTGTGATAACATTACCTTTATCAGCTTTACTTACGATTAAATTATCTCTGCTAATTTTCTTTTTGATTCTGTTTAACATTAAACTATCTGATATGGAATTATTTTTGCTGTTATTACTGATATTCACTAAAGCGAAGACAGGAAAAGAGGTGAATGAGAATCCCATTCATTGATGACTCTTGTACAATTTTAAAAAGAATCCTTTCCCAAGTCAATATTATTCCTGCCTTTTTTAATGACAATAATCTAAAAAAAATTCCAATAACAATATTAAACCTCCATTCAACAAGTTAAAAAGCAGCGGCGTATACATAATAACCTCTGAAGACTGCAGTGTTCGATATAGTATAGGGAAAACCAAAAGAAGCATAGAAACTCGGTTTAAGGAACATATTACATCTGCTAAATACAATAGACCTTCTTCGGGCCTTTCTAAACATTCAATTGACACGCGTCATACTACTAAGATAGACAATCTAGAGCTAATTCACCAAACTGATGATACTCAAATTCTTGACAAACTAGAAATTTTTCAAATAAGGAAGGCTAAAAACGATAGTTGTTTCTTGGTAAATGATCAGATTGATTTTACAAATAAAAGTCCTCTTTTAGATAATCAATTTATAGTTAGCTTGACATCCTTATAAATTGTAATTATAATTGTATAGACATTTTAATGGTATAATATCTCTTGTTCTTGGTAGTTCATAGACTTCAAATTAGCAGAACTTTCAGTTGAAGCTTTGAAAATGTCCCGATAAGACGAAACGCGTCAGCTCAAATTTATTAAATAAATAAATTATAAACTATGCAAAATATTAAAGTTTTTTATTTATTCAGGAAAAATGTTAAATATTTTAATATTTGTTTCTTTGTTCCATTTTTCAAAAGAAAATTTTTGCAATTTCGTTTTATTTAAATTGTTAAAATTACGAGTTTTTCAAAATCAGAATCCCAATCATTGCAATTATTATACGGTGGAAACTAAAAGAAAATTTTCAAAATGTTGCCCAATATCTAAAACAGGCCAACCATTTACGTTACCTTGACCAAACTTCCTGAAAATTCAGTCGTAACTCCAATTTGCCACGCTCTCTTGCTCGTCCATACAACACTAACTAACAAGCAAAATATATCAGAACTTCTAACATAATTAAAAAAATTTGGAAATACTTTCTTGTTCGGTACACCAGCTATACTATACGACATTACACTATTCACTCTATTATTTGATTTTAAGCTCTCATTAAAACTAGAATAATTACTATTAGATACTACAACTATTCACATTACTACTAGCTAATAGAACACATTCTTGGCAGACTGCAAATCCTCATTGGAGACGGAGTTGGATCAATTGGTTGAGCGGTGCGACCACCATGTCATGGTTCTAGACAAGGTCTTCCCGTGAGTTTTTATTAAGAGATTAAAATAAACCCACTCGTCTCTAGGCTATTGTCTAGCTCGCAGTAACTCAAAAACAAGCCACTCACTTCCCTTACGCTAATTCACTTCCGACAAAAGCCATGCTAACGCATCAAAGGGTTGTCTCCTAGGGTTTAGCCACATTGTATAAAAAAAAGAACTTAAAGCTACTGAATGCGAACAATTATCTTTTCTATATTTCAAAATTATATCCCTATCAGCAGTTTTGTTTTAAAAAGGTTCACACAATTCATTCGAATCAAATTCACTAGATACTTCCTGCATTAAACTTTTCAATAATTTTGCCAATACGTTTGGTGAAAATTGAACTGCAATGTCTAAATTCCAGAACCAAGTAAACTTAAATCCTTTAAATCTCATATATGACGGGTAAAAATAAATTAAAATTTTGTAGTACCAGTGCTCTCTCTGAAATCGAACTCTTAAAATAAAATCGAATTAACCAATCAATTGTTTATTTGCCGTAAAACTCTTAAGCTTCGCTTTTAATAACTGCACAGTTACATGCGGCAATAATCTATAAAAAGTGTAAACTACTTTTTGCTGGAATTTAATCCAAAACAAGGAAAAGGTCGAAGCGAACGGATGAAATCAAGTGGAGCCCGTAAATTGCGACATGAATGTACCCTAATCTGTGCAAAAACTTGCAGATGTTGCGCAACAATCGCTGAGGACAGCAACAGGAAGCCCAAAAAATGTTCACTGACAGAGAACAAGTTTTCAATGCACCCTCAGAAATTGAACTGAATCAGGGGAAGTTTCATGAATGTGTTGGGGGATTTAGTTTTGATAGAAAGCAACAGAGTTGTTCCGGTTCCTTTGTTGATCATCGAACCATGTGCTGCTTGCCTCCGTCTGTCATAGGAATACAATCGAATTGGACCGACAAACTGTTGACTGAAGAGGGTTGAAATGTGAGTGCGATTCGAGCGCAATCGCATCCTTAGCCAAGTTCGATGGTGTGCACCCTGTTTCTATACAAAACGTAAACATCCCCACCAGGCCAGTGATTGTAGATGATGCACACACGGGTACTCGGTCTTACGTTTATAAAAGCCACTGCGCTAGCGGGTTGAAAACTCAAAAGCCTCCAAGGGTTGCTTACGTTCGGTTCGCACTTCTCTTCTCTCTTGAACACTGTCTTACACGGACCTTCAGTTAGTTTGGTTTTTTCACTCTGTATTTGAAGTACTGCTTTTTGTTTCCGTTTTACCGTTTTATTTATAACTGTGTGGACCTCAATTACTGTTCATTTACAACGACTTCCTCTTGAGTGCAACGTGCTAATAACGGGAGTTAATTTTTTTTTGAAACAGATAACAATTCTTCCGCAATTTACCGCAGTACAGTTAGTTTTTGACCATCCTTTCGCCTACTAGTTTTATTTGAGTTCTTGTGCAAACGGTGCTTTTACAGTAATTTAAAGCCAATTCGCCTCGTTTTAGTTAAATTTGTTCAGTGCCCAATTTTGCGTGGCGAAAGAAAATTAAAAAAAAAACACCAAAAAAAAAAAGATTCAATAAAAAATTAGTTTAGCAAAAAAATTAATTAGTAAAAAATAAAACTTGTGCATTTAGTGGTGCAGATTGCATTAAAGAACGGGTATTGAGTACGATCAGGTGTGCATTAGCCTGGAAACGTGCAACGGAGCTTGCATAATTAATAAGAGCAGTGCGCGTGGGTGTCGTAGTTATTATGACAATTGAACAGTTCTGTTGCAAGTGTAAACTGTTTTCACTAAAATACGCGAGTTCTAACAATAACTGGTGAACAGGTTTGCTATTTATGACTGCACCGGTGGCGGCCAGGATTACTTCAAGTCAAAGGTACTGTGAGAGACTGGAAATTTCACTGTTGCAAAAAGAGTTTTCTAATCCGAAAGGGACCTTTCTTAAAAGGAAAGTGGGACAGTTGAAGCTACTCAGTTTGTGCCTAAAATTGAAGTTGATTATTCAGGTAACATGCCGCGTTGTTTAATGGCCAAGAAATGGAAGGCATACCCATGGCCAGACCGTGTTGATGATAGCAACGATGCAACAACAACCGAAGTAACACATCATTCAACAACGCCAATATTAGATATTGAGGATGAGGAAGAAATCGATGTTGTTGGTGACTCGGCATCAGCTGTTGCCGGATGTACCAATAGTGGTGGGGGCCAAACCAATGTTGTTAATGACAGCAACAACAGCGACAACAACTGCAACAGTAAACAGCAACCAGTAACAGCAGCAGCATCGTCAACCTGTTGGGGGCCCTCTTCACCAACAGCTGGCGCAACAGCCCCAAGTCCACCACCACACTCACCGGAAGCAACGCGAGGCTCCACTATCCTCTATAACGGTAAGTCTCGTGCACGAGTTCCTCTCAATGTACGAAACTCTTCTATTATTAATAGCGACATGCTTGTAAAATTAGTCAAGGACACGTTCGGCAGTAAAATAATAACGTTTCCAGCGACCTGTTCCGCCCATTTCCAACGTCAATTACAGTCGGCCACTGACTGGTAAACTTTATCGGGTGCCACAATAGCCATTAGCCAAATACACCGTTAATTATTAATTTTTCTATTAGCCGCCCCAATCACCAGGCAGCAGAGTCGTCTTTAGCTATTAACGGTGCTCTGCTTATTTTTTCAAGTTTTCCTGTTAGCTAACAGTATTTCACGTACTGCTTTAGCTTGTCATTAACTTTAGACCTATGTTTGATTTTACCGCTTATTAGACTGTATTTCTTAGTGCCACGAAACGAGTAGCTTCACTAAAGTTTTTTCAAGTGGTCGAAATCTTATATTCATCTCAATTTAAGTTGACATGATTATGCTCTTACGAATTCCTTTTGGCAGGTAAAAAACGAAAGTGAACAGGAAAACCAAGCACGAGAAAGGAAACAAATCCGAACCTGCTTACCCTTATCCAGTTATGTTTACGCACAATAATCGTCTTCGACAAGTGGACTTTTCAGTTCGTTCAATAAGATCAGAAAGGAGCCCTCCTTGGAAGGGTTTCGGATCGGATTTGGAAGGGTTTCTCCTTTTTTTTATCTTTTGTCGAATGTGTCACGCTTGTTTGTTTGTTTTGATTTTTCTTTTTTTTGTGATATTAACTCACTTTTGACGGAAATTGCCTGCTACTTTATGTGACGAGCTAAGAAGGGTTACTTTGATTCTTGCAGTTGGCGTGCTCTATGGATGACACTTTTTTTTCTGTTGTCTCTAAGGATTTTTTCCGGTGATATGTTTTCAGTTAATTTAATGAGCTAAGACTTTCTGTAAATTAAGCGCCTTGTAAAAGTTTAACTGAACCGGTCTGTCGTTTGTAATCTGTGATTTACTCATAACCAAAATGTAAGCTTAGCCACAAAAACTGCACATATCCTGATTTTTTAAAGTAACGAATCATGTGCCAATGTTGCTTATATTGAAAAACCGAAGCCACTAAACCCACATCTAAATAGAAAATTAATATAAGTTTTAATTTCTTAGATAAATATGATGAGACAAATTAATAAATACTTCTGACACTCACTTTTGTAAAGATCAATTCCAATTGCTAATATTTATTTTAGAAAGTAACGTCCAATCAGATTCAATTGTCTTTTCCAGGTCTTCCACGGTTGTGTATATTTCTTATTTTTCCTGTATCGTATTAGATATAATTATCTTCTAACATTTTAAATGGTATTTAAATCCCGTGACTTTGCAGGCCCTTTTAGATAATATATACTTTCCGCAATGATAAAGACTTTTACGGTGTAGATAGCAGTATTATCCTGTTGAAAAATGTAGTTCTTCTCTGAAATTCTGTCGGCATTTGTCAATATTGTATTTATCACTAATTTAGTATAACTTTGATTATTCATTTTTACTGTAACACACTGTACATTTTTTGTTCTACAGCAATTAAGGGCAGCGAAAATCAGTGCTAAGTTAGGACTTATTTTTCCTCTTAGATACATTCAAGCTGTCCAGAGAGCTTATTGCCATTCTGTACGACTAAATTCGAAAAGACCATTAGAAAATATTTTCTACATTTCGTATTTGTAGAGTAATAAGGGAAACTGATTTTTGATAACATCTCCTCCTTAAATTACTTTTTTGAGAGTAACTCGGGAAATTAGATTACGTGAAGTGTAACTAGCCCGGCTAGTTAGGTAGGTTATAAGAACTGTTAAATTTCCTATATAGTACTTCTCAAATTAAATAGTGTAAGTGATTTAAAAAAAACATTTCTAAATTTTAAAGTAATATCTCTCAAAAATTCATCCCATAAGTTCAAGCAGTATAAAGACATTCTAAATTTATTTGTTTTGGAATCTACAGCTATAATATCTTAGGGCGACTTGTTTAAAAAAAATTATGTAGAAAAATACGCCTTAGAGCAGTGCATTTTACATATTTTTACGAATCAAATAATCTTAAACTGTTTTTCAACCAATTTTTTACATTTTAATTTGTGAGTTCTTGCAAGGACAACTTAAGTCAACTGAAGTCTACTTTGTCTTACAAGAGGAATATGTGCCCGAATCGCAATCGCGAAATTATGATTTACAACTTATGTCCATTCAAATCTGAAATGGCTATTAAAACCGCACACCTGCATATTTTTCAATGATTGATGCTTAATTGAAGAGAGGAGACCTTTCGATCACCACTTAAAACAACCAAACAACACCTTTCGATTATTTATGGAAAATAATTTCAAAAAGCTGCCGCAGCTCATTGTCGATTTTTTGTAGATTGATCGATGTTTTCCTTAAGTGCACCAATTGTTTCTGAATATTTGATGTAATAACGATCTTTAGCAGCTAAAGAAAAATATAATGGCGCCATAACACAGCTTCACAGGCACAGGTGAAAAAAAAATAGATTGTTGGACTGTTGATGACTGGTGTGACACGTTGCACGCATCCATCTAGAAACCAAACCCATCTAAGTTCAGATCGTTCAACTCTCACTCACTTAATCTTTTTTTCAATTCTTCCAGAAGTTTTTCAAGCGTAAAACGATCCATTGGTTTTCGCGGAAGTTTGACTCTACATATTTATTAATATGTCATGCGAGTTAGTGTTTCCAGTGTAGAAATAACACGCAAAAAAAAAAATACACAAATGTGTAATGAAAATCGAAAACATCTATTCTCGAAACTTGCAAATCTTAAGTTCTCAACTTCTTTTTTGTCTCTCGATTTTCTTTTCGGCAGTATCGTATATTTTTTATAGCATTTTTTTCTAGACGTCTAATCAAAGTTTTCAAATGTACACGGATTCATATTAGTCCTTTTTCAATCGGAAATTTCAATTGTACGAATGGTACTTTACAAGTTTTTTTTCTTTTCTGTTGGGAGTATGTTACCTTTACAGTTCTGATACTGTTTTTGAGCCATCGATATCCTGACGGTTAGACTGTTTCCGCAATAATAGCTCCCTTCTAGCAAGTAGTCTTAGCCACTTTCCTTGAGATTGTCAATAATACAACTATTATTACTATGTTTCTCACGATTATCGGTAAAAGGTGCTAATTTCTTCAACACTGTTCTTAATGCTCGATTAGAAACCTTTTACACAGTTTCAGTTTTAGATCTTACAGAAACAGATACAGAAACACAAGGTTTGGTTTATAGATCAGTTTCTTCCTTCGGCAACATAAATATATTTCAGAGATATATCTATAAATTTCGCAGTATTGGATCCTTCCGATTATATACGCAACAGGGTAGAAATTTGCTACTATCGTCATAAACTTAAGTTACTATTAGGTTCAAGGCAATACAAAAGAAGCAAAAAAGATGCCAAGAGGCCACCAGGTTCATATACATAGATTCAGGCAGCGTCCTGGTATAAGGTAAATCGCGATAACTTCTTTAATCAACGATGCCTTCACTACCTAAATAGCAGAACACAAGAAAAGATTCTTCAAAAACATGACAGTTCAACCATTTCACCACCAAGCGTTTCGTCAATATTTCATACTTGTTGTTGCACAGATTAATCAATCCTTGCACACACAAATAAAACTACACACTCTTGTAAACAAAACCAAAGAGAAACGGTGATGTCATTGACGCATTTTTAAGCTCAATATTTCCACAAAACGAGCACAAGAGAGTCTTTCCTTTAAAACACATGAAAATTGTATAAGAGGGGCACTTTTTATCGTGTTTACATGTTCAGAAAATTTGTAGGTTAAAATTAAGACTTTAAATATATTTTGAAAAATACTACGAGGAAGTACAATTCCCCAAACTTTTCCTTATGTCTACTGCTACAAGTTTTTGTTTGTTTACGCCACCAATGCTCAGCTGTTGATTTCAGCTTCAGGGCTTGTATCTAGAGTAGGCTATGTTTCAGCCAATATCGGAATCAACTAAGAAGGCTTTTATCTGTTTTGGAAGCATAGCTTCCAAGCTCCAATACCGATTTCATGGATCGAGCCACAGCCTACTCTAGATACAAGCCCAGAAGCTGACATGAACAGCTGAGCATTTGTGGTGTAAACAAACCGAAACTTTCTACAGTAAAGAATAGGAAAAGGTTGAGGAATCCTGCTTTTTTGGAGTATTTCTAGCAGTATTTTTAAAGTCTCAACTTGGAAATTACTTGACGTAAAGTTACACATTTTCTAAAGATTTGGTACCGATAAAAAATTTCTCAATTACAATTTTCATGTGTTTCAGTGTGTAAAATGCGTCAATGACATCACCGCTTCTCTTTGGTTTTGGTTACAAGAGTGTGTCTTTAAAAAATAAATGAAATAATGACGACACGTTTGGTGGTAAAACGGCCGAACTGTCATGTTTTCTGGGCTTGTATCAAGAGTAGGCTGAGGTCGAGCCTAAGGAATGACAAGCGAAATTAAATGCTTCAACTTTCTGTCTCTAATTTCCACATAATAAATGTAGCGAACGGGATTGAAAAATGCACCAAAAGAAGAGCTTATGAATTCATACTAAGTACCCAGCTTTATTATAATATAAACACTTAATAACGGACGTAATCATATACAAAAAACAAAATTCACGCAACTTAAACTAGAAAGAATAATAATTTTTTTAATTCTAACTACTCCTGTATATTCCGAAAATCGTAAACCTTTGTGTATGAAGTACCTAAACACTCAACTAGTAAAAGTTCCATGCTCATACTTACATTCTTAATGGGTTTCCCTTTTGTTTTTGGTTTTAATTATTCTTGCTAAGAATTTACCCTTGCTACTGCTAATTATTTGATAAGTTAAATTACATCATGCTGAACTATAAATTTTAACTTCGTGAGCAAGAATAGGGAAGAAAAATTAAAGCAGCTAAATTGAATTGACTAGCTGAGTGGCTCAATCCCAGAAATTAATGAAATAAAAAAATTGTAGTTGTAGTAATGTATTAAAACTGGGAATTTGTGGAGATATTCCTGTCTGCAATACGGTAACGTATGCAGGTTAATTTGCACAAATGTTGTAGTAGTTTTTGTTTCCGTTTTTGTAAAAGAAGTATAAGTCGGTGCCCTTGTAACTCCCATTCAAGGTGAACAATTATTGCACGTCCGAATGCATTCAACTACCACAAAGAATAAAGCTAGTGTTCTAGTGTCTAGATAAAACACTAGGTATCTTAATGTGGACTGGAGAATGATAGTGGATTAACTTCACCTAAACGTAAATGAACTCGCACGGAATAATTAAAATTTCACATGTATCTTAAATATGGACATTTCCAATTTTATGCCTTTTATTCGGGTTCTAAGTTCGCAAATACAATTAATTCCTACAACATACCTTCTGATAATCCTTATGCTTAAGGGGTTAGGTGGGTTTCAGAGGTTCAAAAAAAGGATATTTTTACTATTTTTTTTAAATATATACAATCATATATTTTATTTAAACAATTCAGCATATCAAAGATACATATTTAAACAGTATTGTGTGAAATTTTTATTTAAAAATTCCGAAAACTCAGCCGTTGGTACCTCATCTTCCTTGACGTCTCAAAAAAAAAATGCTCTTGCCGTGGACAGCATAACTCATTATTGGTTCATCTAAAATCAAAAAACTAAAAATATTTCGTTAGTACATGGATAAATCTCGTTATTGGACGAAGGAAAAAAAAAATTTATTAAAATTTGAATTTTTGACAAACTTTGAACAAAAAAACACATTTTTTGGTCAAATTTTTGCCATGTATTGGCTCGAAAAAATTAGTTGTAATAAACGCGTTTAAAGTGCGAAGTGCTCCACTGACGTGGCCTGATGGGCGGAACTTCCGAAGGGTCTATCTCTTAGAATTTTACTCAAATCGATTTGAAATTTTAGGAAAATATTTTAAACATATTGTACTATTTAATAAGATAAAAAAATAAAAAATTGATTTTTTTAAATTTTCAAACCCACCTAACCCCTTAATCAAAGTTTGCTCACTGGTTGCAATATTAACACCAACATTTTCGTTTATCTTTTTATTTATTGATTTGCAATAGTGAACTTCCGCATTTTGATTCAAAAATCACTTGGTAAGTTATGTGGATTCAGTTCACAGGACAATTATAAAAATGATAGCAAGATTTCTGGAATGATCAGAAATAAAAGGATCTCTATGGACTTGTACAATCAGGGACCGGTTTTACTAGGGATATTGTCATAGATCGCTAGAATACTCTGCTCATCTCACTTTATACTTTTAAGTTCTGATATTATTGAAAATTCCTTGATATTATTATTATGCGAAGAGGTTTTTGTTGGCCTACAGAAACCTAAAGCCAATCAGTAAAATTTTAAAACAATTTTTCAATTTAATTTTTGACAACTTTTGTAAAATTTCACACCGAAGATTATCGGTAGAGATGGACATATGTTTTTGTTTTAATTGAATTTAATTGAATTGAAGTCACTTGGTAGAACAACTTTTTCACCATTTTGAAATTAAATCACACTTGTTTTATGCTTATCGTACAACTACGTAATTGTTTTATGTTTAACGTACAACTACGTAATGCCTACCACCAAACACTGACCTTATTTATTTTATCTATACGAAGCCAAAAAACAACAATATTATTAAACGAGTTCAGAAGATATTAATGGTTTAATATTGGTTTTAGTTAATGTCTGATAATTAAATTGAAAATGAATTTAAAAATAATGTTAGGGTCTATAGTGGTCCGTTTGAAATTTCTGGGTGTCGTTTCATAAACCCACTACCTTCTACCTGGTACTCCTTTTTTGAATGGATCTTCTTGTCTTAAATTTGCCATAAATTTTGCAATATATTCCATTTACTGTGATTTTGTGCCTGGAAATCTACTTTTGCCATATAAATAATTCCAATACTCTTTCTCCTTCTGCAGTGAGAGCGGTCGGTCCACCTATAGCAAAAGTTGAATGCCCTATAAGGTGATTTACAGAGTCTAAACCATGGCTTCAAGATTCCCTGAAGTATTTTAATCTTCTCGACTCAATCGTCAGTGTTCTCGGGAGCCTTTGATTGAGCTACCGAATCATATCGTTGTAACAAATAGTTTCGGAGATAATCAGGTGTGACAAACAGCCGAACTGATTCTATGCAAAAAGCCAATATATTTATTGAAATTAAAAAAATATCACAAATTTTTTATGTTAACAATTAAAAGAATTATAATAGCACATGGGGGTACGTTTCAGTTAAGTATTTTAAAAATATAAACATTATCTGTTTCAAGAAAACTTGTACAAGAAGGGGATTTCTACGTTGTTGATGTGCCTACCAAATTGAAATTTCAAAAGTCAATTCAAAAGGCAGAGCTTCAGCTTCCCCAAAGTTTCGACTGTCCTCCAAGAATGCAGTTCGATAATATGACTGCATGTCATAAAATAACTTTACTTGGATTGTGGATAATACTGATAAATTAAGGCAACTCAGGCAACATAGCATTAAAAATTATAGAATATGTCTCCAAATAGTTTATAATAGCAATTTAAAAGGTCTGTGAACTTAGCCATCGAATTGAACGAAAATTCGATATTAATAGTTCATTCGTTTGACCAGGGAATGACCATGTTGACCCACCAATTAGTGTAACCCACTTTTTGCAAACGAGATATAAAAAAGCAAAAATCAGGGCTAACTTTACGCTTTTTCAAATTGTGCCAAAAAAACCATATCACCAGTTCAATGAGTACTGATTTTGGTACCACACCCTCTTGAGTTTTTTAACACTCCGTGTATTTTGTAAAGTCAGAATTACAAGTTTTAAAAAAAAATCCTCCGTCAGTGCTGTCTTCACATCCCCTGGAGCCATCATTAGACCGAAATTGAACAATCAGACTTTTGCTCAGGTTTGACCAGTTTTCGAATACGTTAACCCATCCCTCAATTTGTTGGTCTACAATTGCAAGTTTTTTAAAATTTCCTTCGTGAGGGCTAATTTCACACTCTGCCTGGAGCCATTATTAGAGCGAAGTTGAACAATCCACAAACCACAATTCAAAATCACGAGCATCGAATTCTGATTTTTAATATCATATTCCTCACCTATATCCCTCAGGCCCACCTCTTTTCGTATAAGTGCTGTGCTTTATACGCCACAAAATGAGGCAATAGGTCTTCATCCGTTGATATACCAAACAGTAAAGTTATTGCGACATTGATGTGTTCCACTACACGGTCAACACGATTAGTAACTTGAAAAGCTACCACTTCTTCGCATTAGGATCATCATTAAAAATTTTTTCGTCGAAATAAAATATATATTAGACCAAGGTACATTTAACAATTTTTTCTTAACAGTTTCGGAAATTCCAAAATAGCTTCTACGTAAACCAAAGATCTTGGACGAGTAATATTTACTGCTAACGTCTTTTTATGAAATTCAAGATAAAATAATTTCCTGGCATGTTAAAATAATCCACTCTTCATCCTTTCTGGTTTAGAAAGTTATTTATATAATTACTGTCAGCGGCTAGGACAATTTGCCCTTAAGCGTTGAGGCACGTTTGCAAGGTGTTATACTAGCCCTAGCCAAATACATCCTTTTTTTTAATATCCTCACGGCTTCTTCTGTCTTCAGGAACTACTAATCCTATCGAATTAAAATTTGGAATGGTCTTAAAGAACTCAACTTTATTGCAAATGAAAAGATTTTAAAATATTTTAAAATTTTATTTCGCAAATCGACTTGATCCCTTCACGCAAGGTTGAAGTGACACACACCCTGAACTTCCCTCATCGATTTCAACAACTTTTATTGGAAATTTATAAGATTTTTTTCGAGTCACACATTTTACTCATTCTGTGATCGGTACCAAAAAGTACCCAAAAAGTTCACGATAATACAAGCAAGTTCACGGATAATGCAAGCAAGCACTTTTAAACAGTGGATTCCGAACCACTGACATTTTCTCTACAACACCTATGGCCTTTTTATCGTAATCTGTTGTCAGCAGAAAACAACTATAGGTAGCCACCGGCGGGATTCGAGCCTGGAACCTCCGGATTAGTAGGACGACACGTTATCACTTACTCCACCGATTTAAGCCCTTGAAACATTAAGTCCGCAGCAAATTATGTTCTTCTTAGGGAAACACAGCTTACTGATGTCTTTCCAACCGGGTTTTCGAAAATAACACAGTTGCGTGAAACAAGAAACGGTATGTGACGTGCGCTGCTTCTTCGAAAGTAACCAAATAAATGTTCTCACATAGTTCGACTTTTCTAAGTAATCGATACTGGTAACCATTCCAATCATACTACTAAACTGGCTTCAAGGTTTCGCATTCAATTTTTTTTACCCGGCAGATCTCATTCGATAAGGGTAGGTAAATTTATTTCATCCACTTTTTTATGCAGTGCCGTACTCCAGGGTTCTATTCTTGGCTTTTTGCTTTTTAGCATGTAATTGAAATTATTCGACACTGCCAAATTTATATTAATGCTGATGTTGTGAAGGTGTATGTATCTAAGTCGCCTTTATAAACTTGTTAAGAACGCTGTTGATAAATGTAAATTTAGACTTAATGAATATCGTGGCACTGCAGTCCAGTCCAGTATATTGCAATTTACCGCCACCGAATGACCGATGTGTTCGGTTTATTACGAAGTCACCACGTTCCGACATAATTTCTAAACTAATGATGCAAAATATCTGAAAAAATACCTTAAGGAAGCATTTAGTTAGTACGATTTCGATTTAGATTTATATAGTAACACAGTATATTACAAACCCAAAACCCTTGGTTTTCATAGAAAAATTAATATCAAAAAATAAAACTGCCATTTTTACGCATTATCGAAAACGGGTAAAACATATGTGGTCGCCCTCTGCGAATTAGTGGTCTCTTATTAATCCAACACTATATGCAGTTTTATTCTAAAAGAAATATTAAAAAAAAATATTGTGCTAAGGAACAATATACGTTAATCGTAGGAAAGTAAGTGTGTTCTTTCTATGTTTCTTTTGTTATAAAAAAAAGTATTTTAAACAATTTTATACCAGGTTGCAGTTCTACAACATGGATTTTCACAAACAGTACTACATATGTACCGAATCTATCCTACGGCAACGCTTAAATCAAAAAGTTTTTATATGTTTATTGTTTACTTCTGAAAAAATTGCATTAAAAGTTCAACATTCAACTGTTTAGTTCACGTACGGTGAATTCATTAGAAATTAATGGAAAAATTCTAAAAATAACCAAACACGGGGGAAATGTTAAGGAATATATTTCCTTCACTTATGGAATGTGCTTCTTTAAAGAAAATTTTGTGTCGTACCTACCGATGTACAATCGATTTCAATGAAAAATCAAAAATATTTGAAACTTTGGGCGTACTTTTCACATTTTGATGGACTTATCGTTGGGACTATTTGATGATCCTTAAGGAACTTCCATGTTGTCTGTACATATAATAAAACTGTAATGAGGCCATGTCTGTACATGAAATACAGAAATTCTGAACGTGGAAATTTTAAATGAAACTTGTCATGTTGGTAGCTTATATTCTGGGTCAACATATAGGATACTTATAATCCCGACAAAAAGGAGTTTCTGTGTTGTAGTGAAAAAAGCATATTTCCGGAATAGCTCAATGGAATAAAAGAAAACCTTAATATTTTTGTTACTCATCAATGTTCTTGTTACTTACCAGTAAATGTCGTTAATGTTTTGCCTTAACGAATTTATGTAACAGAGACTGTCTAAAACGTCATGTGAACAATGTCGTTGGTAGAGCAAGTTTATAATAACTATAGCGCCTTTGTTTCCTTTAATCCTTTGTAGAGCATAGAGTGACTACCTCGACCCTTCACCTGGTCCAGTTAAGTGCAAATCCTTTCAACAACGTTGAAAACCAAGAAAATATAAGAAAACTAATTAACGAAAATAATTTAAATTTTATGAATGCTATACATTGTCATATATTCGGTTTATAATAATATGTTTTTTTCACGCTGTTCTTTTTTTTCTTTTCTTCCCCGAAACATTTTATAGTTTCCATGCAAACAGAAATAGACAAGTCTTTAATCAAATAGACAAGGCTTTCTACTAATGTTGAATTTTCTCCAAGACTCGGGACTAAATTTTTAAGAAACCGTCACTGGTATAAAATTGTTATAAATAGTAAGTTACATATTACCAATATATAACTAAGTCACTTCATTGTGTGTTATTTGAACATTGTCATCTTAAAAATAGAAGCTCGTACCATGAACATCAATTTATATATAACTTAAACTGAAACTAAATATTAGAAGCTCTAATATAGATCCTTGTGGCACTCCTGGTAATGAAGAGCAAAGGGGAGAATTTATTGCCTATCCTGATAAATACAGGGAACCGAGACAACCGATGAATCCGAAATCGAATCGAGAAATATCAGTAAAGGGGAGAGTCCGGCATCGTGGGACACGTTCTATTTTTCGGTCATAACTTTTCACTGGTGAAAGATATCGATAAGTTTGGTTTTTCGTTGGAAAGCTGGATGGAGTTCATAGCTATATGCCTAGAAGAACCGTTTTTAGAGTTTTAGAAGAAAATCAAAAAACTTTCGTCAATTTTATGAAGTGTATTGGGACACACAAAAAAAAATCAGTTTTTGCTGGTTACTACTTTTGGCAAGGCTTTTTCACATAACATACAAACATTATTATCAACTTCATCTTCGGACGAAAATAATTACGCGCGCTTCTTTTTCTTCGTAGGTCGAACTTTTTTTTTCGATTTTTGGTTCTTTTCTTTTTTTCGGCCGCCTGCTTTTTTGACAACAATTCTTCGTGCTTTTTTCAGAGTGGCAATGTTTTCCGGCAATGTCAAGATAGTGCTTTGCATCGCCTTTCGATTGGTTTTTTTTTCGCGTTGCTCATTGCATCGGTCCAATTTCTTTAAGCAGCGACAAACTCTCGAAACGAGAAGACGCGATCGATCACGATAGTCGAGCCAATGTTGAAGTTGATGGCTCAGTCGTGGACACCGGTTTATGAGCCGCAATGTCAATTGGGTCAGATGTGACACAAATCCGGCCATGCTCCTCTTCATCGTAGTGGTAGAAAATTGAACATTTTTCTCCGCTCTAATCTGCCCGAGCAAAATCAGAATTGGTGAAAATATTTGGACTAACCGTGACGTTTTCTGTTGAGATGACCTTTCCCAATACCACTGTCACAGTAGCTATACAGTAGCGTGAAGTTGATCTTGCGGACTGCTTCTCAATTTTCACCATTTTGACTACGCGTAACAAGACCACGCGTTGTTACGACATGCTTTCGATACATGCAATAATGCAATATTTAACGGCTTGGTCATTTTCCCATATATCCTTAATGTTATTAAGTAATGTTTGTCTACTAGTGTTCTCCCTTGAATATACCTTATATTTAAGTAACTGACATACGTTTTCGATGGCGTTAAGATCTAGTGAGTTACCAGGCCATGGCAAAGGAGGATTATTTTCGGAAGTGAGGAAATCTTTTACCTATTTTGCAGTGTGACATGGTGTACCGTCTTGCATGCAGATGTATCGTTGTCCAGTTATCCTGCAGCAATCCAATATACTGCTCTTTCCTCATGGTACCCTCCCTCTATAACGTACAGTGAACCTGGTCACCTTACGCTTATAACACCCCAGATCATGTCTTTTGAAGGCAGGACTCCTCAAACTTCTCTGATGGTCGACGGCGAACAAATGTTTAAGCTTCCGTCATCGTATTGAAGGTAGATTCATAGGAGAAAAAAACCTGCGGTGACAAGAAAAAATTTATATTATTTTTCGATTCATCTTCTCCGCTCAAGAAGAAAAATGATGGATACCTACTTTCTTCTAGAGATCAATTGTAAAGGTCTTGTGATCTTTGGCCTATTTTAGTCGAGCCGATTTCATCCTAAGTGTCAGCCTTGGCTTCTTCACTGGCCGTCGACACTTCACATTGTTTTTTGAAAATCTTCTACCCAAAGTTTTTTAGAATAGGTTTATCCGTGATGCCTTTAGCTCTTTTTTGATTTCTCTGGCTGGAAGTCTTCTGTGTTGCAGAGCTGTATATAGTATTTCTCTATCTTCCCTCGATGTGGTTTTACATGGGCGACTGCAGTTTCTTCTTTTGTTATCTTCAATTGGAATACTCTCCTTCAGATTTTTAGCAAATTTTAACACCACCGGGTGTGATACTCTTTACCTCCTAGCATTTTCTCGTACAGAATGTTACCCTAATTGTAAAAGAGTACAAGTACTCTCCGTTTTTCTGGAGAAATATCGGTTTTTCTTCCCATTCTTAAAAATAACTACTTTTAGTATGTTGGAATAGAAAATATGGATAAAAATTAGTAAAAAAAAATACAAACCTTGCAAAACAGATCCTGGTAGTCTTGGTAATAGATTACACAAACAATTTTTTTAATATGTCACGTAATTAACAAAAACACTTCACTTAATTTGATGCTGCTTGGTTAAAAATCGCACCAAAATTGAAACTTTACCCAAAAAGGACCTGGTTTTATAGGAACATGTAGTCAGGTAAAAAACTCTGATTTTCCCACTTCAAAGTAACCCCAGAAAACTTTTTAAATTTTTAAACAAATAAAATTCATAATTTCAGTTAAGAAAATACAATAATGGAATGTTCTTTCTTTGTAACCACATGAATGCAATTAATGAGATGAAATATTGGCAGTTTAAACGATGGTGCTACCATAACGCGTTAACGAAATAATGAAAGTGTCGCAACATGCAGGATATCTCAAAATGCAGGACTATCCTACTTAATTTTTCTCTAGTTTCACCTTGCTTACTTTACTAGATGTTGATAATGATGCGTAAAAATTGTTTACAAACCTAATAAAGTTAAAATAGGAGCGGCGCTCATACGGAAGTTTCACAACATATTTCTTACACGTACGGATATCGGCCTATACGACAACCTACAGAGAGATCTCTGTTGCCAACCTATCTTAAGTTGAAACGAAATGAATTTTTGCTAGCACTATTAGTCCTTTCGACAGAAAAAATTCTTTGCTAAAAGTTGTTTGAAAAATAAAATGTTGCAAAGTCCTTAAATGAGCGAAATAAATGAAACCACACCTTCGTGTTGCAATTTTTATTATTAACGTTGCTTGTACGCTCCGAACCCCAACATGTAATAACAGAGGACATGCCAACAGGCTTCTAAAAATGTACTTACATTTGACTGATTTTTAACTCCCAACTCTAATAAAAATAATGCGTTTACTCCCCAAACACTGTCAGCGGGGGAACCACTTTTGCTTTAAATTTAATTTATGAAAAAGGACCTCAAGTAGAGTGTCGAGTCTCTGCGCCAATGGCGGTCTGACAATTTTACTGGCAGCTAACTAAGTTGAGGACATTTTTCATTAGCTCTAAGTAGTTTTGATAGGCATTCAAACTGTTGTAATGTTCAAAATAAAACGAGACTGGGTGAAACATGAAGATAAAGTATAAAATGCCTTCTCCTGCCATCCTTTGTTACTTCACACTGTGCTCAAGATGAGATTTTCACTTCATTTTTACTTATTTTTTTTCTGGGCGATAATCACAACCAACGAAGGCTTCCTTCAATTTGATTAAAGTTCAGGAGGAAGAAATTTAGGATGAAAACTTTGCCACTGGTAAAATGGAAGAGAATGTGGCAGCACTTGCGAGCTATCCAAGAACTAATTCAATTCAGGATTAAAATTCTTTAGCGCAATTCCTCTCAGACAGAAAATTGTGTAAGATAAAAGGTAGTGCGTAGCTCTTCTGGGAAATAAATGCAAAAATGAAATTAATTTCATTATTCAAGCAGAGACTACCGGAGAAGAACATAACGAATATTTAAGGCATGAAAATTACATTGTAGTAGGAGCACAAAGGCACAGCGAAGTAGTATAATTTTAACTTACCAAGATCTATCGTGCGAATATCGTATACGATGATACATGACTGTTTTCTACTCACAACCACCAATGTCATTGGGGGTGCAAATTAATACTGGTGGTTTCGAATCCACCTTAAATTGTAGGTCCATTTGCTATCTTTGCCATAGAATCGAGTGTAAGAGTTTGTAAGTTTGAAATGGATATCCAATTTCGATATTATAAAAAACCATAATTTAAAAAGCCTTGTTGATGGAAGATTTACACAATGCTTATATCAGATACTGAAATTTGACAACGAAATATGATAAAAAATTGGACGTTCAAACTACTTTATTCTAACCCTTTTTCACGAATCATCAAAATCTATCTTTAATGACTATGATAACAGTGCCTGTATATAAAAGGCAGTCTGTTCACAGATTAAGAGCCACTAATCTAACCTTAATAACCTGAACCTTGAAATTTATCATCATTTACTTACGAAATTGTTGATATGAAATAAGAGGATACCTTCCCTTTATCTTTTAAAGAAAGGTGCCTGAAAGTTACAAATGGTATACCTTTTTACTACTAAGATCAGATAAGCATTGATAACATACCGAATTTGTGAAAGCGAGCTCCTCGCAAAAGCTTGTTACAGGCATATGTACTTCGTATGTTATTATGCAATAAAAAAAAACGCCTGAAAGTTCTTTTCCATGCTCACATTTCCTTATTTATGTTCAAGAAATGAGAATCCTTCAGCCGATAAATACAAAACAAAGTCATAAATTGCCTGAAGAAGTGTGACACCCTCATTTTCCCATAATCGATTTAATCGATAAGGAACGGCAAATTACCATGCACCTCAAGTAACCATTAATAAAAAATAAAGGAACAAAGGTTCCAACACATCCAAGGGTCGGGTCGAGGGGGAATTCAGTCGAAAGAACGGCAACTTTCTATAATATCACGAAAAAAAAATAACATTTGGCAAGGGAAAATCACCAAAAGCAATACAGAGAGAAAAAAAATGTTAAAAATTGTAAGCAAATTACTCTGTTACGGGTAAGAAATCTACCAACAACTGAACGTATCATAGCCGCACCAACACCAACAAATTAAGAAAAATGTCACGCGACATAAATCGACGGCGTGTCATTAATTTTCGCGGGTGAAATCCCGCCCTTGGACTCCACATAACTCACCTCCTGTTGGGCGTTAAGAACAGCTGCCACTGCTTTTGGCATATACCAGCCGGTGCAAAAGGAAACTCACGTCAGTTTCTTAATGTTCGCCTAACATACCCCTAATTCACGAATAGGACCCCAACTTGTACAAATAGGACCCCAACTCCTATATCATCCAAAATTGGAGACGATGCCTTCTTTTCTCTACCGTGTTCAATTCGAAGGAAGTTCACCTTGTTCGAGATGAACGGAAGCTGTATGGGCACGTAAATTTTATTGCATACGAACAGGCTGTTTTTAACACATTCAACCGGTGACAAATTCTTTGGGCTCGTTTTTCATTTTCGCCATTGCGACAAATGTGGAAACTTCAGAAAGTTTTTTCCTTGTTATTTTCCTACTTGGTCCTTTTTGCCTTTAAATTCCCATTGCCGACACTCACGTGTTCTGCTTATAAGTTTCTTGAAGCTTTTATTCTTGCAAGGAATTTCCACTTAAGCATAATATTACATTTTATCATGCATACTTTTAGGATGCATGAATTTTGCATGATATTAAATAACCTTACTACAGTTCCCTCTGGTAAAGTGTCTGAACTGTTAAAAAAGAAGAAAAGAGTTGACGATAGTAATTTGTTTCATTTTACAAGAAGTGAAATTTTTTTCAGTGATTAATATGAGGTTTAGTAACTTTCTTTTACTTAACGTCATATATTTAATCCTTTGCGCTCCGAATGTGTTTTGCCTATTGTTATGCAACTACAAAGGATCTTTGAAAATATTTATAAAGATCAAATTATATTAATAATGTGAGATCATTTAAAAATATTGTAAATATCGAGAAATCTTATTATAAATTGATTTCTCTGCGCCTAAAAGAGACATCGAAGATCAAGGAGGTAAATTTCAATTTTACTGGCAGTGCCTGAAAATATGCAACACAGTTTAATGATCCTATTTTGAAGACGAGTATGTAGTGTGGTTGCAACTGACGTTTCTCTACATATGCCAGCATATAAACTGAACATAAACTTTTTTCACTTTCGTTTTATATTACGGTTAGGAAAGCAAAGTTTGTAATTAAGAATAATCGATTTATTTATTTTAAAATAGTTTTTTTTTTTTTTTTTTTTTATATGATGTGGCCAAATCCTAGGGGACAACCCTTTGATGCGTTAGCATGGTTTTGGCCGGAAGGGAATTAGGGTAAGGGAAGTGAGGAAACTTGAGTCTTGTTTGCATTGCTGCGAGCTAGACGACAGCCCAGAGACGGAGTGGAATATTTTAATTTCTTAATAAAAGCTCACGGTCATCTGGGCTCGAACCCGAGACCCATGGCATGTTGGTCTTGCCGCTCAACGCATTGATCCAACTCCGTCTCCGTCTCTTAGTTTGAACTAATTTTCATGTGAAAGCTATCAGAAACATGTCAAGCTTAAGTAATTTTACCGAACGCTACCGTCTATAAGGAGTGTTACTAAGTTTCATTTGCAACCAGAATCTTTGCTATATAAAAGTGAGGCTTGCTAAAGTAATTCGGAGAACATACCTTGGTCCCTAGCGATTCTCATTTACATGTATCTATCTCTGGTTCCTTTAACCTTTGTGACGTCTACTGCACTGACTCTCCACATGGTCCAGTTCTGCGCCAACGCCTTCAACTGTGGGCACAATTTTGTATCTATGTTAATATTAAGAGAGAAAATTTGGTTCTATGTAAGAAGTATATCGATGGTTAAGAGCGCAAATGTGGTATTTGTATAACAAATTCGCGGTTTCGGGATAAAGCAACTTCCTTCGGCCTATATTTTATTCTAACACTTCATTGTAAGCCATAGACTTTACAGATGGTGTATTTCGACAGGTACTTTACAACCAATTTATGAACATCTCATTGTTTGGTAAAATATTGATAATTTTTATGAAATAATGAATGCATAAGAACTTATGTGTCTATTTAGCTGGCATTTTGTTGATTCGGAGACTACTATAGGAAGTTTCATGGGATTTGTACTTCTCCTTTTCTTTACACGTTGACTTTAACTTTTGTGCACTTAACCATCGATATATTGCAGGGGACAACAACCCTTAGGGTGGAGTTTGAAAGGGAGTCACATGTCAAAATCGAAACGATTGACGTTAGTCTTAAATGCATAATTTTTAAGGTCGCTGAGACGAATAATAACACTTTTAACACATAACACTAGGGGTTTTGAGGGTGGGAAAGAAGTATTATATAAAAATAAATGAAAACGATCTATATTAGTGTCGCATTCATAGTTTATAATGACACTCCCGATGCCATTAGCACGAGATAAGATATTTATTTATTTATTCTAAGATTCGTCAAATACTTGATTACTACCATTCTAATATAATGTATAAAACCATCAATAACAAAGAGTTAAAGTAACTTTAACTAAGCTTATGCGTTCTCCGATTCCGCGAAAAATTTAAGTTAATATAGGCAAACTTGTCATTGAAGAAACGCGAAATCGAAAAGAATTGCTCACTCATTGCATCCTAAGTACGATGATAGGGAACTTGGAAGAAGCTGTGAGTTCGCAGGGAGCGAACTGGAAGCGGAGACCCTTATTTCTAGCTCTGGAGGTTCACTGTGCCCTGCAAACAATTGAAAGCAAAAATAACGTCAGTGCTGTTACGCCTGTCCTCAAGATTATCCAACGAGAATAGCCTGAGTCTATCCAAATATGGAGGCAGAATGTGAGGTTTATTCCCTAAAGACAAATTTCAAAAATCTACACTCGACGACTTCGATGCGATTAACATGGACCGCATAAAAGCGGTACCAAACTGGACTAGCGTATTTCACAATAGGCCTAACAAAAGTACAATAGATAAGTTTTGTTATATAAGGGTCGTCGAGCATCATTTAATAAAAGCTAAGGTCGCATTATTAAGTGAGTGCTAAGTATAAACCCGAAACCCTGGGTCTTGTCAAGTCAGTCTAATGAGTTATCATTAATAAGAAAGTTAAAGAGACTTTGCACATGAGGATATTCAGAGTGAAGTAGTCAATAGAACATCATTTATGAAAGGCGTTTAAGTCAGAGTTTAAAAGTGAACAATCCTGTTCTTTAGCAACAGTACGAAAAATAGAATTATTGAATTATGAGGCATCGTTGATACATCATTATGTACATGATAAAAAGAAACGGTCCAAGAGGATTACCCGGTGGTACCCCTGAGGTGTTAAGTGTTTCATTAGAAAGTACTCCACGAAACAAAGCAAGTTGTGTACGATGGGACAGATACGAAACCAACCAGTTTACAAAAACAGAAGGAAATCCTAAAACGTCTAACTTATGAATAAGAACTGTTAAAGCATTCGTTGACTGGCACGATCACCGTGCCATGGTTCCAAAGTTAGAATTAAAAATTCCACTCCGTCTCTGGGCTACTGTCTAGCCCGCAGCAGTGCAAAAACAAAACATCCAACTTCCCGCGCTCCCTTAACCTTTTTCCCTTCCGGAAAAAAGCCATGCTAACGCATCAAAAGGGTTGTCCCCTAGGATTCCGCCATATCCTACAAAAGAAAAAGCAATTTTTTTTTTATTTTGAGTAATTTATACAGGTCAATGAAGGATATTGTATGTCGTGTTTTTGTATGGCTGCGAGCTAGGCAATAACCCAAAGACGGAGCGCAAATTAAAAATATCGCCAAGGCTTGAACCTACATCCATGGTGTAATGATCATGCCACTCATCTATCACTTCAACTCCGTTTTATTGAATTTATATAGTCGTAAACTATATAACTATATTTTCGTTTATAAACAATACATCATAAATTTTCCCAAAAGTGACGTGACTGATTTATAAATTTGTATTAACTAAACATAAAAAATTTTTTAGTATAGGCCTTTTTTCCTATGATTTATTGCGTTAGAGTGAAATATTATAAAGTAGTTGAGGCTCACTACAGTATCGAGTCGTCCCTGACTTCCGACATTTCTTTTCCTTGATTTCTGGCCACCTGGAACATGTGCATTACACAGTTCACTATTTCTGTTTTCATGGGCAACCTCATGCACGTTACAATATCTTGGAATAGGTTCCAAAGTTCCGAATCATAGAAGATCTTCTTGTGGAAGGTATATAGAAGGGATTGATATTTCAGTTCTGACATGACATGGTTTCCGACACCAAAGCCAGAAAAACGTGCTTGCTTTAATTAAAAATTATAAAACTTAAGATCGATTTAAAATGAAAAAATGTTTAATATCTCAGAAATACTAGTTTAGTCATTGTTATAAAGTTCCATAGAAGATCGTTCGATTCCAATTTACGGGCTTCTTGTTCCCAATGTCCTGGGACAATATTACTTCGTATAAATCAGTTGAATCAGGTACACCTCTCCCTTTGGTGCGTTTTGAAGTATATTATCGTTGGTGGGATAAGTGATAAAGTGTCGGCCTTCTATCCCGGAGGTCCCAGGTTCGAACCTCATCGTCGAAGGCGCACGGTTATTGAAATGTATATTAATTTTTTTTCTCTCACTATGCTTATCATACCTCCGTTTTATCATAGATCGGAGCTTAACTTATAGCAGGTAAAAGTCATAAACATTAGCTAATTTAGCGGTATATTAAAAGGACCGCACCCAAAGTCTAAAAATATCTAAATTATAATTAAATTTACGCATTACCAAATCCTACACAAGCTAAAACAAAATCTTTTCAAAGCACTTCGTCTCCCAGGGTTTATGCACTTAAATCAGACGAAGAAAAATCCACGAAAAACGAGAATAATTGAAGTAAATGAAAGGAGTAATGAAGTCTCTTCCACGCTGAAGTACTTTGAATTAAATCTTTTAATTTTACCTCATTCTGGGATTAAAGGAATATTTTCTATGCACGCATTTCAGCCTATGCCATTCCTATGGAGGTCTTCAGTTAAAATAATTCCACCCGCCCTCAAAAGGCTGAATGCTACTAGGCACGTTCATTCGAAAAGTCCTTTGAGAGGCAGAAAAAAGGAAAAAATCGCTAGACTGCTTATATTTTATGTTATTTCATTTCTTCTTTTATTTTTATTTCAACGAAAACTCCTTTTCCAATATGCGGTATACGCGTAGCTTTGATCGCTTCTGAATATTCCGTTCGCCTCACCTTGTGAAGCTTGTCCCACTTTCATCCCCTGTAGGAATGTGGTGCATTATCCTCACTTTTCCCATCCTTGCTTCATACATAAGACAACTGGATGAAAAGCTTTGAAACTCGGGAATTGTGGGAAAAGGGGATTCAATTTGACATGTCTAGCACGGAAGGGGTAGAAAAGTAGTAGTATCTGTAGTGTTTTCGAGCTCCCATCGCATCACTCCCGGTTACATCTCTGGGGTGCCGAGTGGAAAAAGTCAAGCAGACTGTGTGATATTCCCACGCTCTTTCGTTCTACTATAGCATATATACTTATATCTGTTCATCTAATTCGATATTAGACGCGGTGAACTTCTTAAAGGAGGTACGGTGTACAAGAGGAAGTTGGGAAAAATATTCCGCACCAAAGGAGAATTTATTTTTCTAAATGTGGAAGAGGAAATTCTCATGCCTATTCAGATATCCGGATCTGTTAGAGGTTAGATTTAGTTGAAGTCTTACAAGATTTTCTTCTTCTACTTTTCACTTGTTTTTTTTTCCTTAGCCGAGCCCCAGTTGCAGTCGAGTCGTTTTATATGCAACAGTGCTAGGAGTAGGATCCAAGAGTAACGGAGAAAAACTTTAGCAAATGCAAAACCCCAGGGAATTTTTTTCGTTTTTTACTAAAATTATACAAAAAGCAACTTTTGAAGGAATTTACTGAAGAGTATTTGGCTGGAAAGTTTCTTTAGTGCAATTTTCTCTCTTTTAAACTATATAGTCCTGGTATAAGGTCATGCGCTGACTTTCTCAATTGCACTTTCTCTACGTGAGTTTTGAATGCTGCATGTTTGTACTATATTAGTTGAAATCACTCAAAGTTAAAATATAGTCAGTTAGACCTAATTCTATGTCGAATATAGAAAGATATTGCTCATATTCATATAGTGCATAGAGACAAGGCAACATAAATCTGTTAGATATTTACTATTTATTACCCAAATTTGCTTGGAAGAAGTAATAAAAATGTAAGTACCCTGCTTTTATTAGTATGATAATTCATAAGAATCTCAATAGAACTCAAGTTGAAAACAATTGATCTCAAGTGCTTCTATCGATAGCCTTCAATACAAAGAAAAGTCTTACACTTACTCATGAATTTTATTGTTACAAGTATCTAGCTACCTAGCGAGAAAAATAATCTGCCCTTCCGACGGAAGCCTTATGGAAGTTAGATAAAGGAAAAATGCTTAGAATTTATTATTTATATGTTACTTGTAATGAAGCAGTAGAAAACCTACAGAAAATTGATTCCAAAAAGATTTCACGGTTATTTAAACTCATGCATTGCTGATTGCTTCTGTGGAAGCTTAGGAGAAGTTGTAGACACATTTTTCGACTGTTTCCTAATATTTATATGCAACGTTAAAATGAGGAATCATTCATCCGTGTCTTCTTAACTCGGCGAGTAATGGAAACCTTCAGCATGATGGAAACCTTCCTCGAAAGACACGAATGCATGGCTTTTGGTATCTCACTCTCTTCCTTTGTAAAATATCATATTTGTACCAGAAAGAAATAATAAAATTTTTCTAAATATGAAAATGGGAGCTATATTATATTATATAATTTTTTTTCACCACATACATATTCCTCGGAGGCTTTGCCAACTTTTTCAGCAATATTCAGCAATATTAAATCAACGGATATTTAGAGAGACCTTTTACGAAAAAATACGTGGAAGTAGTCAGCTTGTGATGCCAACACGATACACTCGGAAGCAAACTAGAGATAATCGCTCTTGCAGTCTGAGGAAGGAGGGACTATGTTTGTTATAAATATATGTTGGATTTTAGGATGAAACTGGATCATTTGCATAGCTTTATAAAAAACACCTAATCACGTTTTACTATCGATTTTATTTAATCTTCTTTTTGCTCTTACAAAGTTTTGTGTAGTTATTCGTTTTTCTTTCTGCTTCTGTTTCTTATCTTCTCCTCTGTGTGTGTCGGAAGTTAATCTGTCTTCGCTGTCATCTGCTAGCACTTGTCAACCGGTTCTATGAACATTTTCCCAGTACTTTCCGACAATACTCGGAGCTCATTGTTCAAGAAATTTGTCGATGTTGTTCCGTAAAAATTAAGGTAGCTGACAGTTACAACACAATTACAGTTGAGAACCATAATTTTTACCGGAATTTTCGTTAAAAATTTCAGAACTTTCTCCTCCGTGCAGTAGTTAGTTATAGAGTGATGGCAATCTAGTCATCAAACATTATTCAGTTAAACGTTAATATTTTACATGATGATAACATTCGGCCAATTTTGTGGGAAGGTGGACTAGTAATTTTTCTAAATTCCGCCATATTGAGAGTTGTCGTATGAGTTATGATTTTAACTATTTTTCGCATAAGTCGTGAGTATTACATCTTGTTTGATATGCTTTGTCAAACAAAATTGTTTACTACCAATTCGTAATGTAATCTGTTAGTAACATTTTACCTCCGCTTCTTAAGCTGCTTTTCATCGTTCAAAAGCCTTCCACTACTGACAGCATGTCTTCTTTTTACTAATTTTTTGTCTACTGTACTGGGCATTCACCAGAGTAGATGCTGAATAGTTTACACTTCTACAATGTTGCAGAGTATAGTGTCAAATTACTCTACTTCTTTTCTAGCAACTTAAACTGTCTTTAAGTCAAATATCCTTTTCGCCGTATTAAATATCCAATCTATCGGCTTATCTATAGGCAGAGCACTCAATGAAGTCCTTCTTAGTTGCCTTTCGTGTACTCTTAAGATTTAAGAAAACACCTGCTGTTCACTAAGGAGCCATGGGTGTGTGTCGATAACACTGAAAACACTCCAACTACTGTTCCAAATCACTCCGCCAGGGATTCTTACAGAGATAATTTTCCCACAGCCAAATGCCCAGATTGTATAGTTTGTATTCAGCTATTGATACAGAGGAAGTAAAATGTTGTGACCGTAATTCCACATTTTCAAACAACTCTACTTCTTTTGTATTACTATACGGGACGGAAAGGGTAGTTTATAATTGACGTTTTAGCTGCCTTTTCCAACAGAAGTTTTCCCATAATTATGCAACCTTGCTCATATTCAGCCATTACCTAAGAAAAGGAGAGTCTAGCGGTCTCTCGAAGTACCACATACTCCGAACCGCCTCCCTTATTTTGAAACTTCCAATGGCCTTTTTATTTGATTTCAACAGAAAACAACTAGGTATTGTTCGCCGCCGGTGGGGCATGTGTCTGGGACTTCCGGGATGGGAGGCCAACACTTACTCTATCGCCGATGAAGATTGATGTAGTTGACCAAAATCCAAGAATTTTATAAAAGGTTAAGTCGAACTTTCTATTTAGTTGTCTTCGATTCTTATTCTTATCTTATATTATCAAGTCGAGTGCAGTTAACAAGTTCCTCAGCATGTTCTAATTTTGCCGAGACTTAGGAATCAAAGCAAAAAACTCTACATGAGGAATAAAACTTATAAAGAGACAACATCGTTGCCAATATTACACCTGTGTAGTTATATAATTAAAAGAAAACTAATTGTCTACACAGCCCAATTCTGATTCAAACAGAGCAGTACCAGTTGCTATCTTATTAGGGTAAATGTGATAAAAATTGTTATTTTGTTGCATATCTTTTTTAATCCTTCATCCCAACCTATTTCATTTCCATCATAGTGTACTAGCAAGCAAAACCCGATAGACTTTCGCACGCGGGAAGTTTTTAACGTGCTTTGGCCATACCTCTGCAGACACTCTCTACCTTTCATACTCAACAGGAGTGTTTCTGTCTGCAGAAAAACGTACTCTTGTACAGCCAATACATAAAAAAGGAGAGGCGTGCGATCCCTCTAACTACATACCAGTTGCATTTACTTAGGTTTTATCGAAAGTTTTTGAATCCCTAATCAATACTTAGTTGATTAAATATCTATAAAACAACCATCTTATTAACGATTGTCAATATGATTTCCGCACTGGCCGCTTAAACGGAGACTCACTAACTGCTCTAACGTAGAACTGGAAACATTGTCTCTGTCAGGCCGTTTAATTTGTATAATAAAAAAAAAAGTTAAATGTGATTCCTATGACATAAATGCCGGTGTATATTAGGGTTCAGTTCTTTCACCTGCATTTTTTCTTTTACCATTTAATGACCGTTTATTTCTCGTTCACAAAAGACGACAGAACTCTTCACAGAAATTAATGCACACAGAGAATGCATGTTTGGATCATTAAACAAAAACATTTCTATGATATTTCGTTATTTTACGGATCTAGTAAAACCCCCGTAAGTGTTTTAAAGATTAGAAACATGACAAATCCGAAAGCAGTAAAAGAATATGGGGAAAAACTCTAATTATTTGCTTCGATTCTAAGTAAAAGCACATGTGTGTCATGTGGCTGGAGAAATATTTCACCAGATTGGAGACAACGATTGCAAGTAGACCTACAATTTGATGTAGATTCCGAATCACCGACATTTTTTCTGCCACCGTTATCTGTACGATTCGAAACTGGGACTTTTGACTTGGAAAGCCGACAAAGTATCACTTACTACGCCGACAATCGCTTGTATTGCTTCATACTACTAAGCAGATAATAACAGCTTTGTAGGATAAAAATCACCTTTCAGTGCTGTAATTTCTTTGTTGTTGATGTAAATTCAGCGGGATTTCTTAGGTTAAAACTTTCTTTTGACACCCAATTTTACAACAAGTAAACATTCCACCTTACACTCCAACATTCTTCATTAATTCAAGCTTAATTTTTAAAGTTCATATGTTGAGTGCTAGAAGTATTTTATGTGAAAGATTCCAACCAAATATTTTACAATATAAACGTTAGTAGTATGAACTATTTATGGGAGCTCTTTTATGGCTGATTATGTTCTTGCTTCTTCGATTACCCTAAATTATCCGAGGTTTTTTAGGATACCAGCTGACTACGAATTCATGTTTGATAAACATTGAGCTCTTATACGAAATCATTATTCTGTAGTTATATAAATAGTTTTCATCATGTTATTCCTAAAATCAATATTTCGCATAACCTAAATTTTCTTAGTAAAATTGCCCTCAAAAACTTTATGTTTGATCAAATACTATCAGTCCATAGTAAGTTTTCTCAGGTGAGTTACATAACTGAAATAGAGAAAAAGCGCACCTAAAGAGAATTCTAATCGATTCCTAACAACAAGTCAAGAACATATTCATGAAAAATAGGTGAGAGTGCTCTACAAACAAGCAAAAAAAAAACCATACAGAAGGAAACCAGCATGTTTGCATGTTACATTAGTTTCTGCTGAATGGGCCCCAGCAGTCCTGCATCACTTCAATTTCGAGGTATCGATGCATAGTCAATTAAAATAACCAGACATAGGCCGATGAAGACACGATTTGATATCACATCTCTCAATGTCGAAAAGGCTTTGCTGTCTGCATGTCTATATGCTGCCTGTTATCCTTATTTATCTCCACTTCAGCATGGTGCATTGCGACAGTTGGGAAAAAAGACCTCAATGATGATGATGATGACGACAACGAGGACAACTACCTACTGTATGTAGGCTTTTTATATAGGACGATTCTACCCCATTTATACGTTCTAGAGCATGGCCAAGAGTAGCTTTTGTGTGCCTCGGTTCTATATACCCTGTATGTCTGCAGCGTTTTACATAGGCGATACAATTTTATCCTTTACAGTTGGCAGACGACGACGATGAGATTTTTAGTCTATGTCTGAGTGAATTATTTGATTTTTGGTAAATAGGAAGCGAATTCCTTGCGAGTGGATAATCTTGAGGAGGTGGTGGCTCTGTGTCTTAGCGACAAATGTTGACAACAGTTTCTGGCATTTTACCAAATGAAATTCTTTTTTAATATTATTTGACTGAGGATATGAAAGTAATCGATATGTTTTGTTTGTTTTTTACAGGATACGGACACGATATATCACCGATGCACTTCACCGCGTACCTGCCACGAATGGAAAACGAAGTAACCGTGATAACATCACAGCAAACCCATCCGTCTTCATCACCAACACAATTTGCCTACCAGACTTCGCCAAGTTCAGCAGAACGTTACAGTCCGCCAATTATTCACATAAAATCTGAGAATGATTCCTCGGTACAAATGCAAACGCACAACAGTCCAAATAGTCACAGAAAGTCGCTTGCAATGTGTTTTACGAGCACAGGAGCGGCACTGTCTCTTCCACCTAAAAAGAAAGACATTTACCGACCATACTCCTTGGACGACAGACCAACGCCACCACGCACCTATGAAATGAGAATACCTGCGGAAGAGGATTTACATGCAGCTCATGCAATCCTTGATTTGAGTGCGTCAACAGCGTTTCTGCCGCCACCACAACCACATCAGCTACACCAGGACCAGCATCCGCCGCAGCAAAGTTCACACGAAGATACAAAAAGTCAGCATCCCATTACCACAATTATTGTACCTGAGAGAGATGAACGGTTGCAGGCTGGCAAGAAGGAGACTGTACAAAATGAGAATAGCAACACAACGAACATAAATGTCATAGCGTCTCCCGTAAAAGCTTCCACGAAAACCGTCGCATACACTTATGAAGCCTTTTTCGTAAGCGATGGACGTTCGAAACGAAAAACAACGCCCGAAGCCATACCAATTGAGCACAAAGCCAAGTATACATGCACAGAATGCGGCAAGCAATACGCAACGTCGAGCAATCTGTCGCGGCACAAACAAACACATCGAAGCCTGGACTCCCAGTCTGCGAAAAAGTGTCATACTTGCGGAAAGGCCTATGTGTCCATGCCGGCACTGGCGATGCACGTTCTAACGCACAAACTATCTCACAGCTGTGGTGTATGCGGAAAGCTCTTCTCACGTCCTTGGCTTCTACAAGGTCACTTACGATCTCACACTGGTGAAAAGCCCTACGGTTGTGCGCATTGTGGTAAAGCATTCGCTGACCGGTCCAATCTCAGAGCACACATGCAAACACATTCGGCGGACAAGAACTTCGAATGCAAGAGATGCCACAAAACGTTCGCTTTGAAGAGCTATCTGAACAAACATCTTGAATCGGCGTGCTTCAAGGAGGAAGGAAGTCAGGGTGTTATCCTTGAAAATCGAAATACCGCGTCACCTACCGGAATTGTGTTGAACGACATTAATACGAATCCAGCAACGATGCCCAGTTCTACACCAAGTGGTCTTTTGATAACGAACGTTACAAGTGGAAAAGTGATAGCAGCAAGCAACCTAGCACCAGTAATTGGAGCAAGGAGTACTATACAAATAGCGGCATCTTTTGGTGGGTAACCAAAAATCTTAGTGATTTAAGAAACTTCTCCTAGTCGTAGATGTCCCAGTTCTTCTTCGGATTTTTATGTTGTGTTTGTAGAAAACTTCCTAAGGATTTTTCCTGCTACGGTAAGAAACTATTCTTGTATCGTGTAATTTATGTATTATTTGCGACAAAATAACAATAAGTGAACAAACCTAATTAGCGCAAATATAAATCTCGACAGCTATTGAACTGAGTCGATGTAAGAAAATCGATTTACAATCGATATTGACAGCTTAAATCAGACAATACCAAAGTAAAGTTGTTTTCGGTTGATATTTACTTTACTGAATTAGTTTAGTTTTGGTAAATTTAAAAACTTTTGTTAATTGTATATTTATTTACTTATTTATTTATTGTACTACTTATTTATTAAATTATTTATAAAACATTTTATAACATGAAATCACAATACGTCCATCCCCCTTTACGGATTTGTAACAATTACGATTTCGACGGGGGAACTTAGCGAGTAGGTTCTAGTCTTACTGGATAATTTATTACTTGTATTTAACGAAAGTTCTTTATTTACGAATTTATTTATTCTTGCAAAATTTCTCATCTAGTCACCAAAATACACTAGTCTAACACATACCAATACTTAGCTAAACTTGTAACCGTTTCATAACTTTATAAGTCATTCACAACTTTTAAGATTTTCTTTTAACATTATTCAGTAAAATACTAGTTCAACAACGAACTTGAAAACGAAAGCAACGTTTCTCAGACAACGAAATAGAAATTTAGGAGCAATTTTAGGATACTAGTAATGCATATTTCTAGCAATAATTAATAACATTTTACTAGTAGACATTAACATGACAATGTATAAGCACAAGAAGCAATTTTTCAACAAAGTCAAAAGCAATTATTACTTGAAAAGCAATAAATAAATCTCCAGCTGTTTTAGTTGGATTTAACGAATTAGATTTTAAAAAAAAACATTTTTTTTGGTCTAGTCATTTTAGACGATAAAGTTTATACAAACTTTTAAATGAAAAAAATCTTTTATTTTTGCAAAAATTGGCAAAACAATGACGTATTTAAATTTGTCTTGAGTATTTTTAAGAAGTGAGTTTCGTTAAGTTTTCAGAACTAGAAAACAGATGGTATTGACAATTGATGAAATGCTTTCTACCATTCATAAGTTAAGAACATAATATACCACAACTGCTTTAAAAAACTGAACGACACACTTAAAGACATTATAAGAATTTAGTTACATATGCGCTATGTAGCTTTATATAGCAAATGTTATATATACATTTGGGATCGAGCGTTCTCCATAAAACGCACAAATGTAGACAAGTGCAGTGGCAGTGAACCCCTTAAAAAACAACAATTTTTTGGAAATTTTGAGAAGTGTGTATAGCGTATAACTAAAATGAATCAAACGACACATAATTTATTCAAATCGCTCAAATCAGGATAGAAGAAAGATACTTTGGGTGATAAACACTACCTTATTTCGGCTTCGGCGTAATCGTGTAAAAAATTGTGGTGCAGATGATGAACCTTGCGGTCGACCGTTTCTACTGGTCTAAAAATAGTTTTCCAACAAATGCTTTCTAAATTGTTAATACGTTTTGATAAAAAAAAAATATAGACCTCTAAAATCGGTACAATTATAACGGCGATTCCGTAAGAAGATCAGTTACACAGCTTATAACTATTCTTATTAACCTTATGAAAAATTAACCTATCTTTGGCCCGAAGAGAATTAGCGTAAGGAGAATAGGGAAATTGAATGTCGTGCTCTTGCATTACTGCGAGTTAGACGATAGCCCAGAGGCGGAGTGGATTTTTAATTTATTGCAGTTTCAAATTAATATCTAATTAGTATCTAATTTCATATACATTTTACGTTATTTTTTTTAGTCTATCAGTCAGATTTTTCCTAATCAAGAAATTCAGAAAATTTTGAAAAACCTCCCGGGGGCTTTGAGCCCCCAGCCCTTCGGACGACCCTGCTCAGAAGAGTCGTGGCTATTGCATTAAAACTTAAAAGTATCATCGCTATAGAAAAAATTTCACCTTTCGCTATTACCTCTATTCTGCAAATATTTTTAAATACATGCATCAGAAGATCTTAGTCACAACTTCGATTTTAGCGAACATCATCACAGTTCTTAAGCTCCACTCTAGGCGTTAAAAGACCATAGGGTCACTAGTTTTCTCTGGGTTCTTTCAAAGGTTGTTGAAAAAGCGTATTTTCATAATTTATTGAGTTGCTCGAAGTCTATATTTTGTTAATGTTACTGCCTTTCGTTAGTGTTACTTGACTTTCTGAATCCACGTTTCCAAAAAATAACCATAGGCATTGGCAGTCGCTTCGACTTTCTCCCCTGGGTTAAGATGTCCCACAAGAATCTATCCTGGGTCGGTGACTTTTCAGTCTACACATGAATGATTTGCTACAAGCGGAATGTGATGTATTTTTATTATTATCTCTTAGGGGATCGTAAAGAAAGTCGCAATCCTTTTCAGTTCTACTCGTGATCTAACCCTGCTCTAGCGATCCCAGTTATTATTTATATTTACATATCTATTTCTACAACGATCTCGATTGGGTCTGCTGTAGTCATCCTATAGGCTTTATTAAGAAATATTCTGCTCGGGTAGTGATCTAACTCAGTTATTTGTGAAACTGATAATAAATAATAAAATGAAACTAATCCCATCACGCGTAATTTTCGATTCTTCAGCATAGCCATCAATTACGTTTAATGCGATCGCTTTTCCTTCTGAACGCCTACCAATTCGGAGGTCCCAGGATCGAATCCCACTGACAGTGATCCATGGTTGTCTTCTGCTGACAATAGACAATAGAAAATGTCAGTGCTTCGGAATCCCCTTTAAGTTATAGGTCAACTTGCAATCGTTGTCTCGGAACTAGAGATGGAAAAGCAAATTAATATCAAATCTTCATTCTTGGTATTCAAAGGCTTGCGGACGCTTGGTCTACCGCTGAGAGCTATGTTTATTTAGAGAACTAAACCTTGTTATTCGATGCTTGGTTAAGGTTTAGGAAAGAGTAGATAATTCGAAGTTTGGTTCCGAATTTCGAGTCACGTCTTGCCGTACTACCAAGTTAAGGTAGTGGGGGTATTTGTCTTGTAAGTTTATATTCTATTGTAAATCTGTAGTATCGTATAAACGTCAATTCTTCAGGAACACAGATTTTTGAAATATATCAAAGTTCTCTACTGTTATAACCCAAAATATTATAGCCTTACTAACAAATAAACATTTTATGAAACTATGGGAATTCAAATTGTGGGTTCACTGGCTAGGGAGTCTTAAGAGAACTTACAATTTCTATCGTTAACTTACGTTTTTGGACCAAAAATGTTTTGAATTCAAAGTACATAACTTAGGAAGGAAAAGGAATATGTCATATTAAGCCTAGCAATTGGATTTAGAAAAATATGGCATGACAAAAAGTATAAGTGAATTATTTTAATGTGTGGTCGGTCTGAGCGAGTTTTGGCAGCCTTCTTAATTACGTTTTAATTAATGCTTTCTTTTTACAGTTGACACAATTTGACGAAATATATATATTTGGAATAAAACTACTTTCGAAGTAGGAATAAACGGAAGCACATCATATAATATTTATAAAACTTAGCGAAACTCACAATGTTATATGTAAGCATTCTCTGTAAAGAGTAAAACCAAAGTATAAAACCAAAACTTAATTCTAGTCAATTTACAGTATACTAGTCAAAGACATAAGAAATTTTTCTTTTGTTTATTTATTTATTTATTTATTTCTGTACATAGCAACAAACCCTATTTTAAAGTAGTATAAATTACATAAAGTTATTTTTCTATGTAGAGTAGTTACCTGTAGTAGTACTAGTAGTATATTGTACAGCCCAGTGATTAAAGAAAAATAGTTCAGTCCCAACGTCCATTTTAAAAATGTTCTTCTTAAGCAACCTGTAGTTCTTACTGTATCTAAGGTAGCCCAACACTTCTCTGTGAATGGGTTAAATGCCATTTTCTTATGTCAATTGTCGTTTCTCATCGTAATAATGTTTTTTATAAAAATTTAAACGATTTTCATAAGCATTTGAGAGGTTTAAATGTGGACGTAGGTATGCAATTGCTATATATTTTCAATATTAAATTTAATTTTATAATATTTTTTAAATATAATTATAATTGGGCGGCTTACGTAAGATTATGATTTTCTCGAGCGTCTTTTTAAATAGGAAGAACTGGCATAAAAGACCTTCTTGGTTGTAGGGCCCACCATATTAATAAATAGGGAGAAGTAAAAAAAAATTTAAAACTACTAATAGTATGGAAAATCATAAAAATTGCTCGAAAAGGGTCAACTCATTCTCAGCTTTTATTGTTTCTTTAAATCTGTTTCTAGATCATTTTTCGCGTACTCCAAACGATTCATATAATACCAAATTGCCAGTAGTTTTATAGGGTTCCGTAGTGTTATAGTTTCGGTATATCCGTCTGGCTGTGTGTCACAGGCCCCCCACTTTCTAATTTTTATATAGTTTCTACTGAAATAAAATTTGGTATGCTGACGTAAGTTCATAATCTAAAAATAGAAGTTCGTAAATTTCTGAAAAAAAAACTAATTGTTTTGGAACCTTACAATGAAAAGCGATACTAAAAAAAATTATAGGCACGGTGTCCTTAAGTCTTTAAAGAAGATATGAATTCATTCCCCGCTCTTGCATAAAAACTGAAAAAATTCACGATATTAAAAAATTAATAAAAATTATAACGGACGCTGTACCGAAGTACCTTCTTAAAATCACTGTATTTGGAGAGCGAGCAATTTAGTCAAGGTGAGTCAGCTCGTATTGAGTATTATAATAATGACAAAAATAGGAGATAATAATATGCTGTTAAGTTAGCTAAAAGTAATTTTTGGAAAACTTTCAAAATTTGTCAAAATTCAATCAATTACAGATTGTCTAGCTGACGATTCAATACGGAACCCTATTTTAAGATTTTTAAAATGCACACGAGAATTTAAACTATACCCAAAAATTGAAAATAATTGATTTTTTTTTATATGATGCAGCCAAAGCCCAGGGGACAACCCTATAATGCTATACCGGTATGTTACAGTAGACTGTAACGTACGTAAATTAGGTGTTTATTATTAGGAAAGTCCACATAGTAAATTTCTCAGTGCTACGTGAAAGTAGCACCAGAACATCCTATACTTCAGCTACATTCCAAAAATGCTCAATAGAGCTAGTTTTGTACATAAATATCTTATGGTATGACATGAAGTATTATATGTTTTGTAATCCACTGTAAATATATAAACCAACTTTAAGATAAATATTTTTCTCAGAATTTTACTAAGTGTATTGTGTAGTAGATGCAAATATTTCATAGTTTATAGTTTAAGTCTGTAAATCTGTTTGAATGCATGCTTCTTAATCCATAAGACAAATTTGTCTTTTGTTTTTTGCAGGTGGTTAAATATCTAACAAATTTTTGTTCCGGTTTTGATTTGATTTGCTCATTAGGAATGGTTCGAAAGATATTCCTTCAGTTACAGGCAAGGTAGCTTGCACCAGTATTGATTTTTTATTCCGAAAAATAGAACTTATCAAAAATTTTTAAAACCTTGATCGAATTTTTTAAATCCATTTAATATTTCAAAATATATACAAAAACAAAAAACAATAACTGAAGGAAGATTGACACGAATTCGGAAGGGAAAAGGGTGCAATAAGAAAATTAAAAGTGTTTGTAAAGTGCTCGGAAATTGGAGAGCGCCCGTTTGTTGTTTCAGTAGTTAGACGAAATTCTGTTATCTTTCTTTTGACGTAATAATTTCTTATGCTGTGTTTTTGCAAACATTTCAAATAATACTTGTCCGGTACTGTCCTTTAAAGAACCAAATCAATTCAACGGAATTTCATACAATTTTAAAATGTTTCCTCTAAATGAAACGAAAAAAAGGTCCTTCAAAATGAAGTAAATTAAAAAAAAATTGCAGCATAAGATTTTTACTAATTTTTTACGTTAGGGTCTGTGTGACGACAAAACCAAAATTACACGTTTTACTGTAAAAATATTTCCAATTTTGTTCTGCTTATAATCACACCTCTTGAATTTATATGCGATCAGCTTAGCACAAACTTTTTGGAACTGGTTCTAAAATTATCTGTCAGTGTTCTTGTAAAATATTGCAAAAATTTGAAAAATGTAATAGTAGCCATAATGCGATTACTTGTGTCAGTTTAAGTGATTTGTTTTGAAAAATACACTATTGTCCTTGAACGCTCAAGAAATCGCATAACACTATTTAGAGTATATCTAGTCACTAGAGCCTAGCGTGTGCTTGTACATAATTCCTATTAACAGAAATATATGTATTTAAAAATAAATAAAAGGTTATTAAAAAAAACAATCAGCTTTTTATAATGATCTCAAATTAATTTAGATATTAGTTTTTTCTTTCAAAATTTAGACTCTTAATTTCTTTGCTAGACCAAAGGCGTCTGGGTATGATCCCTGTAAATTTTTAAAAATTTCATACCCATCACATCTTAAGAGTCTCATACAGCTTTTAAAACCAAAAAATAATAATTTTTAAGATTGAAAATTGCACAAAATATATTGTGCAACTACCAGTTAGATTAAGTTATTTTGTTCACAAGAACAATTTTAAATCTAAAATAAATATTTTTATTGTATTTTCGGAAAATAGTTTTCATTTTGTTTTCTGTTTTCTATTCCTAATGTCGGCTAAAGTACCAAAGCAATACTCAAAATACTCAATTATTAGGTTTTAAGTGTAAAAAGTTGTCTTTTAAGTACTTGAGGTATTATCTTGAATATGAATAAATAAAAATACTCGTTAAGATCTCAAATATGTATATAAAGCAGAAGTGACGTTGAAAATATTTTTGAACTCTAAGTACTTATAATATTTAACTTTTTTATTTATTCAATTTTTTGGAGTAAAAAATATTGTAAAAAAACACCAGTGTATGAAATGTAAATAAAACCGTAAAAGGTAGAATAAGTAATTATAATATTTAGTGAAAACACATTAATTAAGCAATACTTACAGATATTTTTCGAAAAATTTGTAGTATAGTACATATTATAGGTAATAAATTAGTAAACCATATTAATATAAAATAGAGACTCGAGGCACGTTGACATCTCACAATTTATTAATAAAATTGGTATAGTTATATTTATGATATTATTTATTTTAAATGATATTGACATGCAAAATGGCAAATTATATTATTTATTTAAAAATTCGTTGAAATTGTTTGTTTTATTTGTTTCGTTATAAAACCTTTTCTACAACAGATTTTAAATGGAAATGCTTTTCGTTCGGGAAATGACATAGTAAAAATTTTAAGGTCTTTTCTGTTTTTTTTTTACCTTAGACACATTTTCAGTTTTTCCACAAATATTACCAATTATACTTAACCTATAAAACCAAAATATACTCATTCAAACATAATTTTCAAATTACAGATTAAATGGGGTTAGTTTTAATCAGACTCTGTGAGCAAAAACGGGTAATTATTTTAGGCCTTATGTACATGTGCCAGACTCTGGTGTTATTATGCATATAAGCTCACTTAAAATCCGATATGGTGGACGCAATACGGCAATTTCCAATAGTAAAAATCAAAATGTAATGTTTGACGGGAGAATTCCAAAAACATATACATATGTGTATTTGGGTTCTATTAAAAATAGGAGAACATAATAAGGCATAGAATTTTTCTGCCATTTCATATTCTGGTATACTCGATTTTCCTCTACTCGTATGTCCTTGCGAAGAGATAGGAATTTTTTCCAACTCTAGTTTCCAACTCTGGTTGGTGGTGCCTTGCATCACGTTCATATTTATGTAAATGGCGATGGTAAATATGTAATCGATTACGATCACGATTACAATTACATGTCGTTAATCAGTTGAAGAGCGTAATTCTATTCTAAAACTACTTTTGTCGGTATAAGTAAAATTTAGACTATTTAGATAATGGAGTAGTGGTCGATCTATGGGGCTGGCTTTCGGGTTCAAAGCCCACCATCCACCCCGCATGAAAACCGTAATTTTTCTTTTTTTAATGAGGGTTCGAAAAAGGTCAAAATCAGTGCAGAAAATATTTTATTTAAAATATTCAACCAATAAATTTTTCATCAATAATAAAATTTGAACTTCACGGGCGGCGCTTTTCAAAGCCTTTTTTTAGAAAAGCAGTAGCAGGAGTTCGGCGAATGTGTTCATTGCACAAAGTGCGCAATTTTCAAAATCCGAAAAATACTATACTTGTCACTATCATGTTCTCTAAAAACGAAGTACTTCCTTATTGTTATAGTAAAACAAACAGTTGCCTGTCAGTAAGTCCACCTTGATGAAAATCCTAGATCCGCCGCTGCAATAGAGGTAGATCAAGGTTTCTTTCTCTCTCTCTCTCTCTAGTTCCAGTAACTCATCGTGGGGCATGGGTCGGGAGATGAACTTCACCCGATTCGAGACAACAATTGCAAGTGGACCTACAATTTAAAGTGGATTCCGAACCACTCACATTTACTCCCGTAATATCATTGATATCTCCGGTTACTTCTTAGCCTGCATACATCATTTGTGGGGTTGGACCGTACTTTTCGGGTGAAGCCTATCAAAGCTTACCAGGACTTAAGAGTTCATTTAGTATTTATCTCGCCTATTAAGATGTAATATTTGAACTGACATTCACCGACGTCTGAAGCGTCTCTATTTTACAGGGTATTTGCTTAGTTGACATTGAAGGTATTTATGGACTTGTCGGCTAGTCTTATGATTAATTTTTCTGATAGGTCCAAGGACAACTAGTGTACCTAATGGGCTGCTTTATGGTCTTCTTAACCTTTTGAGTGCCACAGATTTTTATTTGTATGGAAAATATGCGCTATCGCGCTCTTCAGCACTCAAAGCCTTAAATGCTAGAGGATCCCCAAGATAGACTTTTTGGCTTTCAACATATCTGATATTGACCCTTCTTTAAATAGCGAATTATCGTCGTCTTATTTTTACAAAATTTTTGAAAGGATTCGTAACATGCAGATTATAGCAGATTAAAAATCGACTACTATTCAGTGATTGAATTATTAGCAATGAATTGAAAGGATTAAATTGTTATGGCTTTAATTTATTTAGTATGAGCTTGAGCTGCCAATAATTCTACTTTTGTGACATTACTGCAGTGCTTTAGTAAAACAAAAATATTCAGTGAAGAGCATTTCCATTTTTATAAACATCTGTTATTGGATTATTAAATTTGCTTCTAAAATGTTGACTATCAGTTTTCGTGTTATCTTTTCTAGAATTTCATTTTCAAAAGGTCCTTGCATTCTCGAATACCAAAATAGTTGAAAACACCAACTCCAAAATGGTTGACTAAATCCCTTATGTCAGTTACCCACAAAAATTTCCATTTCTAATACGATATTTCATCCTTTACGGAAACAACAGACTCGAAAATTGCTCCTTTTCGGGAAATACTTTAAATTCAAAACGTTCAAATTCGAAACTTGAATTGCATTAGGTGCCCAGGAATCAGCAATGACAAGTGCGGAATGGTTCGCTAACCTCAATTCGTACATTCGACACACCATCAAAAGAGCAACAAATTGCAACAAAATTCTCGTCTTTCCTCAGCTGGAAATTGAATTGACATCCATAAAGTTGGCGACACCAACAAGTAGGTACTTTTAGGAAACTGTACACGAACTGCCACCCTCCAAACCACATCACCCCTTGGGACCTCAACTACCGCACTATTATCAGAAAAGCGTTGCCCTGGATCATGCACTTCCCCATTCTCCCATCAATCCATCAGACCGTAACAACTATACTCTACTACACCAATACATGAGCCGCAACTTTTCTTGCATCTAAAGTGAAACGAACGCATCCAGTGAGTGATGTGGTTGGGGGTGCAATTCATTATTGGATTTTCATTATGTTCGTGTGTTTGAACAAAAATTTTCGCTGACATTTCACGATGCCGCCAACAGCCATTCAGTAACCCTCTTAACCCATCTTTTCGAGGGGGGGGGGGGGGGGGGGGGGGGGGGGGGGGGTATGAAGCTTGTATTGGGGCTCAAGAGCCCCGTCTTTCGAATAGATTGGAACGGAAATATTGTACAAAGCGTGGTCGGGTACCTTTGAATGCAGCTCACCTAGTCCTTTGTTCATATTGAAGGGGCTCCAGAGCAAGACGGGTCAGGACTAAGACTGCTATTACAGTTCGACTGAAAGAAATGCTAGTTTTGGAAAATAGAGAAGAATCGTCTGGCGCAATGATGCAGAATAATGAAGGAAGGTAAATTTGATTTAAAATTTCAAGACGACGTGATTTTGTTGGATTGTCGCAATAAAGGGTTTTCAGAATTGAGACTACTAGTTTCCAGCGGTGGTGAGTGATGGTGTTTCATCTTTCCTCTGTAGTGGAATTTATTTATTCTACCAAGTGCCCAGCAGAGACATCAAATTAAATCATCTATTCCAGTTCGGTGAATCAGCTCTTTGATAAGTTCCTTTTTCCAGTTCTATGGATACGCCAATTTTTGTCAAGGCAGACAATCGTCCAATTATCAGAGCTTTCAATTAATACGATAAGTGGACGAGTCCTTTATTGACAGTTTGATATCTTTATCAATATGCAAAATTTTTGATTATATCCTTTTTATTATTCGTACAATTTTCGGTCAGAAGGAGTTGCTATCATTTGGTTATCACCTCTTATTTCTTCAGGACCGAAAAGATCCTTAAACCATTTCATCGTCGTTATGAACAACAATCCAATTCCATTGAACTAAAAACACTTGTGCTTGGAGCATATCAAGCCCCACCCAGCCAGTGCCTATACACAATCTGACAATCTGTAATTAAATCCAGTCCAAGAGTGTTTTGTTTGTGCTGATTAATTAAAGTCTCTTTCTCTCTGAATGATTTATGTAGAACAGAGCGGAGGAATAAATGTGCTAGGCACGTTTTCTCTTGGTTATCCTCGTAACGTCGTCATCCACACCATATCCCCGAATTAAGGGGACAATTCCGAGATTTTCCACCTAGATATGGTCGTCCAACTTATCATACCATGTATTCAGCTCGAATTTGGTTTGCCTTAGCACATGTGTGGGCCAAGAATGGTGGCCAAAACAATGGCATTCAGAAAACTTTGCTCCTCCTTCTTAGTGATACGAAATATGCTGCTCCTGATGCACCGATAGAAGCTTTTATAATTGAAAATTGATTCAACTCAGGCTTAGGCACCTCTATAAACCGAAGCAAGCCAAGGGAATTAATTTGTCTTTTGTTCATTTGTTTACCTGGTGGCGTTCGATTTATTCACACATACATTTACCTTCTAAAGTAAGACGTCAAACGAATGTGGATCCGACTTTAATAAAGGGATCCACCGTAATTCTGCTGGGATAGCGAACTGACTAAATTTTCACCACAACTTGTTGGGCAACGGCTGAAGCAGCTGGCAGTTTTCAATGGGCGAAGCATGTTTGGGCCAAATTAAGTGACAAAAGCTTTTCCGGGGACGTCAGTGGTTAGGGTGGAAATGGGCTTGTTAGCTACCAAGGAACAATCTTTCGTGTAATCGGTAGCCACCAGGTCGATCCAAAAGCATTCCTGAGCAGCGTCATTATCGCGTGCCTTCAAATGATTACGAACAGAGGAAAATTTCGAGTTTCACTTCATCACTTGAGCATAATGAGATTTCATGACTATAACAAGATTTCCAAAGATGATAACGGTCGGATTGCTATTAATTAGAAACAGCGGATTTATTTTCACCTTGTCGGACTAGAGTCCACTCGCGTTTATTAACAAAAAGATGATTTAATGGCGCGAACCAAACTGACTCAATTTAAGTAGAGGTGTGGAAATTGTTGAACGAATTAGGTTTGCCTAACAACGGTAATAACATTAAAGGAGTTAATTAAACGTGCTTCGAGTAATCGTGCAAAAATATGTAAGTCCCCCCCCTCAGAACAATTACAAATTTCCTACAGTCCTTCAATTACCTCCAAAAACAATTACTGAAAAATGCTTTAACTACTCAATCAGACTCGCAATTTTTAGTGGTCTTTAATAAAAAAAAAATATTCCACGAGAAATGAATTTTTCTAGATTGGTACTGAAAGCGATACCTATATGAAAAGGAAATAGAAGTAAATTGAAATTTTTGATTAAAATTAAAAAGGATAGATATGTATGTACGTAGCAATGTAGTTGTACACGCACACAGATATGTATAAAACACAAAACCAATTACAAAAATGCAAATTTAAATTTTGCGCTGGATGTAAGCGGGTAAGTGATATTGAGTCGACTTTCATGCAATTCCCCAAATGTCAATTTTGTATGACACTATAAAATTTTATTTGAGCAATCAGTTTGAGTGAAACTTAAAATCTTTGTTCGTTTGTGTAACAAAATTTTATTTTGTATTTCATAAGTAGTAATGTAGATTGTAATGGCATGAGTGCATTTTAGTATTAACACTTTGAGTGATATTGAGATTTATGGAATATTGAGCGATTGCGTGAGTGATACTGATACTGAGCTGCTGTTCTGGGAAGAAAAAATTGAGTTTTCTTTTTCATAGATTTCTTATAACACGAAAAATCCTGTGCTGTAATCTAATACGATATGGTTTAACAAGAGCTGGTGCTTGACTACTCGCAATACCAACATTATAAAAAGTTCCGTTTTACGAAGTTTTTGTAAATTTTCAATAACCTAAATTCGATTTCTATCAGAACTATCTCACAGGAGATTTCTTTAGTCAAAAAGAGCAGTAATTGTCTGAAAACATAAGTAAATGTTATTAATTTATATTAGTATTGAATTATATTATTAAACGCGATGAATAAGGCCAATTTTCGTTTCCCTTTTTTATGTACCAGTAAAATATCAATAGCTAATAAATAACTGCAGTGTGTCAGATCCTAAGGAAATGCCTAGTTATAAAGCAATTGCAATCGCTGAGTCCCTTAAGCATATGTTTCTGTAATAGATAGGAATCTTTTTGTCAGACTACTGCATAACAGGGGCATTAGAAAACACATCCCTTAATACCAACCAAACAATAACAGCGTACTTTAGGGCTCAGTCATGTCTCCGATACTTTTTATTATTTCTATTTCATAATATCAACAACTTTAAAGATAACTTACTGTTAGTACTGTTAACATTGAGACTGTTAAAAAATAACTTTCACAGAAGAGTTGTAAGTTTGAATAACACCAGCAGTGATTCATGGTTATTTTATATTGGCTACACTGCAATGTCGGTGGTCCGTAATCTACCTTAAATTTTAATGCAACCGGTAACTTGCGGTCGAATCCGATGAAGTTCTTCTCACGACGCATATCCCACTAGGGATTAGAACTCTATTGCTGACTGTAGTGGATGGATCATAATAGTAATTATTTTTAACGAGGACATAAATAAAATCCTTATATAAGGCTATACAAACTACGTCATATTAAAAGCTTTGAAGACGTTTTTTAAAATATAGAGAGTAATATTATCTCGATTCGGTCAATACAGCTTCCTTCTAGTTGAAGCAATTTTTTCATTTTCAGAAAATAAAGTGAGGAAAAGCACTTTATTTTCTGAAAATGAAAAAATTGCTTCAACCGGTATAAAAAATATATACATATTATCCTTGGAGAAAAAATATTGAAGAAAAGCTCACTGTTATTTCAACCTCTTCAAATAGTCGATGGTGAGGTGAAGAGGTGAAACCAAAAACGACGGAAATCTTCACAGCCTTTCATGTCGATAATGTTCAAGGGAGTGAAGCCTTGTCAAGAAAATAATTAAGGGTAAGAAAAATGGATAAACAGTTTGAGTGTAGAAAATGGCTATGAACACTTGAAAGAAGTAAATTGTTTCACATGCGTATTGTTGCTTAAGGAATATTTTTAAAATTGTACGTTACCAAGGGTACTCTTCAAAGAAACTGATATCTACGATGCATCTATGCTGTTGGGCTTAACAAATTGCATCCTACTTTTATATATACTTTGCTTTCCACCCTAACTTACTTTTTTAACATTGTATTTAGATTACATATACCTGCAGGTTTGAAATCGTCTAAAATTAAATCCTTTACAAAGGAATTCGATACCGGTGATGAATTTCGCCTAATAGTAATTATACAACTTCTGTCTAGAACTTTTTAGTTAATAAAAGCAGTGAACTATCAAGTTTCCCAATATAGTTTTAAAACAAAAAGATATTTCATCTACGACACTGTTTCACACCGATGATATTAGAGCCTAGTTTAGTCTACTTCTTCTCGACTTTTCCAAAGTAATTGATAATTCCGATCACTTACTCCTTAGATGCCATATACAAAAAGCTTACTGCGGAAACATTGCATCTAACTTCCTTTCAGCATTCAGCGGTGCCACAAGGTTCTATACTAGGACCTTTAATATTGTCAATTTTTATTAAAAAACTAGATTCTTTCTTCTACCTCTAATCTACGTCTGGCACCGGCAAGTCAGAAAGAGTGATATATTTTTTACATCATTGCAATATATAGTTGACCACGATTTAAAAGAAAACAGTTTCGATATATTCACTCCATTGAGGGAAATAGGTGTGCGGAGGGCTGGGTTTATTTTAAGGGACAGCTAATGGTATTTTTTATTTGAGCTTTGGATTACGGTGTCATAAGCAGGAATTGCACAAATGTAGTTATTCTATGATGCAAGTGGTCTCATCGAGGATTACATGAGCCACATTGAAAGTGAGAGATAGAAAAAAATAAGTTTGGTCAAAGAACTGAACCATGCGGTACACCGGCATTTATTCCGTAGGTATAAATGGAACTTCATTTACTATTACCCTGACAATGGGACATTGAAATGAATTGGTTTAAAGGCCACCTTGTATGGCTAAGCTTTTGTAATATACGGATAGTATGTCTTTGGTTAACTGGTAAAAATGAAAACTATTCTGTCAAACGCTTCTTTTCTCAAAATTTTATCCACTAAGAATTAGTGAGTTATTGAAGGACTGAAGGGAGCGCAATTTGTATTTAAGTTTGGAGATGACTACGTTATCTTTTTTAGAACGCGGCTGGAAATGAGCAATTTATAACTGGACGTCAGTTGAATACTACTGGTAGTAGATTGCACAGAGAGTTGGCTAGATAAAAAGCACGTAATTTTATCATGATGGGTGTAGTTTTGCACATGCCAAATTTTGACAGTACCTTGATTATCCTTTGGGGATATTGATTGTAGGCTTCACGCCAACGTACGAGAGATGTGATGGTGTCTTCTTCTGTTTGTTATTCCTTAGAGGTATATTCGCTGGTGCAGGTAATCTCCTCTGCGGGGCAGAAAGCTCTCCAAAGGAATACTATGATAACTCTCTCTTTTATTGAAGTGTTGTAGAATATTTGTTTTCTCCTATAAAGCTGTCTGTGTCTATCTAATGATGATTCGCAGGTGGAGGTAAATTCCTCTGCGGTATTGGCGGTTTATAAGCAGAAACGGCCTCTCTGCAGACCAGTTGAAGAAACAATCTTCTGTGAAGATGTTTAGCAATTTGATTATCCGTAGGTAAAGGTAACGTCCTCTGCGGTACAGGCTGCGTACTGGTAGGATGCCCGTATTCATTCTTTGTGTGTAAAACGTCTTCCTTAGGTCTGGCTAAGTATAGATTGGATTAAAATTAATAATATTATAGCAGGGCCTCGTCAATGCCTGACCTAGTGGAATAATATTCCCACTTGTATTTTTAAATTTGCCATTTATTTCAATAATCTTTCTTGCTTTTTCAAAAGGAAAAATGACTATACCAAATAAAGGGGTGTTTGTTGATAACAGAAGTTCCGTTTTTAGAACTTTTATTTTTAATATTTGTTTTCAATTTTTAATTAAAAAATAATGCAAACTGAAAGCTTAGGTCATACTGACTAAATCAAACTTTCCCTGCCTCTTAAATAAAAAAATATTTCTTTCTTTTGATCTATGGTCCTTAAGGATCTATTGGAAAGAAGTAAGGCCAGAGAAACTAAGAATTTTGAAACAGTGTATTTGAGCATTACAAAACAAGTGCCACCACCTAAGGCGAACCATTCACTGATATCGGACCGACAGCCGATCACCCTCAAATTGACTTTAAGAATAGCCTATAATAATGCTTATGTAGGTTTTATTTATTACCTTTGTTAGCTGTTAAGCTAACTGGAAAGCCGCTTAGCGTTGGCAACATCGTCCAGCCCCCTCAAGAAGTACGACTTTGCTGAGGTAGGTATTGAATCGGATGAATCGGGCCGTTGCAGAAGAAATTTCTAGCGTATATAAAATATTTTATATGCATAGCTTTCCTTTTGAAATTACAGAAGTTGTCTTGGTGCAAAAGATTTGTAATTATGTATTCCAGTTCCCACTAACTGTTATAAAAGAGCTCAAAATTTCGAATTAAGTTAAAATGCTCCCAAACAGTGCTTACTACTTTAAGCCTTTGACAGATTACCACTAGATGCGTGCCCCTCTTGCAGACAGTGTCAGTCTTTTTAAAATTTATGTAAACCACTTCTGTCTTCCATCATAGATTTTCTCAATATTCTTTGTGTAATTTTGTTCTTCCAAAACTTAATGACCAAATGACTAGTCAATTCCCTATTTAAGATTACGAGAGAATTGTATTATATTGCCTTTTCCTTTTGAATCGAAATCAACTATCGGTTGATCACTACACAACAATTTGTTTTTCGTCCATTTGTTGCAAATCAAAACAAATTGATCGACTTACCACTGTTAGTAATATATAATGAACAGCTTAAACTGAAACTTGACATGAAGAATTTACTAAGATTTTTTGTCGCTTCTTGAAAATGGATTTAAAAATGTACTACAGGTACTAACTCTTCCCTTTGCAGAAACATCGCATTTTGTATACAGTCATCCACTTCTTTGTTGAAGTTGTATCAATTGGTTGTGTGGTACGACCACCATGCCATGGTTCCCAGGTTCGAGACGTGGTCTACCCGTGGGCTTAAGCAAATCAAATCTAGACTATCCGACAGCCAGTTTGAACTAAATGACACGTGTGGCCCGGTGCGCCATCTTGTTGAAAGATATACTGTCTCCTACGACTTTCATCCCCTGCTTGATTACCATCATCAGAACAAGTAAATAGACCTTTATCGTGCCCGTTTTCTCTTCTATAGGGAATGCGGCGGCATTACGCTACCCTTACTGGAGAAAACGCTAAGCACGTGAATACCGTCTTGCTGCAAACTTTTAGCTAGCGCGAAGTAATATCATTAACTTATTTTGGCTAAAAATGTCATTTAGTTCTACTACGATGAGATGTTTGTATGATTAGTACCGTCGGTAAATTCTGCAAATTCACTCATGGTGGCTTCGCTCATACTCAATGACCGCCTTGGGTCTTCTGAGCTGATCTCGTGGGCTTTTGACAAGTTTTAGCTTACTAGTCGTCCTCTAATTTGAATGGCCCGCTCTTGTTTACGGGAATAGGAAATTATTGTTCTGCGACTTCACACCCGGTAAACTTCGGGTACACGAAAAAACTAGTTATTTTTATCGAGAAATATCCCACACAAAGGACTTTGAAGGTCCCAGGTTCGAACTCCACCTCTGGCGACCCATGGTTGTTTTCTACTGACAACAGATTACGATAAATATGTTTACAGAGTATTATGGGTGGTTCGGAATCTAGCTTAAATTGCATGATCACTTGCAATCGTTATTTTGAATCGGGTGAAGTTCTTCTCCCGTCCCATGCCCCACAATCGGTTACGGGAAATGGAGAGTCCGAAGGTGCATCTGAATTACTTCGAGGTCAACAACAAACTACAGTTTAATGCGAATGTCGAGATATTCAAATCGAATTGATAACCCTGTATATGTTTAATAATTCTATGATATCTTCAATCAATGCTTCATTGCTTTGTTTGTGGAATCTCTTGCACGGAATTCAGAAATTTTTTCTTCCCAGCATAATATAAGAAATATATTAAGTCATACACATAAAAATAGAGATAAGAAGCAAAATATTTTTGAAATAATTAGTAATAAAGTAGTTGACAATGTTTTTAAAATTTTTTTTTAGATTTATTATGATTCTAGTTGGTTGGCAATAATCTGGGTACTTATTGGCATTTTGCTGAGTAATCTCGATGGAGATTGAATTTTATTTATAGTAAAAATAGTGCATTAAAACTAAAACAAATTGTGATAAGCCAAACATCGAATAATTGGAATCATAAGCAATAAAAAATCCAAAAGCAATATTTCTAGGATATTAACGTATTTTTTGTTGTATTATACCATTTTGGTGTATTGATGTATTTCGAAAGAGATTTTGAGCAATAATATACTTTGGACATAATTATGTTAGTCAGTGTTTAAAAATTACAATTCATCCTAGTAACGTACAGTATTTATTGAGTGTGAAATAATCAGAATGTTAATAAAGAACTATCGGACGGACGGACAGACGAAGAGGATGAAGAAGAACGAGAAACAGAAACTTGTTTTCTTCTTGCGGACTGTAAGTATAATTGTAATTCTTATTAAATAAACAAATACAACGAACTTTTTAACCTTTTATGTGTTATTGTAAGATTTAACGAATACTTGTGATTATATATATTTTGTTTTGAATAAGTAAACGTTATGAACCCAAAAAACGAAAAGAAGACTACTTTAAATCTTCAATAAACATCGAAACCAATAATCTCTGGTTCTTGTATGGACCAGTCTCGTTTTAATGACGATGGAAATACGAAAACGAATTAATTGAGAAACTTTTAAACATCCTAATTCTTTTTTCAAAAATTCACACCAAATTGTTAACAATTCCATAAATTTTGCTCAACAAAATGATACTCAATAAAACTCCAGTAGAAATTCGCCGAGTATCAAAAGCAATAAAAAGTAGTCAGTAAGGCCTTCGGTGATCAATTTGTAAAGTATTTTTATGTATTATACCAAAATTAACTAAAATCTTAGAACTAAGGCAGTATTTTAAGTAATTCAACATTGTGATCACGAAGTTTTCGTACATTATATAAAAGAAATATTGTTTAATATGCATAGTGTTGCCAGACATGAAGCAAAAAATATAACTACACACTCTAAAATATTGTAGAGAAAGTAATTGGTAGTTGGAATTCACTTGTAAGCACCAATTTAATAAATTTTTACAAATTTCAATTAATTTACTTAACGTTAATTATAATTATTGAGTATTGTACTAACGAATAGAAAAATACTAGGTTTAATAGCTGTCGAGATAAATACTGCGAAATTGTCTAAAAAGCGCAAATTGTTTTGAAAACTTTCATTAGAGATAATTTACGAGAAGCAATAATTATTGAAACAACGAATTCATTCGAAATGAATATAAGAAATATACCAAAACAATTTAAACGTGTTGTTACTATTCATTTTATCCCCTACCATGGTAAGAATGTTAATTAGCGCTCGTTTTATTGAGGTGCAGTAAACATTTAGCAATTTTCCAAAGCAATACCTTAACCTATTTATGTAAGTATTTATATTACTATACAAACCAGTGAAACATTATTATGAAATATATTGTAATATATGAGATGGAAATATATATGAATACTTTAAATATAAATCAAATGTTGTTTTTATTTTTACACGATTTTGAAACGTTTTGTTTTAGTTTATTTTTGAAGCAATCTACTATATAACGAGAGTAAGTCTATTTGAGAGTGCCACAAAAACTGAAACGCTACACGAAATATTCCTTGCGAGTTTTTTTTATGTATTATGTATTTTTCCTCTAGGAGCGACGCTGACTATTTAACATATCTTATAAGAATTATATTAACAGAATGAAAGCATCCTTACGCGTCGATCCTAAACGATTTTGGAGGTTCGTGAACATCAAGCGCAATTCCGATAGCTATCCATCTTCTTTGTCTTTCGGAGACAGCGAAAGCAATGAGCCCCTGACGATAGCAAACCTTTTTACCGATGTTTCGATTTTATTTAAAACTGTGGGTTTGGACGATACCTGTGATATAAGCTTTAAGGATTTTTCCCATTTGACGAGGTTTCCACCGACTTCTCTCGAATCCAAAGACCTTTAACTTGACGAAGTTACGATTTTGAAGAAAATCTCTACCTTGACTGATAGTTTTTCAATTGGTCCTGACGGTATCCCCGCCTCACTCGTGAAAAGATGTGGTTCCGTTCTTGCTCCTATTCTGTGTTATCTCCCCACTCGTTGTGGTGTTTTTCCGAAAGCTTGGAAAACCTCATTAATTATTCCCCTTCACAAAAAAGGTGATTAATGGGAAATCTCGAACTATAGACCAATTTCTAATCTTTGTTTTATATCCAAGATTTTTGAGGCACTTATTTGCGAAGTTCTATACTTCCACTGCAAGCCGTTTCAACATGGCTTCATTAGGGGTAAATCCACTACCACCAATTTATTGGAATTTTCAAACTTCTGTATTTCTGCAATTGAAGGTGGTAAGCAAGTCGACTGTATTTTTATTGACTTCAACAAAGTATTCGATAGAATAAAACATCGAATTCTGGTTCACTCTTCTCGGGTTTCCGCGGGTTATTGTTCATTCGTACTCATCTGAGCGCACTCAACGGGTTTCGTGGAGCTTTGTCTGATGTTATTTTCAACACTTGCGGTGTACCGCAGGGCTCCCAACTCGGGCCATTGTTATTTATTATTTATATCAATGATGTATCTACGATTTTGTCTCATTCAAATATTCTTTGTTATCCCGACGACGATAAGATATTTCGCACTGTGTCAAACAATGCCGATTGCCTACTTTTAAATTCTGACTTGGACGCCTTTCAGAATTGGTGTTCCGACCGTTAACGCCCTTCCCCCAAATATCGGTAAGTATACATCTATGTCTTTCTTACGAAAAAGATCTCCCTTTCAATTTAACTTTACCAGAGAGGTTTTTCCTTTAACAAGAGTTACAAAGACTGAGGACCTAGGTGTCTGGCTCAATTCCCAATTTTCTGTTGAGGATCACTTTGATGCCATAGTCACCAAGGCTAATATGACTCCAGGTTTCATGAAGAGGTGGTCAAAGGAATTTGATGACCCTTTCATTACAAAGCCTTTATATTGCACTTTTGGCAGGCCTATTCTGGAATATGGCTCTCCAGCCTGGTCACCGCTCTATGCGACACATATCAATCGCATTGAAGCTTTTCAACGGCGGTTCGTTAGGTTTGCTATTTGAGGAATTCCTTGGAATAACTTCCTTAAATTACCACCTTATGTTAATAGAATTAATCCATCTAACTCAGAAGGCGCACTTCTTAGGCTAGAATCATTTGTCCTATTCGCCAAAATATGTATAACAATATATTGAGGCGAATGAGGCTCTCACACCAACATGCAAGAAAAAAATATGAGTAGTTAACATACTAAAATACACCCACACACAACAGTCAGAGGTGCATAGACAACAGAGATTGTTACAGCAAATACTTGGTAAGAGTCAGGTCGAAAAGAGGACACATATTCACGACTCTATACATGCGTTCTATAATAATAATAATAGTGTTTCCATTCGAATACAAAAGGATCAAAATGCAAAACCAACAAAAGCGAGAAAATTAAAACAAAAACTAGTGCGAGCAAAAGAATGAATTACAAATTTTAGATACTCCTATTAAGTGTCACCTTGTCCACACTAGTATCAAAAACATCTCCGATCTCATTAGCAGACCTACACATGCGGTTAATATGCTCGAACATGCCGTAATTAGTGCACGAAAAAGCAATCTGTAAAGGTGATCGATTGCGTAGGGAATAGGACAGTTCCTTAGGCAACCAAAAGTCGCTTCTCGAGTTGCAGTAACCCTAAGCGCTCCTCATAGAGTGGTAGAATAAGAGGGTCATTTCAAGGCAAAAATAAAGTTGAACTCCTGCACTTAGATACTTTTTGCTTTTGACTGCATTCGGGGATCCATAGACTCTTCTGTTCTCTTGGCTTCTTTTGGGATATCGGTTTCAGCTCGCTCCCTGAGGAATCACGACTTTCTTCAGTTACCTTTTCATCGCACTAATTATGGATTAAATGAGCCTATCACATCGATCGCGATTTTTTAATTCCTCTTTTGGCTGCATTGATTTTCATCTATCGCGAAAACATGTGAGGAGTCAGCTTTGTTGAAGTTACTTCTTACTTTTCACTTTATGTCCTTTTTACATTTTATGTACTTTTTATACACTTTAGCACTTTTATTTTCTGTATTTATATTTTGCGAATTATCTCTTTATTCTTTGATTTTATATAATTTATTATACCGTTTTTATTTAGTTTTTTTTTGTAGTAGTCAGCACTTTGATGAAATATTGTAAATAAATAAATAACTAAATAAATACCGGGTATAAATTTTTTTGATTTGTCTTCTCTCATTTATACCTCGATATCTCATTCCGCTTGCCTGACTACTGAAGCGTGTTTCAGGCGGAAATCATGGCTATTAAGGTAGCCGCGGACCACCTGAGGCATTTAACGCTACCTGGAGACAATATTTGTATTCTCACAGATGGTCAGGCCTATATTATCACTCACGGGAGTAAACACCACCTCCAAAAGAGTTATAACATGTCGTTCAGCACTAAATAGCATAGCCGAACACCTGAAAGTACGGCTCATCTGGGTGCCTGGACATAGTAATATTCCGGGTAACTGTAGAGCTGACTAACTAGCGAACCACTCGTACTGATTCAGACATCAACCATCAGCTGGGTAAACCGCTGGCTACTTGCAAACTGGAACTCTTACAGGAATCTCTCAGGATTGCTAATATCGTTTGGCAGGTGGAACACAACTGCCTGATTACTCGACAGATATGTCCAAAACTTGACCCTAAACGGTCAAGAGAGCTCATCCTACTCAGACGCAAAGCAATTAGTAGTACCGTAGCCTTATAGGTAGACACGCCGATAGACTGGGCGCACCTTCAAATGAGTTCTGTAGGATTTGCCATGACGCAGAGGAAGAGGAAACCATACTCCACCTCCTCGGCAACTGCCCGGCGCTAGACAACCGTAGGAACCACTCACATCGGATACCTAGCTCGATTTATCATGAGTTCCAAATGGTTCTCAACGACAGGTTAAGGCTGAACACTCTTCCCATTCCAGCCTAATTTACCTTGGCTACCTGTGATCTGGCTCCACTGAGACAGTAACTAGCTCGGTGCAGAGAAGGTAACAGGTACACCCTCTTCCTCTTCTTTTATGGGACTTTTAAAAAAATTGTGTAGACTCAATCTGTGGTATCACGATGGGCCTCTTTGGTCTGAGTGTGCCTTCTTAGGATGAGGATGTTCTGCCATTGCTACTAGGGGAGAGGAAGAAGATGAAGCTTAATATCGTAACTCGAAGACTAATTTTTATGAGTTACTTCTTTTAAATCGGTCTGCGTCACAAAATCTCACAATGGAAAACCTTATTATAAAAAATACATGAAGAAAAGATGAATTGCCTCAATTTTGTGAGGCGAACTCGAATAAGAGTTTATTGGAAGTTTAATTAAATTCAATTCAATTTATATATTTTGGTAATTGTACATAAGACTCATTTAAATCGTTTTAATAGTACTAAAAATTATGGAAAAGATGAAGTTAACAAAAACTTACAAAAGAAAGAGTTATGATATAAAAATATTAATAAGAAACACTGCAACAATATAAAAGGAAAAGTTACTTTTTTTGAGATAAGCTAACCACTAAATAAAATGTTATTACATATTATAAGTTTTTTGAACCTACTGAGCAAACCAGTGCGCTGAATATTTGTAGGTTAATTATTCCAAGCACGTACAACAGGAGTAAGAGTCCCCCTGAACAGAATATTGAAAGCTAGGAACTAAACAATTATTATGTCGTAGAGAATTTAAAAAGCTTAATTTGCTAAATAGATACAATGGTTTAATCTATGGAGCGAAATGAACAGTTCATGCAATAAAAACTGATTTAGCGAACAGTCCAATACTAAGTTATGATAAGTTGAAATGTGGTCAAAGCTTCTGAGGCCATAGCTAAAACTACTACAATCATTGAACAAATCTTGAACAATCTTCTAGAACACAAACAGCTATTTTGGAATTTAGGTAAACACCAAAATATTTCACACGCTCAGAGAAGGGAATTAAAACACAATTAAGTGTAAATGATCAAGACCCGCGAATTCATTACGATAAAAGTAAACACATTGAGACTTTAGTGGATTCAGTATTAAGTGATTTTCGGGAGTCCATGAAGAGACCCTTGCTAAGTCTGAGTTAACCCGATCAATACAATCCTCTGACAGGAAATGGGTCTACTAAGGTAAAACTGCACATCACCGGCATACAGGTGATCATTTATATATAGGCAGATCATTTATATATAGGCTTAGTAATGAAGGACCCAGGATAGAGCCCTGCGGCACGCCGTAACTAAGAGGAAGCATTCCAGAAAAAAGTCTGTTATCTTCTGGAATCTATCAGATAAAAAACTACGAGTGAGCGAAACAGATGAGAACGAAAAATTAAAATTGGATTCCAATTTAAGAACGAGCTGAGAGTGGATCACTGAATAGAACGCCTTTGAGAAATCGAGAAGAGATAATACGCCCAAGTGGTTCTCATCAAGGGACTTCTGAATATTGGACGTAATATAGATCAGGGACTTATTAACTTATTAAGCTATACTCATCCAAAAATGTAACTAATTGTTGGGAAATAAGTTTTTGAAATACTTTGGCTGGAAAGCTTAAAATACTGATCGGACGAAAATCTCTTGGACTTATCGCTTTTGAGTTTTTAGGCACAGGAAGAACAGTTGTAATTTTCCAGGTAGAAGGGAAAATAGAGGAAGTCAGGCACGAATTATTAATAATATAATATAATAGTAGGATTTTTACAAACCTGGCAGGAATTCCATCAGGACCTATAGCATTGGATTTGATTAAGTTAATTGCACTGATCAGTTCCATTCCATTAACTCAACTGTAGCAGAAAGGCAGATTGTTGAACAGCTGTCTAGCTCAGTTCGGCGTAAGTCCCGTTGTTGCATTGTTAACTGAATTGGAATGTACAGATGAAAACAGAGTTCAATAAGTCAGGATCAAGATCACACCGGCGTTTATCCTCACCATATACACCAGTCCTCCGAAAATTCGACCATATGTTTTTTGTGGGTAAATCTGAAGAGAATTTAGCTGCAAAATATCGCCTTTTTGCAGTACGAATTTTAGAGTTTACCTAATTTCGTATGATCTTGAAATTGTAACGACTTTCGCTGGTTCTTACGCGTAGAAATCTTCTATATGAGAAGTCACTTATAAGTGATGTAATTTCATTTGTAAGCCACGGGTACCTATCATATCTGATTTTACGGATGCGAAGGGGGGGCATACCTGTCATGTAAATGGTGTAGAATATGGTACAAAATTTTAAGTTTAGTATTTACCAATTGATGATAAATCTAGAAAGTCATAGCCACAAAAAGACAGAGTGCTGAATTGACTATAAAATAAAACTTAACTTCTACCTGCAGTGACGAACAAGTCTAAACACAATGGATTTTGTGTATTTAAAAAAGTGGGAAGGTTATTTACAAAGTAAATGTAAGGATTGCAGGAGAAATAAGAAGGAGCTTGTTTGGGCGTTAGACTGTAGGATATTAACATTAAAATCCAATCAAATAATTAAATAAGCGTACCCGTGAAACAGCTTACTAAAAACTCGCTCAAACTCAAGTGTATTTTCCCCAGCAAAGCAATTTGGAGGAAAGTCAAACGAAGCAAAACCAAAAATCTGTAATTAAATTTAATTTCAAAACCAAGACTTATTGTTAGATCAAATATTGTCAATTATGAATAAATTGAATCATATATAAATTATATTTCACTTATTTATGTGGCCATAGTCAGTGCCAGTCGACGGTGGAGTAAGTGATAACGTGTCGCTCCATAAATCCGAAGGTCATAGGTTCGAATGCCACTGGCAGCAACCCATGGGTGTTTTCTGCTGACAACAGATTGCAATAAAAAGGTAAGGGGTTTGCAGAGAAAATGCGATTGGTTCGGAATACACTTTAAATTCTAGGTTCACTCGCAAACGTTGTCTCGAATCGCCTCAGGGCAGCATTCTTGGGCCACTTCTGTTTATTTCATATATCAACGATGACTCACTGCTTCTTCCTAGCTCCAGTATACTTTGTTATGCTGATGACGCTAAGATATTTCGCACCGTTTCTCGAGACACTGATTGTGTTCTTCTAAACACTGACCTGACTGTGTTTCATCACTGCTGTTGTAACTATCATCTTCCACTGAACGCTCGTACGTGCACTGTCTATTTATTTATTTTATTTATTTATTTAAGCTTAATACAAGCTATAACATAACAATAATAATACAAGTTATAATAAATGATAAGTAATCATAATTAGTATAAGCTACAATATGAGCTATAATTATAATAAATATAAACTGGATTCCTAGGTGAGGCTAAATGCTAATGGGATCGATAGAATTAAGAAAGGCGATCAAGAAGTGCGGGATCAAGATATAAGGCTTTGACTATTCGTAGCATTCTGGTAACGCGTTGACCGTAGTTAGACGATGGCGGTCGAGTCGGAAAAGGGGAGTGGACCTAAGGTTGCGGGGATTAGTATAGATGGGTAAGGATTGCAGAATTGAAGGGCAGTCTATGGCACTAGTTAATAGCTGATAAATGAAGAGATTGTCGGAAACATCACAACATTTACTTTGGGGTTGTAAGTCGATCAGTGTCAGAGGATTTTCTACGCACGGCACGTAGCGCGAAGCGAATGAACATACGCTGGACAGATTCAACCCTGTTAATGTGGGTTGTTTGCGCAGGTGACCATACCTGGCTGGCATATTCAAGGAGAGGTCTGACGAAGGAGATATAGGGAGATTTGGAAACATAAGAATTGAAGAACTCTCTAGACCAACGCTCCACAAACCCTAGTGCGGAGTTAGCTCTGTTAATTATACTGTCAATGTGAGAACGGAAATTGAGCTCGATATCACAGATTATTCATAGGTCAACAAAGGGACTGGTACGTCGGTTAACATGTAGATACTCGAGGTGCTGGTAAGACGTTTGCGGGAATAAGAGATGGACTGGCATTTGGAGACATTGAGCTCACGAATGTTTTTTATACACAATGTGGTGAAGGAATCAAGGTCTTTTTACAGCGGAAGAGAGTCAGTTGTGGAGGAGATATGTTTCATTATTTTCATGTCGTCAGCGTAAATGGACAGCTCTGAATATTTGATGACACATTCAACATAATTTATTGTAAAATAGAAAATCAATGGACCGAGGTGGCTGCCCTGAGGGACGCCGGAACAAGCAACAATAGGGTTAGAAATGGATGAGCTAAAAATAACATTGTACTGACGGTTGTTGAGGTAGGATTGAATACAGGAGATGAATCTAGGGGGGGGGGGCGATAAAGTTTGAACAAGATAACGTTATGGGAGATCTTGTCGGAGGCTTTAATAAAATCAGTAAGGTTGGTGGTTGCAGATCTACCTTTGAGGAAGCTAGCTGGGAGAGGGAGAAGATAGACTTACAATGGATGAACATGGAATCGTAGACCAATTTTTGAATAGCTTAGGTATGAATGATAATTTAGCAATGTCTCTGTAGTTGGACACTTCGTTCTTGCAGCTTTTTTTGACGATGGGAGTAAATACGAGTTTTTCCACAATTGAGGGAAAACCCCTTGAGCGACCGAGAGGCGGTAAAGCAAAGTAATAAAGTAGATGCATGGCACACTTTTTCAGAAGCATAGCTGAATGCCATCGGGACCTGGGTGAAAGTCGTCCTCAAGCCAGTTAATACTCCCGGCGATGGGATCAGTGTCGAAAGATGTAAACGACTTTTGAGTGCATTTGTCCATGAATGAAAAGTAGTTAAGGTAAGGTTGTAGGGAATTGTTTCTGAAAGATTTACTGAAGAAGTGTGCAAAGAAGTTAGCGACGTATTCTCGATTCGTAAAGAAAGGCTTTTTTGAAAAAAAGCGTCACATTTCTAGGATAGTTGTTATTTTCGACTTGCTGCGAAGAACGGTAGCGCCCAAATTATTGAACTCTATTAGCATTTTACTACCTGAGAAACTACGACTTCCTTCACGTTCCCTATCACCGAACACTATATGTCATGCATAAGCCAATAGCTATGTCTCTCCTCTTCAATGAGAGTTTAGCTTACTTTGACCTGAAGGTATTTAAGGTGCAGCTAGAGAAGCAGCTATGGCTCAATTAGGCTCAATTAAGTTTTTTTAAGGTTTATTTTCTTTAGGTTAAGATCTAGTATTTCTTTGTAGTAGTCAGCTTTGACAAATCCATAAATAAATAAATAAACTAATATGATCCGAGAAAAATTGCCTAACCTTAGGAATTTTTACATTAGTTTTGGCGAAAAGAAATTCAATAAAATTAGTTTAAGCGGGAGGTGAACTAAGATTGAGGTTGATTATTGAATGTTACGCAAGAAATTGAAAAATAATCATTGTAAGCCAAACAGATCACCAAATCCGTAGAACGCTTAATAAGCAGCACAGTGAAGTTCCAATAAGTTAAAACTATCACTTTTCAGAACAGCAGGCATCCCAGGCATCTGCAGCATCGAAGGTCACACGGTATAAAGAGGCATTACTCTAGATACAAACCCCGAAAGCATGACAGTTTTACCACCAAGCGTGTCGTCATATTTCATTTATTTTGTGTCACAGATTAACCAATCTTTGCACACATATAAAACTGCACATTCTCTGAAATAAAACTAAAGAGAAATGCTGATGTCATTGACGCAGTCTAACCTATATACTTCAGCAAAACGAATGAAAGAGAGTCTTCCCATTAAAACACCAGAAAATTCTAATTCAGAAATCTTTTATGGTGACCACATGATCAGAAACAGGTTTAAGTCAAGTAAATTCCAAGTTGAGACTTGAAAAATACTGCAAGAAATACTACGAAAAAGTAAAATGCCCCAACATTTTACTATTCTTTACTGTAGCAAGTTTCGGTTTGTTACACCACCAATGCTCAGCTGTTCGTGTCAGCTTCCGGGCTTGTATCTAGAGTAGAGAGTGGGTACTAAAATAATTACATAAGCAGGAAGGAAACCATTAACTAAATATGAAAACAGTTAAATTGATGTCCGTTCAGTTTGAAATTTTACTTTCGTTAGCCATGAAAAGATGAAAATAAAAAGTAATTTGGTGGGGGTACATCGCTTTAACCATAAGATGAATTATTAAAAACTAGGCTTCAAGCTAATTCGGACCTTTATTTGTAGTTGTCTTGATTGTAATTGGCTTAAGTGCCATTTACGACTTGTAATTGACCCTCAAAGCCCCAAGGCATAGTATGCTGAGGAAAACTTTTGGATTTTCTGTTATAGTATAGTGTTATATTAAGAACAAAGAGAAACCCTATTGACAGAACAGCCAGGATCACGTTCATCACCATTGTATTTATGCAGGAAATGAAATACTTCACACACGCAGTACATTCTGTTCACCTTTTCACTGGCCTTGCAAACACGCTTAATTGCCATTAAAATTCGTTTTTGCAGCATCCAAATAGACAACGGAGCTCCATTCCAGCCAATCTGAATACAGTCATATTCTATTGTGCCCGGTATTCATTGGCCCTGGAAAAAAACTCGGACTGTTTATTGCTTTATTTTAAAGGACCCAGCGTCGGGCAGCGCAATATTTTCACTCATTAAACTTTCATGAGCGGCACAACTGCAATAATTGTGCAGTAACGAAAATTCTCATAAGTGATGTCGTCATTTTTTGTTACGATTCCTGTTTATATTCGAGTTGTAAAAATCGACGTTAAAAATTTATGCACGTCCTGCCCACCCTTTTAGTTTGTGTGTGTTTCTTTTTTTTTTTGACGTCCACTAATAATGGCAGAAACAACACAGGAGAAATCCCACCCCCCTGGAGCTGGCACTCGTCCTGGCCGCAACTTGTAGGGAGCGAGTAATTACAAGCTGTGCGTGTCCCCCACATAATTCCTGTACGTTCACACATCAGCGTTAATTACACAGGAACAAAGCGGTCAGAAGAAGATTGCCTTAAGGCACTTTACTGCTGCTGCGGGTGATGAAGTGAGGGTGGCGGCAGGCGCTCGATATGGAAGGAAAAAGGACAGCTCGGAGGACGATGGCAAGCAAAACAATACAGCGGTAAATAGTTGTAATAATCGTAAAAAGTACATGAAGAGTTCTGACAAATGGATTCATGCGTTATTAATGGGCCCATCAAGGATATGTGATGGGTGTTCCCACCTCCAGGCCAATTTTGTTCAGGAATTCAGTTCCAGTTTCCAAGCGAGATAAATCGTCCATAAAAGGCATTCAATGGGCGTTCTGCCGATAACGAAGCGGATTTATATTTGTCGCCGCAATACCTTGAGACTGACGAGAAAAAGTTCGTCCGCAGAGAGTTGCTCGACGATGTGAGGTTAATGAGAGTTTGAAACGGGGGTCGCAAAACTTGCAGCCTCGCATCATTCTACGCTTCGCCCTTTTAGTCCTTTGGAACAGCCGACTAATTTCCCAGACATGGTGGGTGTTCCATCCCATCAGCCGACCCGGAAAGACATTCTTACACATTTTCCAATTTGCCAGACAAATACGCTCCCGACACATACACAAGGGCAAACATTTTCTAAATTCCTTACATAAATAGAAGTGTGTTTGCTTGTTGAATTTCTCTTGTCGAAGATTATTGTTTGAGTTGAGCGTACACACCGACATCAAATGCCGTAGGCACTTTGGGGGATCGAGCCTAGAGGATTCTTCCTCTGTTTCTCAATGCACTTGTTCTGCTCTACTATGTTTATTCGCACAAAGGGCTGGAGTAGCGCAGACAGGGATGTTGCACCACGTTCAGATGCTCAAAAATACGTCACATGAGATGACTCTGTGCGAGGATATTTTTCCCGAGGATAACATGCTTAAGTTATGTTTGAGGACGATAAAGTTATAGGACTCATTCCACAAGGTCTGCTTATGTGGACTGTGGCGGAAAGGATGATTCCGGACCGCCCTCGCCTCGATGAAGACTAGAGCCATTTAGGGATTTCATGTAAACGCTAACGACTTTGTGGGGCTGAAAACATGTGTAGCACAACATTCTGGCCTCTAGCTTTAAGCTGCATGGCAGATAATTGGTTTCAAGTTTGAAAGTAATCTAGAGGTCAAACTCCCACTTGTGGATGCTTCATGTGCAAAGGCTTTTTCAAAGCTGACGGAAAAGATGTACAAGAACTTATGGGATAAGTATAAGTGCAGGAGTTTTGAATTATTCGGATTCCCGTGGGACATTTTGCAGATGGCCTCGTTAGAAGTACAAATATAAGGTCTTCCGTACGGTGATGATAATGCTACTTTTTCGGTAGCACACTTAATATAATAATAATACCTGAAAATTATGAATTAGGTGCGGACACATTCAATTAAATATGAAATATTTTCTTCTGATTGTGGAAAATTTTGAACATTACATTTGATCAGAAAATACTACACTACTACTACTGATTTATTGAGTTTTTTGATAGTTATTAAATTTGTACATGATAAATTTAATGAGGGCAAATCGTGATATACAAAATTTATGGCCTTGAAGCAGGCTGATATAAAAATTGAGTTTTTAACGGCTAATTTACTTCATAACACGCTATACAAGAGCACTTGACAACCAAGCGGACGCTATAGTAAGAAGCCTTTTCCTTATCGGTGGATTAATATACAATATAACAGCATTAGAACTCCTTTGGAAAGCATAAACTAAAAGCTTCACTGCTCGAGATAAGATGCAATTTGGCTCAGTTAAAGTAGCATTCGACTGTGAAAAAATTCCCAACTGAATTTTTGGTTTTAAATAGATACTACTATTTTAAAGAACCTTTTTTAAACGGCGTAAAACAGATATAAATTGTAGCCTACAAAATTTGCTACAAGGAGGCTCTGTTAATTTTTTTTCGTGTAAACGGCATACACATGGTCGTATTTTAGGTACACTACTTTACATACCGATGCATGAGTATATGTAGAGTACTGGGCGCGGTTTTGTTTTATGTGGTATCTAACATTGGCCCAGAACAGATTCGTCTGATTTGTATTTTTTTATTAGTAAATAAAATTTCACCTTTTTTGTAATCTCCTTAGGCGGGCTTGGTTCAATATCGGTCCGGCCGTCAGGCGGAAGGTATTTGCTTCCCAAGAGGAAGGGAAGAACTTCACCATATGACTTTTGGGGCTTTCGAGGTCGCTCACTGACATTTTTTATGTTTTCCGGATTATCCGCGTAGATATATTAAAAGAGTGCTGAAAGAAGTACAAAATATAGTAATATAGTGAGGCATGCAAAAAGCATCACTCACCAAAACTAGAATACATACAAACACGCACTGGTGTGCGCAATGAACAGAGATCGTTTCTGCGAATTCTTAGAGTCAGGCCGAAAATAGGGCAGATATTCGCACATACCACAGTTAAAACGAGAGTGAACGACATATAGTTAAGAAAATCTTCTAAAGCTATATGGGGTAACCTATTAGAAACCTTAACTACGAGAGTACGAGAATCTATGTTCGAGTTCAAAAGCGGGTGAAAAAGATCAGGTCAGAACTTTAACGTCGCTCTTCCATAGAGTGCTTATTAAGAAACCGGAGGAGATCCACATAAGGAAGAATTCTCAGTAGATATTACACGAAGGTCTCTTAGTGCAAACCTAAAAAATAACCGCTGTACCGACTTAATGCGTTTAGAATGAACACCCAGAATGCGGGAAGAATCATAACTGTTTCTAACGCAGGAGATAATGCCATCAATGGCAAGAATAAATAGCAGCGGTCCCAGATGGCTACCCTGCGGTACACGGCATGAAGATCTAATGACTCTAGATAAAGTATAACGGAAAGATATCTTATATATTAAGTAAGACCGGATCTAATTGAGCAATGAAGGAGGGAAATCTAACTTTCTAAGTTTAAGGATAATCACAGAGTGAGGAAGTTTATCAAATACCTTGCTGCAGTCGGTGTAGGCACAGTCGGTCTGGAGCCAAAGTTGGAAGGCAGAAATTATGTGGAAGATAAATTCAAGCAGGTTAGTTGTCGTGGATCTATCAGGCAGAAAACCATATTGATTATGTAGGCGAGATTAAGCCCTTACTCTGTCCCTGTGAATATATAACAGATACGAACAATTTGGGTATGTGGGAAAGCTTCGCAATTGGCCAATAATTTGTTATCAAGTTTTTGTGACACTTTTTATAAAGTGGAATTATAAAGGTGCTCTTCCATAGTGTATCAAATTTACCGGCGTCACAGCAGGACCTCACGAACGTAGGAGGAACACCAGTTCAGTTCAGTTTAAGATTAGTTGAAGATGAGTGCTAGTGGCATGAGTAGGGCATCACAGTGGGACCTCACGAACGCAGGAGGACCAAAAGAAAGTTCAGTTTAAGTTCCGTGATACTATCCATGATAACATCGCGAGATATAATGGGCATATGAATGGAGGCAGATCGACAATACTGGACATGATCAAACTCTTCTAGGGAAGGCACAAAACTGAAAGAAGAAAAGGCGCTCTATAACAACAATCCAAAATTGTCAATCGCGCAGCATCTGGAGGACCCATTGGAACACATTGTAGATGGATAATTATCAGTTTTGCTCTTCATATTTACGTATTTAATAAAGTTATCAAGATCATTATGCAAGTTTACGCGAACCTTGACAGTATTTCATGGATATCTATGAAGGCAGCGCTAAAAGTCTGTCATCACAAGCGACGTAATCACACTAAACTTTCGTGTCAGCGTACAGCGTAAATAAGTCTTCCATATTCTATTTTTTTTATTCTTAAGGCTCTGAAGTTCTATGATCACAGGGAAAAACGACAGGATGATTTCGACAGTTTGAGTGGTACACGAGATCGGAAATCCTATCATAAAACACGAAAACATACTCGTCGATATCGTTATTATAAAATAGAGATGGGAAATCGATTACGAGGATCCTTTTTTTAGAATATGGCCAAAGCCTGTGGAACAACCCTTTGAGGAGTCAGCATGACTTTGGCCGGAAGAGAATTAGGGTAAGGGAAGTAAGGAAACTTGAATGTCTTGTTTTCACATTGTTGCGAGCTCGGCAACAGTCTAGAGACGGAGTGGATTTGTTAATTCAATTTTAAAAATCTACGTAGAGACTCGGTCTCGAACCCGGGATCCATGGCATGGTGGTCGTGCCGCTCCACCAATTGGTCCAACTCCTTCTCCGAATATAGTGTTACTCGATTCAAAAAAAAAAAAATAAGAACCCACTTATTTGGTGTAAACCAGAGGAGGAGATGTCAAATTTGAAGGAATGTCACAACAGAGCAGGAATGTGCTCATCTTCAAAAAAGAGAGCTTAAGCGTAAAGAGCCCAATTGCGAGCGTGTCGGTAACCAAATCACTGAAATAACTACCTTGTTCTTGATCTTAATCCCCTTATATTTTGGTAGTAAAGGAAAGCCTTCTTACTTTTTTCGGCTGCTGATAGTGTCTCTATTGTGAGTATCCCGCCATATGCCCTACAAGGGGTTAAAGTACTCTCGTTGGGCATAGGGGATCTATTACACCAACTCTCCACCTGGTCCGGTTTTGAGCCAACGCCGTCAACTGTGGGCACGATTTGTTGATCTGGGTACCTTTCCTCTTGACGGATCTTCTACATATGTTGCGCGGCCGTCCGATTCGGCGTCTTCCCTGAATCTCTTGGGGATGCCAATCTAGCGCCTGATATTAATCCCTGTTCTGCGATCTTCTCTACACTGGGCTTCAGACATTACAGCTACATGATTCTGCTTGTTGGATAGGAGACATACATCGCCGGCATAGTACAAGTGCGTAAGATGGTTAAAGAGTTTCCGTCGAACCCCTCGCGATGGGTGGTGCTGATGTGATTGCTGCAGGGGAAACCCTTACGAAATGTACATCGCAAAAAGTGCGCTCGATCGGCATTTGAGAGCGCTACCTGTGAATTTATTACGGAGCATAATTTTATGTGCGATGAAATTCTCGGGGCAACAATCGGAGGCAGACATTATTTAGAAAAGATCCGGGGAGGATGTCAAATTAAAAGACGACATAAGTCCCCTAGAACGACGAGATCCTAGAAGTTGACATCGGAAGAGTGCAGGGCTATGAGCCCAACTTTTCTCTCTTACGTAACCAATTACGTCATCAACAGAAGTTGATGGATCAAGTCAGAAAACGAAGAAACACTTTGGTAATTGCGCACTCCTGCGAGTGAAATCCTCATTTTGGATTTATTGTTAATTTCTACTTGCCATCTTCATTGCAGCCTTTTCCATTTCCGTCACAATACACTAGCATGCAAAATATGCAACACACTACACTTTCACACGCGGGAACTTTTTAAACTCGAAGTGACCAACTAGATCTGATGGTTTCATATAACCTATGACAGATAAACAGACGAAGTCGCACCAGAAGGGTCCTTTTGTACAATTTTGATACGGAAACCCTGAAAAGGAGAGGCATGCGACCCCTGTAACTACAAACAAATTGCACTTACTTTGGTTTTATCTACAGTTTTTGAAACACTAATCAACTTTCTTGTAATGATATAGCTAGAAAATTACCATCGTATTAACAACTGCAAGTGAGGTTTTTTTTTATACGATGTGGCGAAATCCTAGGGGACAACCCTTTGATGCGTTAGCATGGTTTTGGCCGGAAGGGAATTAGGGTAAGGGAAGTGAGGAAACTTGAGTCTTGTTTGCATTGCTGCGAGCTAGACAACAGCCCAGAGACGGAGTGGAGTATTTTAACTTCTTAATAAAAGCTCACGGTCATCTGGGCTCGAACCCGGAACCCATGGCATGTTGGTCTTGCCGCTCAACGCATTGATCCAACTCCGTCCCGGTTTCCCAGCTGGCCGGTCAACTAAGACTTTCTTACGGGCTTGACGGAACCTTGGAATTATTATCTACATAACTTTGGAGAGCCTAAAATTGTCGCTCTTGATATTTCGAAATCTTTTAATAGTCTGACATCTAGCCCTTCTATCCAAGTTGCAAGCATTTGTTCTGCAACCTCATAGTACGAGAGCTAGTAACATCGCCAAAACGAGAATTCCAGTTTCCAGTTTCCAGGCTAGTTTTCTGATATCCGCTCTATTAAGTGTAATCTTAACGATGAACAGGGATACTTTCGTGAGGATTAAAGTGACAACATCAACACCCTCCGAATTATTATTGAACAATTCACCGAATGGAGGGCCCCTTTACAACTAATGTTCGTTCACCTCGAGAAGGCGTTTGACAGTGTTGATCGCAAGTACATAAGGGCAGCTAACGTAGGATCCGTGAAAAAATTAGCATCATTGTAAATGAGCCCCAATCAGGAGTACAATGTCTCGCTCTACAAAAAGCAATGATTTTGGGAGCAGTTCTAAGTACTAAACGAAGGGAGGAAAGGATGCATACTGTCACCTTTACTTGTTTTTTTATCATCATTACAGACGTATTGTGCAGCGCCCTAGATGACCACCCATCGCAGGTGATTAGACGGTAACTATTTACCCACCTTACTCATCTGGACTATGCCGACGATGTGTGCTTCTTATCCAACAAACAAAATCATGTATTCCTATTGTCCGCAGTACTGAACACAGAAGGGCTTAATATCAATACTGGTAACTAAACTTATGAGCTTGGACTCCAGAACTCAAAATTAAATTGATGTTGAAAAGGAGCAACTAGAACAAGTGGATATATTTGTCAAATATCATCTAAGCACTACAAGTCCTTATCAACCGGAGTCTCCGGCGCATCCGTAACATCCACTGGCCGGAGGTCATTACCAACGAAGAGCTATGTAGATTTACAGGTCAAAACAGGATAGACATCTACTTTCGGAGGCGAAAGTAGCAATGAGCGTACCGAAGAAAAATCCACAGACGAAGTTGAATGAATTGGTTGAGTGAAATGATCAGCACGCAATGGTTCCAAGATTTGAGAATAGCTCTCACCGGAAGTTTCTAAATAAAATAAAAAATATGTAATTATAGTAATTATATGTGGGGCTTACCGAGATATAGGTACTGTCTACTGGTAAGGGGCGACCTCTATTGTCGGAGGCCAATTTCCGCTTTGGGTCGATGCATCAGCTGAAATAGTAAGAAATCGTGGGGTTTACTCAGGCTTAAATAAAATCGGGTCGCCAAGTAATAATTAACCTGGACGGTACCCAAGGAAGACGCTGAAATGGACGACCAAAAATCGTGAAGTTATTGGCGCAGAACTATACCAGTCGGTGAGCTGTTTTAAAGATTAAATGAGCTAAGCAGAAAGAGCTTAGTTGGGACATCTCTTGTTTGCAACGAAATCTCCGTCACAAGGACGGTCAGATATAGAAATTTCTGGGTATCAGAAATTATAGTCTGGTTAAAAAAGAAATATTTGAAAATTTGTTTTTTTTTCGCTATCTGGTATTTAAGGACCACGGTGCGCCAAGGGCACTCAACTTTGGAGATTTCCCTAAACTGTAGATTTTGAACACCTTGAAGTGATATGAATACAATGACTTGGGAACCATAAACCCAGTAAACCAACGCGCTCTTAATTTCATTGTTTACAAAAGTTTCAGCATAGCGACATTCCTGAGTGCATGTATACACTTTTCCGTAAACGCTAATATCAACGAGACCAAAAGTTAGTCTTTACATTTCGTGTGACGCTGCCGGATAATGTAATGAGATTATATAACCGACGGAAAATTTCCATTTTATTTTGGATTCGAAATTCGCGGAGCAAACCCGACATCTCTTTAAGTAGAAAATGCGGTAATGCATGGTTAAAGTACTTTGGAGCTACATAGCGCCCCAACTCAGATTCCCGTACATAACAAGATCCGACAGAAAATTTAAAAGTCAAATTTAGTGCTCATGTAAACAATTTTCTATGTTGGAATGTACTTTATGGTTTTCAACAATAGAAGCAACAAAAACGGACGCCATAAATCAATAATAAAATCCATGGGCATGTCTTGTACCCGCAGTGAACAAAAACACCACCAACCGCCGACCAGCAGCAACAACGTCGGCACAAATATTTAGGCAGGCAACAGCATTGTAGTCCGGCTAAACAGAGCTAGGACTAGTTCGGGCCATGGTCATGTACAGACTGAACCACATATATCCTTCCAAATAAGGATCCAAAAATGTAATAATGAGACATAAATCACTTGCTTGTTGTTACTGTTCTGCCGTACGTGTACATTGTTTCACAATTTAGTCTACGCGCACACCCATACACCGATATGTATCCTTCAGGAGCCAAGGTACAAGGATTCCTCATTGTCGGTAGGCAAGTGGAGTTTGAGCCCTCATCCTCGACTTAATTGTGTTATATTCAATCAATTGAGGGTGAACATCCCTTGTACACTGATATCCCTGCCTAGTTCGCTAGAATATTCTATTACATCTCACAAGTGTAGCTAGACATTGCGGGAAGAGCTTTAAATTGCGGCAGACTACAAGTTTCCTAATTGAGCACTACTTGACCTGTTGCTTGTACCATTTTAAAGGGAACTATAAATTTGAAAAATTTCCGAAAAATTTAACTATTTCTACACAATCGAATTTGTTTGAGAAGCACATACACAATTAAATACTTAAGCGATAAATGTTTTGCAAAATCCTGGCAATTACCTAGATGACAAATATTGTTGGTGAACCTAAACTTCAGGTTGATTCCGAAGCACCAGAAATGTGTGTCTGCCGATGACTTTCGAAACTGGACGCTTGGACGATGAAAAGACTTGGAACTTGGACGATGAAAAGACAACAGGAAAAGAAGTTTTTATTTTTAATCAATGATGTAATCACCCTCGTTATCAATAAGCTTTTGCCATCTAGTGTGCATATTTCAATGCCAGATGTATAAAAATCAATTAGTTTTTGAGTAACATATCTGGAGAGGACGTTTTGGATATCATCCAAATTTTCAAATAAATTTTTTGTCACATAGAAGGTGCTGTAGCGATCGGAAAAAAATGGAAATCCAATGGTGCAATGTCGGGCCAGTATGGTGGTTGAGACAATACCCCCCACCCCAATTCATTATTTTTTCCAGAGTTCATCTTCAGAGTAACTCCTTTCTTTTCGCTTAACACTTTTCAATTAAAGGTCGATTTTCTCTATCCAATAGGTCACAGTAAAGGTCTACATTCACAATTTGTCTAGGTTTCAGCACTTCAAAACGAGCGATTCCTCGAATATTACACCGTAGAAGGAATAAGTTGTATGTGGTAGATCGGTAAGCTTTCTTTTGTTTGGGCAGATTATGCGGGCCCCAAATACTTGTTCTGCATACTTTACCAATGCTCCAAATGTTCTTAAATGGTCGATCAAGGTTGGATAAGAGTATTTGAAAGTTCCTTGGTTGTCTTGCACGGATTTGCTTCTACTTCCTCCCTTCAACACGTCATTGTCTAAAGTTGTTTATCTTCCTGATCAATACGAGTCGGAATAATCAAAATTATCGGATCTGAACTAAAAAAACACATTTGAAATTTAGGAACCTCTAATGCACTTGGATAAACATCGCAAATTTTTTTTTAACAGCTGTTGCAGTACTACCCTTGTGAAACTCGAAAATCATATAAAAACGGATATGTTTCTCTTTTCCTAGCGATTTAATTATTTATAAGTAAACAAGGCACTTTAACCTGTCTTTGGCAAGACTTTGAAGTACACAATGAGCTGGGAAATAATAAATATTAACATGCGCAAAAACGACATTCTCTTCCGGCTCTGTTTTTAGCTGAACAACAAAGAATATTTTTTTGGGCAAAGAACCGTGACTGTCTTCTTAAAATGTTCAGTCTGTCTATAAAAAACAAGAAAGAATAAGGGCTTTCCTTAAAAAAATTGTATGAAGGCCGGCGGTAATCCATAGTAGTTTTTAACGCTAAAATGAGGCCAACGGGAATTACTGAGTAATATCGATGTTGTGGAATCCAAATTAAATTGTAGGCCTACTTCAAAATTGTGTTATCAAATCAGGGTTAGGGGAATTTTCGATAAAAGGGCATTTTGCTTAACAACTGCTTAATACTAGTGACACACATATGGTATCGATACCATAGTATCAATACCATGATATTGCTCATAATATAGTATGAAACTACCCCTGACACGCATGATTCGTGGTATATAGCTGTCATTCACTAGTAGCTTAATTATTGTCAAGCAAGTTGTCAAAACTAAGAAAAGAAATATTTTAAATTTGTCAACGTGTGAAAAGTGGAAAAATGGACTTAAAACAACTTTTTAAAATATTCTTGGAATATAACTATCAAATTAATCACAAAGAACAGAGTTTTTGACTTAAAAACAAAGTGTTAACGACTTAGCAGTAAGGAGGAAATATAAACAAAACATAAGTGGGAAGATGCCGCTGATGTCATTAGATTCGTGGTATACTAGGTAAAATTAGCGAATTTCAATACCACAAATATGAGGGAATACCATGTCGTTTCAGATAGTATTGACACGGTATGGGGTCACACATATATGGTATACCACGTTGTATTGTAATACCATGGTATCGATACTACTTGTCTGTCATAAGCATAACTTACTAAACCTTCATGGGTGCCACACGGCAGCCATCTTCGGCCGTTGCCCTTAATCATTTATATCAATGATGTATTTAACTGTAAAATGAATAAACGAACACTTGAATAAAGTTGACCCGTTCTAAAAAAAACAAGTTGATACATGTTCGAAAGTCGTGCGGTATTTCAAAAGATTTCCAAATTTTGTAAACAAAATCGTTTAATCAAACAACCTACCGTATCATTTGCCCCACGTTGGGCGCCATCTTGTATGGGTCAGAGTTATTGTATCGCACACACTTTGATAGCCACTTGGCTAAAATGAGCCATTATCAGAGAAGATAAAAGAGATCCTCTGGCAAAAAGAACTGTTTCTGTATATAACTGCTCTTAAATTTATTGAGACCATAATAAGTTAGTGCTTCATTGAGTCTATTGATTTTTTTTTTAATTTATGCTTGAGTAATGTATCAGCTCTATGACTCTATGTAATTTCTTTAAATTCTCCGAAAACTTTGTTAAGCGGTGTTTTTTGCATTAAGTAGTTCATATTGTTTCTGCTACGACTCCGTATCAGTTATTACATCAACTATTTTCCTGATTGTGCTTTTGTTGATTTCAGCGAATATGTGAATAGGAATGTCTGACAAGAACTCTTAATCAACAATTTCTTCCTAGTTTAATTGAGTGGTTATACTCCTACTTATCTGATCGCACACAGTATCCTTTTATTCTCTAACTTTCTGCTGAGGTTCTTCTCTAGGGTGCACAAGGGCAAAATTGTTGATCTTATCTATTTTAGCATTTTTCTCAACGATGTTTCACTGTGTTTAAATTGTTCGATTTGTGTTTTAAGAACCTATGTTTTGAAACTGACCAGGTTTACTGATGCTTGAACTGCTTCCCTTAATTCCAGTAGGTGTCCTATCAGGATCCTTACTACCTTTTACTATTGCGTTGCCTTTGGGTAAATTGAATCCTTCTAAAAATCGAGATTGTCCACTCCCATCTTTTTTTTGAGTATTACGTCGACATGATTGGTCCATAAAACTCCCTCGATCAGTCGAGTTTAAATTTCTTCAGTTTGTTGATTTATCAGGTTCGGTCTGTATTGGTGCAACCCCGTTTTACTTCGTTCGATATAGGAAGCATTAGTTTCTCAGAGGTCCTTGTAACTGCAGCGATTCCACCGATTTCGCTTAAAGTCAAGTTAATTTCAAAAATTTATATCTGCGGTTCTACTGAGCGAATTTTAATGATCTTTGCATTTTAGAAAGGATAGATTTTATATTTTCTAAAAAATATGTTCAGGGACATTTTTGACCAAAACGTCAATAAAGATAACTGTTATATGCTTTATACTTGAAAAAGTGACAGCTGGGATTTTCAGATTTTTTTTTCATATTTATTAAGGTCTAAAACTGTGCTACAATCTGTGAATATTTCAAGTTGGGATCTCTGGGGATCTGCTACTACAATTATTTTAGTGACCAAAATCCAGAAAAGGTCACTCGTTATTTGAATGGGTGGTAAGTATTAATCAGAATATCTACCTGGGGTGTGGTTCTAAATTATAAGGAAGAGAACAGACATGAATTTGAAAATTTATTAGTGAATTTAGAATTTTTTTGATTTTTTTTTTTTTTTTTTTTTTTTTAATATAAGTTAGTTGAATATTTTTTTTTATTAATTAATAAACTAGTTTTGATTGAAAGCCCGCAAAATTTCTTCTTTACTTTAACGACCTAGCCAATTAATTTTCAGGAATTTTTTCTTGTTGTTTAAAAATTTAATTTTGTTGTAATTGGTCAGCCATTATAATCGGCGATATAAAACATTTGGTGGTTCTATCCAGGAAATTGCTTGGCTCAATCAAAATTGGTTTACTTTGAATATATATATATATTTTTTAAAATTTTGTTAATACACTTACGCGGTTAATTTACTTCGAGATACAACGTTGATTTTAATATGGCCACGATCGAACAACTGATTGTTAAACAATTAATTTTAAAGGGAAAATTGGACAAATTAATTGAATCTGGAAAAAAACGATCCTCGTTAAGAGAACTCAAGGATTCTTCTTCAGCCACCGCCGCATTTGAGGAAGTACTAGTTATAATTTTGCCGATGGCACCTTCTTTCAGGACTGCTCTAGCACTTTTCGCCGGCGTAAGTCCAGCTTCCATAGACGCCGCAAAACCTTCGGAAGATAATTTAACTACAGCTAATTCCTTTGTAGGTATCTTGGTTACAGTCTGATATAGTTTTTTTCTGCATAATTACTTGATAACGATAGATTTTTGATCTAGAAGATGGGGGGTGATTTCCCAAAAATATTGAACTCGTACTTCAACTGCATGTGATACAAAAATAGATTGCTACTATTTAAAAAAACAATTACATAATTGTTCAAGCTAACTCTCTCTGGTTCCCTTAAGCCCATAGCGCGTTAAAAGCTAATAGGTTCAGAAAAGGTAAAGGTGATCCTACAAATCCCCTTTCCATTATAGAAAATAGCTACCAAGTGTAAAATTCGCAAAAATAAAGTCAGCCACAAATAATTACGCCAATCGATAGGTGACCGAATTACCTTTAATTTTATATTCTACTATCCTTCTATCTATCTGGTCCCACACAGTGTGTATTGTTCCGCGGTGTCCTATTCACTGAAATCTATGTTATTCCGGGGTGCCTCATGGCAGCATTCTCGGCCCTTTCGTTTTTTTAATTTTTATTAATGATGTCTCGTTGCTTCTGACTGGCTCCTTAATCTTGTATTATGCCGATGATACCAAAATATTCCAAGTCATCTCCCGCGACGACGACTGTGCTCAAGTTTCGGAATTCGCATTTTCCACGACTGGTGCTCCGGTAACTGCCTCTCCTTCATGCTTACAAATGCACTGTAATGACTTCTATCCGAAGAAAGTGTCCCATTCTCTTTGCCTACTCTTTGGGTGGAAGTGCTTTCGGTAGGCTTGATGGATTCAAGGACCTGGGGTTGGTTCTTAATTCCCGTCTATCCTTTGAGGACCACGTACACTTCGTGGTGGGCAGCGCTAATCCTACGCTCGGTTTTGTGAAGAAGTACGCGGAGGGCGACGGAAGTCCTCTTCTGCACATTCGTTAGACCCATTCTGGCATATGGTTGACTGGTATGGGACTCAGACTCCTTAGATTCGCTCTTCGCGGCCTTCCCTGGCGCGTTCCTTTCTCTTCTTCTTCTTCTATCTTATCCTGCTAAGCTGGGCCTAGTTTATAAGACCACCTTTTTGTCTGATTTATTGTAGGGGACGATCAACTCTTCGGAATTGCTGAAATATGTAGGTATTTCCATCCCCGCTCGGTCATTGAGGGACGTCTGCTTTTTCCATATTCCCTGCCATCGAACGCTTGACGGAATACACGAGCCTATCGCTTCATGGTCCCGCATTTTTAATGATTATGCTGCCTTCATCAAGCTGGGTTGTTCCAGGCGGGCGCCTGAAAATCTACAAAGGCTACTTATTTAAATAAGTTTAGTTCCAATCTTAGTAGTAGTCTGTACCTTTACTGGAGTAGTCAACCTTGGTCAATGTGTTTATATAAATAAATAAATAAATTTAGTAAAGAGTAAACAAAATCTTCTTATTAGTTTTTACCTGAGAAGTATTATTACAGGCTCGCTGCAATCAAGCTCGATCTTCAGTTCCTATTTTTGCTCCCATCTGACAAACAAACACTGCACTTAGCTCTACATCAAATTTGGAGGGCCATTTAGAAATGTTGGATAAAGTAAAGGGCTTTCGTAATTACCGACCCAAAAGAGAGAGGGAACAAAATGTTAGTTGCGCTTTCTGTGGCAACCAAACACTTTTAACTTAACAAATTTCAATAGGAAGGTCTTCGAAATTTTACAGGTAAAGAGGTGATTAATGTTGGAATTTTATCTAAGTGATGCCACAGAAAGTACTCAATATTGCAAACAAGTTTTTTAATTTTAGATCTACAAAAGACTTTTACTTTGAGTTTGTAGATTTTAAAGTTTTATCCATGAATTCTGAATACAAAAACGTCATGTAAAGCTTTAATTTAAGCAACTTGGACAATTAAATAAATAATCAATAGCTGTGGTTTTAATTATCACAAACTTTCTGTAATTTAGTTTTTCTAAAAGCATATACTCGTTGGTGCACATCGAAATAAATTTCAGTTTGCTAGCTAGGAGGTCGCAATTTGCGAAGCTTAAGTAAAATCGACTTATTCAATTTCAACTCAATACCACCCATTCACTTCCCACCTAGTAAAGAACATCGATTGTAACATACGTTTTTAGAGCAGAGAATTGATTATTTTAAAAATGTTCTTAATTGCAATTTATGGCAGAGTACAGTGGGCGTAAGTGGAGCACTTCAAAAAGAATATACCTCTGCTTCGCTATCCTTCACAATTTGAAGGACCTAGAAAGACGATATAATATTCATGGTGAAATGGGCAGCTACTAAACAACTCAAGGAATGTTATTAGCTCGAACAACAACACTTTTGCCCACCCGACAGCCGTCGGAGTACAGGAAGGGTTAGTAAATTCCCATACCGCTACATTGCTTGCTTTTCTATTTGGGTCCCATCTGCCTCGTAGAACATTTTCATTGAAATGGGTCTGAAGTGTGCTATCCAGCTGTTGCTGTTCCGGCGTATTCAGAGAGCAGGACATCAGCATGGCTCGTAGCTATAGAAGTTGGCACAACGAGGCACTACAGCATCCGCACCAGCAACAAGAACTCCTTTACATTTTCTGATCAACATGTTGAATGGATTCGGGGCCTCCATCCCGCCCTTCCACCCTATTTCGCCTTAGGATAAGAATTTTCTATGCTTCCACACTTCTCTGGCAAGCAGTTTACTGCAACTTTAAAAAGCAAAACAAACTAGAGACGAGGGGTACCATCCCTGGCCAGTTCCATGGTCGTGGGTGAATTCCCATATGAGGGAATATGCTCATCACGTATGCAATATGATAACAAAGACACCAGAAATAGCCAAAAGCGGTCTTTGTACGAAAGTGATTCAGCTAGACAACAAATTCAAACCCTGTTTAAGAGAGCTTACAGGACTAAATTAAAGCTTAAATTGTTCCGACATACTTTTAAATTCCAGAATTTATTGGACATAATTAATACAAAATATAAGTAAAATCGATTGTGCGGACACGATCGTCGCAGCAGCTTATATGTATGTTTACCCGATCTTGGTCGATCTATTTGACTAGGCACATTGGCAACTTGGCACATTCGATTTATAATGTACAAAGTAGTCACTTTATATTTTCTTATCGAATTACCGTTAAATATTAATAATATTTAATTAGCTACAAATCTTACAACTAGTCAATTTATTCTCTCCCTCTATCTTATTTCTTTAACCTCTTGTAGGGTATGGTGCGGGAGAAGAACTGCATCCAACTCGAGAAAATGATTGCAAGTGAACCTACAATTTAAGGTGGATTCCGAACCACCGACATTACCCTACAATTCCAATGGTCTTTTTGTTGTAAGTTATTGTCAGTAGAAAACAATCATGTGTTGCCGCCGGTGGGGTTCGAAATTGGGAATTCCAGGATGGACCGCCGACACGTTACTTACTACACCGAAGACTATTTTCCCACAGAAATATTTATTTTGTAGTGGACAGCTATTAACTATGGCTGGACTCTAACAGAGTAGGCGTATAAATATCTGGTTTGAAACTACAAGGTATCAAATTCGTTGACAACGTATTTCAATCGAGAAGATCTAAAAAAGATCAAACGGAAAGAAAGAAGTTATAGTACGACGTGGTTTTCGTGATTTAATGTGACGATCAGCTTGTTCAATTGAGTTCGCACCACTTCTGTTTCTCACAATGGCCGAGTACCAAATCGAAAGGTAGATAACTTTTCGTTTTACCACAGTACGATATTCGATAGTGAACTTTTGTTTTTCCATAATCTTTAATCTCTAATCAGTTCGTGTAGTATTGGGCAGAATGATATCGAATTCTTACGAAATTTACACCAGCAAGGTTCTACTCTTTTACCCCCTCTTTTTATTTCTTTTTTTTTGTTAACATTTTATATCTAAATTGTTACCCTCTACTAAGCCTTAATATTAAATAATCTCACTAACTCCTTCGACTCTGTGGTAGAACCTAATGAAAAAATAGAAATCCATCGAGGACATATATACCAACAAGAAAACGCGTGAGAAGAGTTTTGCTTTGTTTAATGCTTCCAAGACCTAATACTGTCTATTATCTCGCAGACATAGTTCTCCTCTACTCAATTCTCATTTGGCGCTGATCTTTAAGTCTCATATACATATATCCGGATAGATAAAGTCCAAAAACAATGTTCAGGGTTATTGACGATGACACAGCAACCTCGAATATTGGTATTCTAAAGCAGACATGCCGCCAGCTGTCCAGTTAACTGTGCCCTGCCACTGTTCTGCTACTATGGTACATTTGGCGATCCCGAGTAAAAATAAGACTCGTCCATTCCTAGCCTGAAACAGGCACGCACAGCGTCAAAACGCCTGAGTGGTACTCAAATAAGACACAGTAAGTCAGAGTTAAAATTATACTTTTCCAAAGGCCAGAGCAGAGCTAACTTTGTAACGCGTTAAACAATTTGGATGGTTCTGTTTTTGTTGTACAGAGTATGATCCCCCATTACTAATAGAAGAAAAAAATTTGGCCTATGGTGGGGAGAGGTAGAGGGTAGTCTAACTTCGCAACGCGTGGACCGATTTGGATAATTCTTTTCCTGTTGGGTAGAGTATGTTCCTTGGTTGATACCACGAGAAAAAAAAATGTTGGTGGGGTAGGTAGTGAGGGTGGAACCTAACTTACTAACGCGCGGACCGATTTGGATGGTGCTTTTTCTGTTGTATAGAGTGTGATTGCCCATTGCTCATAGGAGAATAATTTGGTCCTATGGTAGCGTTGGGGGGAGGGTTAGTCTAACTTCGTAATGCGTGGACCGATTTTGATGATTCTTTTTTTGTTGGGTAGAGTAAGTTTCTTGATTGATACCACGAGAAAAAAATTTTTAGTTAGAAGGAGGTGGGGGCAGGGGGTTGAACCCAACTTTTTAACGCGTGGACCGATTTGGATGGAGCGTTAAAAGGCATAAAATAATTTTCAAATTTATATCAATTACGACATTTTGAAGTCGGTGCAAATTAAAGAAATAAAACAGTTAAAGAACCACAATTGAAGATAATACATATTACTACCTGAACGTTTCAGCTCACCAGATTATAAGAAAGGACGATTAAATACATTTGTTGTTAGTGGTGTGGTTTGTCTAAAATAACAAAACTCTCTCCGCAGTAGCCGACAACGAGTCTTATTTTTACTCGGGTTAAAGAAGATTATAACAGAAATTGGAAAAAATCCAAGAATAAAAATAAAAATGTTCAGGTAATTGTTAACATTATTATTGTCTTGGCTCACCTTGTGAGTAATCGGCAATTGAGAACAATATTATTATAAAGTAGCCGGTAGCCTTCACGGTGAACACGCGTCTATATGAATGAGATTTTACTGAACCCGCGCGTTGAGTCGGCAGATCCAAATGTGTTAAAGCCAAAACGGATAATCCCATATTCCTAACAATTTTGTTGTCCTTCTGATCTTTTAACATATAAACATGTTAACTCTGACAATTTGACCTCCTATTGCACGGAAATTCGTCCCTAAATCTCGGTCCTGTGTTTCCAGTTCAAAAAACGTGTTATTTTTAAAGACAACGTAACTGGCTTGGGTGTTTGTTGTCTCGGCAAATTCTAAATTCAACGATATATACCTCGCTAAAAGATGGCTTTGCGGTGAGATTCCTGGTTCTGAATTCCCAGTTTTCCGTCGAGATTGTCATTTATATTATGTGAATGCTTGAGAATCATGGAGTTAAGGCCTAGGATCTTATGCGTTATGACCGTCTATGTTCCATCTGCTTCGCCGTATTCAGTGTATAATCTTCTGTCTTCGGATGTGGAATGACTCTCGGAGATGATGTCTCCATAAAGAAACTGTGTTTTTTCTGGAGCCCGCTTCTTCGTCCTTCGTCTCCATTCCTTGCTAAGTCCGACTTTCATCCTGCTCTTATTATTCTCTTCGCTTCTGAACTGTGTTTTAATCTGCCTCCCAATTTAAATACTTATTGTTACGATTTTGAAAGGCTTGATAGTGCTATAGAGTAATTTTACTAGATAGAGTCAAGTATCTTGGTGCTGCTTTTAATCCGCATTTGTCCTTTGTTGATGATATCAGTTACGTGGTTAATATTTTCCTAAGCTTTGATTGGCTAATGAGTTTATTATTCATTTATCATCAAACTCATTTTTATTACATTCATTCGGCTGTGTTGTATGCGGTTCACATTGCTCGTATTGAGGCTGTTCAGCGCAGGTTCCTCAGATTTGCATTGGGTGGATTTTGTTTCTACCCGCGTATAAGGACGGGCTGCTCTCTTTAGATACGCTAGAGGATATGCGCAACAGATTTCGTAATTCTTTTATCTTCGATGGCTTGCAGGGTTTTATTGACTTACGGGAACTGTTGTCATCGCTGAACATTCGAGTTCCTATTCGTTTCGTTAACCATAGGGACTGTGGAAGTAGGTTTATTATATCTACCTCTACGGTATGTGGAGGTCAAGTGTTCCCCGCTATTAAGTTGATGTTAAGTTCACCTTCGCGTTAGTTGTATTTCTTATAGAACTTCTTTGTTCGATTGCTGTCCTTGTAGTGTATCGTCAAAGTAACTGCAGACTTCGATGTGTTTGCCAATTTGATATATGGGACAAAACGGAAGATGTCTTTTGAAGTGCTTCTCAAAATCACCTTGTTACTTCTTCTTTGTTGAATACGTCCATCTTTCCGTTTGAAATCTGCAATTGGAGAAAATAATGTTATTTCGGTTTTTCAAAAATTTAAGGAAAGAAATATTTTGATAAAATAAAACTTTGACTTTCTTTTTTTACATAAAACGTTTGGAAATATTTAAAACATTATTTGATAACTGCTGAAGGCGAACCAAAATTTCGTTGTTTTGGAATCCTTTTGATAACCTTTAAAATAAAGGAGGAGTTGCTGAGTTACATTATATTATTATTTATTATTATATTTACCGCCTGGAGCATATGAGAAGCTGTCCACTTCCATTGGTAGCTTAAGCAGCGCCTTCATCCCCTCTGACGAGGCTGTCGTTCTTGGTGGCATCAACCTTCCGGCTGTCGGTTGGATCCGGTCTCTCGAGGCTGAGGGGTTATTGCCATACTATTCCGGGGTTCCTCAGCATTTTTTGTCCTTCCTGGACACCTATGCAATGACATCGCGAACGAATGGGGCAGGCTTCTAGACTGAATTTTCTCTTTCAACCCAGTTGGTTCGTTAGTGCGTGGTGATTTCGTTTTCGACGACGCAGCCGTCTCCGGTCACCTGTGTCCCGGGCTCATTTTTGAGAAGATGCATCTCAACGCTCACTCCTGTCCCCATGTGTCGAAGGCCTTTAAAACACTGATATGCGACCTGCTCCGCTTCCACTGTAGAACTTTTCCAATACGGTTTTATCAAGTGTAATTTACACGAATTCGTGCACCACTGTTTTCCCCTGATCGAGTCGGGTATGTAGGTGGACTGCTTCTTCACCGTCTTCAGCAAGGCCTTTGACAGAATCAGCCATAAGATTCTCACTCATAAACTCCGCCTGCTTGGTTTTCCGGTGCTCTTTATTAACTGGCTATCATCCTACCTGTCCAACCGTTACCAGCGTGTCTTGTTGCGAGGCTCTCTGTCCAAAGAAATCTCGGTCACATCTGGTGTGCCTCAGGGTAGCATCCTTGGTCCGCTCCTCTTCATAATTTATATTAATGACATCTCGTTGCTCCTGCCTATATCCAGAATCCTGTGTTATTTCGATGATGCTAGCGGGGTCATGTGACGACAACTCTGTTTTTTATGACTGGTGCTCCAATAATTGTCTTCCACTGAACGCCAGCAAATGCACCATTAGGTGCTTTTCACGTAGAAGTCGTCCCATTTTCTTCACCTACTCTATGGCCGTTCACGCCTTGACCAGGCTCAACTTGGTCAAGAACCTGGGTGTGATTCTTAACTCCCGTCTCTCCTTCGAGGACTACGTGGACTTCCTGGTTGGCAGAGCCAATTCCATACTTAGCTTTGTAAAGAGGTGGTCTAGGAAGCTACTAAACGGGGCTTCTTTTTTGCACTTTCTTGAGACCTATCCACCAGTCCGGTTTGGGACCTTTCTTTCGCCGTCCATATTAACCGAATTGAATCAGTCCAGCGCAGATTCCTTAGGTTCGCTCTACGCGGCCTCCCCTGGCGTGACCCTATTCACCTTCGTCCTTATCCTGCCAGGCTCAGTCTGATTTCCCTCGACACTCTTGAAAAGAGGCGCAAGGCCTCTAAAATTGTGTTTTTGTTTGATTTGTTGCAGGAATCAATTAACTCTACCGAACGACGACGTGAGCATATCCGTCCCGTCCCGGACCTTGAGGAATCACGATTTCCTCCATGTGCCTCACCACCGAAGCTTGTTAAGGAGGAGAACACAGAGGTACATATAGGTACTTTTTGATTTCCTTCATTTTTCGTCTTCCAATAATCCTTTTACTTTTCAGGGCGCCGCAACAAGAAAACAATTACAAAACACATTCGATAGCAATAATAGTTACTGAGAAAAACAGAACTCTAAAAAGAGCTTTCTACATTATATATGTATTTTTACGTGGATGTATTACTTAATATCTTATTTTATGTGTAACTACAATGTTAATAATAAAAAATACGCTTCCTCTTAATTTTCTACTTTTTCTGTAATGGTGATGTTTAATTTTGCCTCTAGTGCAAATGAGAGCATTGACGTTACGTCGGATGTCAATTACTATTCAATAACTACTTCCTTATTTACTGATCATAAGCCGTATCCCTTGTAGAACAATCCCTTTACACTCTTATCCTCCGTAGTATTAATTTTCAGGAGTCCTTTTCAATTGAACAGTATGAATGTGGAATAATTTACCGACATCTGTTTTTTCCAATTTATCAACCCTCGACTAAGATCCTAAAGATTCATAATTACCGTCTGGCCTCAACCCGAGTTTGGAATAATGGAAGTGACCGCCGTTTTGTGCTTACCGAAAGGCAGGTGCTGCAATGACAGTTTATTAAATTGTCACTTCAAGGCTTTACATAGGAGAATTTTTACTTGTTGCCTTTGCATGCTTATATGTTTATTAGCTCGTTACACGCTCTAGAAAAGTGACAATATATACTATGTAGCGGTGTATATTAATCCTGCTGAAAAAGCTTGTTTTCGTTCACTTATGGACAGATTGGGTGCGTCTCCAAATACCAGAAAAGGAATTAATAAGGACTCGCTGAAACTGCTTTATCATTTTTGAAACCTTTAAGAACAAGTATTTCACAAACTGATAATCCTTCTCAGGTTGGTATGTACATTGATTTATGAAGATATACGTTTGGTAGAAATCACGTGATTACTAGGTACTGTCCTCCTCTTTGTGCTACCAAACCAAAGTATAAAATTTATTACTTCCATGAAATGTAATCAACAAGGTAAATCACATCAATCTCATCAATTTTTTTTTTATTTAATTACACGTGCTCGACAAAATGATAGTATCGTCTCGTACTGGCCATTAAGAGAATAAACCGCCTTACTGACATGACGTGTTAAAGTGCGTAATTCCCTTCGCAATCCATCAAAAGCAGGAGTACGGCCGTAGGAAAAAAAACCTACACGACAAACTGAATCAATTTTCCCATGATTCTATCACACTTGGAATGATTTATATAACCAGTCCGGGACATGTCAAGTTACCTAACCTCTCGTACGAGTACCGTTCGTGGCAAATTTTAATAAAAATCAATTCAAATAAACACCCATCTCCCCCTAAACTGACCCTGGGACGTAATTACAGACTTACCACCCGCGATGTTCGTCCATAAATTAGAGTCCTAAGTAGAAGCTGTAAAAGCCCGACAGACACATGTAGAAACAGAGAAGGTGATGTTTTCTGGGGAGCAGATATCCCGAGGACGATACCTGTCCCTTGGTCGTGTTGCTTCTAGGATATGTGCGTGCTTCCTGTTCCCCCCCGGATCCCCTGCACTATACTATGGTGTCAGACTATTAAGTCCAACTCGCCTGACGTGACTGGCCATCAACATGTTGTCCGAAATGAATCGTGTACGACCTCAAGGCGTATCTACATATGAAAAAGGTAGAAAAACACGAAATCGTGATAATCACAGATCTCTGGCAAATTACCTGAAGAATATACGGCACAGCGGCACAGTGGACACTTGCAGGTAATGAAATCCTTGAAAACGCTACGATTGATATCATAGATTGCGGTAATGAGCTCCTCTATTGGTTGTTTACAGCCTTCTCTGGAGGGTGACAAGTTGTTGCTGCTGGCCACTCCAGACGTGGGTTCCTGGCCCCGGATTACGTAAGGGTATACGTTTCGTTAGAGTTATGACGCTGTCAGGTGATTTGCATAATGAAGGAGACATGTCCTTAATTATTTCCTAAGCTGGCATAAGATGAGGACTTTTACGACTTTCAGTTAACATTAAACCTTCAGTAATGTCCGATTTATATTGATTTGAGGAACTGTCACAGAACTTGTCGAATTGTTTTAAGTGTTGGGACAGTACATGGCAACAGTTTCAAATGGAAGAAAACAATTTTAGTTTAATTTTGTCTGGAAGAACTTTAAAGAATTTGGTAAAGCTTTAAAAGATATATATTTACAGTAAACAAAGGTGTAAGGAAAGGCTGTAATAAATGCGTTTGCATTTTAGTTAATAACAGAGGAGTTATCTCAGCTGAAAAAATCACTAGAAACATTTTATTGGCTTTACAAGCTTTACAAGTTCTTTCTTAAAGATCCTCCAAGCAATCCCGAAAGATTCTACCCTTGAACACTCTATTTAAACTTTCTGGTCCCCATTATCACCTGCGGAATAAGTCAATACTAGCATGTAAAAATATGACTTTTATCATTCCTTACAACAGTGGTGGCAAACCTTTTGCATACCATACTCCAATTTCTTGACGGTAGAGTTCAGATGCGCCATATAACTCGAGCACTTTTTATAGCATCTTAGGTTAGGACTCGGTAATTAAACATTACTTACCATTAATGAAAATTTTGAGCTTTGAAATGATCAGCTTTTTTGGGGATGAGCCATGTTTTGGCCACCCCTTCGTTATAGTATACATAGGTAGAGATAGAATGTTGTCAAAATGCAAATTGAAATAGGTACACCTATGCATTGACGTTAAAGACTCACGAAAACAATAATTAGTGCGACGTTGAGATTTTTTTGAAAAAATTTCGATTTATCAATGATCGATTCGGTAGCGATACATCAAAAACGATAACAAGACCGGGGAGTCAATATTACTTTAAAGACCATCAAAAGCGAAAACAGTTTTCAAATTATTTCATTTTAATTGAAGGGAATTAAGCTTTATGAATTTAAGCCTCTTTATGAATTTAAGCCCATCAAGTGAGAATTTTAAATGATAGTTGAAACTACTTCTCGAGGAGTCATTATAAATATTCGCTGGGACCGAAAGGGCTTAGCCTTAACCCGTTACCGGAAACAATTTGGAACTTCTGGTAAATCGCATTAGGTCCTTAACGTCAGTGGAGCCTAATTCGGTTAGCTCTTCAAAAAAAGGGGGAGCCTCCGGTTCCTACGGTTGGCTAGGGCTGGGCAGTAGCACAGGAGGTGGAGTATGGTTTCCCCCTCCTCTTCGGCTTGGCAACTCTTACAGAAGTCGTTTAAAGGTGCTCCGAGTATATCGGCGACCACGGCAATGCTTATTAATTTGCGTCCGAGTAATATCAGCTCTCTTGACCGCTTAGAGTCAAGCTTTGGCCATATCCGTCGTGTGATCAGGCAGATGTGCTAACTAACATTTGCAATCCTGAGAGATGTCTTAGAAAGCTCCAGTTTGCAAGTGGAAAGCGGCTTTCCCAGCTTCCCAGGGTTAATGTCCGAATCAAAACGAGTGGTACCGATTCTCACTAGTTCGTCGTTGCTACAGTTAAACGGGATATTGCTTTGTCCAGGCATGCAAATGAGCCGTACTTTCAGATGCTCAACTATGTCATTCAGAGCTGAGCGACATGCTACAAACGTTTTGTAGGCAGTATATATGAACTCCCGTGAGAGATTTAATAGCGGCCTGACTGTCTGTGAATATACATATGTTATCTGTAAGCAGGTTGAAATGATTCAGACGGTCCGCGGCTACCTTTATAGCCATGATTTCCACCTGAAGTACACTGTAGTAGTCATGTAAGCGAAGTGAGGTCTCAGAGGTACATGAGGCGGTTAGGTCAATGATATCTAGTGCGGTGGGACTGGGCGATTGAAATACTAAATTTATTAAGCTACCCCCCAGCTTAACAATATCACATTAATAACTACTAAATTTAAAGGTGCACATGACCAAGGAATTGTACTTTCGCTGAAGGTTTAGAATTTTCTTTTCCGAACGAGCAAACAGGGGCAGCGGTAGCCCAAGTTTGAACCATAAAGGCCGCCTCAAATGGTTCGCTAAAAAACGGAACACGATAACGACACTGTTGGTGAACCCAACACTAAGGTCTCGATTGCACTGTTTAGATGGCATAATGTCGTTCAAGCCAAAATCCGTGCCATCGAAATCTGCACCCTTATCAACGTTAAAAAAACGGAAAGGAGCTGATATAACTATCTTCTATCATAGCCAAGCAGCCCCAGACTCTATCCTCGTAGAATTTTTCTTCTAAACTTACGAGAGATAGATTGCCCTGTCTAGTGAGATGGAGTGGTGGCTCTGGAAGATGATAAAACTACAATGCAAATTATGTCCTTTATCCTTGTATTGTTGGATTTCACCAAGTCTTTTCACATGGTGGATCACGATCTTTTACTAGCTTAACTGCAGACTAAATTTAATTTTTCCAATCCTTCCTCTATATTGATTTCATCATACCTAAAGAACCATAAACAGTTCGTGTCATGATCTCATGTCTGATTTTGATTCTGTGGACGGAGGGGTTCCGCAGGGTTCTATTCTTTCGCCGCATTGTTCCCGATATTTTTAAATGATCTTCCGAAAGTCTTGCACGATTGTGCCTTTGTCCGCTGCAAATATTCAGATTTATAAATTTGGGTCACTATACAATTCGGAGTGTTTCTCATTCTTCTTGTCCAGAGTAGAGCAGAACGGTTTCAGATGTGGGTGACATAAACTTTCCACTTCCTTTCTATCTAGTTTCCACTGGGCCATTTCCCGCCCCATCCAAGATGAAGGATTTCGCGTACACACAGGGTGCTCACTTTTCATAGCCCTATCGTAGTCCGATGTTAATAGCCAAAGGTGGTACTAGACTGAATACTGGACTGGGTGTTTTTTAAGGGATATTAAATCTCATTTTGGATGTCTTAAACATGATACGATTCACTCTGCTCGCAGAAATATCGCTGTTTAAGGACCCAAGTCTGCATTCTTGGATTACTTCTACCACCAAGTTATTAAAAAAAAATAGTACGCAAAATCAAGGGTGCTGACGTCGGTGAAACTATGAATAGGATTAAGTGTGAGAAATAAAATGTCATTAATAAAAATAAGAAATATGGTTGGGGAAAGGACTGAACCCTGAGGTAGACTGGTATTTATTTCGAAGGGATCAGGTGTAACTCCGTCTATTATTACATGAATTAATAAGCCTCACAAAACCTCTCTATCTATTTGAAGAGGTGAAGTTGCGGACCAAATGCTTGAAACTTTGCTAGAAGGGCAGTATGTCAGACAATTATCAAGAGCGATGGATTTTGACTCTTCAGAGTTATTTAGGCAATGATTTGAACGATCTGTCAGGGCCATTTAAAAGTCTCCGGTTGAGTAGACAGCACGTTTTGTAGAAAGTGAGGCCGAGTGCCGCTCATTAGGTAAGAGCTGAAGTTGAACAGCACTTCCCCGAGTATAACAGGTAAAAAATTTTGCGCAGCGTTTTACAACCAGGGGCGAGAAACTATCAGGACCCATCGACTTTTGAAAGTACCATAACAACGTCCTGAGTGCGAAAGTGTATCGGCTTTTGCCTACAAGTGCACTGTGATAGAGATGGAAATGGCTGGTTTTGTCCAATGAGCTAGTATAATAGATTGCACCATTTTTTCCTTCACGCTGAATAGCCTTGAAGTCAAGTTCTCTTTTTACTCACCTTAGCTAGAGGCCGGCTGGTCGACCTGTCTAAACAGGAAGCATTCAGTTAAGAACCTTCCTTTGCAAGCGTATCACCCGCCTCATTCCCCTGTACCCCACTATGACCACGGACCGAGCAGAGAGCTAGTCATAAGGACACTATTCCGATAATAGCGTACCAGCTGTGGCGTTATTACATTTGAGTCCAGCGCCTTTATTGCCACTTTGCTATCGATATAAATGCCTATATCGCCATTAATAGATAGATTTGAGCGTGGTAGTAATAGCCTTTCCGCTCTTTCTATGGCCAATATCTCTGCTTATCACTGCAGTTTTACGGCAATCGATATCGACTACATGTGTTTAGGCGATCTGAGTGCACCATAGCTATCACCCCATCCTCCACTTGAGATCCATCAGTGACTACCGCCATATCCGCAGAACCATCCTTCCTCACTCCTCTTTGCCAGGGATTCTATTAGAGAAGAATTTTCTAAAGCTCAGTATAGAGGTAGTATGGTCGGTGATCTCCTTCAGTCAGCCTCCAGGATAGATCTTTAATATACTGATACGGCCAGAGTTTTTCAAACATTTATACTCTTTCCATCTTATAGTGCTGCGTGCAACTATACTTTCACAGAGGACGCCAAGTGGTGGAAGGTAGAGCATGGGCTCTAATGCCGCAATTGACGTTGTGCTCCCGAAATGCCCAGACGGGCAGCATTTTGAATTCTGGTTAACATATTAAGGTTGTTCAGCTTCTGTAGAGCAGTAGACACAAAATTAGTCTAATTGATTCTGTAGAGCAGTCCATCAGACTACTACTTCATAAGTAAGGATTGGTCTGACTATAAAAATGTGCATCCAGTGTACAATATGAGGGCTTAAGCCTAATTTCTTGCCAAACACTTTCTGGCAGGCATAGAACACTGCCGACACCTTTTTCACACCTTCCTCTATATTCTCGCGCCAGTTTTATTTATTTTTTAGAGTCAAGAATGACACTTAAGTACCTGGCCTGATTGGTTAGTGTCAAAGTACCCAATTTAGAAGGTTAGAAGGATTCAATCAGTCTCTTTCTTATAAAGAAGACTACTTCCATCTTCGAGTATTGACAGATAAACCGCAGTTGATTACTCACTTTACACAAAGCTCTGTTCATTAGTTCGCTGCTTGTGCTAAGGAACTTTTTTGCGACAAGTAGTAGTGTGTAAATTAAGGTCCTTGCGTATTCATTACACTTCGTCGAGCTGAGGTGTCTTCTGTATATCCTTATGAAGCTCTTCCTGAATTAGAAATAGTATAGAAATGAAAAGGATGTTAATTCTACCATGAATTGATGGCTTGATGGTCAACGAAAGATTAATAATTTTTAATTATAATGGAAAAAATCGAAAATAATTGTGAAGAAACTTTTTAATTGCTGCCGAGTGAGCCGAGGCATTGCCGTGTAGTAGGAATACATAACACGCGAAACAAGTTAGAAAATCACGCTAATATAAGTTTCTCCACTACTGCACAAGAATTTCAACTCCTTCGTCAAATCGTATTTGTTAAACTAATATACCAATTTACATTTTTTTACACTTTAATTATACTTGTGTTTTTATGGAGTAAACTTCATGCAAACGACCTAGCAACCAATAGTCCTTCGCAACCAAATGGGATAAATTCAGAATGAAATCAGAAAAAATCTGCTAACGTGTAAGTATCCTTCATTAGTTCGTTTTTTGGTTCACTTAACGAATAGTCTGTCTCATCTTATCCTCTCTGCCATCAAAAACTAGCTTTGCAACACATCACCAAACACTCGTGATGTGAAGCATCGTATTTGTCTATTTTTCTGTTTGTCTGTCTGATTGTGTGCTCAGCTATATCCATCATGTCTATTTTTGCAAGGAGCGAAAGCTCAAAGTCGCCCCCATTCTCAACCAACTACTGCCACTATCCTGACTCCCGACTGAACTTCCGATCGTTTCTGTTACTTCACCAGGATAATTCAAAGCCCTGCAGGGTGTTACCCATGTCCCCAGATAGCGATTTCATTTTCCTGTTCGCTCAACAACCGCATTCTCCTCCACTGCCAATGCCAATCCGTCAGTTGTTTTCTCTTCTGATATTTAACACCAATTTCTTGTTGTCTCCTTTTAGCCGAATAAATATCCCCTCGCTTTTTTCACTTCACCCACATGTGATTGAGGTAGTTAGGTTAAGTGCGGATGACTTTCATCCCACCTACAAGTGCTGCACGGAGTAGAATGCTTGAGGCAAGGACGACGAGGAGTACTCGATGTATATAAACATGTCAGTCCTAGTAATGCTCCGAATAAACACCGCGTGATTGAGGATGTGAAAGCTTTCGATAATTGATAGAAAGTCAAGGAAGCAAGGAAGCCTCAAGTGATTTAGCTGCAGGAATTCCTGAAATAGTGCTGCGATTTACCCACACCTTCATTTCATTTTGAGCGCTATGAAAGCAATTTAAGGCACGCTCGTCCTATTACCGTCTGAATTTTTTACTCGGTTAACCTAACTCTAAACAAAGACAATTTTTATTATTAATTGATGATGTTATCGTCGTGATTATAATGCAACAAAAATACTACTTTCGTACGAGATACCTTTCATTTCTCAACTATTTATATCGTAAGTCAGGTGCATTGCTATTTTAGTTGAGATAACCCTTGCAGTAGGCCTGAAATCATTAAAACTAAATGCAAGTAAGCGGAGACACGTGTTGGTGATAACCAGACGGCGTTAAACTCTCCCCATTTTGACGAGAAAAGCAGAGTTCGCCTATATGCCTGTGGAATTTTTGATTAACCGCGGGATAAAAAGGCAAACTTTACTCCTCCGGATTTAGGAGTTGTGATTTAATTTGGAAGCGCATTCAATCATAAAGTGCCCCCTCAATCTCCAGTGCCTTGTAAAGCAATGATGGAAGCTGCGGGTAAATGGCAGAGAAAGCGGCTCATTTAAATTGTAGAAATATTACAGCGGCAACGAGTCGGCTTATTGGCTAAGCTGATGGTAGGAATCCTAATAGGAATGAAGCCTCACCCGAAACACAATAGACGAGCGCAGGATTACTACCCACCACAGAGCTGCTTTTCCTGCTCGAATATGTGTGGACTCACATGGAGACCAGCAGGGAAAAAATGGCAACGAATTTGGCGAATCGTCCTTTTATGACATTTTAACTCGTGGGAATGATAAAAATTGCAATAAAAAGTTTCATTCTATGGCCCTGCTGATTTATGATCTGCACAACTTCACAAGGGTAGCAAAGGGGCATTATTATTCAGGTTTGTTCTTTTGGGGCGATGAGAAGTGTACCACCCTGTTTCTGCTCCTTCCCGGCAACTTTGCACTTTTTCCTTCTGAATTTGTTTTTGTTTTTTTTGGAGAACTTTTCTTTCGACTTTAATACATGAATCCGTTTAGCGACTTTGCGGAACATTTTACCCCGGGAAAGGACTTTCTTTTGGTATCAGCAACTGGTCAGGATGTTGTTATGCCTAGGCTTTACTCCGTCTGTTTTTGTACCCATTTGTTATGGTGTGTCAGACTGTCAGAAGTTATGACCATTTCTTGGGCATTTGTCTGGGGTGTTGCCGCATAGATGAACGGATGGGTTCAGAGACCTTTTCAAATGCGATTAATTTTCCCATTTTTAAGCCAAAAGTCTAGTTAGTCTACGACTAACGTTAGTTTTTACGTTCCAACCGTGTAATATTTTAAGTTTGCACAACTAACATGAGCACGTGTTCAGAAGTTTGTTCCAAGGACGGCCTGAAATTCTCTTTACCACCGCCTCAAGGGAAAACTCTTTAGGTAACTAAATTTGGTTACGACTGAAATCTTAATTTGTTATAATTCCTGGTAAAGTTCAAAGGTACAATTCATTAAAAGTACCAAAACCCTTTTTCCTGACTTTCTATTGATAGGTTACAGTTGTTACCCAACATGGATTGATGTATAATAACACATTTACCACCTACTGACGATATGTATTTTTTTCGATATGTGTTTTGTACAGTACCTTTAACATCACAATATTATACTATATTTTTATTTATTTAAGTTTTTATTGACAATGGCAAAGCAAAGAAGATACATAAAAATAAACAAAAGCCTTAGTAGGAATGTGGTTGTACGCCTCGTTTGAAAGTTTCGAGATGGTAAACTCTTCCATATTCGTGTTGTTCTGCTAAGCAAATACTTTTGAAATTTAATGGTACGTCTTGGACCGAGTATGGTGGACGCTGCGCTAAGAAATTCCAGTCTAAGCGTGACGTATATATCAGCGCAAAGTCAGAAGGACTGAAGTATTTTCTTCATCTTTATAGTAGATTTGAACTCCACATTTAATCCGCCGACTGAAATGAGTATAGTGTAGGGCTGGTTTTTCCCCTCTGGTTCCTTAACCCCTTGTGGGCCTATAGTGCGTCCATTACACCGACTCTCCACCTGGACCAGTTCTACGCCAACGCCTTCAACTGTGGCGCCGATGATGTTGATCTAGGTGCCTTCCCTCTAGACGCATCTTCTCCATGTGTTGCGCGGTCGTCCAATTAGGCGTCTTCCTTGAATTCCGTGGAGATTCGAATCTAGAGCCTGCTGTTATATGTTGTTTGTCTCTTTTCTTAGTATGTGGTCGTCCATTGCCACTTTCGCCTGCGCATACTGATGTCTATACCGTCTTGGCCTGTAAGTCTGTGTAGGCTTTCATTTTTAATAACCTCTGTCCAATGGATGTTAAGGATCCGCCGGAGACACCGGTTGACAAAAGCTTAGATGTTATTTCACCGGTCATTTTCCATGTTAAACAGCCGTACAACAAAACAGATTTTACATTCGACTTGAAGATCCGGACCACTGCGACCTTCTCTGATCAGAGTTTCGAACATTTGTGTGCATGACTTTGTTTGTTGGATAGAAGACATTCACCGTCGGCATAGTCCAGGTGCGTAAGGTGGTTAAAGAGTTTCTATCTAATCCCTCGCACTGAGTAGTCGTCTAGGCGGCTGCACAATACAGCATTAACATAACATTAACTTTCTAAACCTTCTAAAAAACGCAAGAGACAGATGAACTGGGATTACTAATGTTGGTCATGGCGGCAGCACGTTCAAAAGAAATTGCAGATATAATATTATCAATAAAATTTAATTCTGTTTGACTGGTAACATTCCCACTATGTGGCCCTCTGCGCACGAACTTTCTAACTGTTAATCCAATGGGGAAAATCCAGCATGAGATTTATTTTCAATCATTTTTGCTCCTTACCCGAATTCTCTTCCGGCGGAAGCCATGGTAATGGATCATTGGGTTTCCCCGTAGGCTTTGGCAACCTCATAAAAGACATAAAAAACAATTAATGCTCTTTTGACCGAATAATTCAACAGTTTTTATGAATCATTTTTTTATGATGTAACCAAAAACCAGGGGCAACCCTATGATGCATAGGGCGAAGGGGGATTCGGTTAAATGGAATGAAGGAAATTGAATGTTTTGTTTTTGTAATGCTACGAGCCAATATAGGTTGGAATTTTTATTTGTTTGCAATTGCAAATGAAAAACTCATAGAAGGCCGAGGCTCAAACCTGCATCCTTGACGTGGTGATCGTGCCACTCATCTATTGATTCGTCCGTCTCATCTCGGTCTCCGTTAGCAAAAATGCAAAAGAAAAATGAAAGTCAAATCAAAACACGTCTGCACTATGTGACTAACTGAATGTTTGAAGTGCAAACCCTCCCCCCTAATTCCATATTTATTTACGTTGTCATTAAAAATTAAATTTTCAAAATTGCATACTTAACAATGTGTTTCCTTATCGTCATGCCCTCCAACATCGGCGAGTCTAGTGTTGATGATGTTGAGCTCTCCGCCGTTTCTCGCCCAAAGTCGACTTTTGTCTATCGTCTAACGCCTGGAACATCTTGTGACCTAATGTTGCGTTTCCTTCGGTCTAGGAGTGTTGACATGTCTGAGATTTTCTGTAGGAAAATAAGTGGGCGTACGCATCATTCTTGTTATCGAATCCTTCTCGAGCGGCTGATACTCTTCTAAGTGATCATTTCCGGCCCGAGGATATCTTTTGTAAGGTCTTCGTATCCAACTCGCCGCCGCAACAAGCCAGGAGCCGTTCAGTCTCCAAGTTCAAAAAACGGGACAAGCTCTCTATCTACTATGAGAATGTGAGAGGACTGAGGACCAAAACAAATAATTTTTATTTCTCATCTGCTAATTGCGATCTTGATGTGATAGATTTATCTGAGACGTGGTTAGACCAGGGTATTTCAGAAGCGGAACTGTTTCATGGCGTCGTGGTGACGTCGAGAATGACGATCCCCTGACGACTGCCAACCTATTTGGCGAATTTTTTAGTACCACATTTTTGACTACTAACTCTGATACTAGAGATAAGGATTTTACTCATATGACGTGGCTTGCACCGGCTACCCTGGAAACTAAAGGCCTAGTGTTTGACGAGGATACTGTCCTAAAGCATATTTCTGGTTTGGTTGATAGTTTCTCGTGTGGTCCTGATGGTATTCTCTAATTGCTGTATTGAATCTGGTAAACAGGTCGACTGCATTTTTAAGGATTTAAGCAAGGCTTTTGACAGAATTAACCACACTGCTCTTGTTCGTAGGTTATCATTTTTAGGGTTTTCATCGATGTTTGTTAATTGGATTCGTTCCTATCTGTCTGATCGCACGCAACGTGTTCTGTTTCGAGGTACACTTTCTAACGATATTTATGCCACCTCCGGTGTTCCTCAGGGCAGCTATCTAGGACCATTTCTTTTTATCATTTACATCAATGATGTATCTTTGATTCTCGCTAATTTGAGAATTCTATGTTACGCTTATGACGCCAAAAAAATTTCCGCGTTATTTCAAGTGTGAACGACTGTGCACTATTACACTTGACTTATTTCATAATTGGTGTTCTACAAACTTCCTTCCTCTAAATATTAGCAAGTGTACTACCATTTCGATCAGTGCACTTTAACTACACCTTAAACGGTACCTCTCTGAACAGACTTGAGAAGACCAAAAATTTAGGGGTCGTGCTTAATACAACCTTTTCATTTGACGACCATATCAACGCTTATCCTTTCCTTTTTATGCGACTCATATTAATCGCATTGAATCTGTACAGATTTGCTCTTCGTGGCCGTTCTTGGATCGATCCTTTTCGGCTCCTTCTCTACTCTGACCATTGGAGTCCCTCAAAAGAAGACGCGACAACTCCAGAGTTGTTTTTGCCTTCGATTGCTTGCAAGGCGCGGTTGATTCCCCCGAATTGCAGTGGGCTCTGTATTTATCGATTCCTACTCGCCTAATCATTTCGACACTCCTTCATTTTCTGACCAACCGGATCTAGAACAGGTTTCTGTAAGAATTTCATTTGATTCGAGCAAACTCTTCTTAATTTGTTGTTACATACCTCCTGATGCATCTAATGTCGTTGATAGTAATGGTCAGAGTCAGTTTGATATTCTTGTTCAGCATATCAACTACATCTATAATCGACTGCGTTCTAAGGATGAGAATATCCTAGTGGGGGACTTCAACTTACCCAATGTACGATGGATAGCGGATGATGATGACGATAGCTTTCTTTCCCAGGACCTAACTGAAGGACAATCGGTATTTCTCGATACCTTAGCTAGCTTACGACTTTGCCAAATGAGGAATCTGAGTAATAATATGGGAAGACTTGATTTGGTGTTCTCTACGAAGTCCACGCTCACTTTTGTTGAACTCAGTCTCCTTTTCTTGACAAATCTTGACGTGTTGTACCCTGCACTGCTTGTCGCATTTAATTGTCTGTCGGACGTGCACACTTGTTTGTCCGGGCTATATGTAGAGACTCCGCTTCAGTCTGGTTTGACAGAGAATTGAAGACTCTTAGGAATAGGAAAAATAGACTTTAGAAAAAGTACCGTTCTCAATATGAAGAATACTTTCAAAATTTAAAGAGCAGATTATTCTCCCCCCGTGCATTTTTCTAGTATGTCAACTTGAAGAGAAAGGTTGATAACTATCCATCGATTATGGAATTCTGAGAAGATTTTCGGCAATGATTCTAATATTATTTGTAACCTATTTGCTGAATCCTTTAAGGGTGCATTTGAATCATCTGATTTCTATCCGGATAGTATTAATTTAAGGCACATAAATAATCGAATTTCACCCATGGTGCCTGTTCCATCTATTACGAAGGAGATCTTGTTGAAGCATATTGCTGATCTCCCAACTGACTTTTCTAGTGGTCCTTACGGGGTTCTTGCTGCAGTCATAAAGAAATGTTCTTCGGTGTTATTATGGCCTTCAATATTACTATTCAGGAAGTCTTTTTCGCAGGGTCACTTGCCAGCACTCTGGAAGACATCCTCTTTAATTCCTATTTTAAAGAGTGGCAATAGAAGAAAGATTTCCAATTATAGGCCAATTGCTAAATTGGTTTGTATTCGTAAACTTTTCAAACTATTAATTCAATCCCAATTATCCGAAGTGGTGTGTAAAACCTTAATCTCTACTCGGCAGCATGCTTTTCTTCAAAGTATGTCCACGGCATCAAATTGTTTCTTTCACTGTGGGCGGATACATGGATGGTTGCCGTATAGGCTGACTGCATTTACACTGATTTTAGTAAGGCTTTTAATAAGCTGACTCATTCTAACATTGCTTTTACATCGCCTAAGTTGGGTTTCCCGCCCTCGTTCAATGTATGGATTAAGTCATATTTATATAATAGGACTCATAGAGTACGTTTTCGTGGCGCACTCTCTGATCATTTTGTAGTTCATTCTGGCGTTCCCCAGGGCAGCCATCTGGGTTCGTTGTTATTTATCTTAACTATTGATGATATTTCGTATTTGCTTCAAAGATGTTAAATTTTCATATATGCTGACGAGATCAAATCTAATACTGATTGTGAGATTTTGCAATCAGAGCTGCACATTTTCTATGGGTGGTGCTAGAACAATAATCTCTCGCAGCTTCCATACTTTGCGGGTACTGGTATAAAACGGGTGGAAGGGGTGAGGGACTTGGGAGTTTACCCCGATATTCAATTCAATTTCATCTCCCATATTAATAACGTCGTTGCTAGGGCAAACTCTATGCTGGAATTAATTCTTCGATGGTCCAAAGAATTTCCAAGCCCACAAATAAGACTCCATTTTTATACGTCCCTCCCTAGTTAGACCCCTGCTTGATTATGCTAGTCAGGTTTGCTCTCCGTTTTACGAATCTCACATTAAACGTATCGAATCCGTCCAGCGCAGATTTGTGGGATCGGATCTGCGTTTTTTGCCTTGGAACGACCCTCTTATTCTGGCACCTTAGTAGGAGAGCTTAGGGTTTCTGCAACTTGTTACACTGGAGAAGCGACGTTGGGTTGCTGATTTGATATATCTGCATCAGCCTCTGGAGGGAAAGTTAGACAACGCTGAACCGCAACGCAAAGAACTGTCATATTCCCTACGCAATCGCTCCCCTTTACGGATTGCTTTTTCGCGCACTAATTACGGCATGTTCGAGGCTATTAAGCGCATGTGTAGGTCTGCTAATGATATTAGAGACGTTTTTAATTCTAATGTGGACAAAGTGACACTTAAAAGGAGTATATATATAACTTGTAATTTATCCTGTTGTTCGCACTTGTTTTTGTTTTGCATCTTGTTTTGTTGAGCCTCCTTCTGAGATAAATAAGTTCTTGGCATCGGTCATCTGTATTAGATGGGAAGCTTTTTAACTTAATGTCACAAAATTTAACTTAACGCACTCGGAAATCTTTTTTACGCACAAATGTAAATAAATTGACATTTCGAAATATATTTGTTTGTAAATTAACGCATTTGCTTAACAGAAGCATGATTTTTATTTATTGCGTTTCAGGATCCGCGATTGGATCCGTAGAACGTGAGGTTAATATGCACCTAGGCATCCTTGGTCCGGATCACCAGTATAACATGTCAGCAAAACAGAAACAATTTTAATATATTCAGAAACCTTAATAATACAAATTTTTTTTGCAATCTCTATACATATATAAGCCAACTTTCTACAGAAGTCAAGGTCCTTAATAGGAACCAAGTGAATCGACGAAATATTTCCTAAAAAAATCCTTGACGAACTATGGTGCATGCATTAGCAATACATTTTCCTGTTACAATCGCAGTCGAATTATTAGGCGAAAAGTATTCTTAGTTTACCAAAATTCCAGCGCAAATAATTTTTAGTGATATTTCCTTGCTATCCAATAAATCAGGACAAACGAGTGCTGTACGAAGTTGTTTGAGCGAAACCTTTTTCACCTCCAATTCCTTTCAACCTAAAAGTCTGAATTACCTGCTCTATTACTGACAAAACAACTATTATACCTAAGCAGGCATTTTACTTGGATAAAGCCGAAATGTGAGGCATGGAAGAGCCCGTAAGTTTCGTGTACATAGGCCATAACAATTACAAAATCCTCTCGGCGGACCCTGCACCCTCTGTAAGCACACCATTCCCCTCACGTTTAAGGAAGTATTGCAGTAATGTGAACCTTAGCAGTGATTCCTGTTTATCTGCAAACCATTAGATCGATATTAATGCGCTATTATTTCCAGTCATGGGTCTGTACACGCCTTATGTCTCTCCATAGGCGGCATAATCCTGCCAGATGAATGGCTGGAGGCGACTCCTTTTCGGGCGCAATTTCTTGGGTTAAGGATTTCAAGCCTTCTAAAGAGTAAATTTGTCGCAAACTGCGAAAACTGATGACTAAACTTTGACAATTTTTCCTTTAGAATTGGTTTTTGCGTGAATGAAGCCTTGGTAGGCCTAGAAATCTTTTGCCGCACCTTAAATCTATGCTTACTTGGCGATTTAACAGATCGCCCACGCCTCTTCTGCCTGCTTCCTCCACCACAAGTAAAGAAAGAATCGAACCCCTTTCGAATGATACAACAATGGCAAGTGAATTTTTAATTTGCAATCGATTCTATTCAATGGCTCGTACTTAAGCCGGAGAAGTCCTGAACCACTTCGGAAATCAGATAGGAGCTAGTAACTCTTGTACGGAAAGTCTACAGCCGCAAGTGTAAGGTATACAAAGCACAATGAAATTTAATTTCATTGGTAAATACTGAGAAACTGTTAAATTATTTCTGAGAGTTTCATAATTCCAGACGCAAATGTTCTGGATAAAGTTGATCGTGTGTGCTCCTTCTGCCCGACCGGGCTACAGAAGTACACGTATAGGGTTGAGGGTCAGTCTGCCTCATCCTGGCTATTTCGGAATTCATCCAGCAATATGTCGAACATAATTTTAAGTCTATAATTGAAATTTGTAGAAGTAAACATTTTCTTAATGATATCGAATCCATTATTCATCAATTCCCTTTTGAATGTACTATCAAGCAGAAAACGTACTTGCTGGCGCTTTATTCTGACTACCGGAAGGGGGCCTGCTGGGGCCAGAAGGATCACTCTGTAACCATTGTCGAGGGAATAAGTTTCTCCCATTCAAAGATGAATGCTCCAGAAAAACATTACCATACACCCCACCGTTAGAGTGACCTTTCGGAATGGGGACGTGAATTGTTTTAGTTTGCATAAACTAACATCGGACGTACATCTGGAATGAGTAATCAATGCTTTGGCTAGTTGGAAAGCTGCTAGCGCTTCAAGTGACCTTTGGAGCTCAAGTAGTGTTTCGAGACTAAGGACTTTAGCAAAGTCAAAAGTTAAGAGAGCGAGAAAGTTTTCCGTCAGGAATAGGGGATTTGTATAATTAACATTACAATTGAATGCCACAGTTAAGTAAAGTGCAGCTTATTACTGTTTGGCAGCATGGGCTTTCTCACCTCACAAAACAGGTAACTGATGATGCTCAGACAAGGTATTTACAAAATCTACTTTATTTGTTGTATTTTAGCAACCCTAATTAAGAAGGAGCAAACAATTCTAATATGACGTTCATCACTTTACAAACGTAGCTTGCTTTGATGCTTTGATATGCTTCTAACAGATTGTAGTGACTACATACAACTTATGGCGGGAAAAGTGGGGGAAAGTTAATGAATTGTTTTTCTTTTTTCAATAAATACAATTTATTAATTTTAAAAATATAAGAGTATATAGAATTACAAAGTTTATGACGAGCTCGGATTTTGAAACTGTTTATTTTTTGAAAAATGATGAAGTCGTTGGTGGAGTATGTAATAACGTGTCGGCCTATCAATCCGGAGGTTCCAGGTTCGAATCCCACCGACGGCAACCCATGGTTGTTTTCTGCTGATAACATATTATGATAAAAAAGCCATGGCGGTTGCAGAGGAATTATCAGTCGTTCGGAATCCACTTTAAATTGTAGGTCCACTTTCAACCATTCTCTCGAATCCGATGAAGGTCTTCCCCCACCTCATGCCCCACGAGGGGTAATGGGTAAAAGAAATAGAGCAAAATGAAAACTGAACCTGTGTTTAGTCAATCAAAATTCGGCCGTTATTTATTTACTAGTTTATACCTACGATTTCGTCCGCACTAAGTACTCATATAGGACATCGATGGCCATGACGTGGCGCATTGGATGATTACAAAAACTGATGATTACAAAGCTCAAAAGTTTTATTGATGATAAATAATGTTTATTTACCAACCCCTAACCATGAACGTAAAATAGTATAACGTAAAATAATATAACAAGTGCTCGAGTTATATGCCGCATCTGAACTCGTCTGTCAAAAAATTGGCCCATGGTATGCAGAAGCACACATGGTATTGGGAATTTACCTGCCAAATTTAATGTTTGTAGGCTTTATATTTCCGAAAATTTCGTGATGAGTCAGTGTATCAATAAGTGGTATTTGACTATATACGCAACGCCAGCAGTACTTCTAATTATAATAATATTTTCTCTTTCATTACTTGTGAGTTAAATTTCAAGAACGCTGGAATAGGTTATTCCTTATTTCTACCCAAGAATCTAAATAAATTTTTTTATTATTTCGAAGTTCCCATATACAATCATTCTTTTCATACAAAAAAATCCTTTCCTAGCGGACGCCCAGCCGTATAAAGAACACCCCTGCCAAGTATTATTATAACAAGATTATCATTAGACGTGGGTCTAAGGACTTATATCACCCTTCTGTCACTTCTACCTAATTGATCCTAAACCACCCAATCAAACTTCAGTTCTTTGAATAGACCTAAAATTACGTTGGAATCTGCCTTAGCTATACCTAACGTTGATGAGAAAGCCTCATCGAGATGTCTAAGCCTGACTCGATCGAGGGCTTCGCAGTAATGTGTTTCACTGCACACTTCTCTTTCAAAGAGAAGCGGCAGGTGTCTTCGTCATCTAGCCCCATTTTGTTTAGGTGGTAGCCTAGGGGGCAATGACCAATAAGAAATCCTGTTATAAGCCTCAATCTCCTAAGTGAGAGCAGCGCTTGCGTTTTCAGTTTTGAGTAGGTTATTAACCTATTTGCTTGTCTCAACCCTGAACTGTTTGTCCAGTGCTTACATCTGTCCTCCCATAACCTAACACGCATTACCAGTATTTCCAAGAGTAGTTTTAATGTTTCCTCTCAGTCGTTGGTATAGTATCCATGAGTTGTCTGGAGGATGCTGAAGCAATTGGAGTGATCTTAGTTTAGAATTTTTTTGAGTAGTGTTGTTATAGATAAATCATCGAAAACTGAGAGGACCTTGTGTGAGGAGATACACAAGGTCCTCTCAGTTTTCTTCTTTGACCGCCTTAGTTCTTTGTTATTTTCTGTCAGTGCCTGCTTGTATTAATTTCAGGCACCTGAGCGCTTGGTTTTTTAAGCAGCTATCTTGTTTTAGCACTAAATCTGCTTTCTGTTCCACCATGATTTTTAAGTTTGCTTCCAGTTCCAACAAGGAATGGCACGTCTTTGGTAGTCTCTCTGTGTTTAACAAGATTACTATTTTCGTGGCTGTGATCAGGTTTTGTAGCTGGCTTGAGGCCACTTTTAGGTCCTCTTGGGATTCCAGCGGAGCATCATCGAGTTCTTGTATGTTAGTCCTAGTGTGTTCCCGATAGGTATCCCAATTCGACAGCTTAGCAATCTGTATCCCCTCCAGCTGTAGGGGAGGGGCCTCCGCATCAAATCTTATGTGTTTTAGTTCTGATAGAGAGAGCTAATCATACACGTGCCAGCTACGCATGTTGTCTGCAAATTTAGGCTGGCTAGCGTAAAACACCGGTAAAAATAATTGAGTTGGTATATTCACGCCCAAAACAAGTGCGTACTTTAACATTTTTAAAAGTATGTACGCGCCCGTTGCGAGCACGCATAGCGAATAAATTGGTCACGTTCCCACAACAGGCCCAACAATGGAAAAACACGACCGCCACACTCCGCACACCCCCACTGCAGCCTTAAAAATCTAAACATTCGCCCGCCAAAATATACTCTTCTGTTACTGCGCTCTGGCCACCTGATAAAAAGATTGTTCTCAATAGCCGATGACTCACAAGGTAGGGCATGACGAAAATAATGATAACAATTACTTGAAATTTTTTATCTTTTTATATATGTATTTTCCAGTTTCAGTTATAACCGTTATTAACCCAAGTAAAAATAAGACTCAACTGCGCAAACGTTTCCAGCTACTGCGGAGATAGTGTTTTTATTTCGATCTCGAATCAGTTAATCTGCAAAAATAATATTATTGTTTTCATTTGAAATTTTAGTCTAGAGAAAGTGTAAATGTACCGTGTTGGTCTCTGTAAGTGTACCATGCTTGGTTTGGACTATTTCGTGTGTCTTTTATTGATACGTGTCTGACTGATAACTTATACGAAGTCAATGCAAAGTTGTTACATATGTAAGGCAAAGCCAATAGAAATGAATGATTTAAAAACTGTTGAGAAAAAATTGCCGAGACTAGAAAGCTATAGTTATGGTTTATCAACTCTTCACTCGTGGATTTAATTCTTCGAATGTTGTCTACACGTAGGGTAGGTGGAGATAAGAAAAAAACATATTATTAAGAGTCTCAGGAAGGAACTAGGAATATTGTTGTATTGTATATTCCAGACCTGGAAACGAACTGACTTCGGTCACTCCAAAATCCTGGACAGAAGAACTGCCAGCAATATCGACTATACCTCGCCTAAGCCTTTCTTTCAAACTAAATTCGACTAAATTTTTTCCACTAGATCGGAATGGGAGGAAGGTCCTACCATATGGGTAGTATCAGGGATTTCACCAGTGTCAATCGAGTACTATGGAGCAAAAAGGAAGCAGGAAGCCATAGTCTCCACAGTCCTGTAAACATTTTGTTAAGGTTCGCTTTAACATTATCGCAGCGTCGAAACGCCAGAATGGCACTAAAATGAACCACGATATGCAAAAAAAAATTCACAAAATGTAAAAATTATTCTTTTCAAAATGCCAGCCCGCTGCAGGCACGAAATAGTTTAAACCAAGCACAGTACGCTCACACTTTTTCTAGACTAAAATTTAAAATTAAAACAATAAAATTATTTTCGTAGATTAACTCATTCGAGACCGACGTTTGAAATAATAAAACTATCTCCGCAGTAGCCGGCAACATTTGTGCAGTTGAGTCTTATTTTTACTCGGGTTAAAAAAGATTATAACTAAAACTGGAAAATATATAAGAATAAAAATAAAAATTTCAGGTAATTTTTATCATTATTATTGTCATAACCCACCTTGTGAGTCATCGCCTATTGAGAACAATTTTAATTTCATGATGCCGATGACCCTCACGGTAAACATCGTCTATACAGGTGAGTTTTTACAAACCCCACATGGTGAGTCACCAGTCTCAAGTGCGTCAAAGCCAGAACGCAGTAACAGAAGCGTACATTTTTTACGGGCGTATTTTTAAAATGTTGTGTCCGTATCGGAAGCATGCATACCCGTGTGGCGGCCGTATTTTAAAATGTTTGGGCCTATAGCGGGAGCGTGCATAAACTATTGGCAGCAGTTGTTCGCTATGTGTGCTCGCAACGGGCGCGTATATACTTTACGTCTGTACTTGTTTTGGGCGTGAATATACTAACTCAATTATTTTTAATACGGGCGGAATGAGAAAGAGTCACAGCGATCATTAGGAAGGTCATCGAGCGGTAAGTTACTAGACATGTTAAACAGGGCCTCGCTTGGATTATCTGAGGATAAGTTATTAACTGCAGTGAAAGAAGCATTAAGTTTCTCCGAATTGAGATGGCGGTAAGGTTTGTCCTTACCATAGACTCCGGCCTTCCGAAGATTACACCATAATATTTTAGACCCAAGGTTCAAACTAAGTTTAGCGAGTTTTGTTGCGAGTAATTGTATAGGGTAACCTAGCTTCTGCTGTTTTGAGGCATTTGTAGCACTGATATATGTAGGTACTCACGTTCGGATATTAGAACTTTAATTGTGTTGGAAGGTTTTCATTACAAACGGGTAGTATTTGATTGGTCTATCCCCTAATTTTTAAATGTTGTTTTTGTGTGATGTAAGCTTCGTTTATAACTACCTTATATAATGATCAAAAGATACAACAAGTTCATTGAGTTGTCTTCAGACGTTAATATTGTATGAACATACTAAAGGATGAAGCCTTCTTATTCCCCAAAGCAATTTCACCAATTTTCTTTCTTCATAAATTAAATTTTGGCAATTCAATATGTGAAGTACAAACAACTTGCAAGAACCGCAAAATCTTATTTATACACAACTTTCGATGAATCCGAATCATTTTTCTTATTTAAAAATGGTAACATTCCTTAACATTAACATCGTTGATGTTGCTTTAGCTAGACCCGGAGCAGTGCCACTCCCAAAACGAATAGTCTGCAGTTCCCTGATTAAAGCAGAAGACATTGTCAATTTGTTTTTCGTCCTTGAACGATCTGAGTCCTGAGTGCCGCTCTGAAGCATAATACAAGTATAAATTGCCATGGCTGGAACAATTTCCTTAATAAGTGACAAAAGGCATAAAATCCAGTGACATGGTCGGGTATAGCATGAGCTCGCGAAGCAATCCATCGTGAACCATGTGCAAAGCAATTCTAAATGATTGTGTTATGTGGAGTAGGACATAAATCTTGTAGCGAACTACGGCAGAATAGCATACCACAAGTTACTGAGATAGCAGTCTCCATCTATTCACATGCCATCGAGCGGCTTGGAGCTCTAGGGAGGCTGAGATGAGCTGACTTCTAATATTGCTGATGTAGACGCAACGACGATTGTTTGTTTTTTGTAAACACCACCAATCCCAGTACAGCCCTACAACCCGTCTTGAGATTCCTCGCCGGGGGCCATAAATATGTTTGTACAGCCCCCTAAATGTCATTTTGGCCCCATTTAGCTATTTTCCCGAAACAGCGTTTCACGAGGGTAAGCCTTCTCCTATGCGTGCACACTTAAGCCGAAACGATGGATATATATCGCTTGTATCTATAAGAGCGCTTACGATAAGAGTAACACAAAACTTGATCTGGTTTAGTTTTTGGATAATATAATCCTTTTGAATGGGCTCAGCATCGTCACACCACTTCATATTGACATCGACGGTCGAGGGCCTATTTCTATTTCCACTACCCGAATGAGGCTGGGGCGGTACAAACCTTCATGTGTGGCGATATCTTGTTTTTCTCGTATTTTACGCTTCTCTTGAAGCATTTACGAGGTACGATAGGAGCAAAAGAAAATAAACATATCTAGCTAACCACCCTGGGCAACAGCACTGGATGAGGGTGGATATCCCGAGAATCCTTCTTGATGATAGCACACAGCTAGCAACGGCTAAAAGAACGAAGGAGAAAATTTAAATTAGACTATAAAAACTTATGATATGTGAAGAAATATTATCAAATTTTCTGAATTGCTCTATTTATTTATTTATTTCTTCCATGTGCCAACAATTTTTCCTTGGGTCCTCCTCTGGTTCGGGATTATTTGTGCTTCTTTACTCTTTGCACACCCAAACATATCTCGCACGCACTTTCCTTAAAGATTAGAGGAGCTTAGCCAAATTCGGTTATTTAAGAGGCTATTCCCGGAGGGAAAGTATACTCTTCCGAGTTAATACAGAAACCACTTCGGAATTGCAGGAGGTGTATAATGTCGCTTATGGTGCCACTTAAATTGGATTTTTTAAAATATTGTCGCGGATTTATTACTTCGATCTCAATTCCTTTGCGATTATTTAAATGTTTGTCGTTATGAGAATGCTTACCTGAAAATTATTAAGATAAACATTAAAGAGGGTTCAAGTGCAAGAGTCGTATGTAATGTGAACCTGCGAGATGGTAATATTTTGAATCTAATCTACTTTGTGTTTTCAACAGAGGAAGGAAAAATACTTTTTTAGAGTTCTAAGTCAAATTTTTGTGTATCTTTCTGGCTATCTTCAATACTATAAATTTATGAGTTTCGTAATATACACGGCTATTCAATACGGAAAGTAACTAGTCAAATAACATTTAAGCCAGAAGCCTTTATCAACCGGTACCTCTGGCGCATCGCTAACATCCATTAGCAGGAGGTCATTACCAACGAAAACCTGCAGAGAGCCAAGACGGGATAAACACCAGTTTTTGCTAGCGAAAGTGGCAATGAGTAGGCCACACTCTAAGAAAAGAGCCAAACAACATCTCTTAACGGGCCCTAGATTGAAACCCGCAGGGAACGAAGGTAAGACGCCGAATTGGACGGCCATGTAATACCATGCAGAGGATCTGTACTACAGATTCTGTAGAGAAGGATCAACAAATCGTAACAACAATTGAAGGCGTTGGCGCAGAACCCGACCGGGTGAAGAATCGGTGTAGTAGAGGCTCTATACCTTACAAGGAGGAACCAGAGAGAGAGAGAGAGAGAGAGATAGAGAGATCTGTAAATCAGTGTGACAAAGTTGTCCAAATTCCTCTATTGTTAATTTTTTATTGTAGTTTGTTTATATGTTCTGTTAATTGTTTCGTGATCGTGATCGTGTGTGGAATATTGTGTTGATGTTTTTTCTTTCGATGCTTGTTATCACCAGAAGCGGAATTTTGTTGACTACTTGCACCGCAACGTGGCCTATCTCAATCAAGTCTTGCTGGGTAGCTGATTGAGGCTTCGCTGTGCTAGTAGTCCTATAGTTGGTAATCTATTGTTGAATATTATGAATTCCAATTTCATCTTTAACCTCACAATTTGAATTCGCCTCCTGCTTAAAGTGACTTTTATTGATTTGTGGACAACCAAAATTGTGAGATACAACACCTAATGAATTGCAAGATTGGCAATCTGACTACTATAACTGACATAAATTCGAATTCAAGTGCTTTACTTGAGAGATCGCATGATATTTTTTTGAAGACTTCCTTGGTGTCTTGTGGTTCGTCTTTGCCTGTTGTAGAGGATATCTGTCCGCTGATAAAGAAGGTTAAGTGTGTTGTAGGAGTCTCGTCTCCGAATACCTCCTAAAGCTCGGACCTACTTCATTCTATGAACCGCGACATCGACAATTTGAATTCATGCATGCTTACTGGATTATAAACTTCCTAGTGTCCAGTTTTTGTAGCACCTGGTAATCAGCGCCGCCGGAGACGTAGAACTCAGCGGAATCCTCCTGCCGATGACAAGATCCCGGTAGCCGCATCGTCGCCCGCTGCTTCGCCCTCGGCATCTCTGTCTTCTGCTGTTGCTAATTGATACACGGAACACTGATATTAGCCCGTCTGCAGATGCTGCTGGAGAAAGCAATTAGTCTGTTTCTACTACAGTTGCCGACGCATCCGCCCTAAGACCTACTGTTCTTCCGCGATGGATTTTCGTCTCAAGAATCCACTCCGGCACCACTGAGAGGGAAGTCTATCACATCTTCGTCACACTGCAGCGTATCTCAGGACGTTACAAATTTTATTCAACAGTGTGATTTCACAAGATACTTACCCTAAAAGATCCATTGTTCGTAAGTTCAACCCAAGGAACCCTTTAGACACCAACTAGAGTAATATGACTTCCCTTACTTATCAGCGCGACGTCCTTCTATTACGCTAACGTAACGTCTCCGCTCCTAGATGAATCGCTTCTTTGTTGGATCTTCCAGTTCCTGTTGTGACGTGGTGTGGTTGGCTCTGTTCTTCTTCTTTTGTTGAATGGTCCTGTCGGAAGCGGAGTGTTGTGTGCGGTCCTTTCTTTTATACGATATGGTCAAAGCCTAGGGGACACCCCTTTGATGCGTTAGCTTGGTTTTCGCCGAAGGGGAATTAGGGTAAGAGAAGGGAGGACACTTGAGTCTTGTTTTTTTCATTGCTGCGAGCTAGACAATAGCCCAGAGACGGAGTGGATTATTTTAATTTCTTAATAAAAGCTCATGGGGAGACCTGGTATCGAACCCGGGAGCCATGGCATGGTTGGTCGTCGTACCGATCAACGAATTTATCTAACTCCATATCAAGAACTCCATAGCAGCATTCCATGTGCTCTTGTGAAGATTTAAAGCTAGAATGACTTCGCGGTTTTTTGCGTCTTAAATTGACAAACAAGAATATTTTAGTGGCAGATGCTTACACTCCATCCGGGTCGAAACTGAGCACGTACGAAGTTTTGGCCTCTCAGATCGATACATTATCCGGAACTTTAGGATCGTGTGATGAACTCACTTTGAAACTTTATTCTGACTCGGGTCGTTTGCTTCCTTTACATACATCCACATCCAAGCAGCCTTCCTTCTTTGTTGGTACCATTTCTTATTCTGGATTGACGCAGTGGTGCGGTGTTTCGAACGGCACTGTGGTCACACGCTGTATGGTTCTGTTGGTCCCTGAATCGTCGCATTATTGTGTACTTTACTCCGTTTTCTAATGTTTCTGTTCAACAAGGAGTGATACGGATTTTCGTACTTATTCTACTCTACGAGATCAATTTATTTCTGACCATGAGCTCTCTAATATTTGTTCAGTTGACCTCCAGAAGGATGCTTTCCGTAATGAGCCAAGACACTTTTGAAAATGCGTGAACTAAAAACGATGCTTATCCCGCTTTACATTGGTTGGGTGATCACGACTGTGAAGTTTTAAATCCTACCTTAGATACCTTTTATAGGTGGTCTCTATAAACGGCCTCCATCGTAATATTAAGAAGTATACGAAAATGCTTTGTTTTAAATAGACTTGCCAAACCTAAAGATCTAGTAGTGTGACTAAATTGTTGCTTCATCTTTGAAGATCATATCGACGCGGTAGTGAACAAGGCCAATTCGACAACGATGACAATGGAGCGCCTACGCAGTGCGTATGGAAGTGGAGAAGGTACAAGGTCTACGCAACGAAAAGAGAGAGAACAGAATATGGGGCAATTATTGTCAAGACCTTGACTTCGTTAAACTTACTTATGTATGTCCATATCTCTTACGATTAATTCTAGTACTTACTGTTTACTTCTATAATTCAATTGCTTACGACTAACGATTCTTCTGCTTACTTTTAAGTACTTAACACTAGCCACTACGTCCCTTTGACTTTTCCGCTCAAGGCGCATACTTGGCCCAAGCAGTGAACTGCCCTTAAACTGCTTAAGGCTATAACCTATTCCAACTCTGAGTGGCTCCTAAGCCCCTAAATGCCCTTACTTTGCTTCAACAGCTGGTTCTAGCTGCCTGGTTAAGCTTACTAACTTAAGGACATGAGCTTTTTTAACCCGGAGCAGTCCCTAAGCATTCAACTGCCCTTCTTTGCTCGAACAGTTGTCCTATAAAGCTGCTTAAGCCTAATAACTGAAGATATCACCTACTCTAATGCTGAGCCGTTCCTAAACATTTTACTGCCCGAACTTGGCCCGAACAGCTATCCCTGTCTGCTGGCTTATTAGCTATGTCCTTTTGACTTTTCCGCTCGACTCGCGTACTCCTCCCGAGAAGTGAACTGCCCTTAACCTTCTTATGACTAAAAGCTAAGCTACGGTGTATATGACTGGGAGTTGTACTACCGGACTATGCCTGACCCGTACGGCCTGGTGTTAGGAAAGTGGAAATAAGACGGTTGGAAAGGGATTGGAACAAGGAGGGCCCATCCACTAGCACTGTTACCTTATTCGAAAAGACTTCAACTTTTAAGTCTCGATTTCTTGGAAATTAGATGACACAACTCCAAAATTGTGTTTCCGTGTCGCTCTTTGAGAAACTCTGATTTCTTAAAAATTCCATACCATCGTAATACTTAGGTATGGCTTTCAAATATTAATATTAAAGTAATAAGTCGTCGGTACAGTGAGTGAGTCGACCTACCAATCCGGAAGTTTCAAGTGCGAATCCCACCGACGGCGACCTATGGTTCTTTTCTGCTGACAACAAATTACGATGAAAAGGCCATAGAGGTTGCAGAGAAAATGTCAGCGGTTCGGAACCCACTTTAAATTGTAGATCCACTTGCAACCGTTGTGTCGAATCGGGTTAAGTTTTTTTCCCGCCCCATGCTTTCAAGGGATTGCAGGAACTAAAGAGAGATATCACGTGTTTATGTTAAAACTAGTCTTCTATTTTATAGCAGCCTTGACAGATGTGTTTCAATTAATAAATCTCTCGTCGTTGGCACTAGGTGGGAAAAGAACTTCACTCGATTTGTCGACAACGATTGCAACTGAACCTTAAATTTTTGTGAATTGCGAGCCGCCGGCTGTACTCTGTAGACCACAATAGCCTTTTAGCGTAAATAATCATGGGTCCCCAGTGGTGGGGCTTAAACCAACACGTTACGACGTAATCCACCAACGATTATACTAGCAGACAAACAAAAACAAGCTCACATAATAATGAATTCCTATCAGGAACATAAAAGATTCTGTAATCAAGTCAAGCTCAGCAATGTTGGTGTATTGCTGAAAATCATTTTTTGTCTTTTAAGATCAAATTACATTTCCTAATTGCGCCCTTCCCTTAAAATACTAAAAATTTTCAATCAAAATAGATTGAAAACGAACTAAATCAAGGTGAACTGAACGACTTGAAGCGAAAGAAAGTGGATGTGAATCTGAAAATTGTATACATTTGTCACTTTAGAGACGTGGTCTACTCCTCACGGTCTCCCAGGAGTGTTTCTCTAAAGGCATTTTTTTCCGAAAAGTCATCCTGCGAACCATTTTTCAATCTGCTCCGTTTCGCTTTTTTTTTATTCTGGTGAGAAACGACCCAATAAAGATTGCAATAAATTGTTTTCACCACCTAACATCATCGAATCGATTGACACGTTGATAGCGAAAGAAATGGAATCGTCATCTTCATATAAAGAACTCAATTTCGGATCAACTTCTTTCACTGTTTTTGCCGTCTCCCCATCAAGATTCGCATGATAACAATACCGCAGAGTACAATCAAGGGATTTCCATCAAAGTTATTTTTTACTATTACGGCTCTGCATCCCCAAACCTCACTACCAGCCCCATTCACAATCCCCGGGCGTTCGATACATGTGGCCTATACTAAATCAAAATCGTTCAAAACGATATGACGGACGATACTCTGCTATTCTTGAATCCCGTGCGAGTGGTAATCGAATAACAAGTGTATCGGGTGGCGGGAAGAAATCGGTAGAAAGAAGTAATCCATTTACGCTGCCGATCAAATTTCGGCCGTTACAGTTTCCCCCTTGCAAATTGATGTTTGGATTATCGTGGGGGTGTTCGGTGTTGTGAGCGAACGCACATGTGTATCCGGTTCCGAGAGGGTGCACGGCCGGCATAATGGACCCTGAAAGTGAATGCCGTTTTTATTTGTTGCTTTTGTTTGTTCGCCTGATCCCAGATAAGATTTCGTTTAAAGAACTCTGCAAACGTTCGTTCAGGGCAACCGGATTCTATTGAATGGGAATATGTCCAAGGTTAACACGTTCCTATTTGCTCGACTATTAGAAAATTGTTTGCAGAATTTAGTTTGAAAGCATAACTGACTGACTGACGTACGGATTTGCTTGCAGGTGGTGTTCGGTGAAATTCATAAAGAGCACTATGGTCATAAGTTTAGCAAACCATAAAGTACCTCTTAAGTTGTTCCATAAAACATTACAGTTAGGCGCAGAATTGTAAACAGGTCGTAAGATAAATTTGTTACATCCCAGGTCTAGACAGCCATTAAAAGCAGCCTCCATTGCGATTAGAAACTTTCTGTCGTTATTCCTTGCCGCATATAAACAGACCGAAATAACGTAAAAATGGAAATACAATGAAGCATTTCCACAAAGAACGAATAAAAGTCGACTGGTGAGCTGTCTATATTTTGCCCTTAATTGCCTACATGACCAACCTTGCTCGCTCCGCTTATCTCAGTCTCGGGCTCAGCTATCCTTCAGTCACGACTTAGGCCGAACAACATACTTCATCAGAAAGTATAAGAAGGCCACCGTTTTCCTTTATTTATGGGATCATCTTCCTGGAAATAATTTGTTTATGCCTCTATTGTGGCTGTTTGTGTAGTACTAACCAATGCCGTTTCTGCTGCTCTTGCTGCTACTGTTCCTGAATTTTATGTTGTGTTTTTATTTAATAAATTAAACGACGAAACGATTTGCCTCTATTTCTGGCGTTTGAATGGACTCACTTTTGGTGGGCAACTTCGTTATCCATAAAACACGTCTGGATTAGGGGGAAATATCCAAAGGAATCTTGTGATTTATTAAAATTGTCCAATGTTACATAATCCCGAGATATTTCATTTCGCCGAGCAGGAAAGTAGTCGCCAACAGTTTTGATTAGAAGAAATAATTTCCTGGACATGGGACATTAAGGAATGATTTAGTTTTGGCTGAATCAAATCTTAAGAATTGTGCTAACATTGGGTTACGGTTCACATATGAAGGATAGTTTACAACGTCAACGGCAAATTAAGTAAATGGTTGGGGATAATTTAAATGCTGGCAACGCATATTTTAGAATTCTCACTACTGATTTCCTGGCGAATTTTCCTCTTGGTCAAACAAGGAGCCAACAATAGCAAGTCTGCAAATGCTCAACCACAAGCCACCATTTGACATCACTGGATTTGTTTGGAACGTTTTCAAATTAAATGACTCAGTTCGTTCTCAGTTACCAAACTCAATCGGATTTCCTTAGGGAAAATTATTTCTATTCATTCCTTGGAGCCCATCCTTCCCTATTGGCAGCATTGCCGTCACCTACTTATGCACTACTATTTCTCCTTCGCCATGATCTTCTGGGTTAACCACCGACACTAACTCAGACCCTATCTCCTGCAGGGAATCCTTATCCGGTGAACGCTCTGCACTGAAATGTAGGGAAATGTGAAAATCCTTGAAACAGTCCCTCCCACCCTGACCTGGTTACTCAATTCATTGCATTTGGTAACCAAGCAAATTTTCCAGTTGGACACACACCGCAACTCTTCCGAATGGGACGACAGCCGTGGTCAGGGGATCAGGATGATCATCTGACAAACAAAAACTAAGCAGTCGGCTGTTTTACATACTCCACAGTGCCCGTTCACCTTCGATTCATTGTCCTTTTTTTTCCATTGAATCCTGGCTGCTTTTAGGAAACATTTTCTTTCTCTTTTTATGCATCCATAGTCGGAACATACCAGGTTGCATATCTGACTCGGGTGGCCGTGGGATAGGTTTCCTAAAAATTGACATTTTGGTTGATTTTTTGGTTTGGAGATTCGAAGCCAAAGGCCATATTCAACTGGTGATGTCAAGTGTTTCGGTCGTCTTCTGGGTACTCCGAAATGCGACACACCAATGCATTGTTTTGCTTGAAATTTTTGTCGGTTTTTGTTTATGCCTCAAGGGCTCTTTAAGTTTCATCTATTCCTGTAATTTAAGTAGTTCGTAACGGAGTTTTAATAGAGTTTTAAATTGAACTAATGCAATATTTAATACTAATGATTGTGCTACTATTAAGGGTTTTATTATTATTCCACTATTTCAGCGATTACAACTTGAAAAGCATACACTAATGTTATGGAAAGGAAAAAGTAGGTGTTTTTTTTTATAAAAAAAAATGGTGTGGAAGGCAACAAGTGTAATATATCTCGCGACAAAACTTTGGGATACCCACTAAAAATTAAAATAAATAACAATTCCAAAACAAGAATTTCTGAAACACTCAAGATCTTACGCTCAGACCTAATGGTAGTTTTGTGACTCGTTCCAATTTTCAGTACGACAATACTTTAGGACAGTTAAATATCAATACAGTTTTAAAACAAACAAAAAATATTTAATGATAAATTAATAATGTGTTTGTACACCCTTAGGTTACAGCAATAGTTATCAATCCGGGAGGGGATGGCGGGGGAGGGCTTAGGGTTAAGGTTTAAAAAGCTTTTTGATCAATTGTTAGACCATTTTATTCCATTTCGCTTTCATGGCAGTTTTAAAATCTCCAACGCAGGTAAATTGCCACCCACAAGAATAAATATCAAGTCATACCTTACCTCAGCAGTTCTTAATGATGGTCCTTATCGCCGAGCAATATGGCAACAGTAAGATGCTAATCTCCTTTGCGGCAGAATATTCTTTCATGGATTTTGCCGAGTAACTCTGCCGAAGCCATCGCAAGTCTATATTGTTGCCAATATAAGGAAGAAGATGACACTATTCTTCATCTTTTCTTCAGGAGCCGAGGAGACTCCCCCTTTTTTGAGGAACTAGCCGAACTAGAATCTGCTGATATGAGGGACCTAGATCGGTTCATTAGGATCTTCAACTTGTTTTAGATGCCTATGCTCTAACTGCAATGTGGTAGGCCAGCAGCAATTAAGGATTCCTTTCTTTGCGTTTGACGAAAAAGTGATGATATTTTGATTTTTCATCATATATCAATGAAAAACTCATATTTGCATGGTCCTTACACATGCAAATATTATTCCTCATATATGAACTTTGGTGGACTCCTTTATGCCTTAACGAGAAAAGTGAACTGTTTGAAACTTTTACTTTACGATTTTAAATTATGAAAGTGGATTAAGTTTGATTCAAAATTCAAACTCATTCAAATTGGTTTTATTCAAAAAAACACGACACTAGCAAGAAATAAATCTTAAAGTTAAGTGTAAAGAAAGAGTAACATAAGTTTAATTCATAAATAAATAATTCATAACTAAAATTATCATACAATAAATGAAAAATTAGACTAATTAAAATTAAATTAAATTAAAAAAAATTTGAATATTCAAAGTAAATTTTGAAAAAAGGTAAAACCACTTGTTTTACTTCCACATTATTGGAGTGGCAAACATTTTTGGGATGGTGATCGTTCAAAAATATGAACGCTAAAAATTTTTGATGGATGTTTCGACCTGAAAGTGTAAGCTGGTCATTTTTGCCAATCATTTTGGTCAATTTTTGCCACTCCGATAATGTGGAAGTAAAACAAGTGGTTTTACCTTTTTTCAAAATTAAATAACTTCCACCAAGAGTCTTTTGAAAGGAAACTTTCTGTTAATTCAAAGTAAAGAAAACAACTTGGCTTAAGTATAGCCTCTGAAATTTTATGATATGCAATCATAAGTTAAAGCTTTTTATGTGACTCGCAAGTATTCCAACAAATCATCGCGAAAACTGCGACTTCTGATACTCCTTCTTATCTGAAGCGGAAAAGTGGCAGGGATAGACTGGGCAAAATTAATTTGTCGTAAAGATAATCAAATTATAGCTCGGAAATTCAGATACGATTCCAGAAAACATTCTAGAATTTTATCAGAGTAAGGACTAACATGACTAAATCTTCTAAGGCCAAAAACATAACGCACCGCGGAGTTAAACGCCACATTGAGCTTCCGGGAGGAAATAGAGTCTAATTTGCAAAACACCTCATGTCATTAAAGGGATCAACAGTGATCTCACAAACATAGCACGGGTATCTAAAGGTGTAAACGCCGCAGAAACAGAGAGTTTACTGAGTGTCCGATATAATCAACTGATTGATGTGATCAGACCAGCTCAGAGTGTTGTTAAAGATCAATCCAAGGTTTCTCACCTTGTTGCTGTCTGAAATGACAACATTGTTAAGCACCACACGCGAGAAATATGATGTATCCAATTGGGTTCTATATATGTATAACAATAGCATCCGATTTATCCGATTCATCCGAAGTTCAGGGCATTATCTGTTGCCCATTTGGAAACATTTACGAGATCTTCATTTAACCTGCCAGAAGTGTAGAGCTGGATGTCACCTGCATACATGTGATAATGGGAATTCCGCAAAGTAAGAGGAAGATCGTTGATAAAAATTGCGAACAACAATGGTCCCAGAATCCCTATTTTTGGCAGTGTCTATTTACCACCTTGAAATTGCCGTGTAATTTCCGTGCACACGGAAAGTTAGCGGAAAGTACACGGAAGTACCCGTAAAGTACACGAAAGTACACAGAAGTACACGGAAAGTACACGGAAGTACCCGTAAAGTACACAGAAGTACACGGAAGTACTCGGAAAGTAGATTACACATTTCAGAACTAAAATATCTTGATGAAATTAATATACAAGACGAAATACGAGTTGGACATGGAGATGATTCAAAAACGTACAACACATTTTCGACGGTAATATGTAATAACTAATAATCGATATCTCAATATACAATTTATGAATTTTTACTGTCCGTGTACTTTCCGTGTACTTCCGTGTACTTCCGTGTACTTTCCGTGTACTTCCGTGTACTTTCCGTGTACTTTCCGTGTACTTTCGTGTTATTTCTGTGTAATTTTGTGTATTTCTGTGTACTTTACGTGTAATTACGTGTACTTTCCGTGTACACGGATATTACACGGCAATTTGAGGGTGATAACTAGTCACTGCCTTATTTTTTCACATTCCTGGCGTGCGGTGTTATACCTGCTCCGCGCGCGGTCGCACGACGCTATAAAATTTTCAGAGAATATTCTTAAGATGTTGAACTATCGATTCGTAGAATAAAAAAATTTTTGAAAAAATATCTATGTATTTCCCCCCTTAATTGAGCCACAAAACAGGAATAAATGGACAAATATTTATGTACCTTTGCTGCATAGTTTTAGGAGGTGAGTTTTTGCATCCTTTTAGATTTCCTGAAGGAAGACAGCATTTTTGCGAATTTCAATTTAATCTCCTTTCAAGCACATCTCACTACTTTTTTCACATTTATTTCTTTTAAAGCAATTAAAAATACGTCAGCGCATATTTTTGCGATTATCGGCGACTTGGATCGAAGCTAAATCAGGAAAGTGTGTCGCTGACAGAAGCAAGCATTCCTGGAATTTACGAAGTTGAAAACTTCTAAATTGCTTTTATCCCTCTCAGCTTGGTGAATTTAAATTCTTATCAGGAGATTACCTGAAAGTAGTACTTGAGTGTGATGCAGAGAGCTTTTAATGCTTATCCAACACCTTAAAGTCATTAATGCTGCTCCTTCCGTGCTGTTGATGCGCCCTACCTTAGTTCTTCTGCTGCGATTTACCATCTTCGTGGTCACAATCTCACTTTAGTTAAGACGAGGTCGTTATTACCAGGTTTGTGGTCGTATCTCCAAGTTACCCTCTAAATTTCCTTATTTAGTTAATCTCACCAAATAAACTTCGAAATCGGGCTTAGATTTGTGGGCTTCCACCAATGAATCCAAAAATTGCTTTGGTACGATTCTGAAACAAGAAATGAAAATAAGATGCGATTAAGCTCGGGAACCTCTAGCTGGACCTTATTTGTGTGAAGGACATATTTTATTTGCAAAATGTTTTTTCGTCCTTGCGAACGCTAATAATTTACGTATTCAGTGCTCCTGTCGTCGCATATTCCAAGGTGGTGCAACAGACTGCAAAAGACAAGATCCTCGGCGAACGAAAGATATTAAAAAGGACTGCTTGTTTGCAAACTGTCAGTCGAGATAAGATGAAGTCGTGCAACACCTTGCGGTGACAGGAGAAGAGAAATAAATTTATTGCGACGGTGTGGAGATATCACTTCCGACGTCCTGTTAAAACAGGAAATGGAAGGACGAGATTTTTTACTTTTTAGGTTGTCGCAGATATCACGAAGTTTTTATTGGAATATTTGATGATGACAGATTTTCCTGCGAAATTTGAATAGAACGAGCAAGATAAGGACGAAGTTTTGAAAAAACTCCTTACGAATTTGATGATTACTTTTCCTCGTATGATAAATTTAAATTGAAAATTTTACGAAATTGACTAAGTAAAACTTATGGGAAGTACCGCAGCACAGGACACTTTAGGGGTTTTAAGGTGAAAAGTAAAATAAATATTGGTCTATGTTTTTGTTTTTAAATTTAAAACGATCGGATATTGTATTTCGAGGAACAATTATATTAAAATTACAAGATGAAACCCAATTATGCTTACAGTTTTTAACGAATCCTTTAACTTTAAAATTGGACACAACTGAAAAAATGTGTGATGAGATACATCGGTTTAATGTATGAACAATTTTCGCTAAATACTTTTATCGCTGGTTAGTCGAGAATTCTTATGTATGTACATTTTTTTAATTGGTAGATTTTCACATAAATTACCTTAAATTTCTAGAACATTAACTATTAAAGTGAAACTAAAACCCGGTTATTACTGAAAGAGAAGATGTTGACATGGAAAGCTTAATATTTTTTTTAAGTAATCAGAATAGAAAATATATTTTTTAAGGTAAATAATGAACAGAAGTAGTCAAAGATGGTTTTCTTTTGGCACACCAGAATAATTATGAATCACTCTTATGGAAATCTTGAAGGAGGAGTTTTTATAAGTTAGTTTTACTAAAATTAGTAAATATGCATTCAACTTGAGAGCACAGAAGAACTCCCAGCTAACACTTGCAAATTAAAAATACCAAAAATAAGCAATCAATGGGGGTAGGCGAGTTAAATAACATTTGCATGACAACACTGCTGGTTTCGGTCTAAAATAGTTTACCGAAAAGAGTTGGTTTGGAATCCACTTTTATCTGTAGGTCCATTTGCATTTATTATGTGACTTTCAAACATTCTAAGCTCCTTTTTCCTTACGACAAAAATTAAAAGTGAACTCTCGATCAACATTAAGAAATCCTATTTTTTAGCATCAACGCAGAGCTGAGCAGAAAAGGAGCGAATAGGCTACACCATATATCCAGCCAATGACGATATGGTGTTGCTTTCTGTAAAAGCTTCACTCCATATATGTATTTTTTGTAAAAAAAATTAAAACAATATTTAAGTATTGGTAATAAAAATGAAAATGTTTAAAATATTTTAGTATTAGTCGTAGTTGATTGTTATTGGACCAACATTAAAATCCTGATGGTAAAAAGATGAAATTTCACATAATAAGGGCTCACAGAAATTGTAAGACATTGTTATGATGATAACCGCAAAGCAATGGTCCGAAAGCAATTTGCAGCGGAAATAGGGAAATTGAATGTTTTGTTCTTGCTTTTTACGCGCTAGACAATAGCCCAGAGAAGGAGTGGGTTTTTTATTTATTCCAAGAGATCGAATTCGATCAATCAATTGAGTGGCACCATCACCACGCCATGGTTCCAGGGTTCGAGACCAGTGAGTTCTTAATAATTAATTAAAAAATCCAATCCGTTTCTGGGCTGTTGTCTAGTTGACGGACATGTAAAGGCAAGATATCCAAGTTCCCTCACTACCCCTACCCTAAATTCCAAAAGTCATGCCAAAATTATCCCCTGGGCTTTGGCTGCATCAAAAAAAAAAATCCAAATTTAAAACCCATGGGCAGGCCGAGCCTCGAATCTGCATCCATAGCGTGTTGATCGTGCCAGTTATCCTTTGATCTAACTCCAATGTAGTTAACTTACAAAATATCACTGAGGTATTTCTTTTTGTTACCAATAGCCGTTATTTATTAAAAAAATGTTCGATCAGATCATTTAAACCATCCGGACTTGGGCCCATCACATTAAAGATAAAGACCCAATTGAAATATTTAGGTAGGATTTCTGAAGAAGATTTCGATAACGTTTTATGTCTGCAAAAAATCTAGGGAAGAAATGGGGAATTAGAAACATAGTGGATGTGTATGACAATAGTGAGACCATGGATGTGTATAACAATAGTGAGACCAGTTCTAACTACGGAATTTTATTTTGGTGGGGTGCTCTTGAAAGGAAATGTGAAGTTTGAAACACTACCTGCTTGGGCATCTCAGGGCTGGTATGTACAACGCCAACAGACAATGCTCCAACTTCCTCCAATGGACATCCATGGCAAAAGTATAGCTGACCATAATGACGTTAGCCTGAACGAATCCAAAAGTTCAGACTACGACCACAGCAGTATACAATCTGCAGGCGAGCGCTGACTACAATAAGCTCTCTACCTAGTAGAGAGGAGTGGCACGATTGTCGCTAGTTGCTAATGCCAGTTAAACCAATTTTTACGGGCGAGTCAAAAGTGAGAGAAGACCGGGGTTTTATCTAAACCCCTTAACACTACAAACTCGTATCGGCAGCCGGAGCACTGCATTTAACATCAGAACTCCGACCATATTGGAGTTGGCAGACGTAATTAAGTCGATGGATAAGGCCCCACGGATTCATAAAATACCAGTGAAACTACTAAAGTCGGTTCCTACTGTTGCGGCTGATATTCTTCTTCCTAGAATCCAGGAAACTTGTGAAACCGAGACTATCCCACTGAATGGAAAACAGGTGTTATTGTGAAGATTCCCAAAAAAAAGCGCCCTGAGAAGTTGCGAAAGTGGCAATGGATAAGCCACTCTCTAGATTGGAACCCGCATTAGACCCAAGAAGGACGTCGAATTGGAGGACCGCGCAACACATGGAGAAGATCCGTAGAGAAGAAAGTCATCGAGATCAACAAATCGTGGCAACAGTTAAGGGCGTTATGGCAGAACCGAACCGGCTGGAGATTCAGTGTAATGACGCCCATGCCCCACAAGGGGTTAAAGGACCCATCGAGAGAGAGAAAGATAGAGTCAGTAAGGGGGTGGGGTGACGACCGGAATCTCTATAATATCAGAGCGGCTATAGATGGTCCCTGCCTTTTTGACAGTCATGCCGTCCGCATGCGCATTCCTACCAATGACTTCAAACGCAGTGGCTTGGACGGGGAGGAAATTGAATACATTGAACTTTTACTTTGAAAATGCCCGTGTTTGGCCAGGAAAAGACTTGGACTTGAAGAGTTCGCCAACATCGAGCTATAGCACCTCAAGAGCAGCGGCTGGTTCAATTAATCACTGCATAGTGGCGCCAAATCGATTCAGGTGAGGTTCCTGTGAAATGGTACCACGAGTGACCCTACTACTAATATGAGGTCGACCGGTTACAATTCGGTGGCCACCAACAAACCTAACCTAACCCAACCTACTGTAAGGAAAGAACAGAATAGCAATACGTAGAAACTTTTACCAACATTGTAAGTTAAAAATTATTCTAAGCAATTTTATATAATTTATGAAGCTCATTAGGCTAGGTCTTCGACGAAAACACCAATTCTTAGAGCATGTACCCCCGTAAGACAGTGGACAGATAGGTTAAGTAGGTAATTAGTCTTCTTTTGATCATAGGTTCTCCACATGGTCTTCGCGATTCGACACGTTGTGGACTCTTCCCATTTTTTCCAAAGATCTAACAGCCAATCTTTGATAGATGTGGCAACACCGTGTATTGGCAGAAGTATTTGTTCCGCTTCCTGAGCTTCCATGGCAGCTCCTTTCTTAGCGAGAACGTCTGCTGCTTCATTTCCGGTGATACCGCTAGACCCGGTTACCCAGCAGAGTCGTACCCTTCTATTCGTGCTATTCGTGTGTAAAACTCTGTTGTTTTGACCTAAGAACTTTTAGCACCACTTGGCTGTTACTAATTGAACTCCCTGTTGCCAGCTGACCCAATTCTGCCGCCTTGCGTATAGCCACAACCTCGGCTTTAAAGGCTCTGCAGTCACTGGGGAGTCTGTATGAAGAGTCGATATTAAGCTCTTCAAGCTCGTTACGCTTTTAACAGCTTTTAAATTAAAGATAATTTAAAATATGCTATTTAACAGGGTGATAATTAGTTAGTGTCAGTAATTGACGGTGCAAGAACCAATGTATTTAAATATTCTTTTTACTGGAGCCACTTGAAATTGGTGGTAAATGTAAGGGTCAAAGTACCTTTTCAGTTCTTTTCAAAATTTGTCTTATTAACGTACCTTTTTTCATAAAGTGTGAACACATTGCAGAAAGTATTTTTTCGCACAAATTTCACGTTGCTAGTTTGCTCCAGTGAAAAATATCAAAAATAACCTGTAAATTTTATATTCATCATATAAGCTGCACACTGCCATGCAATTTTTTTTTTATTTTGATGAGGACTATAACCTCTTTCAGTACTGACATTTCGAAAGAAAACACCGTGTATAAGCAGCCTTGATATGCCAGATAGCTTAACGAATTTGAAATACAAAAAAAGCTGCATATTCCGATTCACATTTAATTCCACAAGTTAAATACGAAGATCCAGAGGAAATCTTATTTTTTATACGAAAAAGTAAAGAGAATAAATTACAAATTCTCCTTGTTCCAAAATACTTGTGAAGCTTGATAGTCAAAACATAAGACAATTCTAAAAAGTTTTGCCATTGAAGTAATGTTTCCAAGGTTCAATGGGAATCGGCTGATAGCGAAAGTTTAAATTACTCTGCTGGGGCTCATCAAAGTCAGAAAAAGTGCTTCGTCTGCAATGCCATCATAAGTGTAGTGCAGTGAAACTGGACTTAAAGATGTCTTCAGAATGAATTCTCTTTGAATGTGAAATAGTTCTTCATCTTGTTAAATACATAGCAGTTAGTTCGCTTGTGTATCGACATAAGGCTACAAACCCTACTTTATATGTTCCATGTTCCTCGAATTAGAAATTAATCTTAATTGCTCGTAAGGACTATTTGTGCTAGGCAAAGGTACTGCAACATACAACTAGCACCTTTCTTATGTTTTCCGTGTCCTTAATTGTTAGGAAATCATTTACGTGACTTAAGTGAGAAACATAAAATAAACTCGACCTGTTTATGGCGAAACACAAATATTTCCTTGCTGACGTTCCCCATAGCCAAATCCTTTCAAAGCCTCTCTATGCTTCCATATACCCACTTGAATTAAGGCGACGGAAGGGGGTTGTAATAGCATGTTCCCCGCTCCTCCGCTCCTCAACGCCTTTAATGCAGACGAAAGATTTGTGCGGTGAAAAAGTGAAATTTAATTAAACCATGTCAACTGATGTGGCAAAAAGTCATCAAATATGAGTTTTCTAGATGAGTGTGTCGGTGCCTAGAAGTTTTGCGTTTGTGTTGCGGATACAGAGCTAGGCACATCTGTAGATGTGGAAATGTACCCCAGGAATCAGGATCAGGCAACAGTTGTCTCCTTTGCGCCAAGAAATGGGACGATGATTTCTGAAATTCTCCGCCATAGTGTACCCATGTAGGAGTTTCATGTCAAAGAAGGAAAAAGTTTAACGGGACGTCATTTTCCACGTCTATATCACTCGCTTAGGAGTTCCCCACAAGGTGTGGGCGAAAAAAAGAGTGATGCTTACCTGTGCCGACAGCAGTGATAACGACTCAAGCTGTTGCGTTTTTATAGGAGAATAGAGAAATTGAGAGTGGATGAAGGCAATGTTTCCCGACGAGAATGACGGGTGTTTCCTTTCTTTGCCAATTAGGAGTGAATTGTGGTTGGAGGAAATTTACTCATTTTTGGATATATTTTGACAAGAAAGACTGTCACTTTCCGGAACCTTTTAAGAAAAGTGTTGAGAAAACCCCTAGCCACGCACTCGAAAATTTAACTTCTGGTCCTGCTTTTCTCAATGCTGATGAATCTTCTATTCACAACTGTGTCTGGCTTAACATGACTTCGCTATTCCTTTCCCCCCATCTATAATACTCAAGTCGCCTCGAGTTATCCTTTTATCTTTATTTTAGACTCGTCTCAAGTTGCACCCTTCTGCAGTAATTAATATTAAAAGGTTCATTAAAGGGATGTGAAGTCCTTTGTGTTTGTCAAAACGCTTCGCTCGCGAGCTTTTCAATGTCAGGATAAAGCTCCCCGTCAGATTTGAATAGGAGGCCTCCATAGCTCTATTCACTCGGGCTCTGGTAGCACAATAGCCTCACGGAGACAGAATGCGGCGGGCTACACGCAAAATGGAGGAAATTAAAACGCGAAACGGCGGATAATTTGCTGCAATGGTGGCGTAATTATCGCATTATCTCTGACAATTTTCTAACCAACTGGAAGAGTGGGCCTGTTTGTGTGCATTTGTGAATTTAATGCGACACTTTAAGGTGTAAAGGATTTTCAGACAGCAAACATTTTAACTCATTTTGATTTTTCTGGAAAATATATTCATTTTTTGAACCATAAATAATCGTTGATTAATAAAATATCGTTCCAAAAATCCGAAATAAAGGTATTGAAAACATTTTGTATAAATCAAATTAAATAACCTTAAAAATATGTGATATTTTCGGGAATGTCCAATCAACCATTGTCTCATAGAGGTAGTGCTGCAAGTTATTAAAGCGTTAAATCACGGGTTGATGTTTCATTTATAAAAAAACGGATACAAAACAGACTTTGTGAAACACTAGCATTAATATTAAGCGGGTAGTTAAGTAAATTGACAGTTTCCTCAGTTAGTGATTGGGAAACAGAATTTTTCAACTTTTTGTAGAGGGCTGAACGTCGCACTATATTGCTATACAGAGCCGGATTTAGACTTAATAAGCTATTTGAAATATGGGGCCCTTTATAATTGGAGATATTATATGTTAGTGCCAAATATGATTTTCGCATACCTAGAGGGTTAAACTGGAATACAATTAAGAAGTATATAAATAGTGAAATAATAAATCTTTAACTTAAATTCATTTTTATTCATAACCAATTTAAAAATGCAAACTCTGGTAAAAAGAAACAAGTTCTTTTCAAAAGGCACAATTTACAAAGGCTTATTATCTAATCTCTCGAAACATGTTATAAGGATTAAGGAATTATATTAAACTAAAATATTTTCTTTCTTGCCTTTGCCAGAGCAAAGTGACTCAAATGATAAACGCGTAGTTTGTCAATCTCTATGCACATGAGATTTAAGGAACATATGTAATTTATCTTGAGTCATTGTTGTTCTAAATTCATTTTTTATCCTCTTCAGCTGAGAAAAGGATCTTTCCCCACAGTAATTTGCAACCATTATACTAAGAAAGAACCTCAAAATTGCTTCTACATTAGGGAATGCTGATTGCACACAATCGTTAAATATTACCCTTTACAGATCCTGATGTGTCAGACTATCATGTTCCGCTGAACCATAAGCTTGACTATGTCTCACATACAGGGTGTTTTAGATCTGACGTGCCAAAATGAGTGGGGTGATATATCTCCAAAATTGTATGGCAGGGTGATTCATAAATTTCAGTTATTCATGGTATGCACATTACTCTTTTATTTTCATCTTTTGATCAGACAAACGCTAGAAAACTACTATTCCAATGACCTTTCCAAAAATTTCAACAATGTTGATCTAATTCCAAAAATTGTAGATACAGTCACTTTTAAATATGAAAACAAATGGTTTGCGATTACCTCAAATTAAGCATTTTCCCAAATTTTCTCCGAAATTCATGTAATTAGTACACCCCTATTTTATTTGCAGTGCAGGATTTACGTATAAGCTACACAAGCTATAGCTATTTACACTATTTATATATTAAAGATTTTAGAGATTTAACATGCTCGACCGACAGATTCGCTACAACTGCAGCATACTGTTTTTCTTATAAAGAAGCTGACTAATTAAACATTATAATATGGTAAAATTGTAATATTTTTTCTCAAATAAATAAGTGTTTTTGCCACCTATTTAGAAATAAATAAAGTTCTACGCAAAGGTCGGCTGGATTCGGCTCCGATTGAATCTAAGTATTTTCCACAAGCCTACGATTTTTTTATATACTTATATCAAGCGATAATTTGTAAATTACTAAGTGCTTAGATTTGAATTTAGGACTGAATGAAAAATTATTTTTTGTTGCCAAAGGTGAAGGCAATATATCCCCTCTTTAATATTGTATTGTTTTGGTGGTTAACCCCCCCCCCAGGAAATACTTTATTAGGAAAAATTTGACGAAATACTAAAAAATAACCTACAATGTATATGAAATTAGATAACCCCCCCCCTCCCCCCCCCCCCCCCCCCCAGGAGTAAATCCTGCACATGGGCCTGACGGCACATGCCTATTCTTCTCCCTGTCGAATCTGGTGTAAGGTGACGTCTCAATAGCTGCTCAAACTGGCATTGTGCATCATGTATCCAACTCTTGGAAAAGGGTTCAATTGTTTCACTTCAGAGAGGTCAGGCGATCTTTACGACACTAAAGATCGAAATTTCTAGGCTCTACACTTATGAATCTACTTGCAAACTGAAAACCGCGGGGGAGATATTTCCTTATGAGTTTTACAAGAGGGACCACTGGAAGTTAAAAGAATGCGGTATACAAGAGATTGTATATTAGGTAAGGTTAGAGTGGCTGCCTAAAAAAGGCACAGGCCAAGGAGGTCCATTGTAATACTATACCCTATTTAGCCAATATAAACCCCCAGAAAAGAAGAGGCTCAACCTATTACTATCTGTGCATCGAGGCAGTTCCCTGTCCCCAGTGGAATCTAGTTGTTAAGGAGTCAAAATAAATATTGGCCGGGACGGAAAGGGTTTAGCCTGAACACGTTCCCGGGAACCATTTGGAGCTTCTGATAAATCGAATTAGGTCCCTGACGCAGTGGAACCTAATTCGGTTTGCTCTTCAAAAAAGGGGGGCCCAAAAACCAATTTCGACGGTTGACTAGGGCCGGGTAGTTGCAGAGGAGGTGGAGTATGGTTTCCTCTTCCGCTTCGGCATGGAAATTCCTACAGAAGTCGTATAAAGGTGAGCCGAGTCTATCGGCCTTTAATAACGGCCATGGTAATGCTTATTAATTTGCTTCCGAGTAAGATCAGCTCTCTTGACCGTTTAGGGTCGGGTGATCAGGCAGATGTGTTCCTCCTGAAATCTCCAGTTTGTAAGTGGCTAGCGGCTTTCCCAGTTGGTGGCTAATGTCCGAGTCAGGACGAGTAGTGCCGATTCTCGCTTGATCGTCGGCTCTACAGTTACCCGGAATATTGCTATGTCTACGCATCCAGATGAGCCGTACTTTCAGATGCTCAGCTATGTCATTCAAAACTGAGCGACATGCTCCAACCGTTTTGGAGGTAGTAAATACTCCCGTGAGGGATTTAATAGCGATCTGAGTAGCTGTAAATCTACAGATGCTATCTGTTGGCAGTGTTAAATGTTTCAGACGGTTGCCTTCTACCTTTATAGCCATGATTTCCACCTGAAACACACTGCAGTAGTCAGGTAAGCGAAAAGAAATATCGAGGTCCGGATATTCCGAGAAGATACCTCCACCTACTCTGCCTTCCAGTTTGGAGCCGTCAGTGTAGAGATGCACTAATTCCCGCCATTGAGGTGGACCTTCCTCCCACTCTGATCTGGTGATTCGTCCCAAAGAAAGGCTTGGGCGAGATATAGTCAATGTTGCTCGCAGTTCTTCTGTCCAAAATTTTGGAGTGACCGAAGTCAGTTCGTTTCAAGGCCTGGATTGAGTTAAGCCTAATGGCAGCTGAGAATGCGGTTTCTTTACCAAAGAGATCTAACGGTAGAAGGTGGAGAATAGTGTTCAGGGCTTTAGAAGGTGTAGTTCTAAGGGCTCCTGTTATCAGCAGTGTTATCAGATCGTTATCCAGTGCTTTGTGATGGGTTGATATATCCAGTGCCGGCCACCAAACGATCACCCCATAAGTGAGTATAGGCCGTATGATACTTGTGTGGAGCCAATGCACAATGCGAGGCTCCATACCCCAGCTTTTTCCTATTGCCTTTTTACACGAGTAGAGTGCCACTGTAGCCTTCCGTACTTGTTCCTGGATGATAGGCTTCCAGATAAGCTTTCTATCTAGGACCGCACCTAGATATTTAACCTGATTACACAGTTTCAGCTTGACCCCGTTTAGTACTGGGAAATTCATAGGAGGAGCATTGCGTCTCCGAAAGAAGAGTATTAACTCTGTCTTGTCCGGGTTTATGCTCAGACCACACAGGAAATTGTAAGAAATGGCAGTTCGGTATTTTAATTCCATTGGTCAAATAAAAAAATCCTGATAATGTTCAATCAACTAGCCATGATAATGTCCAACAATCACCGACCAAAGGAATGTAACACAAAAGATGCGATTAGGAAAAAACAAGAAGGAAAACTGTAGCAAAATATGCAAAAAAATAAAGCACAAGTAAATAGAGAGGCTGGCTGTTAAAGAGTATGCACTTAATATGTTAATTAGGCACTTACAGCTAAAAACAATTAAAAGATATCACAAATTAGATCACTTTGACCTTATAATCAATTATCTGGTTTTAAATATGAACCACAGGTTAATTATTCCAGGAATAAAATTGTTGATCTCCGACCTCGGTTAAGAAATAAAATTGATTAAAGAACTGAACCCTGAAGTAAGCCGGCATACATATATTATGTAGCAATCAGTCCAAGGTTTACAAGATACTTTTTATCCACTTTAAGACATAAGGTTGCAGACCAAAGGTTTAAAATGTTGTTAGAATGGCAGTATACCAAACCCTACCTACTGTTTTTGAAATAAACAAAGCGTTGATTTCGACCTCTCCAAAGTTAGGAAGGAAATGATTTCATCGCTCCGTCAGATCCCTTATTAAGTCTCCGCAAACATGAAAACCGTATTGTCTCGCTTATTACATTTTACGAAACAAAATCCTACAAAATAAAAAATTTATTTAAATATGAAACAGCTCTAGATTTCAGTTTAACTCCACCTCAAAAAGTCAATTTTGTGGTGAAGTTTCAAAATTTAGGTTTAATGTCGTTTAAAAAATTGTGGTGGCAGTAAGATTGCTGTGCCGAAAGCAATATATATTTGAGAGGCTTATCTAATTTGCAGATTGTAAATCATATGTGTACCAAGTTTGTGTATATTACTCCAGGCATTTCAGAGTTCTACACATATTCAATATTCAGCAGGAATTGCTCTTTTGCTAATTAGCTTATACTTACCAACTCGTATTCCGGGACATTTTCTACGGTTGCATCTAGGTTTTCGATCTCAGCAATAGTTTTTATTGAAAATATGTTAATTTTGGTCTGCATTGGAAATATCTTTGATGAAATTTTTTCAAATATAAAATTTTGTTTGGCCAGGATTTCTTTTAAACTTTTTATTTCATTTGATTGTTCTCTTAACAGTACTAGGACTTCACTTAAATCTTTGTTTAAATGATCTAAACCGAAATAGTTCATAAATGTAATAAAACAGTTCGTAATTTCGAGGCACTACCTTCGTTTTCTTTACGGATAAAAAAAAAAACTGGTGTTGCTTCATAACTAACTGCTGCTTTGAACTTTTTGTTGGTGGGTTTCATATTGAATTTATTGTTGTGAGCAATATTGAGATAAGTACGAAACCATCATTTGAAGTTAAGAACATTGCTTTGCATACGATATTGGCCATTTAAATTTTTTTTTCGGACTGGTATCTTTTATGAAAGAAATACATAGAGCCATATAGGAATCATATGGCTCTTCGAAATATGGAGAAATATTAGAGAATTCTAATCCCACGATGCAATCTTCTCCATCGGTGTCTGATGTAAATCCCAAAATTTTAACAGGTGCTATAGGGGATGTATGTAGCAATAATTATCTGGTGGTAAATCGTTTAAGTAAAACATTTCACAGCTGTAGTTCCGATAAATTGGTTTTGATGTTACATTATGTTACTCTTGTATTTTGATAACTTTCTATTGTAAACATGCGCAGTATAAGTGCATCTGTTTTCTTCAATTATTCTGTTATTTAGTTCAAGATTTTTTTTTGGTAGCCAAAAATTTTCTACAAGAATTTCTTTTGGTTGCGAGAAGTTTACTACACTGGCAAATGTTTCAACGGAATCTGCTAAATTATGTACATTTAAAGCTGATTTTGTCTTCCCCATATAATATCGCGAAATTATGTACAAAAGTTTGCAGCATTTCTTTAACGGAAGCTAAATTATTTCTGCAATTTTTTGGGCAAGACACCAATCTATAAGCTCCGCACAATAACAAAAAGTGATGAAACATATCCTCATTTAGAACCTCCTTGAAGAGTAAAACACTAGTATATAAAACAATCTGCCGAAATTCGGTAGATTTCCATCTAGGATATTTGTTTAAACTTCGGGGCTTTCTAGTAAATTCTTTGGGAATGAAAGGACGAAATGAAATAAGTTTGTTGTCTAAAATTTGTTTCTAGTCTGCAGTTAATCGAATATGTGAAATTAGCAAAAAACTTTTTTTTTTCAAAACGACAACTCTTGAAGACGAACATTCTGCATTGTTTCTTGTTTTTTGCTAATGGCAAAGAAGCATTGTCGTGGTGAAAAAAAAGTTTTTTGCTAATTTAACAAATTCGATTTTTTAAGTTCAGTCGCTTATCATTTTAATATTTTAATTTCCTTAAGTTCGTAAACTAAATATTTTATATCTACATTAACTACTAATTTAGAAAACATGTCACTTTTTCTCTTTTTAGGGCTTAATAATTTTAAGCACAATTTTAATTTAAAGTCAATTTTTCGGTTCTAATTTTATTTCCTCGACTGTTGTTCTAATATACTTCGGTGTTCAAAAAACGATAAATTAATAATCAACCTTTCGTAGAATAAGGTACTAGAAAAAAAATTCTTCCTGAAAAGAATTGGGTTAAAATAATAATTAAATTTAATGACACTTTTTTAAAGAAATTTTCGACTGGACGAACTATTTGGGTGGGACCAAATAATAGGAACAGCGATTTGGAGAAGTATACAATTTTTATATAATTGGTTCTAATTTTGGTAATTAAGCTTGATGCCTTCATCATTTATAGATGTAATAGTCTAGGCAACTTGTCTACTATACTTTCTAACTGCAAAAAACTAGTATGGTATTTTAGGTGACCAGATTATTTCTACTGAAGATGACGCTTTTCTTTCTATTTACACAGTGATCCCCCGGATTCACTAGGGATCTTCCGTGTTGATTCCCCTCCATAAGAAAGGGAATAGGTCCGACGTCTCTAACTACCGACCGATCGCTAGCCTGAGCCACACCGCAAAAGTTTTTGAGTCTCTAGTTAGTGACGTTCTTCGATTTCATTGCAAGCCTTTCATGGGGTCCTTTCAGCATGGTTTCCTCAGGGGGAGGTCCACTACCACCAACCTCCTCGAATTCATTAATTATTCTTTACCAGCCGTCGAGGCGGGCAAACAGGTCGACTGTGTATTTACTGATTTCAGTAAGGCTTTCGATAGGATCGACCATGGTATCCTGGTCTATAAATTAAATCTTCTTGGGTTTCCTTCCTGTTTCATCAACTGGCTGTCCTCTTACCTGTCAGGTCGCACCCAGCGCGTCCAGTTTCGGGGAGTTCTCTCTGATCAAATCCTTGTCACTTCGGGGGTGCCACAGGGCAGTATCCTTGGCCCACTCCTCTTTATCCTATACGTTAACGATGTTTCGCTCCTCCTGACCCGCAGCAAGATCTTGTGCTATGCGGATGATGCTAAGATTTTTCGCATTGCCTCCCACGAAACAGACTGCAGTACCTTGCACTCTGACCTAGCTGTGTTTCACGACTGGTGTGTGCGTAATCGCCTTCCTTTGAATGCCGACAAGTGCACCGTTATGACCTTCTCCCGTAAGAGATGTCCTTTCCTCTTTGACTACACCGTCGATGGCGTTACCTTGGGCAGGGTTGATAAGATGAAGGACCTAGGTGTGGTCCTCAATTCTCGCCTCTCATTTGAGGATCATGTAGACTCGATCGTTGGTAGGGCCAATTCGATGTTGGGTTTCGTTAAAAGATGGTCTAAGGAACTCGATGATCCCTACTTAACTAAGCTTCTCTACTGTACCTTCGTCAGACCGGTCTTGGAATACGCTAGCCCCGTATGGGCTCCCTATTTCGCCGTTCACGTCAGCCGCATCGAAGCAGTACAGCGCAGATTCCTTAGGTTTGCTCTCCGTGGACTTCCCTGGATTGATCCCTGGTTACTTCCTTCCTATATTGATCGCCTGGGGCTGATTTCTCTTGATTCCCTTGAAAAGAGGCGTAACATCTCCAGACTATTATTTTTGTTTGATTTATTGCAGGGAACAATAAATTCACCTGATTTACTGGCGGCCGTCAACATCTCTATCCCGCAACGCTCCTTGAGGAATCGCAACTTCCTGTACATCTATAGTCATCGTACTCTGTATGGGATGCACGAGCCCATCACTTCGATGTCTCGCCTCTTCAACCAACACTTCGCCAGTTTCGACTTAAATCTCTCCAGGCTGCAGTTGAAGGGCCTGCTCAGACAGTGCCTTGGTTGACGTGGGGTTGCGGATGGTGTGAATTGCGGTCCTTGCTCGTTTTCATTGGCTTGTTTTTTTCGGCTCTAGTATGTAGTTTAGTTTATAAGTTTTTTACGCTGTAGTAATCTCTGTGATGAATCTGAATAAATGAAATGAAATGAAATGAAATGTAAAAGTTCACTGTAGTTAGTGAGAATTAGCAGAAGTTCCTGACATTAGTTAATAGCTCCCGAACAGCATTTCCAGGTTAAAATGTTTTCTGAACTTTTCTACTTGGAAATCTATTTAAGAAATTTTCAACTAAAACTTCGACACGCTAAGAATTTGATTGGAAAGGAACTTGATAAATAAAATTCGGTTAATTCTAAAACTAATTCATTTTGTTACGGAAATACTTAAATGACCAAAAACCTTTACCTTTAGATTTTTTTCGTAATTTTTGTAACAATTTTTCAGAAAATTTGAATTCTCGACAGACTCCATAATCAAATTTCAAATGTTTTTTTTCCTCCTAAATGTTCCTGGTTCAATCATCCTATTAGCTTTTAATTAGAGGGTACTGTCGAACCTTATATTTTTGAATGAAATACAAGTTCACTTTGCCCCATTTCATTAACAATTTGTTCGCTTCAATTAGTTAACTTCTTTTATTCTGTTCGAAATCTCAAATAAATCAAAATATCATTAAAAATTTGATAAAAGAACACAAACTTCGCATTAACAAGAGAAATATCCATGTTATCTGCATAATTCGCTCTCTTTTGGATAGATAACACCAGCCAAGCACCCCTTACTGTTTTTAATGGTCACTAATTTACAAAAATCCAATTAAGTCGGCAACACCCCGACGAATATTCCGCATTCCATCACGAGCCGTCTTAGTGCCACAAAAAGAAACTTGGAGGACAGGACTTGAGTAAAAATGCCTGGAAACAGGAGGTTGCCGCCCTACAAGATTAGAACATCAGTAGCAGTGGCACTGGAATTCGTCCTCCTCGTAATCCCTCAGTCCAAGGACTTGTTCGCGCTAAAAAAGCTCCATCCTAATTGCATTAAATTTAATTCCTGGACATTAAAAAATCTTTCACTTAGCTTAGATAAGGACAAGCAGATCCGGGGAGTACTCCTCTAGATGAAGACTGAAAAAATCAACCCTCCAGGGGAAGTGTGGTGTTTCTTCATCAGGGCACTTCGCAATTGTCTTAGTCGCTCTAATAATTGTTGCAGAATAGTCCGACACTCTCAACGAAATTTCTTAGAAAGAGGACGTGGTTTGGTGGTGGTGCGAGAACAGAAGAATAACCAGTAAACACCCCCGGGACGATCCATTTATAATTCCGTAACTGTTTGAACAAGAATATTACTAATTAAGCGCAATAATGAGTCCAATTTTTTGCCGCTTCCGATTTACGTCCGGAGATTTTCTTGCCTTTGTCCAACTTCAATCTTCGGCCCTTTTCGAAAATCTGTTTAGGTTTGAAAGGAAAGGCAAATTTAGATGCCTCCTGTTGCCTTCTCTGCCTCAGGAGTGGGGATGTAAATGTGATTTCGTAGAAGAAGAAAAAACTTTCTTCTGTTTTCCCTGGTGTAGTGGGGGAAATGAAAACGTAACGTAACTTGTATGGCGCGTAACTTGGAGTAATTACTCTATCGGGAACGAACACTGTTAGACACTCAACGAATGGAGTCCATTCAAAAAAAAAAAAAAAAGCAGTTCCTGAACGGATTGTAGTTCCACCGGTTTTTCAGCGTAATCTCTTCTGAAGGCGGACATCATTCTCTTTAATTGGACTAATTTAACATTTTTAATTTAAAGCAACTTCTTGCATAGCCAGCCAGCTCTACGACCCACCCGACCATGGGCTTAATTAAGATGCCGACTTAGATGGAAGATACTTAAGGATGATTTTGTATATTAAGTTCGGCCAATGTCGGGTCGTTATTTAAATTGAATAAAGGACTTACGCGGCTAGATAACGCCCCACCAGAAATTGCTTTTGATTAATGCACCACTGCCGTTGACAGAAATATGCTGTCATTGTGCAAATAGCACGTTTCTTTGGATGTATATACAAAAACCAGATTTCTGGTGATATTTATGAGCCATTTGAGTACTGCTCGCACAGATAATAGGGATTATCCCCCGGTCTGGTCCAGACAGCATATATCATGTCTAAAATAATTTCATTTATTTTGTTTAGGATTGGGAAACATCTTACTTCACTGTTTTATCCCCTTATGTTTTTATGTAGTTTTGGTTAATTTACTTTTGCAAATGTCCAAACTAGACAGTTCTAGAGTTTACAAACGTACAGCGTAATCTTACACCTCCGAGTTTTACAAATTGGACTTGAGTGTTAGATTTTGGAATGTATGAAATTGTCGAACAGTAGGAATAGCATTTGTTTCAAACTCCTGCACGTATCCGTGAATTCTTCATATCACACGAGTAAGTTTAGAAAAATGTATGAATAAATTTAGGAGTGAGTAAAAAGCACTATTCCTGACAAAAGTTTACCTACATTCTAATACATACTGACCATTTGTACACGTTTAAGCTTTTTATGCCTCTACGAAACTGAACACGACCAACACAGCTCATCAAATCTCTCAAGTCGAAAGGTAAGCTCGAAGAAATTCGATGCGGGCATTAACAGGTAGGTAGGTATACGTCAGCCATAGTCGTCCTACTTTGACTTATGTTTTCTTAGTCAGAACTTCTAAGAGCTATCCTTAAGGTTATTTTCGATTGCACGGAATTGGTCACCCTCTAAGAAATACTCACATCCTTACAAGCTAAGTGTAGGGTTATGTTTGGTTTTTGTAGATTGATACCTGGGATTACCCCAAAGCGTTTGAATGTATAGCGATAGGCTGTTTTGATGGCTGGATGGGGTAGAGCAAAGAATCCGTTGTATCTATTTCACTATAAACAGGGTTATTCATGTCAGTCGGGATTTACTGATGATGTTACGGGCTATCTTTACTTTTCACGTGTATTCTGTGGGAACTTCTTAACCTGTTGGGCCAGTCAAGCGCAGTCTTATTCTACGAATTAGTTGGGCTTCCTTAGGTGTTTACAAGGGCTTTTGTTGAGTCCTTTTCACTTTGTACCTTTACGTGCTGCTTTTCGTTTGATTTATATAAACTTTTGTCAGATTTATTACGAAAGTAAATAGAAAAGACCAATTATGTACAAATCGCAAAAAGAACTACTTCACATACAAACGATGTTTCAGATTTTATTTACAAAATCATAGCCGCAATCATGCTGAGTTAATTAATTTAATTTATTACTACGTACTATCATACTAAATATGTATGTTGATACTAAGTTGGGGTTTATAAATATTAGATTAATAACAAATAGAGCAAATCTGTTCGTCATGGCAGAAAAAGTTAAATTCTTGCGATTTCATTTTAAAAGCCTTTACAAATTGCAATTATTGAGCCAACTAAAACACAAATTAATTATTTACAAAACATTGCACTAATTTTCCGCGTTTCAATTTTCATTTAATATCTGAAATTGTTGACTTAGATTTTTCAATTAAACGAATAAACTGGCTAACAAAATTGCTATTCTCTGTACACATTGAGAATAGCAATTTTGTTAGCCATGAATTTTAAAGTAGATTATGAAACTCAGCAAAATATTTTGCCATAAAATGTAGATATTGATAAATATTAGAGCAGTGTGCCTTTTTTTGATACAGAATATGTAGACCATATACCTATGTGTAGAGCTGCAGAATTTTCTACAAATAAGAAAGAGTTATTTAAAAGCATAATACTGGCAGTAGTAGTAGTACCACATTATAACCATAATTATAATAATATTAAGTTATTAACGTCGGAGTTGTAAATCTTGTTAACGTACTTATATACAATAGGATGACTAAAAAAGTATATAAATAGTATGAATTGAAATATAAAAAATTAGTTCTACGGAACCACCTACAATCTTAATTAAAAAAATACTATTAAAAATTAAAATAAGAGAAATAAATTAACGCAACTGAATAAATCTTATAAAAATAATGTTTATGCTTGTAAATCACTAGATTATTTAATTAGTTAAAAAAAATACCGCTGGCTTATTTCTAGGACGAGAGACCTATTTACGAATCACCTGAACAAAGTACAGGAACAAGAGGTTGAAAAACATTGGCCTACCGCAAAAACTATAACTTCAAATTTCAAAGGTACCAAAAAAACCTACCTAAACATTTCAGCTCGGTCATAAGGAGAAATGATTTTCATATATTTATATAGATAGAATATCGTTGTGATACCGTAAGATGGGGTGAATGTGGCAGCTGGGGTGAATCTGGCAATTTGTAGGGGAAAATATCCAGTTAATTTTTAAATAATTTATAATTTTTTTTTTTTTTAGCAAAGACCAAAACCATTAAAATGGTGGCTGGAGAATGGACGGACGAGTTAAAGCCTTCTAGGATACGGTGATCTCCATCTGGATATTCTCAAGTGTTAGTTACACCTCCAAGTGGTAGCAACCGGGCAATGCATCCTAGAATGTAGAAAAGTAACTACTCCAGGAGGAGATAACCTCTTGAAAAATCCTCCTTACTCCAAGGGAGTCTGCAGTGTTGTCGTCCCCTCTGCAGGACCCAGGGGTAATTAGGTCGCGAATGGCTTTTCCTCGGGCGCTTCTGTGGGAGTGGGGGTGGATTGTATGGTAGACCCCAACAGGTTGGCTATACCCACGGTACCCACAACACAACAGTAGCAACTTTGGGAAAATTACCTTTCGAAGGTTCTGTGTCGGCTATGGAGGCTGGCTCCCACGTGCCGGCTGAAACGGCTGTAGCAGTCCTGGAAGAGGGTGCCATTGGCAAAATAATTACTAGCACTTCCTCAGACTCTAACGAGTTGGCTATCTCCGCGATACACACACCAGTAGAAAATGCAGATCTGCCTTCCGATGTGTTAGCTGCGGGCTATCCGGAGGGGTTTCTTTGTCCTGGCTCTGGACTAAAGATTTACGGCCTTGCTCTGGACTAATTTTTGTAATTAACGCATGGATAAAGAAGGAACACTGGAGACGGTGGGAAAACATGGATTTATGCAGATAGGCTAGGATTCTAGCAGTGACCCAGGAAACCGAGGTTAGTGGCGACAGTGAGAGTTGCCCCCACTAAGAGAGACTGGGAGGGGACGAAAAGGGATGTGGTCCATTTCGGCTAATCCCCAGAGAGATGTTTTTAGTTTTTAGTGAGGGCACAGGCCCTGTCTTTTGGAAGATTTTCACCTCTTCCGCTAAAAAAACCCCGTTAACCCCCGTTGGTAACCCTAAAAATACGTGAGGCTAAGCGAAGGTACTTTAGTAGACATCTTAATCCTGATCTTCCGCCTAAAAAATTTTGGAATAACTTGAAGCGTGTAGGCATACATGGTGATGATGTCTGTGGATGTGAGTTTGATTCTAACGAGCTGAACGCATATTTTTCTTCTATCTCTAATAGACCTGAACCGGTTAATAGTGCATATAATGATACTCTACTGGCTCCTGTTGACGGATTTGCTTTTCGATGTATTAATGATGTTGAGGCATTAATTGCCATAAGTTCAGTTAAATCGAATGCGGTGGGTCCTGACGATATTTCTCCTCGTTTCATAAAAATGCTTATACCAGTAGTGCTTCCGGTAATAACACATATCTTTAATACCATTCTCATAAGCTCTAACTTTCCGCAAGATTGGAAAAAGCTTATGTAATTGCGACTGCAAAAAACAACTCTCCGACAGATTTGTCTGATTTTCGCGCTATAAGTTTATTATGCTTCCTAGCTAAAGCAATGGCTTCTCAAATGCTTAATTATCTAGAGGAACGTGCACTGTTTTCATCGTTCCAATCGGGCTTTAGAGGTCATCACAGCTGTGAAACTGCTCTACTAAAAGTGAGTACTGATATTCGACAGGCGCTTGACAAAGACGATATGGGTATTCTTGTACTATTGGATTTTTCCAAAGCATTCGACAGTGTATGTCATAAAATCCTATTGTCGAAATTAGCATCCGAGTTTGGTTTCTCGTCGTCTGCTATCACCATGATAGGAAGCTTCTTGATGGGGCGCTTTCAGCAGGTTAGGCAGGGTAATCGAAACTCTGACTTGTTACAGCTCAGGAGTGGGGTTCCACAAGGCTCTATATTGGGCCCTTTACTGTTTAGCCTGTATGTGAATGACCTGCCTAGTGCAGTCCGGGATGTTAATATTCACATGTATGCTGATGATGTGCAGGTTTATCTAAACTGTCCCATCGGTCTGTCGGAAGATTGTTTTTACCGCTTGAATATGGACCTTGAGCGCATATGTGGGTGGGCTACTGCCAACAACTTATTACTAAATAATGATAAGTCGAGTTATATGATAATTCACAGGAGAGGGCTGGAATCTACAGATTTTCCTCCGGTCGTTTTGAACTCCTCTATTCTACCACATCTCATATCTGTTAGGAATCTTGGTGTGATGTTTAACTCTAATATGACATGCTGTGACCATGTGAAGAAAGTATTAAACAATATATACGGCGCTCTACGAAGACTGTGGCTTTTGGCATATCTCCTTCCTACTGCAGCTAGATTTAAAATTGTTAAGGCCTTGATCATACCGCTGTTTACTTACGGAAGTCTTGTCTTTCCGGCACTGGACCATCATTGTTCACGTAAATTAAATGTAGCGTTTAATAGCTGTATTCGTTTTGTTTATGGGCTGCGACGCTTTGACCATGTAAGCCCTTACCGCAACACAGTTTTGGGCTGTTCCCTCGAAACGTATTTATGCTTTAAAGCATAAGTATTTCTGCATAAGCTGATTTATACCCGTAAGCCTGAATATCTCTTGGAATACGTGCAATCTACACAATCCTCGAGGCATGTAATTATGATATTACCGCGCTTCGCAACTTTGACTGGCAGTCGTTCCTATTTTGTCCATGTAGTTCGAATTTGGAATTCTCTTCCCGTGGGGATTCAGCAGACATGGATGGCGGGTGCATTCAAGAAGAAGTTATTTGAATATTTAACAGAAGCTGACTGATCATAGCGAGAGTGTGTTTTCGGCAAAGGTAGGTCTGTAGGAGCAAAGTTTTTTTGATTTCATTCTAGTTTTGTTGAAAATTATCATGAGGGAGCAAATTGGTTTGGCATTTAAAGTATAGGTTTTAGCTGCGTACATTTTCTTAATTTTTTTTTTATATAAATAGTCTATATTTCAGTAGTTTCCAGTTGAATGTAAGTTGTATTGTACATTTATAAAAGATTGTTAATCTTGTTGTACAAACCATGAAATGAATAAATGAAATGAAATTGTATTCCTTGTTATAGTATTAGTTTTCATTAAAAAAGTTGCGAGTAGCTTAACTCATTGAAAAACTTCGAAACTTCATTTGTCAACTTTAAGGTACTATTAGCGAGTGAAGTTAGAAAATAGACCCTTTTTAAATGTTTTTTTTTAAGTGAAAATTTATTTTTAGAGCAACATTTTTCTACGTATGATAACTTAGGATTTTAGGGAAGTAAAAAAAAGAGCTCAAATCTGCGGAAATGATATAACTTCTCCAGTACGTCTGAAAAAAAAATCAAATGGAATTTTAATATAGACATATTTAGTCTATTTAGTTGTGCATCCCCCCACCAAAACCGAAAGTAAAGCGTTTTTTTTTGGAAAATGGCGTGTATTTGAAAAAAATAGTTTTAAAAACAGCCACATTTTCCCGGGCTTTTAAATCTCTAAACGGAGAAAAAAGAAAAAAAATCAGAGGAGTTACCTGTGAATATGTCTTGAAAACAAGGACGACCAGCAAAGAAACCTTCAAAATATGCTTTCAACTAAATCATAAATAAAAAAAAAATTTTTGGTCAGTTATTCATTTCGCCACATTGTTGAAAATGCTCAAAAAACACTATTTTTATAAGATAGAGTGTATTTTTTCAAATTTTTTTTAATGTTATCATTACAATTTGAAAAAATGCATAGACTGCAATTTTTTGCGCAGAAAACCAAAAAGAAATGTAAAAGTAACTTGCTTAAATCTCTCTTCGAACTTTGAAATCTTCCATATGCGCCCCATCTTACGGTAGGTAGTTATTTCGTTTTATAGCAAGAGCGAAAAATAACCAAGCCCCAGGTCCGGATAGGATAAGCTATGAATTCTTCAAAAATGCTCCTCTGTTATTTCTGGAAAGGTTAACAGAAGCTTATAATAAAATATATGACTCAGGTAATGTTCCCGAGAGCTTCGTAAATGGTATTATATTCCCGCTGCATAAAAAAGGTGACACAAGCAATGTTGAAAATTATCGTGGTATTGTATTTACGAAGGTTATTGCAAAAATTTTCACAGGGGTACTGCTCGAGCGAATCACTAAATATGAAAAAAATAACAAGCTACTGACAGAATTCCAAGCAGGATTTCGACCTGGCTACGGAACGACTGATAACATATTTAATCTACATACCATAGTCCACCTTTGTTGGGCAGAGGGAAAGAAAAAAGTTTACGCCTTCTTCGTTGACTTTAAGGCTGCTTTTGATTCCATTCCACGGGAAGCTCTCTTTTATAGACTTTGGAACATAGGCTTATCTCACAAGCTCATCGGTGTCATTAAACGCTTATATTTTAATACGAAAGTAGCAGTTTGGGATAGAATAAACATATCGGATGACTTTGAAGTAAACCAGGCTGTTAAACAGGGTTGTATGCTGAGTCCTATTTTGTTCGCTTTCTACATTAACGACTTACACGAAAGCCTTCAGGAAGGCATCAACATATATGATATTAACATAGGCACCCTTAAATATGCAGATGATATTGTGATACTAAGTGATACCCCTGAAAAACTACAAAGAATGATTCATAATCTCGAAAAATATTGCTCACTGTGGTCCCTGAAACTAAATCTTGCTAAGTCAAAAATTATGATATTCTCAAGGGGTGGTGGTCGGCGAAAGGAGTCAAAGCATTGGTCCTATCAAGAGGAAAATATAGACGTCGTAAACCAGTACAAATATCTAGGAATATTACTTACTCCAAAACTATCGTTTACAAAACACCTAGAAGAAAGATTGGCAGCAGCAAAGACCAGCATAAACGTTTCATGGAGTAATTTCATTAGTAAATCCGGGGTACTCACATCACAAAAATTCAGAATGATTGAAGCCGTTTCCAGATCTATTATGTGTTATGCTTCAGAAATCTGGGGTTACACAATGCAAGACAAGGCTGAACAACTTCAAAAATATTTTGTTAAAAAGATCTTTGGTCTCCCCCAGCACACACCTAATTACATGATACAAATCGAAACTGGCCTTCCACCTATGTTTTTTTTACATTTAAGACCCACTTCCGTTACTTGGTAAAAATATTTTCTATGAATGACGAAAGACTACCAAAGATGTTAGCCACAAAAGTTATGGCGCGCAAAATAATCTGGTGTGAAAATCTATTACTTTTAGCCGACAGAAATGGTGTTGATGTTACTACGGTAAATGCCAATTACTCAGAACGAATTTTGGAAAGGGAACAAGAGTTGAAAAATCCATAGAAAGGGCTAGGCAAGGGATAAGACATGGTTTGTATAGTGACCTAGACTACGATCTTAGTGAGAAGAGCTATTTTAAAGATGAATACTGCATCCAAAAAATTAGATATACATATATTTAAATGCAGGGGCGCACTGTTTTATTTGAACGGAGTTTCCTGGAATGTACAAGGTAGCTCTGAATGTTCTCTTTGTAATCTTCAAGAGGAGGAGAGTATCGTTGACTTCCTTTCAATTTGTCCAATTTTGGCAGAATTTCGAATAATATACTTAAAAAATAAAACTTTAACTAGGCAACAAACGTTGGATATTCTGAACGGGAAAGAAAGTAGTTGGCAAAATTTGTTTAGTTATCTAAAAGCTGCACTTAAATATAGGAAGTTTCTGGTAGACGAATCCAACTCTTGATTTAGTTTGTAATAAATATCACATAGCGGATTAGATAAGCAATGTCAATCTTTAAGAATAAGAGTTACCCAACTTCAGCAGACGACCTTAATTCATTGCTGTGGTTTATTAGTTGTTGCTTAGTAGTTAGATGAAATACATTTGTAATTATTGTTATTATTAATTTGATTCCCTTAACGAAAGTAGGTTTGTATCATTTGAATTTATAAATAAACATTATTATTATTATTAATGACTGGTCCCGCGGGACTCTAATCGGTTCGAAATTTTTGTGCGTTCGTTTAGAACATATTTGGATGAGTGCTCCCGGAGGACTAGAAAAGTGGCGAACGGCTCTACGGAGAGGGCGATTGCTTGGGAGCAGAGGTTCCCGAAGTAGGAACTTCGCCCGGTGCTGCATCTACCCTCTGGGAACAATCAGACAATCATGTTCTTGTTTAAGTTTCTTCACGGTTTCGGATATTTTTGTTTAGTGCTAGGATTAGTTTTGGAATTTTTTCAAAATTTTTGAGAACTTTTCTTAGAGCTGGCACTCGCTTGGAGGCATTTTAAAATTTCTTGTATTTTCTTTTTTACAGGTTTTTTACTATTTTTTTTTTTTGCCTTCAAGTTTTAGAGTCGTTTTTACGAAACATTTTTAGAGTTACGTAGCGTGTCATTTCATATGTTCTTTTTGATCGTTAACTATATCTTTTGTTTTGAATATTGTACATTTTTTAGGGTAGCTAGAGTTTTGTAGGATTTTTTGTTTATAATGATTGTGCCGAATAAAGTGCCATTATGTACATAAAAAAAATTATTATTTCGTTTTATTAATTTGCCCCGACTTCAAAATGTCGTGACAGACGTAAGATTAAGATTAAAGATTTAACGATAAATCCTTAAAGTGTCTAGAATAAGCCTCTAATACGATTTGATGAAGTTCGACAAAATGTAAAAGTTACAGCTGATTTAGTGCGAACGCGTACCGGTCGAAAATCATGCCTACGCGGTCGGGCTAAAGGCAGATGCACGCGCGCCATATTGTATATATTTAAACGGCCCCTTATTTACATATTTCGTCAAACAGCTGACCACTTACAGATAAACAAGGAAAACAAATTTTCAGAAAACTGAAATGAAAAAGATTAGATTACAGCTAAATGATACATTTAAAAGTGAGAAAGAAAGTAAAATAAAAAATTTTAATAACTCCAACCAAACGGATCCCTAATTTAAGATTTGGAGAATATTGGAAGTCAACTAAATCAACATGGTCATTAAACAGACCAGACAATGCGTTAATGGGCTCATGCAAGCCATAGTTTGTGCAGTGGTTAGGAATATGTAAAAAGCTACGAGCCCTCAAGAAGCGAGACAGAACCGACAAAACCAAAACATCCAATACTTTGGTGAAATTAACCACATCACACAGGCAGTCGAAAGAAAAGATGATTCCGGACCTCTTGCGGCTGATATCATGAGAATCCAAAGAAAGAAGCGTAATCCGGTCAGTATATGGAGATAGATGAAGAGGATCAGCCCAGGGAAGGCCACGGAGGCCGAACTTAACAAATCTACGCTGGACAGTCTCAATACGATCAATGTGAACCCTACTAGACTAGAATACTCCATGATTGGTCTGACAAAAGTGCAGTAGAGAAGCTTCGTCTTTTTACGAAGCCTTGAGACGCACTGGCCTTGCTTATAATAGCATCAACATGATCTTCGAATCAAAATTTGGGTTAACACAACTTCCAAGTCTTTCGTTTTGTTAATTCTAATAAATGAGCTACCGCCAATAGTAAATTTGAAGTGCAGAGGATTCCTTCTTCGTGAGAATGATATCTCGAATATTTAGAGGAACGATACTATCTTAAGTCAAAATTTAAAAGTGTACAATCATTATCATTTGAAAGAACACTCAAAATTGAGGACAACTCCAGAAATGATAGCTTATGAATGAGAATCTTATGATAAGTTCTATCAAAGGTCTTACTAAAGTCCATAAAAATGTAATCAAGCTCCTTCCAGGCGTCAATGGCAGATATACAGAAGTTGGAAAGCTCTAATAAGTTTATTGTTGAAGATTTACACTTCATAAAACCGTGCTGGAAGGAGCCCAGGATAAGTTGGAAGTATAGAACATAGCAAACCATGACCTCAAAAACTTACCCAATGCAGTATAAATTGGCAATGGGTCGATATTTAGAGTTATCGCATTTGTTGCCTTTCTTATGAAGGGGAATAATCGTAGACAGTTTCCAGGGTTTAGGAAACATACAACAACAAATAGACAATAAATTCACAAGGAATAGGAGCCAGATAAGTACTTCAATTTTTCCGAAAATGCACAGAAACGCCATCAGAACCGCACGAGAAACTATTAGCCAAGTTCGAGATGGGTTAAAGAGTTCGAATCGCTCCTCGAGGTACAAAACCTCTTCCAAGCCGTCTTCGTCAAGTTTTTTTTTTTAAGAGCTGCGCGTAAACTTGTTAATCCAAGGCTAAAATGCGCGAGAGTTTCCAGATTTGGAGATTGGAACAAAATTAGCAAAACAAACAGACACAACATCATAAAAGCATTCAGCAGCTTTCTCAACGTTGCACTCGTCCAGAATATTCAACCACACACACCACAGGCACAAAGCCATTCGTTAAGTATGCAGAGATCAGCTTTTTTAAAGTTATAACAGTAATTAATTACAATTAATTAACAGGATCAAAACAATAAACAAGATGTAATTCATAATATCTCTCTTTGTAGTTCCCGTTGCGCCTTGTCGATCATGGGGTGGGAGAAGAACTTCACCCGATTCGGGACAGTGATAACAAGTGGACCTTCAATTTGTGAATTCCATTTTTCTTTAATTCCCAATCGTAATTAGTTGGCAGCAGAAAACAACCATTGTTTGCCGGCGGCGGGATTCGAACCTAGAACCTTCGAGTTGGAAGGCCGACAAGTTTTCACTTATGCAAGGGACCGTTCAGGTATTACGTACCGCAGTTAGTGGGCAAGGGGGTCTTGTGAAACGTTACGGTGCGGTATAGGGGGCGGGGGAAGGGGGTCAAGCAACGCGTTACGTATCATTACGTTTCTGTTAAAATTAAAAGTCCTAACTCTAAAACTCGGGACTCACGGCTTATTTTACATGGTATATCTACACTGCACATATTTTTTTACATACGAAAAGAGTCGCGTTACTGAGTATAGAGCAGTTTATATATGGCAAAAAACCACAATAAGCCATGTATTAATAGTCCATAGTTTGGACTGTCAGAGTCCGACCATTGCGGTCAAGCAAAACTACCTAAACTACAAGCCATGAACTTACGAATTTCACCCACACACACTAGGGCCAAAGTGGGCTGAAATTTCGTTTAATTTACATTGCTTCTTATTCCCGTATTTTGCGTAACATAATTGACATTTAGGTAAAAATAATCATCTGAGTGTTACGGAACGTGTAAGTGGTAGGGGGGGGAGTAACTTTTGTAAGTATTACCCTTAGGGAGATGGTTTCCGAAACGCTTTTTTTTTAAATCAATTAAAAACAATAAAAATAACTTTAAAGGGATTTAATTATAAAGGGATTGAAATATAAAACGGGAATTCATAAGTTCGACCACATTTCATATCAATGCTGTACCAGCTGATCGACTTCAATATAATTGTTAAAACTTCCCCACTGCTTTTTATACAATAAGCAATATGAGTGGACATAATGGCTATGCAGTTAAAACAACTTAGCTCTTAGTACAACAAGAAGGACACAATCCTAATTTCAAGAAAGTTCTCCCTTAAAACGAACCTACGAGTATCACACAATTTAATAAAGCTAACTGCCTCGTATAAGGCAATCATCTGTGGTGCACTGAAAATTGAGGGAAAATGTTGCCTTGACAGAAGGATAATGCCCAATAATATTTGTGACGATATATTAGCTTTAATGAACAGATATAGGTTTCCTTCGAAATATCCTTGACCGAATGGAATGGAGACTATCATCACAGAAGGCACTACAATTTCTTTCCAATTCCACGTGAATGGGATGATTATAGAGGGAAGGCGTAGGCGGAAATAAAGGTGGCAACTGCTGTGCGATGATTTTATAAGCATTCTGACACTGACGTGGGACACCATAAAAATGACTTGAATGACCAGATATTTATTGCGTTCGAGGGTTGAAGACAATTTACAGTTTACAAAATAAATCTTTGGATAAGGGTGACTGAGTGTTTGAAGTGGAGACTTAAAAACATATACAGCTTCATAGAAGTTGAGGGTCACTTACCTACATTCTGCTGAGGATCATTTTGTTTTGATTTGTCAGCTGAACCCTTGTTTTAGGACTGGAACGGGTGAGGCATATATTCACTGACGGTCGTTAACACTTCCAATAAAAGAACGGTCGTAAAATTTCCGCTGATTTTTTATATTGCCTAGAACTTCGGCCAAAAGTAGCTACATAGTACCCGAAATGTGAGACCAACCCCCAGGAGAGCTCTAAGAAAACTTCGAAAACATAAAAACTAAAAATCGCATTTGGAACGACGAAACACAAGCTGGCATTCGGGTACATAAAATAACTCGCACAGCAGCCGACAAAAACAACCATCGATACTTGAAGTTCAGTAAGATGTTTAGGACACATTAATCACTCGAAAGCTCGCTCTATCATCATGAATCCATCTATCAGTTGTCACGAAGGACAATTGTCGCTGCAATAATCCATAGATCACGATAAATCCCCCGCCCTGGTGCAATAAATTCGCAAAACGCGAGCATAAATAAAAAATTGACGACTCATAAAAGCAAAGTGTTTACGAGAAATTGCGCCCGTTCAAGTATTTTTGCCGTCACGATTTTATGTTTGGAAAAACATAGAAATCATAGAAACTTTCGATGTTTTCCACTTCCTGAAAAATGTTCAACACCAAAACTTGTTCAGAAATTTTTATGGCACCCGCTCCTCGTGGCAGATCTAATGACGTGTGAGAAATTTCACCGCATCTTTGTAGACTGAAGAGGTGCTTCATGTAAATTGATGTTGTCATATGAGCTCTAAAAGAGTCATGCCATAAACACTCAATGATGATTACAGGTTATAAAAAATTTCACATGAATTCTGTGCCGTGCGCGAAACTTTCTCTCCGAAAGCATGGTGTTTCCTGAACGTTACGTTTATGACTCTACAAATTGAGATAATGCATCTGAATGCACGTGTAATTAATACCTCCGCTACAGCTCGTCCTTAAGAGCTCTTAAGGAGGAGCTTTTTATTGACAGAGGATGGAAGAACTTATTTGAACGTTATAGTAAGCTTTCTGCAAGGCAACGTGTTTCACAAGAAAGGCACCTATGTACTTAATTACAATTATTAAGTATCTTGCGAATTTTTTTTTTATCTTAAAGATGTGCAAGGTGGGGAGAAATGTAACACTGTCTGAAGGTTGATGTATCGTGCATAGACATTTTTGAAATTATCTCTATGTCACTTAGAGGAGTTACTTGCTTTGCATCATCACAAAAGCAGTTTTTTTTCATAAATAATCATTTTAGTGGTTAGTAAGACTTTTGGTAATTTAATTAATCTATTAATTTTTGCTAAATTTGTAAACAATTTATTGCATAAATTTATCCGAACAACAGATTTAAAAAAAAATGTATGATAATATATATCTCCGATACGTACGGCACACATCAACGAACACGGACAGCCACATCAACAAAGAAACCTAAGGTACAACCTCATATACCTAAATGTAGACTTTAAGGAGACTGAGTACTGTGCACGTAGACCCGAAGGGTCTATTGTACTTGCCTCAGAAAGAAAGGTTTTATTTTGTTTTTTGTTTTTAATACCATGTGACCAAAGCCTAGGGGACAACCCTTTGATGCCTTTGGATGGTTTTGGTCGCAAGGGGATTAGGGTAAGGGAACTGAGGAAACTTGAGTCTTGTTTTTTGCATTGCTGCGAGCTAGGGGGGACCTGGTCACCATGCCCATGGCATGGTGGTCGTGCCGCGCAACGAATTCATCTAACTCCGTCTCGATCTATTTTAATCTCCTAGCGTTTAATTCGTCTAGCTGAACTAAACTAACAAGAATAAATAGACGAAATAGATAGTGATAATCACTGCCCATAATGTCCAGTGATTTTGCCTATTGTTGTTTTTATTACTTTTGATTAACTATTCGCTTTTGGTTACATCTATTTCCGGTTGTATTCTCTTTTGGTTAGTTCTCTTATTTCTCAGAGAATAAAGGACGGAGCTACACAAGGTTTAGTTCAGGACCCATCATGGGTTTTATGAGCGAGATTTTCTGCTCGCTCATTACCATTCACTCCCCTGTGACCGGTAACTCAGCAGAGAATGATCGCGTTCTGAATATAGATTGCGTTCAATGTTTCATTACTAGCTTGGAAGTGAATAAGGCAGATGAGCTATTAGTCTTGCCTTACTGTTAGGAATTTATTTATTTACAATATTTCCTCAAAGTGCTGATTACTGCAAAAAAAATAAATAAGAACAATGTAATAAACTATATAAAATCAAAGATAATGAGAGAATATATATATATATATATACAGAAAATAAAAGTGCTAAAGTGTACAAAAGGTATATAAAAAGCAGAAAGTACAAAAATTGTAAAGTAAAAAGTGAAAATCAAAAAGTAACCTCAACAAAGCTGACTCCTCACTTGTTTTCGCGATAAATGAAAATCAATGCAATCCAAAGAGGAATTAAAAAATTGCGACATCGATGTGATAGACTCATTAAATTCATAATTAGCGCGATGAAAAGGTAACTGAAGAAAGTCGTGATTCGTATGGACCCCCGAATGCAGTCGAAAGCAAAAAGGATCCTTGCGTTACGTCGTCTCTTTTCAAGTGTATTCAAGTGCAGGAATTCAAGTCTATCAACATAAGGAGGCAATATATGGGAGTTACTTCAACAAAGGCCTCGAAGAGCGAACCTAACGAACCTCCGTTGAACAGCTTCGATGCGATTGATATGTGTCACATAGTGCGGTGACCAGACTGAAGAGGCATGTTCCAGAATAGGCCTGACAAAAGTGCAGTATAAAAGCTTTGTAATGTAAGGGTCATCAAATTGCTTTGACCAGCCCTTCACGAAACCAAGAGTCATATTAGCCTTGTTGACTATGGCATAAAAATGATCCTCGAAAGAAAATTGGGAATTGAGCCAGACATCTAGGTCCTTAGTCTTAGTAACTCTTGTTAAAGGACAACCTTCTACGGTAAAGTTAAATTGAAAGGGAGACCTTTTTCGTGAGAAAGACACTTTCCGATATTTAGGGGAAGATCACCATTTCTGAAAGGCGTCCAAGTCAGAATTTAAAGGTAGGCAATCGGCATTGTCAGACACAGTGCAAAATAACTTAGCGTCTTCGGCATAACAGAGAATATTTGAGTGCGACAGAATCGTAGATACGTCATTGATATAAATTATAAATAACAATGGCCCGAGGTTGGAGTCAGACAGAGCTCCACGAAAAGAAACCAGCTGAGTGCGTTCAGATAACTACGAGTGAATCCAATTCACTAAAACTTGTGGAAACCCGAGAAGGGAGAGTTTGATAATTAGAATTCTATGATTTATTCTATCGAAAGCCTTGCTGAAGTCAGTAAAAATACAGTCAACTTAATTACCATCTTCAATTGCAGAAATACAGAAGTTTGAAAATTCCAATAAATTGGTGGTAGTTGATTTACCCCTAATGAAGCCATGTTGAAACGGCTGCAACAACGGCTTGCAGTGGAAGTATAGAACATCGCAAATAAGTGCCTCAAAAATCTTGGATATAAAACAAAGATTAGCAATTGGTCTATAGTTCGAGATTTCACACTTATCACCTTTTTTGTGAAGGGGAATAATTAATGAGGTTTTCCAAGCTTTCGGAAAAACACCGCAACGAGTTGAGAGATTAAATAAATAACACAGAATAGGAGCAAGAACGGAACAACATCTTTTCACGAGTGAGGCGGGGATACCGTCAGGACCAATTGAAGAACTATCAGTGAAGGTAGAGATTTTCTTCAAAATCGTAACTTCGTCAAGTAAAAGGTCTTTAGATTCGAGTGAAGTCGGTGGAAACCTCGTCAAATGGGTAAAATCCTTAAAGCTAATATCACAGGTATCGTCCAAAAAGTCGGCAAAAGAGTTGCTATCGTCAAGGGCTCATTGCTTTCGCTGTCTCCGAAAAACGAAGAAGATGGATAGCCATCAGAATTGAGCTTCAAGTACACGAACTTCCAAAATCGCTTACGATCGACTCGTAAGGATGCTTTCATTCTGTTAATATAATTATTGTAAGAAAACACTAAGTCAGATAAAAACTGACTGCGTAAATTGGAATAAGTTAAATAGTCAGCGTCGCTCCTAGAGGAACAAAACCTCTTCCTGGCCTTACATTTAACATTTCTTAAATGTTTTAAGGAACTATCGAACCAAGGCTGGTTAAATAATAAGTTATTCGATTTAGAAATAGGGACACAGTAAGTAAAACAGATAGACATTAAATTATAAAAAGAACATACGGCCACATTAATGTCTCGTTCATTGAGGACGCTACTCAAATCACAAGCCAGTTGTTGATTACGGAGAAAATATAACAAACGTCATCTGGTACACAAGAAGCCATCATAACTGGAACAATGAAAAAAGCAATATGAAGCGCAGGGTGAAGACCCGATTCAGGAACAAGGGGCACCAAGCATCGTCTTACCAGTGTACTAGCAGGATCAGTAGAAAAAACGTGGTCGAGGAACCTTCCATGATCGTTAAATATGCTGCAAGTCTGTGTTTAACCTGAAGAAGCAAGGTCATCTATAAAATAAAAAGCAAACAGACTGGCAGACCGAAAAGAAGGAACCAAGCCATCATACGAGTGAGAGAGCTCCCAGCCAACATCAGGCAGGGTAAAGTCACCCAAAAGAAATAATTCGTCGGAAGTCATCAAGACGTGTGAGAGGTCTTCCAGACAGGAGGCACATCTTTCATAAACATTAGACGGAGAACCTGGAGGAATATAGGCGGTCGAAATAAACAAAGTTTTACCAGGCAGTCCAATAGCGATACATAAAACCTCCAATCCTTCGGAGTTCGGGATGTGAACCAGTTTGCACGGAACATCGCGACTCACAGCACAGAGAACACCGCCTCCAAAGGGCGCATCAAGCAAATCAGCGAAACGGTCACGGCGAAAAACAATGTACTCAGAGCTAAACAGGTCCGCATCTAAAATTTCCTGGGATGGACGATCTTCGATTCGATCTCGAGAAATCGATTTTTAAGCCTTCGATCTGCCGATTTGTGGATCGATTTTACGCGGAACCGATTCAGCTAGAATCGATTTATTTATTTTCGATTTCGATCTATTTAAGACGTGCCAAAAATTAAACAAATTCATTCGTGAATTTTTTTTTGCATTTTATCTTTTATTTGTGTTATAATCGGACAAATGTAAAAAAAATGTTAAATGAATGCGTTGGTGATCGCTATAATATTTTAAAGTTAGCTGTGTAGTTTAGTGACTACTGCATGGTTTTGTTATTGGTGGCTTGTTAAGTTTTATTTTGGTTTGGTGATTCCACAACGAGAAATAAATAAGTTATATAAAGAAAAATTTAAAATAACTGATGTTCAAATATGCGATTTTAAGTTTTATACAAATTGTTGTTTACTGCGAAGTCAATCCCAGTAAACAAAAATTACGTGGAATACACGATTCGACGTGGAATTGCTTTGAAAGTAAGTTGAATTTTGTATAATTTTACACTTTTCAAATAATATGGATTTATGTAGATATTTAAGCAGTGGTGAGTGGTATTAAAAAACCCTTTCGACAATAAATTAGAAATACGAAGAATTAATTTTGCGTCTTTAAAATCTTGCATAGTTTTTTATTAAAACAGTCTTATATGAAAAGTGTTTAAGTTTTTTCAATCATAATTACCACTTACTTGAATAGTAAATCAATATAAACTGAATCGATCTGTTCGATCTATGCATATCGATCTTTTTAAGGCGATTAATCGATCTACGAAATTGCAAAAAAATTACAGATCGATCCGTACTAGGGCTTCACGGACTTTTTCAGATCTCGGTCTTGGTCTCGTCAAGGTGAAGGCGATCGAGCTCTCGTCGCAATCTCGGCGAGATAAAGGCCAGCCTCGGTGCGATCTCGCTCTCGGCAGGATAAAAAAAGGGTATTTCGGTGGGACAACGGGGAGCGAGGACAAGTGATATATCTATGTATATAGGCATTTTCTTCATATTCTCATCGCCAAAATAAGGTAGCAAAGGCTCTTGTTTGCTATTGGGGATAAAGCGCAAATATCTGAAGAAGGAAATAATGTAGAAAGAAGCGATTGAGGAGAGCAGTGTATACGTATATGCCCCATAAATCACACAATTGACATTTTTCGGAGCGACATAAAAGCTGAAACAACTAAAAAAAATTGTCCACAATAAAATGATAAAAACTAATATCTCGTCCACTCTCGTCACCTCAATCTCGCTCTCGGTATCGCATTGTTACCAATGATATTGGTCTCGCTGCCGGTCTCGCTATCGTGTCGAGACCGATACCGGCAGCAAGAATTATCTCGAGTATCGTGAAGCTCTAATCCGTACTGAATCGATTTTCTCAGTTCGATCCCCAGGGGGATGCTTACTGTCGGAGAGAATCATCGCATTTATCCCGACTGTGTCATTTTTTTCAACTAGGAACTATTTTATAATGACGCATATCTCCGCTTGAAAGGGGGACACAAATTACCCAGCGCAAAAAGTTTTCAGCACATTACAGAGTTCTATCCCAAATAGAGCTCTAAGAAGTGGGGAGGTTCTTCAGAGTTTCTTCCTATTCTTCTCTGATGGGGAACATAACTCTAAAATATTTTGTAAGTAATTCTTAGAAATCATTTGAATCATTTTATCGATTCATCGAACCAAATCATCTCAACGCTTCGGCGTAAGTCTACCAGATTCTCCAAGTTAACGGACGACCACTGTTTGACTATATAATGGGCTACTGATTCTTCTTACTGAATGTACAAATTTTTAAGAGGAAAGCAAAGAGCCGCCTCCATTGATGCAGTAGAAGTGGTTCTTGTGGCACTATCTATCTATTATGGTAATCCCAAAAGTTAGGTTAGGTTATGGTGGCGGCCTAAAAAGATGCAGTGGCTTTACTGATTTTATTATCCAAGTGCGCCTTCTAGCTTAACTTCATGCCATCGGGCTTTCTTCTCTTTGTAAAGATGAACAGAGAAGTTTTATCTGTATTTATGGACAACCTTCTTTTTGTACATCATTTTTCAGTAACATTTAGAACTTTCAGTTGTAACTCACAAAATTTTTCGGTTTTTTTTTTTGAGTACAACACAGTCAAGTCGTCGGCATACCCAACAATGTAGAAAAATAGCTTAGTCAACTCTGTGTATAGATCGTCGTCAACCAAGCTCCACAGAAGTGGGAAGAACATTCCCTCCTGGGGAACGCCATGTCTAGCTTCAATATTTTACTTCTGCATTGCGAACTCCTTCTCATACATCCTTTTTCCAATAAAGTTTACTATAAAGGCTGATTCGGTTGACTTTCCTTTTTGATAATCATATTGTTTTACATGTAAAGGTACTTGCCGAACTAATAAATTTTTTTCTTGAGTTTTCAGAAAAAACTTGTTAGACTAATAGATTAAAGGATTTGTCTCCGTGATAGCTAAATTTGTCAGGTTTAGGAATAACCATCTAGCTTAGCCAAGCAAGCTTTCAATATATTTTCCAGAACCGGTAATGTGGCTGGATTACAATGGGATAATTAGAACAACTTCCTGGACTCTTATAAGGCGAGAAGGCGTTTATTGGCCAATTAATTCTCTGATTCTTCGATAGGAAGATATTTGTGAACGAAATTATTTTCTACCTCATTGGGTTCGTCATGTAAAGTGGATTTTCATCATATGTTTTACAATCGCTTGATCTTGTATGATGTACTCCTCATTTTATAGTTGCAACGACCAATGATTTTATGAATTCTTGTTCATTCGATGTTTGCACAGGAATTTTTTCAGGCCAGTAACTACCAATTTTTAATTCTTTAAAGTACTGTGTCTGAAGTGATGTGTGAAGAACCCACTCGGATTCAGTACGCAGATTTTTTGTTCAATTGAATTACTGCCGTAATCTTCTTTTGAGTTTTTCTAATATTTTGCTCCACCAGCAATCACCAGCAATGTCATCAAGCTGGCTAGGAATTTTTCTAGAAGAGACGTGGACACTGTGGACAATGGTAAGCTAGCTAACTAGTTTCAATCGATCGGGGCGACGCACACTGGTCCCAAATGAAATTTTTACTTTATACTTATTAAGGTCATCCCCACAGCGCCACCCTCTCCCAACGGAGAGACCAACGGTCCCATTATCTAGACATTTACCTTTAATTTTAATATTGAAAGTTTTTTTGATAATTACCAATTTTGCTAAAGCACTGAAGCTCGTCTGACCAATATCAAGGGTCGAAACGGAGGCTCACAAAAATCCTCAACCTAGTTATATAAGCTAAGCTATATATTATTGTTGATTGCCACCAATTGTGTAATGTATTGTGCACTAGAAATATAGTACTTATTTAACTGCCTTGCGCACCTGGACTGCACTGTCGTTCTATGTATTTATGGCTTCTACTCCACAAATGGATTTTTGAAGCTTGAAATATCTTCTACGACTGTAGATTGTCCAACTTCTTGGTACTATACAGAATAATGCGTGTCACTTTAAGGAAGTATTCCCAATCAACAAATAATAATGCCCTCAAAGGGGAGTTCCGCTCCAATTACCCCTCTGATAGCTTCAGTTGGCATCACATTCTGATCGCTTTACTATTTGTCAGCGAGTGTAATATACATATCCGCACAACATAATAAGGCATCCTTACGCAATACTCATTTGACAAGTCAGCACCATGATTCGGGAAATTTTCCTTGCTCTATTGTTGATGCTTTCAAAGTTATACAGCGACTTCATTGTTGCCATCACTCGCCAATTTCTCCTCAATTTCCTCTGACTTGTAGGCAGAGCCTGTAAAAAAGTGTAATTTTTCATGCACCCATCAGATATCCCGCTGTATCACCGTCGAACTGTTACATATGATGGGGAGTTATTGGTCTGAATACCACAAGTAAAATATGAGCTCGCATCTGTGCTCCATAAAGCAGTGCGAAATAAGGGGATGAGACCGACTCCCGCGACCTCATCCATTCAACGACCAGCTTATTCTATGTCAGTAAACTCATGAATAAATCAATGAATCCGAAGGGTTTCTTAGATTTTGATGGATCACTCCAGAAATTTATACCTTGAAAAGGATTCGTTTGTTTCGCTTCAGGTCGCTTATTAGGGAAGTAAGGGTTCCCGCCGTACATCTAAAATCCAAATTAAATTGGACGCGAATTTTCACGTCTGAGCAACTCTAATTATTTATCATTTGAGGAAATCTTTTTCACGTTTACAGGTGGCAACTCCAATTATCGGTGCGTAGGTTGTTTGAAATGTCAACGTAGGTTGTGTCACCAGTAGATTGCGCACAGGTACGGACTACGGATATTTAAATTGACAGTAAAAAGTGTATTTTACGAAACAGTCAAAGTAATTGTCTCCGCAAGAGAACAAAAAGGATTCACCTTTTCTTGTTTAGGATATCTATCTCATGATGAACAGACCTTCAAGGACTACGTGAATCCTCCCAAGTTCATAAAAACTTGTTTCACATTCAAGGAATGGAAGGCAATAATAGATACGAACGCATGTAAACAAAGCCCTGTTTAGGCAATTTATGGCTGTACCTTGTCTTGTAATTCGTCATTTATCTTTTCCAGCAATGGCCGCAGGCAGTGGCATCATCAAATCGAAAGTTACAGAGCAAAGTTGTTTCGGAAGGAGAATATTATCGCAGTGATGATCTCAATCACGAGGGGCCTATTTAAACAAGGATGTGCCTTGCATCCACAATTAGCAGAAGGCCGTGTGATGGGCCCCACGACCATAAAATAGATACCTACAAGAGCTTAGTTCCCTTCTAGGAATAATTTCAAGCTGACAGCTCGATTCTGCTCCTCTTATCCGACAAGTATGAAATTTTCTTCCAGATTTGATTTTCTGAACTCCCTAGTCTCTGTAAAGTTGATAATGTTTCAAAGTGAAGGAGCACATTTTGTTTTACTAGAGTGTCGCCCAAGGGCTATTCTTTTTCTTTAGGGAAACTTAATAGACGAGAATTTAAGGGAAAATTGTATTTTTGAATAGCGCTCTATTAATAGATAAATTTAGCTAGACAAAGGATTTTCCATCGCCTATTGTTTTGAGAAAACTTTTCGTGAGCAGTTTAGTTTTTGAGTGCGATAAAATGGTCTTTTAAAGAATGAGAATGGAGATGGGAAAGGAATTTAATATTCAGCTTTGTCACCTTTTGCCAATTTAAAGCAGTCAAGAAATATCCTTGGCAAGCATTTTTTTATGATCTTCACCGGTGAGTTAAAAGTACATACTCGGAAAGTTCGTATATTTCTTAAAAAGCTGAGATCGACGGTCCCGCAATTTTTTTATAATAATATAAGGAGTCTTATCAATGGTTTGGAAAAACAAACTGTTCTGGTAAATATCAATCTTTGCCGGATGGACCATATTTTTGTTTAAGCAATGCTTAGGCTTTCTGAACATATGCAAGAAATAGTTTACCCCATTTTTCATCTATGTCGCTTATACTTTGGTGAGTAACCAAGGCAACATCCCAACCTTTCCAGAGGTCACCCTAGTTCAACTTTTGTGAAGACGCTAAGCGGTACTTGGACAAAGCGAAAAGCCACATATCTGAAACTTCTAATGAACCCCTACTAAGAAATACATATATATTTACATGAAAGCTTGACACCAGAGTTGAGCAAATATTATTTCAATAACGAATACCGATTACGAATAAAAATTATCTATATTGCTTATGACCAGTACCACCGGCGGAATTCCCAGTATTGACAATCCCTATGGTATCCAATAAGACCAGACTGCTAGACATACGCATCCCTCTTTATATGATTTCATTAGTAACTCTAATACTTTGGTGGGTAATAAGGGAAACACCCCAAAGTTTCCAGAGGTCACTCTAGTCCAACTTTTGTGAAGACGATAGGCGGGACTAGGATGGAGCGGAACACAACATCTAGGACCTCATTCATAATAACTTCACTCGACTCTCTAAGTAAGCGGTTCGGTGCGGGGTAGTGGCAAACCCCAAACAGACTTAGCTACTTACTTTCATTCAAAAATATTAAATTTTTCAGTAGACTCTCTGTTGTTAAACGGTTATCGTTTACAGCTGAAGCTAGGTACTTGGGCATTATTCTGGATACTAAGCTAAGCTACAAGCCGAACATCAAGAAGAAGGCAAAAGAAGCGTAGCCGCTCTTGTAAAAGGGCTTTTGGTAGAAAGTTAACCCACCGGCTCTATGTGGTGGTCATTATGCTTATCGTGCTATATGGCTTGATCGTCTGGTGGTCATCTCTGAACAACGCCACGATCCTGAGTATTCTAGGGAAAGTTCAGAGATGGTAACTTGTGGCAGGAGATGGCAGCTAGTGCTGCCATTAGACTCACAGCCACCACTAAGTCGTCCAACGCTTAATTTCTACACTCGCACTTCTCCTCTCTTTATATCTCTCGTTGCGAAGCGGTTCAGATCAACACTCCCAAAATGCAAAACTGAAAATGCGACAAATTGCCTTTTGTTGAATCCGCCCAGATTTACACGGAAGGCACGAAGCAGCAGACCAAGATAGGTCGCGGGGCACAAAAATCTAAAAACATGCCCACCACGCTCTCGCTACAGGCACAAAGATCTAGCTCGATTAATCGCCCTAACAAGATCGATGTTCATAGATCGATTCCATTTTTTTTGACATCTCAATTTTGAGACGACGCAAAATAAAGATGGTTATTGAAAATCTTAAAATTTAGATTAAAGATTAGTTTCTGTAATCCTGGGAAAATTAAAAATTAATTATTTTTGATGTTTCCTTAAATACCTATTTTTTCCTTGATATAGAATCACTTATCCAGAAATAAAGGACAAACCAAAGATTACTCACTACTAGATAAATGGCTTCGAACAAAGTAGTGAAAAATTAATGAATTCTTTTTATTGGTGGTACTTTTTGGTACATTTTTACTCTTCGACAAGATTTGGCGGTACTTTTTTAAGAGGAGTCTGTTATTCTCTCCGGATGAGAGCAGAATTTTGATAGCAGTGAGTGATTCTCTCAAATAAATTTGACAGGAGTAAATAACTGCACACTAACTGTACTCTTTATTTGCACGTATATGGTTTTGACTTTAAAAGCTGGATATATTTTGTTTTACTGTGGTGACAGTGTTACTTTTTCAAGACTAGCTGGGTAATTTAGTGAGCCGGTTATCTAGTTGTAAGTAATCTTTGGGACAAACACCCACCGATGATTACAAAATCATGGTACTCACTGATACAGATAACACTAAAATATTATTTATCAATTTTTTAGATACGAAATTTTAAATTTGCAGGATTATTGCACGAATTAATGATGATGCCAACAAATTCCACGTGTGTTTGTTCAGTTTTCTTTTAGCTCATTTCGCCTTGTCTTAAATGGATGAGAATCGGAAATATATAAATCGATTCGAGCTGAATCGTTCCAGCGAAAAATCGATTCAAATATCAGCAGATCGAAGGCTAAAAGATCGATCCGTCGAGATCGAATCGAAGATCGCCCATCCCTAACAGGGAAGTACACGGAAAGTACATGTACAAATTTCACGGACTACACGGAACTATTACTGGTAATAGTTTATCACAGCCTGTTCCAGATACAAACCTGGCGGGGGAAAGGGGCGGCAGTCCCCACCAGTTAATACAACAACTAAAATTTTTTTTTTATAAATAAAAAGACACTTGCTAAATTCTACAGTTTATTAAGGGATCGTCTCAGTGTGACCCTCCGAAAAATCACTGATTTTCGCGATTTTTTTTTCAATGTTGAAATAAACTAATCGGTCCGGTTTTTTTTATAAATAAATACATTCATGACGAATACAAAATGATTTTTTTTATGTTTATTTACTGGGTGAATAATAGTTGAATAAATTGTTGAAATGACACGTAAAAAAAAGGTCCTGTACAATGTCCACAATTTTGATCTGAAACAAAAATTTCAAAAAGATTATTAATCTGTAGGGAAGTCGCTATCGCGCTATGGGAGGGTTTTTTTTTAATTTGACAAAATGGCGTCGGTTTGAACAAAAAGTATCGAATTAGGCCCTTTTTTTCGACAGTTTTTCCTAAAAAAAAATAGGAAGATTTCGAAAAAAAAGCTTCCATAGCGAGATAAAGAATGACGTTAAAAATGTTCTCTCCAAATTGGAACTAGATATCTTCAAAACTCTTCCTTTGAGAGTGAAAACCGTTTTGAAAAACACCATTCTGAGAAAAACGCGTTTAAAGATTGAAGTTTCTTGGAGGTTTCACTCGTATGTCTATCCGTGGTTGATGTCGAAAACGAACTGAAATGCTTGGCCAGTTTATTTTGGAAAGTTATAGAACGTAAGCACCTTAGAAAGATACACACGCAGGTAGACAAATAAACAAAAGGAATAACGGTCGAGCGGAGCTCCGAACGAGGCAGATGTCTCGCTCCGTTCCCCACTCCGTTCCCTTTCTACAAGAAACGCTGTAGCGACCGTAATAATTTGAATTTAGATTTGAAAATTTGAGAGAATGTTTATTACAGTGTATACTATCCGATAATGCGATTTTTCGACGCGTTTCGCCCTACTTAGGCATTATCAAGTGAGTGGCTAAACTGCTACTGAATTCTTGCTCTAGTGGTAGATTCTATTAGCTGTTTTTTGTATAATAACATCATCTATGCATTTACGCGTTCAGCAGCTTAGGATCAAGTAAAGGGCTATTATTATTGAAATCTAATTGATCGTTTACGAGGAATGAACCTTTATCGTTTTCTTTTTTTATTTCAACGATCTCATATCTGTCCAGTATTCTTCCGCCACTTAAGCCATGTATACGTTTAACGTTATTTATTGATTTACTGATTTATTTGCTTTATTAACTGAGGGCTCTCGCCCGCCCCGTACCCCTAGGAGAACAGGCTGTGATAAACTATAACCAGTAATATGAATATAGAAGTAACTGTTTGCACTTATCGTGTACTTACGTGTAGTTCCGTGAAATTTGTACTTGTACTTTCCGTGTACTTCCGTGTACTTTCCGTGTACTTCCGTGAACTTTCCCTGTATTTTCCGTGTACTTTCCGTGTAGACGGAAATCTGAGGGTGTTAAATAGACACTAAAAGTGGGTCCGAATTATTATGCAATAACTGTTTCCTGAAATTTATTTCAGTCAAACGGTTTGGTGAATATATTCTACATATAATAGGCTATCAAAAAATTAAATAAAAAAAAATTTCAGATCGGGTTTCATTAAAACCTTCCTTTAATCTAGAAAAAGTTTAAGTGTACCGTGCTAGGTTCGGACTATTTTGTGCGTTTGGGAAGTAGAATTTTTACGCAGGCGTACCGTGCCATACAGGCGTTTTGATTCTGTGTGTACCTGTTTCAGGCTAAGAACGGGCGAGTTTTGTCTTTATTCGTGGCAGGTACAAAGGCAGAAATAATAGGTCACACAATTATAACTATGTAGCCCGAATCATCTTTAAGTGTGCTTGATTATAAGCAGTAAAGTACCATAAGTATCACACCAGAAGGATAAAACTGGCTGCTCTCATGTAAGCACAATTTTCCCTTACCGATGATGACCATTCCAGGGCTTTGCCAATGTTAAATAAGCCATAAATAAAACCAGATATAATTTTACCTAAAAATTAAATTACCTGAAGACACACGAAACCATAAAGCCTCTTATCCAAAAACAAATGCATTTATCTGAATGAGGTTGACATGAAAAACGAAATTCCTCACGAGGCTATGGTAGGCAGGTTCGTCGTCTCATTTTTACCGCGAAAAGCGCAGTTATGCTTTCCAGTTCGCCGAAACTTTCGTTGTATGAGGAAACTTAAATAGTAGATCGAATGCCATAAATCGTATTATAATTGCAGACAGGTAGACAAGCATGCTGAGAAATATTCGCATTTAAACATAAAACACAGCCGTACAAAAGCACCTTCAGACATCGCCGCGTAATGTGCATTTGCCGACGAAATCGTGACAAAAAGAGGTGCAACCATTTGCATAACTGCAGCTCGTCATTCGTGCTGTGCAGTATGCCAGGGAACCCTCCCCCATGGTATTCTCTACACCACTTATAAGCAGCTTAAAATTCAGAGAACTAAATTCCGCTGTTGATGTCGCATTATGCCCAACTTTAGCGATGGAATATGCAAATCCGGCAGCCCCAGGATAGATAAATGATGCCCCCAGTTACCTGTTACTGCTGTGCCATTGAAATAGAAGCACCCAGCTCCGATGCACTGAAAGTGTCGCAGTCATTGGGAAATACGAGTCGGCGGAATATTGATGATTCCTTGTAGCTCACGCCACGCTACAACTGAAGAACTTGAACTTCAAACGCCGTCAGGTGGAGACGGCTCGTTCCGGCATTCGAATTATTTCACGTCAGACTAAAGTCAACTTTTAGGGCTTCAACCCCTGGCTCGGCACTTATATGCAAATTTTGATTGCCCAGAAGGCCGTCTTAGACTGCGGTGTTACGCAGCAAGGGTCTGACCAGCGCCCGTAATCCTTTCTAATCACCATTTACCAGCTTAAGAAGCAGCAGACGTCCTTCCGCCGTTCTGCAGATAGATAGTTACCCTCGGGCGCTTTTCTCTTTCACGAATTTTAAGTAAATGTAATAAAATTATCATATTTCATCTTAAACATTACCGTAATCAGGATACCGGGAAGGACAAACCCTGAAGCGGGGGTGGATTGCGTATAGTGCAAGGGTGCCCGGGATTTCCAGCAGAGCAATATATTTCGACGTTCGTTGTCCAAGTGGGCTGTAAGCCGCAGGAGAAAAGTTTTAATTCATGAATATGTGCATAAGTTTCGTGCCTTTCCCAGTGACTTTTTGTGCTGATTTTTTCGTATTTTCGGAAGGATCTGAACCCGGAGAATGGAGTTTTCCTCGGATATGCAGAAATTTCCGAGGTCCTTTTATTTCTGTGGTTTTCGGGAGGAATTTGTGGCAAATGTCGCCAACCAAGCAGTGGCTATCTCGGTCGAGTTGCCATGAGAAGACGAGAAAACCCGCAAAAGGAATAATTTTGAATTTATCCTAGTTTTGTAATTACATTATTCGACAGTCTAGTTGCATTTTCTAATTAAAGGAAAGCCTGTAGAAAGTTTATTTTGCTAAGTAGTTCGGTGAAAACTTATGTAATAACTTTGGTGGGCTAAATTTTGGTTGCTTTTTCTATGTACTGAGTACTTTAAAATGAAAGCTAGCCGATTCGAACGCAGGCGTCGCCGACCCATGGTTGCTTTCTGCTGACAACAGATTATAATAAAAAGACCAGACGGTTGCAGAGTAACTGGGAAAGGGCAGTAAATTGCCCTTAAACTGCTTAAAGCTACTAGCTAAGCCTCTTTGATCATTCCGCTCAACATGCGTACTGGGCCCGAGCAGTGAACTGCCCTTATGGGGGTCCTCTACTCTCGAGATCTGAAATTGAGCGGTTTTTTGGGGAATAAAAAGATACATGTGTTGACTTTTCATATTTACTTTTGAAGACGAAAAAAAAATAACTCTGGCGACCTTGAAACGTCATTGATGTTGAAACCGCATGGGTCCCGCTTAAGCAAAGTTTTGGCCAATTGGGTAATCTGTCATCAGAAAATTGATATTCTTTATAATCATAGTTACGTTGGCTATGTTTTCCCGAGACAGATTTTTTTTATTTTGCAATTTGTAAAAGCTTTGCAACGACTTGTAAAAATTTCCAATTTTTACGTCATTTTTTGACCTATTGGTGGCTATAAAAATTGAACAAAATAAAATTTTGCAAATCGTACTCGGGAAAACATAGCGGTATGTTTTCTGAACAATCGAAAAAAAAATTTATTGAAATCGGACCAATACTTTTATGAGAAGTCTTACTCGGCAGCTAAAAAAACACTACTTTCGGAAAAACGCGTTTAATGATAAACTACGGTGTTTAACTTGATTGTAGTAACTTACGAGTTAATCTGCTATACCGGGGCCGTAGAGTTCTCCTTCCTCATCACGTTGATGTTCTTGGTTGTCCACATTCGTCTCCCTCTGTCAATGTAAACAACGGAGTGAATTCTTTAGACAATGATTTTTAACTGGACAAGCGCCGTCGTGGCGCGTTGCGCTTTGTTTCTCGGAATCGGCCGGAGACGGATACCTTTCGGTTCCCAGAAGCATGCAAAGGAATGTGATTTTCACGAAATCCTTTCTGTGGCGTATTCTCAGATTGAAATTAAAAAAAAATTGATTTTTTGAAAACGAGAGAGTAGAGGACCCCCTTAATCTGTTAATTCCCTTTGACTGTTCCGCTTAACATGCGTTCGTCACCTGAGCAGTGAACTGACCTTAACCTACTATCTAGCTCAGGGTTTGGAATAGACCCTGAGCTGTTTCTAAGCACATATACCTATACCCGTACTGGTCCCAAGCAGCTGTTATACTAACTACTGTCTAACTACAAGATATGAGTGGCGGGAGGTTTGTCTCCTGCCTGCATTGTCCACGTTTACAAACGGTATGACGGAAATTTTATCGGAAATTTGTCTTTGACTTTGTCTTGCTCATGCGACACTGGTATACGGAAGAGGGGAAATAAAGTGGAAAGAGGGGAATTTGTAATTTTTTTTAGTGTTAATAGTTATAAAATCATTCGTTTTCAAACGTAAATATTTGAAAAAAGGAACAATTTTTCCATTTCAAAGGGAATTATCTTGAAAAATTGTCCCATTGTTTTTTTTATTTTTAAGGTTTAAAACAGTGGCTAACAGAGCCACTTTCAACAGGTATTAGCTGGACGTTTGGTCATGTAACGTGAGAACGCTAAAAGACTTTTATTCGCTTTAAGTTTCCATTAAATTAAGCCATTTAGCCACTATTTTAAACCCTTGTGCAATTTTTCAAGATATTTCCCATTAAAATGGAAAAGTTTATTCCTTTTTCCAAAAAGTTTAGTCAACTGTCAACTGAAAAATTTATAACGTCTCTAGCATTAAACTTTAGAAGATATATAGGTATACGTTAAAATCAGGCCTACTAGGGAATTCGATTCGATAAATCGAATATTTACAACGTTCATTTTCTAGCAGTTACTATGGTCCAAGTAAAGAAATTTAAATTACAAAAGGAAGTAATAAATTACAATTTTTCATTACGCTTAAGTATTTTCAAATTAGTCAATTCGGCTAGTCATTAAAGTCCTTTAAAATACCTCGATCCGATTGAATCGAATTCGGTAGGTCGGAATGTAAGACTGTTTTTTTTTTCATCGTAAACAAATTGTAACGAAGTTACAAATTCAGAAAACCTGTTAACAGTGGCACATCGTCTAAGTAACAATTTTCGCCGCCAGACCTCCGCCGGGCTATATAAAGAGGACCGGCTCAGTGTCAGAAGGAGTCGCCGTCCAGTAGTCGACCAGACCAGACCGACCAGAAGCCAAGGGGCATTCAGTGTCTAGTAGTCGACCAGACCAGGTCGACCAGAAGCATTCACCATCTAGTAGTCGACCCGACTAGAAGCCAAAGGCACTCACCGTCTAGTAGTCGACCAGACCAGACCGACCAGAAGCATTCACCGTCTAGTAGTCGACCAGACCAGAACGACCAGAAGCCAAAGGGCATTCACCGTCTAGCAGCCGACCAGATCAGACCGATATTATGTTACACACCCCCAATTTTTTTATACAGGGGTAGTTTGCCCTCAAAATATGGATCTTTTTTTGATTGTTCAAAAATAATCTTTATAAAATGATAAAACTATAAAAAATAAAATGTTTTTTAGGTTTAGTTACTAGTATTTAGTCTTATGACTAAAATCCCGTTTGAATTTTTTGAGGAGCCGTTTAAAAAGTATCTTTTGGAAGACGCCATCTACAGTCGTCAAAATGTACTAAAACTGAAAAAAAAAATTTATAGCGGCCTGACTATCTGTGAAAACACATAGCTTGGGCGAGGTATAGTCGATATTGCTGGCATTTCTTCTGTCTAGGATCTTGGAGTGACCGAAGTCGGTTCGTTTCCAGGTCTGGGATTGAGTTAAGCCTAATGGCGGCTGAGGATGCGGTTTGCTTACCAAAGAGATCTAACGGTAGAAGGTGGAGAATAGTGTTCAGGGCTTTGGAAGGTGTGGTTCTAATTGCACCTGTTATCAGCAGTGTTGCCATCCTCTAAACTTTATCCATTGTTGTGTGATGGGTTTATATATTTAGTCACCCGATACGTAAGTATAGGTCGTATGACATTTGTGTAGAACCAATACACAATGCGTGGCTCCATACCCCATCTTTTCCCTATTACCTTCTTACACGAGTACAGCGCTAGCGTAGCCTTCCGTACTCTTTCCTGGATTGTAGACTTCCAGGTAAGTTTTTTATCTAGGACTAGACCTAGATCTTAAACCTAATTACATAGTTTCATCCTAACCCCGTCTAGTATAGGGCAATTCATAGGAGGTGTTTTATGTCTCCGAGAGAAGAGTATTAACTGTTGTTGATGTTTTGTTCGGTTTAATGCCCAGACCACACCCATCACTCCATGATAATATCCTGGAGAGGGCGTGTTTTAACACTTCAGACAGTTTGGGTGCTTCCCTGAACATATCATCGGCGTAGGCGATAACCTTGTGACCGGACAGCTCCAGGTCTATGAGTAACTCATCCAGAATAATGTTCCATAAGAGTGGTGAAAGGATTCCTCTTTAAGGGGTACCTATAGTGACCACACTTTGGATATTAGATCCTCCCAAACGTGAGCCGATGATCTTTTTAGCTTTTTAGCGTGAGGTCAATAAGTTTGATGAGAGCATCGTCGAGTTCAAGCCTCCTCAAGGATACCATTATCGCCTCTAACCTGATATTGTTAAAAGCACCCTCAATATCGAGGAAGGCTGCAACTAAGTATTCTTTCTGCAGAAGCGAATACTGTATGATTGTGGTAAGTTCATGTAGGGCTGTCTCTGTCTGATTGTCTCTTTAATATAGATATCTAACAGTCTCCCCAGGGAGATTAATAGGGATTGAAACTTCGTATCGCCCATTTCAGTTTTCTCTTGTCAAGGATCTCGGCCACTCGGAGTGACTGGCAACTCAGCAACACTGTTTGCTGAGCATCCCGGAAAGTACGTGTTGACTAGTAACTCCAGCGACTCAAGGCTGGATAAAGTCCAACTGCCATCACATTTAATTAAGAGGCTTGGGATGATGGGCGTTGTTGAGAGGATTTTCCGCAAGCGACTCGCTTCAAAGATGCTTTTGATTTTATTACAGAAGCTCTCCCACGAGGATCGTTCTGATTTCCTGATCAGTTTCTTAAATTATTTGAGGCAATCTTTATAAGAAATCCAGATATTAGGTCTTTTCGCTTCGTTAAAAAACTTCCGACGCTCCTTCCTTTGGGTAATGATTTCACACGACCACTACGGAGGTTTGGGCTTACCTCTGTGGACCCTGTCGGGGCAAGAAATGTTCGTCTCCGCATTACACGCAAGCGTCAGAGTGTCCACCACCTTGTCACGGGTTTTTCTGTTTCCAATTATAAGTTGACCTGTCTACCTGAGAGTGGGTAGACGCTCTCTCGACTAGCTGAAAAAAAATCAGTTTTTACAATTTGTACTAGACTTTTTTCGTCTATTACATTATTATTAAAAAACAAATTATAACTTAGGGTGAAGATGACCCCTTTTCATGTACCACTTAAATAACAAACAATAAAACTTAATTTTTGGGGTAATTTTTTGGGGATGAGGGGTGGCCAACCCTTATGTTCGAATAAAGGATATATGGTATCAAAGTAAAGGTTATCGCACTATCAATTAAACTGCGTACTGACGGTGTCATGCTCGAACTCTGAAGAGTTTTTGGATGGGGGACATTCTTTTTTATAGAACTATCTACTCCAAAAGCTATTAAACTCCATAAAATATTTCTCTACCAGTTATAGTTTTTCCGCAAACACGAAACTGAGATTTAGGAAAGATTTGCACAAATCCTGTTGTAAAAAGCACTTTTTTCATTCATTTGCTATTTACTGGAAAACTATTGGCGTTAGGTAATCGAACGTAGATACGAAATCATACCCATATTCTAGATCGAAAATGTATAGTTATAGAGTAATATTGGGAAAAGAAAAACGGCGGAAGGCGACCAAAATAGGTAGAATTATGTAACGTCGAAAATTCACACAAACTGAAAAAATTATATCTTCTGTAATTTTCAATTCGTTTTATTAATCCTTTCAACTCTTAAGGGTTAAGGGTTTTATTTAAATTGATTTAAGAAATTTTCGATGGATATAGGTTCTGTGGGTCAAAAAATATCCCTAACAACGGCAAAATTGACAAATCGCAAACTTAATTAAGTAAAATTTAAATCGGTTCATTTCAGAGCTATATGGCCTAACTTATAGTTAATAATAGAACTTTATACAATTTTTATTATTTAAACCTTTTCTAAGACTTCGATATATCATAGTTTTTCAGTAGTAGTGAAAAGAAAAGCCAGTTCTTACCTTCTTTTACTAATTACCATTAGAGATTATTAAAACGAAGCAGGTTTATTGACATAAATAGATCGGAAAGGAAATCTAGATGTTATTTGCTACCAGATTTGTTCTTAACTGTTTACGCAAACTAACTAAATCGCTTCACTTGCAGTTATTCAATTGATCTAAACAAGTTGGGTAGTCGGTTGGGTTCTTTACTATTAACTTCGACATTTATTAACGAATTAAAAAAATATTTTAACCCTTAAATAAGGGTATTATTTAATTTTTTGGTGGATAATACTTCAGTGGGTCAAAAAATACACCTTAAAACGGCAAAATTTACAAATTGAAAGAATAAGATTTAATAAATTTAAGGTTAAAAAAATGTTCATCCAAGTATGGGACGGTACATTGTCTCTCATTCTGTGTCATTCTCTGTCTCAGTATGAATGTAGAATATCTAGCATGATTGAATTAACCACACATTTTATTTTAAAAATTATTTCATTAAAATTAGTAAATTGCTTAAAAAATTATAAAGCCAAGATCAATTCATTCGGATGTTTGGCTTTTTACTCACTTTGTTCGCAAGGAAGGGCAGCGAGGATACAGGAGTAATTGCTGGAAAGTGGCGGGAGGAAAAGAGAGTCGTAGCTCGCTAGGCGAGGGGGGATACAAGAGTGGTAGCTCCCAAGGTGTGGGAGGATAAAAGGGTGGCAGAAGGAGCAGGAGGACGCAACTCTGGTTCTAACTTATGTTTCCTACTATGTGACGCAATTCTAAATCCAATGTGGTGGACGCCTCAAAGTGGCGGATTAGCTTTTCTCCACTATCCCCTTCACAAATTAATAATAAAATAGTTTTTAAAAAAAAAAGTTGAACCGACTTCACAAAAAAAAAATACGCGTCGAACTTAGAACCTCTTTGTTTTTGGGAAGTCGGTTAAAAAGCGCTTAAAAGCATAAAATAATTTTTAATTTTATATCTATTACGACATTTTGAAGTTGGTGCAAATCAAACAAACCAAACAACTACAACAAAAATATTTAATCGTCATTTCTAATGATCCCGTAAGCTGAAACGTGCAGGTAGTATTATATATTATTTTCAATTGTGGTACTGTAGTTGTTTTATTTGTTTAATTTGCACCGACTTCAAAATGTCGTAATAGATATAAAATTAAAAATTATTTTATGCTTTTTAGCGCTTTTTGTGAAGTCGGTTCAACTTTTTTTTAAAAAACTATTTTCTTTTTCACTTTTTAGTGTCTTTTACTCTATACGACGAAAAAAGAACCATCCAAATCGGTCCACGCGTTACAAAGTTAATTTCCACCCCCCAACCCCAGAAACAGTTTTTCTCGTGGTATCAACCAGGGAGCATACTGTTCCCAAAAAAAAAAAAGAATTATCCAAATCGGTGCACGCGTTACGAAGCTAGACTACTCCTCCACTCACCCCACCCCCTACCATAGGACCATGGGGGATCACACTCTATACAACAGCAAAAGAATTATCCAACTCGGTTCACGCTTTACAAAGTTAGGTTTCACCCGCACCCTACCAAAAAATTTTTTTGACATGGTACCAATCGGCGAACATACTCTACCCAACAAAAAAAGAATCATCAAAATCGGTCCACGCGCTACAAAGTTATGCTCGGTCAGACAAAAAAAAATTAAAAATTACGTCGAACTTAGAACCTGAGAAAGAACGACTATATTACCATCTAACATTTAAGGCTTTCGCGGTTGCTCATATTCATTTGTAAATATTTTCGGATCAGCCGCGTAAATGTTATCTAAATTATATGAGTGCTAATATTAGTACTCACCCGCTTAATTTCAATCGCCTCACGAACAAGACGCGGAGTATAACGATATTCGCGATATTCAAAGTGAATCCAATGATGTTCTTTTGGATGGTCCAGTATGTGCTCGCTGATTTTTGCTGACCGCATTTATGTGTTCTCTCAGACGGGTTGCAATACTTCTTTGTGTTTGCCCAATGTACGACAACCCGCAGCTACAAGTGACTGCTTATACACCTGGTGTTTGGAGTGGATACCGATATTTAGGTGATTGGTGATTTTTCACCTTTTTGGGTGGTAAATAGATCGACTTAACGCTATATCGTTTTAAAATTTTTCCCACTCTGTCCCACATCTAGGGCAGGAACGCTTTTTATTTAATTGCTTATCGTTATTGTCCCTTTTCCATAACAAATTTGGCTTCCAAGAGCGCTGTTTTCTTGTATAGCCACTGGATTTTAAAACATCGTCCACGTAATTGAGCTTTTCCGCAAGGTGTTCGTTATCACAGATTCTGTGGGCTCAGTGAACTAGTGTCGAAACGACGGATCTTAAATTTGCCGGGTGGTGGTGTGAGGTAGCATACAGGTATCGGTTTGTATGTGTGACCTTGCGAAAAATTGTGTGACCTAATGTACCATCATGCTTCCGTATTACTTTTACATCCAAGAACGCAAGGGATCCGTTCTGCTCTTGTTCGATCGTGAACTTGGTTTTGGCGTGTTGAGAGTTTAGATGTCTTAGAAAACTCTCAATATCGGATCTCTTAATAATACAGAAAGTTTCGTCCACATACCTGAACGAAACTTTCGGTTTTAGTGATGAACTGCTTAGGGCTGTCTTCTCAATATGATCCATCCACAAATCTGCAACTAAGGGCGCTAAAGGTAAACCCATAGCAACGCCGTGCTTCTGTAAATAGAACCAATTGTTAAAGGATAAGTACCCAGATGTTAGGCAGAGCTCCAGAAGAGGCATGTGTGATGCACTATTGTCAGATGTTGTTAAAAGACTACTACTTACACTTCCTGTACAGGCACTTTAGTAAAAAGCGACTCGACATCGAAACTAACCATAGCTTCATCCTCCTCCGGTTCCACTCCAAACACCAGGAATATACACAGTCCCTTGTAGCTGTGGGTCATCGTTCATTGGGCAAACACAAAGAGAGAACACATAAATGCGGTCAGCAAAAATCAGCGGGACAGAACACAGATCAGCAATCAGCAAGCACATACTGGACATTGGATTCACTTTGAAAAATCTGCAGTCCTGTCTAGCGAATATTGTTATACTCCGAGTCTTGTCCGTGAGGCGATTGAAACTAAGCGGCGAAAAAACTTCAATCGCGACAATAGTTTTCCGCTTTCACGGACATGGGATCCTGTACTTAACACCTCGATGCAGGTGATCCGAAATGATTTAGATTTAAACATAGACGTAGTGAGTTTTGTTTGTCTTCAGCAACACTCTGCACTACAGCAGCAACAACAGCAAGTTCAATCGAAACAACAGCTTACGCACCGATATAATCTGCGTAACTTAAATCATCGATAACAGCTTCAGGCAGTTTCCCGGTGACCACGCTCAATATAACTTGAAGCGAAACGTTCGGGGTGAGTATTATAATCTGTTCCAAAAAGATTGGCAGTACACGCTCTTATGGAATATTGCTGTCTCCTTTATTTTCCCATCATTTTCCAATGCTTCCATCACTCTTCCTCAGCACGCTGTTGCCACGATTTCATCTCAAAACATTTTCTTATCTTACCTCGTGGCCTACTGCTAAAAGCTATAATCTGGCTACACTAAATGTGTCAGTCACTCGAATTCGTATTGCATCGGAGAATTTCGCAGGTAAAACCACCTACCACCCACCACTGAGTGCTGATCACTGTCGGTCGACCAACAGCATCTGGCTGCTGACAGAGTCGGTGCCTCTTGGTTTCTCAACCAAGAAAGATCGAAAGGATGGCTGTACACGGTTTTTGGCGAGTTTGTGAAATTTGGCAACATAACTTCCCATTTACCGTGTACTGCCAATCTTTTTGGAACAGGGTATAATATTAGCACGCGGCTGATCCGAAAATATTTACAAATGTATATTACCATCTTAAGTTGACTTGCAAATTTCATCACTTTCAAGCGCATATTATTTGCACAGGCGATCCTTGCGGAAAAAGATGCACTGATTTTGCATCGTGAACTGCCTTTACCAAAAAAACTTCATAGGCCAAACATACCATTCGTAAATTTCGCAAGGCTTTATTGACATACTTACGTTAACTTTGAGTCATTACCACTCTCTCCCCATAATAAACATATACTATTCCAGAATTGTGCGGGCGTCTGTACAAAAAAAACTTTGCCAAACACACATATTCGTGATCAAAATTTGAAAGGCTCAACTCCCACCCGACTGACTATCAACTCTAGATCTCTTGCATACAACTTTCAGAGCCACAGGCACGGGCACCAGCTAGTTAACTAATAAACTATGAACAAGTACTTAAATTTCCTAAATTTGGGTTAAACTATTTATTTTGGTTTCGGCTATATAAGTGCTTGTTAGCCACTCTGATTGTCTTCAGAGCTATGTACCTTAAGCAATATTGTAAATTATAAATGCTTATATACACCAAACCGAATAGTATTACGAAAGTAAATTATTTCTGTTATATTTATACAAAAGAAATATTTTCCCTTAAGATGCAAGCTCTGAGTGAATTTCTTATTAAGTAAAAAAACCATATTCGTTTCATGGAATTTGTTCCAAACATCTTCAGACTGAGTGCCCCGCATATAATCTGCTCGTACAACACTTCACGGAGCCAAGGTAAGCACCTGGGTTCCTTTATTCCTTCTTAACATCACGTGTACAGAACCTTAAGTAAATTAGTAAAAATGTTTTTTCACAACACCCTTACTCCTTTAAGTGTGCCGCTCCTCCTTCGTCTACTCATTATCATTTTGAAATGATTAAGAGCCCTGCTGAAAACGGAAAATTAAAAGCTAGTGACGGTAGCAAAGGAAGGCCAAGGCAAGAGAAAAAGGAATCCTTGATGCCTTTAACTTTTTTCACTCATGTGTGTTACTCCAGAAAGGAGAAAACTCTTAAATGAAGTTATGTCACAAGTGCCTGAGATGAGTCTTATCCATCGTGCTAAGAATTTTTAGGCCATTCGGCGCTTAAAGCGATATTAAAGCTGTGACACTTCGTGCAACAACAAGCCTCTAGGAAGTTGAGTCACATCGTTTTCCTTCTAGCGTTAACGTCTAAACAATTGTCTACCGTCTTCAAAAAGTGGCATGCGACTTTGTCTGGAAGTTGTCAGTCGCATGCTTTTTGCACTAACCCTCCATCAACGTCTCAGCCCAAAATTTTCCTTTAATTTTACCTCTCGATGCCACCTGTTTCGCAGTGCCATCCCCCGCACTTTAATGTTCTGAAACTCGACAATTTTTTGACAGGATCCCCTTACCCGCTGCGTGTCCTTTAAGCCCTTACCGCTCCAAGGAATGTTTGAATTTAGAAAACTAAAGGCAACAAGTCAGAATCGTATCAGAGTGGAGGTGGTTGAGGCTAAGGTATGTCTCCAACAGGGAGGAATTAAATTTCGAGCGGAGACGGAAAGAAGCCCAAACTTTGTTAACCTGCGTGTACACACACAAGAAACCTTTCAGAGCCTCCTCTCTAAAGTGACCCGCAATTTTCTACTCGAACCATGTGCACTTGAAGCGTCTTGTGTTTACATAAAAGGAAAATTCTGTCAACTTTAAATGTCAATAAGAAATTAGATTCCAGGATTAAAGGACTCAATAAGCCGGTGTATTTCGGGCAGAGTCTGTCATGGTGGGCCTTTTGTTGATTGATTTTGGTGGATAGGCGGCTCTTTGAAAGTCCGAGATATATGAGGACTGGGCTGAAATAGTCCGGTGGCATGGGAAAGCTGTAAAAGCTGTCAACCTTGCGTCCACATACATTTACGTGTTGGCATACGACCCGGAGTCAAGTAGGTACGTAATTCTCTTCTCGGCCCAGTCGACTGTGGGACCAAATTTTCGGTCGAAGGACTTGTTTCCATTTGACCCGAGCAAATAAATTGAAAAATGTTGACCTGAATATAAAGAATAAGGGAAGCTAATGGACTTTGAACCCAACAGGGGGTGATTGTGTGTGTAGTGCCTGAAAAGGAAGAGAAACTTCAAAGGACTTCACACACCCACAGCAACCAGTTGATTGTACCCAACCTCCTATCAAGCATTTTGTAAAGTTAACTTGGCAATTTAGTAGGCTTTCATGGGTGTTTGGGCTTAGACGAGCTCAACTTTAAGGCGGAAACTTTTCTAAGCAGTCAGGGGGAACGAATTACATATTTAATCTAATATGAAAGATCCTGTTTCATCCGTTCTTAAAATGAAGCCGTTTTGTAGCCATAAAGGGACTTAAAAATTTTATTAAAGAACTTCGCTCGAAGATTACCAGAAGTTGATAAACGGCATGTGTGAGGATATGCCGTCAACATGATGGGGTTATACTTATCGTCTTTGGGATTTTATGGCACAAGCATGTGCAGAATGTTGGTGTACTGCCTATCAGGAACACGAAAAATTGTGCTTTCTTCAAAGTTCTTAGTATATTTCATTTGGAATTTGAGTTGCACCAAATATTTGTTGTGCTATGCTTCCATTTGAGAATTATACTAATTTCATCAAAATTGTGTGATCATCGTATAATGATATTCACCAGGATGACAGACGTAACGCCGAGGATGGGATAATATGGGCTGATAGACAGGTCTTCCGTCATTTTTGTTTGTTCCTCAACATTACGTATGCTTCATTGGCAGCATCGTGTCTTTGGACTTGTATCACTCTAGCTGTATTACTAAAAGATTTTTTGGCCTTATCCCTTTGGCGTAATGGTCAAAATGGAAGTTGTCTTTGATTTCTCATCTGCATAAAAACCATAATAAGTACAACATCTATAGCTGGAGACCTGTTAAAAAGCTCTCTTATCCAATGGTGCTAACCGCTTCGTCAATTTCTTCGGAGCTGCCTTTTCAACAAAGAGACGTGATATTAGTTTAGGTGGTTTTAGTAATTTGACGGATTTTCCTCCGGCTTCTTTATCGATTAAGATTTGTTTTTTTTTTGCGATGCTTCGGATATGAGGTATGGAGTTTTGCGTCCAGTCCTGATGTCTCCCTTTGTGTGGCTTAAAGAATTGTCTCTTGCTCCTATTGTTTCTTTGTTATTTAACTCATAGGTTTGTCTCATAGGATTATCTCATAAGGTTGTCTCTTAGAATTAACTCATAGGGCTGTATCTTGGGCTCTGGCTGCACGAATATTCCCTAAATTGTGAAGGTCTTCTGTTTACCAGAAGGGTAAGAAGGATGAAATCTCCAATAATTGAACCATTTTCAATTTATCTGCAACTGCGAAGCTTTTGGAACCAATAGTATTGCATTCCCTGAATCTTGACTGTAAACCGTAATTGTTGCCTTTCCAGTATGGTTTCATCAACGGCAAATCAATCACTAGTAAAATTCTCTAACTATTTTATTTCTGTAATCGATGCTCGGAAACAGGTTTCTTGTGTTTACACCGATCTTAGTAACTTTCTCTCTCTCGCTATAGTTCCCGTATCCCCTATAATTTTCTGTACTTCTGGATTAGGTAAAAATTTTACTGAAATACTAAACAAATAACCTAAAATGCTCCTTAATTTGTTTTAATGAAATTAAATGGGTGGGGGAGGGGGGGGGGGGGGGGGGTAAACCTAACTTTGTAATAAGTGGACCGATTTGGATGGTTCTTTTTTTGTTGTACATATTATGATCCCCCATTGCTAATAGGAGAAAAATATTGGCCTTGGGTGGGGGGAGGGGATTGGTAGCCTATCTTCGTAACGCGTGGGCCGATTTGGATACATATTTTCCTCTTTGATAGAGTATGTTCCCTGGTTGATACCACGAGAAAAAAAAAGTTGGTGAGGTGGGGGTGGTGGGTGGGGGTGAAACCTTAATTTGTAACGCGTGCACCGATTTGGATGGTTCTTTTTTGTTGAACAGGGTATGATCCCCCATTGCTAATGGGAGAAAAAAATTTGACCTATGGCGGGGGGAGGGTGGAGGGATAGGCTAAATTCGTAACGCGTGGAGCGCTTTAGATTATTCTTTTTCTGTTTGCTAGAGTATATTACCTGGTTGATACCACGAGAAAAAATATGTTGGTGGTGGCCTGGGGTGAACAGCAAGTCGTGATTCCTCAAGGTGCGTTGCAGTAATTCCGTTGAATTAATAGTTCCCTGAAAAAGATCAAACATACATACTATTTTCAAAATATTGCGCCTCGTTTCCAGGGAGCCCAGCGAAATCAGTCCCAAAGAGGGGAGCATCCAATGATCATTCCATGAAAACCCACGTAGGGCAAATCTATGGAATCTGCTCTGGACGGCCTCGATGCGGTCGATGTGAACGGCGAAGTAAGGGGATCATACAGGGCTAGTGTATTCCAAAATATGTCTAACGAAGGTACAGTACAGAAGCTTGGTCAGGTAGAGATCATCAAGTTCCTTAGACCATCTTTTGACGAAGCCCAACATCGAGTTAGCCCTACAAACAATAGAGTCAATATGGTCCTCGAAAGCAAGACGAGAATTGAGGAAAACTCCCAAATCTCTCACGCTGTCGACCCTACTCAAGACAACGCCGTTAATGGAGTAGTCAGAGAGGACAGGATGTCTTCTACGGAAAATGGTCATAACGGTGCGTTTGCCCGCATTTAAAGGAAGGCGGTTACGTAGTCACCAATCTGAACACCGCTAAATCTGTTCAGGAGGTTAATATCTAACTCATGAGAAACAGTGCGGAAAATCTTAGCATCATCAGCATAACAGAGAATTCTACTACTGAACAAAAGAAGCGAAACATCGTTAATATATACGACAAACAGGAGCGGTCCAAGGATACTACCTTGAGGCACCCCCGAGGTGACAAGTATTTGGTCGGAAAGGACTCCAGGAAACAAGGCACGCTGTATACGACCCGTCACGTAAGAGGACAACCAATCAACGAAACAAGAAGGAAAACCGAGAAGGGATAGCTTTTAGACCGAGACTACATGCCCGATCCTATCAAAGGCCTTACTGAAATCAGTAAATACACAGTCCACCTGCTTGCCGGCCTCAATGGTCGGTAAAGAATTTTATTGAATTCAAGAAGTTTAGTAGTCGTCGTTTACCCTTTAAGAAAGCCATGTTGGAAAGATCCCAAAAAGGATTACAATGAAATCGAAGTATGTCACTAACGAGGGACTCAAAAACCTTCGCAACATGGCATAGGTTGGCGATCGGTCTACAGTAAGAGACGTCGGACTTACAGCCTTTCTTATGGAGGGGGATTAGAAAAGAAGACTTCCACAGCGCTGAAAAATAGCCAGAATGTAAGGAAAGATTGAACAAATAACAAAGAACATGAGCAAGAGATGATCGGCAGCTCTTAAAGAAGGAAGCAGTGATATCATCGGGACCACTCGAGAAACTGTCAGTCAAGTTAGAAAGGTCATCAGCAATTAGTCTATCATCAAATACCAAGTCCTTGGAATCAATTAAGGTTGGCGGGAGCCGCTGAAGTAGTAAAATCTGAAGCGGAAATATTACAGGAGGAATCACAGAAGGAGGTTCGAAAAAAGTTCGCAAAGAGTTTGGCAATTGTTAGAGAATCGTCACGCTTACAGTCGTGGTACCTTAGTGAAGCATGATTAGCGTCAGAATTGTGCTTCGAGTTAATAAGCCTCCAGAACTGTTTAGGGTCAGTATGCAGCATGCATCTCGAATTAGAAAGGTACTCAGCATAAGAAATCTGCAGGCGCGCAGAAAACTGGAGACTGAGATCAGAGTAGGCTAGGTAATCGTCGTGACTACCTGAAGAACAGAACAGAAAATTAAATCAATAAAATATTGTAATGTTAAAATAGTTTTCTTCTTATTCTCGTAATAAACTAAAATTCATCTCTTATATGGAAAATCTTAATTGCTTATTAATTTGAAAATTTAATCTTCATACAAAGTACTCGTAAATTCGGAATTTAAAATTTTGCATATCATTAAATGTTTAAGTGGCCGACTTTTGGCGCTCTCACCCTATAATCAAAAAATTTTATATTTATTTATTTTATTTATTTAGGATTCATCAAATGCTGATTCTATATGAAAGGAACTTACAATCAAAGTTAAAGCTAAATACAATTGGCGTTTTATTAAGCCCTTTGACAGCTTGCTGGAGAATGGACGGACGAGTTGAAGCCTTCTAGGATACGGTGATCCTGGATGGACATTCTCAAGTGTTAGTTACACCTCCAAGTGGTAGCAACCGGGCAATGCATTCTAGAATGTAGCCAAGTTGAAAAATCCAAGGGAGTCTAGAGTAATCGGGTCGCGAATAGCGTTTCTTCGGACGCTCCTGTGGGAGTAGAGGTGGATTGTATGGTAGACCCCAACAGTTTGGCTATACCCACGGTACTGACAACACAACAGTAGCAGCCTTGGGAAAATTACCTTTCGAAGGTTCTGTGGCGGCTATGGAGGCTGGCTCCCACGTGCCGGCTGAAACGGCTGTAGCAGTCCTGGAAGAGTGTGCCATTGGCAAAATAATAACTAGAACTTCCTCAGGTGCGGCGGTGCAGAGACGGTAGACTCTAATGAGTTGGCTATCTGCGATACACACACCTTCCGAAGGGTTAGCTACGGTTAATCCGGAGGGGGTTCCTTGTCCTGGATCTGGACTAAAGCTTTATGGCCTGGAACCCTTCAATACCGTAGGCAGAGAAGAGGTGAAGATTGTAATTAACGCATGGACCAAGAAAGAACACTGGAGACGGTGGGAAAACATGGATTTATGCAGATAGGCTAGGATTCTAGCAGTGACTCAGGAAACCGAGGTTAGTGGCGACAGTGGGATAACTGGATACTCAGTTGCCCCGCTAAGGGACACTGAGGGGGGGGGGGGGGGGGTACGAAAACTCGATTCTATGTGGTCTGTTTCGGCTAATCCCCGAGATTTGTTTTTAGTGAGTAAGAATCTCACACTACCGGAGGGCACGGGCTGTCTGGTGTCTTTTGGAAGATTTTCACCTCTCCCGCTAAAAAAAAGTAAAAGTTTATATGATCATAAACAAAGTTGAAGATATGGGACATAGCTGTAATTGGTTCATTCAGTCCATAGTTAGTACGGTGATGCGAAATATGGAGAAAGTCGTGATTCCTCAAGGAGCGTGACGGTATCGACACATTAAAACATTTAAGCAATTCAGGAGATTTAATAGCCCCCTGCAGACATTCGAGCGTATAAACAGCTCTGGCTTTATTTCGTTTAGTTTCTAGAGAGTACAAGGATAACAAACTAAGTATGGCAGCATAAGAAGGTAAAAGACGATTATAAGGTTACGCAGAGCAAACCTTAAAAACCTTCACTGGACGGATTCAATGCGCTTAACATAGACCCCGTAAAAAGGAGACCACACTGGGCTAGCATGTTCAAGAATTGACCTAACAAATGTACTATATTTATTTTAGTCATATTGGGATCATAAAACTCCTAAGATCACCTCTTTTTGAATCCCAAGGCAGCATTAGCCTTACTAACAACAGCATCAATATGACCGGCAAAAGAGAATTCAGCATTAAGCAAGACCCCGAATTCTTTGGATTTGTCAAGTCTAATTAGAGTAAGTAGGTAAACAGCCGAGGATTTCTTTTACGGGAAAAGGATATGACAGAGCATTTGAACACGTTTAAAGGGAAATGGAACACCAGTTGCAGAAGGCATATCCAAGTCAGAGTTCAGGAGATGGCAGTCATGATCATTCGAAATCGAACGAAATAGCTTGGCATCAGCAGCATAATATAAAATTCTCGAGTGTGATGGAATTATGGATACATCATTGATGTAGATATTGAAAAATAAAGGACCCAGGTGACTACCCTGTGGCACCCCAGATCTGATGCGGATATGATCCGAAAGAATTCCGCGAAACAAAACACGTTGAGAGCGCTCAGACAAATACGGGCGCATCCATTGAACAAAACGAGAAGGAAAGGCAAGAATTGACAAGTTGTCAAGGAGCATTTTATGATTAATTCAATCAAATACTTTACTGAAGTCCGTGAAAATGCAATCGACTTGTTTAGCTTATTCAATAGAAGATATGCAGAAATTTGAGAATTCCAATAAGTTAATTGTTGTTGATTTACCATTTATAAACCCATGTTGGAAAGAAGATAAGAAGGGTTTACATTGAAAATAGAGAACCTCGCATACCAGGGTTTCAAAGAGTTTAGCCAGCCAAGGAAGGTTAGCGATTGGCCTATAATTAGAAATATACGATTCAGTGGCCTTTTTATTCATTATAGAAAGTTTATAAGACTTTGGAAAAACGCCACTACGGATGCATAAGTTAAATAAGGATTAGAGAACAGAGACAATCGATATACCGCATTGTTTTACGATAGCACTAGGAATGCCATCAGGGCCATTCGATAAACTATCAGTTAGTTTTGAAATATGTTTAGCTACAATAGCGTTGTCAAAAATAAGATCCTTCGATTGAAAAGAAGTCAGCGGAAGCTTCGTCATATAAGTAAAATCACTAAAACTAATATCACAAGAGTTATCTAAGAATACATCCTTAAAAAAATCACTAAAAAGATTAGCAATGGTCTAGGGATCACTGCTACTCGTAGAAGCAAGGTATCCATCAGAGTTACGCTTAGAGTGCACAAATCTCCAGAATTGCTATATAATTGTAATTAACTAATTGTGTAGCAACCGCTACAAGTACTAAAAAATACCTAAATGTGTTTTTTACCGCTTTCCAAATTGTACAATTCTACGCCCTTACACGCCACGTTATCTTGAAGTTTTCTCGAAAATAGTTCTAATTATTCTCGACTTGTTGTGAAAGGTTAAAATTATCATCCGGACTCTTTCCAATGCGTTGAGTTTCCTTAAAAAGTTCTTAACATTCAACGACCAAGCATTTAGTAACTCGATGAAGTAAATTTCTGTTTCACCTTTTGAACGGTAAGTTTCTCCAACAAATTTTATTTGCAAGCACTTTAAAGTTGTGGTCCAATTAAGGCAATGATAACATCAAAATAACGAGTGCGATTCGAAATAAAACAAAAGGGAGCGCTTCCATTTACTTCGAATTCATCCTTATAAAACGAAAATGATTGTTTCCTCCTCCGCATATCCTTAATAGACATTCATCTAAGCCAGTGGTGTGTGCGGTGCACACCTAAGCTAATTTCCATATATATTTTTGTCTTCTACAGAGGATTTTAATATTTTCGATTTCGATACAACCTGAAGAGCTTGGATATTGCGTTAGGTAACAATTGTATAGAGGCGATTTCTCCTACGTGAACGGTACGGGCCGCTAGTAATAGAGTCCAATAATTCGCTTTCATGCACAGTAGAAAATCGTGAGCCATAAATCCTGTTGGAGCGAAATGTTTTCCTCTTTGGTGCAACCCGTTTCGCATTTTATTAGCATTTTGGGTTGCATTCGGAGTGTGTTTGCGGTTGATGTTCGGGCGGAACGGAAACATGCCAAAACCGGAATTGAAAGCACTGAACAGAACGTGGTGGTCAGTTCACCCGAACCTCTATGAATCCCGAGGAGACAGGAGCCCAGGCAGCAACAAAGCAAACATGATCTCGGGACATACAAGCGCAAAAACTCGCTTGAATATAGTTCATAGTGGGCAAAAATGACTACGAAATTCAACTAACATCAACAATTCAAAGCCATCCTGGAACATACAATCGAATAAACGCAGTGAAGCCCTTTTTTATTTATTGGATTTGCTGCTTTTTTATTGCTGCCGCTGAATGGTTTTTTCTGCATCGCTAGAATCGGCCCCACCAAACCGGCGTTTCCGGAAGGCGTGTGTCGCCCCCAGCTCCATGCTAAACTGACGGAATTAGGCGATTCCGGATGGAGGGCAAAATCGTCGGCTGGAAATGGCTTAAAGCAAAACAGTGGAAAATATGAAATTATTCCGTGCCATGGTATTCCAGGCACATGACTCCATGCTGTCATGTTTATAAAATAACCAGAACACCAAAAATCGGTGAAACTGAAAGAATTTATCGCTTTCGTATGTAGATTAGGTCCCACAGGGGGATGGTGTGTAAACTATTTGGTTGCTGATTTTTCAGCTCGAAAGGGAAACGAACATAAGCAGCCGAACGGAGTCTCACTCCATCCCAAAATCTCACCCTATATACCTCCATTCTTGCAATTCGAATACGGAGGCAACTATGACAGCTAAATTATATGAATTTATTGTTTCGAGATAGGGGCGGAAAGAAACACGTATTTCTTCTCCGATGACATCAACAAGTGACCTTGTTGCTGCTATCGGCCATGCAATGTAGACGTTCGTACAATATCCGACAAATTTATTATAAATTTGACAATTCTTGTTATTTTTTCGTGACGTTTTTATTTTGATAGTGGTGTTTGAAGTAGCCCTTGCAATAAGATAACTCTATTCTGTTTATAAACTGTAGCATTCTGGGGATGACTAAGTGTGTAAGCGACATGAAGCTATATAAACCCTCTTCTAGAAGATACATACTTACATACATATATATTATATTTAAGGTGATTTTAATCACAACTGAATGTCGTTATCACCGACAGAAACGAGTAAATGATTCATTAATTTCAGCCCAAATGGTTTTCCGGTGTCCTCATCATACGGAATCCGACAGAGAACCAAAGGATATATAAATTGTTATGATTGCCTAGGAAGTACTATGCTGAAAAGTTTGGAAGAAGCTATGATTCTTCAAGTAGAGTGCCAGAAGATAAATGTATATTCAAAGCGCTAAATAATTCACCCATTTATAATCACTTATTTAATAATAATAATTTAATTACTTGTTAGTGTACACAAAATTAACAATCTGTCCTACAAACTCAAAAACTGGACATATACGGTACATAATTAATTAACAATATGAAAATAAAAATAAAAATAAAATTAGACTGAATATCTGAAAAAAAAATTTCATACTGAATCATAACATACTGAATCATCAGACAGACAGGGATGAAAGGTGATAAGAACTATGTTAATTGATCTCTAACGAGCGCTAAGTCGTCGGTGGAGTAAGTAATAACGTATCCGCCTCCCAATCCAGAGGTCACAGGTTCGAATCTTGCCGACGGCAAGCCATGGTTGTTTTCTGCTAACAACAGATTACGATATAAAGGCCATGGGGGTTGCAGAGTAAATGTTAGTGGTTCGGAATCAGGTCCACTTGCAATCATTGTCTCGAATCGGATGAAGTACTTCTCCCGCCCCATCAGGCGTTACGGCAACCAGAGAGAAGGAGGACTGTTCCAAAGAAAAACAATTTGGACAGGATAGGAATCTTTCATGACCTATTTATAGAAGCGCGGTAGTAAAGGATTTCTATTGCGCTCCATTGTTGTAAAAGTAAAGAAAACTGAGGTAATTCGGTTTATTAGAATGAAGAAAAATATACAAGAAAGCGAGAGCCCTTTGTTTTAGATGAAAAGATAATGTAAAACCAAGGGATTGTAACTGCAGCGATGAAACATAGTCATACCTCCGCAGTCCGAAAAGAAAACGAATAAAGCAACTGCCAGTTTACGTGTACATTTGTTATCTAGCTTCGGGAAAAGCGTACTACCAAATGTAAAACGGGGTATAATTAACACCTAATCTTAACCGTGTCAACTAATCTTAAGCGTGTACTAACGAGTAAAAGGATCGCTGAAAGCCACAGCCTATCCAGGCCACCATTAATCATTTTTGTAGGCCCAAGATTTGTAAGGTTTTTCTAAAATTGGTTGCGAAGAGCCAACACCACTGACGGAATATCAGGCTGATCAATCACGCTGTTGGAGAAAATAATAAACTCTGATTTCGCGTTTAGGTGCTCCTCAAGAAGTCCCAGAGATGGAGAGTCAAGTCGCGGGTTACCGAGAGCAGATCATTAATAAATAAACTGAAGAGTTAGGGACTTAAAATTGATTCATGAGGTACGCTTTGCATCAGATATAGCCGCGAGAGGAATGTGGCCTTAATCTGTCGGGCACGACCAGAGAGGTAATTAAAAATCATTTGAACGGTCAATGTATCAAACCTAAAACATGAGGGAAGTTTGATGAGAATACAATGATTAACACAATCAAAGGGCAACCATCAACTGGCTCGGAAGTCACACTGCCAATATGTTCACAAGTTTTATTTGTTTAATATTCCACCAAAGCTAAAAAAAACTTTAGACAAAAAGCTTAGTAATAGGGTGCAGGCACGATGGTGAATTCGGACAGGACTTTTTAGAAGAACTATAGTGTCTTCAAGATAGTGGGAATCGTAGATCTCGTGAGACAAGAATTTATTATAAGGTGAAAAGAGCTACCGTCATTAGTGTTGTTGCATGCAAAATTGTATATAGCCTCGGCTTATCAGTTCTCAGCCTTCTATAGCGTTGGTATAAATATTCCCGTTCGACGTGACAATATTCTGATCCTAATGAGTTTTCAGGTATAAGGAAAAACACATGAAAATTTCAAAATGCGATATCTCGGCGAAAGAAAAAGATATTTGAGGAAACTCAACGGCATTTGAAAGATAAAGATTTGTACTACGAGGTACATCGCGGTGCTAGAATATCTCCAAAACTTGACGTGATAAAGCAATTCTAATTTGGATTTCAGCGGGAAAAATTATTTCACAAACATCTATTCATTGTCCAGGGGCAAAATCTTGCAGGGTAGTGTTATTTAAAATCAGAGTTCTTATTCCGATGACCAAAATTCACCCTAAATTAGAAAATTTCCAATTATTTTAATATTGGACATTAAGGGAAAGAGGAAAAAAATGCAAAAATTAAGGAGTGAAGAAATAAACAAAAGGACCAAGAAAATTTTGATGATTGTTTGAACAAGAAAAAGATATGATCATGAATCTTTTTGTGAAACATCTGGATGGTAAGATATAAAAATGCTTTAAGTACTCTAAAACTTTCATCTTGAAACCGACAGCACCGAACTGTGTTCGCCTTGACGATAAAAATTTAATATGATCGCAAAGTTACTTCGAATTAAGAATGCTAATTATTTTTGTGCTTTTAGATAATTATCAAAGTATATATTAGTATATTATTTTTGCTTAGAAAAAAAAGATATATATATATCATCATATCCTCGAAGAACAATAATATACCTAGCACAGGCATTGAACACTACGGTATGAGCTATCGATATTACAATAAACAGAGTCTCCATATATCAAAATAGGCACAAGCAAAACCTTGACCAAACGTTCTTGTAAAACCCAGGCAGTATATACAGTATGTTTCCAAAAAAATTCAGGCCTCGATATATTTTGGAACCGATTGTACAATATAGTCATTTTAAGATAAAATACTATAAATTATGGGTATGTACCCAGGCTTTTTACCACTCACTTATATTCTATGTGAGTATTACTTAAGTTTAAAGGAGAGAACAGAGAGATTTTAACAGTCCGGTTAAAAAGATTTATGCTCTGCGTTTTCCTACTATTTAAGAGAAATCCGTTCCTACCCGACCATGCATTTAAGCGATCAAGATCATTGTTTATTTTGGATATGCTATGGGTGGCATTGCATCTTGCGACAGAGAGAGATATCAAATAGATCAACATTAAGGGACAAGTATAATATCATTAACATATCAGATAAAAAGGAAAGGTCCTAGACTTGAATCTTGTGGAACACCAAAGTAAAATGACAATTCTTTTGACAAGAAATTTTTGAACATCATCACTTGTTTTCGATTAGCTTAATAGGATAGAATAAGATTCGCGGCTGAAGGACTAAATTTAAACTGTGTAAGTAGTCTCTTATGAAGAATAGAGAAATCCACAAAATCAATCACCTTAGAAAAATCTAATAGACATAAGATTGTAACCTGGCGTGATTCAATATTCCGACTTCATTGCTTTAGTTAGATGCAATAGCGTACAAACTGTGCTGTGTTTAAGTCTGAAGCCTGACTGCTGATTAGTTTGTGGGTTTTAATGTGGGTCTTGATTTGTTTATAAAGCAGCCGTTCAAAAACCTTTTATAAGACTGTTCTGAAATCTTGTCGTCCAGACAGTAGAATTATTTTTTGTAACTGGGTGTACTTTAGCAATCTTCCATTGTCATGGAAATCTTGAGGGCATGATAGCTATATTGGAAATATTTACAATAAGTTCAATTATGGATGGTAAAAGTAGTTTAAGAAAACGTTTATCAATATTATCAAGTCCAATAGAGTTAGGTCGGTTACATAATTACTATCGGAATTCGTTAAAAAATTCTTGTTATGTTTACCAGGATCGAAGGCAGTAGAATCGAAAGATTTGGGTCTGATTCCGGTTTCTTTAATGAGTTCCCAAATCATCTTAGAAGGTTGATCGAGCTTTCGCAAACGAATATTATAACAATTCAATTTAGCACTGCCATTTCTTTTCCTGGTAATATACGAAAATTTACTTTCGATCATTAGAGATCTGACTACATCATTCATATATGGTTAGTGATACTTCAACGTCATTATGCCCTCTGGAACAAATCCCTCCAGTAAATCCAGAATAATGTTATTAAAGTATTCAACTTACTATGTGGTGTTGCTAGATCACTAATAACAGGCAAGTTAATCTCCGTATGAGCTACAATAACATCCATTCTATTGATAATATTAATTTGAGCAAGGTCGACCCATTTTGGTAAAAATAAGTCGACCTAGTGTTTAGAATTAGCAAACATTTTGCATCTTTTTATTCGGAAATATAGAAATGGCGCAAAAGTCAACTTTGATTTTCAAATTTTCCCGGTTTCTTTTTGCCTTTAAGGGACTGTAACTTTGCTCTTAATAGCGCGAAATAACCTAAACAACAATTAACAATTTTTAGATACCAAAGTACTGCACACCAGCTCCAAAGACATGGTTTCGTGAAAAATGCGTATAAAATTTTGAAATTGCTTTGGTGTGTACCGACTATCATGAAATTGCGTACAACTCATTTTTTAGGGCAGATATGATAACAAAGTTTTCATAGATTTATTTTCGAGCATTCAGAATATTGAAAAATGCGAAGAAAATGGTTCCAATTTAATTTCGAACTGTTCATAGTCATACAGCGTAACCACTTCATTTCTTCTATCTTGTCTTGCAATTTTAGAATGTGCCAGATTGACATTGAGAATATGTTGTTAAATTGGGATCGCATGATATAATAAATGGAGTGGATATGCTGTAAACATCCTATCGTAGCATCTCACTAGAAACCGACAGTTCGGAATGAAATCGTAACTAAATAGTTTTGCCGATATGCGAACTACTTCCACGCCAAAGAGGAAACGTTCTATGCTAAATCCCGCTTTGGAATTATTTTTCGCAAGCCTACTTCCTACCTGAGTAACAGAACATAGAGTGTCGTTCTGTGAATACACTCAAGAATGTTCAGGCCTTCATTCAGTATAATTTTTCCTAATCAAGAAGTTCAGAAAATTTTAAAAACCCTTTGGGGGGGCTTGTGCACGGGCCTGCGACGGATAGGGTTGACTCGGCTCTTATTTAAAATGATGCAGACACGTTCTTGGGTCGGCGCAGCCACAATGGCTTACATTTAAATTTTGAGTAATGTGAGGATATGTTCGTTTCCAGGAGCCTCAATTCATGTTTTTAATAACACCCTTGGGGGAATGGCCTTCGTCTTGCACTGTCCATAACTGACCTTGGGGTAAAACTCGATAGGAAACTAGATTATATTGTGTCTAATGGAAGCTTAATCTTAGGCTTGGGGTAAAACTCGATAGGAGACTAGATTATATTGTTTCTAACGGAAGCTTAATCTTAGGCATTGCAAAGTGTTGGTATAGAGGGTTGTCGGATTTACCGACTGTGATTAGGCTCCTGCCCTATACCGACCCGCTCCGTTTGCTCGGTTTGCCCTCCTTCAGAAAAAATCGCTGACTTGGTTGTTATTCACCAACTCTTTAATTCAAATATTGACTCAAGTAATCTTGCTAGCAGGGTTTCCTTTAGGCAGACCTAACATAATCTCCGCAGAGTGCCTTTATTGCATGTTAACCCGTCAAGAGTTATGGCAGTTATGGCAGGCATGAAGCAATTAATCGATTCTGTAGGGCTATTAATGCATGTCCCAATTTTGATCTATATCTCAGCAAGGAGTCACTGAAGAACTATCTAATCTCTGCGTTCCCGCGACTCTCTGTTTTGTATGATGTTTGATGGGTTTGCTTTAATGTCTTCTTTCTTTTCCTTTCTTTTACTTGTTTTTCTTCGTATGCATGTTGGTGTGGGAGTCTCATTTCACCGATTTGATGGAATAGGTTACTTTTTCGTGGCTCTTACCAAAAAGTGCGCCTTCTGTGTTAAAATGGATACTTTAAAAAACAATGACAAAACGACGATCTCGAAATTGTATGATTTTTTTTAAAAATTTGTTCAGAAGGTCTTTTTTATTCATTTCCTTATCAAAAGTTCACTAAAATAATTTACGCCAACCTGCCATTTTTTTACAGACTTTCTGATTGTGCGCATGTTCACATCGTTTGTGTCCACTGTTTCCTCCTTTTCAAAATAGAAGCGGTAGGTGTCCTCATCTGCTAACTCCATCTTTTTTAACTCTGGAGTGTTTTTCCAGTGTGACTACGTACATATGTCCTCCCGTGACCTGATCTGCATAGCAAGCTACTTCTTGAGTACCACCAAAACAACTCATTTCCGATGAAATCAGAATCCTCGTTATCCTTTGTTCTGCTTTGGCCATCATACTATAGCTGCATAGGTGATTAATTTTTTTATAATACCTTGATTTACAAAAAAGGTCACTTTGGGCATTAGGCCGCAAGTTTTCCCGAAAAGTGTTCGACAGGACCAAAATGCAGTCATAGTCCTTCCTGTAACAATAGTTATTTTACAGGGCTGACTTTGAGGTTGGAACAGAACCATATTCAGGGCATTTGTAGTTTTCCAGGTATAGTTCTGTCATGCATGCCCATAGTGGTAACTGCTTAGTCATCTGCACAGCCTTGGCTTTCATAGCCAGCATCAGTCTCGTCTTAGCAAAGATTATCAATAACAAGTCTCTACAGAAGAGTGTAAAGGACTGCTCCCTGAGAGAGATTTATCTCCCAGCCTGCCCGCGGAAAGAAGAGAGGTAATTGGACGATATTCCTTGGTCTTGGCATGGTATGTTTATTATGAGTTAAGTTACTCTATAACAATTATGCAATCTCTTCGGCGTTGGAATATCAAATACTACCTACTTATTTAGTCTAAATCTTCTAAATTGCTTGCAGTCAACTAATTAACTTAATTGAAAAGCAAACCACATATTGTAGCTTGTGCTAATATTATTAGTTTCAGTCAATTTTAGTTTATAATTCAGTCTCTGAAAGTTTTGCTATAAGTAATTTTTCTAGCTGAAAGTAAAGATGTTTACTTTTCGGCAGACAAGTCTCTTATCTCATAAAATAGCACGAAAACATCGTCTTTATGGTCAAATAAGAAGTAAGCAAAGTTCCGCTTTCATATCTCATAGAAGAAAGTGCTCCCCAAATAGGTGGACTGGACGCCATTCCTCAAACAGACCACTGCCAGTAGCAGGACCACAGTAGTATAAGATATCGTATCCAGTCATCAAGGAAGAATTTTACGACCAAAACCATTTGACCTTTTGTCATAACTAAACTCCATGAACATGACGCGGGGATATGTGTACATATAAGCGGTATAAACGACAGCATGCCATGTAGCCGAAGCCATCAGCTCGTACATAACCAAAGGCCATAGAACCTAACAATTCTTACACACCCGCTTTCAGATATATATGGACAAAAGTCCCAGCGGTCTTATTTCAAAGAAAGAAGTAAAAATGGGTGGAAAATTGTGCATCCCCCGTAACCCCGAAAAAATTGTGTTGATGAGAGGGAAAAATCGAGTGAAATTGGTTGAAAGGAGGTGGATTTGTTGCCAAAATGATTTCGATCGGATTCTGCCTTTCCCTTCTACAACCACATATTACTCGGCTTTTGTTTCGTATCTCTACGTTGTTCTCGCCGCAGTTTTACTTTTCGTTACAATTTTTTTTTTTCATTTCGCCATCGTAATTTGGTTCCATACATGTATATAGTAGATGTTCCCTGGAGCCCCATATCAGTTTGGAGACGAATGATTTCTTTTGAACATATTTCTGATTGCCACCAACCCTATTATATCACGCATGTTAAAGGTGATTTAATATCAGAACAGACGGTAAGGAATATCCTTAAAACACAAGATCTCGTCATACTATACTATACTGATACGGTTATCAGTGCGTGTTTCAAGCAGGCTGACCTGTGTATTCTCCAGGAACAGCCAGTCTAAAGCAATTATTTTTACGTCTAAGTCCCAAATTAGCACACGTTGGATTTCGTATAAATCTTGTGCATTGAGAGGTCTCCAGTCAAGTGCACACCATACCTGGGTTGGTTCTACATTAATATTGGACTACAGAAGCCTCAACTCAGGACGCAATTATTCAGAACGTTGCCTCTAATTTATATTCACCTAAAACGAGAAGACTACCAATTTTATCTACCGGACTGAAAATTAGGCTGGAATTTTCTAATTTCATTTTTTATACCCAGGAATCCCTGACATCACTTGTTCCAGAGTAATTCTACACCACCTACTCCGGTATATACTATGAAAACAATTAAAAATTGACAACCGTTGATAATTTATCGCCCGTTGGAGTGTCTCTTCCTTTGGGAGAAATTTTAAATTAGAAAATTTTTTTGCTTCAGCTGGTTTAAATTATCTCGTCACTTTGGAGGTTCCGGGAACGTAGGCGGCGATCATAAGGAAGAGATTAAAATTTGCAAATTAAAAGTAAATCAGTGGCAACATGCTCCTGGGTGTGGTGGGGAGGAGAGGACTTTGGAGGGTTTTGAACATTGTCTACTAGTAGCTCAACATACAATATGGTGTCGTTTAAATTTTTAAGTTAATGATGTATTTTTGGTGATTTATCACGGTATCTTGTATCTTGTAGAATATATATATTTGATATAAGGACTTAAGGATGTAAATTTACAATACTAGTTCAACAAAAAGGAAGCCTATAGCTATGAAGCCTGACCTTTTCTGTAAGTATTTGGACCTGCTATAATGTCCGTGGATCCATGAACTTCCACGCAGTGCAAGCAGGTAACTATTTTTCGTAGGCAAGCCAAATTACAACAACATAAAATATAGGAAAATCTGGAGAAGGAAGAATGTCGTGTGGGGTAATATTTTGGTGAGAATGAGTATGGTTGAGAAGAATGAGCTCGAATTGGCTGACATCACTCAGATGACAAAAACAGGCTGTAACCAAAAAATCTTTCAAGAAACTGAAGAAAAGGAGGCTGTTCCAGAAGACAAAACAAATCTTGCAAACGGTGGGGAATAATTATAAATTCAGAGTTAATTGGTAAAGTGTTACGACGAATCGGACGTCATTTGGAGAATGTGGTAGCGTACAAGAGCAGAGGAGTTGAAAACTCCAAGGGGGGATCGTAACATAATAATAGTTTCATCAATGTCTCGGCAAGGAGCTAAACAACCACGGTCTTGATTATAGTAGAAATCGCTTGGTGCTAGGATTGCAGTGATAGACGCTGACAACAACGACTAAAAGCTAGCAGCTCCATCCCGCCTGGAAATTAGTTCCGGTTAGGATCCGATTCGGATCAGGATTGCCTGAAGATTGATCAGCGATAAATCAGGCTTCCTGATCCGGATGTGACTATAAAACGTCACGCCTTATATGATCCCCTCAGGTTCCGTTCAAAGGATCCGATCTTGATCATAAATTATTTTCAGGAACGGATGAGGTCATCAGATCTACCGGGGATCAGGCTTTCTGATCAAATTCTGATCAGAAAAGTATAATAGTTACGAATTACTCTAATTTGACTTTTTATATAATAAATTTATTGTTCAGTAAAGAATATAACATAGAATGGATGAGATAAAAAATTTAATTCTGTGTTCAGTTCAGGACATCGGATACGACTCTGACTCAAACAACGGTACTGGAACCGTAATAAAAATTTTAATATTCGATTCTGATAAGGAACTGATCAGGTGACTGGATCAAAGGATAGAGTACTATACTTTGATCAATTTCTGATCAAATGACCGGATCAAGGGATGGAGTACTGCACTTTGATCAGACACTGATCAGATGGCCGGATCAAGGGATGGAGTACTGTACTCTGATCTGTTCCTGATCAGATGGCCGTGTTAAGAAAAATCTGATCCGGATCTGATCATAATCCGGGTTCCCTGAACTAATTTCCAGTCTGGGGATAAAGTCCTCCATTCCGTCATATTTGGTTGAGTTCGGTTTCCAAACAGTGAGCTTGATTTATCGAAAAGCTTTTTCCTTTCTAAATTACGGTTACTATCGGAGGTGTTAATGAGTGCATTTTTATTGTTTAAAATATTCGCAAGTAATGTTTTATCCATTTTTATAAAATATAATATAAATACTTCAAATGACAGACAGCACTCAAACGTCAAACATTTCCCTAGCGTCCGATCGGTAGAATTCTAAAAGTAAGCTCCAATCCGTCAACCTACCGAACAAGTCCATTATCACTTAATAGCAGTACCGACGGCATAACCAGTGAGAAAGCAACAACATGGCATCAACCTAGATAACTTCACGTATGATGACTGTTGAGCGCAACGAAAAAAATAACTCTTGGCCTGCTGATACGAGGTTTGATAACAAAAAATCAGCAGAATTTTTGAATTTCCCGGGCTGTATAAACCCAATTTTCAAATATTTTTGTTTTTATGTTAGAACACTGAGCACAGCAGACCAAGCATGGCAATACTGACGGCGGCCATTTAACCACTAAGCGTGTCACTATTTCACTTTTTAGTGCCACAGACTAACTTTTTCTTGCACATAATAACAACTGCACACTCTTCTTATCGAAAACATATTTCTGATGTCATTGATATATTACTTCAACTAACCTAGCCCAAACTACTTCTCCTTAAAACGAAAGAGTAAACAAGAAACGTCCTTTCCTACCTATTCATTTGTTTGGTTTACTATGGGAAAAGTGCGTTTTGTTTGCAAAATCAATGCTCGGCTGATCGTGTTTACTTGGATCTAGGATAGGCTTACAGCCTACTATAGATACAAGCGCGGAAGCTGACACGAACAGCTGAGCATTGGTGGTGTAAACAAACCGAAACTTGCTACAGTAAAGAATAGGAAAAGGTTATTCTACTTCTTCGTAGTATTTATTTCAGTACTTTTAAAGTTTCAACTTGGAATTAACTTGACATGAACTTACAAATGTTCTAAACATTGTGGTCACGATTAAAAATTTCTCAATTACAATTTTCATGTTTTAATTGACAGACTCTCTCTTTCGTTCGTTTTGTTGAAGTATTGAGGTTAGAATGTATCAATGACATCAGCATTTCTCTTCAGTTTTGGTTAGCCAGTATGCAGTTTCATATGTGTGCAAGGATTGGTTAATATGTGATACAAAAAATTAATGAAATAATGACAAAACGCTTGGTGTTAAAATGGTCGAACTGTCATGTTTTCCGGGCTTATATCTAGAGCTGGTCGGCTGCACCATGACGTATCTTGAGATTGAAAGCCTCATTGACGTGAAGTCAACGACGATCTAGAACTTCCAAATTGGTCCATATACTGGTGATAAAATAGGAAGTAGGGTTATGATGACAAAACTTAGGCCCGATCGTTGCAACGGAAGTTTCCTTAAGAACCCAGACCGGAAAAGTCTCTTCCGGTTCGTTTTCAACGCAAAGTGTACCACGAGTTCTTGCCACTACGTCGTACGATCAATAAGGAGTACCAGCTGGAAATTCTAGGTGTGAACTATTCTGAAGAAAACTGCTGCATCTGTCGCAAAGTATCTCAGTGCAAGTGTGTCGTGGCAATGAACATGCTTGTTCGTAAATTGTTGGCCAAATCTACCGAATTCGCCGAACATACGCTAATGCGACTTCTTTCTATTCACGTTAGCATTTTACGTTTGGAAACGCACGGACATCAATGAGCCTGGTTAATATTTCTTTAATTCCATACTAAATATTATATCATGAAATATATATAACAGGAGCTATAAGCCCATATGCGCTAACACAAATAAAGAGGAGGTTTTATTTCTAGTATCCTTAAAAGGGTCAATTGTTCTTAAGGTTGAGGTCTACAGAGTATCAAATAGAAAGTCATTTCTGGAACACTGCTGGATACGCTTCAGCTAAAACTCCGGTTAGAGTATCCCAGGTTCAGAGGATGGCAACACTGCTGATAACAGGTGCCCTAAAAACCGCACCTTCTAAAGCCCTTAACACTTTTCTCCACCTTCTACCGTTAAATCTCTTCGGCACGCAAACCGCATCCTCTGCTGCCATTACGCTTTACTCAATCCAGACCTGGAAACGACCTGACTTAGGTCACTCCAAAATTCTGGACGAGAAAACTGCCAGCAAAATCGACTGTACCACGCGCAAGCCTTTCTTTGGAACTAAATTCGACTCCTCCTTTCCCACCAGATCGGAATGGGAGGAAGGTCCACCCCAATCGGGGGAGTCAGTGCATCTCTACACTGACGGCTCCAAACTAGAAGGCAGAGTAGATCCAGGTATCTTTTCGGAATATTTGGACCTTGATATATCATTCCGCTTACCTAACTACTGCAGCGTATTTCAGACAGAAATCATGGCTATAAAGGAAGCCGCGGACCGTCTGAAATATTTAACGCTACTAAAAGATAGCATATGTATTTTAACAGATAGTCAGGCCGCTATTAAATCTCTCACGGGAGTATATACTACCTCCAAAATGGTTGTGGCATGCGCTCAGCTCTGATTGCAACAGCTAAGCATCTGAAAGTACGGGTTATCTGGGTGCCTGGACATAGTAATATTCCGGGTAACTGAAGAGCCGAGGGAGAATCAGTACCACTCGTCCTCATTCGGACATTAACCACCAGCTGGGAAAGCTGATGGCCACTTGTAAACTGTAACTTTCACATACATCTCTCAGGATTGCCAATGTTAATTGGCCGGAGAAACACACCTGCCTTATCACCCGACAGATATGGCCAAAAATTGACCCTAAACGGCCAAGACAGCTCATCCTACTCGGACGCAAATTAATAAGCAGTACCGTGGTGGTTATTACGGGCCACTGCCTCATAGGTAGACACGCCGATAGACTAGGCGTACCTTCAAATGACTTCTGTAGGAGTTGCCATGTCGAAGAGGAAGAGGAAACCAGACTCCACCTCCTCTGGAACTGCCCGGCCCTAGCCAACCGTAGGAACCGGTTTTTGGGCTCCCCCTTCTTTGAAGAGCTAAACGAATTAGGCTCCACTGACGTCAGGGACCCACCTCGATTTATAGGAGCTCCAAATGGTTCCCGATGACAGGTAAAGGCTAAACACTCTTTCCGTCCCAACCAATTTTATTTTCACTCCTCGAGAAATAGTTTCCACTGGCGGCAGGAAACTGGCTCGATACACAGAGTGTAACAGATTTACCATCTTCTTCTTTAGGGATTTTTATGGGGTTTAATTTTTGCAGCCTCAATTGTGGTATCACAGTGGCCCTCCTTGGCCTAAGTGTGCCTTCGCAGGCAGCCACTCTAACCAAACCTAGCCTATCCCAAACCTTTTAAAAATCCAGTAGTGCATATAACATATAAGTACCACGGAGTGCACTCTTATTGATAATTCAATTAGGGAATAATCCAAAGCTTTTGGTGTTGTCTTTAAAAAAAAGTGTACACTTTCTAAAAAGTAGTATCCTACTTGAAGGAAAGATTACCTGTTCATTTTAAAATGAAATTTAATATTTATTTATATTTATATTGATTTTAAGGTGTACGTGAGGCTGATTGTAGTCAATCGTTGGTAACCGACATCAAGTTGGTCTAGCAACACTCGTAGCTCTTGAAGCTAAAAAAAGTTGAGAGTTTATTTTTAGACTCTTGCATCACTAATACTTTTGCCCAGATTGGGGACGCATACAGCAGCACAGACCTCACTAATCTCAAGCAGGGCTCTTTTATCCGGTTTGGGACCACCAATATTTGGCAGCATCCTGGAAAGAGGCGCTTGTATATTTGAAGCTTTTTTGCTTACATATTCCAGATGAGATTTGAAATTTAGTCTACTGTCTTACATTATGTCTAGATATTTCAGTGATTGTTTAGACTTAATTTTTTGATTGCCTCCCTTGACATAAGTGTATTTCACCGTTTTTCGGCTTGTGATTAAAATCACCTCCGTTTTTTGTCCTACTAGGTGAAGACCTCCATACTCCAGCCAGTTCTTAACCTGGGTGATAACTTGGTTTGGTACCTTTTTGGCGGATGTTTTTTGCTGTTGTAACGATCGCAGTGGCGTCTGAAAAAGCTTATTATTTTTGTTTCCTGTGAGATCTTGTAATCTAAGAACGTCTTCAACTAGTGCACCTAGGACATATCTTTGTGGTACCCCGTGGAAACGTTGAATTATTTTTTTATCAAAGTTTTCTGTTCATGAAATAACTTGATATGATCTTCAAGATGTATTTGGAGCTGCCATTTTGACGAGGGAATTCTTTATGGAGTTGGTCGAGTTAGAAGCATTTTTGACACCTAGTGCAACCACTGTGCATCTTCCTGTTTATAGTACCAGAGAGTACAACTCTGCTGGGTAACTCGACACAGGGGCATCATCGGAAACGAAGCGGCAGATGTTGTTGCTAAGAGCGGAGCTAAAATCGAAGCTCAGGAAAAGGAACAAGTACTTCCTCCGATATATGGTTTCATCAAATTTCTCAACGATGGGCTATTAGATCTTTCGAAGAAGATGGGAAGAGACCACGACGTGTCTAATCACTAAAATCATGTGGAAATCCTATGATATTAAGAAGGGTGACTGTGTACTCAACCTAACACGGACTCAATGTAGAACTATGGGCGAGATCTATACCGACCACGGTCATACGGGGTACATGATCATAGAATTAGTATCTCCAACATAGATCTGTGCAGGCATTGTCGGGAACCCAATATAAAAGAAGCTATATAGAACACCTCTTATGTCGTTGTCCTGCTCTCGCAAGGGTAAGACAGAAGATACTAGGCAACAGTTTCATACTAAGTTCGCAATATGATGTATGAATAAAGTAGCCCTCCGACGGTTGCAAAACGATATCTCTTGGACGTAAGGCATCTGAATCTGGTATCGCTATGGACCCAGTGTGATATATGAGGGGCTTTCAAGCGGCCACTATAACCTAACCTAAAAAAATAATAGGCTATCTCGAGAGCAATAAGTTACTGACACGTTGGTAATCGGGTTTTCGTTGCTTTCGTGGATGTGAGAGCGCTGTGTATCAGGTAACATCAGACATAAGAACTGTTCTGCATCTCTTATTTCCTGTATACTTTCCCACTTTTCTAAATCCTTGATCATATCATTATTTTGCAAAAACTTTTCGATTTGAGTTTAGTACATGCTTTTGCCCTGACGGCCGCCAGCAATGGTCAGGGTGGGCGCCTCGCTCTCCTGTGCGCAAGCTCACTCTTCTAGAGTACCACAGGGATCAATACTGGGACACCTGTTGTTCAGCATCTATATTAATGATTTACCCCAAGTAATTCAAGATGTAAATATTCACATGTATGCTGCTAACGTGCAGCTATATTTAAATACACACATAAGACTTTCTGAGGACTATGTTGACCGCATTAATGCCGATCTTGAAATTAATAAATGCTAAATTCATGGAAATCACAGTGCATCCACGTCTTTTACAGTTGATAGAGATAATATTCTTTCAAGCGGTTAGACTCCACCCTAAATGAACACACAGTCACGACCCTTGGCATTACGCTGACTCAGGATATTAAATGCTGTGATAATTTGGAAGATAAGAAAAACATATTCCGGTCTTCGGCGACTATGGCTTTCGGCGAGTATCGTGTTCACTAACAAGCGACTTAAATTAGTAAAAATATTAATAATGAATCGGTAGCATGTTCTTCCCAAAGTTAGAAAGCGTATGCGCTTTTAATGATTGTGTTCGATTTGTTTACGGGCTTTGAAAATCTGACCACATGTCGCCTTTTCCAAATAATTTGTTCGGCTGCCCGATGCTTTCTTACCGTAAACAAACATTTTTAATTCTTATTTATATAATTTGTTAAAAAGAGGCAATCCTGAATATATTCAAGAATTCTTCCTTTTTACATCATCATACATTATTAGTGTGCCTGTTCTTCAGACTGCTGGCACGCACTGTGGTTATTTTTAAAGATGTCATCAAGACTCACGTATCCTAATTTAGTCGTATCATAGTTCGTTATCATATTATATTATTATACTTTATATGGTACCTTTATATTCCTACAATATATTACGTTTATAAAACTATTACTATTTGATTATTTTATTTTATTTTTTATTCTGTTTTCTTGTTTTTACTTTTTGCATTGCTGTTAAAGTTTGTAGCTGTAGGTTTATGAGTCAGATTTGTTATGAAAGAATAGGGTGTAACTTTACAATTGAATATATCTTAAGTTTAGGTCAGTTTCATTTTAAATTATTCCTCTTCTTTAACATATTTAGCACCGCTTAATGTTATTCTACTTATATAAGATTTTTGATCTCCTGTACACTACCCATAAATAAACAAATACGAAAATTAATATATTATTAGATGAAAATTTGTCTAAAAAAATATGAATGTGTTTGCTTTATTTATTTATTAATATTTGGACTATTAATAAATCATCGTTCTGCAATCTTTTTCTATTCAATATGTTCAAAATTAATTATCTAACTATTAGGTGCAGGCTCAAAACTTAAACAGGTCATTTAGCTCAAACTTTCATGAAAAACGTTTCAAAATTGTTAACAACATTTACAGGCGAACTGAAACAATATTTAATGTAAACATCATTACAACCATCACCTAATGAGCAATCAACGTCTACAACTCCCTCTTGTCCGATTTAAATTGGATCCTGAATATTTAACTGATATCACTTTATGAAATAATAGCGCCAATTAATGTTTCATCCCCTTGGCAAAATTCATTAAACTATCGCCCTCTGATGAAAAGCGAGAGCACGTCACCCCATGGAAATCATAGTCAGATTTTTAATAAAATCGGGAAAAGTTCATCAAGTGGCATTGATAGCCACTTAGCGAAAGTCCAAAGAACCCGCAATATTGCAATTAATTTCAATTTGAAGTGCACGCGAAAGCTCCTGAAGGAATAACATCGTCGAGGGCTTTCGAGCAAAGAGTTTGATTGCTGTTGCACTCATCTTCCTCTAATGGAAGGCTGAGTAAACAACCACCAGACGCTTTGAGCAGTCGAACAGAAAAAAATTGAAATTTCTATGAAAATATTTTTTCTTCCATTCTGGCTTGAACAAATGACGATCGTTTAGCTGTTAAAAGTTGTTTTCATTTCACCCTTTATTCTGGTCGCTATTGTCGTCTTTTCGATTTGATGCACACAGGATTCCACAAAGGATGCTTCTTAAGAAGTTTGAAAATAGTGCAACAAAAATTGGCATGACCAGCAGTCAGGGTTATTATAGAGCTGTTTCCTTACTGATTTACAACAAATGCATTTTCCCATAAAATTCAATTCTTTGAACTCACTTTGCAAGCTATCAGAAACCGTCTACGAATATTTGCAAGGAAGTGACGACAGCGCAAAGGAGTCCACACACATATCCTGGAGGTCCATCTTCTAGTCCAACTGCTCAAAGAAAAGAATGCTTTATCCCAAGGGTAAGTGCACTTTGGATCTGAATTGTCCATAAAAGATCAATGACTATAAAATCGGGGGATCAAAGCGGAAGTAAACCGAAAAAAGCCAAGTGATGCGCTCAGGTGATATCTAAAGGTGTTTGCTCATCTCCTGTGAGTTGAATGAATTCTAAGTGGCTACCGGAGTTCTTTTCTTTGTGCAGCTAAGGAGACAGGCACAGCAAACAACAAAAGGAGTTTTCAGTCTTCGTGCCAAAAGATGCTGGCGAATGGTATTGTACCAAGCTTCGCCGGGGGTGGAATGTTCCAAATCAATTTAAATGCCCGCTGCATAGAGCAAACAAATTAAAGAATACACAGACGGATGGACAAACACAACCCTCATGAGTTCACTCCCAGCACCCCCTTTGATTCTCAGCCCGTCGGACTGACGAGCATTCTCGAATTTTATTTTCTGTTAACAATTTTTTGCCTCGCCTTTTGCAGGAGATTTCTGTTTACAAAGTGAGGACTCGGGAGAGATGGGTAATATCAACGGCGGCGACGATAACAGAATGCAATACAGCCGGAAAGTTGCAGATATAAAGGAGCAAGAGGTGTGGCAGAGGAAGTACTTTTTTCCACTTGAACTATTTTTTCAATAAGTGCAGAAAAGAAACTTAATGAAAAAATTGCGAGTTTGTATGGAGAGCTGCAGGCTTTACCCATCCATTCGCTGGGTTCGTTGCCACCATTCCATAGAATGAATCTGGCTCACCGCACAATAAAGTCACCATTGATAATAATATTTTCAGGAAATGTCTTCTTAAAGCTTCGCAACTCCACAGTTGTCATTCCCACGTCAAGCAACATTTGAATTTTTTGCTTGTTAGCGGAAAGTGAAATTTGTTGAAAAGATAGAACAATTTTGAATGTGGATGGCTCAGAAAATATCTACCACTTCTTATGGAAAGAGCAAAATAAGCACCAACATGTATTTTACCTTTCGTTTAGTTTTCATATATTATGACAACTATAACTCCTTGAAAAAGGATTCATAACTCTATTTATAAAAAGTGATGAGAAACTTCATGACACACTATTGTGTACATCGTAACCAAAGCAGTTTTAATTCCTTCAATATATTTGAACGTTTATGAATTCAGATCCTTAAAGGATTTACAAGTGCAAGCAGTGGGGAATAATTTTACAATTGCTGGGCAATCCTGAAGATAGCTATGTTAGATTAAGATTGAAAATCGCACACTCTGTCTGGTTTCTTTAACATTCGTAGCAAAGTCCGTACAATTAAATTTAAAAGCTATAGGACTATTTTTTTTTTAAAGAATATAAGAATATCAACCTTGCGTTCTAGGTGGCGGACTCAATAAAGTCGATGGACCTCGGTAAGACCGCAGCGATAGATGAAATTTCAGTGAAATTGTGTAAGTTGGATCCTACTTCTGCGATCGATATCTTTCTCTCCATAATCCAAGAATGCTAAAAAAACTAAGACCTATCCCATGAAATGAAAGTTCTTGTTAAGATTCCATAAAAAGCAACCTGAGCAATTGTAACAATTAGCATGGTACCTCTCTTCTAACTGCAGTCTCAGGTAAAATCATGTAAAAATCGTCACGAACAAGATGGCTGTCGTAAATATTTTTCCTGCAGCGACTATGTTTTCTCTCTCTGGTTCTCGTAACCCCTTGTGGGGCATGGGGCGGGAGCATCCGATTTAATACAACGATTGCAAGTGGACCTACAATTTAAAGTGGGTTCTGAACCACTGGCAATTTCTCTGCAACACCCATGACGTTTTTATCAGCAGAAAACAACCATGGGTCGCCGCCGGTGGGATTCAAACCTGGTTCCTCCGGATTGATAGGCTGACACGTTATCACTAAGTCCACCGGCGAATCGAAAATCAGGTAATCCTATCTAAAAGGCGTTTGAGAGCGCGTACATATGGGCAGCTTTACATAGGAAAGGCAACACAGAAAAAATATTCACCATCATCACGAACTAATAAGACTGAAAGAGTCTAAATGTTGGAAAAATTCTGACCACGGTCACTGCAATATACTAAGAATCTATTCCGGAGGCTGTTTAGAGGAAAGCATTACTGCAATTTCATTACCCTTACACTGAACATTGGAAAAATCTTCTCTACTAGATTCTCAGGCAAAGAGGAGTGGAGGTGTCACCATAACGGATATACCGGTCTTCACTAATGTATCGGAAGTGGAAGACGGGGTGTGAACTGGAGTGTACTGATTATCTAAACATACGTAGTCAGTATCGATTGCGGGACCACTGCAGTGTGCTTCAAGGAAAGATCTTGGACATAACGAAAGCGGCAGATGTCAAAATAGTCTCCAGAATTTAAGAATAATACACAAGGTAACACTCTGCTGTATCCCTGGTCATAGGGGAATACAGAGGCATGAGGTTGCTGAGGAAAACCCGCACCGATCTCAGAAATATTACGGAAGACACGCAGGACGTTTACGCACCCCCTCCCCCTCCACACCCACCCTAACCACTCTTGTAGAAGTTGTCTGGACGAGGAAAAAGTGGAAATAATTCGGCATCTACTCTGTGATTTCCCAGGTCTGGAAAGCAGAAGGTACAAAGCTTTAGCCGCGTACTTCTTCTTTCTTTAACAGTTGTGGCTGGTTCTAAATAAAACATATACTAATATTAAGCCGTCGGTGGACTAAGTGATAACGTGTCTGTCAACCAATCCGGAGGTTCCAGGTTGGAATCCCACCGACGGCGTACCATGGTTCTTTTCAACGGATTCTAATAAAAAATTAAAACATGCTATAGTATAGATATCTAGAGTAGAAAAATACAATAATTAAGGAGCATTCGGGATTTAGAAAGGGTCACTTATACGAAACGCAACTTAACTCAACAATAGCTTTATGGAAAGAGGTAATAGAAGAGAAAAAGAAGATATTACCAGTGTTCTTGGATTTTGAAAGGACATTTGAAACTTTAGATAAAAGAATTTTACTCACTGAGCTTAAGCAGTATGGTATAATAGAAAAGTAAAATTGATGGTTTCAAACATACCTTGAGAGAAGACAAAAAAGAACAAGAATGAAAGAATCAACTGCTGCGAATGAGCATCGGTGGGCACAGGGTTCAATATTGTGTACTGCACTCTTCCTAGTATACGCATTGTGTTTTAGGTTTTTTGCAAAGATGAAGGAAATGGTAGGTCTATGCAAGAAAGGAAAAAAATGTATGGTGGGGGGGGGGGGGGGGAGGTGGCATATGTTCACTCCACACCAAGCTTTGCAGTTTGAATTTTTTACGAATATTTTCTATAGTTTTAGTGTTAATATTTCAGTTGAAAGGTAACACAATTATGTGCTAGAGAGAAAATAATCATCTAGAGGTGTCTTTCAAAAAGCGTTTCCAAGCTTCGAAAAACTGGAAGCGTTCACCCACTTTCGACTCAGACGGAGGTCATTATTGCGCCAATTTCAGGGGAAATGGACGAGAGAATTTTTGAGGCACAAAATACAAGGCGCATATTCTGTGGAATAGGAGTGAGGGCATCGACAATACAAAGAGTATTTCGAACAGAAGGACCTTATCCTTTCCATGTGACACCTGTACAGAAACAGGTCTCATCAATATGATGAAGCGCCAGCCCATTGCGGAAGAAATATACTGCAGCGGTTGAATGGAAATTGCGGCGTACATACTTCGGCGTAGTACTTTTCCTTGGCTGGTTCGACTTCCCGGCCTCACTCTACTTGATTTTCATTTGTGACAGACCATGGGAGAAATAGTAGAAGTTGTAACAAGAGATGAACTCATAACAAGAATTTTAGGAGCCGGAAATAAAATAAAAGAAATCTAGCAATTGGTATGAAATCATCCACGAGAAAAGGAGATCTTATGTACATTCAAAATGACGGAGGACATTTTGAAAATATTTTAACGAATTTATTTGACCTCCATTTTAGCAGTCTTTAAAACTCAGTCCTTTTCAGCACTCCCAAAGTTTAACACAAAGAGTCAAAAATCAACAATTTAGGAGGCAGGTAGAATTTTTTCTTAGAAGAGCAAGTATAAGCTGTACGTTTGGTCATGTAACTTGAGAAAGGTAGCAGATTTTTATGTTTTAAATTTCTCTTAAAAGAGAACACAGTTGCTACTATTTTAAGCCCAAAAATAAAAATTAAATTATAGGGCAAATTTCCAAAATATCTCCATTTGAAATGCAAGATCAAAAGATAGAAATAAAATAGTGATGTGCATACCATTAAAATTGCAAATTTATGACTCCCAACCTGAACAAGAGACTGTCTTCACGACAAGTAGATGATCAACTTCTTCTGTAATTTTCGCGTGTACGACGACACCGCTGCACTGCCGCCATTGTTCCCGTGCAATACTCCTGCATAGTAATTTTGGTATTTTTCACTAAAATTGTATTAGTACAGAGTTTACCTCTTTTTAAGAATACCAAAATTACTACGATAACATTTCGAAAAAGGCAAATCACCAGTATTTTGGTACTAACTATTGGGGTGTTTTTTCATTAATGTTAATTATGGAGATCTCGAGTAAAAATAACTTAGCTGGTATGTTCGCGCCCTTACCAGACATTTATAAAAGCATATTTGCGCCTGTTCCTAGCACGCGTAGCAAACAAATTCGCCCGTTCGTAGCACGAAAAGCAAACAAATGCGCCCGTTCCTAGTACGCATAGCGAACAAATGCGCTCGCTGCTAGCTCTGAGTGATTGATGACACATTCAACATCATTTATTGTAATGGACCGAGGTGACTGCCCTGGGGGACGCCGGAATGAGCGACAATAGGGTTAGAAATAGCACGCATAGCGAACAAACGCTCCCGCCTCAGGCACAAAAATTGAAAAATACTTCCGCTACAGACACAATAATCTAAAAAGGCGCACGCCGTAGAGGTATGCACGCTTCTCTTACTGTTCTGGATTTAACTCATTCGCGGCCGGTGACTCACCGCGTATGTTATTTAAAATCTCACCCATGTAGACGGTATTCACCGTATGGGTCATCGGCCACCTGATATTAAAATTGTTTCCAACAGTGGATAACTCACAGGGTGAGTTATGACAATAGCAATAATAACAATTTTTTTTTATTCTTATATTTTCCAGTTTCAGTAAAAATAAGTCTCAACTGCGCAAACATTGCCGGCTACTGGAGATATTTATTGATCCGTGTCTTTACCGTCCTTCATTTGGACAAGTATAATTTTTACTCAGGCCTCATTTGGATGCCTTTCAGGCGTTATAATGCTATGTGTGCCTGTTTCAGGCTAGGAATGGGCGAGTCTTATTTTTACTCGGGATATTTCACTTTTAATTTTGGGGAGTTAACTATACCGAAAAAACTTCCCAACATTGAGTACTTATTTCATTGGGGGAATTATTCGCTGTAGATATATTAAGCAACCAGGAATTATAAAAACTTCACTTTTTAGAAAATATATGTTTTACCTAAAAGAAAGATTTACTCTGTATAATATACGTATTTGTGTGAATCTCCTTATAAATAAACGATGGCTTCCATTTACATGGACGTACGAAGAACTTTTATTTCAAGTAAAAAGTTAGTCAAGGGAATATCCGATGCTCGACACAACTTCACTCTCAATTCATAGTTCACTTTAAACTATTTCTCATAAGTAGATTAAATCAAAAGTTGAACTTGAGCTTCATCGCGATAATAGGTGACAGGATGAAGTTGTCCATCAAAAAAGCTCCTAATATACACGTTTCAACAATTAATTGTCATCCGCTTATGGTAGGATTGAGTGCTCACAAAATATACGGCAGATGGGCCCCCGTACCTTGTCTAGGACACCGAGCCTTCGGATGATATCAGACTCCGGATAAATACAAATTGTGAACAGAAGCAGCAACAACAATTATCAGTTTTCGAATTCACTGAACAAAATAATCCGCTTTGAAGGATTCTCGAATACATTTATCAGCTTTCATGTTGTACAGCAGTTATCTATCAAAGATATACATGTACTCGGGCTGGTACACCGACAGCCCCCTTCATTCGAAGAATACCATGATGTTCGATGTGGGGCAAAGTGAGCAAAATTGTATCCCTGAATTCAAGGCTGGACAAATTGAATTGTGTTTTCTAGAAACGAAGTTTCATGCTAAAATTGACAAATTTTGATACAACAAAGAAAAGGTTGTCTTGGGAGCATCATAATGGGAAGATGAGTAGGCGAATGCCATTTGCGAATTTCTGGATCTCGCCGACATAAAGAACTGTCTTGTATAAGATTGCAATTAATTTCTCTCACCTAATTTCTGAACTATAAGAGAAGCAATGTTGGTACCTACAAGCCCAGTATACCTGATCCCATATACATATGTATATCCGCCATCGGGTTAAACACCTTCTTAATTCCCAGTCAGGTTTCTTCGTTAGATGATTAAATCCGGGAAATCCCACGCTATAATGCAAGAAAGCAAACCACTGGCAGAAGCAAAAACATTTGCGGGAAAGTTTTACAATAATTGCAGAGTTTCAAAACGGTTCGTAATTTCTCGTTTTATTTATTTTTTATTTTCACTCCAACAATTAATGGCGGCGCTGCTGTATGCAAAACAAACAGAGGTCTACTGGTCCAATGGAGCTAACGACAAAACGAACTACTTTTAACTTCATTAAGCGTAAACTTTCGCCAAACAGTTTTCCTGGAAATTGCATACGACAAAAAGGCACGGTGCACCTTTGCGCCATCCGCCCACTGCGGGGCAGAGGTATGTTGCAGAATGCCACTTCCAGCATGGATGGAGTCTCCCGAAAGCTCAAAGGAAGACCACAACAAGTGGAAAATTATAACGAAGATGTGAATCCAAGCGTTGTGCAAAAGGTGAAACGGGGGTATAATTTCTACAATTTTTGCAAAACTTTTTGCCTTTTTCGTCTCCTTTGCTCGTTTTCTGTGCATGAACCCTTTCGGAACCTTACCGGTACCTACCTAAGTTGCTCCGCGTTTTGCACCGTTTTGAAGTCCCTTAAAGAAAACTTTGGTAAAAAGTGTTGCGGCTTTGCAACGTCTCCCGTAACTCTCACCACAGAAATTTATCCAGAAACCATAAGAGTTAGAAAAACCTGTCGCTTCTCCACAAAAAATAAAAAGTAGTTTCCTTCCTGTGATATGGTGGTGTGGAATGCCTGCTGATACTAAACTCTGAGACGGTGGAAAGTATTTTTCTTCGTCCTGACAGTAACCTCCGAGCTCGTGTATATGCCAGGGATTACTTTGGACTCCTTCAGCTTATGCATGACGGCGCCCAACTATCATTTTTCTGCACTTCTGCCAAGGAGGAAAAAATTTTCTCCGCATGGTTATTGTCGCCGTAGACGAATCTAGCCGTGTTCGCGGTGTTAAGCTACAGAATTTTGCTTGTTCAAAGTTTTCTTCTTATTTTGCATTCAACGTTTTCTTGTCTTCTTATATTCTTTAAGTTTTCAAAATGTTTTCATTACTTAAGCCGTAAAACAAGAGATAAAAATTTCGAAACAATTCGGTTTATGAAGTTAAAGGCAACAAGGACTGCTTCGAAGACAAACACCAGTTCAGAATTATATTGCACGAGGAATTGTACAATAATAAAATGCTGAAGGCTCTGTATCTGTAATGTGCAACAGATGGAACCTATGCAAATTTTTGCAGTTTTGTTTTTTGGTTGAATTCATTCGTTTAAAGTTGAAGCCATTTTAAAGGCAAGACGGAGATACTTGCTTGCATCAGTTGTATATATCGCTCAGGTCAATTTATAATTGCCATAATATGTAGATGCCAGCCTGGCATCTCAGCCAGTGTGTATTTTGTTTTGGGTCTATGATTCAACGTAAGTTTTTTCTACCTTAGTTAACTCGGATACCACTACTTTTCCAAAAATGTTTTCTTTAATTTTATTGCAAAATTTCGGGGTAATAGTAACGAAGGCTTTAAAGAATTCTCAGTGTTTGCCCACCGTATCCTTTGCCCAAGACAGTCTTTCAGGAGTGCAGCAGGAGGGAGGAAATGAGCCTTACAGGAGCTTTATACTAGGAAAGTACCTTCTGACTCAACCCGCTTCTATTGGGACTAAATGATAACGTGTCGGTCCTATATACCGAAGATCCCAGATTTGAACTCCACCGGCAGCGACCCATGGTTGTTTTTTGTTGTCAATAGATTGCGATAAATGGCAAGTCTTCCTCGACTTTGATAGCGATGACAATTGAGTCGTTCCTTTTCAAAAGTTGTCTTATCCCTCGAATTAAATATTAAGATATTAATGTTTTTTTTGTTTTAATTAGTATAAGTTGGATATTTATGTACAAAGTTAATTAGGTAAGTAAGTAGTTTTTTATTGCCAAAACTTATAAATCAAAAGTACAAAATAAGAGAGATGTAATAGAAAATTATTTGGATAAGACAAGTTATGTAACGTCATCAATATTTTCCTTAACTCTCACAAATTCCCGCACGATAACTTTTCCTTAACTGAAACCAATCTAACACCAGGAATTCTCGACAACGAACTATTCCCTCCAAACTATACCATTTTCCGTGCTGACGGTTGTTCTCATAACTGCTCATAACCGTTGTGACGCCACACTGCTAAAGACCTCCTTCCCTATCAGAATTTGTATGTATTAAATTAGCACTAAATAAGTGTCTTCTGTACATCCTCTGTTGTTACATTCACCCCTATCAACCTCTAGACGTATACGAGCCCATAATTGAAGCGATCGATACCCTGCTTGAGAACGCTAACGCCTCTGATGAATTTATTTTATTGGGTGACTTTAACCTCCCCCGTATTCAATGGTCATTGTCTGAGGACTGTTCTCACTTATTCCCCCTTAACGCATCTTCGGCCAAAGAAGGCTTCTTTACCGACCAGCTCTCCGTTTCAGGCCTCTTTCAAGTAAGCGGAGTCAGGAACTTCGTGGACAGATAATTAGACTTAATCTTTTCTTCAGACCCAGTTAACTCGGCTGTCGCAGAAAGCAACCATCTTCTCTCCTCCCTCGACCGTCACCATCCTCCCTTGTTCCTCGTTTTCTCCTTCGAGCACCCTCATGCCGTTTAAAGCTCCGAGTCTTCTTTATGCTTCAATTTTCGTAAAGGCGACTTTGACAAATTAAATCACTTGCTCCTCAACTCTAATATTGGCGATATCCCTCAACATCTCCCAATTGACGTTGCGTTAGAGGCGTTCTATTCGGAAATACACGCTGGTCTTACACAATCTATCCCTCTTTTTCCTCGTAAAAACTACTCCTTATCCCCCGTATGGTACGACAAAGAATTACGCTCTCTTCGCAACAGGAGAAATAAATGTTGGCAAACTTTTCTTTTAACCCAGACTGAGTCTGACTGTTCTTCCTATCTATCTGCTTAAACCACTTTTTCTGAACGTTGTGATACCCTCTACCATGAGTACTTCCAACGGATGGAAACTAGCCTCATATCCGACCCCAAGCGTTTTTATAACTTTATTAATTCCAAGAAGAAATCCAATGGTTATCCTTCCACCCTAAAGCTCGAGAATACCTCTTCATCTTATCTTAAGGTTATCGCTAACCTCTTTGCACACTTCTTCAGTAAATCTTTCAGCGACAATTCTCTACAATCCGACCTTAACTATTTTGCGTTCATGGACAAATGCACTCAAACGTCGTTTTCATCTTTTGACCCTGATCCTGAACTAATCGCAGCCAGTATCAACTATCTTGAGGACGACTTCGACCCAGGTCCTGACGGCATTCCCGCGATCGTTCTGAAAAAGTATGCCATGCATCTAATTCAACCCCTTACCTTGCTTTTTGGCCTCTCTGTCACTCAAGAGGTTTTCCCTCATTTACGGTAAAACTAGTATATTATTCCCATCTTCAAAAAAGCTTGCAAGAACGATGTGTCCAACTACAGACCCATCGCAAATTATCATCCATACCTAAACTATTCGAAAAATTGGTCTATGATTCCATGTTCTTCCACTGTAAGTCTATCTTCTCCCTCTCTCAGTAAAGCCTTCGACAAGATCTCCCATAACGTTATCTTGTTCAAACTTGATCGCCTAGGCTTCCCCCCCCCCCCCCCCCCAGATTCATCTCCTGGATTCGATCCTACCTCAACAACCGTCAATACAATATTCTTTTCAGCTCATCCATTTCTAACCCCATTGTCGCTCGTTCCGGCGTCCCTCAGGTAAGCCACTTCGGTCCATTGACTTTTATCCGTACAACAAATGATGTTGAATATGTCATCAAATGCTCAGAGCTGTCCATTTATGCTGATGACATGAAAATAATCAACCATATCTCCTCCACAACCGACTCTCTTCTGATGCAAAAAGACCTCGATTCATTCACCACATGGTGCATGAACAACTTTCTAGAGCTCAGTGTCTCCAAATGCCAGTCCATATCTTATTCCCGCAAGCGTCTTACCACTACCCCGAGAGTCTATATGTTAATCGACGTACCAGTACCTATCGTTACCTCTTTGTGTGACTTAGGAATAATCTGTGATAGTGAACTCAATTTCCGTTCCCACATTGACAGCATAATTAACAGAGCTAACTCCGCGCTAGGGTTTGTGATGCGCTGGTCTAGAGAGTTCTCCAATCCATATGTTTCCAAATCTCTCTACGTCTCCTTCGTTAGACCTCTCCTTGAATATGCCAGCCAGGTATGGTCACCTACACAAACAACTCACATCAATAGGATTTAATCTGTCCAGCGTAGGTTTATTCGCTTCGCTCTACGTGATCTTCCGTGGACTGACAGATTCAACCTTCCACCCTATGAAAACCGTCTGAAACTGATCGACTTACAACCTCTAAGAAAACGTCGTGATGTTTCCGACATTCTTTTCATTTATCAGTTATTAACTGGTGTCATAGACTGCCCTTCAATCCTGCAATCTTTACCCATCTATACCAATCCCCGTAACCTTAGATCCACTCCCCTTTTCCGACTCGACCAACTACCGTCAAAGCGAGCCAATTACCAGGATGTTACGAAAAGTCAACGAATTTTCCTCTTTTGACTTCCATCTGAGTAAATCATCCCTTCACAAAGCCTTTTATCTTGATGCTGATCGCCTACCTTGATTCTTCTTCCTTACGCCTTCTGCCAGTATCTACTGTATTTATTGCTCATATTGTAGCTTATACTTTTTATTAATTTATTATTACTTATTATTAATTGTAGTTTGTAGAATTAGTAATAAGTTATAGCTTATATTTTTTTTTGTATTTTTATGGAATAGCTTGTATTAAGCTTAAATAAATAAATGTCACTATGAATAAGACCAGTTTTGAAATGTCAATACAGGTCTTCTCCGATTAGACGAGTTATGAAAACTCTTACTATAGCTGGAGATAAAAAAAATACAATAATTTACTTTAAAACCTTTATTAAAAAAGCCTTAAGCCTAGCTTAGCTTTAGCCTTTTGATTTTAAGCATTTATTAAATTCTTAAATTATCTGAAGAGTTTCATCAGGATCTTCACATTGTTCTTTAGGTTGGTCCCCGTCCACAACAGGGTGTCCCAAAAGATCTTTGAAAAAACTTAAGTCTGAGTCCTCTTTCCAATGTGTCCCAATATGCTTTTCTAAAAGCTTATTAACGTCTCTCAATTTTGCTGCATTGACAGGCACTCCAGGTGGGATAACTTCCGATTGGCTTAGAATTGAAATTTGTTTTCCTCGTTTTAAGATTGATTGTCCCTGTCCATAGTCACTGTTGTAGTCAGGTATACCTCTTGTCAGAATGAATCTTGAATTGATTAAATTTGAAGTTCCATGATGTTGTAGGTTCCAAGATACCTGATGTTGCAGATCTCCAATTCCTGACATCTATTGTTTTAAGATTTGTGACTGCGCCAAACTGGCTTTCTTCATATTTTCTTGGATTTACAACAGTTGATGTCTTCTTAGGAATTCGTTCAATATTTCCGAAAACTCGGTCCGGTGATAGAAAACTCTGACCTGTAATTGGGAAAATCATTTCGATTTGTTTAATACCAGCTGGTGCCTTTTCTGCCCACTAATGGCTAACATGCATATTACACAACCGTATATATCTGGACCACTGCATCTAAAATGCCCTTTGTCGAATAAATGATGACCTCGAACTAGATTTACACTATCGCCAACAAGTTTGGACCTCGCATATGTTTCTCTTTTGTTTTGTTGTTGCAAAATATATCTCTGCAATTTGACACCAAAGTTCTTGTAAGTATTTTTCCATCTGTTTCTGTTTGTAGAAAGTTTTCTATGGTTTTTTGAGGACGTGCGGTTTAAGAAAACGTAGTATGATTTCGCTAAGTGCTTGTAATTTGTATACCTGAGCTCAATAGAGCTTACATGATACAATCTAGATATAAAAATCTTAGAATATCTCCCCGATGACAGAAGCAGATCTGGACAAATTTACAAGAAGCTTAGAAAAAGCGGAAAAATTAGAGTGGCTCGAAACAGATAGGCATAATAAGTCAGTTTCTGTCGTTAACCCTGAAACATATCAAAACACCTAGCTTTAAAGTAACCCGGCGACCCCAGGTATCTATGTGCCAAAGGTGGTCGATTCCACAAACGAACCGCCCTTCCTAGAAGAGTAACACCATAGTGTGAAACCGAAAGTGCGGCAATAGCAGCAACCTGGATCTCACCGAACTGGAGAAGCTGAAGCTAAGGAACATGTAATTGGAAAGCTTTGAACTGAGCACGCGGTGAAGCATCTGAAGTGTCCGCAGGGAGAGGACATTCATGAAGGTGCACCTAAGTAATGTGTCCGTTAGGCCTGAAACGTGATCTCTCCTATCCAACGAGAACATGTAACTGATGCCTGAGTTAAAACATCTTTTCAGTCTACTTAGCTGGCCTACTCAGCCACTGAGGAGTGAAGGACCTAGCTGAGTATAACTTGCGAAGGGCGAAGAACACTCTTTTTCTTACCTAACTGATGTGACGGGCCCAGGTCAGGCACTTATATAAAGTTAAGCCCAAACTAGTGACGGTTTGGCTGAGAGGAATAATGGGGTCTAACCTAATAGCTCCAACACGATCCCGAATAGGAAGCGATAGAAAGCCAGAGCCTGCATTTTGGGCGCGTTGAGGTTGAGTTTATTGGAGGTCGCCCAATCACAAATCGCTTTAAGGTCCCTATTTATCAATCCCGTTCAGAGGAACTGTACATCATCAGTATAAAGGTGGACCAACCCACTAGCAACAGGTGGGGCGTAGCACTGAGGCCTTTGGAACGCCACTAAAAATTGGCAGGAATCCGGAAAAGTCCTCTTCCAGACGGACACATTAAGTCCTGCCAGTAAGGTAGGAGAAAATCAATTGTTACGAAATCCATACGGTATGTGCTTAATAACTTTAAATTTATTGCTCGTCCATTTACGAAGCTGTAAACTTTCCTGTTTGAGCATGTTCATTAGATTTTTGCAGGATTCTCTTGCTTCAGCCAGTGAAGCACCTCCAGGCACTACGTCATCAACAAAGGTGTCGGTAAGTATAATTTTCGATGCCTTAGGATAGTATTTTGCCATGTGCGTATTGCGATAAAGGGCGCTGATGTAGTTTGATAGGTAACAGTCGTTAATTTGTACTCCTTTATAAGCCTTTACCTAGCGGTAAATTTTCTCAATGTCCGCAGTGAATACTACCTTATGTTTGCTACATAGCAGCAATGTGTAGATTAAATTCTGTTGTAATTGAGGACTCAACACGTTATTTGGTAGTCGTACTATCTTGCTTCAAAACAGCATGGTGAGAACTGGAACTATGTGACCTAAACACTGGTATTCCGTAATGAAGTCCTTATAAATTGTCCCAAATACTTTGTAATTATTGAACTTTCGCTCTATTTGAAATAGTGGGGTGAGAGCTAATTCTCTTTATCTACTTACATTGGCTTCTTTAGGATCTTGTTTAAATGGAATTCGTACAATATATGCAATGGCGGATTTAGGAGGGGGGGGGGGGGCACAGGGGCACGTGCCCCCACCCCAGATGATCCCAACTGACCCTTCACAAGGAGATTAATTAGGTCGCGGTATAATTAGGTTTGTTTCGTTTTGCGTACACATACGTAGGCGCAAATTATAGCGAGTTGCAAAACCGCCGACAAGCTATGAAGTAAGCGACTTATATGAAAAAAATATTTGCGGATTATCCCGGAATATGGAATGTGAAAAATAAGTAAAGGTAAGGTGACGCCTGGCATTATCTTCTATCGGTGTGGGTAGCCTATAGTAGGGTTGAAAAGGGATGCAGCTAAATCGTGAAGTATCGAGGAGAGCGATCTTTCTCCACCTTACGACGACTAAAGACATATCTTCGCAGCAGGATGACAGAAGATCGTTTGAATGGACTGGCTTTAATGCTTATCCATCAAGACATTGCGTCAACAATGAACGCTACAGAAGTACTTGATATCTTCAGCAGAAAACATAAATGAAAACTGTCATTATTAAACATGTAATTTTTCATAATTTTCATTATTAAACCTTTATTATAAGTATATTTCTTATACAGGGTCTTTCAAATAGGGCGGGTCGATGTTGACAGTTTGTGGCGGCCATGTTGTTTTGGCGGCATCTGTCAAATGCGTTGTTATTTCTTCAGTTACTGATGCCAAATCACCATGGCAAGTTACACGATTGAGCAGCACGTCCAAATGATAAAACTTTATTATCAAAATGAGTGTTCGTTAGTGAAAACGTTGCGCGCATTACGTCCATTTTACGGCCGGTGGCCCTTCAAAGTCGACTCTCCAACGCTTGGTGACCAAATTCGAGACGACTGGTTCGGTAAACAACCAACCAACACCCTTACGTCAAAGGAACGCCAGATCGGCCGAGAACATCGCTGCTGTCCGTGAGAGTGTGCAGGAGACCCCGAGATAATCGATTTCTCGCCGTGCACAAGAACTCGGCCTTTCGCAGACTTCAACTTGGCGAATTTTGCGTCGGGACTTGGGCCTACACCCGTACAAGATCCAATTGACCCAGGAGCTCAAAGTGAATGACCATAGACAACGCCGTTTGTTCGCTGACTGGGCTACAGAACATTTGGAAGAGGACCCCGATTTTGGCCGAAAAATCATCTTTAGCGACGAGGCGCATTTTTGGATGAGTGGTTTTGTTAATAAGCAAAATTGCCATATATGGGACGACCACAACCCACATGATGTTCACCAGGTGGTAATGCATCCACAAAAAGTAACTGCTTGGTGCGGATTTTTGTCCGGCGGCGTCATTGGTCCGTACTTCTTCGAAAACGATGATGGCGAGGCCATTACTGTCAACGGCGAGCGCTACAGATCAATGATTAACAATTTCTTTTGGCCTGAATTGAACGATATGGACGTGGACAACATGTGGTTCCAACAATACGGCGCTACTTGCCACACAGCGAGCGACAAAATGGACATTCTGCATGAACGGTTCGAGGGTAGGGTCATCTCTCGCAGAGGTGACGTGAATTGGCCACCAAGATCATGCGATTTGACCCCGCTAGACTTTTTCTTGTGGGGTTTTCTCAAGTCGCAGGCCTATGCCAATGATCCGCAATCAACCGATGCCCTGAAAGTCAAGATAACGCAGGCCATCGCTCAGATTCAGCCGGATCTATGCAGTAGAGTAATTGAAAATTGGACCTCTCGGATCAATGAAACCGTTCGAAGCCGCGGTGGACATTTAAACGATGTCATATTTCATAAATAATGGCATAAATGGGCCTTTCAAATAAAAAAATAATTTCTTTAATATCTCACATACAGCTTGTTTTATTTAATTTCACCATCGACCCGTCCTTGTTGAAAGACCCTTTAGTTACTGTTGTATGTCATTATTTTACAATTAATCCCAAAGATATAGTGTAATCTTATGAGAACACTCTTTGCCCCCCCCCCCCCCCCCCCTTGTGCGCTTCCCAGAAAAAAATCCTGGATCCGCCCCTGAATATATGGACCATTTTTATCTCTTCTGAGCGTTTGTTGATAATAATTTTTACATACTATGCACTCTAGAGTAGTAATAGTTTCGCATGGCAGTGGTTTTATGTAGTATCATACATAAAATTGTGTCCTCGCTGTTGCCGAGAGAGTATCCACTGCCCAAAGCACCGAGCCAGCCTTGTTTATATAGTCTTACGGAGTACTAAGTTCTTAACTGTCGCTATAAGAAATGCGGTACTGTTTGCAGGTTTTTTGTAACTTCGTTGTCGGCAGGGTTTTTTGTAATTTCGTTACACCATCAAAAGTGATTGAGGTTAAAGGTGTAGTCCTGTTCTCAGAAGAAATTCCGAAAAAAGAAATTTTCGCGGAGTCTCGCATATTTAATAGGTAGATAGGACGCTAACCCTCAATTTCCCCCGTCCAAAAATTATAAAAGTTCATTGTATAATCGAAGAGAATTTTCTTCCTACGTACTTGGTAGTGATTACTTTTGACGGGGATCAACTCCCACCAACCTTAACTTAGATAATGTGGTTTTCCCCAGTTACAAGAAGAAAACCAAAATAATTCACTTCGGAAACTGTTAGAGGTTCAGACCCTCCCAGCAAGTTTGAAGATCTTCTGCTAGATGTCTTAGGTTCAGGCAGTCACAAGCAAACACAAATCTCCATGCCTTTATCCCCCAAGATGTTGACATTAAAAAGGACACTATGAGGCCGTGAATAGTAAATGCCCAGCACTGCGGGATAAAAAATTTCTTCAAAGCCAGCTGAAACATTTTAAAGAGTACGATGTTTAGGCAAGGCCCTCCAAACTGCTACAGGTTAGAGGACCTTGTTCAAACTGCTGAAATAGTCCCAAAATGGTTGAAGAAATCAACTTCAATGAATAAATAAAAAATTTGCTAAAAATTCCAAGATAATATGACACAATAATATATAAAAGTCCTACATAAACAGAGTAGCATAGTACAAAGAACTTCAATTGCGGGTGGAATGCAATGAACACCTTCATCAGATTTGACAATTCGAATTTAAATCCCCATTTACCATTTCATCCCCCAGTCGTAAGCTGTTGCTTTCTTCTCCACATTTACGCTTCAATTCCTTCCACATTTGACGCTATTTTGTGACAATGAACCCAGCAAGACGAAGCGGCTACATCTAGATGTTATATATCCTGTAATCCTCCAAAGTATAATCCTCCAAGTAACAAAAAGGTGGCATTAGCAGGGCAGGAAAATAAAACACGAGAAGAAAATGAAGTGAACGCTTTCGATGATTACAACTCACATAACACGGTGGGTCGTAAAAAGTTTAGATTGCTTGTGGACCCGGAAGGGGGTGTCTGTGCCTCCGTAGTAATACTGTGGCACGTCTATGGGTTAAATGCGAATGGGAACACAGGGTGTAAGTGATATATAAGTATTCAGGACACCGAAAGTTCCTTCACGTCTTCGCTTTCTCGCAGCAAATATTACCTCTCGTACTTTAGCAGTTTTTCTTTCTTAACCGAGCTCCCTTCAATCCACAATGACAGCAGGAGAATAAGAAAACACTTTCCATGATAATCCAGAATTCAACGTTGCAATTAGTAAGAGGTACCTTTGTAAGGCTCTGCCGTCTGATTCATTTACGGAAAAACCGGCTACTAGAGAAAGAACAAGACATTACTTAAAGAGAAATCTCTGTTTGATGATAACAGGAAAGGATGTGTGAAAAAGATACAACCATCTGTAAGTGGGGATTACAACGGTATATGGTAGATGGTATATGTTTAAGAACTCAGTTTGTTAGAATGCATCCAGGACTGGTTTTAAACCTTTCTATTTCCACGCAACTCGCAAAGAGTCGGTGTTTCTTAAGTATATAATACTTTTCTTAAGTCCATAGAAACTCAATCGACAAATCCAACTAAAATTTGTTAAGTTTTTTTACAGAATAAAACCATTTTTAATTCTGTACAAACCAGAAAAAAAAATATTGTGATACCAAGTGCAATCAGCAATACATAGTTCAGTTTCGAGTGGAATTTAGTGACTTTGTTATCCTTCCTTATCACGTAATTTCAACTTTGATTTGGTATCTGAAACAGAACATTCCGGAGAAGGCGCTCTCTGCCATTAAAAAAGTCAATTTCCCCGATTTCGTTTCGTTTTTCTTTATATCGCCAAAATCAAGGGGTGACTAAGTTTTATGTCTTTTAATTTCAGAGTTTAACAGGATTGAATTTTAAATAAAACGAATAGGATGGAATTTTTATTAAACCCCCCACTCTTTCTCTATTCGACAGTTGATTCGTTGTAGGTACGCACATGTGAAATTAAATGGATTTTTGCGAAAACGGAAGTCATAAAAGATGATTATATCTAAATATTTATTGCATTTGCATAAGAAATCTGTATCCTTCAATTTATTAGAAAGTTCTGACTGACTGAAGAGGAATAGGGTTAGAATTAAATTAGTCAAGTCAACTCAACTTAGACGAAAGGCATCATGAAATTGAATTTTTCGATGGGCACAATTTTTTTGTAATATGTAATTGGGTACATCTCCATTTATAATAAAATTTGTGGGGTTGTGGGGGGTTGCGAACAGCTGCCACCTTTAAAAATAGGGTAACTGCCTGCGTAAATAAGCTGAGTATTTTTCGTAATATTACATAAGCTCATGACCCTTATCCAAAATTCCCAAAAGCAATCAGTGTTACCTCGTAGGTATTGATCACCCTTTAGTTTCATGAGGTTCCCTTTTATTTTTTTTAGAGGGCAAACTAGCGTAGTGGGCCAAAAAAAATGTTTTTTGCATTTTAAATTATTTAAAATAGACTAAGAAGTATGCGTACCAAATTTGAAGTCGATCTGATGAATAGTTTTAGAAGATATGCAAAACATTCTGCTTTTACTATTCTAGAGAAAATTTGTTAACCAATTGAACTTCAAACTTACTGATAAAGAATTGTAAATCAAAAGGTGTCAAACATGAGCAATCTCTTCTTTTCTTTAAAACTAACATCTTCAATATCAGGTTCAAATAAAAATTTTTTAAAAGTGATTCCAAAGCTTAGCGGAACTCCTATGTAGAACTGCCTTGGTGCGGATGAAAGAAGTCTTTTGAAAAATGCGATTAAGAGTTTGACTGAAAAAAAATGAATATACACAGTCCACTTGAATACCTTGAAATTGTAAGAGGTTTAGAAAAACAAATGATATTAAACTGTTTCACTTCGTACTGTTAGGTTAGATTTGGTTAAAGTGGCTGCCACTTAGATCAAGGAAGCCCATTGTAATACCACAAATTGAGGCTGCAAAGATATTAAAAACCCCATAAAAATACCTGGAGAAGAAGAAGGTGGACCTGTTACCCGCTGTGCACCGAGCCAGTTCCCTGTCTCCAGTGGAATTAGTTCAGGGGGAGTCAAAATTTATTTGGCTGAGATGGGAAGGGTGTTCAGCCTTAATCCGTCATCGGGAACCATTTGGAGCTCCTGATAAATCGAGCTAGGTTCCTGACGTCAGTGGAGCCTAATTCGGTTAGCTCCTCAAAGGGGGGGGGGGGTCCAAAAACGGGTTCCTACGGTTGGCTAGGACCGGGCAGTTGCATAGAAGGTGGAGTATGGTTTGTTCTTCCTCTTCGTCATGGCAACTCCTACAGAAGTCGTTTGAAGGTGCTCCTAGTCTATCGGCGTATGCGCCTATGAGGCAGTGGCCCGTAATAACGGCCACGGTACTGCTAATTAATTTGCGTCCTTGTAGGATGAGCTCTCTTGACCGTTTAGGGTGAAGCTTTGGCTATATCTTTCGAGTGATCAGACAGATGTGATCCTCCTGCCCATTAACATTTGCCATCCTGAGAGATGTCTGTGAAAGTTCGAGTTTGCAAGTGGCTAGCAGCTTTCCCAGCTGTCCGAATCAAGACGAGTGGTACCGATTCCCGACGAGTGGTACCGATTCTACAGGCTCTACAGTTACCCGGAATATTACTATGTCCAGGCACCGAGATGAGCCGTACTTTTAGATGCTCAGATATATCATTTAGAGCAGAGCGACATGGTACAACCATTTTGGAGGTAGCGTATACTCCCGTGAGCGATTTCATAGCTGCCTGACTATCTGTGAAAATACATATGTTGTCTCACGCTGCAGAAGTCAGTTAAGCGGAATGAGATATCGAGGTCCAAATGTTCCGAGAAGATACCTCACCTTTGCCTTCTAATTTGAAGCCGTCAGTATAGACTACCCCCATTGGGGAGGACCTTCCTCCCATTCCGATGAGGTGGGAAAAAAGGAGTCGAATTTAGTTGCAAAGAAAGGCTTGTCGTCCAGGATTTTGGAGTGCCCAAAGTCGGTCCGTTTCCAGGTCTGCATTGAGTTAAGCCTTAAGGTAGTTAAGGTAGAGAATAGTGTTCAGGGCTTTGGAAGGTGTGGTTCTAAGGGCACCTGTTATCAGCAGTGTTGCCATCCTCTAAACTTTATCCATTGCTTTGTAATGGGTTGAGATATTTACTGCCGGCCACCAGAAAATCATCCCATACGTAAGTATAGGTAGTATGACACTTGTGTAGGCTCCATACCCCATCTTTTCCCTATTGCCTTCTTACACGAGTACAGCGCTACTGTAGCCTTCCTTACTCTTTTCTGGATGTTAGGCTTCCAGGTAAGTTTTCTATCTAGGACCAGACCTAGGTGTTTAACCTGATTACACAGTTTCAGCCTAACCACGTTTAGTATTGGGCAATTCATCGGAGGAGTATTATGTCTTCGGGAGAGGAGTATTAACTCTGTTTTGTTCGGGTTTATGCCCAGACCACACCCATCAGTTCCGTTAGAGTGGTGAAAGGATTCCTCAATGAGGGGAACCTCTAGTGATCACTCTTTTAATATTAAATGCTCCCAAACTTGAGACGATGACCCTGCTCTTTAGCATTGGCTCAATAAGTTTGATGAGAAGATCGTCAAGTTCAAGCCTCCTCTAGGATGGCGTTATCGCCTCTAACTTGATATTGTTAAAAGCACCCTCAGACGGAGTTGGATCAATGCTTTGAGCCGCACGACCACCATGACATGAGCCCCGAGTTCGAGACCAGATGACCCCGTGAGCTTTTATTAAGAAATTAAAAATTATCCACTCCGTCTCTGGGCTGTTGTCTAGCTCGCAACAATGCAAAAACAAGACTCAAGTTTCCTCACTTCCCTTACCCTAATTTCCTTCCGGCCAAAACCATGCTAACGCATCAAAGGGTTGTCCCCTAGGATATGGCCACATCGTATAAAAAAAAAATATCGAGGAAGGTTGTAAGTGAGTATCCTTTCTGTAGTAGCGAATGCTCTATGATTGTGGTAAGTTCGGGCAGGGCTACCTCTACGGACAGGGCTGTAAGCATGTTGCGAGAGAGACAGTTTCGAAGGATTGATTGGCTCTTTAATATAGATATTTAAGAATCTTTGAACAGGGAGGAGAGACTAATAGGCCTAAAATCGTTGGGCTTATAGTGTGAAGCTCTTCCTCCTTCAGGAATACAGACCACCTTCATTTTGAGAATGGAATAGAGAGGAGATTAAGGCAGGCCTCATAAATGATCATTAGCCACGGAATCAGTATCTCGAAAGCTAATTGTAGTTGAGCTGGGATGATGCCATCTAATCCCGGTATCGTATCGCCCATTTCAGTTTTCTCTTATCAAGGATATTGTGGACCAGTTCATGGCTGCTCGGATTTAGCAACACTGGTTGCTGAGCACCCCGGAAAGTGCTTGTTGACTAGTAACTTCAGCGACATAAGACTGGATTAAGTCCAACTACCATCACTTTTGGTCAAGAGGCTTGGTGTGATGGGCGTTGTTTAGAGGATTTTCCGCAAGCGACTCGCTTCAGAGGTGCTTTCGATTTTATTACAGAAGCCCTCCCATGAGGATCGTTTTGCTTTCCTAATCAGTTTTTTCAATTTTTTGAGGCATTCTTTATAAGAAGTCCAGATATTAGTTTTTTTTCGCTTGGTTAAAAAGCTAACGACACTCCTTTCTTAGAGTCATGATCTCACTCGACCACCACGGACGTTTGGGCTTAGCTCTTTAGACCCTGTCGGGGCAAGGAATTTGCGTCTCCGCATTACATGTAAGCGTCTGGGTTTCTACCGTACTGTTATGGATAAGAAAATTATCCGAAATTTCACGGTACGGCCAAACTTGACTTCTTGCGTTAACAGGTATAAGCCCCTCTTTAAATTGAAATATTTATTTTAATTAATTGTTCTCCGATTATCAGAAGTATAATATCTTACATGAACTAAGAAAGAAGGTTTTAAAGAGATATACCTTGTCACCAGAAACAAAAATTATTTTCAGGATTTTTTTCGGTCAAGGAAGCCACTGAACAAAAGAAGACGCTGGTGATCGGAACGGACGCCAACGCACACCACATAGTCTGGGCAGCTCGGACATACGAAAGAGGTGAGTTACTTTTTGATTTTATTCTTGGAACTAACCACCCATTTGTAACGTGGGTGCAGAACCCACTTTTGCTAACTAAATAAGGCGGGAAGTTCTAGACATTACAATAGTTTCGGAACCATCCGCCCTCTTAATAACAGAGTGGAAGGTACCCAAGGAACCATCCTTTTCCGAACACGCCCACATAGAATTTGGGATAACACTTCATAAGCAGATGTGTTCTCCTTATAAAAACAGGCTCAGCACAAACTGGGACCTCCACAGGTTGGTCCTCAGCAATACCCTGCCTATCACAGGTCCACCTGTAATTGGAAACAGGCAAACCCTTGACAAGGTGGTGAACACCCTGACGCTTGCGTGTAATGCGGCGACGCAAATTTCTTGACCTGACAGGGTCCCTAGAGGTAAGCCCAAGGTGGTCGAGTGAGATCATGACTCTAAGAAAGGAGTATCGTAAGCTTTTAAACCAAGCGGAAAAAACTAATATCTGGACTTCTTATAAAGAATGCCTCAAAAAATTTAAGAAACTGATTAGGAAAGCAAAACGATCCTCGTGGGAGGACTTCTTTAATAAAATCGAAAGCCCATCACTCCAAGCCTCTTGACCAAAAGTGATGGCAGTTGGACTTCATCCAGTCTTGAGTCCCTGGAGTTACTAGTCAACACGCACTTTCCGGGGTGCTGAGCAACCAGTGCTGTTGAGTTGCCGGATACTCCGAGCGGCCATGTACTGGTCCACAAGATACTTGATATGAGAAAACTGAAATGGGCGATACGAAGCTTCAAGCCCTATAAATCACCGAGATTAGATGGTATCATCCCTGCTGAACTACAATTAACTTCCGAGATACTTATTCCGTAGCTAATGGTCATTTATGAGGGCTGCCTTGACCTCACCTATACTCCATCCTCATGGACGAAGGTGAAGGTGGTCTTTATCCCTAAAGGAGGAAGAGTCTCACATTATAAGCCCAATGATTTTAGGCCCATTAGTCTCTCCTCCTTTCTGCTCAAAACCTTGGAGAGACTCTTAGATATCTATATTAAAGAGACAATCAATTCTTGAAAATTAATGTACAACTATTTTACAAAAACAAACCAATTTTTAACGCCGTCTAGGAAAAGCCATCACTATTGAAAATACCTAAAATATCTGCAGTATTCTAGAATAGAATTGACTCAAAAAGTCTCTAGGACAATTCGCAGTGAGACTTAACTAATCCAGGAAGAAGTATTCCTTCCTCAATTTTTATTTAATCCAATTTTCACATCATATTGAAATCTAGAAAACGTACGAAAAATACTGTACCATTTTCTTACACAGGAACTGTAGAAGTACTTTAACAAAAAACTTAATCCCTGCAAAGGAATCGATTGGAATTGAAATCTGCTTGCAAGTGCTTTCTTGTATCTCTCCTCTCTCATAGTAATGGATGACGGTAAGCAACAAAAGCTAGGTTTCTCTAAAATTGCGGAGTGAAACGAATTCAAATGGGCAATCAATTACCCGTGAAAACGAGTAAAAACAAAACTCAACTGGATTCTTTTCAACACCCCAAAGCCAATCAAAACCAGCACCTCCTGAGCGACACCCATTACAAGGATATCCACAAGTATTTTGGAGTGCTGTGCAATCCAGCTTCGTGCCCATGTTCTGTGAGGTGGTTGTTAGGATGATATCTCAATGGCCATATATCAGGACTAAGCCGATAAATAGATTAAGTTCCATCAGTATCTTTGTTCGTGCTGGGCTGTGTGCCTGTTAAGATGTATGTGCGCCCGTATAGGATCCTTCTTGACAATGTATTCAAATAGCTACAGCTCAACAAGGCGCCAGGCTCTCTCAGTGTATTTAGTTAAGTGACATTGTGCGGCATTTAGTCCAAAAGCCCAGAGGTGTGGGAGGCTAAAACAACCCTGCTCGGTGGCAGAGTATTTATCCTACGGAGGATGCTTAATCCTTCACGGATTACGCTAAGTGCGCACAGGATTTTGTTTTCTTGCCTCCGTCCTTGTCTCTTCTTAGTTTAATGATGACTTCTTCTACTACAGCTTTTCCAGTGCTGCTGTGGCGAACATCAGCCCAAAGCTGAAGGCAAAAGCAAGGACCATCGGGTACTCAAACTCAACGAAATAACGAAAATCAGGATCAGAGGCAATGTTGCGTTAAAAGGATACTCATGTTCATCAGATCGAAATTTATTCACTAGATTCACCCGATTCTGTTGGTTCGTTCCTGCTTCAGGATTTATTCCTTCTCAACTGGTGTTATCCTGTGCGTACTTTGAGATAATTGCAGAGTTGTAGGGATAAATCCTCTGTCTTCTTTCTAGTGTCCTTTTCCCAACCCCGATGGTGTCTTGCTCTTATCTCCCAATTTATTTTGGACGATTTTATTTTATTTTAATTGACTTGCTGTATCCCTCTTCTCTTTGTTGCCTGAGGCACATTAATACCACTTCAACTCCTCCTCCTTGTTGGGTTAATGAGATGATGTTAAATACGGTGCCTTCCACTTCTACTTAAGTCAAACGTTTTTCTTCCAGTTGCCTCTAATTTTTTCCTTTTTAGTTTTTTTCTCTTGCTGGGTTGTCAGAGGCCTCGAAGCTGGAACCATTTAATTACGGTTTAGATGATTTTGTTTAATGGACTTTTGCCAGCCTTGCCAAATTCTTCTTGATTTAACCGTAGTCAGCACATGTGCACTAGTTCTTGCCCTCATCGATTTGCGAGAAGTATTCACACTCTTATACATATTAGCGCGATATGTTTTCCACTTTAATCTAAATTTGATAGCTCGTTTAAGAGGGAAATACCACTCAAGGATTTCGATTCGATGCATATTTCTTTAAGAATTATTTAAGTAGGGATATAGGATAAATATAAAGCAGATAAAGAGGGCCAATACTAAATAAACAACAATCGAATAGCTCGAGTGTTACTTAAGATTCTAAAAACATTCCACTCACCACTGCAAGTATTGGCTGCGATTATTAACCTAATGGTCATGTTTTTAGGCTTCCGTAGCCAACTAGGAGCTCTTCTACTTTTGTTATGTCTGTATATCTGTATATCACAGCCCTCCCAGTTTTTATTGTTATATCTACTATATATTGAGATGAAATTTGGAATAGCGACGGAAATGTCTGACCTTAAAATAAAAGATGAAAAGATTTTTGTAAAAAGAAATGTTTTCTGATCTCGCCTCCCATACAGAAAAAAACGAACCAAAAAAAAATATACATTCAATCTCGAGAAGGATGTTAAAGTGTTGGAGGCGGGATGCTTCTCGATACTCCTGCCTAAACAAAATTTAATATTTATTTATCAGTACAACCTGACCCAAGAATTCAAAGGAGCAAATGACAATACGCTCTTTGTTAAAGTGATATCAAAATAATTTTTAATAAGATTAATAAAAATAATACTGTAGATACCGCTAGAGTGTCATTTGATAGGTTTTCTAAGTGGGTTTTTACAGTGGGGGATCGTCTTCGTCAAACGATGGAAAAATGACAAAGATTGTTTGAAATTAGAGACAGATAATACAAATTGCTTTTAATATTTCTTAAAGTTACTTCCGTAAATGCTATTGTGACCAAAATCGTTGCTTGAAGATCTTGTCCGAAATATTCCGCTGCTATATGCCAATGGGCCCCGTATTTAAGATCTCTGATGGGCTCCGGATCAACTATCATACCTTCGTTGGAAACTTTGATCTCGTCAATCTCTATCAGCTCAAATGAATTACTTAAAGTTCTGCCCAGTGGCGCTAACAGGCCCCGCACAAAATGACATACAATGATTACAATGATTTGCAAGCTGATTTTCTTCGACCTGCCTATTTTAGGCCGGGGCTCCAGCTTGTACTAGCTCTAGAGATGACTTCTTTAATTTGTTTGCGTCTTGAAGTGACCTACTATGTTCTATTCTTGCTAAAGCTTGACCAAGTCGCTCTCGAGATGGCACAAATTGAGGAAGCACTCCATCTGAGATTACCCTTTGCTAAGGGGTACTGGAAGAACTCCCTTTTAAGAGAGTTTAGTGGTATGTGAATTGCCTCTGCAACGGAGCAGTGAAGGGCAGAGCTATTCTTCGCGAGTTCATCCGCTCTCTCATTCACTAAAATGTGACTAGGCTCTAGAACATAGTCATAGTGACGGGTGATATTGAATCTATAGTGTATCAGAAAAGAGACCCAAACCGGCACACACTGACACTGAATATCTTCGTAAAATCCAGTTTAGGTACAGTTAATCAGACATGTAGTAGAAGATCTCATCGATGATAAGTCGAGGATAGTATTGTGGCCGTAGGGCTTCGCAACTCAGCAACTAGCCTCTTTCAGTCTGATTACACTGCATGCCACTTGATTTGGTGTGGAGATCAAGAGGCAGGAGGTGCAGCATGACATTGAGAGCCTCTGTTGGGGTAGTACGTAGCGACCCAGTAGCCCCAATGCAAGCGGTCGTTTGCGAGTTATTTAATTTGACCTTTTTGTACCACTTATCCACAGCCGGTCACCAGACTAGGTAGGGTAGGACGTATTACAGCTGTATACATCCACAGGGTCACAAGGCTTGAGCCCCACATTTTACCAAATTTACTGTTGCAAGCATAAAAAGCAAAACTTGCCTCGTTCTTCTATGTTTTGCTTTCAGTTCAACTTCGGTTAGAGAAACGCCCCCAAGTACTTAACCCTGGAGGATAATGAGAGCTGACGTTCGTTTAGTTTGGGCGTGACAAAGTTGTGTACTTTGATTTTTGTAGTGAATAGCATCAATTCGGTCTTTTCCGAAATCGCAGACATTTCACAATCTTTCCACCATCTGCTAACTCTACTTAACGCGCTCTTTGTTATGTCCCTGATTACTGACCCCTCAAATTGAATTTTAGTGGTCGGCGGCCACCCTATTTGGTCACAGTTTTCAAAAAGGGGTACTAATAGTTATTGCCTCCGTACCAGTACATCTAATAGAAAAAAGAATATTTTAAATTTTAATTAACTTACACTAAGAAACGGCGCGCTTAGCGATAATTGGAGTTCTGGTGTCGTTGCCTGGCTCTCGCCACTTAAACCAAATCAACCAACTACGAAAAAAGCCTTGTCATACCCAAAATGCAAGGTAAGCCTAAAAATATTTACCTTTCAATGGACTACTTGGGATCATTAACATGGAGAGTTTCGCCATTGATCATTTTCACATTTGTGAATGAAATATTTGCTGATCTTGCCGTCATTTAAGAATTTGCTCAGCGTTGCAAATTTAACAACGTTTGTGGAGCGGTAAGAGGAATCCCCTGCCTTTGCAATGCTTGTTTGAGAGTCTATTATAGTTTTGAAGTGCGTTAAATTAAATAGCCCTTACTGCATTCCGACGCTACAACCCCGGTCTACGAACTCTCCTCGGATTAATGATGAACTCTTCGAAAGTATTTCTAACCTCAACCAGAGTATTAACATTCTCGCTAAGAGCATTGTAAAATTCTTCTTCATAAGTTGTAGTTGTCGGTTCTTGGTTATCCGAGCGTTCTGAACGTATTTTGTTTCATGGAGTTCTTCTAGATCTGTTACCCAACACTTTTAGGGTGCCACAGGGTAGTCACCTCGGTCCTTTACTATTTATATATTTACATCAATGATGTATTCTTAATTTCATCACTCCCGAAAATTTCGTGTTACACTGATGATGCCAAAATATTTCATTCAATTTCAAATGATCTTGACTGCCACACCTTTTGAGCTCTGACTTGGATGCCTTCTGCAGCTTGTATTCTATTAACTACATCCTACATACATACTTGACCAAGTGCAGTGTCATGTCCAAATCTGTCCAAAGCTGTTTGCTGCTGGAAACACCAAGGTGACTCAAAGGCCATGTAGGTTCACTATGACTGCTCTTAAACAAGACAGCATGGTTTGGACTTAAAAGATCTCTGTATAAATCTATTTAGATATAGCAGTGCTATCTTAGCTAAGTTGTCCAAGTTGTCAAAGAACCTTGCTCCGAGTCAGCGAGTCGTCGTTCTTTTAGAACCGGAAATTCACAGAGTAGGTGCACTACGAATTCAGTTTCTTTTTCGTCTCTGCAACTTTTACGTAACGCATTCGATGGTACGCCTAGTCTAACGGCCATAGCTCCTCTAGGATAAATGCCCGGTGATGACGCCGACGAGTGTTCTATTAAAGTATGAGAGATTAGAAGTTCTGTTGTAATTCAGTTTCAACTATATACTTCGTGCTGAGAGACAATAAATAATAATTTCCCACCGTGACTAAGTCTTGGTAGGATAGCATCATTCAATTTGACTTTTCACTACGTTTAGGGAAGGAAAAACCCTATTCACGGTCATGTCAATATCTGTATTTGAACCAGTTTTAACCAGTCGGCTTTTTCGTTACCCTCTATTCCGACGTGTCCTGAAACCCAACAGATCCTATCCACATGTTCTGAAAAATCTCTTAGGGCTCTGATACAGTCGTTGCTGAGCTTCGATTTTATCAGGTGGGAGTTTAAAGCCTTAAGTGCTGATTGACTATCCATACAAATAGTGATCTCGGTTGCTGATATCCGTTTTACTTGACTTACTTATTTGCAGCGCCTCCGAAAAAACTTCAGATCCAACTCGCTTTAACAGTTTCGATTCGTGTGTGAAGATGGGAATTCCTCTAAGGATATTTTCAGGGTGACTCCAACCTTTTCTGTTAGGTATGATAACGGAAAAGTGTATTCTAAAGTATTGTGACCTTATGTAATCCGTTATGGGGTGCAATCCATTTATCTTCTGCCCATCTTGATGTTTATCATAGCAAAGTTCATTATATCACTCACTGATCGTTTATAGGAACTTTCCTTTTGTCAGCAATATTATCGGCATACGCTATCGTTTTAATGTCTTTGTTGTCTAGGGTTTTAAGGATTTTGTTTTGAGAGATGTTCCAAAGCTGGAGGATGCCTCTGTTAACTGTTTTCCTAATGGAGAAATCTCCTAAAATGGCATTGCTCTGCTGCTTAGCATTACTGCATACAGCTTGTCAGAAATATCTATGTGACAGATTCCTCTAAATATAAAATAATGGATCCTATTTTTAGGTTGTTGATCTTGTAAAGAATAGCTTGCATTTTAAAATAGAAAAACAAATTCATCGCTTCCATTCGTGAAAGTTCCTTTAATTGTTTTTAGGATTGGATTACCCAGAGCATCTCAACTCTATAGAGTAGCTATATAGAATTTCGCCCGAATTCATACCAATTCGAGAAAAACTATTCATTTGCATGTCATTTTATTTGCAAGTAAAAATTAATTCAGTTAACGACGCTATAAAATCACTTTAAAACTCTGTTAATATTTTGAAGATGAGAGAAGACTGAGTATGATCAATAGTTGTATTTCTGTGTGTCATTAAAAGTTAATTATCTTGTCTTCGTAAGTGTGACACCATAAAATGTGAGTACACTTTATGTCATGAGACAATATCAGACGTACATCAAAATCACAGCGGAAATTTATCGCAAAATAGAGAACAATATAAGAGACACATCGTACTCAAGTACCTTCTTCCCTGTATTCTGGAAACTGCAATGGGGAACCTTTCAAAATATTATAGGCTTGCGGAATAATAATTTCTTAATGATTACCTCTTAGGAACAGATAAAGGAGTTCATTTGGCGGCATCCGAGCGATAAGATGAAATTGAATTGTGTGACTCGAATAAAGGACTCATCGACTCGTCCTTGTTGTTGATCCTTACGACGCCAACTCAATTTTGAATTCAATTAATTCCGTTGATACCTTCAAGGAATTATGGTGAACATCAAAAAGCCCTAAAACAGCCACAATGAGGCTCTCGACAACAATTTCGCATTGTTTTTTGTGCCTTCGAACGAGAGGCCCGGCAGTGTATGCGGCCCATGAATATGACGACGGGTACTACCCGTTCCATAGCTATAGCATCTTTGGTTTGTTTCGTCTGCCTGTTATACTTTTGCATCAATTTCATACAATTAAGAAATTACCATAGATTTGCATATTTCCAAGTGTGGTAAGCGAGGGTGCGCATCCACTCGTATCGACCTCATGGGCCCAGTGGTGCCAGAACTAGAGGAATCTTTGCAGCACCTTTTTTTGTATCTTGGTGTCTTGGTGTATCGAAGGGTTTGTCAAAAGCGTCTTCGTTCGAGATGTCGTTGCCTTCTACCATTTACGAGTTTTACTGCCGCATATAATCCGGGAGAAAGCCCTAATCCCAGCCGAGATGCTTTTGTTCTCGATACCACCCATTCTGCAGTCGTATAATTCCACAATGGGATGGTACAAGGTTTCAACAAAGAACGTTTGTGGGTTGTCAGGGACATGCTACAGATTCATGTTAATTTTGTGTCTCATAATTTCGAAAATAATTACCATCGTTGCATCTTCCAAAGGAGACCTTAAACTAGTTTAAGTGGGTGTTAATGTCGTCTTGGACAGTTTTCAACCGTTTGGATTATAGGAGTATAAATGTAATGCGAATGTGTTGGTTTAAGATTCGAAAAGTTCTAATGTCATTTGATTGTAATCGATAATTGAGTTTTGTAATTATGTTTGCATTTATAGACAAAGTGATAGATTTTATGAATAAAATCGAAGGCAGCTGCTAGATTACACAACGGGTACTTACAGTACTCCATTGCTGGTATCTGATTGATAATATAACGTAGTTTTGGCAATTTTTAATCACAGTAAACATTATGCAAGACTTATCCGCTGCGTGACCAGTTCTAAAATTATTTGAAACTTGCAAAGAAAATCATTACTTTATTAACTAGTGCATAAAAAGTGTTAGATTAGATTCCGGACAAAAACGAATCAGAGAAAAACTCCAAACAAAAACGAATTCACTGCAAAAAGTAATGCAACGTTAAGCAGTTAAGTCTTTTATGCCGGGGTTTTTTTTTATTCTTTTTCGCCCCGAATCTAACGCGGTTCGTTTTTGCGTGGAACACTTTTGCTCGGGCCTTGCAGGTAGGTCATTTTTACTCTTAGGCTGTCATATCTTCTGATGGTGGGTATGAGAAAGGGGGCAAGATCTTCTTTCTTAAAGTGTTATGTTCTATAGAGTATTGAACCGATGGACCGATAATTCGTTTTTGTATATGTAGTGAATGTTACCTATAGATAGCATACGAAAAATATATAAAGCGGAGTGAGAGTGTGGGAGGAGGCGAAATGTAACGTAGTGACGCCTAGACCGAATTGAAGGTTAATTATATTGTTGCAGGGAGTGTGCTAACTTTGCAATTGTTGAAATTGCATTTCTCGAGTACCATGTCTGCAGGTACTAAAAACTGAAAAATAAAATAGTTAAAAAAATGAATCGACTTCACAAAAGGTGTTAAAAGCCATAACATAACATTTAATTTTTTATCTACTACGACATTATTTTGAGGTTGGTGCAAACTAAATAAACAAAATAACTACTCTCAATCGAAAATACTACTTCAGCACATAAGATCATGATATTACCGATTCATTAGACAGGACCCCACCCCCGATAGTTCAAATCCCGACAAATAAAAGGATTATAAAGAAGAGTTTGCAATTCACAAACAGAATTGCAAAAACTTCTTTATAATCCTTTTATTTGTCGGGATTTGAATTGTCAGGGCCCTGAGTAAGCTACGTGGTATTATGGCTGAAGAGTATTTTCGTCTTGGCCGATATAGGCAAACGCGTAATCCTGAGATGCTCGCACGCTACAAAAAATCGTAACAAAGTGACAGCTAAAACTCGATCTGCGAAAAGAGCTTATTTCAGTGATAAATTTAACGCAAATCTTTCACCTAAAAAGTTATAGAGAAATATTCGCAAATATTGATCCTACCGAGCTTAATAACTACTTTCCAATAACCCTGCCATCTTCAGCTCGGGTACCTGGCCTCGATCCTTTCATGGACGATTTCTCTATTGATGCCTTTCCCTATGTTGATGCCACAAAAGTATTTTCAGGAACGGAAGCAATTAAATCTAATGCTGTAGGATCTGATTTCACAAATTAATATCTGCCGGATTATTACCTGTTCTTACACACATCTTCAATCACTGTTTCACTACCTTACAGTTTCCTTGGTAGTGGAAGCGAGCTGTCTTGGTTCCTATTCCCAAAAAGTCTACCGCTTCACATACGAGTGATTTTTGTCTTTTTAGTCTACTTTGTTTTTTTGGCAAGTTTTTTGAAAAACTTATATTCATACCAATTTCTGACTAAGTCAGCAGAAATTCCATATTGTCGACTTAACAGTTGTGAGACCGATTTACTCGGAGTTACTCGTGCTTGTTAACAAAGCTTTTCAATCGTGTTTCATTCTTTTCAACGGACATCAAGTAAATTAAAAGTTCTTTATATGAACGGAGTCAATTTGTTCAGGTCAAGGATGGGCAGTCGGAAGTCGAACTACTCAGGTGTGGCGTACCTCAGGGATCCATTGTAGGGCCTCTGTTGTTCTGCTTGTTTATTAATGGTCTAGTTGTAGTTGTATTGTGATGTAGTTCTTGATGCCCCTATACATTTATATACAGATAACATTCAGATATGTCTCAGTAGAACCACATTAAGGACTGCGTCTGTCGGCTCAAAGACGATCTTACTTAACTCAAACAAATCTAACTATATAGCTATTTACAGAAATAGAATTGACTCTAATTTGCTATCCACAATATTAGTAGGATTATGTCAGAAATCTGTGAGTTGAACTCAATTCAAGATTCTCGTGCTGCAACTACATAAAAGGCACAATGGAAAAAATGTATGGCTGTTTGCGGCAGCTCTGGCTAAGCTCTAGCATCCTTTCGTTTAGTGTACGGTTTCGTCTTCTTAAATCATTAGTTATTGCCCATTTTACATATTCCCATCCGTACCTGTCACTAGGCTAAAGTCAACCTTATTGGAACAAATTCGTACGAAGGTTTCAAATCCCGACAAATCATCGCAACTAATTTATTTATTAAATGTGCGTATTGAACAGAATTAATTCCTTTTCAATGGTGATTGTCTGGAAAATAAGTTATTTTAATTCTGAAAAAAGTGACTTGCTAAAACAGTCAGTCAGGACCAATTGCAAAACTATTAGCCAAGGTAGAAATTTTCTTCAGCTTCGGTCTTTGGATTCGAGAGAAGTCGGTGGAAACCCGTCAAATGGGTAAAATCCTTAAAGCTTATATAACAGGTACCGTCTTAAAACGCAGTCTTAAAAAAATCCGCAAACAGATTTTTTATCGTCAAAGGCTCATTGCTTTCGTTGTCTCCGAATGGCAAAGAAGAAGATGGATAGCTATCACAATTGCGATTCCAGTTCACGAACCTCCAAAATCGCTTAGGATCGACGCGCAAGGATGCTTTCATTTTAAAAAGACATTAAGTCAAATAAAAATTTACTGCGTAAATTGGAATATGTTAAATAGTCAGCGTCGCTCCTAGGTAAGAAGATTTAGAAATAGGGACACAACAGATAAACAGAGACATCTTACGGCCTCATTAATGTTTCGTTCGTTGAGGACGCTACTCCAATCACAAGCTGAGAGCCAGTTGTTAATCATGGAGAAGTCAGCCTTACTGAAATTATAATAAACATCATCTGAGACACAAGTACATCATCTTGCACACATAATCGGATCAATGGAAAGAGCAATATGAAGCGCAGCGTGACAACCTGAGTGAGGAACAAGGGGCACCAAGCATCGTCTTACCAGTGTACTAGAACCATCAGTAGAAAAAACGAGGCCAAGGAACCTTCCATGATCCTTAGTTATGCTGTGTTAAGCCTGAAGAAAAATCAAATTGATTGACAGACCAAAAAGAAGGAACCAAGCCATCATCCAAGTGAGGGAGCTCCCAGCCAACTTCAGGCAGGTTAAAGTCACTCAAAAGCAATAATTCGTCGGAAGACATCAAGGCGTGTGAGAGGTCATCCAGGCAGCAGGAAAATCTTTCATAAACATTAGACAGAAAACCTGGAGGAATATAGACGGTATAATCCATCGGAGTTCGGGATGTCAACCAATCTGCGACGCACATCGCAGAGAACATCGCCTCCAACGGGCGCATCAAGCGAATCAGCGTAACGGTCACGGCGAAAAACAATGTACTCAGAGCTAAACTGCTCCACATCTAAAATTCCCTAGTACATTCAAGTGTTCGGCAAACAAATAACGTTGAAGCAAACATAGCTGGAGCCATTAAAGAACCTAGCCGTTTTGGAACGAAGACCAGTTACGTTTGCTTATCAGATCGACATATCCGAAATCCGTTTTTTGAGGACGCATCGGCAAAGCCAAATCGAGTTCTTGGCACGAATTCACGCACAATGGAATTGCGGGGCCAAATCTCAGGAGAAAGAACTTCATTGCATAAATCCTCCCGAACCAGCACTCGAACGATGAAGTAAAAGAACAGCCAGAACGATTGCGTGAGGAACCAATCCTTCTACATGCAACAGTGCCCGTTGCAGCACCAGTACAAGAAAGAAGATGGGCGATGACCTCGTCCTCAGTAGTCTCGGGATGGATTCTAGATATGAAAATATACTTGGGGATCTTAGCTGGCCGTAAGGTGCTGACGTTGTGGACCGCAATCACATCCGGACCAACCGCAATAGAGGCAGAGGCCGACTTCAGAGTATTCTGTCTAAAAGAATAAAAAGAATAAAAAGAATAAAAGAAGGAAGTCATTTGCCGGCGTTGAAACACCAGAAGAATTGCAGTCAGCCGCCTGAGGAGTCACAGAAACACGGGACTCGTCCACGAGACCAACAGCTCCCCGACGGCGACTCGCTCTAACCCACAGCAGCAGACGCATCAGCTTTAACCAGGAGAACCTTCACGTCCGATGAAAAAGAGCAAATAAGATCAGAATTACCACTGACGGCTGATGACCATGAGTCCAAGTCAATTATAAATTTCTTAACACTACAACGTATGTCTTCACAAACTGGCAGAACTGGGCTGGAACTGGACATGGACGAATGTTCAGAGTTTGCAATTATTCCGTACATGTCATCAATGGAGCTGGACATAGCAGAAAATCTTTGCGAGAGCTCGTGATATTTGCCAAGCAGCATGTCAATAGGTCGACAACAATGGCCTGCGAAGTTTTGCCCCCTAAACAATGAATAGTTGTTTCCGAAGTAATTTTTCCCCATGAAACCGAATTGCTCTATCTCGTCAGGTTTTTGAAATATTCTAACCTAAAAGTGCAAAAACAGTGATTTTTAGCACCGCGATTTTTTTTCAAAAAACTATGTGTGGGATCTTATAGTACAAGTACTTTCAAATGCCGTTGAGTTTGCTCAAATATCTTCTCTTTTTTTGCTTCCTTTATGAAACTTAAGGTAAAAAAAAACTCAACGGCATTTGAAAGAGGAAGGCTTGTACTACAAGATCCCACATATATTTTTTTTAAAAGAAAAGCATGGTGCTACATAAACTCAAATATGTCAAAAAACACTATTTTTTGCACTTTTTGGGTAGACAAATAATACATAAAAACACATATCCATGCTTTTGATGATCGATGGAAAATATTCAGTTAATCGGCACTTCAAAACATTATCAGAAAACTTTTTAATTTTTTAAAAAATAAAATTCATAATTTTAGTTGAAAAAATAGAGCTAAGCTTGTTCTTTCTTTGCAACAACACGAATGATAAGGGGCCGTTCAGGTATTATGAAACTTATTTAGGGGGGAGCGGGTCTTGTGAAACGTTATGGTGGGGGGGGGGGGGGGGGCAAAGAACGAGTTACGTAACATTGAATTTAACCTTTAACTCGTGACTCACGGCTCAGTTTATATGGTATATATCTACTCTACATATATATTTTTTTACATACGAGAAGGGTCGCGTCACTGAGTATACAGAAGTATATATATATATGGCAAATAACCACACACGTTTAATTTACATTGCTTCTTGTTCCGGTATTTTGAGCAACTTATTTGACATTTTTAGGTAAAAAAAATCATCTGAGTGTTACGTAACGTTTGGCGGGTGGGGGGGGAGTCAAAAATCTTCAAAAACTACGTTACGTAATACTTCAATGGCTCCTTAGTTATCAATAAGATGTAACTTTGACAGTTTAAACGATGGTGTTACCATAACGCGTTTACGAAATATTGAAAGTGTCCCAACATGCATGACTCTATCCTATATTGTACTCCTTAACGTAATTTAATTTTTAATTCATGACGTTAGAGTATTTGCATTTAGTTTTATTTTTGTTCAAATTTTTAAAATTTGACGTAGCCGCCAATAATAAATAATTCATTACTAAACGGCACGACAAATTTCGAATCTAAGCAAAACCCGATAATGGTGTGTTTCACTCGACCGAAATGAAAATCACGAGGAATATGTTAATTTGAAAACCTTGCGTTGTTCAATAATAAACTAACAATTTGTCATGGAAAGTCCTGGTCGCAATCAGGAGAGCTCGGACCACGTAATTGAAGATTGTGTCCATCCCAAAATTTTATCGTGCCATAAAACCAATCATTTCGTTAAGTTAATGCGCGTATCCATGGCATCACAATAATTTTCACAATACATCCATTTACGGCGATAATTCATTACGAACGGCCAATTTTTGCTGAGTTAATTTTTTGTCTTTGGGTGCTGTTGGGCAATGGGGCCGCCGAAGTATTACGGCGGGTGATACTTCGTTAGCCGCACAGATAAAAAAACGCTCCCCAAATCAGGACGGCGATGGAGCTGATAGGAATCGGAATGGATGGAGCCACTGGTGGGGGTAGGTGAAACTGAAACATGAGGGTGCGACACGCTTTATGTATACGTGTACTAACCGGTGTCGTCCGTAAACGACAAAAAAGTGAAATGTCCGCACACCGAAAATTTTTATCGCTTTCATAATCATAAATTAGGAACTCATCTGACGTTTAATTACAATTACCCATACGCCATGGTCGCCACGGTTACCACAGTCGCCACATCCAACATTGTGGCTGGAGCTGAAGCGGAGTCTGGATATCCTGGACGGCAGTAACCACAGCTTAGTATGACTAGCACACCATCAGGATTGCGGAAGGTGTGCTTGCAGCGATGGTAATTATGGAGCTCTGCTGTCTTAATTCCAATTATTTATGCGCTTTTTATCTTTTTCGCGAGAAATTAAGGAATTTAGTGTCAAAGTATATTATCGCATTTGCCGTACGTTTTCCTCGACGCATCGTTTTGAGCTGTGAAATTGTGAACAGATTTTTACACAAGAAAAGAATTTGTAAACTTAATGAGGAATGATGTCATAAAAGAATCTTAATTAAAATTGAAATTGTCAAAAGAGAATTTTCTGATTTAGCGACAATCTAGTACATTAGACCATGTGAATAGCCTTATCATTGGCGGGGTCTGTTGGTAAGTCTTAATATTTATTTCTGAACCTTTGTTATATAAAACGCATGTCCACCTGTGTTTATGTGTTCGCAGTGTCTATTTACCACCCTCACATTGCCGTGTAATATCCCTGAATACGGAAAAGTATACGGAAATACACGGAAAGTACACAGAAATACACGGAAAGTACACGGAAAGTATACGGAAATATACGGAAAGTACACAGAAATACACGGAAAGTACACGGAAATTATACGGAAATAACACGGAAGTACACGGAAAGTACGCGAAAGTACACGGAATGTACACGGGAGTACACGGAATGTACACGGGAGTACACGGAAAGTATAAGTACAAAATTCAGGAAGTGTCTATTCGCATTGGCCGTGTCCGTATACAACAAGATTTCATGGACTACACGTAAGTGCACGATAAGTGCAAATAGTCACTTCCATATTCATATTACTGTTAATAGTTTTTCACAGCCTGTTCTAGATACAAACCTGGCGGGGGGACGGGGCGGCAGATTCCAGTTAATAAAGCAACTAAAAGCCTGATTAATTCACCTCTTCCTCCTAGAAGGTCTAATAAAAATTTGACGGACCGTGTTGTGTACCTCTTCCTCCCAGAAAGACTAATAACAATTTGACGGAACGTGTTCCGTACACGTTCCGTCAAATTGTTATTAGACTTTTTGCGAGGAAGTGGTGTATTAATCAGGCTTCAGGAGCCAGGTTTGTATCTAGAACAGGCTGTGAAAAACTATTCCCAGTAATATGAATATGGAAGTGACTGTTTGCAATCATCGTGCACTTACGTGTAGTTTCGTGTAGTCCGACGGACACGGCCGAAGCGAATAGACACTTCCTGAAATTTGTTCCGTGCACTCTCGTGTACTTTATGTGTACTTTCTCTGTATTTCCGTACACTTCCGTGTACTTTCCTACTTTTCACGGCAATTTGAGGGTGGTAAATAGACACTGCGTTTTGTGTTACAGCCCACCCATCCTCTGATTATTATATCTTTTATGACGAAATTTATAAGAACTTGACACCTTGAAGAAATCAATAATAATTTTAGTAGTTACCGTAAAAAAATAATGAAACGTTCTCTGAGATCCCATACATAAATATACTCGAAATTTTTTTTTACTTAGCTTATTCAGTGGGGTGACTATAGATAGGTTTTATTATAAATCTAATTTTTCAGTCGCGAGATATATGGTTGCGGAATCGTTATCGAAGCACTTCCCCCCTCCTCCACTAAACGATAGATGCCAAATAAGCTAGTGCGGGCAAATTTTCATTTATCTAAAAATTATATAAAGGCTAACATTCTTTGAGATATTTATTTGTTTTAGTACTTTGTAGTGATTTTTGTTCTTATTTTGCCTTACTTTTCAACTTTTCTTTAAGTAATTAGCCATTAATGACGTATTATGCAGCGCCATAGACGACCATCCATCGCGGGATATTAAATGGAAACTCTTTAACCACCTTACGCATCTGGACTATACCGACTATCCAACAAACGGAGTAATGTAGCGCAAATGTCCGAAGCAATGAGCAAAGCAGGGGTTAAGGTCAATGCTGCTAAAACCAAACTTATGAGCTTGGACTCCAGGAGAAAACATGAAATTTATCTAGAAGAGCAACAAATAGAACAATTGGATAAATTTTGCTTTTTCGGAAGCATAGTTACAGCAGACGGCGAAGCTGAATCTGATGTACAGGCTCGCTTCAATTGTTGAAATTTGGTGCAATAACATCTCCAGAGGCACAAAACTTCGCATCTTCGAGACGAACGTAAAATCTGTTCAGTTTTACGGCCCTTCAACATGGAAAGCGACCTGTCAAATAAAAACTAAGATATCTGCCTTTGTCAACCGGTGTCTCCGTCGCATCCTTAACATTCATTGGCCGGGTGATGTTACCAACAAACACCTGCACAAACTTACAGGCCAAGACGGGATATAAAGCAGTATTCGCAGGCGAAAGTGGCAATGGATAGGCCACTCACTAAGAAAACAGCCAAACAACATCGTTGTTTAATATAATATAGAATTAACCCTTCTAACTCAGAAGGCGGACTTCTTAGGCAGAAGCCTAAAATCAATTGACCTATTCGCCAGAATATAACAATATATTGAGGCGAATTAGGCTCCCACATCAGCATGCAAAAAACATTAGTAAACAAAAACTAAAACATGCCCATCCTTCGTAAGAGTCAGGTCAAAAACAGGACACATATACACGGCTCTACACATGCGATTTATGCGATTTATAGGCTCATGCATACCGCAGTTAGACCGAGAATGAACAACGTGCAGTAAAGGCAATCTCCTTAAGCTATACGGGTATTGTCTATAAGAAACCATACTTGCGAGAGTGCAAGAAACTATGTTTGAGTTCAAAAGCTAGTGAATAAAGAGTAGGTCAGCAACTCTACGTCGTTCTTCCAAGGAATGCATATTAAGCAACCGGAGGAGGAAGCCTGAGTGGATCATTCCACGGAAGGTCTCTTAGTGCGGACCTAACAAAGTTCCGCTGCACCGAGTCAATGCGTCTAGAATGAACAGTAAGAAGATCCGTCGAGAGGGAAGGTACCAAGATCAATAAACCGTGGCCACAGTTTATGGCGTTCAAAGGAACCAAGAGAGAATCAACCGTTGATGAATCTTCGTAATTAAATAAATCTTAGCAATGCTGGCTAAAAACCGCTTCTAGCTAACTCAATCTACTTGGATAATAACCTGTAAATAAATAAAAGTAAAATCCATTAACAAATCTGGAAAGATCATTAAGCAATTAAAATTTGGCACCAGTGGTAGCCAGTAGTTATTCCCTATTTTTTCAGAACCGTATTTAAACGAAGGGTTTATATCGTCGGTTGTTCTGTTAATGTCACTGTTTAAAATCGGGAGAGCGGATGTCAATTCTTATAACAAAAACAGCCTACGCAGCAGTCAAGCAACACTTTCAAGACCCTTTGCCTAAACATCACTTTTATATCTACTTATCCATCCGCCTAATCTGCGCTTATTTTTAAAAGAAACCGGCGTAACTCATCTCTCATTCGATCTAGATAAAAGATGAAAATAAAAATCTGCGAAGTGAAAACTTTTTCTTGAAAGCTTGAAACTCGATTACTCAAAAGTGCTTAATTTGTCACTGAGTGGGCCATTGAAATCCCTCAAAACAGTTGCCGCCAAAAAAATGTACGAGAAACTTTTCAATGTGTTTTTATCGCCCGAAATTGGGGCAACTCCCTTAGAACGGGGTAGTAACACTGTTTCAATATCGACAATTTCGGCCCTATGACCCCCTTCCATTAGTTGAAATCAATATTCGATAACGGAAGGAATAAAAGACGACCCGCCACCACCAGTTGGATAACAACAAAAGATTTGGCGAGTAATAAATTATTGTCCTCAAAATTCAATTACCAGCGAGTTTTTTACCCATGAAAAATTACTTTTATTAGATTTGCGCGCGCAATAAATTAACCCCCTTCACTTCCCTTATTGAAAAGTTATTGTTGGATCGCTTTTTTGATTTCGGGCGATTTATTTTGCTGAAATTAATGAATTATGTGCGTCAGCTGGAACGAGTTTTAAGGAGTCTAGTCAGAAAATGTTTCTAATACGTTCAGTCACATTTCAATGAAACCCCATCCTTGTTGGGTCCGTTTCGTTTTATGAACAGAACAAAATGGTCCAAGCAACCCAACCTCAGATAAATTTGTCTTTTATAAAAAAAAAGAAAATAGAATTTTCAGCAAGTATTTTCTACCGAATGTCGTTAAAAAAGCAAAGGACAAACCTGCAATTACTTTTGAATAAAACAAAATGGAAAAATCAAATTTGCTGTTTGTTCAGCAGTTTCCATCAGGCAGCCAACAACAGTTCGGAATTTTTAATCAGCCAATATTTGATCAAATCAATTAGCGAGTTTGAGTTGACAATTTGATTGCAGTCCATCCTGGATTGCATCGACAAATAGAGGACTTGGAAGAGGTCGATTCTGTCGCTAATCGGGAAATATCTTGCTCCTCGTTTTTTCCCATTTATGAAGGGTAAACATTTGCTTTTGTTTTTCAATCAGATCCAAATGTGGCGGCTGGAATATTTCGGTTGGCAATTGAAAGCCGCTCTACCGTTGGACCCCCTCGATTATTGAATGGTCAGCGGGTCGCCACAAATTCTGGAACATAACTTGTACAAATTGTGTGCACCTGTGTAGTAAATTAAACGCATTTGGGGACACGATTTCAGTCCACACCTCGGACAGGTGCTCGCTCCCATTCCAACACGTTACGACGAGTGAATATTCTGCCCAGAGCAATTTACACATGTAATCTGCAATTGGACCACAAACGATTGACTTTAAATAATTAAATGTTGAATTGACAAATTTGATTAAATCCAATTAAATTTATTGATGTTTCTGTTAAATTTTACGCTTACCTGGACATCATTTCGGCGAGTTTTCGCGAGCCTTCCCAATGGCCCCCAATATGGGCCGCATTCGTCTGCATTTCCTACCTGAACAGCCAGATTTTCTGGCTCTATGATGGCTGGATGCTTTGCATTTGCATTCAATGCAAATCTGATTTATAATTAAAATGAGCATTAGATGCACGGCAAATAGAAGATGTGGAACTGCAGAGTGATGCATCAGTCTGTTGCATTGGCGAACGGATGGACGATGCATGTACGTACAGATGATACTCACCCGACCACAGCCACATTTACGGGGGTGAGCTAAAAAATTAATTAAATCATCTGTCAATATTTTCCTTTAAAATTTTGAAATCCAATTAAGGGGATCAGCGAGTGGAATACGATTAATTCTGATGAGACTATCGATTTGAAATGTATCGGTCTACTTCATTCGTATAAAAGTCCAGTACATTTCTTATCTGAGCAATCAGTGAAGAGACGACAGCAACTATCCCTTTGATGTACTACCGTCGGAAGGAATTATAAATTTCTACGTGGAGTGCAACGAAAAGCTGTTCATTAATTGGAAACGTGTTTTCCGCGTTGAAATTGGTTTACCGAAAAGTGTCTATGGCACTTTACAGGCAGGTTTATTCAATTCGTGCTTTGTGGAGTCGTTCGAAGATGAAAGTTTTAAGGTACGGCAACAAGCGTTTCCTTGCCTATGGCTTTTGGTAACTCTTAATTTTTCCAGCGGAGCAGATAATTTTGTCATTGTGATGGTAACCACAGCATACATTAGATTAAGCAAAAACGAACAGCTGTCCATCGGTGGTGTATAAGGACTACACTTCCCATATTAAACCATACGAATGGGTTGAGATATTCTTCTTTCTCATTAATTTTTTCTAAATATTATTTAAGTTTTAAGCTGACATTTGTTTGAGGTAAACCTATAAAGTTTCTACTTTATAATTTTCATTCGAAGTGGGTGTCTTAAAGAGAGGACTCTCTTGAGCTTGTAATGCTTTGATGACATCAGCATTTTTTTTTAGTTTCGGTTACGAAAATGTGCAGTTTAATTGTGCGCAAAGTTTTGTTAATCTGTGGTAGGAAAATCTGGCCACGACTGTCATAATTTTAGAGGTACTGAAAGCAGTAAGCAAAGTATTAGTCAAAAAATTACTATTCTCATAAATTCAAGGTTACGTTAGTTCGGAATGGCACACTTAAGAAATGACAGCCCATTACGTAAATCTTAAAGCCACCGTAAAGAACCGAACTAAGACATGACGTCAGCGTCTCAGTCCGGCTAAGTCCTCAAAAAATCGAGAGCCCAAATATTGGCTTAAGCCGGACAATTGCAATTGTTAAGGGGCTTCGGCGGAGAATAGTACTAAGGGCTGTGAAGGTGTTGTTCTGAGGGCACTGGTGATCAGTAGTGCTGTCACCCTCAGAACTTTCTGTAGTATTTTCTAAAATGTGAGAATAAGTCCGTTTACTTATGCTCACAAAGAGCTCATTCGCGGTCTATTCCCCATCTTTTTCATATTGTTTTATGCAAAGACCGGCGGAGGAGTAAGTTATAACTTGTCGGCCTATACCAATTCGGAGGGTACAGGTTCGAATACCACCCGATCACATATTTGACTAGGTCGCTTAGTTCTAGTCTGACCCCATTTAGTATTGGGGTGTTGAAGAATTAAACTTTGTTACTATGAAAAGAGCATCCGCTCTAGAAGGATAATTTAGAGAGAAAAATGAGGTATATTAACGACATACATTACAGTTACTTTGCAACGAAATCCATCAATATCTCGCTTTCAATAAAATTTTTTTTGTCAAATAATCAATGTACAAGGACTAATACTTTATGCTGTTTATTAGCATCTTCTAGTAGTCAGCACTTTGATGAAATATTGTTAATAAGTAAATTAATACATCATGCTACTAGTGATTTTTAAGAGCTTTATCCTACATAACCATGTGCCCTAGTCGTAAAGACTGGGTCGGGTGGTTTTTATTACCAGAGTTGGCAAAAAAGGTCATGAATCCACGAAGACCAATCAGGTTAACGTTGGCGGATCCTCCTTATCCAAATCACACCAGGCTTAACTAGAGAGAAGAGCCACTGAAACATCTACATGATTGAATAGTCTCCATACTAAGCACTAGAATCGTTCAATCGGGACCCGGAAACGGCCATTTGACCAGATTTATGTATAGAGGTTAACCCCAGGGAGATGTTATATATCCACTCCTCTGGCTAATGGTAATGAAAAAACTCCTATTGAAGCTGGAAAGTGAAGGGGTCAAGGTAGTCGCATATGCGGGCTATATGGTAATCAATATATTGGGACTGTTTCCCTCCGTTAATATTGAGTTTACCGAAAGTTCCGGCGGCATCTTCGGGTTACAAGTTGTGGTCTGGGTATCATTCCAGAGAAGACCGATTTAATGTTGTTCACCACTAAAACCAAGTTACCGAACTTTAAGCTTCCTAAACTGAATGGACAAAATATGTGGACATTATACTGGATACAAAACTAAACCGGAAACTTAACGTGGAAGAATGGGTCAAGGCCTTCTATTCCTGCAAAAGAATCAAGAGTGGGGAATTCAACGAAAGATGGTGGTACACAGTCATGGTACGTCATACACTCACATATGGGTCACTAGTGTGGTGGACTGTATCAAGTAAGGGACTTATTAAAATAAAACTAAGTAGAATGCAGAGAACAGACGCAAACCACGGGCGCAATCCGGTGTGGCTCCGCGGTCACCTTGAACGCTATTCTTCACCATCTACCTATAAACCTACATATTAAAAATATCGCATCCAGCAGTGCATTTAGATTCAGGGAATCTAGACGCCAAATCATGCGACCACAGTCGCATACTAAATATATGTTACCAGTACAATTAGCCTCCTTACAAAGAGACTATATCATTCCAAAACTGAGTCTCAGCAAAAACTTCATCGTCAGGATTCCATCAAGGGACCGTGGAGTGAAAAACTCTGATATAGAACTATTACGAACGGCCAAAATGGATTGCGGAGCCAGCGAAGGAACACACTCCGAATCGATGAAGGTCTCCAGGTCATACAGACTACGCCAACGTCTTTCAGAAATAGGGGCTGGCTATTCTGAAGCCGTGCGAGACTTTAACGTAGGAATCAGTATGGCGCAACCTCAATTTTATCGGGCAGTCAGGCTGCTATAAAGGCTCTTGACTCAGTTATTATCATGCATTATACCCTCTAAATTGGTAGAAATTGCTACGAATAACTAGTCTGCCTGAGTGACCGGTTCACCTTGACTGGGGTCCCGGGAGACAGAGACACAAAGGCGATTGACAAAGCTCACGAGCTAGTTGGGCGCGGTTCTGGTATTCTTGCTTACCATACGGAGATGATGCAAAGATGATAAAAGGAATATCTTTTCGCACTTTATATCAACACAGACTCCAGATGGAGAGGGCTAAACGCTTGCGCCAAATCTAGGAAAATTTGGCCAACCCACAACATAAAAAGAACTCCAGAACTCCTAACTAGAACCCGAAGGGACGTCGCCAGGAAGACGGTGGTGTGCAGGGGTCATGGAGCAATCGGGGACCATGTTGCAAGTTTTGGCATCTTTTTAGCACACATTGTCGTAGCTGCAAGTATGAGGGATCAAAAAAATGCTTTTTCCACTTCCTGTGGGAATATCCGACACTGGCCAGAGCAAGGTATTGACATTCGGCAGCCTTTATTTTAAGGATTTTCATCCATCCACTTCCTGAATGCTATAGTGTGGATCTGGTGAACTCTTCCCGCCCGCCGATTTCACTCTTCTTTTAATATACTTTAGCTCTCGAATAATCGCGTCACGAGTTTCTGTGGTACCAAAACGGTACATTGCGCTACTGTAGAGGCACTACATAACTAACTCTAATTTCAAGTACTCGTCATTCTCCGCGATATTGTCCCGGAGGCCAAAACACTGCAAGTTCTCTAAGTGGATCCGACTAAAGGGGTATAAGGTAATCTGTAAGATCCCAATCCTCGATTTGTGTTAACTTCGACCTAGTTTCGCCTCTGGTCCTCGCTTATTTAAATTTCGGATCGTTTGCGGATTGTAACACCACAGTATTTGGCTTATATCTAAAATTAAAATACTTGTGGGATCACTGAAGAGTAGCTATTTATACCATAACCGATAAAAGATGGAAACAACTGATAAGTAGGTAATGCCTTGGCTAGGAAAGCTTTAAAAAAAACTTCTTTCTTTTCAGATTGATGTATTCCCTTTTGTACCGATTTTCATTTCGTAAAATTATGAGTTACATAAAAAATTATCAAAAGGAGTAAGACATCTGATAAATCTTTTAAAGCGCCTTATAAATTGTGTTTCTTTAGAATTCAGAAGAAATTCAGATGCATTATACGATAGTATATTTCGTCGATGGAGTAAGTGATAATGCGTCGACCTACCAATCCAGAGGTTCCAGGGTCGAATCAAACCTGCGGCGATCCACAGATTGCGATAAAAATACGGAGTTGCATCAATCAGTTCAAAACTCGATCTACCCGTAGATTTTTAAAATAGCATTAAAAAATCCACTCCGTCTCCGGGCTGTTGTCTAGCTAGCAGCACTCCCCTTACCCTAATTCCCTTCCGGCAAAAACCATGCCGACGCAACGTTGTCCCCTTGGCTTTGGCGACATCCTAAAAAAACCACAAATTATATATCTTGGAAAGTAAAATGAATGCAAAATAAAAAAAACCGTAATATGTAATTACTCGTGCCATGCTAAATGTACACTAATACATATTAACTCTTAAAAAGCCATACATACAAATTTACCAAAAATTCCAAAACTTCAAAGGACTCAACTCTCTAAATCTGAGTTCAAATTAAATTATTTCAACATCGACTTTAATGTAAGTATTTCGAACATTCGCATCTGTTTGAATTCACAGCAAAGTCATTCCTTTATTTACATCGTCCAACAGGTTGTTAACAAGGTGGGGGAGAAATGAAGAAAGGATTCCACGAAAACAGAATTATAAACTCAGCTTTAAAGATTATAACGAAAATTCTGATTGAATTGCATTAGAAATCTGCATTTAAATTGAAATGAAGAGACTCGACGAAAAGATTGGGTGGGAATCCGCCTTACCGAATGGTCTCGTCCCCCGAGCCCATCGTCACCGAAATGTTGCCGTATGCAAATAGCTTAATCCAAGAAACACTTTCAAGGTAATTATTTACTTTAATCTTTCAACCTCAAAAAGTTCTGTCTCTGTGGTAGATATGGTGGGGACGAGGGTTTCACGTTAATTCGATTAAGTTATCAAGAGTGTAGCGTCCCTTTGGATCAGAAAAGGGAATTATTTTGGTTTTTCGTTAGAAGATGGCAGGGATTCCAGGAAGTAGCAACATCCCTCACTTCAGTATTGTATGTATGTTTGAAACGGTTTGCATTCCCACCTTCGTTGGAATATTAATCGACTGTGGGTGAGATGGTCCAATAGCGGGCAACAAGCTTACGTCTCTTATCAAAAAAACGTAAAATTTCTATTTCCCCGTTTAAATTTTGTGTTATTGTTAAGTGTAGAAGCGCTGTAATCTCCGGAATTGAATTTCTATCCGAATCCGCTTCTACACTCGCATGAGCCAACGTGTTGCCTAACATTTTTGGGGCTTTCCATTTTATCAAAAATTCCATGTCCGTAGGCGCAATTTAAAATTCAAAGCCATCCTAGAACCGTCGCCCTCCGATTTGCCCTGAGACCGTCGTTACGTTTTTCTTTTTATGGCAACATAAACGAGACTGAACGCTGCAAGATAGCTGAATATGTAGAAAATCTGTTGATATGCCTCTCTCGAAAGTCACATAGCAATTAGTTAGGACACGGATTGCTACTTTAGCCCGGACCTGTGTTCGGGTACTAAACGTACCACTGATTATGGGCCAAATTCCATGTTGACGATGAAAATTTGTTCTAGAAACTAGATAATGGCCGTGTCAAGGAGAAAAGCTATTGAGTGTGCCGGAAAACAACAACACTTATACAACTTTTACTAAACATAAAACAGTTTCGCTTCCGTACGCTATTGGAAATTGATGCATCCATAAAGGCCCCATTTGTAAATGCTATTATGGCAGAATTATCAATCAGTTAGACAATAATTAGGGCATTGTATGTTAAAGTCAACTACATCGTGTTTTTCAAATCGAACTCAAACAGCTTTTGCACGTTAAAGATTTGCCAATTTCAAACAATTGCTAAGGTACCGACTTAATATATCACTTCTCTCTCGATTATGGATTTCGAACCACCAGACATTACTTTTCATTTCCCAATGAACTCTTTGCGTAAATTGTTTTCCGCCGAATTCGTAACAGTGGATTCGACCTGTAACTCTCAAGATTAAGAGAGAGCACGTAACCTCCCAACAACATTAAAAATTGCTTCCTCTGGTTTTATAAAAGGTGTTTTTTAAAGTGGAATACGAATTTAAGGGAGTACTCTACTGTAGCAGCCAACACCGAGGTAATTGGAAATTAAAGAAAGTTGGGAGCCACTTGCCATATAAGTAAGACCGGCTTAAAACTTTTTTCGACTGGAGTCCGGTAGTCTACAAGACCACAATCAACCGAGCGAGGGGAGGCCAGACGACCAGCCAGCACCACCAAAGAGGTAATTTTATTCTAGAGAAGCTGCTGCTATAGGCTACATAAGGTAGTCAGCGCAACGTTGCAGTCAGTCCTGACCAGCGATCGGACGGACCACACCAACCAGAGCGGAGTACTACAAGACCAGGTAGCGTAAGCTCAAGTAGCCGGCATACCTCACCGGCTACGACGAGCTGTAAATTGGCATCAGATCGGATTCATTGGTTAATCGGACACTCGTTCTTAGCACAGCGTCCTTCCCTAGTTATCTTGTTATATTTTTTATACTAACTGAATCCTTGGTACAAAACACTCGCATGTCCAACTTGCCTAGTTGGCTATTTTTACCTCCTTCACCAGCATGCCTCCCTGGTGTTTGAACACTTATTCATTCCTCTTACAGTAGTGGACCTCCCTGGTGTAAGACACTATAGAACTCTCTCTTGTACTAGCGTGTCTCGCTTAACTAGCGCGCCTCCCTGGCTATTGCTTTATCTCCTACTTATATTAGCGTGACTTCCTGGTGTAAGTCACTCGGCTATTCAGTGTGCTTTCCTGGTTTGTTAGCGATATCCTTCACAAGTGTGTTTCCCTGATGTTGGACATTCGTTCACTTCCTCTTTCACCAGAGTGTTTCACGGACTATAATTTCATACTTGTCTAGTAAAACTGCCCGTCGTCATGTAGACTTACATTTTGATCCGCTCCAGAATTATCTTCTTTCTGTCTTTATCTCCGTTTTGAACTATAAAGAGGAATCCCCACTAAGCCAAGGTAACCCAACGCCCATAGCAGTTATCAGTACCAAGACAGATGAATTACCTTGATACATACCGGTCGTAGTCCCCGTGAGATAGAACACCTTGATACCGACTGCATTTGCCACGAAGGTGAGCAGCACCTCTATACCTTGAGGCAGAGCAGCACCTCGATACGCACCACAGTGTGCCACCCTGAAGACAAGGTAACCAATGCCCACAGCAGTAAAAAAAACCACAAGGAACAGCAGTATTCAGATACATACCGTCCCGCTGACACCATGAAACAGAGCAAATCAACGATAGTACCAGATGGATATCGCGTAGCATTCTGCTACCTACTATGGACGGAGAAATCGTGTTGATACAATTGATTGCTTTCTGCTCAATTACCGATTTAATATTATGTTTTAAATGTAGTGAATGTATTTAGGGTCATCGTCTTATATCATATTATGCAAATGATGAAATTCTTCAAACTTGAGCCGGCTTCTAAAAATTTCATTAACCGCAACCAGGGGGTACATCTTGGGAAAAGAGAGGATCAATTTACAAGGCAGTGTGAGAGGAAATAATGGTAGGGCCCGAAATGGCACTAGATATATTATTAGAATTAACCCATCTAACTCAGAAGGTGCACTTCACAGGCAGAAGCCAGGAATCAATTGACCTACCCACCAGAATATAACAAAATATTGAGGTGAATGAGGCTCCCACACGAACATGCATAAAATCATTAGTAAACAAAAGCCAAAACATACCCAAACACAACAATCAGAGGTGCACATGCAACAAAGAACGCTTAAGCCAAGTTAATACAAATCATACACAAACCAACACAAAAAAACCTACAAAAGCCTTACAAAAGCAAGTGAGTACAATAGGATGGCTACAAGTTGTGGAGGCTCCTCCCTAATGTTAGCTTGTCCACGTTAATGCTGAAACACCAACATCATTAGCAAACCTACACATGCGGTTAACTGGCTCGAAGATACCGTAACTAGTGCGTCAGAAAGCAATCTGTAAGCTTGAACGGTTTCGAAGGGAATAGAACAGTTCTCTAGGTAATATTTTGAAAGAATGTTCCGCACTGTCAATCTTTCCCTGCAGAAGCTGGTGTAGAAAAATTATATCAGCAACGCTTTCGACAGCAACAAAATGTAGTAGTACCAACCGATCATCATATGGAGGCAGAATAAGAAGGTCACTCCATGGCAGAGCACGAAAAGCCGATCTCACAAATCTACGCTGTACGGATTCAATACGTTTAATGTGAGATCCATAAAACGGAGACCAAACCGGACTAGCATGCTCCAGCAGTGGTCTAACAAAGGATGTATAAAGATGAAGTCTTATGTGAGGCTAGAAAATTCCCTGGAACAACGGAAGATAAAACCCAGGAAAGAGTTGGCCATATTATTAATGTGGGGGATGAAGTTAAGTTGTCTATCTTGATACACACAAAAGTCCTTCACTCCTTCCACTCGTTGACATTTACCAATGTTTAATTTAAGATTATTATTGGCACATTAGCAATTAGTGTAGGACCGACTGCAAGATCTCGCAATCCACAAAAGATTTGATTGGGAGGAAAATCTTGATTTAGTCCGCATAAATAAGAATTTTATTTCTTTGAAGCAAATAAGTAATATCATCGATAGATAATATGAATAACAAAGAACCGTCAGGAATGCCGGAAGGAGCCACAAAAGCATCAGAGAGCACGCCACGAAAACGCACTCTATAAGTCCTATTGGATAAATACGACTTAATCCATGCAATGAGTAGGGCCGAAAAATCCAACCTGGTCAATTTGAAAACGATTATAGAGTTAGGCAGGCTATCAAAGGCCTTACTAAAATCAGTATAAATGCAGTCAGTCTTTCAAACATCCAAAAACCCATCAACATTGCCAGAAATAATCTCTAAAAAGTTGGAAACCCTGTACCTACCGACGTGCATGGGTTCCTTCAATGCTGTCGGCTGGAGATTAAACCCCTACACCCCAGAGACAATTGGGACTGGATCATCAGTTCGAAGAATTTTGGAATGCAAGACAATTTAGCAATAGATCTATAGTTAGCAATCTCTCTCCTATTGCCGCTCTTAAAATTAGGTGCAACACTCGCATGCTCAGGTCTACGGCGGGCGCACCATCAGAAACTATATTAACACAATTTTTAGTCAACAGTTAGCAATAACACCCTTTCGGAGTCTGGTATTGCGCTTAGGACGACAGTGCGAATCCATATGGGGATGATCGGAAACATAAGAGACCAAACCTCAACCTCCTTACAAGGAACACTTAAATTGTTTCTTGATTTTTTAAAGTCAAAAGTGAAATGTGAATAGACATGGTTCCCATTACGAAATGAGAGTATACTAGTTCCTGTGACGCATGAGGTGGGAGAAGAACTTCATCCTCTTCGATGACAATGATTGCAAGTGGAACTACAAGTAAAGCTAGATTCCAAACTACCGACAACACTCTTCAACCGCCAATGGCCTTTTAGCAAAATCTATTGTCAGGAAAAAGCAACTAGGAGTCACCGCTGGTAATGTTTGAATCCTATAAAGATAATAACGGGTTGATAAGAGTAGAAAACCCTTTGGAACATTTGCAGTTCACGTTGTCGGACGTCCAGCTATATTCATACATATTAGGCTTTTTAAGAAACACATGGGAGAGAGGTTTTAGAACTTCTGAATGCTGTAAACCATGAAATCCGAAGTTTAGTTTGAGCCTTCCTACAAAAAGTTGTTGTTGTTCAGCGTGATGCTGAAGATTGAACTGACATCAATTTCAGCGATTTGTACAGGGGTTTTCAGTTGTCAATGTAACAGAGATGAATGTGCAATGATATGGGAATAGATGGTATTCACCCAAGGTTTATTAGGCTTAAAATTTCTTTAATACTTCCGCAAATAACTCTAGCTACTTTTCCCACTAACTGGAAACTTGCGAAAATTGTTAAAATAGAAACAAAAAAAATCAGACTCGATAGAATATCAACCTATTTCTATACTTCCTTTCTTCCAAGGTGCTTGAAAAACTAATACACATACAAATGGCTCACTACATTTAATACAATTATCATCTCATCAATCTGGTATCTGACATAAACACAGTATTTCAGCTTTGATAAAAGTAAGTGACGATATTCGTGAAAATATTGGGCAGGTAATTTAACTCACTTGGATTTCCCTAAAGCTTCTGATAAAGTTTATCACGTTGTTTTGGTTAATAAGCTTGTGACACATTTAATTTTCTCAGTTCTAGCATGTGAGCTTATTCAATTTTAACTCTCTAGCCGGCAGCAACAGCAACAGTTCGTTCGGTGCGTGTGGCGTGCCACAGAGATCCATCCAATGACCTTTACTGTTTGCCATCTTCATCAATGATTTGACAAATGATATTAAGTAATGCAAAACTACCACTTGTGTGCACATTATGTTCAGCTATATATTTCTAAGTATAAGGATCTAATTGATGAAGCTGTTGCATGCATAAAAGCTGATTGGGTTAACGCATACAATTGGGCTACTGACACTGAGAACCGACTTGTCTTAAATACTTCAATGCTATAATTATATTTAAGAATATAATTGATGTAGCCACTTGCCATGTACTCAGTATGAACAACGAGGTGATTTCATATAGCAATGAGGCCAGGGATCCTGGTAATACTTTCAATGGCACTTTAACTTAGTCTGATCATGTTAAAAATGTTTTCTTAAAGATATATGCAACCCTATGGCAATTATCATTATCTGCAGTGCACACCCCAGTTCAGACTCGTATTTTTTATTAAGGTCGCTAATAGAACCATTACTGAATTATGGTTGTGAACTTTCGTTCGTTGAATTCGGTTTCGCAGAGAAGACTTAATGTAGCATTCAACTTTGGTATTCGTTATTGTGTTGGGCTTCAGCGATTTGATCATGTTTCTCCTTATATAAACTCAATCTTTGGCTGCACATTTGATACATATTTATATGAAATTCCGCATACTTATTTGTTGATGGGGTTGGGGGTAGGGGTGCGGATGGAACGTAACTTTGTAACGCGTGAATCGATTTTGATGGTTCTTTCTTCGTTGTATAGAGTAGAAGACACTAAAAAGTGAAAACTAAAATAGTTTTTAAAAAAAGTTCAACCGACTCCACACAAAGGGCTAAAAAGCATAAAATTATTTGTAATTTAATATCTCTTGCGACATTTTGCAGTCGGTGCAAATTTAACAAATAAAACAACTACAGAACTACAATTGAAGATAATACATAATACTATTTGAACGTTTCAGCTCACGGGATCATAAGAAATGACGATGAAATATTTTTGTTGTAGTTGTTTGGTTTGTTTGATTTTTTTCGACTTCAAAATGTCGTAATAGATATAAAATTAAAAATTATGTTATGCTTTTTAGCGCTTTTGGTGGAGTCGATTCAACTTTTTATTAAAAACGATTTTATTATCCTTTCTATTGAAGTAGTGTCCTTTTCTACAACTTTTATTTATTCCGAGAAAAATTAATGCAAGTGTTTGCTTAAATTTATTATTTCAGAATCCGGGAAATCTCAAAGGGAGATTGTTAAAATCATGGGCAAACGATCCATTCACGTTAGTAAGAGCGGAGTACAAAGAAATTTATCAAAACCAGAGTGTAGCAAGACGCCAAAGATTCAGCAGACATCGAAAACTAAGTAGTAGAGACGTTACTGTTCTGAAGCACGAAGTTTTAAAAAAAAACCGAAAGACAACGTTCAGTTGCCTTTTAAAGGAATTCGGCTCTTCGAGCGGTCATAAGGTTAACTGACGATTTAAGAAAGAACAATTCCAAAGTCGACGTTGCTACAGAGTTCTAGAGCTTATGGGAGGACACAAAGCGGCTAGACAATGGTCGACAGATCACCAAGCAACGGATTGGAGCAAAATGATTTGGTTCGACGAATCCGGATTGTGTTTAAAGTCTAATCGACCACAAAGGTGCAAACGTAGGGTTGAAGGCAACTTCATCTCAAATGTATCCAAACAACATCAAGAAGCAACTAGGGGCTGTTTTACAGCCGAAGGTGTACGTATGATACAAATAATTCGAAGAAGGGTCAATGTTAATGCCTAAGAATACCTTCATATTTTGGAAAATTCTTAATTGCCGAGAACTTTCAGTCTATCTACGCCAAGAATATTTTATTTCCAACAAGATAATGCACTCGTCATAAATCGCAGGCGGTAAATACCTGTCTCCAGGAGAAATGCACACCGGTGTTAGAAAATTGGCCCATAGTCCCGACCTGAATCCCATCGAAAATTCATGGGATTATATCGACAGAGAAAACCATAAAAAACCAATTAGCAATGAACAACTCTGGAGTGAAGTTAATAGAGTTTGAAGGGTAATCCCAACTAGTTACATAAAAAATTTAATTAGGCAGATGCCGACAAGAAAAAAGGCTGTAATCGAAAATAAAGGAGAAAATACTAATTACTAGTAAACCAACAATGAATAATTAAAAAATGCATTATAGTCGTTTGAATGTTAAGCTTTTCCTAAAAAACTTCCATGTAGTTCTATGAATTCGGAAATATGGAGCTAAAACTTTTCTCTTTCTCAATTTTCTTAATTGGTCACATGTATATTTCAATCGGCATTGAATTCACATTCAGCGGAAGGAAGTGAATCGTTCACTTATTAATTTTCAAATATATATTGGTGCATGTACCTATTGTATTTCCACGTCCAATTATTGTTTACTTTCATTTCATTTTGGAGACGGAGTTGGATCAATTCGTTGAGCGTCACGACCAACATGCCATGGGTCCCGAGTTCGAGACCAGATGACCCCGTGAGCTTTTATTAAGAAATTAAAATAATCCACTCCGTCTCTGGGCTGTTGTCTAGCTCGCAGCAATGCAAAAAGAAGACTCAAGTTTCCTCACTGCCGTTACCCTAATTCCCTTCCTGCCAAAACCATGCTAACGCATCAAAGGGTTGTCCCCTAGGATTTGGCCACATCGTATAAAAAAAAATTAATTATTAAACTGGTCCAAAAAATACATTGCGTATTTTTCGCTTTGTCATACTTCGAATTTAAATTTGTTGTAAAATATACTGTTTTTGGTCCGAAAAAAAATACGAGCGCTAAGTATAGCAGATAAGTTTTACTTTCTTCAGTTAAAAGCATAGATATTTGGACATAATATCAATGATCTTACCTAGTTCCTGTAATTCGTTGGGGGACGGGGAAGAAATTCATTCGACGACAACGATTCCAAGTGAACCTACAATTTAAGGCAGTATCCGAACCACCAACACTACTCTGCAACTGGATTTTTGTAGATTAATCTGTTGTCAGCATGAAGCACGTTATCACTTGCACTTGACAAAAGCTTTGCTTTAACGTATCTGTAAAAAACAAAGAAAAGAACGTGTTGACGCTTTTAAATCTTCATTTAAAAAATGTCAGGAATTCGCAATTGGAAATACAATAGTTATAACATAGAGCTCATTATCATTTCAAAATTTTCAAACTTTTATACCGCTCTTTTTCGAAAAACATTTACAAATTGCTAGTATACAGTCAGAAAAGAAATATGTATAGGTATCTCTACATATTTTTAGACTTATCTTATTTGCCAAATGTCAGTAAAATAATTTCCTTCTAACTTCGTGTAAAGGGTAAAATATTTGTATTTCCTACATTCCCAGTTGACATCTGAGCTATTGTCACACCTTACACAGACCCTTATCAATGTCACCTTTTGGAACGAATAGTCTTACCTTTAAATCTCCTTGAAGTAATCGTAACCCACAAAGCTCAGCTAATCAAAGGCAAGTCAGAAAGAAAAGTATTCGAAACGATTCTACGAAAAGTTTCCATTTTTCGACCCCAACCACTTTAGGTTTGGATTTCCTTGGTCGGCCTTTCTCTCGAGAACATCCGAAACTATAAATTTTGCTTCGCTATCGAATATTAGATATCATTCGATTTTATTGCCTTCGAGGGATTGGAGATTTATGGCCTGGACAATTTGGCACAGGTGGCGTGCACTTTTTAGAGCGGTCCTTACTGTTGATGTCAGGCTACTTTATTCCAGCTTTGGACACGTTCCTTGCGTCGGTCTGCAGATAGTGGACCTTTTCCCTTTTCTCGCCCTAAAACAAATTCTACCCGTAGACGAGAGTAACAGGAGAAGATCTGCGTTTGGTATTCACCGTGATTTCGGTGATGATGGCAATTCCTGCTACAAATCATTGACGAACATTAGGGAAACCTGTCACCGTTCCTAAGTGTCCGTCCATCTCATATGCATAAATTTCCTATGCTTATGTATGCGGTCTGGAACGACTACTTGATTCAGCACGGCAGGTTATATCGGAGAGAGACGAAAAGAAGCAGGGCTTTGCTGCAAATAAATTAATTTCGGTTGGAGGAATATTTTTCATCTATAATGGTGAAAATAAGCAGGGGTAAGCTACCCAAAATCGCTAGCCTGTACTTCTGAAAAACTCTTATTAAATGAATGGCCCCGAATAGCAATTTTTGGTAACTGCATGGTTAACCATTGGATTGTGAATGATACATAGCGTTGGATTTTGCAGCCTGCTACCGAATCGAAACTATGGCCTCGGCTGGAGTTTCGTAAAATTTCAATTTTTCCCCCACTGTTCGCTTACATTCACCAGCGTACATATAGCCCCAATTTAAATGGCATATTACGGCCGCCATTGAGGTTTGTTTCTGCATGTGCTATAAAAGCATGTTTTTGTTTTCTGTTAAATTTTATGAGGTACATCAAAGTGGAATCAATTTTAAGTACTACAAGTGCATAAAAACAATAAAATGGTCAGGTATATTTATACGCTATGAGTTATGGCCCTCTACTTGGAAGGCCCCAAGCCTCTCGAACTGGTTGCCGTATCGGCCTGTAAATCGATTTAATATCGTAAGCAATTCAAGTTGAAATTATTTGCACGAAATTGAAATCGAAGAAAATACTACTTTAGGAGGAATAATTGTAGACAACATAGTGATCAATGTGATGTAGTTGGTGGAAATTTTAACAGCTGCCTGTATTCGATAAAACTGAGGTGCTTGTGCTTCACTTCATGTAACAAATTATAAATAATTACTTTGTTGTTGAATACAAAAATAACAGATTTGTAACAGACACATTACAAGATATAAGGCGCATATAAATATAAGCCTTCTATACCTTTTACAGGAAAAAGTAGATTTTTGCAGTAAAAGGTAGATTTTTGGGTGGTGATGCCGGAAAAAATATCTAAAGCATTCCATCACATTCAGCTTTTCAAAAAACGTACTTTTTGATCCAATTTTGTTGTTTTTTAATTATGTTTATACTGACAAGCAGCGCTCCACAATCCCCTAAAACTGTTGTATTGTACAGGCCTTAAAAATTTACGAAATCAGCAACGGTTACCCCTTCATACCCTCACCTTAGACACAGAATTTTTGCCATGGTCCTAGTGCGCTACGGTACTCTATACAGCAAGAGAGAATCATCGTAATCCCTCTAGGTACAAACAAATTTATCATTTATCAATTAGGAAACGTATTATGTACAACAGAATTAAAATCATAAAAATCGGTCTATGTCTTACGAAATTGGGCGTCCAACTCTCACCACAAGCTACATTTTTGTCAAAATACAAATAGATTCTCTGTGCATTCAGAATCATCTAAATCAGTTCAAGCGTTTCAAAGTTAGACTAACCACCCCTCCCTGACTTCAACCCTAGGTCAATATTTTTCCCCATAGTACCACACAGTATACAACAAAAGAGAATTATCCAAATAGGTCTACGCGTTAAGGTGTTGTTGGGTAATGACCCTTTTCTACCCCATCCCATCGTAAATTTTTGTCGTGGTACCAATAGGGCAAGATGTTCTACACATAAAAAGGAGAATCATCCAAATCGGTCTAAGCATTAAGAAATTGATATCCACCCGCTTCCTCACCCCAACCCCACCGTTTAAAATGTTTTCGCGGTACCAATGTGGTAACATACTCTGCACATCAGAAAAAGAATCAACTAAATCGGTCCACGCGTTACGAAGTTGAACTGCCATTTCCCCCTTCCCCTCTCCCAAAGAAGACTTTTTTCGATTATTGATAATAGGCGATCATATTCTATACAACAACAAAATAAGGACCCAAATCGGTTCCACCACATCTATATCTTCTATACATCGATCGACTTAAAATGTTGTATGCATACTTCAAAGCCTACTCTAAACAACTTAAAATGAAAAAAAATCCTTTCTGACCCGCTACACTAGGTTGTCCCCTTAAAGGTTTAATAACACGTAAAAATTTGGTGATTTATCGTCAACCGTGTCCGGTCGGAGTCGCCAAAAATCCTTTCAGGTACTTTTATTTGAGATAATTTTGAGCACATATAGAAAATTACATCGATAAACGTTAGGGGGGGGGGGCGTTTTTGGAACAGATTCTGCTTTTCGCAATTTGCATATTGCATAGAAATAGTAAAGATATTTAATAAGTGAATAAGTGGGGTAATAGATCTCACCTAAACTAATAAAAAATTGTGTGGCAAAGAGGTGGGGGCACTCTCCACCGTTTGGGAGTTACAGGTTGATTCATAAATTCAAATTATTCATGGTATCCACATAATTCTTTTACTTTTATCTTTTGACCTACTCAACGCAGCGACATCAAACAAACGTCAAAAAATCACTATCCCAATGATATTACCAAAATTCCCAACAAAGTTGCTTTAACTTCTGCCATTGCAAGTACAGTAACTTTCAAAATTGACAAGGAAGTTTTGAAATTACCAGTAATTCAGCATATTGGATTGGTTTAGTAAGGATAGGCTATATGGCGTGTAGGTTGGGGATTGGCGGGGTTATGGTCTGTTTCCCCGTAGCTCCTGAATCACTCCTCAGATTTGGGTTTTGGTTTTGCAAAAAAAGTTAATATTTCAGCAGTATGGCATGGCGCTCCGTTCTACGTAAATTTAAATTCATTAGTTCGACCTATAGGATTTTCATTTGATCTAATATAAGGGATGAAAACGGTATTCAAAATATCCAAATACATTTCCTTACTCAGTATTCCAGAAATGAAATGCGGAGATCCTACTCTATCGAAACTTATTACTGCCCACACCGTCACACTAGGTGGATGCTTGACTGTTTCTTGGATGCAGGAGGGATAATAATTTTTATTTGGATGCATTCCACTCATTCCCGAAATTCTAGAAAAAAGACTAAATTAATATGCTAAAATCAAGAAGCGTTCTTTGTGAAAATAATGGAGGTATAGGGATATAGCTTTTTCAATCTAGTCTAGCTTTCCTCACTGATTCAATCTGTTGGTCGCCTATTGCGGAACCTGGCTTCAGCAAATCTTCTTTCCAGAGTCCTTAGTGATATTTCGATATCACCGCCGTGTAGAAGCTTCAGTACTTCATTAAGAGGAAGTCTCCACTTTGCTGCTAAAGCTCCTACGACGATCACCACGAGCTGTTGATTTTTTTTTATCAACCTTACAGTAAAATCGGTGGGATGTAGAGGGTGACGCCTTTTGTTTTAGGACTTGTGCTATTCTCATTAGGGGCCGTTCAAGTATTACGTAATGCAGTTAGGGGGAGGAGGCCTTGTGAGACGATACGGGTGTTATAGGATGGGGGGGGGGGTCAAGCAACGCGTTACGTAAAAATTAATTTTTTGTTAAAAACTGTTAACTCGTGACTCACGGCTCAGTTTATATGGTATATCTACACTACACATATTTTTTTACATACGAAAACCGTCGTGTCACTGAGTATACAGAAGTATATGTATGTAGGGCACATAAACACAATAATCCGTGTACCACGAGTCCATAGTTTGAACTCTAAGAGTCCGACCGTTGCTGTCAAGCAAAACCACCTAAATTACAAGCCATGAACTTACGAATTTCACTCACACACATTAGGACCAATGCGGGCTGAAATTTCGTCTTATTTACATTGTTTCTTATTCCGGTATTTTGCGCAACATAATTGACATTTTTAGGTAAAAATAATCATCTGAGTGTTACGTAACGTTCAGGGTGGGGGGTAACTCGAACAACTTTACGGCGCGTTACAAGGGGGAGGGGGTCCGAAATTTTCAAAAACTGCCTTACGTAATGCTGAGAATAGTGTCCGGTTTTTAATAAAGCAGCTATAACAGTTTTCTTCTCACTCGAAGTGTCCTTTTTGCTTCCCATTTTTTCAAAATTTATTTAAAATTGAGAGAAATTAATATTAAATCGTAACAAAATATTTTAAACCAAATTTTACACTTACCTTTCAACACTAATACAAAATTTTAGAAAACTCAAACACTTTCTCAAAACACTTCCATCTAATTTATATTTAATCTCGTCGAACGCACGACGAAAACTGCATTGTGTATATATATGTACGTAATAAAATATTTGGCTACGTAAACGCCGTAGTCACATGTTTTATCCCAATTAAGATAAATTTTTTATTACGTGCGACTACGTGCCGAATATTTCATTACACAATCGAGGTCCAGCTCGTAAGTCCTGTTTACAACTTTTAAAAAGGCAGTTGAAGCCATGGTTGGGTTTTGGTTTTTTAACTTTATTTTTATAATATTTCCCATTTCATTACCTTTCCAAAAAGAGCAACATGTCCACGTAGAGAAAGGATGTAAAAATTTATACGTAGAAAATCTATCGTGGAGTATTATAAAAATCTGCAATTTAAACAAACTAAAACACTAAAATTCTCTTCATTGAATTCAAAACGTATTACAATGTATTATGTATGCCAATAGCCTGCTTCTAATTCCCTGTTTAAGGTGTATTTTCGTAGCTGTAGTCACAATTCTACTAACTTATTCGTCTCTATCGTTAACAGTCCTTGAGTAAGCTTCATCCTTCATTGTTTTCCGTAAAAAGAAAGTTCAATGGAGTAAGATCTGGGCTCTAGCAGTGTAAGGTTCACTAGTCTAAGTTCACTCAATATTGCTTCACAATGTTGGCAGTATGCACTGGGGCTCGATCGTGTTGTTTTTTTTTTTTCTACGATGTGGCCAAATCCTAGGGGACAACCCTTTGATGCGTTAGCATGGTTTTGGCCGGAAGGGAATTAGGGTAAGGGAAGTGAGGAAACTTGAGTCTTGTTTGCATTGCTGCGAGCTAGACAACAGCCCAGAGACGGAGTGGATTATTTTAATTTCTTAATAAAAGCTCACGGTCATCTGGGCTCGAACCCGGGACCCACGGCATGTTGGTCTTGCCGCTCAACGCATTGAACCAACTCCGTCTCCGTAAAACATTGCCCTCAGATCATCCAGAGGGATGTCCTCTAGTACATTTAGTAGTGTATTTCCCATAAAGGCATACACATACGATCACAATAATTGGTTCAGAATTTTAATAGTTCTTAAGTTTAACTTAACTTTAAAAAAAATCAATAAATATCGATATCTCAGCTTTGTGCTCAAAAACTCTCATTTATGTAAACTTTCATTATATGAAAACACATGCTTCTTCGAAGTTAAATAAAAACATTAAATTAGGGGATGAAGTAAAAAATTATTTATAAAGAAATCAGCGGAATGCAACGAGGAGGGCCTTTAATACCATTTGAGGACCATTTCAGTACTGACTAACAAACGAACGATTTCGGATCTAGCAACAAGCACATCAGATGAGTTGGCCTTTGCAGCTGCATTGTTAAAGCATAGAAAAAGTGAGGAGAAAAAAGGTGTACCACCTTGTATTTAGATCTTAATCTTACTTATCGAAAGTTCAATATATTGCGGACAACAATAAATAGCATCAAGATCTGCAAGATCTGTTAGGCAAAACGGTGCAGTCAATTTCAAAGTGTAATCATGAGGAAATCTGTCAAAATGTAGATTTAATTTTAATTTGTAAATGAGATCTTGATGGCAGCTCCGGCCACAGTACTTATAAACAAAAATTTTCTGACATGCTTCCTCCTGATGAGTTTTTGTTCTTAGTAGCTCTCGTTTCTATTAGTTTAGTTTCTAAAGAACGCGGACACATGTTATGGCAAAATATAACTCCCTCTTCTACATTATATTTTCGTCCCATAAAATTTGTATTCGCGAAAGAATCTCCTGAATTGGTTAAAAATTAATACTTAAAAGTCGAACAGGTAATTGCAAATTTAGCACCTAGCACAATAAAAATTGAGGAAATATCTTTGAAAGTATCAAGATTGTGCAGACCTGTTACATTTGCGGAGCTACTCCAACTCAAATGAATAAAATTAATGTGGAACACCGGGTGCCTGATGAGTCTGGTTACAGATTTGGCCTATCTACCCTTCACTGCTGGATTGGATGCTTTGAATGTATAATGCATATTGCTTATAGATTACCTTTAAAAACTTGGCAAGTAAAAGGAGATAATTCGAAAAGGATATTTAATGAAACCAAAGCTAAAATTCAAAATTCATTTTTAAGGAAAAGATTGGTTTAATAATTGATAAGCCAAAACCTGGTTTTGGATCCACTAATGACGGTAAAACAGCTCGAATATTTTTTGAAAACCCAGAGCTAAGTAGTGCAATCACTGGTGTTAATATTAACCTGATCAAAATTTGGCTACTATTTTTAGAATAATTTCTAGTGGCAGACAAATTAATATAACAACATTTTCTAATCTAATCAAATTGACACGAAATATTTATTTTGAAAATTACTCATGGTATTATATACCGATTTCATTACATAAGTTATTAATCCATGGTGTCGATATTATATCATCATTTTTTATGCCAATAGGGTAATTATTAGAAGAAGCATTAGAAGACAGACACAAAGATATCAGATATTTCAGAGAACACCATACAAGGAAAACTTCACGTTGCGATACAAATAAATATCTGATAAAAATGGTTCCTCTGTCATCTGATCCCAGTCTGTCAGCTTTAAAAAAAAATAGATCTCGCCCTGAAATGAAGTTAGATAGCAATTTATTGGAATATTTTGAAATTGATGAACATGCATCAATTCAAACACCTATAACGTCGAATACGGATTCAGACTCCGATTAATCATTGTTAATGGAAAAGTTTGGATAAAAATGTCATTATATTCATCTATATTTGTATCTTATTGTATATATGTAACTAATGAAGCAAAATAAAAAGAATGGCAAAATTTTCATCAGGTATTGTAACAACACGTCAGGATACAGGGTCTGAACTCTGGCTAACACAAGCTCATATCGTTAATAAAACAAAATTACACTAAAATTTGTATAACTTCTTTGCAGCAATAATTAAAATTAACTACCTGTGTACCATAAACTAACATTTGCGACCATTTGTGTTAAAAAATTTGTTTATTTAAAGAATTTCCTGCATAAAGTGCAATTAAATAATTAGGTAGTCAAGGATTTCTAAGTTTTTTCCAACCCTTTCTTAACCTGAACATATTGTACCTTTTTTTTGTTTTTGTTTTGTTTTTTGTTTTTTTTATATGATGAGGCCAAATCGTAGGGGACAACCCTTTAATGCGTTAGCATGGTTATGGCCGGCAGGGAATTAGGGTAAGGGAAGTGAGGAAACTTGCATTGCTGCGAGCTAGACAACAGCCCAGAGACGGAGTGGATTATTTTAATTTCTTAATAAAAGCTCAAGTGGAGATCTGGTCTCGAACCCGGGACCCATGGCATGGTGGTCGTACGGCTCAACGAATTGATCCAACTCCGTCTCATTTTGAGAGGGAATGAAAGATGGGCAATTTTATAAAAATAAAAAACTGATGTAATAATTACATGGGTTTCGGAGAAAATTGGGAAAAATGTTGAATTCTTGGTAAGTTCAAAATATTTTTTTTCACTTTCGAAAATTGCTGAACCTGTAATGGTAGAGTTAGCTCAGCAATGTTGAGAATTTTCGAAAGGTCATTGGGATAGTGGTTTGAAACGTTTAGTTGATGTAGCTGAACTGAGTAGACGAAAAAATAAATGTAAAAGAATAATGTACATACCCTGCCAAAATTAAAATTTATGAATAACCACGTTGATATTACCCCTCCCCCCATGCCATACAATTATTTATTTTTCGAGGTGAGATCTATCACACCACTTATTTCATCACACCTTATGCGAAACACCCTGTATTATAAATCACATGCATGAATAAAAATAAGTCTTTCATTGAATTCATTAAAAACCGTCCAATTGCTCAAAATTTTAAAAACCTCAAACTCTGCCTACAGGTCTCTGTTCCAATTAATCCGACCCTGAGTAGCTCACATTAGGAATAATTGGTAAAAATTTGATGTAAAAATTCCGAAAATTGACGGACGATTTTTGTAATACCGCTCCACGCGATTTACCTATATTTTAATGTTATACAAAAGGTTTAAAAGCTTAATATCTCAAAGTAACGTTTCAAAAATAGGTATCAACATATTTTGAAATTAAAAACTTAACAAATTTTAAAGTCTTTGTCGAAAATTGTTTTGTGCTTAAAAAAGCAAGTATTATTCGACGAATTTTTTACATAAAAACGGAATGAAAAAATTTAAAGGTATCACATTTTCTCAAAAATCAAAATTTTAAAAATCTAGCTCAACAGATTCCTCTTATATCTGAAGGTGTATTTAGTTTTTTCTATTTCAGCTAACTATTAGCCAAGATATGCCTAAGACTCCGACATTTGATATTATGTTTTGTTATGATAAAATTGAATTCTAAATTCCCACGTATCTACGTTTAAATGCAAAAAGAAGTTTTCCTTGTAATTAATGAATCAGAGGCCTTCTTGTTACCTGTATCTATCAAAAAATGACACAAAGCTTTTGATATAACCATTTTCGTATGATAGAGAGTAGCGTTAGTTTATACAAATATCAGTTGAAAGGCATATCTTTAAACAAAACTTTCCTTTCTGAAACTCATTTGCAGATTTTGCTAGTGACAATTTACCAAAAACTAAATTTTAATTACAAAATCTGTTAACGTTTCTTAGCACGTAACCAGGCAATTTCATTTATGCAAAATCAATAAATTTGGCAGAAATACTCGAACATGTAAGAAATTTTGAATTGTCTCTAGGAACTGAACTAATCCAATTATTGCAGTTGATTTCTTATATAGGTCCCAGCAAAACGTCTTATCCATGCAAGTATCGCAACTTGAAAAGCCACAAACTACCCCCTAATGACAGGAAAGCCATTAAGGTATGTTCAAATTGGCCACGAATATTCTGTACATATACCTCTTCAGTAAAATTTATACAATCTTTGCAGCATATATACCCCGCCTAGACACATGAAGCATCCCACTTGGTATCCTTTAAAACACTACAGAGCATCCCATGCATACAGTTCCAGCTCCAAGCATTGATCAGTCCAAATTAACCGTCTGCAGTACGTGTTTTGCATAAACAAACGACAAAAGCGTTTTATTAAAATTTGCAAAGTGTTCATCATGTGGAGAATCTTAATTTTGAGGTTCCGCAAGGCACTTGGTTCGGCCCCCTTGTATTTCAGTATCGACATAATTTTAGATAGAGGATATCCCCAGGATATACGCATGTGTTTGTACTAATTTGCATATGATCAGACTAGTTAGCTAGTTATAAATGTAACATAGTTACGGAGGACATCATGGGACGGGTGGCACATTGTTGATTCATATTTTCTGTCGCTCAGGAAAAACGTTCGACCAATTAGCACGAGACAAGCCCATGCTGCAAATTACCTTGTTTCGGAAAGATTCATTATTAGTTTGCATAAATTTGCTGAGATCTGAGGGTAAGGCTGAAACGTCGGTCGTTCCCGGAATACACTTAACAGGTTGTGTGAATGGTAATGTGACAGAATTTTCTGGTTGGGACGCTCGCTCTGGGGCGGATGACTGCCATTACCCAATAGTTGTGTGCAACAAGAAAGTAGTGTTAAACGAACTGTGAATTTTTTTACTCTATCACTTTTCACTCAAGGACAAACGAGGTGGCACAGGGCTGAGGAAGATGAGCTGAAGTAGCATAGCTGGAAGGGTGGTTAGTTATAATCAGTTCAGCAACAGAGGCATCAACAAAGCATTCAACAGAGAACGAGTCGCCTGGATGGAAAAAGCGATGCCGTTCGTTATGACTTTTCCTCTATTTACTTAACCATTGAGCCTCGACATTAGGGGAAGGCTGTAGGAGGTCGCTAGTTGAATATAGAGCTGGAACTGGAGGTAAAGCTTCCATCGGCATTACGGATACAGAGCACCAACAGCACAGCATCCTGATGAGAGAAGCAAAGAAAACATCTTCCGGTTTGTACTGAATCGTGCCACGAATTTTTTATAACTTTTCAACAAGAAATTTCAGGTTTTACCCAGTAAAATTTTCTTAAGTGAACGTGAAAAGAAAGGGTATGTAATATGGGGGAAAGTTAAAAGGACACTCATTCATCCCTCCCGATGCAACCTGGTCGAGTTTTCGTTTTATTTAATTAGCGGGATTGGATTAACTCCTGCTGTTTAATTGCGTTCATGGCGGGCACTTCAATTCAGATTCTTTTCGTTTTCTTTTATGTGGTGCAATGCAGCAAAATGTTTTCGCCATTTGGGAATACTCAATGGAAATGCAAATTAATTTTTTAATACATATTATATCCGCGATTTTGTAAATTTTAATTAGGTCCAGTTTATTGTACCTTTTGTATTATATTTTACTATCAAAAATATTCTTTTACTACCAGCCCAAAATATGCGCATCATTTATTAACTTCCTGTTTTACACAGAGGAAATTATAATCATTTCCAAATTACAAAATCGAATTTTTTACATAATTTCATGTTTTAAAGTGTGTAGATACTTTTCAGTACAATATTTGGCTACGTTTTGTTTGTCTGGGTATGTAAATCTCTGTGAAAAGTTTAAGCGAAGATAAAAAGATGAAGCAATCGGAATGGTTGATAGCGCGATCGAATTGTACTGATGTAAGTTAGGCGCTAAATTAGACTTTGAGTAGTCTCAATGAGATTTTGACACCCCCCCCCCCTACCTTTCTTTTACCATATTTACGCACTGCAAAGCGCGATTCCTTTCTTCCAGAGTAGTTTTTACCACAGAGTAAAAGAACTTGAATTGTGATATTTTAATTGGCAGTATCAGTACATGTACCTACTGGGTAATGATAAAGTTTTAGTCCCCATTACCAGTATTGTTCTTGTAAAGCGTGTTCTTTTAAACGGGATACAACTTAAAATTGAAATAAAACAAGCAAATATTACTGGAATGACAATTTGTTATAATGAGTTCGACAAAATGACATGTATTTTTTGAAAATTTTAGCCGTGTTACGAGGCGTATTCTGTCGGTCCAATGCTTGGCCACTTTTCAAAAATTTCCATAATCACGAAAAATACATCCCCAATACCGTATTTTTTCCGTCCAAATGATCTCGAAGATTGCGGAATAAATAATGTCCAATGTCCGGCGAATATGATGCGTGCGGCACAGTTACTCATTGAAACGTCTCAAGCCTTATTAGACTCGAAAAATTCGTTTGGAACCCATTGGCCTAATTTGACTTTTCCGAAATCAGGCCGTTGTCCATAAATGGTTGAAAGACCAAATTCCAGCTTCTGTGCTAGATCCGCAACAGTTTCGACTGAATTTTGTTCCAACAGTTTTGGCAGGATGTCCCAGCCTAGTTTAGGTCATCCTCTAAGACAAGTTTCATCACCTAGGATGTAGCTCCCATTCCAAGTTTAAGTAGGTACATACACCTAATGATACTTCCTTTCGGTTTTTTACTGAATCTTTATGTGAACCAAACGTAGTTATATTAAAAACGCCATAATTTTCTTTTCAAATCTCCTTGATATTCAAGATTTTTCTAAAAATGTTTGGCATACTTAGCAAATTTTAGAAAAAATAATGTCTTCCAGTAAAATACGGACATTTTTATGAAAATGTAAAAAACTTTAAATAAATTCAAAAAGTCCTTTGTTAAAGCCTTTCAAACGATATCCAGTAATGAAAAAAAATTTAAGACCGCACTTTAAGCCCCAAAATTAGCCTAGACAAAACAAGAAGCACTAGTGCTAGTTCTTATGAATATCCTGGGGATTATAAAATTCTAAGTACCTGGTAAGTTTCAAGTTTATTACTTTAAAAAACTTTAGAATTTACAGGACTGTGATAGACTAGACACACAGACAAAGAAGTCTCACGATTAGGGTCCCGTTATGTTCCGCGTATACTGCAGAAGATAAAAGGTGACACAGAACATAGTAACATACGATAAATACCTGAGGATAACATCACAAAGCTTCGGATAATGCAAAAGGGAGAAATGTTTCTGGAACTTAAGGGAACATCAGAAAAAAGAACCCTAAAATATCAGAATTTGCTTGAAAACATGGAGTCTGAAACGATCGTAAGATCCTATACGAGGATAAGTGCAGGGAGCTTGACAAGATATCAACCACGGAGGATATTCATAGGGAACTGGTTCAACAGGATAAGGCACACAGACAGTGATCTTCACTATGCCAGTGGGAGGCGCAAATGTAACACTTATGAGGTAATTCAGATGTTTTTTATATATATACATCTGGTGAGGTCCTGTAAGAACGAATGGGACAGATCAGACCAATGCAGAAGGTGTGGTGAAACGGGCCATATAGCTGCAAAAAGGAACCGGATTGCGTGCGCTGAAAAAGCAAAGGTTGTGGCAACAGTGAACGCATTGCCGAGAGAAGCAGCTGTCCGCTATTTAACAAAGCACTAAGCCCCGTGCGCAGATGAGGTTCATCGGCGATGCTGCATATGGCCATTAACACAGTCCTCGAATGAAACACAGATGTTGCCATATTCAGCGGTCCGTACAAGAGCCTAAGCAGTACGTTATGAGAGTTTAACCGAAAGACCTGCAATATGGACACGTGGAAGGTATCCCCTCTAAGAGATTATGGCGACGTCAGAGGAAGGCGTCATCAGAGTCAAAATAGTCAGGCTCTTTAGACGCTAGACATCGCGACGACGAATGTCGGCAATATGCTTACCATTCGTCGGGCAAGTCAGTGGGAGATATTACCTTTTAAAGCAGCGCTCTGATCAAAAATTTAACTTGGAAGGTTAGTGAGCATTATACGCACAGTGACCACCACCATTTTTAATGTGATCAAGGGTCAAAGGAGATTGAACCAAATCCATACCAAAAAGTAAAGGAAAACACAGTGAAGCTCCAAATTTTTTTGATGAGGAGGTGTTTCTAGAAGGCCAAGCTGTATACCAACGGGAACCGGAGTGGAAAATTCTTCACATATAGCCAAAGATACCACTAGAAGGAGCGGTATTCCCAAAGTCACGGAAAACCCAGTTATTGGTGCTGCTTTTGAAAGAAAAAGAGCCACCAGGATGAGGTGGCAAGGAGGTAGTCAGAAGTAATCCGCTGTCATCAGTCTCTATGTAGAAAACGCTTTCAACTCAGCTAACAGGGAGCATACAATGACATCCCTGCAAAGGATTAATGTCCCAATGTATATTCGCAGTCTTATTTAAGACTACTTTACAAGTCGAAAGCTCCGGAGTACCGCAGGGATCGGTACTGGGCCTACTTCTGTGGGATATAATGTACAACGACTTTCTAAGGGTCATGCTACCACTGAGGGCGACAATTGTGGGATTCGCCGACGACATAGCAGTCGCAGAGCAACTGAACGATGTAGTGTAGGCAGATAAACCCAAGACTTACATTCTCACTTAAAATGTTTAATTTATTATATGCTTTATACTGGGCCGACAACTCTTACGCAATGAAAGGCAGCAATATCGCGGTAACCTAGATCACCTCGGCAGAGAGGCGGACGAATATGCCTCAGGATAAGCATCTGTTATTAATCTTCTAGATTAGACCAAGCGCAATAGAGTAGCAATATGAATTTTCTAAACCAGCTAGTACAACTTCTGTCCGCTAAGTTTACTTAGTGGTCTTCTAAGCAAACTTAGGTAGAAGTCCGCTTAGCGGTTAAAAGAAGATCAGCCGCTTTGATGAACGAATTAAAGAAAGATGTCCATAAAGTCGATTCAATCTTTAGAGAAGAATTATAAATAATCACTCCGATTGCAGAGTTGGAATTATAATAAATAGAATTGCCAGTTACTGGCTAATGAAGTTTATGGACGTTGAATTACGGTCGTGCGAATCTGGGTAAAATTGTGATCTCTTCCAGTTTGGTATTATACCAGGACTTACTATTTGATGACTGTGGTGACACAACTGGCAATTCTGAAGCCAAGAGGACCGTAGTCCACATCGGCTATTCTGAGTTCACAAAATTGCAGCGGTTTCCCAACAAATTCCGTTTTTACACAGTATATTATTATTTTCGCAATGTTTGTTTCTTTGCAGTTGAAAGAGACTCAAAGGTTACAATTTTTTTGTACATCGTAACCGAGAATATTGAGACGTAGATCTTGGTCGAAACGCCAATTCAATTAGATTTACATCACCCAGATGGAGTTGTGGAATAAGGCACACCTTACATCCAAAATTTCTAAATTTTTCTTCAGTCTTACTTAGTTAAAAGCCCTTTTTACTCAATAAAGCATTTTGTGCATTGGCTCCATTCTGCAGAATGTGTCCCAATTAGAAAACACTTTCAGAAATTCACACAAGGGTGACAATAAATTTACTAAACTAGTAAACCACAGCGATTTCATGGTTCTATGCATAAGCGACGACATTTAATGAGCCCCAGAGGATGTAAGGCCTCTTCATTCAGGATGCTTCAGCAGCAACATCACTTTGAAGTCTCTCGAAATTTACATTCGAAATATCAGATTGATTTTATGAGATAATTTTGGGTTTCCTGATGAGACGTTGAGAAATGTCCTTGCGCCAGTTCCAAAACAACGACTGCCTTTGTATTGCTTGGCAAAACATCATCCCGTCTTCCATTACGTAAGGACTGATTTCGGGTGCTTGTGCCTGCTGATGCTTTCATTTTCACCCAGAAATCCCCTTCAATACAATTTCGTTTATCTCGACCGATATTGAAGGTAATTTTATCCTCGGAATGAACAGGCTCTCTGCTCCTATTGTTTTTACAGACGTTCCGTTTCTCGGCTCTGATGAGATGAGGCAATTTTCGAAAATCACTCGTATCCGGGTGAAAATCACAAGGCACAAGATAACCGAGTCCTAGTAAAATTTAATTGCTACTGACGCTCAACACCCTCATAACCATATCGTAACTGGAAAATATTTTTACAATTTTCATTCGGGCTTATATCAGACGCCCTTATCTCGTCGGTGCGAATTTATCAGGCCTCAGCTGAATTATCCCCAGCTATCCTTTGTGCAAGCTGGATGAATCTGTGTGTATACTTTCTATTAGAGGATTTCTAGAGTAACAAGTCGACGACTTGTTGTATGCCCATCCCTTATTGTCCTTAACAAGGGTAGTCACTGCCAGGAGCCGGGATGTAGCAACGGACAATGACAGCCTTGGTCTGGGTCCTTGTAAACTGCGGTCACGCGTAGGCCCGCTCCAATCACCAGATAAGTTGGGACGATGGGCAGTAAATCGAATCCGGCATGGGAGTGCATTGTACCCGTCTACAAATGGGGATAACGGGAACATTCTATTGATAAACATTATCAGCGTACGATTGGGGTGGAACTTCCATGCACGACAATTTACGGCATATAAAAAGAATATTGTGTTGGGAATTGCGACTATTCAAGGTGGAAATTACGGCCATCTTTATAAGGCTTTCTAGTAGAAATGCGTTACCGTCCCAGCAGGCGTACCCTTATATCGCTCCAGTTCACCCCAACAGAAACGAATTCCATCTACGAACTGTTGGGGAATGGGACGCAATAGAGAGACTTTATTTAACCCCAAGATAAGTACATCGAGTGCTCTGATTGGGAGTGGAGAGACATAAAAGGAAAATCATTTTTTGGTTAGCATTCAATTTAGAGGGTCCACTGAACCGAAATCATGTGATTCTTTTATTAACGCGGTGATTGATGGATGAAGTTGAAGGAGACTCTGGAGTAAACCAAACCTCTCCCCCATTCCTTGCTAGTTGAGTCATAAATCAGTTGCCACGGGCTTGCTTTGATTGTGTTTCTTAAGCAGAAGCTTTTGGGCAACAAACTTTATACCATGCCAACAAAATTATTCGAAAATAGCGGATTTCTTGTAATTCGAAAAGTAAATGAGACTCAGGAAAATGCTTTAATTCCACTTAAGTTATTATAATTTAAGCTTTTGATTGTTTAGTTACTTATTAAAGTGGAGTGGTGGATTTTCAGTAATTAATTTTCAATATTTTGTGTTACGTTTCCTTATAGGAATAATCGGGCAAGGTGTTAGAGCGGAAGTTTTAGAAAATTCCCCAGTGGATGGCTGGATTATGATAAAAGCGGAATGGAAGGCTTCTATGCTGACTACTAGGTTTATAATCACATTAATAAATCCAGGTTGATAATAAAATAATTAAGATGGCTGATATGTGCACTGAAATTGAGTGAACTATAGAAGACTAGCAACTTATGGAGGATATACTATAAATAACTTCGAGACAGGTCTTAATTCTTAATCTGTTTAAACTAAGAATCAAGCCAATTTTGATTAAATTTGGCAGACGGGTAACTTGAAACCAGGTTAAGGACATATGACGTCATCATAAATGCAATACGGCGGACTATTTTTTTATTTGGGACCACCTTCATATAGACAGTACCAAGCGAAAGGAATTGCAACCTGTATGTATCCTATCGTTCGTTACCTCTTTCGAATAATTAGGATGACGTTCCCATAAGCTGAGGTTGGAAGTCGAAGTTCCAGTTCCGTTGCTGCGTAACTTCGATGCACCGAGATAGTTAAATAGTACAAGGTTACACGTGGCACACCTGTGGCGAAATGCGTTTTCTTTGTTTTCTTTGATTTCTGTAGAATTCCCACGAGAATTCATTACAGAATTAACACGAAATAAAAGGTGTTGTCGTCGGCGGCGAAACTATGAATAGGATTGATATCATTGATATGAGATGAGGTCGGTGAGAGAACTGAACCCTGAGGTACGCCGGCATGAATTTGGTAGGCATCAGACTACCAACTCCGTCTATTATTACATGGATTGAATGACCTGATAAAAAAAACAATTTGTCGATTTTAGGAGGTGAGGGTGCCGACCAAATGCGTGGCTAAAGGGGCAGTATGCCAGACTCTGTCATAAACTTTTGAAATATCAAAGGTGACGATTTCAGACTCACCGAAATTATGGAGACAATGATTCCAATGCTCTGTTAGAGCCGTCAGTATGTCTCCGGTTGATCAGTCAGTGCGGAAACCATACTGACAATCGTTGATAAGATGGTTATTTTCTAGACATATGTCGTCAATGAGTTATGAGTTAATGAGTGATTCAAAAACTTTAGAAAAGACCGAAGTTAGTGCAATTGGTCTGCAGTTAGAAGGTTCGCATGCCTCTACTTTTTAGGTATCTGCTGAACATGAGCAAGTTTCCATCTAGTCGGAAATACTCCCGGAGATGAAAAAGTTTGCGCGGAGATTGATTGGTTTGGTTGGTTAGTCGGGCTGTTTGCTGCTGAAGCACCAAATCCATTCTGGGGCCATGTAGGCCCATTGTAAATGCCCTTAAAAGAAAATAAAACAGCATGATCAGAACTTTAAAGCATCCAGATCTATAAAGAATTTATTTAAATCCACCAGTGCTCTATCAACTAAGTCTTCCAGATCGTCAAAGAACCTTGCTCCCGAACAGGCGAGTCTTTTAGAGCTGTATATTCACAGAGAACTCATTCTATGTTACCGAGTCTCATTGCCATAACTCCTATGGAGAGAGAGGTTAACTAAATAGCAAGGAGTTTTAGATGCGCAAAACATAACATAATTTTCTCTGCCGTAAGAGAGTATAGTAGACATGGCGTTGTTTAATGACGCAAGCATATGTACTCAGTTAACTTCTGTAGAGTTACAACCCCATGAGAATTGAAACTTTCAATCTGTAGAGTTACAACCCCATGAGAATTGAAACTTTCAATCGGGTTGAAAGTAAGAGGAAAATAGTCATTATTAAAAATAAGATTGCTGAGAGAAATTACCCCTGTGGTACACCAACCTTCGAAATAAAGTAAGGATCAAATGCAAATCCATTTTTTATTACACGCAATTTTCTATTTAGAAAAAAGCAGTTCCAAAACTGCGCTCTTTCTTTTAAGAATGTGGTCAAAGCTTAGAGGACCACCCTATGATGTGAAAGAGACGAGGGAACTTGCATGTCAGATCCCATAGACGGAGTGGATTTTAAAATGTTTATTTAAAAACTCAAAGGGATACCGAGGTTCGAACCCTGGAACCATGGCGTGGTGATCGTGCCACTCAACCAATTGATCCAACTCTACTTTCGCTGTATTAGAAGTATGCGTCTGTGGTATTTATTCATCAGTACTTCAGAAAGCTTAGCAAGGAAGCACCATCCACTGAGCCAAAAATGCGTGCGCTGTAACGCAGATATGTGTTGATATGTGTGAGGCCTTGGCGGCATTTGCGATTAGGATCATACAGGTGATATAAAATAATTATGGGAGATCTCAAAAAATATTGGCCGAGAATATATAATGGGGAGTTAAAACTCGGAGATAGGAAAGCAAAAATGCCATTTAACATTCTCGGTTTCCCCAGCCGGCAGAACTCAGAATCAGATTGACCATATTGCTGAAAAGTTGAAGAAAGTGTATTCTCGATGTAAGATCTAAAAGCGGCGCTGATATTGGCAGCGATTACTACCTTATTGCAGCTAAGTTTCGCTTATAGACGCCAGCAGTACTACCATGGTTAAACACCGAAGATCCGCAGCGCATACTCCGCGGAATTGAGCCAAACAGTCGATGCATTGCATCATAACACCGACAACTCCTCGATCAAAACAGGCAAGGGCGAAGGAATGCTTTGCGAGCTGTGGTACATAACACGTGGGATGCGTAGAGAACGAAGTAGGACAATAGATCAGCGACGCTATATAATCTAAAATACAAGGACTGAAACAGATTAAAGACCACCAATATTAATATCAGACCTTCGACAATATTGGATGAGGCGAACAAAATTAAATCCCACTAAACGGAAAACAAGGTTAATAATGGAGATTTCCAAGGAAGGCGCCCCGAGGAGTTGTAACAATTGGCGTGGCATCTACCTTTTAACTGTAGCTTCCAAATTGATGACAAAAATAATCGTAATGCAAATCGTAATGCACACTCCTAACAATGAACAGGGAGGCTCTCGCGAGGGTTTTGCCTGCAGCGATAACATCAGCATCATCCAAATTATCACCGAACATGTGGCCCAATGAAGGTGCTCTTTACATCTACTGTTTATTCATTTCAAAAAGGCGTCTGACAGCGCTGATAATGAGTACAAATGAAAAGCTTTACGTTGGAGAGATATCCCAGAAGAAATCATCACTATCATAAGGAAGACCTACTCAGCAGCCCAATCATAAGTCAATCCTACTCACGTTCATCATAAATGAACACTGTCGGAACCCTTCCAAGTGTTGAACCGAGTTAGACATGCATACTATCATCATTATACGCTTTGTCATAGATTGATTGCCTTATATGACCACCCATTGCGAGGGTTTAAATAAAAACATTTCAAAGACCTTACGCACTTAAACTGTGCCGACGATGTACGTCTCCTATCTAAGAAAGGGAGTCATATAGTTTAACATGAATAGTGACCTATCAAATTACATATAAGCTACAATACTTTGTCAACCGGTTTCTACGATGAATCCTTAGTATGCATTTGCCGCTGATGATTACCAACGAAGACCTGTATAGACTCACAGGCCAAGACGGGATAGAAAACGAAGTTCGACGAGAAAAGTGGTAGTGGATAGACTACACACTAAGAAAGGAACTAAACAAAATCGCTCAACAGACTCTAGATTGGAAACCACACAGGACCCAAGAAAGATGCCGATTTGAACGAATGCGCAACCCATTGAGAAGATCCGTCATCTGTTCCATTTTAAAACAGTAATTAAATAATGAACGAGTTTCAGATTGATTTAAAATTACCATCTTCTTGAGAGTTGCCCATCGAAAGAGTTATACACATCACAACACTAAAAGAAAAACTTAATATTACTCAAAATTTATTTTCTTTAATTGATATATTTTTTACAATTCGCGTTTCAATTCAACGGTCTTCATCTTTGTTTCGCAAAGTTGTCTATCGCTAATGCAATAGTTATAAAAAGTTATTCTTTTTATTGAAACTTCCACATCAAAGTGTTTACACAAATTCACAACAAAGGGTTCATTTGACCGCCGTGTCCTTCTAAATTTCCGTAACCCCTTTGGGAATGGGGTGGGAAAAGGATTTCACACGATTCGAGATAACGACTGAAAGTGGACCTACAATTTAAAGTGAATCCCGAATCACTGACATTATTCTGCAACCCCCAATGGCCCTTTTTCCGTAATCTGTCGCCAGCAGAAAACAAACATGGGTCGCCGCCGGTGGGGTTCCGGGATGGAAGGCCGACCCACTGACGACTTACCATGGTTAATTACTAAATTTTTGTACTCTAAGTCCAGAATGCATTGGCTTCCCTAACTTAGAAGAAATCTTAACCACGCTTTAAAAATAATACTCTTGTCTATTAGTCTCTGGCCAGGCTTTGACGAAGCTTCAGTTGAGTTGAGGATTTTATAAGCTTAGGTCCAAGCGTTAGCCAAGACTATAAGGCAAGGCTTGAGTTTTCAGTCTACACCCAAGCTATAGCCAAGCTTTAACTGCTAATTTTTGGCGTTTAGACACAACGAAACCATTTTTCTTTGTTTCGTCGTATATTTTTGGAGCGTTTTAAAACTAAACCTTCAATCAGCTGACTCACTGGCGCCTTCATGTATAGTCGATGGATATTTGCATTATTATAGTCATTCTTTCTTGGTCCTTCTTTGAGAGTTAGTTATTGTGAAAAACTGTAATATGCTATACCATTATCACAAAGAAGTTAAGTACCAACCAATCTTTGACCAGCGCTTAGCTAGCCTTGGGTTAGTTCATTAGGCGTCCATTTAATATTACCCTTGGGTCAGGTTTCTGAACCAGCCCTTAACTAAGATTTGGCGCAGGACTTGGGCCACTCTTGAATGCTAGGGCTGGAATGAAGCTGAAGCATTATCCACATTTAGCAAAGCTTTTGAACTACATGAAATAAAGCATTTTAATTTATTATGTGAAGTTTGCTTGTACCTTAACAATGCTCATATGATGTGGGACAATTGGAAAACTGTCGATAGATCTTCATCCTTCATCGAACCTCTATTCCCGTTCACACCGCAACCACATTCCGTCTCATCTAGATTTCCTTCAAATAATTTCGTTTGTATGCTATTCTCTATAAACGCTGATCTAGTTTGCTGGCTTTGTTCTCTGCAACGTTCAGTGTACTTCATATAACCAGCAAAATTTTGCAAGGAGGAACATTTCAAATTATCTCGACTGCTGCAGACAAAAGTTGTTTTGCCTGCTGATTCAGCACTTCGGGCAAAGACATCCGCAATCATCCAGGCTCGAGGAACAATTAAAGTGCAACAAGGCACTTTGGTCCTACTCTCTGCAATTGCCGGAGACATCCGGTCTGACAATTGTTCCAATTTGTTGTATCAAATTACAAGGACTCAAGATATGAGTCCTGAGCTACAATCCGGTGCCGGAAGACGGGAGTCCGAGATATGTGATGGCTGAAGGACTCTCCCAGGGTGAAACAATATTTTTCCTTTCCTTTTATTTTTTGTGTAATGCTCTTAAGTGCAGAGACGGCGATGCATCCAGGAATTAAGAACAATGATCCAAGCGCAATTCACTAAGGTAAGGGCGGTAAAGAATCTGCAACACTTCCGAGGCTCAACAGCATTATTCACAGGATTGAGAAGTCCTGGCTCCCCCTAGTTGTGAGGAATTCTGTACAGTGGGTGCCATCACACAAAGTACACCGGCACGTACGGAACAAACCACTTGAAGCTGTGAACGGATGGAGTGGAACAGCGTAGGCTGACTGCCTTTTGGGCACGTTCGCTGTCACTTTGTAGGAAACTTCCCTGCAAAATTTTAAGTGGCTGACAGTAAAATCTCCCTTTTGATGATTTATTATGTTGCAATTTCCCAAAGCCGAATGCCCTCCACTGCTTGGCTCGGGGTGACATAATGGCTGAATGGTGCTTGCGTACCTATTGAGCCGTCATCTTGTTGGCGCGTCGTAGCCAGCATCAGTTTACCGAACCGCGCACCCACGCCGAAGAAAGTGGCACATCAAAAGCACTGCTCCATCTCTACCAGCACCGAGTACCAGCATTTTACGTATGTGATACACAAGGGCTGTTAGGACGACAATAACATCCCTTTGCCTGCGGAAAATGTCCCCTTTGCCACGGGAATAGTCGGCAAATGATTTGATGAAATGGGTAAACCCTTAGCTTGCATCTTCCTCATTTTGGAGTGTATCAGACTTCAGACTCTTCCGCTTTTCGCTGACATTGCAATTGAAATCAAGAACTTTTGTATGTTCTGTTCTTTCTAGTGTATTTTCTCTTGAAAACGTCTGTACTGAGTACACTCGCTCGGTTGATTAAAATTTTCTGTCGGTTGATGGAAACGGGTTCACCACGAATATTCTTCAAGGAAGAACCATGAATAGAATATTGTTCCGGGCCCGAACATGTCCTTGGAATGACTATCATTATAACTTTAATTTATGCTAAAAGTTTTTCAAATAAATTAGCTTTTCATGCATTTTTTAAAAGAACTTTAGTAACTGAAAAATTAGGGAATAGAATTATTCGGAGATGGAAAAGAGATGGTAGCGTGAATGACTATAAAATCTGTCTACTTGTAAAAAGTTATATCAAATTTTCAGAATCTCACCTCAAAGCACCAGAGTTTAGATTAACAAGACTTAAAGGAAAGAAAGATATGCTCAAGGGATGAAAGTGAAGAAAGGTATTCGGAAGTACTACTAGATTGTAAGTCTAACTGAAGGAGAAAAAGATAAATGTAGAAGAGTCTATGAAAAAGACCGGTCTCGGTATAATTCGATGTATGAGTAATATGCCTGCCTCGGCATTGAAGGTCATATTTGTCTGGCTTTCACCAGACTTATAGTGTAACTCCATCGTAGCCAAACCCAAGTCCGATGTAGAAAACTGTATGGTTAGGGTCAAGCAAGACTAGTTTAAGGTGTGTATTACTTAGATTTGGTGATTATCACTCATATCTATAACCGTGCTGTTATACTCAGGTATCGGCTGAATGCTAACGAAGCTTGCTCAGTTATCCATGCTAGTCTGGTCACCATTATCCAAGAGAATTTCAATAACCCATTAATGATAATCGGATATACCCAACTATTAAAAAGTCTTCTATCAAGTCCTTGGCTAGACCTTTAATTTGCTCTTGCACTAAATACAAACGATCTCGACGTTAAGATTACCTCGGCCTTGGATTTCACCATTGTTTGGGGTGGGGGTTGGATTTCTACATCGAAACTTATTATTTAAAACATTGCCTGTTTCACGGATGTACGATTATGCTGAGCATATTGTTACCATAAATCATCTGCTTAAATTACAAATAATACGTCACCAAAAAGAGATTTCGTAAGATTTTTGGAAAAATAAGACTGAAATGGCCGGAAGTTCTTGATTAAAAAATTTATACGTTAAAGATTTCAAATAAAATACTTTCACCAATGACATTTTTTCCGAACATTTATTAAGAAAAAGAAAAATTATAGTATACATTGTTGATCCACCACTGATCGGCTTGAAAAATGTTATGCGAACGTTTGTACTCGATAACAGGTAGATCCTTGTTTAGACACAAAAAATGCCATTGATCAACGCGATTCAGATATTAGCAGCGAACACCACCTAATAACAGATAAATTAAGTACGCCCATCATCTAATCTCTCTCTCTACTTTTTGTAACCCCTTGTGAGATACATATAACTGATCGGCTGCAATTAATCAAAAGACGTGTTTTTCTTTGTAGCGATAATGCTGCGAGTTACATGACAAAAATATACTGTATTTTTTTACTACATTTTATAACATTTAATAAAAGGCATTTAAAAAAAGTCGAACTAGCACTTAGTTTGAAATTACTTTTAAAAATAACACCACTGCCAAAACCAAGTAGTTTACGAGATATAGCCGAGCAACTTAACGGCTGCGGAACTCTACACTAAGATGCTCTTGACCGGTTTTTTAATTAATAGTCACAAGCTTTTGTGCACGAACGCCACTAAAATCTTATATACAGGGTTTTTCAGTTCTGGTGTGCCAAAATAAGTGGGGTGATAGATCTCACCTAAGTAAACAAAAAATTGTATTGGGGTCGGGGAAAATCTCAAACGGTTGGGATTTTTTTTAATATTTTTATATACGATGTGGCCAAAGCCTAGGGGACAACGCTTTGATGCGTTAACGTGGCTTTGGCCGGAAGGGAATTATGGTAAAAGGAGTGAGGAAGCTTGAATGTCTTGTTTTTGCATTGCAGCGAGCTAGACAACAGCCCAGAGACGGAGTAGATTTTTTCTTAATTCAATTTTAAAATTTCACGGGGAGACCTGATTTCGAACCCGGCAACCATGGCATGGTGGTCGTGCCGCTCAACCAATTCATCCAACTTCATCTCCAGTTATAGGGTGATTCATAAATTTGCAATTTTCACGGTATGCACCTCAATATTTTATTTTTAACTTTTGATCTACTCAACACAGAGTTATTAACCAAACAACTACTATCCCAATAATCTTTTCAAAATTGCCAACAGTGTTGATCTCATTTCTACCATTTAAGGAACAGTCACTTCCAAAACTGAAACAAATGTTTCACGATTACCTAAAATTTAGCATTTGCCTAAATTTTTTACGAAATTCATGTACATCTGTTTTTTATTTGTATTAAATTTCCCGCCCAAATTTCCAAAAAGATACAACAGGGCAAGGTAGAGAAAGGTTTTAAGAAACTGCATCTTTAGAAATCCCTGCCTACCTTATTATTTTATAGCACTTTGTGCAAGCAATGCTTTAAATAAACAAAATGTTAAATACAATTAATTAATTTTAAGTATTGCTGCAAAACGTTATAAAAATATTAATTTAATGTCATTTTATTGCCTATATTAGGTTGTGTTAGCCAGAGTTCACAGCCTACTATCCTGGGGTTCGGTTACTAATATCTGATGGAAATTTTGCTATAAAAGAGGCCATAGTTGGAAAACAAATCGGTAACTACGGGCATTTTTAAGCCAAAATTATTTAAAATTGGCACCATTTACTTTTGAGGAATATGCGGATATATCTTACATTTATTGTGTAGTAGACTAAAATGAAAAAGCGGCTGCACTAGAATATGAAAAGAAATTCCCAAATCGATGTGCACCCCAAAGAAAGGTATTTTCGCGGACTTAACGAAGGTTAAGAAAAACCGCGCGTTAAGGAAAACAGCAGCGCGGAACTGATATCTGAGAACGCAAGATTCTGCCAATATCGAGCAGCAAATAATCACCCTCGTTGGGCAAGACCCTGAGACGAGCATGAGGCGAGTCTCAAGACAATTAAGAGCGTCTTCAGTTAAAGAGCTTTTGGCTTTTAAAATGCCACATGTAGAACGGGACGTTTTTGGGCCGAATTCTGCGGACACACGAATCGCAATGCACCATGGATGGTATCACAATCTTCCACAACCTCGATACCTGTTCGGATACTTACACACATAGGACAAGGGTACTTCCCGCCAGCCCAAATTCGGCACCAATTTTTGGACTGGTAGCATCGACACCCATTTAGTAAGACCACTAATTTTGCCACAAGTGCTTAATAGCCAAATTTATGCGGTCTTTTCAAAGAACAACTACAACAAAAGTATTTAATCGTTATACCTTATGATCACGTGAGCTAAAAGCTCCATCCACCATCCACCGTTGGAGATGGAGTTGGATCAATACGTTGAGCGGCAAGACCAACATGCCATGGGTCCCGGGTTCGAGACCAAATAACCCCGTGAGCTTTTATTAAGAAATTAAAATGATTCACTCCGTCTCTGGGCTGTTGTCTAGCTCGCAGCAATGCAAAAACAAGACTCAAGCTTCCTCACTTCCCTTACCCTAATTCCCTTCCGGCCAAAACCATGCTAACGCATCAAAGGTTTGTCCCCTAGGATTTGGCCACATCGTATAAAAAAAAAAGGGTTGTCCCCTAGGATTTGGCCACATCGTATAAAAAAAACAAAAAAAAACAAAATACCTCAGCCTCGGTAAGCGTTTGCAGTACATTTCTTTACACATTTGGACTTACACCTAGTCCACTACTTGATGACTATGTAGCTTACAAATCGCATACTCAAGCCTTTTAATTATTGCGAAGAGAAACTTGACTGATGCTAGAATTACAAGATCATCCGCATATGCAGCTGCTCTAAAAGCCTCCGTCTCTAAGGTGCCTAGGAGTTTATCTATCACTGCTAGCCACAAGAGTGGTGATAACACCCCTCACTGCAGTGTACTCCTACAAATGGGCCTTTACCTTATTAGGTTACCTATGTTGGAGCTGATTATCCTGTTGCGAAGCATTGAATTAATCTACTCACATAAACGCATCTTAATTTCTAGCTTCCTCAGTCGATTATACATATACTACTTCTGTTTTCATATAATTGAAGGTTCCATTAATATCCAAGAAAGCACCCAAGGTGAACACATTGTACTACATGGACCTCTCCACGACTGATACTGAAACATTTGCCTCTAGTGTTGACTACCTGGAGTATAGTGGCAAGGCAGCACCTTTAACGTCTAACAGTCTCTCCAGCACTTTTAGCATAAAAGATGAAAGACTGATTGGTCTGTAATCCTTTGCTGCTACATGGCTCGTTTTCACACCTTTCGGGATAAAGATCGCTCTTACTCCTTTCCAAGCCGTAGGAGTATACCCAAATCAGGTACATATATCTATCTCTATATATGGGCACTGAATATTTTATGATATTTTGTGTATATTTTATTTTATGATGTATTTTAGTGGCTTATGGAGCATGATAGACCGTATTCCATTCCGGGGATTTCAGGGGGTCAAACAATTCGACTGCCCATGCTGTTTTCTTGCTGTCTTATATAGACTATATTAGGTCAAAATTTTCATCAACAACAGTATGATCTACGGGCCTCGCGACACCCTGAAGCACATTTGTCTGCCCTGTGAAATGAGTTTCGAGGTGTACATCCGAGAGCTCTTCATTTATATCTGTCCATTCTCCATTCCTTCCCTTTAATAGACGAGGGAGTATTTGAATCTGTTGACAACACTCTTCGGAGCCTTGACGATTTCTATTTCTTTTATAGATTTGTGAAACATCCTCCGGAGCCTCTCTTTGCGGATCTTATTGCCTTTTAAAAAGGTCTGAGACTTTCCGTATACCTGAACGAGTTTGACTGATATCTGCTTCGTTTGCCCCCGTTGGACTTTTCAGTTTAAGCGAGATCTCCCTAAGCTTCCCCAGTGCTATACTCCACTATAGCGGCTTTAACTAACAATGGGCTCTGAAAATGGGTCATGATTTTCGAAATTCTTTACTTAGTCGGTATTGACCGACTCCGGTTGCCACCTGGCCGATGGAGAATTCTCCAGCCTATCACAGGCAACCTCAAGGAATCTTTTCCAATTTGCTCTACGAATATTCCAAAAGATCTTGAGGGTTTGTTACTAAAGTTAGCCGTTAAGAGTATCCATCTGTTGTCTGATGGAGGCGCTCGTAATAGGTATAACATTTTAATCCTTTTTAACACTTTTTGTGAAGTCGGTTTAATTTTTTTTTTAACTATTTTTATTGAGTATTTTATGTGTCGTATTTTTGTTTAACATGACGCTTACTTATTCGAAATGTGCATTTGCCTTAAGTCAGCTTATCATTTTCGAACTTCATACATCCACGAATTCAGTTTGAACGCGTTTTCACTCTTTTATTGCGGGTACTAAATGGATAAATGTGCACGGGGTATTAACTAATTAAGTGCGATACTGTATTGTTAATAATATTGCACATGGAGGTCTACGCCAACAAAGCATTCAAACGATCAATTTTCATGGCAACCACTTAAAACGCAACTTGGATGTACAAACCAATGTGCAGCCGTTGCAACGTTTTATCAGACCTAATTCTAGTGTACCCTCCATTATTTAATCGTTTCAGTTCATTGGGTCTGATTCAATTACGAAAATCAAATTGAATCGCACAAAACATGGGGAATTAGTACAATAAAACATTGATGCAGTATAAGGTGAAGTGACATCTCTGCGCGGTGGTATCAATTAAACACAATGAACTGCGGCAGGAGAGGTGGCGGGAAGACGCAAATAATGGCGGAATTGTTCATTATCGTCGTCAGAGGATGTGTCTGGCATACCTGCAAAGCAGAATCTAAATCAAGTTTTCGGTTAAGTTTAATCAGGTCTGGGCCCTATGCTGCAGTGGATGATACTGCAGTTGCCACATGCTCAAACAATCAAAGAATTTCGCTGTTTACTCGAATCCGCTAGAACCAAATTCACTGAACCTAATTGAAAATTTTAGTCGTCGAAATCAATCTACTCCTCCCAGGCAGGGTTTGTTTGCCAGGCTGTTTGTACGGCTGATTGTTTGTCTCAATTTCCATCAAATCCACAGCGTACATTTCAATCGGGAGGTGCCCATAGTGGTGTGCTTTTACCAACTTCAAGGATAATGAGTTAAAGCCAGAGATTAGGGTGCAGAGTGCATGTGATATGTGCACAGGGTCCAACTAGATCCTAGTTGTGGATTTGGCAGAAGATCCTGCTTTGTCCTTGTCCTCATCCTACAAAACTTTTCGCGTAACAGGCACGCCAACCTGGTTATATAGTGCTCGAAATAACTCACACACGAACAAGTACGGGTGTAGGCACACTCTGCATAGACAACACATTCGGACGCACTGCTCTTGTAATTACATGGAAAAATTTATTATTCCCTCTGTTGTCTGTGCCGAGAGTCCTACGAGTGGCTCTAGAGATTTAAAATGCGGCTGCCTGCAATGAAGTTGTCTGCATTTGCTTTCTTTCCCTGTGGAGTCATTATTCGACCCCTCTAGACTTACCTCACGTCTCAGCCTCGTTATCTGGCTGGACTTGGCTTAAAACTTTATGCGATGTCGTCAAAAGCTGTTTCGGTTATAAAGCGCACCCAGGCGCCGTGGTCGTCAGGGGTCGTTACTTTCGACCATAATTTTTGATGTTATTGTCCTGCTTCAGGCGAGCCTCCGTCAGGATTATGCACTTGTCGTGTTCGGCCATTTTACGGGATACGCCGATATAAATCCTGCATAGAAATGCACTTTGGATGCGTTTCCTTGCGGAACAGCGTAGCTCTTTATTAATTTCAGGAAATTCCTTCGAAAACATTTAAACTCCGCCGTGACCAACTATCATCGTTTCACACCAGTAAACTTGTGCTTCCTCCAAGTATCGTTAACGTTAGCATGATATATGGGTACTACTTGCCTCCGCTGTAAATATCCTTGAACTTGTCCTGTTTCCTCCTCCTTCTACAAAAATGAGAAATTTTTCGCCACTTCGCTATCGCGTTATATGTCGCTGTAATAATTGTGTTCACCTTCTCCGCTCGCCGCCTGTCCTGCAGGACAAGTGAAAGGGCGGAATTCACTTAGTTCTAAATCTGCAGGAACAAATTTATGGCTTTATTGTGTGATTTAATTTTAAGCGGCGAAGTTAAGCGAACCGTTCAAGAACGAGAGTTGTCATCTTAATAGTGGAGGGGGAGGACACAGCGTGCTCCTGACTGACGACGCGCAAGAAATATGATTCGTGATTTTGTGAAAATTATTACTTTGAAAGGAGGTGAAAGTCGGACGCCATTTAGATGACATTTCTCTACCTTTCCAGCACTTTAATCATTTTCCTCCGGCAACCTGCTTAATAACGAACATTCTGAAAGCACGTGGAAGTGAACGTCAAATTTCATGCTCACGGCAGGACAGGGAAAAATGTCTGATATTTTCGGATACCTGTAGAATTTAAACGTTGAAAATCGATAAGGTGTTTCATGAAGCGATGAATATACATTGCGACAGGTGACGCTTTCAGGAAACTTCATCCGAACTGACTTAAAGGAAAGTTTAACAAATGTTGCACTTTCAGAACTTCTTGGATAACACTTCTGGCAGCTTGGACTCAAAATTGTGACAAAAGTACAGAAAATCTCAATTGTTGTAGGGAACGTCTGAAACTTACAAGAATAACATAAAACTCTTAAAGCAATTTGAATTGTTTTTAACTCCTTTGGCGTTTTAATGGGCAGGCATACCTGATCCAATTTGCAGTTATGTTTCCGTACCCTTTACGTTTACCCCACATTCGGATGGCGCCATAAGGGCCAAAGCAGACCGACAAGAAAATTAGGTAACTTTAAGAACTTTTATGGTGTTACTGAAGCCCTCTTCGCCTCATACTGAAGGTCCAGGACTTGCGATCCACTGGTTAATTCTCAGTTGCTGTGGACCTTTTTACCAAAATAACATCGACGGGAAAAGTATGGGCGGCCTGGCTTGTACTAAGTCAGAAAAGGGTTGTCTTAAAATTTAATTTTCTACTTGCCAAAAGGGTAAATCGGATGAAAGGGAAAAAACACCGAGAAATATCCTTTGCCCGAGGGTCGTCAGACACATGGGATTAATGTTTAACGTGCTCTTAAACGACTCCAATTAAGATCGACGAGTCATTTGTAGCCATAGAATCAGCTAAATGGCGGGAAATTATGAGCTCGTCGGGGATGAAAGTGACCTGCTTAAAAGCCAGAAGAATTTAGGGAATGTGGGGCAATTTTATTCACTTTTCATTTTTAGAGAGTATTTAAAACTACAGATAGTAGTAAAATTTATGGATGTATAAGTGGTTCAACAGAGGCACTTTTCTATTCGATTTATTGTACTAATAAAATTATGCCTTAGAGACGTTTTTCAATTGTTTACATAAGACTGCCAAATCCGGCACGAGTGACCAATGACCGTTTAAAAATTTAGTTGTTCCTCGCCAATCGAAACATTATTCTTTGTGTTGCTCTGTACAATGGCTAGTTTTTCAAAAAAGAACCTTTATTTCTTTCATCAGACACATTAGATGTTACTATTTTCTGAATCATCACTGAGCTACAGTAGTCAGTTTTGTTTAAATTCAATTTTTACTGAAGAAACATTCAAAAAATAGTTTTTTTTTAAATTGAACCGACTTCACAAAAAGCACTAAAAAGCTTAAAATAATTTTTCTCATTATATCTATTGCAACATTTGGAAGTCGGTGCGAATTAAACAAACACAACAAAAGTACTTGATCGTCCTTTTTTATGATCCCGTGAGGTGAAACGTTCAGGTAGTTTTATGAATTATTTTTAATTATGGTTGGGTAGTTGATTTGTTTGTTTAATTTGCACCGACTTCCAAATGACGCAATAGATATAAAATTAAAAATTATATTAAGCTTTTTAGTCCAAATCGGTCCACGCGTTAAAAAGTTAGGTTAAACCCCCTACCGCCCCCGCCCCTTCGAACCCTCCAAAATTTTTTCTCTCGGGGTATCGATCGGGGCACATACTTTACCCAACACACAAAGAATCATCGAAATTGTTACGGAATTAGACTGCCCCTCCCCATCCCTCTTCCCCTTCCCCCACCATAGAACCAAAGTATCCTCCTATAAGCAATGGGGGATCATACTTTATACAACAGCAAAAGAACCCTCCAAATTGGTTCACGCGTTACGAAGTTATACTACCCCTTCCCCCTCCCCCACCCTAGACCAAATATTTTTCTCCTATTAGCAATGGGGTATCATCTTCCAATCGGTGAACATACTCTACGTAACGAAAAAAGAATCATCAAAATCAATTCATAATTGGCGGAATGATCGTGTAACAAACATACAAAAACAACATACAGTCGAATTGAGAACCTCCTCCTTTTTTGAAGTGGGTTAAAAAGATTACAATGCAGTTTTCGAACAGGTTTTCCCGGTAGCATGATCGCTTTGAGAAGGATCAACCCTGTATACAGCCGTGATGGCAGCACATTTACTGTTTCTTCGAACAGGTCCTGCCTCCAAAACAAATACCGGTGTGTACCTGTCTGTGGTGGGGTCCTGTTTGCGATCAGGGTGTGCCTGGAGCTCAGTAGTGCATATTTCTGACTCTCGTGACCTCTTGTTCGTGGTCTTGAGATTCCCCGCCAAAAGACGATTTGTTTTCACCGTGGTCTTGAGATTCCCCACCAAAAGACTATTTGTTTTCACCGTTTGTATTCCCCCTTTTTTGACCTCCGTAGTGTACGAACTACTCGCTGCGTCTATTGACAGTTTGCCACTGACGACATCATGATTTCGGACGATTTTAATCTTCCTGCCATTGGTACCTTCTTATAACGCTGATGGTCTTATACTCTCATTCATATCTGCTTCTCAATACCTTCTGTCCTTTTTGGACTCCATAACCTCCTCCGGCTTGGTTCAGTGCTGTGATACTGCTAATGATTACGGTACGTTTTTGAATCTTGTGTTTTCGTCCAACCTAAACGATACGATTGTGAGGAGGTGCCTGACTCCCTGGTTCCTGAATCGTGTCATCACGCTGCTCTCCTGCGTTTCGATACGTCCGACGCATATCGATTTGGTGACCTCTTCTTTAACTTTAAACGAGCGGAATTTTCGACCATCGATAATTGGTTACTTTTTTGTGATTGGTCGTGTGTGCTGGGAGAGTAGGATGTCGATCTGGCTGTGGGCGCTTTCTACGAAGCCTCATTTGTTTCGTTCCAGGCTCGACGTTGCCTCCCGAAATCTGAGGAACTTGAGGGGTAAATCTTGGAAGAGGATCTATGTTGTAGGGAGTCATGATAACTACTCTGATCACTGTCAAGATTTCTATGTCGAGTTCCTGTCTCGAAGGGCAATTGTGACGCTTATCCTTCCTGTTTGAGGTATCGGGATTGTGAGAGTGACGATTCTCCTGCGCATTTCTTCGCGAAACTATTCCGAATTTCCTTCTGTGATTCCTGCTGTGATATCTCCACTTCAGGTTTTACCCAATTGACGCGTCTCCCGCCTACATCCCTTAAGTCCAACGACTTAGTATTTGCCGGTGAACTTGTTGCTGAATATTTATCTAGTCTGGCGGATGGATTCACGAGTGTTCCAGATGGTATTTCTGCTTCCTTCTGAAAGAAATGCCAATCTTCTCTTGATTGTGCTTTTTGTGATTTGTTCAATATTTCCTTGCGTTCCGGCCGTTTTCCTGAGCTTTGAAATCGTGAACCATCAACTTTTTTGAATTCCTTAACTATTCTTAGCCGACCATTGAAACAAGCAAAGAGGTGGACTGAGTATCAACCGATTCCAGAAAGGCCCTTAATGTGATTGACTATGAAATCTTGGTCTATAAGATGTCTCTTCTGGGGTTTCTTTCTTACTTCGTCGATTGTTTTGCTTCTCCTGTTCAGCAGCAATATTTTGTGCTATGCGGATGATACCAACATTTTTCGCCATTTTTTCCATTAATCAGACAGCAGTCTCTTGAACTCTGACTTTACTGTGTTCTGCGATTGATGTATACCAAATCGCTTTCCTTTAAATGCAGGAAAGTGCACCGCTATGACCTTCTCCTGTAGAAAATGTTATTTTCTCTTCGGCTACATGGTAGATGGTGTTGTCTGGGACAGGGCTGATAAGGTGAGAGACTTGGATAGGGTTCTCAACTCTTAGTAGGGCTAATTCCTTGCAGCGCTTCGTTGAAAGATGGTCCAAAACATTGCAATAACAACATCCCCAAAGCGCCGGATCTTCGAGTCGAACGTCAACATGGAAAGCAACCTATCAAATAACATCTAAGCTACGAGCCTTTGTCAACCGGTGTCTCCGGCACACCCTTAACATCCTTTGGCCTGATGTCTGCCAACGAAGACCTACACAGATTTACAGGTGAATACGGGATAGATACCAGTGTTCGCAGTCGAAAGTGGCAATGGATAGGCCACACACTAAGAAAAGAGCCAAACAACATCGCACAGCAGGCTCTAGATTGGAATCCCCACGGAATCCAAGAAAGACGCCGAATTGGCCGACCGCACAACACTGGAGAAGACCCGGCGGGAGGGAAGGTCAACAACAAGTGACCACAGTTGAAGACGTTGGTGCAGAACCATCCCAGGTGGAGAGTTGACGTAATAGACGCACTATGCCCCACAAGGGGTTAAACGAATCCTATTCAACACATTACAAAGTTGGGTTCTGCCCCGCCCTTACCCGAATCCCACCCCATAAATATTTGTAATGATACCAGGGGAACTTACTTTTAATAAGCTGAGTCCCCTTCCAGCTCCCGCCCTTATCATACCCCGTAAATGTTTGTCGTGGAGCACACTCTATAAAGCAAAACATAATCATCGAAATCGGTTTACGCGTTACGAAGTTATGTTCACCCCCCCCCCCCCCCCCCCTTCCAATTGTGTTAAAAAATTTGATGTTGAAAACAAAACAAAGGATACCATATTGGAGACACAATTGGATCAACTGGTTGAGTAGCACGTTCCTCATTCGCTTTACCCTCATTTTCTTCCGGTAAATCCATGCTAATTCATCATAGCGTTGTCCCCTGGAGAAGAGCAACAATAACAACAGCGACAGGAAGCACGCAAGATGTAAGGACCATAACCCGTAACTACAACCATACGCTTGTGGTTGCAGTGGAAAGGACGAACAAATGCTAAGCTGAGTCGAAAGGCCGAAAAAATGCTGCGATGAGCTGAGCTGCAGAATATGTGGAGCATTTAAAGAACGGAAGACATTTATAGATCAGTAACGTCACACGGCTATTATATATTCAATATCGCATTAATTCTGCTAACAATATTGCAGTGGATTTCCTGAACGCTCGTTGCATCGCAACTGTACATTCCAGATTTCGCCCCTCGAGAGTTTTAACTATTTTCGTTCAGGGGACGGAAATTCAAGACCAATCAGGAGGTCATCAAAGATGAATGGCTTCAGATATAGATGGAATATTAGCAGAATAACTCATCGCGAAACCTACTGATAAATATTTTTTCTTTTCGAATATCGAAGAATGTTGGAAAACTCTGACCTATCCCACTAAATGAAAAAAATCTATGACTGTAAAGATTCTTAAAAAGGTGAGGAATTCTTACAACTTGTAATGCATCGGTTTTCTAACTGCATCTTTTACACAGGAGGCTTTCGTAGCAGTAAACACATCAACACCATCCGAATTATCCACACATATTCCACATTACATCTTATATTCGTCGATTTCATAAGCATTGACAGCGTTACGTAAAAGAGTCATCGCAGAAAAAAATATACCAGTCTAACTCAGGAGCCTAGTGCTGCATAGTGCACAAAGGAAAACTATCGAAGATCTTTCAAGTGCTAAACAGAGTAGTACAAAGATTCATGTCACTTATGCAAAAGTAGCCCAAATGCTTGAAGCACAACAAATGTTTGGACAGAAGGTCGCAAAACAGGGCTTAGTCGGTGTTACTGAAACCAAACTTATGCGAATTAATTTTGATATCTCAGAAGCATAATAACAGCAGATGGCAGAACTGAAGCTGATGCATAGACTCACTCTAACAAAATATAACGCAACAACATAGTCTTCAGGCGCACAAATAAATGAGCATAAAATATCTTTTGTTTGCTTCGGTTGTTTATTTTAAACGGAGACGGAGTTGGAACAATTCGCTAAGCGGCACCACCAACAATCCATGCGTCCCGGGTTCGATACCAGATTACCCCGTGAGCTTTTATTAAGAAATTAAAATAATCCACTTCGTCTCTGGGCTGTTGCTCGCAGCAATGCAAAACCAAGACTTTAAAGTTTCCTCACTTCCCTTAACCTAATTGCCTTCCGGCCAAAACCATGCTCACGCATCAAAGCGTTGTCCCCTAGGATTTGGCCACATCGTATAAAAAAAAACTAGAAAAGCATTTGAGAACTGCTTCTCCGGTATCATACCCATGCCGGTCTTCATACTCTTGAAGCAGCTATTTCAGAACTGATACTTTGCGGGTTACGCAGGTTAAGTTCCCTGTGGATTTTATTGGCCGTAAGACAAAACACAGATCAGGCTTTGCATGACGTCATTTGTTTTAATAATCATGGATTATGAAGGAAGTTTTTTGAACGCTAAAAGATCCCAATTATACATAGTTTTTTGCTTAAAAAATACCTCTACGTTGATTTGTACTTCGGTAAAATCCATTCCATTTTCATCTCCCCACCCCATTTTTTACCTTTTCCCCCATAAAAAAAAACATTCGATGTTTTACTCTGTTGTCGAACTCGCACGACCTGTCATTTGAACACGAAAGTTAACCAAAACCTGAACCTGCTACTAAACGAAACCTATTTAGTCCGTTACAACTGCGATAAAAATGGAAAACAAAATAATAAAAAATCCGTCGAGATTGCTTTTCGCCATCGTAACTAATGGTCATCGACAGATCTCCTGTGAGGCACGTGATTACTTCCTATAATAAATAATTAATGACGGATTGTTTGTTTATTTTTTGGGTATTTTGACAAAACGCAAACGTAAGAAAAACGTATTGCATAAATATTCGGGGTCGTAGAAATTAATAAGGACTTGCAGGGATTTTGACAGTCGAAATTAATGTGATCCTTTCGTTTGACCAAAATATACAAAATATTAGCATTATGCAAGTAATTTGTGTGAATAAATTTTACTGCTCGTTAGGCAGAAGAAAGCCGAAGGTAAAATGGCCAAGAACGTAAAAATCAGTTGCCCGTAATTAAACTGCCTTCTGCTGAAGAAACAAATCGACGTATTTGCGTTATTCAAATAGAGCCCCAGTCCTGCGACTCCGGTTGCGGTTACTCGAAAATAATTAATCGCCCCCGAAGTGTCGGAGCGTAATCAAGTGCTGTTTATGGGCATACCCAAGTAATTTTCATTCCTGCAGATCTTAACGGCAATCAAGGACGTAAGCCAGAATGGTTGGGTTTCCTTGTTATGGTCGTTTGTCTATGCGGAATCACTGCGCTCGTACCAGTAGTGAAGCCGGGTCCACCCGCCCCGCTAGTTGCGTGCTAGTATATAAGCTCATACGAAGTCTCCGGATATCTTTTGCAATTTATCTGTAATACGCACACCATTTCCGAACAGAGTGCCTATCTTAATGCATCAAGGCCGGCAGCTCTCCTGAGTGTTTTATGTGCGAGCTTTCAAGGAATTATGCGATTTTGTAGGAGATCTTGGCTCTTCACTTATGTCGGCCTGAACCGACTTAATTTATTGCCCCTGGTCAGGCTGAAATTAATTTCCAAGTCTCCCGGGCCATGCCGCCATGTACACCAACATGCGTAAAGGGGGAGGTGTTCCAGTTCTAAGTAATTGCTTAACCCGTTAACCATTAATATCATTTACTTTATCACAAATCGCATAGAAAACTGCATATTATCTAAAGAAACAAGCATTTAGCTCTCCAAGGATATCAGTGCCTCAAGTGCTTATTAAAGTGTGCCCAGAATAAAGAGAGAGAAAAAGTCCGGACGTGCGATAGTCAAATTCAAGTTTCCCCTATTTCCTCTATCATATCCGCACAATTCTAGTGGCTGACTAAAACAAAAAAAGACCCAACCTGTTTTTGGCAATTTGTATATCAACTCACCGTCCTTACAAAGCAGCTCTCAACTTAAACTTATCAACCTGTCAGCAATCATCGGGTGGTTACAGAAATGATTGCATTCACAGGGCTAATCGAAGAACAAAGTGCATCGCTTGGGGTTGACAGACCAAATACTATCCAACCGCATTCACCCTGGGAACAGAGAAAAACTCGACCATTGTGGAAAGAGTATGTGAGCTAGAATACGTGGGGTTATACCTTTATACTAGATTCGATGGGGCAAAGGACCACCAGAAGTCGGCAGAAAAAACTCCCGGCAAAGTCCATGATCGCAAAAACCTTTTAAGCCTTGAGCAAAGATTAAAAGCCACGACCGCAGACATTTTTGGTCGAATGGAAACTACCGCAGAGCACATTGGGGAGACGGAAGCCTTTGTGTAGGCTCCTTCTGCTGACTTCTGCTAGAACGTAATTTGCTGCATCCATTTACACAGGGATACTCACAATTTCCGCTTTAAGGGAAAACAAAAGCGAAAAAGCCTTATAATGTTAGAGCTCTTTTCACTTACATGTGCCGATTGCAGAAAATACCATTTCAGATTCTGTGGTTAACTGGAGGAGATGAAGAGACGTTCTTGCTTCAAGTTTTACCTGGAATTCTAAGAATTTTTTGATCAAAGTTATCTATTACGATTAAAATGGGGACGATGGGTAAGTTTCCAATTACACTTTGCATATAAAGATTCCACAAATTTCTGATACAGCTTAGAAATTAGCAGAACAACATGCAATATCAATTAAACTAATTAAGGTTTTAAAACAATTCAAAGAACAACCTTCTGAATGTAAAAAAATTTAATCTTACAAAATGGCTACCGAAAACAAAATAAAATAAAATATTTTATTCAATCTAAGTTCAATTAAAGTGGTGTCAACCTTCGTTACACCCGAAACCCACTGTGGAACTATAAGATCAAAGAACTTAACCCGATTCAATTTAAGGTGAACTTTGAACCACCAATATTTTTTTTGCAGCACACAATAGCTTTTTAACTCAAAAAGCTGACAAGAAAACGAAATTGTCCGAATTTTTTGATTTAAAAGTAGGTACTGGAGCTACGTCAAAAGTAATATAAATCTGATCGAATGGATCCCGGTAAAAATTTCTGGCATTGAAAACGCATTTCATTCTTAATCTTAAACTTGAAACAATAGAGCAAAGAGAAAGGGAATATAATTTGTTTAAAATTACAGAGAAAACTCGTTGGTAAAAGCAAAAGTGCACACCCCTGGCTAATACCAGGGTTGCTACTTAAGTTTTGAGATGGACAATAAAAATAAATATTAATAATCGATAATGGCAGTACATTTTCCTCCAAAACATGTAATTTGAATCCTTCTTCAGGCTTCGAAAAACGTTGACCTCGCATTTTATTTTTGATCTGCGGGAATAAGAAGAAATCAGTACTGTACGGCGGATGACACATCAATTCGATGTTTTGATTGCTCAAAATTTCACTTGCTTGAGCCGATGTGTGAGAGAATCACGGAAGAGAATGATTCGTCTTCTGCGAGAATGATTCGTTCTACGTTGCTGTAATGGCACGGTGGCGACATTTTTTTTTTTTTTTATATATGATGTTGCCAAAGCTCAGGGGATGCCCTATGATGCTAAAGCACAGCCTTGGCAGGAAAGGAATTAAGGATGAGGGAAATGGGTTAGGAGGTTGAGTGGAGGAGGTGTCGATGTACGCCCCGTTTGAAAGTTTCAGGCTCATAAGACGAGGGAAAAACAGAAGATGGTAAACTGTTCCACATTCGTGTTGTTCTGCTAAGAAAAGATTCCCGAAATTTGACGGTACGTCCAAATTTGACCCGGAGAGTAAAGGGGTGGGAGCGACTTGTAGATCTTGTATCGCGCGTTGTAATGAGTCTACAAGGAATCAGGCTAGCGATTTCGTTAGAACAATGGCCATGGAAATAGCGATAAAAGAGTGAGAGACAACCGACATTCCGTCGATGCTCAAGAGAGTCAAGGCCCTCAGAGATTGAGGAATCGCCAATAAGTTTAACAGCCTTACGCTGAACTTTGTCTAACGCGGACAATGCGGTGTGTCCTGCCCCTGCCCAAATATGGGAATTATATTCAAGTCTAGGCCTAATGTGGGACTTGTAGATCAACGCTAAGTCGGGTGGGGTGAAATATTTCTTACATCTCTGTAGAAAACCTAAACATTTCATCGCACTTTTGGCGATTGCAAATATATGATCAGTCCAGCTAAGATTGCTGGATATCTCAATACCCAAGATCTTTAGGGAGGGTGAATTGGGTATATTCACTCCGTCGACTGAAATGGGTTGGGGGTGGACTGGGCGTTTTTTAAGGGACATTAAACAGCATTGAGTTTTGGATGCATTAAACGTAACACGATTTGCTCTGCCCCAAGCGAGGACCTTAGAAATGTCGTTGTTTAATGATCTAAACATGCGTTCCCGATTGACTTCAGTAGCATTTCCACGTGAATTCATTACAGAATCAAATGAGTACGCGAAATCAAGGGTGCTGTCGTCGGCAAAACTATGAATAGGATTGAGAGTAAGGGATAAGAGATCATTGATGAAAAGAAGAAATAAAGTTGGTGAAAGAACTGAACCCTGAGGTACACCGGCATTTATTTCGTGGGATGCAGATGTAACGCCGTCAATAACTACACGGATTGAACGGCCTGACAAAAAGCTCTCTATCCATTTAACGAGGGTAGGATGCAGACCAAATGTTTGAAGTTTGGCTAAAAGGGCAGCATGCCAGACTCTATCAAAAGCCTTTGAAATATCAAGAGCGACGATTTCGGACTCACCGAAATTATGGAGACAATGATTCCAACGCTCCGTTAGAGCCGTTAGTAAGTCTCCGGTTGAGCGGCCAGCGCGGAAACCGTACTGGCAATCGTTGATAAGATGGTTATTTTCTAGATATGTCAACAACTGAGAGTTGATGAGTGATTCAAAAACTTTGGATATGATCGAGGTTAGTGCAATTGGTCTGTAGTTAGAGGGGTCGCATGCCTCTCCTTTTTTAAGTATCGGCTGGACATGAGCAAGTTTCCATACACTTGGAAATATTCCTGTTGAATATGACAGGTGAAAAAGTTTGCGCAGAGGTTTAGCCAAAGCAGAGGCGCAGCATTTTAAAACAAGGGGCGAGAAACCATCAGGCCCAGTAGCTTTGGACACGTCGAGTTTCGAAAGTACTCTAAAAACTTCCCGAGTGCGAAAGTGTAGCGGCTTTTGCCTACTAATGCACTGTGATAGAGATGGAAGTGGCTGCGATGATGGTGGCAAGTACGAGTTAGCAGCAAAATTAGCAGCAAACAGGTTGGCCTTGTCCAATGAGTCAGTAAAAACATTCCCATTATAAATGAGTGGTGGTGTTGACGAACAGGTGAAATTGTTCTTTACGGTTTTTACTAGAGACCAGAAGCCCTTACTACCCTTTTGAGTAGAAAATACCTTCCGTCTGATGCTCTGGTCGAAATTGAACTTAGCCCGGCTAATTGCTGAATTGCAAATATTCCGCGCATCTCTATAGATACGTCTCGATTCCTCTGAAGGGCACAATTTATATGCCTGGAAGGCTGCTTCCTTCTTTTTAATGGCTGCGAAACAGTCATTATTGAACCAATTGGTGTTAGTTGGTTTGATGTTCTTGAAGCTATGAGGAATAAAGCGATGCATTCCAAACCATAGGATGTTCAAGATATAATCGGTGCTTCTGTTAACGTCTTTCATAGAAAAGCAATCAGACCAGTCCAGCTCTCTGAGATATTTATTAAGTCCCGCCCAATCAGCATTTTTATAATGCCACACTAATGTTTTGGTGGAGTTTAGATTAGTGGTTGTCAGAGAGGAGATGGAGAATTGGGCGGAGATTAGACAATGGTCCGAATTACCCAAGGGAGACGTCACCGAAACCGAGTATTTTTCTGGATGCGATGTTAGAAATAGATCTAAAAGGTGCGCGTTGTGCCCCGAAGTATCAGGAACACGAGTCGGACACTCAACCAGTTGCTGTAAATTAAAAGACTCACTAAATAACTCGACGTGTCTTCCAGACGGGCTTGTGGTAGAAGAATGCCTGAGCCACTGTGTGTTGTGGACGTTGAAATCTCCAGCAAGAACGATTTCAGAAGAGGGGGATAATTCCAAAATCTTATCGATATCGGAAGACAGTTTATCGAAGGAGCACACAGTGTCAGTGTCAGACATATTCGGGCTGCGGTATAAAAAGCAGAAGTGAATAATGTGCCGATAGAGTTTAAATCTAATCCAGACATAATTAAATTCTGGATTAGTAGAAGAGAATTGAGGGAGATAGGAGAATGGCACATCATTTCTAATATAAACCGCGATTCCCCTCTGAGGAGAGAAGAGCGGCACTAAGTGATAACCAGGGATGTGATACTGATTAATATCAGAATCGGAAACAACCTTGGTTTCGCTTAGTGCAAAAACTGCCGGATTTTCCGCGATCAAGTGGCAGTGAACCGAAAAATGGTTACTTTTTAAGCCACGAATCTTGCAAAAATTAAATAAAAATTTTTGCATAGTCCCGGTCTTAATTTGCCCAAAACAAAACAAACGAAAACGTACACAAACACAAGGACTGACTAACGGGATCCACAGATGCAAAGCAAAGCCGCCTCTGTGAAAACAAAGCCAGCAGCAGTGTTATGCCTGCTGTGCTGAACTTTGATCTCGACGAAGGCAGCTAAATGCTCAGCAGTGGAGACCCGTTAAACGCATTCAATGCAGCACGATTGTACTACATTGAATGTTGGATGGAAGAAAATAAAAAATAGATAGGAACGGACTCACCAGACTGTGCTTTCAAATAGAGCATAAAAGCCCTTCACTCCGGCAAGATGGCACTAGCACTTTGATTTTTTAAAATTCGATTCGCTTTCGCAACCGCTTTAAAAATTTATTGGGGAGCAAGACACGGCGGCACGTCCGTCCCCGTCAGTAGTTCAGCTCAAACTCCATGTCCAATTATTCCGAAAAAAAAGGCGACCATTTGCTTCGAAGCGCTTCGTGAGCGAACAACTTTTGTTAGGTTTGGCTCATCTTGAAGGACCCAGTCACGATCTTGTAGACGTCTTTTGAAGCACCACATTTGAATTTCTTCAACATTTCTTGGCACCATGCATGGAGACGGAGTTGGATCAATGCGTTGAGCCGCACGACCACCATGCCATGGGCCCCGGTTTCGAGACCAGATCTCTCCGTGAGCTCTTATTGAGAAATTAACTCCACTCCGTCTCTGGCGTGTTGTCTAGCTCGCAGCAATTCAAAAAAAAGACTCAAGCTTCCTCACTTCACTTACCCTAATTCCCTTCCGGCCAAAACCATGCTAACGCATCAAAGAGTTGTCCCCTAGGATTTGGCCTCATCGTCTAGAAAAAAAAAATAAAACCAATCGATACGAGCCTTCTTTGAGCGATTGTCAAATTATGCGGTATCCAACGCGAACAAATCTTTTTGACTGCTAAATGTTCATGCACTATTGAATATAAGCGAATGGAACTAATGCCCAAGTTTGCCTCACTCTCACGGTATGTCACATGACGATCTTGTACTGATATTGCACAGCATCGATTTTTTCTGGCACAACAACCGATTTAGGACGACCTTCACGAAATTCGTCCTGTAGCGAAGTACGACCACGATCCGTTGGTTTTTAGCCCAGCAATCGTTACCAGAATGTTGCTTAAGCCACTAATAATGACTTTTGCTAGGACATTTATATTTTTGAACAATCTTTCACCCCACTCGATGACATTAAAAACAATTTCATTTGATTCCCATTTTACCCCAATGAAAATTCGACTCAAACATCAAAATTTATCTACACGGCTGTTATTTTGCCACCAATTCCTATCGTCGGGCCAATTATCAAATAGTTTCGGGAAAAACGCAAAACAATTAAAGACTTCCCATAAAATATATTTCATTATCTACCTATAGTTAAAGTGATTTGCAATTATTGATACTAACGCTGTTTTTATCAGTGAATCCAACGCTCGTTGCACCTTATTATCTTTTAAAAGTTCAATTGTGTTTGAATCGTTTTGCAGGGATTGTAAAGTACATTTGGGTACAATAAATCGGATTTTGACTCCGTTATAGATGACTTATTGAGGATGCTTAAAATTTTCTTCTGCAGCTCGATCTCTGCATCAGGTTCGACAATTTTCTGTTGAGAAGCTGGAATGTCAGCTGCGTCTCCTACCTCAGCCTTTAACTGCCGGACTGAGAGTAAAAGTGACCTATTTATAAGGTTCGGGCAAAAGTGGCTTAGAAAATATTCCGCGCAAAAACGAATCTCGTGAGATTCCGGGCAAAAACGAATCGTAGAAAATGTCCGGGCAAAAACGATTTAACTACAAAAAGTAATGCAAAGTTAATGCAGTTAAGTAGTTAAGTCATTTTTGCCCGGACATTTTCTACGATTCGTTTTTGCCCGGAATCTCACGCGATTCGTTTTTGCACGGAACATTTTCTAAGCCACTTTTGCCCAAACCTTATAAATAGGTCACTTTTACTCTCAGCCCGTCAACTGTAACGCAATTTGATTTCAAAATCATTCGCTATTAAGTTAACGGCATCACCCACTGACATATTTCGGTGTTCCGCTGGGTGTCCTTAAAATATGTTTACTGTGATACTTCGATACTGAAATATTTACGAGAACTTTCCCAATTGGTACCTCTTAATTTGAGAAAAACAAATCAACTTTTAAATGTAACCTTTTCAGACGCTGGTCTATATATTCGGCATATTCTCTATAAAAGGTAAAAAGAAACTAACGAATCTATACATATTCAAAAGTCCAGTTACGTGTGCTTGAGCTGCCTTATTAGCAATCGCTTCTGTTTCAAATTGTACAAATCCGAAACGTTTTGCTCCAAAGAGCCAAGAATTGTTATTGGATCTCTATACGTATGCAAAACTTCAGCTTAATCGGATATCGGGAAGTGGATCAAAATCGGCTTTGCAAGATTTCACAAACAACGGACGGACAAGTAAAGATAAATAAAAGCTTGTAAAAAGCACAAGAAATAAGCAGAAGAAAATCAAATGACTTATCTTTTATATTTTCTACGTAATAATTTATCACTCCTATGAAAATTATCATATGAGAACTATCCTCAAATGATAAAAAGTCATTTGAAATTTTGATTTTCTTCTCTCGCATGTGATACAAATTTGTAACGATCAATATTTGAGAATTTGTGGACTTGGGGCAGAAGACATTATTCTCAAATGATAATTTAGCATTTGAAAATAAATAAAAACTGAGTTATTCGTTGATAAATTCAGTTGATTTTTATCATTTGATAATTTCTCGAAGAGACGAAGGTATTTAAGTAGTGAACAGTAAAAGATTTTTGTATGTTTTAAATTTCTTTTGAAAATTAACACATTGGCCACTGTTTTCAAACGAAACGATCTCCCTTGATTTGTGACGCATTTTTAAAACGTTCGGCTAAGCTTATACAAAGAACTACCCCTCACTCCGTTCCAACCTAGGACTTCATGACTCTACCGACGACTTAAGGGGGTCGAAGTTTTTGATGATGAGTCGTAGGGACACCAATAATGCGATTAAAATGCGGCTTTTTGGGTTCAACTCATTTATTCTTATACTTTGATAATGCATTTTTTGAAATTTTTATTGTTTCTGGTTTGACCTTTATTCGACCTTGAAGTACCCCTTACGAAAAGTTCATATCAAAACGGTTGAGACGATTCAGCTAATAAAAGTCGTCTAAAACAAAAAATCGAAAAAGATTTAGTTTTATTGTCCCCTTGACTATCGTTTGACGAACAGAATTTTCAGAATTTAAAAATTTCGCAAAATAGTCGATATTTAAAAAAATTTGTTTTTTTTTATGTTTTTAGGGTCAAAAACAAATCAAATTTTCAAAAAGCCTTCGGCAGACGATAGCGACATGTTTTTCAAAGATTTAAGTTATTCAATCAATTATTTTTCGAGACATCATGTCAATCAGTTAGAAAAACGCAACTTTTGGGAAATCGCACTTAAGGTACTAGGTACTACCGGAAAAAGTACCAACAAATAAGCACTTTTTTAATCATTTTTTCTCAGCCACTTTATTAGATATTATCATGAAATTTTTTTCATAACATTATTAGTCCTTAAAGTTTAAAAATGTTTAGTTAATTTCTATTTTTTGGCTTATTAGTAGGGGGCGCTGAAAGAAAGGTTTCTTACCTTGTAATATACCAGAATTAGTCAAAAATTTAAAAAAAATAAATAAATTAATGGCCAAAGTTTGAAAAAAAATTTAAAAAAATTGCATTTTTTTCACCCTTTTTCTCTTGGCAAATTTTTTTTTTACTTTTTTTGTTTAAAATGTGGTAAATTACAAAAGGGTATAGCTTAACAACCAAAACGCACCCAGGTTTATTAAAATCGGTTCAGTATATCCTGAGATTAACTCTCACTCAGTTGAAAAAATTGCATTTGAAGAAAAACGCGTTTAAAGTTTTGGTGCGCTCTTTGGCCTCTTACCCATTTTTCCTTTATAATATGGACCCATTTTATTTAGATATAAATGCTTTCGTCTACGACCAAATTATAACTAAACACGTGTATGAGAAACAAGAATGAATGTTATAAGTATAAAAGAAACCAATATTTTAGAGAGTGAGGATAAAAAGCTGGAGCGCACGAAGCAGCTGGGGAGAGTCGAAATCACGCTACGAAGGCGGTCGACAATAAAGTGCTGTAGTATTTAAAAGGTTATTCTTGATTGTATAAGGAATCGAAAAAAAAAACAAAATTTTCCGGTAATAGTACCTTAAAGATGTTCATGCATGAACCTTTGACGAAGAGTTACTTACGATCAATCTGTTTCCTACGTCATCTTTTCTTTCAAATTGAATGAACTCGCAAATTTCATATATGTAGATTACAGGAGAAACAGAAACACAGCCATGTAAAGTATACAATAGTTCGTCTGGATGTCCTTGGTAAAACTCATAAAACAAGTATCCGGGCTGCCGCGACGGAGCGTTATAAAAACGGCATGATTAGAAAAATGCAAAAAATATCGATTTTTTGAAACAAACAAGGCAGAAGACTCCTTTAATGGCGTTAAAATATTAAGTACATTATACAAATAATTTTCATTATAATTTGTTCTGAATATGTATGCATGAAATACTCGGAACCGGTTTTCAGAGATATCACGCATGATCTAAACTACGACCATGCCATATAATACAAAAACTTGAATAACAAATTCATCCGCAGCAATCCACTGCTAGTTTTATTACTGAAAAGAAAAATTTTGAAAATTTTTTGGAAAATTCTTGAAAATAGCCTTGTTAGTTAGTTACGCAATGCGGAAAAGGTTAGACTTCTCAACAGAACAATCAGATAATACGTACCTGTACTAAAATCAACCATTTTAGTGCGTGAAAAACGGTCAGTTCAAAAGTATTTTCTGTTTCACTCGAATACACTTTTATATTCCTCAGCAATACAATGCGCCCTGATAGGAAGCCAACTTTGCACTGAAACTCGAATCCAGGTATCAACACTCGGCTCAATTCGGCCTGCATAACGAATGTGCAGAACCGTAATCTACCGACTATGCCACTAAAAGCACCCATTATAAAAACTTATTTTTTTGAAGTTTGACCAGCTTTTCGACGTTTTCGGCCACTCTGTGCCGATGAGATTAGAACGTGGTACACTCGTGATGGAAGTTAGAATATTTCAGTTTAAAATATCAAGCGTCGCTTGATAATAAGTCAAATTTTCTGAAGTGGAACATTACAAATCAACTTGTTCTACTTAAACTTTTTATTGTAGAACTTTGAAGTTTTATAAAACAAAATTAATGTTCTAAATTTTTTTTTGAAAATTTGCATTATTTAAGTTTATAAACAAATTATTAAGTTATAAACAAATGAATTTTTATGTAAATTTTAAATCGATATTTCTCAGTAAATATTGAGTAAAAGTTTATGAAATTTTTATAGTAGGACTAAAAGTACTTCACAATTTAGATGAAATAAAGTTTTCTTAAAAATTTTAAAAATTATTTATAAATAATCAATTTTTTAATAAATAAATAGGAATTTAACCAACGTATAGATAGAAAAACATTTTTTCACAGTATTGTCAAAGATTACTTACTACTAGATAACCGGCTCCCGAAATTACCCAGCCCGGTAATTCAACGAAATATATCCAGCTTTTGAAGTCATATGAATAAGAATGCAAATAAATAGTACAGGTAGTATGCAGTCATTTACTCCTGTCAAAATTATTTGAGACAATCACTTACTCCTGTCAAAACTATGTTCTCATCCGGAGAGAATCACAACCTTCTCTCAAAAAAGTAACCCCGAATCTTGTCGAAGAGAAAAATGTACCAAAAAGTACCACCAATAAAAAGAATTCATGTGAATCACATGACTGAGATAGTTACTTGTGTGCGTAAGAAACTTTCATACAGTCAATGTATTCTGATCTTTTACTGAGTGAAGTACATTTTACATTTGTAAGTTCACATAAGAAAAGTTTACTTGTCTCCTACCCACAACCTCTCCCAGAAAACAAATTTTTAGTTCTGATTGCAGGGTTGCCCGATGCGGGAAATATATAAAAGTAAGCAAAAAATGTTCACTACTTTGTTCGAAGCTTATCTAGTTTATCTAGTAATAGTAATCTTTGGTATTGTACCGTTAAATCTACACAACTTCTTCCCGAAAATAAATTTTTGTACATTTCATAAAAAGGAAAAATTACGAATGTTAAGGTGCCGTTACATAGGCGCGATGTGATTTTAGATTTCTAAAAATGACATCACGTTACGATTACTTGCATTGTAAAATCGAAGCATTTCCTGGAAGACACCAAATGTGCTTACATTACCCAATTTCAGCGTAAACTCTTACCAGTTCATTATTTTTCACTCGAGTTTCCAATTATAAATTTCGCGAGTTTGATACATTAAAGGGGGGGGGGGGGGGTAAATTGAATTAATTTATAAATTAAACACATAATTAAGTATCATTTCAAGAATATCCAGTAAAATTTTTAGCGTAAGATATTGAAAAATAATCTTCTGAGAGCAAATCTTCGCACACTCCTCCAAAAAAAGATACATTGGGGTGGACATCATAACTCCCATTGCAAATCAGAAAATCGAAAGTATTTAATTAGCTTATGAGTTTCTCGAGGTAATCACGTCGAGCTTATTTTTTTACGATTTTTCAGTTTTTGGCATCACGTAGAAGTCAAAACAACGAATTTTTCTTTAAAAAAAAGAGGCAAAAATCAGTATATTTGTCATTGTAAAACTAATTATAATAAAAAAAACAAAAATTACGTCATTACCTCATATTTTATGTATTAAAAGAGTGTGTCAAATTTGAAGAGATCGGTTAAGTAGATTTGGAGTTACAGTGTCCACCGACTTTGCTATATTCGAGAAAACGCGTTTAAAGTTTTAGCACTGTTCTTTTGTATATGGAATGGATCGAATGGAGGGAGAGCCGAGGCACTGTATCTCCGGCAGTTTTGCTCCAATCGTCCTAAAATTTTATCTTGATACTCTTAAAGAGTTGTACTAGCAAATACAAAAAAAGACATTTAAACATTTTAATATTTTCACACAAGGACGCAAAATATGTGTGCCCGAGTGTAGATAATAAAATAAAAAAAAATAAAAATGTTGGCTTCTATAGAAACAGTTATCATGGCATCACCATCAGAAAAAAAGGAGTTGCTTCTATCCAAAGAAGAAAATAAAATCCTTTATAAATCAATTATTAATGAAAATTTTGAATGTTGGGTCAGTGATTTTAAATTGGCGTTGTCTCGTGCATCAAGTCCGCAAAAAAAATAGTATTGCTTACAACGATTCCTTTCAAGTTGTCGATACGGCGTGAGTAAGTGGATGCTGATTACTGCTGCAAAGTTGAAAAATGAAAAGGGCTTTTGTACTTATCTGGATAAAAAAAAAGATCGGGCAGTAAATACAGATATTATTGAAAATTTTAAACGGTTTTTTTGCGAGACGAGTAAAGTAGAGTAATGCCAAGAGCGAAAGACTTTAAATCTGTTGTCATTGTTGAAAAACGTCATCACGAACAGGTATGCAAAAAAAAATCGTAAATTGTTTTTTTTTCAGCGATGCGAAATTCGTTCGTACGCATAATACATGTTTTAATAATCAATAATCAAAAGGACGTCATATAGATTTAATTCGATACTAATTTACATACTCTCTTTAATAAATTAAACAAAAAAAAAACAAACAAAAACTTTAAGCAATAAAGTACCTATGTTTTAGCTTTATCTTAATATTTTTTCCAGAAACGATTATTGTTGGGTAACCTGAACAATCTACATGCAGATTTTTTAAATAAATTTCCGGAAGTAAAAATACCGGTTCCAATATTTAAAGCTTTGAGACCGCCATAGTGTATCTTTGCTGGTCCAAATAGTACGGATAATGTTTGCGTTTGTAAAATACATGGCATTATCCGTCTTAAATTAAGGGGCTCAAACAAGCATTTGCTCGTTAAAAGTTCGATGAGTTATTAATTTTCTAAAATTCATAATTTTCTATATATGTATATATGTAGATGCCAATTGCTTAAACAAACTGAGAGTATACAAATTTCTATACAGAATCTTGCTGAAGATTTCCTAATTGTTTTGAAACATGACTTCATCGCCAAGTCGCAAGCGGCGTATTTAGAAAAATTGAAAAGCTTACTTGGGGATGGCGAATTTGTTGTAACTGTCGATTTCTCCGAGAATTACTCATTTCATGTGCAAGATGCCATACAATCACAGCATTGGTCGAAAGATCAAGCAATTCGACATGTTTATGTCATAACTACAAGAAAAACAACGTTCTTAAGCACGTAAATTTTATAGGTACAATTCAAATATGATTACATTTTTACAAAATAAATTCGGTCTTCACAACGTTAAAAACCTTTACTATTTGTCTGACGGAGCTGGCTCGCAGTATAATAAATAGTTAAAAAAAAAAAGTTAAAACTATTTCATTTTTCACTTTTTAGTGTCTTCTAGTCTATACAACGAAGAAATCCAAATCGGTCCACGGGTAAAAAGTTAGGTTCAACCCCCAACCCCCACCTCCATCCCACTAAAATATTTTTCTCGTGGTATTAATCCAGGAACAACAGAAAAAGCATCATAGAAATCGGTCCACGCATTACGAAGTTAGATACCCTTCCTCCTCCCCCACCCCCACCATAGGACCAAATTATTCTCCTATCAGCAATGGTGGATCACACTCTACACAACAGCAAAATAACCATCCAAATCGGTTCACGCGTTATAAAGTTAGGTTCCACCTCCACCCCACCAACATTGTTTTCTCGTGGTACCAACCAGGGTACATACTCTACCCAACAGAAAAAGAATTATCCAAACCCGTACACGCTTTACGAAGTTAGACTACTCTAGGCCAAATTTTTTTTCTCCTATTAGCAATTAGGGATCATACTCTGAGGTATAACAAGCAAAGAACCATCCAAATCGGTCCGGTCCACGTGTTACAAAGTTAGGTTTAACCCTTCCCTCCCCCCCTCCCCTCCCAAAAATTTTTTGGACATGGTACATATCGGTGAATATTCTTTACCCAACACAAAAAGAATCATCAAAACCGGTCAACGCGTTCCGAAGTTATGCCCGGTCAGACATAAAAAAAAGAAAAAAATTACAAAAAAATACACGTCGAACTTCCTTGTTTTTGGGAAACCTCTTTGCAGATTTTCAATGGTGATGATGATAATATTCATTCCATATGCTTCATTCTATCCGTAAATGTACAAAGCACCACTCTTCACAGATCACCGAAGAGTGATGGTTGGTTTATCGAAATTTCCTTTAAAAACCTCGATTCGGCAACCCTTTGCAAACCCATCAAGGTAAAATTTAAAGCGATGGTTTATCGATATAGGGGTAGTAACTAAAGGGTACAAAAAAATATAACCAAATCATCAGATCAAAATATCGCCTTTCGAAAACCTGGGAGAAAAGATTTTTCGTAAGGTTTTTGTAGTAGTTCGCTATTAAGGGCGGGGAAAGTTTGAACCCCCAGGAGTTGATTGGATCTCCCCTTGTCTATATTAATTTTTCCTATCGATATTGCCTTAACAAACCTAGGACTGAAAAATCAGAAAGGGGGAGAGTCGTTTTTGGGGTATTTGGAGAAGGGTGGCTAAAATGGTATGGTCACCATCATGTTTCCCGCCCTCGAAAACGAGGTAAATTCGTGGTATAACCAACTTTTGTATGGACTATTAGTTCACCCGGAAAGCAAGGAATCTCGGACCAGAATCAGTTTTATTGCTCTTTCTTCCCAGTTCTCGTAACGTTTTGTGAACAGCGGACAGAAAATAAATTCTACCCTAAGGAATTTTTTAGCATTATCTATTAGTAGAAATAACCATAGGTTGCGCGTCGAACCGTCGAACCTCATGATGAAAATCTTTGAAACACAACCGCATACATTTTTCTAGTCTTCTTTAAATAACTACCAAGAAACAGGCATTAGAGAAGTATATAGACACTGCAGAATGACACTCAGTCATATAGAGTTCAGAAATAATTGAATCACCAAGTGTAAAAGGGTAAGATTTCTCTAAAAATGAAAACTTTAGAAAAGCCATAAAATTTGCATCTTTCTTGAAATAGCCTCAGGAGCTAAATTATTAAAGTTTTAATACTTTTAAAGTTTATTTATTTTAACTCACATAGAAAAATGCGTCTAAATATTTTCATCCAACAAATCAGCCCCCACCCCGTTGAAATTATTTATTGCTCTTTATCAAAACATTTATCCAAGGAACGCACAGTCATCAATATTCATAAAGTGCCCGCTTAATATTATCAACCGAATCAAAATCATGCCTGCGACCGATATGGTTAATATTCGCACGTGTTTTGCTCATATTTAAGTAGCTCGATATGTTTATGGTGGCGTCCTTGTTAGTTGTGCGCTTCAGTTCTCCGCCATGGGATGACTTATTGGCAAAAATCTGCAAATCCTAACGAATTGGGTACCATTTCTCTAGTAATTTATGTGCTACAAGTCGTGCTTACGCAATGGAATTACGGAAAATGTTAACAAAAGTTGTGGGTCAGGATAGTATCGCTCCACCCTGTACCCAAAGAGTTCCCATCCTTGCTGACAGGGCTCCAGCTAGACCAAATCGAAAACGGCTTAAGCATGAAATCAAATATCAAAGATGCGACCCGCTGGAGCACCCTCCTTCTACTCTGTAATGGACCAAGAAGGCTCCGTAAAACTATTTGGGTCATACATCAACGGAACCACCAGCAACTGAGTAATAATGTACATACATGTAGATACTTACGAACTGATATGTACCTTCGTATGTATGAACGCAAATATGACTTGAAATTTATGATTGTTAAGCACTAGATGGCTCTTGACATTAGCATATGCACAGCTATAAAATAAATCATCAACAGCTATAGAGGTAGGCTACGAGCTTCCTAATGAGTGTGAGCCGTGAGCTGTGAGTATTGCACCCTCCAAAATAGCAACAACGAAGCAACATAACTTCCGCCATCTCACCCTTGTTGTACACAGCCCCTCAGCTGGGATGCGAGCGAGTATCATAAACAAACGTTCAACCGGGGACGCAGGATACGACCTGTATCGGCCATAAATAAGCCCATATAAGTCTCAAATAAATTCGTCATCATTTTATTTGATCAGCGACTATAAAATGACTGCAGACGTCCTATGTATAAAAATCAACAAGCTCCCGACAGCCCCGACGGGAGACTCTGAACGAGGTTGACACTATTGTAGTTGTGGAACGGAGAGGAGCTCGTCGGAACCGAGTTAAGCCTGTATTCATCATAATTTCCACTTTATTTTTAAATATTGCCATTAATGTCGATAAAACACTTCTGCAATGGGGTGGAAGGATAGGTGACGAGCTACAGGGGGCTGCGGAGACGAAGGGTCTCCTCGTATTATCCTTTATATGTGTGATTTATCCAGGACGTTATTGCAAGTTTTATCCATTTTGTATGGCTCTATCTATTTCCGAACTTTATTTATGCCCATGTGTTGGAATGGCTGCCATAATAGCTTCGTACGAAGATCAGCGCTCATGTGTCATACATTCCAATAGACATTTATAATCCGGGAATATCATCATTTACGGTCGTTGATTTTTGAAAACGGTCGTTTCTTCCACTTGTACAACAGGCGAAGGCTGTTTAGGTATGTGTTTTTGTTTACCCTCGCACTTAGATTGGGTAGCAACGATTGGTTCAGTGCGTGCCGTACAACAATTTGTAAAAAGACTTATATTAATGAGTTGCCTCTTCCGCTTGCAAGGTAGGCAACAGTTGCAAAAATAGAAATATGTACTTTTGGGACGATAGGTCCTTGAGCTTGATTTACGTTTGAGGATGTATGAAAGGTAGATTTTGCAGGATTTTGTTTCAAAATTGACTTGACGAAGGCAAGTAGGATGAATTTGAACCATTTTAGGGCAGTGAGTTATAGTATAAACAAATTTCATGTTTACAAGTACTTGCGTCAGGAAGTTTTTAAGGCATCTATCTTAAACATTTTACGTATTTCACTTTATATTAACTGCTAAATTTGGGGTAAAAAGTACCACGCGTTATGGTTAAATATTGCAAAATATTGAACAACTTTGTCAACTTCCTTAGCTGATATATTAGCACAATTAAGTTGAATATTAAAAAACCTAAAGCAATCTCAATAGTTTGAAGTTTTGTGATATTGAACTGCTTAGCTAAACCAAAAATTTGAAAGCCTTGTAGGATACGGCGATCCTAATCTCGACATTCTCAAGTGTTAGTTACACCTCCAGGCGGGAGTAACCGGGCAATGCATCCTAGAACGTAACGAAGTCTCTAAGGCGGGAGGAGATAGCCTCCTGAAAATCTTCCAAACTCAAAGGTTGTAGTAGGCTACGCTGTGGAAGTCTGCAGTTATTTCATCCTCTGCAGGACCTAGGGGTATTTGGTTAGGGAATCGTGTCTCCTCAGGCACTTTTGTAGGAATGGAGGCGGAAGAGATGGCAGACCTTAACAAGTTGGCTATATCCACGGTACCCACAATAGAAGCAGCTCTGGGAAAATTACCTTTCGAAGGTTCTGCGGCGGCTATAGAAGCTGGTTTTGCGTAGCAGAAAGTGCTGTAACAGTTCTGGAAGAAGTTGCCCTTGCCAAAATAATAGCTAACACTTCCTGAGATGCGGCGTTGGCAGAGATGGTAGACTCTAACAAGCGGTAAACGCACCAGTCAAAGATGCAGACCCATCCTCCGAACGAAAAGATATAGTTAATCCGGCAGAAGGTTATTGTCCTGGCTCTGGGCATGAGACTAAAGCTTCGTGGAACCCTTCACCAAGAAGGAACAGTGGAGACAGTGAAACAACATGAATTCCTGCAGACAGGCTAAGATGGTAGCATTGACTCAGAGAAGCGAAGTTAAGGGCGACAGTGAGATAACTCAGTTGGCCTCCGCTAAAAGAGACTGAGAAGGGACGAAAAGTGACCCGCTTTTACGTGGTGTGTTGCGGATAATCCCCGGAGAGATGTTTTTAGTGAGTAAGAACCTCACACTGCCAGAGGGCACGAGCTGTCTGGTGTCTTAAGAAAGATTTCACCTCTCCCGCTAAAGAAAAAGCAAAATTAAAACTTTGATTGCTCGTGAGTCTGGCGGTTGCACTTCTTCATCTGCTGTTCAACAAGCTTTGGGTGCAAGTTTGTCGGTCCACCAGAATTTGGATCGTACTTTCCCTCTACCCGCTACTGGTGCCGCTATTCACATTGCTGTTGCTGACGGCTTGCCTTGTCCAGCTTCTCATCGGGGCGTTCTGACCGCTATCGATCTCCACCCGCTTCTACAATTACCGAGCAGTGTGTTTATGGCAACAATTCTGCTTCTCCTCATGTGGGTTCTGGTTCTAACATATTACAATGCTGGTTCCTCTGCCATGGACCTGCAATGGTGTATTACCGCTCTGAGACCGGCCATGCTCCGCAAATGCATTTTTGTACCAAAATATATCGGGAAGCATTTGAAGATAATATTGTTGCTCAGATCTTACAATGTGGTATTACATCTGGTGTGATCGCATGAAAGAAGGTTAATCATTGCCCGGAGGAATGCTCCTAGACGGTCTCTCTTATTCTGGGAGTGTGTTTTTTGCTGTTATCTTTCCTGAAATATGGCCGACCAATTGGATTGTACGTGAGTTCATCGCTAGGAATCGTTCCGAATCACGATCAGCCTCTACAGCTTCCACAACTCACCAGGGAGTTGTGCTGCTACTAAACCAATGTAGCTGGACTTCAGTTTAAACCGAAACGCCTTTTTATTAGCTCCATTAATTTTTGTTTCGACTGCCTTACTGAGACCAGGCTGTTTGTTAAAAAAAGATGACTATTTCATTCTACGAGTATCTAACGGCTCAATAAGGATAACATAAAATGTTTTGTTTGATGGTAATTCTTAACTTTAAGATATGACTAGATCTTGCTGCAAACTCAAAAAGTTGCATATTTTAATTTATTAAATTTAACATATACCTAATCATTGTATTCATTCAAATTTAAAACAGTTTTGTTTGTTAACAATAGTTTTATTAAATTAAAAGGTGTTCTCTTAACGATGATAACTAGCAAACTCTCTCTCTGATTCCTTTAACCCCTTGGGGGGTGGGGGGGGCATAGGCCGTCTACTACACCTACTCTTCACCTGTTGCGGTTCTCCGCCAACGCTTTCAACTGTAGCCACGATTTGTTGAATTGGCTACCATCTAAGTCCACGGATCTTCTCCATGTGTTACACGGTCGTCCAATTCAGCGTCTTCCTGGGCCCTAGGGCTGGTTTCAATCAAAAACCTTTTGAACAATATTATTAGACTCCTTTCCGTGTGGCCTACCGATTGCCATATTCGCCTTCCAAAACTGAGGTCTATACTTTCTCTGAGATCCAGAGTTTTCTCCGTCTGGAGACAGATGCCACACCAATTGCTGCAACTCCTTAGATCGTCTTTCCTGCAAATTTGTACAATTAGGCCTGTTATCGATTATTTAGTAGGATAGGTCTGGGTTTACCGACGTTCCTGAGTTACATGAAGAAGAATATCAGCCACAGCTATGAGATCCGCCTTATGTAATTCCGTAGGTATTCCATCAATTCTGTGGTCTTTCTGAGGTCCATCTACTTAATAGCGCCTGCCACCTCCAATTTTGTCGGAGATCTGACGTTTATGTTGGCCGCTACCGTGGATTCCTCAGGCTCGGCTGAAAATGTATTGGATGCTCCAAAGCCGTTGCTTAGAACTTTAACAAAATATTCTCTTCCGCAGTTAATGCTGTTTTAGACGCTATTCTGTAAAAATCGGTATGTAGTTCTGAGATGTTTCTGAGATGTTTTTTGACATCAAAATTGATGCAAAATTATCGTGGTTTTTAATTTGCTTGAGTTCTTGTATTATGGACCATGTGCCATCACAGATTCATAGTCGTCTTCAGCTCTCTAATCGTCCCACATACTCGCAAAGCATTCTTTTGCCCTATCCCATTATTGGTCGGTGGAGTCGTCGGTGTTATGATGCAATTCATCAGCCTTTTGGTATAATCCAGTGGAAAATGCGCTGTGGATTTTCGGTATTTTAATACTCTGCATATTGAGCCTTGGTATATTAACTGTTGAGTTCCTTGAGCGTATTACTATCGTTCATAAGCGAAGCTTAGGTGCATCAAGATGGTGATCGCTGCCAATATCAGTGCTTCACTTAGACCTTTTATCGAAAAGATACTTTCGTTAGCTTTTCGAAACAGCAATATTGTGTATTTGGATGTTAGGTGGCTTTTTTTGAATTTAAACAACGATCCCCCATCGACAATTGACGCATGTACAAAATTCAACAGATAGCCCCCCATTTGCGGTTTTGTGAGACGCAACACTTTGATATCACCTTTAGAAGCCTTATCAAAGGTGCGGTAAGTAGTTGGTAGAAGGCCTCCTTGATTATTACATCGGCTTGCTTGGTCGACACATAGCGCTAAATTATTAGGATGTAACGTACCCTGAGCCCGTAACCTGCCGATGACGATTCGGTCGAATATTGGTGACCAGTCCAGTAGTGATCGGCGGGCAAGCTCGGTTAGCAACAAGTAGGGCTTCACGATACTCGAGATAAATCTCGCTGCCGGTATCGGTCTCGACACGATACCGAGACCGGCAGCGAGACCAATATCATTGGTAACAGTACAATACCGAGAGCGAGATTGAGGTGACGAGAGTGGATGAGATATTAGTTTTTATCATTTTATTGTGGAAAATTTTTTTTAGTTGTTTCAGCTTTTATGTCGCTCCGAAAAATTCCAATTGTGTGATTTATGGGGTATATAAGTATACACTGCTCTCCCCAATCGCTTCTTTCTACATTATTTCCTTCTTCAGATATTTGCGCTTTATCCCCAATAGCAAACAAGAGCCTTTGCTACCTTATTTTGACGATGGAAATATGAAGAAAATGCATATATACATAGCTATATCACTTGTCCTCGCTCCCCGTTATTCCACCGAAATACCCTTTTTTTATCTTGCCGAGAGCGAGATCGCACCGAGACTGGCCTTTATCTCGCCGAGATCGAGATCGAGAGCGAGATCGTCTTCACCTTGACGAGACCAAGACCGAGATCTGCCAAAGTCTCGGTCTTGTCTCGGTGCCGTGAAGCCCTAGCAACAAGCCTACGCCTGAAATTCGAAATGCTTCCAGGCCAGAGTATAACAGCACGGTGTCAGATGTGGGTGATATAAACTCTCACCTTCCTCTCCTTCTACTTTCGCTTAATCCTAAGAAATTTATTTTATACTGCACCCAGCTCCACCTCTATGAACTTCGCGGATCCAGCCTAAACTCACAGAGTTTTCACTTTCCATGCCCGATCGTAGTCAGTCCGAGGTATCCGGGGCGTACTAGAAGTTTCGTGTATAGGAGATCGTTTTAAGATAAGCCGGTTTAAAGCTTACCTATCCTATCACAGAAGAGATACTGCTCGTTGAAGCGTCCTGGGAATCAATGAGAATGCATTGTATAGTGAAAAGATTCTCTCTAATCCGAGATGCTCTGGCTAGCGCGTTTGTTTTCCTCCTTCTTTCTGAACCCAGTTGCAACATGTTTCTCTAATATCAATCTTATTTTAGCAATTTATAATTCTTAGCTTGCTCCTTTCAACTAGTGCTTAATGTCTAGTGTTACAATATGCTAGATATTTCTTAAAGCCATAACATGAAATTATTTTCAGCAAGAATTCAAATTATAAATTCCCTAACCTTTGTGATTTTGTGCCATGTAGAAAACGCCTGTTAATCTAGATGTTTAATCGGTATATCCAAATGATATAGGGAAATGCTAGGGCTTCACGGCACCGAGACAAGACCGAGACTTTGGCAGATCTCGGTCTTGGTCTCGTCAAGGTGAAGACGATCTCGCTCTCGATCTCGATCTCGGCGAGATAAAGGCCAGTCTCGGTGCGATCTCGCTCTCGGCAAGATAAAAAAAGGGTGGAATAACGGGGAGCGAGGACAAGTGATATATCTATGTATATATGCATTTTCTTCATATTTCCATCGTCAAAATAAGGTAGCAAAGGCTCTTGTTTGCTATTGGGGATAAAGCGCAAATATCTGAAGAAGGAAATAATGTAGAAAGAAGCGATTGGGGAGAGCAGTGTATACTTATATACCCCATAAATCACACAGTTGGAATTTTTCGGAGCGACATAAAAGCTGAAACAACTAAAAAAAATTTTCCACAATAAAATGATAAAAACTAATATCTCATCCACTCTCGTCACCTCAATCTCGCTCTCGGTATCGTACTGTTACCAATGATATTGGTCTCGCTGCCGGTCTCGGTATCGTGTCGAGACCGATACCGGCAGCGAGATTTATCTCGAGTATCGTGAAGCTCTAGGAAATGCTGATTACTTTGACAATGTTTGATACCTTACCTGCTACTTTTTGAATAACTGAGATAAAACTAAAGTCACAAAAGTGAATACAGATTAGAGTGGTTCCCAACTTCTTAGTAATTCGAACAAGCTTTTGCATTAAAAAACGAATTTTGCTTATCCGTCTTATCCCAGACTCCGCACCAGTTTCAGCATTGTTTGCAAAGTTAGGTACCAAAATAAAATTGTTATCAAAGTTCATGACTTTAAGAGTTCGCTCTGCAAAAGAAGACTAAGTTTTCAAACATTCTGAAAACTAACGCAAAAGTCTTCAATAGTATTACAAAACACTCCAATCAATAGACAAATACATGCACACTAATCGCATGAATCCGACCCAATGACATACATTTAATTCGTCAAGGAACTATTAATCGTTCCTCTCAAAGGCCTTCATCCTAGAGTGATTACCAAATAGCCTGGAAGTCCTGCTTATTCAACCTTTGAAATAAAGTCAAAAGACCTAACTTACAAAGACGAGATATCAATAAAAAATCGCGTAACCGATGAATGCTTTCATCCAAGATATGGAAAAGCAGAAAAATAAGAAAAAAATTCTTGATATGATATGTCAGGATCCTGGTGAGCCACCATACTCATGCATGAATACAAACAGGGAGGCGAAAACTTTTGATGTGTCTTGGCTCCGATTTGGCGGCTCACACAGAGGCCAACGTTGGGATTGAAAAAAAAACAGAAAATGGAATTCGGGTTTGAGGGTGCTCCCGAAACATTCCCGGACCACAATTCACTTTCCAAAACTGCGAACACTTTGTCAGTTCCTCCCATACTACTTCTTGTTTGGTCAGTTTTGTTGCGCTCCCAGGATTACTGGAGTCCAGCGCTACTGAAAATAAATAATTCGACAAGCAAAATATTTTTCGTGGCTGCTGGATAAGAAAAATTCAATATTAATTCTCTGAGCTTTGTTCCCACCTAGGCGTATTTGGACCAGGTCCATGTCCAAGATATGTCGTCAGTGGCAGAGGGAGTCAGTTCTGTTAAAGCAACAGATTTATGTGGCTGACCCCTGAGTTGTCCAGTTGTTGGTCATGTTCATGTCAGTTAGTATTCTGGAAAACTTAACGCTGGACCCGCCGGAAGACTGCGATCTATTCACTCCACCCTAGAAATTTTTCTTCCACAGTTTTCCTAAATCTGGAAGATTACCAACAAACCAGCAACCTCAAGATTTAAGGCTCATAGCACTCTCAGAAGTTAAACCTAAAAAAAGTAGAAAAAGATGTCGGACTAAGAAAAAGTGGTCTTAGACGGTCGATATACTTTTGGCGTTTGCATGGATTTAAGAAATTGACCCAATTTGGAGTTAGGCTGACAGGGAGATCTCATGTTTCTGGGGCATTTGTGGAAAAACAATGTTTTGCTGAGATAACCGTATGCTCCTAAGATTGAATATCTCAACCGTGCTGGACTTGCTGACCGTGATTTATAGTCGACGGAAATTTTGTAGAAACCCGACAGCGAATTTATGGTTGATAGCTGCCCTTAATAGTCGATGCTGCAGAGATGTCCGCATTTAGTTTTTTCTAGCGTCCGTTTTTCTTGACTAATTCGCCACCTTCTGCTGCCTAGAGGGAGGTAGACGAAGAAAAACTTTTTCTATTTTAAAAACATGGTCCAGATATGCAAAAAGATATCAGAGTACCATTTCCACTTATGGAGCTAGTGATGAGGAAGGAAAGTTGTGTGTTGCACTCAGGAGGTCAAGTTTTACGAGTAATAGCAAGAAATTGCCTGCAACGGAAATGCAAAGGTACTTACACCTGAACTCTTCAGAGGCATGGCTCCCCAAAATAAAACAACTTCCTTATTTAGTTTACATACACCGAGGGAATATTAAGAGCTTATTGATAGCATGCTCCTTTAAGGATTTCTTTCGATTTCATGCGGATCCTGTATCTGTCTATTTAGAGCCAGTAATATGTTGCCAGCAAAGCCTCACTAAGGGCGCCTATTCAGGAAATTGTGAAAATTTTCGGTTGATGGCCGCCTATTTATTCCAATGACAAGCAAAAGCGTCCTCCGGAAATTGTTTCAATGACTTTGGGCTTTTTTCTCGCAAGTTTCTTTTAGATATAGTGAAAGCGATTTTAAGCAACAAGAGGCAAGACCTCCCCGCAGTTCTTTCTTAACGAGCAATGTGGGAGCTCGAAATTCAAGAAACGAATTTTTACGAAAATAAACAATTTCAATTTTACTTTGCCAAATTGTACACGAGTAAACACTGAAAGCATTCTAAAATTTTAATTTTTTATGTTTTTCGCCAATTCATTGATTTAAGAATTGATCGACAATAGCTCGGTAACTGCCAAACATTATTCGCGGATGACAATAAAACTTTATGTTGCGTAAGGAGTCGTTAAATTGTCAGCGAATCGATTTGAAATTTTTTATGCGACTTTTATCCAATCTCGTTGATATTTTGACGACAAAAAAGGAATCAATTTGTGGATTTTATATGACCTCCCACACTCGGCGCATACGATTACTCAAATCGTGTTTTATTGTTGAAACTGGGAGAACTCTGATCTGATGTATCGCAAACGTTTAACGTTAAATTTTACGGCCATAACTGGGAATTTTCACTGGTTTTAAGGTTAATAATATTTCGAGAAAAAAAGCCACAACGATTACCGGGATACAGGTACTGGAGTACGACACTAATTTGTTAATAAATAATAATACCTTTCGGGAAGAGGATACGTGAATCAACTGCAAAATATTATTAATCAGCCGACGAAAATGCAGAAATGAACGAAATATCCCATAAGCACCTAGCAAATGAACCTCATTTATTCCGCATACTTTGAACCTATCGCAACATTTCAGTAGCTGCTATATAAGTAGCAATAGCAGCAACACGTGGAAAACAAGCATATCTTGTTCTACGGTCTCTAAATATCTTATGAATTGGCTTAAAATTTGCTAGTACTTCATTGTTTCGCCCTTATTAAGAACTTATACGACTTTACGTTTACGTACATGCAGCGGTTTATACTACATCCCTGGGAGCAGTGTTGGGCAGCCCTAAGTTGAAAGTGTTTTTGAGCCACAAGTCATAAATCAGTCCCTAAAAACAGCATCCTGGCAGACCCCTGACCTGCCATTATCCACATCCCTCCAGAAACCTGCAGGAGTTCGCCTACTTGTATTGTTGCTATAGTTGGCGTTCCTGATTTAACTTGAATTGGATAAACTCCTTCCTGTGGGCCGCAGATTTCTATTCCGACGATGGTTCTTTGGTCGGTTTATTCTTGTCCTGTTTACCAGAGACTACATGGAGCGTGAAATATGCACCGCAGCTACAAGTACATATCTTAGGAGTATCACCCCCCGCCTCGACACCGTCGTCATCCTGCAGGCTAGAACTACGCCTTTGTCATACATTATTTATAAAGTTCAATTTCTCATTTGATCCTGTTTTTACTTCATAGGGAAAAATTTATGATTTTTGGCATAGAACACATTCGCCAAAACTACTAAGTTCCGTGTCCGCATGCTGGTCGGAATACGATCCGAGAATTGGATTTGGAAGAAATTTTTGAATGCATTTGTGAAATTGGGCGTCGATGCCGTCTTGACATCTGTAAAAATTGTATTCGCTCCAGCAAAGATTTATGGAGCTTTTAAGCTGAAAGAAAATTCTTTGCCGCAGAAAGAATCCCAACATTTCTGGAAGAAAAGGCACAATGAGTTATGAATTCCGTACCTCATTGTAAAGAGATGAACAGCACGTTATAAATCTCCAGATTTCGAAAATCTTTCACGACATTCCCATGATTTAAGAAAGGTTTGCCGTCGAACATTATTCGCATTGGCATAATGGCAATTCTGAATATGAGGAATTTATTACATTCTCGTTGCTTATTTTTTTCTCGATTAAGGTGTCATATTCCGACGTTTCAACAGAATCATTGCTTTGTTAAGTTGAATGAAGGCGTTAAACTAATATTTTGGCTGTCTGGTCGTTTTTTAAAACGTAGTGTTCTCTTGATCATTTAAGACCATTAATAATGTGCCATTTTATTGCATAAAGGGATCGAGCAAGGAACTTTATTACAAAAATGGCAGCACTAATTTGTAGCAGATCGCCATTAAACCGTAGCACGACATCTTTAAATAAACCAAAATATTCCGAAAGATAAATTAAACATCATCTACATAAAGGTATAAACAAACAGCGCAATTAACAACAGACCCCTGAGGAACTCCGCATTTAATATAAAAGAAGACCAACTGCCAAGGATTGCAAAGATAGCTTATAATATTTTCATTATATTAAATGAGGAATCATGATAAAGATTGCAAGTGGATCTACAATATCCGGTCGATTTCGAACCACCGACATTACTGTGCTACCCTCAAAGTCTTCGTTAACGCTCTGTTGTCAGCAGAAAGAACCATGGTTCGCTGTAGATTAAGACGCAGAGCAACTGAAAAGAACTCTTTAATTCTACTTCCAATGATAAATGTAAGTAATTTTGTCAGAAACGGATTAATTTGGAGTTTTAAAAACACTCAATAGCTTACCCTTGCAGTCAATAGCTTACCAATATACTCAAATATACTTAAAAAGTCGTTGGCTGATTTTTCGTTCTTTACATCATTACTTAAAGAATAATGGAGTTTCGAGCGCAATAAGGCCACAAAAGAAAAATCCTGTAAGAATTCGAAAATGGTCCTTCAGTCAACTCAATATCAGGTGTCCCGCTGAAAAGGCACAATTTTGAAATACCATTAAAGCTAAAAAGCCGATTATACTCGTTCAGTAAAAGCCACACTTTTGAAAGGGATACCTGATGGTTCCAAAGTTGAACGAAAAGAAAAGTTCTGGAATTGTTCTACGAAAATTACTGTAAAAATTACGGTTTTCAACTGAGATCCTGTCGCAACGTTCAACTACCTTAATTTTACTGAACAGCATCAATATCCTGAGCGATGAGCCCCGAGTATCAGCGAGGGCACTCGGAAAATTGCTGTGGAGAACCATAACGCCGATTATTCCTAAATCGCACAGTAAATATCACGGTGCTGTTCCGTAAAACACATTCTAAATATTGGAAGAATTTTGGCAGAACATGTTACTTACAACACGATTACGATGAGTGGAACCGTAATTTTGCCTGAAAATTTCTCTCGGTGTGGAAATCAGAGTCTATGGACCTATACTCCAGTTGCGCTGCTTTTTCAGCTCTTCTAACGGGATTACCCGGTATGTAAAGGTCAGGCAGTTAGTGCCTTCTCTCTCTCTAGTTCCCGGGAGAAGAACCCGATTCGAGACAAAGATTGCAAGTGCACCTACAATTTAAAGTGGATCCCGAATGCAACCCACTATGGCTGTAATCGATTGTCAGCAGAAAATAGTCATATGTCATCGTCCTTGACATTCGAACCTGGGACCTTCAGATTGGTAGGTCGACACGTTATCACTTAACCGACGACTTATATTATATACTTAATGCCTTAGATTCCTGAATTTTACCAACGTTATGCTCTTAATATTGTTCTGTTCTTTTTTAATTCTATATTAAATGGCTCTTGACTTGTTGTTAAAAAGATGGTTTTGACAGGCGACATTCACAAAACTACAAAACCTTTTTATGACATTTTTTCACTATACTTTGCTTATTGTCTCCCAATTTATAAGTCGAATGACTCGCGTTCCTATATCCTATCAGCCTTGATTTGATGCTTTTTCAAAGTGGTCAAGTAGTTCAAATAGTAGTCGTTCTCTTACAATTCCAGCCTACTTTTTTGCTTCTTTATGGTTACGATATTGGATGCTGCTTCTTTAAGGACTTTACTCAATTGTCGATACTTCCGCCGACGTCCCTTTATCCAAAGAACTCTTTAGTGGTGAAGAAAGGCACACTAAGGTCGTTATGGTCGTAAAACCACTTGGAGCTCCTGATGAATTGAACTAATTCCCTCATACTAACAGATCCCAGATCGGCTACATAGATCCTCAAAAAATGGAGGACAATAGATATCGGCTCCTGCGACTGGCTAGACCTATATAGTTGAAGTATGGTTTCCTCTTCCTCCTTATCATAAGAATTCTCAGCTCCTACAGAATTAGTCTGAGAGTGCAGCGTGTGTGTTAGCGAGCCTACCTATAATACAAAAAATTTGGAAAGGTACCTTTTAACTTATATGGTCGATCTGCAGGATAATCTCTTTTTCATGCTTAATGAATGTTCGTTTAATGTTCAGATTACATATAGCTTACCAAGCTTGTGGATTATATCAAAGTCTTGTAGGGTGGTGCCGATTCTCGCTAACTCATGGGATTTGCAGTTACACGAAATATAACTATACCCCTTCTACTATCAGCTATGTCATTTAACCGAGTGACATCTTTTGGCAGTTCTGGAGGTCATATATGACTCTGCGATAGATTCAACAGCGGCTTGACTGTCTGTAAAGATGTAGATATCTCCTAACGACATTGCAAACTTCTAAATTAGAGCCGTCAATTTTAAGATGCGAGCATGTCTGGACTAAGTTGACCTTAATAAAGAATTAAGAATGAGGTTTGGTTGCCATTCTGTTCCACCGGCAATAGATGGAGGCTGGTATCAAGAGCTTTGGAGCGGATGGTTCCGAGAGTAATCAATAGTGCTGCCATTCCTTCAACCTTCTCTGTTTCTTTCTGGTTACCTAGTTTGACTCCATTTAGTGTTAGTTGTTTTCTGCGGGTTAATATTTAGACCGCACTTGGTACTCCAGTAGGATAGTTTCTAGGAAGCATGTAACATCAAATAGGCTAGGAAATCAGGTTGGTTGCCCGAGGCTTACAACTACAATAATTAGCGTAGTCGACCATCTTATGGCCAGAGTGTTCCGGTTTCCTAAGGTCATTAAGGAGCAGATTCCATAGAAGCAGCGAGAGTATACCTCCTTGGAGGGTATCTCTTGTAGCGTATCTATGTATGGTAATATACGCTCCAATATAAAAGTATCAAATGCTAAAAGGCTGTTTACAGTTCGGCAGGGATAACACCGTCCAAGCTTGGTGATTTAAAAAGCTTGAAACTGTTAGCAGCCCATTTCAGTTTTATTCTACTGCGGATTTTCTGGCCTAGGTCCTTAATATCAGAAGCTCCTGTAGACTCAATTATTTGCAATTTGAATATCAACCAGTAACTTCAGGATAAAGTGGAAAGTGAGTATCAGCCAGTAGCTTCAGTGTTTCTGGGCTCGATAAGGTCAGGCCCCCGTTTTGCTTGACGGTGATGCTGGGAATACCAGTTGTTGTTTGAGAGAATTTTACCGTCTCGGTTGTGCTTTTGACTTACAAAAACACTCCCACGAAGATCGGTAAGTTTTCCGGACAAGTTTCTTCCTGAGGCATTTCGTATAGGAAGTCCCTACATTAGTTCCTTTTACTTCGTTAAAGAGGTTGCGACATTCCCTTCAAGGGAAATGATTTCCGTTGACCACCACGAAGTTCTTGGCTTACCTCTGGGATTTTGGTCGGGACAGGACATCTGTGTCGCATTACTGCAAGCATTTGTTAATGAGTCCACAACTTCATTAAGTATTTATCTAAAGTCTATACTAATTAGACTATCTTAGGGCAGTTTTGTACTTGTCCCAGCTGGTTCTCTTTCTGTTTTGTAATTCTAGTCCAAATTCAATGTTTGAATAACCGGAGGGAGAGAGTTCTTTGGATACGCTCCATTCTTTAATAATGCAGCAGGACTGTTTGGAAACTAATGAAATGAACTTGACGCCAATTGAAGTGGGTTCCCGTCCCACATTACAGAATAAGAGATTAGTAGTCAATTGGGGTCACTGCTTTAAGTTTTTAGTATTATTAATATATCCACACTCTGCACTCTTAAATTCTAACTTTAACAATTTTGTTCAATACAGAAAAATGCATAGTCATTTGGATGTTTCCTTGCCAGGCTACACAGGACCAATTTTTTCCGTATGGAAGTGCTTGATTTTCTTTGGAGGATTGTATTAGTCCGATAGTTCACAAAGCTAATGCGGCGGCTTAAGGCTTCGTAAAATTATGGGCTTCAGGATTAAACGATCCTTTGAGATCCGATTGCGAGGTCAATTAAGGGCACTTTCGTTAGGCCAATTTTGCAGTATGAATGCATCATTTAGTTCCCCTTTTATTCAGTACATTAAGGCGACTATGCAGAAGTTTATCAGGTTGGCGTTTTGCAAACTTTTCTGAAATAACTCTCTTGTACTGCCTCCGTATGTGAACAGACTTCAGAGCATTTTATTAGCAACTCTCAAAAGAAAAACATTTTGCACTCCACTTACTTAGCTTTAAAATAGTCCAGAGCTTTTTGCATCTTTTAGTACTATTCAGGTACTAATACTAGTTCAGGTTTAAGCACATTTTTTGGGAGACATGATTTTTTTAAGATCGCCAATCATCTTACTAAATTACATAACGTTTATATTGTTCGCTGAGATACCACTTTGTCGGTAACTCACTTGAACCGATTAAGTACCGCTATATAATGATTAATTGAAGCAGGAACCTGGTTAGGTCCTTTAGGTTCTTTTAAACTCTTAAATTCCATTAAGGAAGTGTTTCCCGGGCACTTGCAAAGTAAATTCTGAATGTTTTACACCTCCTCCTCGACCAAGAAATGGTTGGCAGGAATGTGAGTGCAGACGGCATTATTAAAACAGTAGTGGTCCATTATAAACGCAGTGATATTACGGATATTTCAGTAGTTTCTCTTCAATAAAAACGCAGTTATCTTTCTATGCCACTTATGCCACATCTTTCTTGACAGATTGCTGGTTATTACATCGTTTCATCTATGATCGGTGAGCTAAACAGTTTTAAGGCGGATTTGTGTCTTTACTGATGTTAGAGCACGACTAATCGATCCGTCAATCTGTGAAGCATTTAGCTACGAACCTTCTTTCGCCGGAACATCGTCCGCCCCATTCCGACAACTATACACCATCAGCTGACTTAATAATTATAGCAATGACCTCTGCTTACAACACATTGAAAGACCCAGGTTCAAACACCATCGGTGGCGACTAATGGATACGATAAAAAGGCCATTGGGGTTGCAGAGTAATGTCGGTAATTCGAAATTCACGTTAAATTGTAAACCCACTTGCAATCATTATCTTGAATCGGGTGAAGTTTTTCTCCTGATACATGCCCCACAAGGGTTACGACAATTAGAGAAAGGTTAAAAGCTTAAGGTTCAGGTTAGTTAAAGTTTATTTTATTTTTCCGTTGTAAATATGTAAATAAATAAATTAATATTTCAGTCTTTTATATAGAAATCGAAAATTAAATCACACAAGGATTTTGATTAAAGTTTTTCTTCAATGGCCAGTTTGTTATTGCTTGAACAGAATCGAACAAAATAAAAAGTAATTTACTAGTGAAACTTCTAACTCCTAACTTTTGCTGAATCCTGTGGTGAAAAACATCAATGCAACAGTGATTTTGTGGTAGAAAGTTTTTCAACAATTTGAAAATTCCTTTCAAAGGAAACGAGAACTAAGCATTTCTCTGGAGTTTTTAAAGTCCCAAAGAAATTGGATTTCTCTCAGAAATCGTTGTTCATTTTCCTTAAAATTCTCAAACCAAAGTATTATATAATCAACGAAGCTTATTGCACTAAATTTACACAATCGCAACCAAAGTATGGGGAGGGCCTGGTGTACGAGCAAAGATCCATCTTACAGGAGACATCTCAAGGACTGCATTAAATCACAGACCGGAATTCCTCTTCAACAAACTGGCATTCTGAAAAATGTATTCCTTTTCTGATCCTGAAAATTTCTAAAAAAAAAACTACTAAAAATGTGAACAAATGAGACTCCTCCCCCCTCTCTGTGCAGTTCATTTCCTGTAATCGTCTGCAAAGGCTGAAGGGTAAGCCACCCCTGAAAGAGAAGCGAAGATATGAGCTCTTTGACTCGTGTTGTGAATTGTTTACTTCAGCTCTACTCCTGTTGGATTTTATGGAATTTTTTTCGTAGCTCCTCCAGCTCTCCTAGATGGCAAGGTGGTTTGGCTTTGTCGTCATCGCCTCTATCGTCATACTGCATCCCACTGCTAGCACGTTGTTGTTGTCGACGTTATTGTCCTTGCTGCTGGCGTTTTGTGTGTTTTGGGGTAAACCTGTTGCTGCTTAAAATTCCAGAATAGTACTCGAACCGATGAATGAAGGCAACAGGATGGGGACGAAAGAATGCTAACACCAGCGCCAGAGGAAGGCCAGAAAACGTAACGAACACCCGCTTGTTTCCAGCTAGTCTGGGTAAAAGCTGAACAAGGATGGAATCAGATTTCCTATTTGTGTTACTTTATCTTTGCGTCTTACCATGTTTGTGTATTTCCTTACTAAAGCGACACGTTTCGCCTTTATTGGTTCAAATCAGCTGGAGATCGTAAAGTTTGCTTCAGTTTGTTCTATGTTTACGTTTTTTTTCTGCTTGTGCTGTGCTGACACTTTTTGCAGTTCGCCATTTATGATAACTAACCCACGTGGGGTACATACCAATCACAGTCATCTTATAAATCTCTGTTATTGCCACTTTAAAACTTTTAAGTTATTGAGAAGTGGTCGTAGCCCATTGTATTTAGGAGAGAAGCCTTTTAGTACACAATACACAGAATGACTTAAGTTTGGTTGAAATTTACTTGAGTTAATTTCGCACCTCAAATCATTATCTTGATGCCATTATAGCAGATGGTAGACAGCTCAGTACATGTGTTATTGTAGTTAGTTATGAAAATACAATGACAAATAAGGCTTTGTGTCTAATCTCATAAGTTCTCACTTAAGTGCAACAAAGGCATTAATTCACTGCCAGAGCATTGTTTTAGGTACGATTTCTACTTATGGCAGATGATGTGGTCTGCTACAGTACCATCACAAAGTTGTATGCGTTTCCAGGGCATTTTGTGTCGACTAAATTTTACGAAAAGACTAAATTTAAGCACCTCACTATACAATGTCATATAACGTAAATTGCACATACTCTATACGGGTTATTGGTTTCCTTTGACTTGTGCTGCTCCAAGCAGAAGCGATATCAATTCTTTTTAGGGGATGTTTACAAGTCGAAACTTTCAAAAAATAGGATTATCGTTTTTTTTGCATTTTCAAATAATATATAGGCCAAAATTTTGTCAAGAAGAATTTTTAAAAAATGCTGAAAATTTAATCGATCAAAACATACGAAACTATGTTTTCCCACCTTGTGGCACTATACCCCAGTAACAAATTATCTGATTGCTATGAAAATTTTGCACAATATTCTTTGATATATTTTCTACAAAACAACCAAGGGAATTTTTGGATATCTCTTCCCAGTCGTTTGTTATTAACAATTAAAGTTTAAAATTTTCTAAATTTTTATTTAACAGCTCTAGATTATTGAATTTAGAAAATTTTTCAAAACTGGTCGGTTATTCGATAGTTTTTGCTATTTACTATAACATGGTTTTTACAGTTTTTGTTTCAGGCCAATACAGCCCTCACAAAACTGCCCACCGTGTACTGCCTTCAGAAAAGCTTTCCTTTAGAATAATTTTTGTAAATTTTGTAAATATTTAAACTCCATTTTATATCACTTTCAAATTTCGAATTTATATCTATTACAGGGTGTTTCAGATCTGACGTACCAAAATGAGTAGGGTGATAAATCTCAACTAGACAAAAAAAAATCTCAACCGTTTGGGAGTTACAGGGTGATTTTACCCAACACAGCGACATTAAAAAACTACTATCCCAATGGCCTTTCCAAAATTGTCAACAATATTGATCTAAATCCTACCATTATAGGTACAGTCACTTCCAAAAGTGAAAAAAGTGGTTTGCGATTACCTAAAGTTCAGCATTTTCCCAAATTTTCTCCGAAATTCTAGTTGAGATCTACTACCACCCATTACCCTGTATAGTTTTTCCTCAATAATTTTTTTAAATCTAGGCTATATTTTTAGATTTTGAGAAGGAAACACCCCTTAATGCTTTAAATTTTTTAACTAATTTGTTGCTAATTTGGAGTTTGTTATTATAAATCTCAAAAATATTTGTCGAGCGAGTACATAAGGAGTTGAGACCCTCTTCAAATATATAGTGGCTAAGAGATTCCCGCAGTTTAGTTTGTTTCTACCTTCCAAAATCTGCTTTGCGTTGCGGATGGGCGCTTCAGATACAAGCAAAATTGTACGTGCAGTGCTCTTGCATTGAACGAAAATGTGTTGTCGACAGGGGCTATCTATCAGGGAGGCAATTAAACATTGCATTAATACCCTGGGGCCCAAAGCCAACCAACTAAAAAACAATAGTTAACTTTAACGATAAAATAGACACCTTCAAGTATTTGTCACTTGGTTTTCTCTGCTAAATTTTTTCTAAGTACTTTAAACCAGGACCGAAAATTAATTTGAGCGAAAAAGTTCAAAGGAATTTCGAGTCGGCAAATTAAATGAAGAATACCTAGGTGATTCTCAGTAAGCCGTCTGTTGCGGTAGCTACACGTATTATTATTTTTTTTATTTGACATAAAATGTTTTAGATAATTGCTATAATAAATAAGTTGCTGATATATAAATTATTCTAAATCTACTTTTTTTTCAAACAGACTATACTGTCAAATATTATTTTTTTCTCAACCTGTACACTTTGATAAATTTTAAATTGTGTGAAATACAAACACTTTGGAATTCTGTATAATCATTTCTTCACAGACAGAAAATACTGTACTCAATACAAAGAAAATTTTAAACGCTTTTTCATTGTAGTAAATTTAATGTGGCTTACAAAATAAAATTGTAAAACAACCAGTTCTATCAAATCAGCCGAACAATATAAAATAAAACATTATTTAAAATTAAAATTAACTGATTTTTTTATTTATAGAAATCGGATTGTATCTAATTTTTCTAATTAGGTACAAATAGGAAGTGAAGTGACTTTTTGAAGCATCTAAGAAAAGGGACTACGCCCTATCACAGCAAGTTACAAAGAGCGCCCCATTAAATAATCAAACAAAAGGGACTACGCCCTATCATAGCAAATTTCAAAGAGCGCCCCAACCATTTCACCCTCTATTAATTTCCGACAGAATTTTTTCAAATTACAACATTACTACATCACAAGAACAGTTATTTTTGGATGCTGGATTTTATCTAGCAAAGGAGTTATTTAAGACTTTTTATTTTTCCAATGCAAAGTAAAAGGTCCATTTGAACTTTTATTTTTTTCAATTTGATGAAAACTGTTAAGGGGGGAACCTCCTCCAGAAATTAATTTTTTTGCAATTTTTTTTTGCTTTAAACCTTCATTTATTATCAAAAAAAAATTTTCAATGTTTTAAGCTCAATAGAAAATTTAAAAAGTCTGTAAATAGTCACCGAAATGACTCGGTCCAAAAGTACCGAGAGAAGATTAAGAACAAAAGAACGAAAACTTTAATCGCGTGTTTCTCGAAACGTATTTTTTTCCGCGCCGTGGAATATAACTTAAAAAGTAATAAAGCAATTGTTATAATAAATATGGTTTTTAACGTTTTGTTTACAAAAAAAAGTATTTTTTTTCTTTTTGTCCGCAAATTTTTATTTTTAAATTGTTTTTGTTGAATGTGGGTTAATCATCAATACAAGCGTATACTGATTTTCTCGCTCGAAAAATACAAAAATTTTAAGAGCTAAATATTAAACCTTGGAAATACAAGCATATACTGACTTCACTTTTCTTTAAAATACCAAAATTTTACTTGTCATACATACACTACAAGTATAAATTTTTCAAGGCTATAGGGTCGCAAACAATAGCGCAGGTATGAGCGCCGCAGCTGCAGGGTACGCTCTCCCCTATTATTTGCTGTAACTTTAAAATAACTTAGTGTATCAATCTAAAATTTTCACAGTATATTCTCAACTTATTAAACTTTGAAAATATGCAAAAAAATCGATTTTTTGAAGATCGAACATGAGACTACCCCCTCAACTACAAGGACCTAGGCGTTCCACCGCGCAAACTCGAGGAGTCAAGTTTGATCAGCTGTCGCGGCCATTTTGTTTTTTTCACTAATGAAAAAATGTGTGTGTACATTTAAACGTCAAAATTATTATGTTATTTCATTCATAGCAATGAATGCTCTCATTTTTTGACCTTCTGTTTTTTTGTGATAGAAATCTTTTAGGTACTTACACCCGTTTCTGTTTCTACGAAGAAACAAGGCTTATGACGTACTTTTTTTTCTAGGCAGCTCTCTAGAGCCATCTTTATTTAAATATGTATATGTTTTTTATATCGTATATATATTTATGCTTCGTAGATGAACGATTTAGGCAAAAAAGGGATATTCATGAGTAGTAGTCTACGATATTTATCTACAAGGGATCTCATGAGGGCATAGTCCCAGTAAATAAAACCTCAAAAGCTAGAGCTTCCTAATGTATCTGGAAATGGTAATGTATAAGGTAAACAAACTAAGAGCCAGTTGAGTTCACTGACAGTAAATATTTTTTTTTTACTACCTATCGGCTATTCTGGTTTGACTGAATTACAATTTTCATTTTATTGTAATTTTTTTACGACAAATACTTTGCTATTATGTTTAAAAAAAATTTACTTGAACAAAGTACAGTGTTTAATTATCAATGATTTCAAAATGTGTGTTTTGCACCTTCTAAAAATGTATGTGTATGTTTAACCGATATTTGACTTATAGAAATTAATCAAACTGAATATTTTAAATAACGACAAATAGGCTTTTGAGCTCTAATAATATTTTTTATATCTACCAGAAAAAAATTACCAGTTGTCAACTGTTAGAAAAAATAAACGTTCAAATAAACCTTTTATTTTCTCGAGAGAATAAAAATGAAAGGTCTTTTTAACATATTTCATCAAACTGAAAAAATCAAACATTTTAAATACCTGTTATTTCTCATCATGAATTATAAATGTCCAGAAATACCAGTAAAAATATCACTTTTTCAGAAAAAAGATTAAACATATACGGTCCCAGCTTAAAACTATATGTAGGCGATCTATTATCATTACTCCTTTGTGAGGCATAGCGTATCAACTACATCTCCCCTTCTCCTTATCCGATATTGCGGTGACACCTTCGACTGTTTCCTTTATTTTTAAATCTGAATACCTTTAGTTTGCGTAAGAGGTAAAGAAGACCGATTTAGATTATTCTTCTTTTATTATATAAAGCATAATCCCCAATTGCTACTACGAAGATAACGTTTTAGCTAGGGTAGGGGTAAGAGCTAACTTCGTAACGCGTGGACCGATTTGGATACCAACTTCGTAAGGCGTAGATCAATTTGTATTATTCTTTTTTTTTTTTTTTGTATAGAGTATGATCCCCCATTGCTACTATGAGAAAAAATTTGGGTAAATGTCTAGATAATAGGACCATCGGAGAAAGAGCTATGCTTTTGGGGCCTTAAATAGTACTAAAAAAATGTATGGAGGTGGTGAAGTGACGTGAAGATAAAACAAAAATACATGCCCGTAAAAGTGTAAAGTGCGTTAAAAACTGATTAAAAAGCCATAAAAAAGTAATTACCTATAATAAAGTTGCGGATGATGAATCAGCGGCCTCTCGCACATAATCGTCATCAGCGAGTGAGTAAATTGCTGCCATGACCTCCCAACCTTCAAGGATGTGTGTCCGTCCCGAGCAAAAATAATTTACTTAGTTGGTATGTTCACACTCAAATCAAGTACAGACGATAACATTTTTAAAAGTATAGTTTCGAGCACGCATAGCAAACAAATGTACCCGGTAGTGTTATGCGCGCTCCCGCAACACGCGCAAAATTTTAAAAACACGCCCGCCACACGAATATACACGCTCCCGCTATTGGCACAGAAATCTAAACATACGCCCACCATAAATGCACGCTTCTGTTACTACGTTCTGACCTTACCATATTCAAGACTGGTGACTCACCGCGTGGGTTATGTAAAATGTGTGTTTTACCGGCCACCTGCTATTAAAATTGTTCCTAATAACCGATGACTCACAAAGTGAGTCATGACATTGATAATGATAACAATTATCTGAAATTTTTATATTTATATATTTTCTAGTTTCAGTTAAAATATATAATCTACGAAAATAATGTTATTGTATTCATTTTAAATTATAGTCTAGAAAGTATTTCGTTTTTCGTATGGATCGGTGCCACACATCTAGTGGGTTGTCGCGGAGTGGTGGAGTTTTCATTTCTGTTAAATCAAGATTTTATTCTAAATGTGTTACAGTGCTTTGTGATGATGGAATTGTGGAGCATCTGATTGTGAAGATTGATGAGATTATGATGCCCATCTAATGTTTCATTTCATTGTGAGAGTTTAGCTGTCGACTCTTTATTATGTTGTAATTTGGCTCAAGTTAATATATTTTGTAATTACTCTGGTAGATTCTTGAATTTAGTATTCTTAAGTTCTGATGTAAAATGTAGGTACTGTAAGTGAAGTATATTATCCACTTTCAAAACTTGATTTGCATAATATTCCAATTGTCATTGCTATTGAACTATTGGCTTTTTCTAATCTGGTAGTAACTAAGTCTTGAAGTCATGACTTTAGAAATGGGAATCATGAAAGCTTTAACTATCTTGATTCTATTGATTAGCGTACTGAATTAAATAAATTGTGTTATCTGAATATTGTTCATTCCTGTTATTAAAAGTAAGAAAAGGAATTAACGTCCAACTTGGTTTACACGTGGAATTTTTAATGCTAAAAAATGCTAAAAATAAGACACATAAAATGTTTAAAAGTAATAATAATCCAACTTCTGAATCTAATTTCAAACGTTTAAGACGCAAACAAAGAAAACAGTAAAGCTTTTTGGTCCTTTATTCATAATAAACGTGATTCGTCTAGTTTTCCAAAACAAATGGTATTTGGTGTGGTTTCCAATAATCTTCAAGAAAGTTGCGAACTTTTTGCTAACTTTTTGAATCAAAATTTTACTCCACTAATTTAAATGGGAGTTATGAGATGGACCAACCACAATCTTTGGTTCGCTACTTTTAGATATATTTAACCTTGAAGTGACTTTAAATGCTATACATTTTACGGTAGTGATTTAATACCTAACATTTTATTAAAAAGTTGTAGTCGCTCTTTATCTTCTGCATTAACAATTGTTTTTAATAGATCTTTAAGACGCCTACTTTTTAGATGAAGTGCTTCGAAAGTTTTAGTTAAGTTAAGAACAAACATAATAGTACAACATTTTAAGAATCTTCTGTTAAATTTTTGGGTAAAAATATTGTGAATTGAGCGACTGACAGGAAATAAAAAAAACTTTGGAAAAAAAATGCTTTGCGGTGATCATCATTACTCATTACTGGAACATATGTTGACCAAAAACCAAAAAGATTTCGTTAGTTTATGAATTTCTCGAGGTAACATCGTCGAGATTCTGTTTATTTTATTGATTTTTCAATTTTTAGAAGTAAAAAAAACAAATTTTTTGAATTTATGAAATTTATTGATAAAAATCGTCGAATTTGTTGTTGTAAAATTAATTGTAACAATAAAAATACAAAATCTCGACTTTGTTACCTCGTAATTAATGTATAAAAGAAGTGTGCAACATTTGAGAAGGATCGGATGAGTTATTTTTGAGTTACAGTGATCACCGACTTTGAAAAACTAAATCTGAGAAAAACGCGTTTAAAGTTTTAACACTGCTCTTTTGTATTAGAGATGGATCGAATGGAGGGAGACCCAAGGCACTGTATCTCCGGCAGTTTTGCTTCCAGCGACCCCAAATTAAAAAAAAATTTAATACCACATTTATACAGATTTTGTTAAAGCCTTTGATCGTGTTAATTTATCTATACTTATAGGCAAGCTGCTTTATGCGTTTAGGTTTCATTCATATTTTCTAAAATAGATTTCATCCTATCTTAGTGACCGTTCTCAATGTGTTATGATTGATTCTATAGAATCGTGAATTTTCAAGACTTTGTCTGGTGTTCCACAAGGTAGCCATTTAGGTCCAGTTCTATTCATAATTTTTATCAATGATGTATCCAGAATCTTCTCTTCTGTCCAATTCTTGTTATATGCTGAAAATCTTAAATTATTTTCTTTAATTAGAAGCCAATCAGAATGGTCAATGATATTGGGCTGAAGTATTTTTAGATTGAAAGCTGGGATCTAATTTGCAAGCTGATTTTATTTGATCAAAGGCTTCAAAAATGATTGGATTTATTAAACGTAACTCTGCGGACTTCAAGGATTCCCAACACTTAAAGTTTTATGCATGTCCTCAGTCTGATCGATTCTGGATTACGCGTCTATTGTATGGTGCCCCTACACACAGAACCTCATAAGTAGGATTGAATCGATTCAGGAAAATTTCACTCGTTATACCTTCCGAAAATTATTTCAGTTCGATAATCATATATTTCTATGTGTAAACTGCTTGAGCTGCAATTATTGGAGGCTCGTAGAATAGCATAATGCTTGTAAGAGACATTCTGTTCTATGAAATTCGTTTGCCAGAATTGGTTTCCTTGTTTTGTATTTATCTGCCTGGTACCTCACTTAGATCTCAACATTTATTATATATTCTACCACATCGTACCTGTTATGGCCAACACTAACCTATAACGTATTGTTCCAGGGCATTCAATGAAATAGATTTAGATTTTGGTCATCAGAAATTTAGGGACATTGTTGCTACCAGATTCTCATAGCGTCTAAAAGTTGATTAGTTTCTTTAACATGTACTAGGTAATGCTTATTATTTTAATTCGTTATTACCTAGTATTGAATTGCAAATTTATAGATTTAATTTTTGAATCATTTGTACGGTATAGCATGTAAGAGGTTTCTCTGTAGATTAATTAAGTATATAAGTAAGTAAAAGCGTACCGTGCTAGGAAAGTATAATTTTTACTCAGGCGTACCGTGCCTCATTTGAGTGCCATCCAGACGTTTTGACGCTGTGCGTGCCTGTTTCAGGCTAGGAATGAGCTAGTTTTATTTTTACGCGGGTTAGGAAACATGTACTTTCCAATTTTTCAATTATTTGAACTATGTAATGTGAACATATATGGTGTGTCTTTTGTATGGTAGTTAAGTATTTCATGAACTACATATTTCCCACGCAAACGTATTCACGAGAGTTTGGAGGTCATGGCAGCCATGTAATCACTCGCAGATAATGATTACGTGCCAGAAGCCGCTGCTTCATCATCCGCCATTTTATACTAGGTAGTTATCTTTTTTATCCATTTTTATTCAATTTTATTTTTTCATCTCCACGGCACTTCATCCTTCTATATATACTTTATTAGTGCTATTCAAGGTCATCTCCAAACCATTCCCCCCTCCCGCTCCTCCCACTGACGGTCCTATCATCTAGACATTGACCCCGCTTTTGATGTAAAGAATATGATTAAAAAATTTTGAATGGGCGGAGTAGGGAGAGGGGTAGGCTAAATTCTTAGCTTGTGGACCGATTTGCTTCTTTAGGTTTTTGATGTATAGAATGTTTTCCCCCATTGGTAGCATATCAACAATTTTATAATGTAGTGGGGATAGTGAAGGAGTGGAGCCTAACTTCGTATAACGTTTATTGATTGGTGTACATATTTGTATCATGGCAAAAATGGTGGCATAGGGTGAGACGATACCTAGTGTCGTAAGATGTAGATTCTGTCCTACAGGATACCCTTCGTTATTGGTAAATGGTAAAACATTTCGCATCTAGAGCGATAGCAGACCTAATGTTGCCTTCTGTGTAGCATATCTGAGTAAATTCAATAATTGTGGTAGAAAAGAACATTGGATGTATAGTAAAAGAATACTTAAAAAATAATTAAATCCAAATAAATAATAACAATATTTTAAAAAATATAAAAGTATAGGTTCAAAATATAGTAACAATGGAAAAGTTCAAATAGAAGGTTATGGTGATACCGACTGGACAAATGATAATAGCGATAGAAAATCATACAGTGTGTTTCTGATCTGGTGTGCCAAAAAAAGAGGGGTGACAGATCTCACCTAGCCATACATAAAATTATATGGACGGTGGTGGGGAGAGCAATCTAAACCTTTTGTGAGTTACAGGGTGATTAAAAATTTACAATTTTTATGGTATATACATCAATATTGTATTTTTAACTTCTGATCAACGCAGTGACATTAAAGAAATTCAAAAAAAAATCTGTTTTTAATTTTTATTAAATTGCTATTATTATTGCCTTTCCTTTCCCCCTGCCATACAATTTCTTCTTTGGCCCATAACAAAACTATGAAACATGAGAAGTTAGATGTCGTTATTGCAGAGAAATGATTTCTAATAAAATTGTTCTGGTTAAATATATGTCAACATTAGAGATGTCTGCATATTTATTTACTAAAAGCTTAAATTCCATGAAGTATCATAAATTCGTGAATCTACTGGGAATTGGAAATGTTTATTAATATATGCACATTTCACGGCAGTCTAAAATAATAGTTCCCAGTCTAACACAAGTAATAATTTTACACAGTCCTACCTAAAAGCAACAAGTTCAAAAGAATTGTGCATCATTAAATTGTAACAGAAATAGAGCAAAAGTTCCATTGATCTCCAAAATTCAATTACCCGAAATAGCCAAAAATTACAACTTTAAAGGACACCATAATTCCAAAGTACTCAGACCAGCCAATTATCGACCTAATGAAATCGGAAGTAAATAAGTCTTAGACCCCATTCCGAATTGAGTCCACAAAACTTCGTGCTATGTTGCGTTTTCTCTGCTGACCCTAAGGGTATACATCCGCAATGTTCTTAAGGAGGACCGGCAGTAAGGCTACACACGGGTGGAATTTCCTGGACTACCCCCAGACAAGAAACCGAACTTTGTCTTTCTTCGCACACTGAAAGAATGGGCAAAGAGAACTCTCTAAATAAAAATTATCCACTTAATTCCTCTCGTTATTTTAGATCCTTGAAAGTTTTTATTAGAATTTCCAACTCAAAAGTTGCTCCACGGCGTTTCGGTTACCCGCACTCACGCATACCAAAGCAGCCAAAGTTCTGTGCCGCAAAGGATACATCTTTTGTGTATATGTAAACTGGAGAAGATCGACTAACTACTATTAAAGGGCGAAATTAACAAGCGTCGAGCACTTGAATCATTGCTGTTGCTCGCTTGGGGCCTCGAGACGCATTTTTCTACCCTTCTGGCAATTTTTCTTAAGGGAAGCTCGAGAAATGCTACATTCCAAGGAATAAAGTTCTTTCAACAAACAAAAGTTCATGAGCCGTAAACTCGGATAGAAGAGCTCATGTAATGAGGGCTGGGCCACTGTGCCCTGCCATGACTGCGTCCGATACCCGCTTCTTACAACATCTGAGCACATTCTTCTTTTCGGATGGGGCCCGAAACGAGTCCCTCTTCAACAAACTCATTAAAAGACGCCAGATTCAACATGGTGTGACTTGCTCTCTGCATTTCTAAAGGAACTGCATGCATCCATTGACCCAACCACAAAGTAATTAAATCCCAAGAATGGTTCTTTTCAAGAAGTTGTCCAGCTTTTTTTTATTTTCCTTTTTTACAATTCTATGAGTTTTAGAAAGCTTCTTTTGGGGCAGCTACAATAAATTTTGAGAAGTGGCGCTCAATCAGAAGAAAAAGGTCTTCGTCAGAAGTGTATCAATTTGCACCAAGTGGTTTGTCTAATTGAAGTGGCTCCCTTTGAGATTAGATTTCCAAATGTCATTAATGATTGGCATCAGCTTTCGGAGTGGTCTTAACTTTGGTTTCTATTGTGTGCTTATGCATTCACGTCAGCAATAGATTTGAAGTGTAACATAAGAATCTTTTGACTTCTCAAAAAGCAAACAAATATTGTGTTGCTTTTTAAATTTTCTAATTCCCCCTTCCCCTTCCGTCCTTTTAATTCTTATACATATAGGCACTACATTTGTTCGGGAAAAGTGGCAAGGGTGGTGTAGGCATTAACACCGACTACTGCTGCAGGCACGCAGGTATCTGAAAGGAAAACTTGCGAGAAATTCCTAAGATAGGCAATACTTTAATACATACTAACACCGCTTTAATTTGTCGTCTAAAAGGGTTTCTTGAACGTGGTCTGTATGTTGGATCAATTCGGTGAGCCGCACCATGACATGGGCCCCGGGTTCGAGACCAGATCTCCTCGTGAGCTTTTATTAAGAAATTAAAATAATCCTTTCTGTCTTTGGGCTGTTGTCTAGTTCGAAGCAATGCAAAAACAAGACTCAAGTATCCTCACTCCCCTTACACTTATTCCCTTCCAGCCAAAAACAAAGGGCATCAAAGGGTTGTCCGCTAGGATTTGGCCACAATGTATAAAAAAAAATTTAGTAGCAGTATACCATTGCAAATATTTTAGAACTCAATTTTTTTAGGCGAAATTAAGCATACCTACTAATAATGCTAACTTCAGTAACTAGTAGAACTAGATGGCTAAAGTTGAAAGAACTAATGCAGAGTTTCTGATATTTAAGATTTCACATGCTAAAAGCACAAAATGAAAACTTTTTTTTATAAATTTTTTTTGCCCGTTTCCGTTAACACAAAAATATACAATAAAGCTAATCTAAGAAAAGTTTTTTTTGCATATTTATGTTTCAAAAATTTAATACTAGAGTTACAACAACAAAACCAAAGAAATTATAAAACGATAGATCAGTGATGGCTAAACTAACACTACTTAATGTGAGGAATGCTTAAAAGATTTAGAACCATTTCGTACGGTTTGTTTAATTTAGAACCTTAAAATGTTTGCAAAAGGTTGTATATTTTTAGATTTTGTATAATTGCTTACAAACCAACTTGAATATGATGATTTTCTTACATTTTGCATGCTTTAAAGTTGAGAAATAAAAAAATTAAAATTTAAAAAAAAAATAAGAAAAAACGCGATTTTTTCGGCAGTAAATATTGGCGGGGGCGAGGGGGGGGGGTGATTTTTTTGCATGGAAGGGAGATTTATTACATAGCTGATAGATACATATTTCTAAAGTTGGTTAAAGGTTCAACTCGGTAACTCATTTTGTTTTCACTGCAGTATTTAGCACTCAAATAAAAAGTTTTCGAGAAAAACAAGTTTATAGTTTATAGGGGGGATTAGTATTTGCACTTCGTTTAATGATAGACATTAATAGACATTATCATTGGACAATGATAAAAAAAAACTATGTGGTAAGCTGAGAATGAGAGAGAAGCGAAACCCAACTTCGTAACGCGTACACAGATTTGGACTCTATGTATACAGAGTATAATCCCCCATTGTTACTATGAAAACAAATTTAGGAGAGGCTTACTTCGTAACGCGTGCACCGATGTGGGTGATTCTGTTTTTGCTGCATAAAATATTTTCTCCATCGGTACCAATGTCAAAAATGTTGTGATAGGGTATGGTGGAGGGGGGAGTCTAGCCTAATTTCATAACACGTGGACGGATTTGGATGAGCCCTTTATTTCTGAATAAAGTATTTTGCTCCATTTGTATCATGACAAAAACTATGGTGAGGCTAGAAGGAGAGGCGGCACCTAGCTTCGTAGGCCGTAGACCAATTTTGATCAGTTTTATTCTGTTGTATAGAATACGTGTAGAATGACAACATTTCGTGCACCTAGAGTGAGGAAATGAAGAAGGGGAAGAATTATTCTTGATTCGTAATGCATGGCTCGGTTTTGATGTTATATCTTGCTGTATAGAGTACGTTTCCGGACTATCGCTGTGGTAAGAACTTTGTATTTAGAGTAATAGTGAGTATAAAAGGTGGCCGTAATGTATTTCGTAACGTGTTGAAGAATTTAAATGATAATGTTTCCTGCCTATAGAGTGCACTACCTCTGCAACTTGTAACCGTCATTGTCACTGGACAACAGGGTAGCAATGCCAGTGTCGCAATGCTCTGAGATTACTAGTCGGAGGTTCAAACAAAAAAAAAGGAAAAAAAAAAAAAAAAAGGAATGTGGAAGAACAAAACCGAATTTTATACCAACTCTAAGCCAAACAGTACCGGGCGCCAGGTTTCTTGGGAATTTGATTATTCCACAGATCTAATTACCGGTCCTATCAATTTAAAAAAAAATCAATCGCCACCAATGAAGGGAAACCAAAAGGTTATGTATGAGTCACTTACCAGTATAAGAAAGAAAAGGTTTTACATTGTCATCTGTCCATCAGAACCTCCTAACGAAGGTGCGGCTAAACTCGTCGGCGGGTCGTGGGCTGACGGACAGAAGCAATACAATTCAGCAGAAGCCCACCGCTAATTTGGCAACAGCCCAAGTGTATTGAGTGGAAGGTATCCTGGTGTAGGAGGGCATATGAGGCATTTATCCAGATGAGTCGTATCAGATCCTATGATTCAACGACTTGCAGCACACGCGCACATTTTCTCCCAGCTTTATATCTGCATAAACGCATAACGGCGAATCTAAATCCTTTCCCAACACATCAACTCACTGTCCAACAATACTCCTGAGCTCGACCATCTCCCCGAACCCCGAGCTAACCAATTCAATCAACGGTTAGAGGTTCAGTTCTGAAGTTCCATCCTCACCTTTGTGGATCAAGTCGATATTTAACAAGAGGAGTAACGCTTCAACATTTGAAGTTTTAATTTCTCAAAAAATATGTACGGAATTGCTAGGAAACGAGATTGGAATGCAAGATACTGAAAGCCTTAAGAACTCATGTCAATTTCCCAGCTTTATTACAATATAAAAAGACAACTTCATGAACCCTGAATTAATTCAATACTTCAATTATTAAAACTAATAGGTAAGCCGAACTAATATTGATACTTCCTTTATACCTTGCTATTCCTAAATCTACCTTAAGAAAACTACTCTGATGTAGTTATCTAAGGTAAGTATTCTAGTAGTATTGCACAATTGCACAATAGACCCTTACTTCACCAATCAACAACTAACACTACCTTACTCAGTTCCCTAATTGACCTTCCGCTCGACTAGTTTCTAAGAAATTAATGTAACAATTAGCAATTAAACTCAAATCCTGACACTTATATTTAGATATGAATAGATATTAAAAAATTTATATTTCCTTACTTTTACTATCAACTTATGTCCCTCACCAAAAATACTTCACCTAGAATGTTTTTGTATGCTTCCGTTATAGCTTGTATTAAGCTTAATTCACAAATTACATCACTAATTGAATTGAATCACCCTGCGAAATTTTAGACCTTTTCTAATCTGTGAAGTTACTTTCCTCCCTTTTTTTTTTCTTTACCGTGTAGGATTAATTTAACAATTTTCGGACATAATATTTACATTGCGCTTCATGAATAAAAAAAAATGTTTTTCTCTCTAGGAAGGTTAATTTGTTTAGTATAATTGAACCTTAATTCAAATTGTTTCTCTCTCCCGTCAATAAAATTTTTCAAAATTTGAATATAAAATTTTAATAAAATGTATGTCCCAATACTAATAAATTGTTCACTTACCGGCTTTGGTCCAAATGCATTTGGGTCGGCCGTATACCTGTTGAAAAAATTTTAATTGTTGATGATGATACTATACGAGAGAGAGAAATTCCTAATTATTCATCGAACTGAAGCCTACTTAGTACTTTTCGCTGTTAAAGCTGGGAATGGTTCTGCGACACGCTGAACTTCTTTTGATTTGTAATAGCTTATACACATCCATCGAGGTGAACAATTGCGGATTGAAAATTTATTTTGCACAACGGATTGTGCCGATTAACTGTGGTGGATCTTTGCCCAGTTCTATGAAGAAAAAAATGACTTAATCTCAAGATTAATCAGATCCGAACAACCAACTCACCTATGCAAACGTGCTCGTACGGAATAACCTTACTTTTTATAAAAGCCAAATTTATACCAATACGTATTTACTCATTTTTTCTTTATATCTTTATAACTATCTATCTATATTTCTTCACCGGCCTCCTTCTCCCTTTCCTGACCATTTATACCATTTAACTTTCTTCGACTCCTACTTCTACACACAGTTCAGTTTAATTCATTTTTAAATTAAATTCATACCTTCTATTGAGTCCCATTAAATATTCTCATTTTAAATTTCTTTTTCTTTCTCTATTTTATTGCAACGCGGTATTTGAACAACCTACTAGTTTTAACTGCAATTTAATCTTTCTTTATTAGTGTGATGCAGATAATATTAGATAATTGCACTTTAATTTCGTGGATAAATTCACTTTAGTTATGCACGCCGGTTTAGGAAAAGAACTGATACACTATTGGGACAATATTATATTGAATAATTAATTCGGAGCTCGCTTGAACTTAACTTGCACAGCAAGACACCAAGAATTATCTGGCCAAATCCGTACCCAATTCTAAACGGGTCTTCATACACAATCACTAACCGTTGTTGCTAAGAACATTACCAAGACCGCTAGAATACACAACTCCTCCCACGGTATAAGAGTTAGAGAGTTACCGCTTCCTTTGTACAGTAGTATATTCTTATCGATTATTGATGACAAAGAAGTCGTACTCCTAAAGGAATCAGCAACTTTCTAATCAATACTTGGTTCCCATTTCGATTTGAATTGCCGGCGTACTACTATACAATTTCTGAAGTCATAGGTAGTTATCGACACGGTTGTTGCCTTGACTATTGGGGATCGATTAGTTCTTGTGCAAGCACTTGGTGGATAAGTTCCACTAACCTGGATTATAAGAACACATAATTGATGCTCAACAATTTGGCCTTCTTTATTATTGCCAATGTAAAATCCCAATAAGTTGTACTTAATTATATTAAGCCTACTTTAATAATTATGCCTCAATTTCTCAATGACTGACTATGTTCATACCTTGTTATGTTTCAACTGTGCTAAGTTTTACTTGGAGTTAGGAACAATCTAATCGAGAAGGAATGTACCGGCGCGGCAGCGTGTGCGATGACGAACCAAAGGTGTTATCATCGAGACCAGTCAACCCAGGGTAAAATTTTTTTTTGTTTTTATTTTTTTTTATATAATATAATTTCACGAGCTATTGCTCGTTACAGGCCAGGCTCAGAATTCATGGCTTCAGGAATAATTCTGAGGCTGAAGGTTCAATGATCAGCTAATCAGTAGCTTGGCTTCAATTATCGTAGAATGTAGTTCGCCAGCAGGAAGAGGATGTTGTGACGTGGCTATTGTTGGAGTGACTCCTCTTTATAAGGCTTAGAAATTACATTGGTCTTCCTTGTTGCACCGGGCAATACTACGAGAATGAGTGCAACACTTATTAAGGTTAATTGCTTGATCTGGTCGCGCCATAATTTCGCAGTAGTTTTATGAGGGAAGAATAGAGATTCATTCTCGATAAGATTTTTAAATTCTGATTTATAGTCACGATTGGAATTACCGCATCTGGGTTATCTGAGGAGGAAACGAATTTTGATTGTCTTGGGGTGGGAAAAAAAATTCAACTTATTCCTAGGTGTATCGACCGTTAGGTAAGCGGGGACCTAAGCAACTCCTTGATACTCTGTTATTTCCGGAGAAGCTAATGGTTGCCTTATTTGGGCTGCTAAAGGTACTTGTGTGCAGAGCAATAGGATAACGTGGGGCTGACTCACACCCTGAATAAGCTAGCCGGGCTTCAGGTCCTTAGCATGGAAAACACCCACGCGCTTGCCCTTTAGGTCTTCAACTACATAGCAAGCAGAACCTACTGGTTTAATTATCCGACATCTAACAAATTTTTTGTCCAGCTTGGAACTATACCGTTTGGCTGCATCACTTTGTGTAAAATTCCTCCGATACACTTCTTGTCCCGGAAGGTAATTTCTAGGCCGACATCTAAGATTATACTGTTTTTCGTGTTTAGTTCGAGCCTTCTGCAGATTTTCAAGAACCTTCTTCCGAATTCCTTCACGGTGCAGCTCCGGGTCTGAAATGGTAAAGTCTTCCTGACCGATGCCTATCAGCTTCCGTAGCAGCTCATATGAGGATCCATGTGTTATCATGTGCTGCCCGAATGTGAGGTAATATGGGGAAAACCCTGTAGAATCGTGGATGACATTCCTCAACGCGGATGTGATTGCTGAAATGTTTTCGTCCCAAGTACGCTGATCCTCTTCAATATAGGCTCTAATGGCAGAAAGAACACTACGATTAACACGCTCGGAAGCATTGGCTTGTGGCGTATAAAAAGCGGTCTTGTTATGGGTGACACCGTAACTTCTCAGGAATTCCTGAAATTCGCGAGATGTAAATTGGGTTCCATTATCCGACGTTAAGGACTCAGGAACTCCGAACAAGTGGAATATTTCCTTCTCCAAAAAGGCACGGAATTCTTTAGCAGTAGCTCTACGGATTGGCTTCAGAAGAACGAACTTGGTATACTGATCTAGAGCTATCGCGAGCATTGTGTTCCCGGTCTTCGAGCGAGGATATGGACCGAGTAGATCAACATTCAGGTGTTGCCAAGGGCGTTCAGGAATACGCGGTTTACCCATAGGAGGTCGAAGACATTCGTTCGGCGGTTTACACTCCTTACACGTTTGGCAATTCCTTATATAATCGCGAACTTGTGCTGCCATTCGTGGCCAATAGTATAGTCTGCGTAATTTCTCCACTGTCTTCGCGATCCCACAATGAGCGGACATTGGGATGTCATGAGCCTCTTCTATCAGCCCCGCTGCCAATCGTTCAGGAACCCAAATTTTCCATGATGGTAAGTCATTGGTCGCGTCTACTTCTAGATGAATGCCTCTCCTGTAAATGATCCCGTTCGCAACCCTCAAATCCGGGAACCGTTCCTTTTGGCTCTCTATTAGGATTGCCCTGTCCTTATATTCAGGATCCTCGAATGCCCCGTCGTTTAACTCCAGAACTGAGCAAGCTTGACCTATCGAAAGATCCTCTACTCCCGCTCGAGACAGAGCGTCCGCTACGACATTCTCTGAACCCTTCCTGTGCTTGATTTCAAAATTGTGCCCCTGTAATTTCAAGCTCCATCTCGCCAGGCGACCAGATAAGTCCTTTTGTGACATAAGCCACTTGAGGCTAGCATGATCGGTGATCACGGTAAATTGAGTCCCTTCTATATACGGTCGAAATCTCTTAATACTAAGAACAGCGGCTAGACACTCGAGCTCGGTGATACTATAATTTTTTTGTGCCGTGTTAAGTTTTTGGGACATGAATGCGACTGGATGCTCAATTCCTTCCTCGTCCGTCTGGCACAAGACACTGCCAATTCCTGTGGTTGATGCGTCGCATTGGATTACGAAGGGTTTCTTGAAGTCTGGGTTGGCAAGGACTGGGGCTTCGGTTAAAACCTGTTTGACCTTAAGAAAGGCCTCCTCCGCTTCTTCAGACCACGAATCGCGCGCGTTTTTCTTGAGCAAGTCGGTTATAGGGGCGACTAGACTGGCGTAATTCGGGATAAATCGCCTGTACCATCCTGACAATCCTAAAAATCTCCGAACCTGCCTCACTGACTTGGGCCTTGGAAAATCTTTTATGGCTATTATTTTCTCCGGATCCGTCTGTATCCCGGCCTCACTAATGATATGTCCCAAATACTTAATGCGTTTCTGGCAGAAACGGCTTTTCTCTATATTGATAGTAAGACCTGCCTTCCGTAAACACTGTGCAACTCGCTTCAATACTTGAAGGTGAGTATCGAAATCCTCGGAAATTATAAGGAGGTCGTCCAAGTAAACAAAAACATCTTCGTGTAAATCATAAGGAATGGCACGGTCCATTAACTTACACATGGTCTTTGGTGCATTCGTGAGGCCAAAAGGCATAACTACAAACTGGTATAATCCTCGACCAGGTACAACAAAGGCGGTCTTATCACGAGATGACTTATCCAACTCAATTTGCCAAAAGGCGTCCTTGAGGTCCAAACTGGTTATAAATTTTGTTCCCCTTACTCGTCCAAGGATCCCATTGATCTGTGGTAAGGGATACGCATCCTTGCGAGTCGCCTCATTCACCTTCCTCGAATCTAAACAAATTCGGGTTTTCCCATTTGGCTTCTTGACCATAACGAGGGGAGAGGACCATTCACTCGTGCTTTCTTCAATTACGCCTAGTTGCAACATTCGATCGATTTCCGAGTCTAACACCTTTTGCATGGCCGGGGACAATGGGTAGTGGCGTTGTCTAATAGGCTTAGTCTCTCCTACATCAATAGAGTGTTTGAGGAAGGTAGTCCTACCAAGTCCTTCAATGCTGTATGAGGGAAATTCGGAAATTACTTCGTCTAGCCCTTGTTGTTGTTCCATGGTCAATATGTGTATTGAGTCGTTTTCCGAGGAAACTTGAATTTCGGATACTATTTGCGGGTAAATATCAAAAGCTGTCCAGAAATTAATTCCTAGTATCAGTTGCCTGGTAAGACTAGGAACAATAAAAAATCTTACACTTTTGGAGGTATTGTTAAAGGTTACCGGTAAATAAACATAACCAAGGACTTCCTGATTTGTACCATCCGCAGTTTTTACGAAGGTTCGTAGTTTAGACCAGGTCACGTTTAATTCTCGCAAGATTGCCATCGACCCGCTACCCAAGCAACTAATACTTGCACCACTGTCCAAGAGGCCGTACAAAGGTTTGTTTTTAAGGTATACTTTCGCAACGGGTCTTCCATCTTCTTCAGTTCGAATGATAGCAGAAGAAAGCTCCTTCCGTGTCGCCTTCCGCCGCTGGAAATATAACCGGGCTCTGGTTGGGCTAGGACTTTTGTCAGATAGTACTATTTTTAAGTTCGAGGGTTCCAGTTCTCTTCCACAGTCATGGTTGAACGGTTTACCTTCTGGACGCCGCGTTGAGGGGTAAATGGGGATATTCGCGGGTTCAGGTAGCCCCTCGTTCCTTGACCCGCCTTCCGGTTTCCCGAAGCACAACGAAAGCAATTGGGTTTTAAGACATTCTTTGCCCCACACGAATAACAAAATATCCGTCTGGTTGTAGATGGGCAATCTTTATAAACATGTCCGATGTCGTCGCAGTTCCAGCAGATAAGAAAATTTGTGTTAGTCGGCCTCGTTGCTTGCAAGGAAGCTAGCTGCAACTCCGGATAATGTTCGAGGTCATACTGGGGAGAATCTGATGGGGATCCTTCCTCAATTCCCTGTACACGATGTCTATGAGTTCGGAGTTGGTCGTCAGCGGTCTCACCCACCTCGGCCCACAGCTTTTCAACCTGCCGACAGAGATGATCCATTGCATCAATGTTATTAAAATTTTGGAGGATGAGCGTTTTTCTTAAAGCGGGATGCATATTACGTCTCATCACTTCTAACAACTCATTTGGACTCATGGGTTCGCGAAGTCTCAGAGCAAGGCCTTCGATTTCCAACCGAAAATCACCGAAACTCTCGCGTGGCTTTTGTTTCCTGGCTTCCATCAATTTTCTTATCTCAAAATCAGTGTTCGAATCTTCGAAATCACGGCGTAAGCAGTAACATAGCTGGTACCAATTTGCCCTAGGGTGCTTACGACAGAACTGCCAGTACCAGGTAGCTGCCTTCCCACTCATAAGTTGGTGAATGGCATAGACAAGGTTAGTTTGGTCCACTCCTTCTGCTCTTGCCAACGTCTCTACTCTAAACAAAAAATCATCAACAGACAAGCTACGAGGCGAACCGTCAAAACGCACCTGCCAATTTGCCACTGGACTGGTGTAAGATCTCCTCGCTGGAGGAGGAGGAAGAGAAGATAGCGTACGTTGGGCTTGAATGGGTGGATGATACGACGCTTGAACTAAATTAGGAGAGACAGACTGTACAACTGGGCTATGGCGATTGTTCATGGCTGAAGGTAAGGTTTCCCAACAACTATTCTTCTGCGAATTATTCGAAGGGTATTCCACTTGACTACGATTTGGGACTCGTCGGTGCTCGTTAATATTTTTCTGAGTTACTGCAGATGCTGCCGAGTCTGTCTCAATCACTGTCTGCATGGCAGCCAACCTTCTTTCGTTATCCTGCCCCATGCAGGTATTACGGGTCCAATCATTCTGAATAGGGAACAACTCATTCCTTTTCTCGGAACACTCTTGCAACATCACTGATGATACCCTGCGCCCTTGATTTGTAGATGGAGAGAGGATCTTCGGAATCGCTCCCATGCTCGGTCTACCATTTACCTTCCTACTCTTGGCTGTAACCTCAGGCTGACTATGGGATTGACCGGTTGTTGAATTTATATTAGGGTTAGTGGAAAAGTTCGGGGTGTTCAGCGCGGGTGTGAAGTGCGATGAAGCCAATGAGTTGTGCACATGGGAGATAATACTGACTTTTTCCGTTGTAGGATGGGGGGAAGACTGGATTGTCATTCCCGGTGCTAACTGAGATTCTCCGACAGCACCTAGCCCTTCCTCGGAACAGACGGAAATTTCGTTAGGCTGCATCTGCAATTCTCCTTCTACTAAGGCCAATGTGTTACGGACATGAGCCTTCACCAAATCCAAACCTTCCTCGACGGAAGGTTCACCCTCGCCTAAGAGAATAATTTTGCCAAGCAAATGTAGTAATCGCGACCGCGCTACTAAAAGGTCAGCACGGTATTTGTAGCTGAAGCAATGTGCGCCAACTCTTGCAAGGACATTGCCTTTTCTTGACACTTTATTAATTCATCATTAACGTCGACATCGGAGGGCAATCTACCGGGTTTTGGTAATATTCCCTTTTGTTCCCTTATCAATAGATCTTGCAACGGAGTAGGGGAAAGACCTAACCTATTCGAGTGTCTTAAATTCCGGAGTTGCAGCTCGTGCTCGAGCTCGTCTGGCTCTAAATGCTTGGCCTCCATTAATTTCACTTAAGCCAATGAACAAAAAGAATTTTCTTCCCTTTGTTTTATTTTAAAATTATAACTACAATTTAATTCCCTCAACCACCTTCAGAGTATTGAGTGAATTATCGCAAGCAATTCAAAAAACGAATATTCGATAAAAAAACAATTATAATTAATAATATCCAAATCATAATTTTATGCATTCCAATCTCGCTCCCTTATCCCTATACTTCCTTAGCGGACATAAGGGTGATCAATGATAAGACAACGAACAGTTACGCCCACTGCCCTACCTTCAGAGGAAATCCCCTCCGCTCATCCTGACAACCTGCTTTAGATAATTACGTGCATTCAGCACAAAGAAGAAGGAATTAGGACCACCCAGTTCCTGCTCTAATTCTTCGCGCACACGAACTTGGATTCGATTATAGGAACCACCTACTATTCGACTCTAACAATTCATATAACGATTCTGAATGGATGTTACCGTAACCACACAAGTAAAATCTAACACTCGGAACAAGATATCCAAAGACTGCATAAGTGCTGCTACGAGATCTTATTTGGATACCAAGCAAGGCACGTAACACTATCTTAATATAAAGTTGCCTAAGATAACCATCAAGAATACTATAACATAACGGCTGCTTCTTGCTGTTAACTTCAGTACTGGCAATGCTCAATTGTATTTGGCTAAGAGTTTTAGTCGAATTATTATTCCACCGCCATGATAATTACCCATCTTTCCAAGTAACATCTTTGGCCATCAGGGTTCCTAACTATGGCAAAAAATTTTTAAATTTGGATCAAAATTGTTTGAACAGTTGGTCCAAGAAAGGTATTACTTAATGAACTACTTATGAATTAAGGAAACCTGAGCAAGAATTTTAAGGAGAGAAAACTATTTAGCTCTAGCGTAGTGCCTTACCGACACAACACCGACGAACCATTTGGGCGCCATATTTGTAACCGTCATTGTCACTGGACAACAGGGTAGCAATGCCAGTGTCGCAATGCTCTGAGATTACTAGTCGGAGGTTCAAACAAAAAAAAAGGAAAAAAAAAAAAAAAAGGAATGTGGAAGAACAAAACCGAATTTTATACCAACTCTAAGCCAAACAGTACCGGGCGCCAGGTTTCTTGGGAATTTGATTATTCCACAGATCTAATTACCGGTCCTATCAATTTAAAAAAAAATCAATCGCCACCAATGAAGGGAAACCAAAAGGTTATGTATGAGTCACTTACCAGTATAAGAAAGAAAAGGTTTTACATTGTCATCTGTCCATCAGAACCTCCTAACGAAGGTGCGGCTAAACTCGTCGGCGGGTCGTGGGCTGACGGACAGAAGCAATACAATTCAGCAGAAGCCCACCGCTAATTTGGCAACAGCCCAAGTGTATTGAGTGGAAGGTATCCTGGTGTAGGAGGGCATATGAGGCATTTATCCAGATGAGTCGTATCAGATCCTATGATTCAACGACTTGCAGCACACGCGCACATTTTCTCCCAGCTTTATATCTGCATAAACGCATAACGGCGAATCTAAATCCTTTCCCAACACATCAACTCACTGTCCAACAATACTCCTGAGCTCGACCATCTCCCCGAACCCCGAGCTAACCAATTCAATCAACGGTTAGAGGTTCAGTTCTGAAGTTCCATCCTCACCTTTGTGGATCAAGTCGATATTTAACAAGAGGAGTAACGCTTCAACATTTGAAGTTTTAATTTCTCAAAAAATATGTACGGAATTGCTAGGAAACGAGATTGGAATGCAAGATACTGAAAGCCTTAAGAACTCATGTCAATTTCCCAGCTTTATTACAATATAAAAAGACAACTTCATGAACCCTGAATTAATTCAATACTTCAATTATTAAAACTAATAGGTAAGCCGAACTAATATTGATACTTCCTTTATACCTTGCTATTCCTAAATCTACCTTAAGAAAACTACTCTGATGTAGTTATCTAAGGTAAGTATTCTAGTAGTATTGCACAATTGCACAATAGACCCTTACTTCACCAATCAACAACTAACACTACCTTACTCAGTTCCCTAATTGACCTTCCGCTCGACTAGTTTCTAAGAAATTAATGTAACAATTAGCAATTAAACTCAAATCCTGACACTTATATTTAGATATGAATAGATATTAAAAAATTTATATTTCCTTACTTTTACTATCAACTTATGTCCCTCACCAAAAATACTTCACCTAGAATGTTTTTGTATGCTTCCGTTATAGCTTGTATTAAGCTTAATTCACAAATTACATCACTAATTGAATTGAATCACCCTGCGAAATTTTAGACCTTTTCTAATCTGTGAAGTTACTTTCCTCCCTTTTTTTTTTCTTTACCGTGTAGGATTAATTTAACAATTTTCGGACATAATATTTACATTGCGCTTCATGAATAAAAAAAAATGTTTTTCTCTCTAGGAAGGTTAATTTGTTTAGTATAATTGAACCTTAATTCAAATTGTTTCTCTCTCCCGTCAATAAAATTTTTCAAAATTTGAATATAAAATTTTAATAAAATGTATGTCCCAATACTAATAAATTGTTCACTTACCGGCTTTGGTCCAAATGCATTTGGGTCGGCCGTATACCTGTTGAAAAAATTTTAATTGTTGATGATGATACTATACGAGAGAGAGAAATTCCTAATTATTCATCGAACTGAAGCCTACTTAGTACTTTTCGCTGTTAAAGCTGGGAATGGTTCTGCGACACGCTGAACTTCTTTTGATTTGTAATAGCTTATACACATCCATCGAGGTGAACAATTGCGGATTGAAAATTTATTTTGCACAACGGATTGTGCCGATTAACTGTGGTGGATCTTTGCCCAGTTCTATGAAGAAAAAAATGACTTAATCTCAAGATCAGATCCGAACAACCAACTCACCTATGCAAACGTGCTCGTACGGAATAACCTTACTTTTTATAAAAGCCAAATTTATACCAATACGTATTTACTCATTTTTTCTTTATATCTTTATAACTATCTATCTATATTTCTTCACCGGCCTCCTTCTCCCTTTCCTGACCATTTATACCATTTAACTTTCTTCGACTCCTACTTCTACACACAGTTCAGTTTAATTCATTTTTAAATTAAATTCATACCTTCTATTGAGTCCCATTAAATATTCTCATTTTAAATTTCTTTTTCTTTCTCTATTTTATTGCAACGCGGTATTTGAACAACCTACTAGTTTTAACTGCAATTTAATCTTTCTTTATTAGTGTGATGCAGATAATATTAGATAATTGCACTTTAATTTCGTGGATAAATTCACTTTAGTTATGCACGCCGGTTTAGGAAAAGAACTGATACACTATTGGGACAATATTATATTGAATAATTAATTCGGAGCTCGCTTGAACTTAACTTGCACAGCAAGACACCAAGAATTATCTGGCCAAATCCGTACCCAATTCTAAACGGGTCTTCATACACAATCACTAACCGTTGTTGCTAAGAACATTACCAAGACCGCTAGAATACACAACTCCTCCCACGGTATAAGAGTTAGAGAGTTACCGCTTCCTTTGTACAGTAGTATATTCTTATCGATTATTGATGACAAAGAAGTCGTACTCCTAAAGGAATCAGCAACTTTCTAATCAATACTTGGTTCCCATTTCGATTTGAATTGCCGGCGTACTACTATACAATTTCTGAAGTCATAGGTAGTTATCGACACGGTTGTTGCCTTGACTATTGGGGATCGATTAGTGCAAGCACTTGGTGGATAAGTTCCACTAACCTGGATTATAAGAACACATAATTGATGCTCAACAATTTGGCCTTCTTTATTATTGCCAATGTAAAATCCCAATAAGTTGTACTTAATTATATTAAGCCTACTTTAATAATTATGCCTCAATTTCTCAATGACTGACTATGTTCATACCTTGTTATGTTTCAACTGTGCTAAGTTTTACTTGGAGTTAGGAACAATCTAATCGAGAAGGAATGTACCGGCGCGGCAGCGTGTGCGATGACGAACCAAAGGTGTTATCATCGAGACCAGTCAACCCAGGGTAAAATTTTTTTTTGTTTTTATTTTTTTTTTATATAATATAATTTCACGAGCTATTGCTCGTTACAAACTGTCGCAATCGCTTTGTTCATACGATCAGGATTTTTCAATTAACATATCTAAAGACACAAGAGAGTGAAAAATATCGTACGGCGAGGCATTTTTTTAATTTTTTCGAAAAGTACAAAAATGTATGGTGTTTTAAACTTAAGTGTGCAATTTTTGAAGAAAATATGTGTATTAAATTATTTATAAATAACTGTCTAATCAAAAAAATTAAAAAAACCTTTCCTCATACGATAGAATAAACAATTATTTACATTTAAAAAAATTAATAAATAAAAAATATTCCAAATTTTCTAATAATATAGTTTTGAGAAAAACGCGTTTAAAGTTTTGGATACGTGAAAAGTGAACTTACGGTTAGTCTCCCAAACCAGCTTCATATGGTACACGTATTGTACGTTTTATCATTTTCAAAATTTAAAGGAAAACGCAAAAGTTTACGAATTTATTAATAATAATAGAATTTTCTTGAATTTTTTATTTTAAATAAAAGTATAGAGAATGGAATTCAGCAAAAAAAGCAAACAAAAAAAAACATTTTCTGAAAATGTTAAAGGAATGCAACCCCTTAAGGTACAATTTAAAAAAAAGCATTTTTCCCTTTCCGTGCCCGAATCAGCTAAAAGGGAGTTTGATGTCTGTCCGTCTACCTGTCACAGCTGATTTTCTCCTAGACATAGAAAGTTTAAATTTGGCACAAAGAAAGTAATTGGTTAGTTTTTGGGTTATTTTTCTTAGATGTAGTGGGCAATCCTATTAAGGGTTAGCATGGCTTCGGCCGAAGTGAATTTTTGAAATTTTAATAATTAAAAACTCATGGGGATAACGAACCCTATACACTGTCGTCGTTTGGGCTCATAACTCTTTAAAGCACGAATTCAAATATGTATAATACCTTACTTTGTGCTACTTAGATAACTAAATGGTCAATTTTTCTTCGATTGCTGGAAAACGTATTACTCTGGGCCCAATTCTTCCAAAAATGAAGTTAAAATTACAATTTTTGACTTTGCGGCAACGTCTGCCAGTTCAAATCAAAGTGTTTCGTGAAAAAGCTATTTAAAGTTCGCTACTGCGCAACAGATGCTAAGCAGACGATGATGATTGTCTGTAGCGGCGGTCATTTTTTTAATTTAGCTCAGCTGGCGTTTGAAAAAGGAAAGTCCAAACTAATTTTTTAAGTAGAAAGCAATAATTAAAAAAAATCGATTTTAGTGTGAAGGACATAGTTTGTACGCTTGAAAAGCAGCTTCTTTGTCTCTTCTAAGGTTAGCGCGTTCAGTTGTGAACCAATTAGTGTTATTTGGTTTGGAATTTCTGAAGCTGTGTGGAATCAAACCATATGAAGCTGCTTGTTTACATTGCTACATTAACCTTTTGATGAACAACTGGTTGGAAGACGTCAACGAAACAGACAATATTAGATATTAGTCTTAATTCCTTAACCAACAGAAAAAGGCTATTTCTTATACTAAAAGCTGCTATTCTTTTTTTGGAGGAGAAAAGACGCACTAAGTTATAGCCACATATGCAATACTTGTTAGTGTTATTGTTATAAACAATCGTAAGTTCAGAAAGTGCAAACACAGCCGGGTTTATAGAGGATACGGGGTCGGATTACTGCCTGTTTACAAATGTTGCATAAATTATAACATAATTTATTAAATTAATTTTTATATCATTCCAGACAAACTCCGAGTTCCCAAAAATACAACGTGCAACGTACAGGTTGGGAGGATATTATGAACAGTATTCCCAGATGCAGGCGGAGTCGACAGCGATGTTATACCTGCTAAACCGTACTTTGATTATAAACGGAGTAGCAGAGTATTGGAAAAAGCGCCAACATTTTGCACTGTTAAAAACACAGTTTAATTTGATTTTAACTCTCAATAAGGGAAGGGAGTACACCCGCTTCCGAAAACCGACCAACCGCAGCCCCTTATAGCTAATATAGCTCAAGTTCCTGTTCTACCCACTGGATAAAATTATTGGACCAGCTTTAGCTAAACGTGTTATAGAACAATTCTAGTAGTAATTATAAATATAGGAAGTTAGTATTGTAAAGGAATAGAAACACTTGTAAGAACTCAACTTATCAACGACTGGATACAGTATAATCACATGCTTTAAAATTTTCATTGTTCGGTTATTAATCTGCGACTATGTACAAGCTTCCTATAATCTCTTTACGGAAGAGAATATGGAGCAGGCATAATATTCCACGAGATCTAATAGCCATCAGCATCACACCATTATCTTCATGAAAAGAGAACGAGGAGCCGATAACGTGATAACAGCAGCAAGTTAGTTGAACTCAGTCAATCAAGCAGTCAACAGCAGCCAAGAAGTTAACAGTCGACCAGCACCGTATCCAGCCGACACAAAGAAAACCGATATTAGAATTTATGATATTTTATAATTAATTTGACGAAATACACGACAGTGAATTATAGTGTGATTAGTGCTTTTCCATCCGAATTCTTCCCCCCTCCCAGAACATTCATTTTAATTAGATTTTATTCTGTATTTCATCAATTCTCTATAATTTATAGTTCCTTTATTGCCGCTCAAATAAATGTTACCAAATATGGCACACAATAAAAGCCTTAATAAAACTTCTCAAAATTAGCAAAAGCAAAATCAAATGTAATACTTCTTGACCATTTCTTGGGCATCTTCTCAAACGACTTCTGTAGAAACTGTATGGACGAGGAGGAGAAGGAAACTATTTTCCAGTTCCTTTGCCGATGCCCTGCAATGGCACGCAGGCGGAAGTCTTTCTTGGGTGACTATTTCCTCGATAGTCTTGGCGATCTGGAGGCGACTGATGTTGCAGATCTCTGGTGCTTTATCGGATGGTTCCAGTGAGGAGGTGGTGGGAATTCTTACGTCACAATGGGCTTATTGAGGTCTAAGTGTGTCCTTCAGGACGGCCACACGAATCTAACCTAACCTAACCTGACCATTTATAATATCTGGCTAAGGGTCTATTCAAATGTCACGACCTTTTATAAAAAATTTGTAGACTTTTCAGAATAAAGTAGTTATCTACAAGGGTAGTTATTGCAAAAGTAACGCTATACTATGTTCTCGAATAGGCCCTTATTTAAAATTAAAATTAAGTATGAATTAAAACGAAACAAAATCAAAATTAAAAGTTTTCTAAAACAACAACATTGTTAACGCCAAAAAATTTTCAACTTTGCTTAATGGCCATTTCCGTCAGACAACCTTCAGAACAACAACTAAAATTTGCTCTGTTTGTTTTGCAAGACCTACTCACCAGCATTCAACACCCCTGAGTGTGTCCATAAAAGACAACTTCTTAAGTCATTCACTTACCAGCTCAGCTTCAGTTTTGTCTACGTATGAATCCTCTTGTACGCCACAATTCTCCTTGAAGCGTTTTACTTTATTTTCCGTGTAGCAATCAAGGACCTGAGGAATCGCAGAAACGAAATCGTTCCATCTGCAAGTCATGTGATTGTTATTCTTGGCATGGTGTAAATTTGTATTCAGAAAACAAACCTTGGAGTTGATGCGTCTCCCTCGGCAGCACACACCCCCTCCATGCTCTAACGAAAACAGACAATCATAGCAGCCATTCCATTGAATTTCTCTTCACCTCGCAGGCTTTCAGTATTTCATTTCGTCTTTATTTCACGGGAATTGCACTAGATCTTCAGGATAAGAGGGAGAACTTGTGCACCCAATCTATTCACCCACAATAAGTTCCATCGAAAAGTCTTCGATTCCCTCACGTAGACGAGAACTGCATCCATCCTGTACCACCCGGAACTTTACAGCTTCAGCCTGACTTCAAAATGCCGGAAGACGAAGACAAGAAGATTGAATCATTCGCCTGCCACTCCAAATTCTTGCAACCGCGAACTAAAAGTGTAAATTGCAGTGCTAAGCCGCAGAGACGGTGACTTTTAAATTGGCTGATTCTCCTTGTGCGGCGACGAACGGCACAAAAAATTGATAAAATAATTAATTGATCCCTTCACTCGGTCTCCAGAGTTCAATAATCGAATCCAATTTGAATTTTTAATGGGCCGCTAGACTAACTTTTAATTTCATATCCTACCCTGGCCTTGGTTAACCTGACGACGAATGATATAGTGAAAAGAAACTTTAAGTGATCCTTGAAGAAGTACGAGAATTGTATAAATGACTACCACTGACATTCGCACTTAAAATTCTTTTCGTATTCGTGAAGGATTTATATTTTTCACGATTATTTGAGAGATACAAGATAAAAAACCTTAGACTAGTCTTACAATTTCTTGCACTTATTGAAAATTGAAATTAAGATATCATCGGAACGTTTTTAAGATAGAGGAGATAAAGTCATATTACTATAGTGTAATTAAGCAGCGAGGACCTTTACAGACTCATTAACCAAAATAAAATAAGCATGTGTCTAACGAAATGAAACTTTCCTATTCCAACATTAAAACAGTACCCCAATAACAACACCCAGCAAGTTCAGGTTAATAAATGGGCTGTAGACAGAATCGATCCTGGTGGAGAGTCGGCATAGTGAATGGTCGAAGCCCTGCAAGGGTTCCCAGAAACATATAAGGGTAACCTTTATAGTCGGATCTAAGTTATTTATATGTGAATCACAACTCTCCATACCACACGCTTTTTCAAAGCTTTACCCATAACACCGAACGCAAAACTTATTGACGCGGAAAAGAATGATTAAATAAGGTTTTCGAATCAGTTATTAATAGCAGCTACTAACTTACGTCACATTGGCATCATTATCTTTCAGCCTAGCTTCCGCATTTAATCTTGGTCTTAATTTAAAAAAAAAAAAAAACCGCACATCCGCGTCCGATTTAGATAAAGTTCAAAGAAACGACTCGAGGCAAGTACTTTGAAAATGTGTTCTCTGCAACAACAAGGAATCGTCGACTGCCTATCACTCCTCTTCCCCTACTTCCATGGTTATTATGGAAGGAGTCTCAGGCAGCCCTCAGATTGCAAGTCAAGTTTAGTCGTACAATTTCGGAAATCATTCTTAACCAGAACAGAAGTGTAGAACTACTTGTGATCTACGAGATCTGATCATCTCATTCAGTTAACTTCCTGAGACTAGGAGTGCTGACTAATTGTGGTCGGGCGGAGAGAAAGATACGGATGTTAAGCTACCTGATAAGTCACTTATGTCTGATGACATGACCCAAAGGTAGCTATAGAATTTGCGCTGGCACCTATGGAATTACCAATTCTTTCACCCCCCCCCCCCCCCCCCCTCCCTAAACCGACTAAGGCCAAAAGGAGGAGAAATCCGAAAGCCCGAATTCCTTGCCACCGAACACAGGCCAGGCTGGTTGATGATTATCTACGCTGATAAGACTACTTCCCGTAAAGCCAGAAACTAAAAAAATTATGAGATCCTTGATCAAGTTGAAGGCCAAAAGCATGAGCTAAAGTTCGCAGCTTAAAGATTACTGAAAATGGAGACAGAGGTCACTGCCTCTGAAATAGTCCTCTGAGTAGATGACTTTTCGGATGAAGCAATCAAGAAAGTCTCATCCAGCTTAGACCCATAACCGGATGAAGCGGGCTATTCGGAGAGGGAGGTGGAAAGACGCCAGCACCTGGCCCAACCACAGCTGGTGCAAAACAAACTGTCAGGCGGGCAGTTCCGGTTCCCTCTACTTCAAGAGGTGAAACCCTGGAACGCACTGCAGTCAGAACTGGCAACAAGCTGCATAAGGATCGAGCCGTTCCACTTGGGGGGGGTTGGGGGGATATGGCATAACAAGAAATCGGGAAAAGCTGGTACTTTCGGCGATTTTGGGGTGAAAGCGTTTAGAGTTACTGACAAAAAAGTTTTACTTCCATCGTGGTCTTGTAAAACCACACCCTATTTTCAACTTTGAGACTGACGAAAAAACCTACAGATTTCCTGCTATCTATGACCCAATACCTACTAACCTGATTATATTGAAATTTTAGCTTAAGAAGCTTAAAAGATCGGTTCTTTTGCTCAGTTTTATTTTATCACCCACACAAAGCCCGCGTCGAGTAATGCAATGATTACGTTTCAATTTTATTTTATCTTCTGTTTTTCTAATCTAATTAATCAGAATGTTGATTAAATTGTAAATAAATAAATAACTAATTTTTTAATCTTGGACTTACCTAGTTCTTACTTAAAGACTGGCACTTTAAGTCGTGATTTTTCTTTTTATATAAAGAAGAGTTTGTTTCCACTATTCTCTGATGGCTTCTGAAGGAACTTGTATACATATATGCTTGCTGCTATAAAAAGAAAAGAAGAAAGTAATATCCAAAAGAAAACTGGTTTAAATAAATTTCTATTTACAAATGAACAAATCTCAGTCAAATTCTCAAAAAAATCATTGGTTAATCTTAATTTAAACGGTTTGTTAAGTAAAACATTAAATGACAAATGAAATCATTAAAGTTTATCTCTATAAAGACTTCAGAATAAAGCATTAGTATCCTAACGATATCCTTAACAATTCATTCAAACTTCCTTTATGGAAAACATTAATGATCCGCTAGTGTTTCGTCAATGGTTCTGGACAAATCTTGGCTGTCAACCCTATCGCTCCCCATAATTTTGTCATTTCCTGTATCAAAACCAACCATCAGTAGAAATGTCCGTCAAATGAAGAGGAAAAGAATTTATTAGCATTACACTAAACTCCTCAATAGAGATATTGGGCAAGGAAATCCCCGAAGAACGATTGCTCGGAAAACAGCAAGCAGTGGCACTACAGAGTCGACAGAGGCAACGAGACGGGAAAGCCAGTACATCACGGGCACGAATCACCCTCTACGCTAGATATATTCCCTGTTTCTATGTCCAAAGACGGGGAAAAATTGATTTCATTATGTGGAAGCAGAGATAACGTAAAATTAATGAGATGACCGAATCAATTGTATCCTTCTCGTAAGGAGACTCCAGGCCCCACTAGGCTTGGCGCTTTAGTATCAGAGTAGGATTGGTAGGAGTGAGGAAGCGTTTAAGAAAACAATTGGAATCGACAATTTCTCAAATGCACATCCTTGGGACTATCGACTGACTAAGCAGCACGCGGAGCAAGGAACTGACAGGGTCGAGCGTACGGGTCGATGGTTGTGCCCCCTACTGAAGTCCTGTGGGTGAATCTGAAATAGAAACGAATCCGCTCATTAATACCTGCCATTGGACGAAAATCGTTTAATCTTTCAATCAGTGATGGCATCGAATCAATCTTCCCCCGATTTGAGATGAGATATGTGAATTTTCGACATCTTCTGTTTCTGTAGCCTGTACTCAGCCGTCTTTGATTCTCATATCACTCGGTATGACTGTGCCGCTATTCGTATAGCTGTCATCAGCCACGCACACGCATACCCTCACAACAATCAGTAATATCTTTGTTTTCGTTTGGAAGTTTTCTTTTCTAGGACTCCACTAGCACTCCTGCGGGTGTAATCCAACGCTTTCAGAATGACACGTCAACAGAGCTTGAGCGTCGTCATGGAGTGGTGATGATACATAGGTGGAAAAAATATTTAAAGGAAACAAGCACAAGCAGAAAGAGCACACGCTAACAGGTTGATATCCTCACCAACTTCTTGTTAATGCAATTCCAGGCCATATTCTTTGGCGTTGGCACAAATCAGCGATGACAGCCCAGGGAGATATAAAACATCATGTCAACATTCCGTAAACATATTTTATGCCATCAGAAGCACAACCCTTGTGCAGCCGTAGGGTGGAATCTTTTGATTTTAGTCCTCCCCAACCTCGAGAGTCTGCTATTTTCTCTGGGAAAAATGTCGGGTTTGTATGATGATTGACAGGCACTTAACATAACGAAAATGTTCCATTTACGTGGACCCCGACGAAAGTTTAGAAATTTCTTGATCCGCCAAATCAATTTACATATCAATACCGTAACTTAAGCTTAAATGCTTCGGCGAAATAAATATTTTTTTATTATTTAAGACATTTTCTTAATAAATTTAAAGCAATTTATATGCTTAGCTCGTGTATCCTATTGTGATTTGCACTTTAGAGACGTGCCATTAAGTTGACATTTCTTCTTCTCGTATTAATTACTTATAAGATCCTTTGATCCTTCTTCAACAATTAAATTGTAGTTGAATCTTTGCCATCTCTGTATGAATTCATTCCATTTCCATAGCCCATTCTCTTAGCCAATTTCACGTCGATCGGTGCAGTGAGTGGACGTATGTAACGATACGCGTAAAGTGTGTTAGATATATATTAACCAAGCATGTCGAGCAGAAGATAAAAAGTTAAAGGGCATTCAAACGTGAGTTACGGACTTTCGTACGCTAACTTTCACTATACTTGACCTATTTTTGGCCTTATGTATGTGCTTTAATTTACAGAATTGTGTCATAAGAGTCACAAAATGTCGAACCCATAATATTTGTTTAGTTTCGGGAAATAATATCAGTTTTGGTCAAGTACAGTGAAAGTTAGGGTACGAACGTCCGTAACTCACGCGTGGATATGCCCTAAAGCAAATTCATAACGTGAAATTTTTATTAAAACTACGCAAGGACGCGTTTAAATTATTAATTACGGTGTATGGTGAATGTGTTATGTACCAACTAATCTTCTACAAGTGTTATAAAGCGTTCGAAAGGGTAGAGAAAGCAACGACGACGAGCCGTGCAAAGGAAGCCCTTCAACGCCTCGCACCGAGGTTGTAAAGAGCAGCTGCCCTTATCGTCCGCGAAAAACAACGAATTATCGTTAGGGAGCTCGCCGCGATCGGACAAGATCATTAACGAAATTTTACTGCAACATGACAATGCGCGGCCCCACGTAGCTCACACTGTAGTGGATTTCTTGAACTCTCGCGGCATCGCAATTGTACCCCACTCACCTTAAAGTCCAGATTTGGCCACTTGCAAGCTCTGGCTGTTCCCCGAAGGTAAGTTTTCGCTCAGGGGACGGAAATTCAAAACGAATCACGAGGTCATCAAAGCTGTAGAGGCGCGCTGCAAGGTGCTCGAGAAAGATGGTCGTCGTTTTTGTTGCCCACAACAACAAATTCATTCAGTTTTCCGTCACAAAAGGAGAAAATACTCACGTAAAAGTTACAGAAACCTTTTTTATTTTAAAGCAGATTTCTACCTTGGCTGAAAGCTTCTCAGTTGGCTTTGACGTAATTTGTGCCCCTTTTGCAAAAAATTTTGGTTCGTCTCTTGCCCCTATTTTTTTATGGTGTAGCAAAGCCCAGAGGACACCCCTAGGATGCGTTAGCATTGCTTTGATCGGAAGGGGAATGAGGGAACATATTGGACATCAGCCCAGAGACGGAGTGAAGACCGAGCCTCAAACCCTGAAATTATGGCGTGGTGATAGTGCCACCATCATCCATCGATCAAATTCCGTTTATGTTCCTTATTTAACCTATTTGTGTGTTCTCAAATGCCTTGAACCTCTCCTTAATTATTCCACTGCATAAAAGGCGACATGTGCAATATATCCAATTACACATCCATCGCCAATCTTTACTATGTATCAAATATTTTTGAGGCCCTGGTTTGGTATGACCATTATTTTCATTGCTTAATGAAAGGCAAATCTACCCCCACTAACTTATTGAAATTACAAATTTGGCCATCTCTACAATTGAGGGTGGTAGGCAGGTTGGCGGCATTTACAGCAAGATGCTCAATAGAATAAATCACAGAAATTTTATTCTGAAACTCTCTTCCCTAGAGTTTCCGTCTGTTTTTATTAATAGGCTATGTTCGTATCTAGCTGATCGTATTCAGCGAATCTTCTTTTGCTAGAATTTTTTTATACTAGAATTTTTGTTTTGCGGACGACAACAATATCTCTCGTATTGTGTCGTACGTTTCTGACTGTCTTCTTTTAAATTCTGCCTTGGACTCCATCCACAGCTGGTTTTCCTTCAGTGCTTACCCCTAAACATAAGTAAGTTCCTGCCCGCTATTTGAGGTATCGCAACTTTTCGCTTGTGGTAAATTTTAACCGATCTCGTCGATTGCACGGCTCTTTACTTTCTCATTTTACTAAATTGGTTTTTACATGTCTAAGGGTCTCTTGAGGAATCAGCTTCGTTTTGTATACTTATGTACCTTATATACTTTGTATTTTATACACCTTTTTAAATTGCTAAACTTATTTTTTTTTTCTTGTTTTACAACAACTGCAACTGAGGCAGTGAGGCTGTATAAACCAATCTTCAGCCTTGCAAGCCTTACCCTAACAGTTCAAAAGATTCACATGGATGGGCTTGAAAAAAAAGGGGCATCCTTAGAAGGGGGAGATGAAACGTTTCTTTAGCCTTGACACTACGCTTTGTAAAACATCAGATGAAGGAAAAAGTAGGACTGATCCGAATTTCTAGGTAGGCTGCTAGCTACTCACTCTGCATATGTGGTTCTAATTCGGGAACCTTTGATAAACTTTTGTCTAAGCAAGCTGTATTACTGACTATCTAAGATACCAAGGAAAGTAGGCGGCAGACTTGTATAGTATATAATAAAACTAGAGTCAACTGTATGTATTTCGTAGGCTTTTGTTAAAGATAGCCGAATGTGCTAGTCCATCAAGGATGCTATCTAATTCTTTCAACCTGACATGGTAAAAAAATCTCTTAGCCTCACTCCGATGTTATGTTTTTCAAGGCCGCCTTTGTACCTAATACTGTCCCTCTATCTGGAACTCTGTGAAAATATAGCGGAGTGTTGCCCCCTATGACATGTAGACCTATAAGCCTAGCATCGTTTCTGTCAAAAGCGATTAAAAATGTAATTAAATGGAGAATCAGGGAGAGATACTTATTTAGCTCACCCCTCCATATCTGACAGCATTCATACCAAACTGAAAAATCAACAATAACAGCACTTTACATCTTGATACAAAAACTGCGAACTCAGTTTTCAGTAAATAAATTGCGATAGCAGCCATTCTAGATATAAAAGGTATCAAAAAAACATTGAATATCTAGAATGGCTGCTATCGCAATTACTTTCTTTCTGCAAATCCCTTAATATTATTATTCGACCCCTAGAAAACAGTTGTCGGAGAGGTACTTTCTGTCATTGTATGGATGCGTCTAAACGGAGAGGTTTCTTTTATACAGGGATACCCAGACGACATCGCAGTTGTGGTTGGCAGAAAATACGTTACAAAATCTTCAGGGATATCTGAATGCATTCGTGCCTTGATACTGCGGAGGTTATCTGAACGTAATATCAAAGACATAGTGGTCGTTATGTCGTTCACCTTTCACGTTTTTAAACCAACTGACTTTTCGGATACGATGCTGGCCTTTAAAAACCAAACGAAGATAGGTACGAAACCTATCGGCGGCAACCCTTGGTTGTTTTCAACTGACAACAGATGACGCTAAAAGGGAATCGGAGGTCGCAGAGTAATGTCGGTGTTTCGGAATGCACCTTAAATTGTAAGCCCACTTGTTCAAGAAGCATCTGATGTACCTCTTAAGAGTTACCAGCACATTATAATGCTTTATAACCTCTCTTTATCTCCTGTAAACGGGCAGGCAACCAATGTAATTAAAGATTTCAGTTAAGACTGAAAAAGAAATGTGGCTTTTAATTCTACAATGAACTAGTCAAGTGGGTAAACCAAAAGCAAAGATAAAAGAACCATACTACTACATAAACCACAAGAATTGGATCATTAACCAAAGTAAGAATGTCGGTAAAGCCATAGTTGATTTGATCTAAACTGTTTTTCCCGCTTCTCTCACAATTGATTGCAGAGGCCGATAAAGTAAGATGGGTAAGCTGAACTTAAGATTATGATGTTTTGTTGACACACAACTAATGAAAAACATCTGGAAAACTAATTAATTCCTATTCATAGTTTCGCCGACGACAGCACCCTTGATTTCGCGTCCTCATTTGATTCTGTAATCGGGAACGCATGTTTAGATCATTAAACAACGATATTTCTATGGTCCTCGCTTGGGGCAGAGCAAATCGTGTTACGTTTAATGCATCCAAAACTCAAGGATGTTTAATGTCCCTTAAAAAACGCCCAGTCCACCTCAACCCATTTCAGTCGACGGAGTGAATATATCCAATTCGCCCTCCCTAAACATCTTGGGTATTCGGATACCCAGCAATCTTAGCTGAACTGATCATATATTTGCAATCGCTAAAAGTGCGATGAAATGTTTGGGTTTTCTATAGAGATTTAAGAAATATTTCACTCCACCTGACTTAACGCTGATCTACAAGTCCTACATTAGGCCTAGACTTGAATATAATTCTCATATTTGGGCAGGGGCCGGACACACATTGTCCGCGTTAGACAAAGTCCATCGTAAGGCTATTAAACTTATTGGCTTATTCCTCAATCTCTGAGGGCCCTGACTCTCTGGAGTATCGATGGAATGTCGGTTGTCTCTCACTCTTCTATCAATATTTCCATGGCCATTGTTCTAACGAAATTGCTAGCCTGATTCCTTGTAGGGACATGACAACGCGCTACAAGTCGCTCCCACCCATATCCTCTCCAGGTCAAATTTGGACGCACTGTCAAATTTAGGGAATCTTTTCTAAGCAGAAAAACACGAATGTGGAACAGTTAACCATCTTCTGTTTTTCCTACGTCTTATGAGCCTGAAACTTTCAAACGACATCGACATCGACAGCTCCTTCACTCTACTTCCTAACCCATTTCCCTAATCCTTAATTCGTTTCCTGCCAAGGCTGTGCTTTAGCATCATAGGGCATCCCCTGAGCTTTGACAACATCATGTATAAATAAAAGTCTTTATTATTTACATTTTTAGGTTCTAGCCGACCAATTTCTTTTTGCATATTTTTAATCCTTATAGTGTCTAGAATAAGCCTCTAAAACGATTTCACGAAGTTCGGAAAAATGTAAAAGTTACAGCCGATTTAGTGCGAACGCGTACCTGCCGAAAATGATGCCTACGTACGTATTGTTTGCTCAGCTGGTATAAAAATCTTTTATATGTTTTGTTTGGACAAAATAATGTTCCTTGAATATAATAGTCAAAATCAGTTTCACAAGTAAGAGGAAGGATTGCTCTATGGTCCAGGAACAGCTGACTAGCTCTAAGACACAAAAATTATATTTTTTCCTACTTTTTTTCTTTATCAAACTTTAAACGCGTTTTTCTCAAAACCATGTTTTTAGACACGCCGTGCAGAGTTGCAGACGAACTTTTCAACCGATTGACTTCTTTTTTCTATTTATTTTATTAATTCTTTATTCTACTTTGCAAATAACTTTGATTTTTGTGTCTTAGATAAAAGAGGAAGGCGGAATCCTGCACGGCGCAGCGGGTTACACGCGCTAAACGGCTCCAGAATAGCGTGGATATCTCGCAAATTTTACAATGTAAAGAATTAAAAGAAATTTTTTTGTGAACTTAAGTAAATGAACTAATAGTTCAAAAATTCGAAGTATACATTATTAACTTTCATAAATTTCAGTTATTTTTTAGGCCGCTCGACTAGAACCTACCCACAAAAGTCAAGTAACTTCAGACAGGATTATGTGGAATGTGGAAGAAACCATATTGCATTAAGCCAGGTACAGAAACTAATAAACGTAGCCTGAGTTAAGTGAAGTTGATTGCCCGCTACAGTCAATCGAAAACAAATGCATTTTGAAGTTATTTTGCCTTTTTTCAAGGGATTCCAACGATAATATAATATAAGAGTTTCGTAATGCATGATTCAACATCAAACTCTATAATTTAAATGTAAATTCAACCGAAGAACATGAAAAAGCCGGATGTCCTTCTCAAAAATTTTATCCACGACATCTTCTACTACGTAAATGTAACTTTACAATGGTTCGATTAATTCCTGCTTTGACGTCGTCAGCCTGACTAAAACCTGGCTTTGTAAAAAGACCGGTGAAATTGAACTTTCTGGCCCCGAGTTTTAAGTTTTCCGTCGGGTTCGTAATGTTTCTGCTCTGGACACCACTGTTGAGAGAGGTTGTCTTTTTACTATTCGTCGTAACATTCCATGAATAATTGTAAGAGTTACTAGATTTGATTTTACGGATTGCTTGTATTATTCTGAGGATTCTAATTAAAAAATTTTATATTGCAATAATTTATATTCCACGGAGCTGGCTTCCCCACTATTATATTATTGAAAAGAATTCCAACACGGTTTCGTGAAAGACAACTCCACTACAACTAATCTGTTGGAATTTTCTAACTTTTGCCATTAAAGTTAGTAAGCAAGTTGATTGTGCTTTTACTGACTTACTTAAGGTCTTCGACAGAAATAATCATAGAAATAATCATAATCAAAAGGCCAGTCCATCTCTTATTCCCGCAAGCGTCTTACCATCACCCCGAGAGTCTACATGCTAACCGACGTACGAGTCCCTATCGTTACCTCTTTGTGTGACCTAGGAATAATCAGTGATAGTGAACTCAATTTCCGTTCCCACATTGACAGCATAATTAACAGAGCTAACTCCGCGCTAGGGTTTGTGAAGCGCTGGTCCAGAGGGTTCTCCAATCCTTATGTTTCCAAATCTTTCTATATCTCCTTCGTTAGACCTCTCCTTGAAAATGCCAGCCAGGTATGGTCACCTACACAAACAACCCACATTAACAGGATTGAATCCGTACAGCGTAGGTTCATTCGCTTCGCTCTACATGATCTTCCGTGGGTAGACAGATTCAACCTTCCACCTTATGAAAATCGTTTAAAACTGATAGACTTACAACCTCTAAGTAAACGTCGTGATGTTTCCGACATTCTCTTCATTCTTCAGCTATTAAGTGGTGCCATAGACTGCCCTTCAATCCTGCAATCTTTACCCATCTATACCAATCCCCGCAACCTTAGGTCCACTCCCCTTTTCCGACTCGACCGCCACCGCACAAACTACGGTCAAAGCTTGCCAATTACCAGGATGCTACGAAAAGTCAACGCCCTTTCCTCCTTTGACTTCTATCTGAGTAAATCATCCCTTCACAAATCCTTATATCTTGATCCCGCCCATCTTGATCAGCTTTCTTAATTCTTCTTCCTACCAGCCCGTATCTACTTTAATTAGAGCTCATATTGTAGCTTTTACTATTTATTTATTATGTCATCATTTATTATAGCTTGTAGTATTAGTATTATGTTATAGCTTGTAATTGTAGTATTGCTATGTAATAGCTTGTATTAAGCTTAAATAAATAAATAGATTATTCTTCTTAAGTTGTCTCTTCTTGGGTTTTCGACCTTCTTTGTAAATTGGTTAGCTTTTTAGGTGTTAGGACGTGCGTGTTCCGCAGTGGGTTCTCTAATCAAATTCTTAACACATTTGGTGGGTCGCAGGGCAGACATCTAGGACCATTACTTTTCATAACTTACATGAATGATGTAATTACGATTCAGAATAATTCGAGAATTGTTAGCAATGGAAATGATGCTAAGATTTTTCGTATTGTTTCGTATGTAAACAGTTATGCTCTTTTGAAGGGTGACTTAAGTAGGTGTCGTGCGTGTCGTACCGGGAAATGTATTTGAAAGAATATTTCTGCAATTCTACAATATTTTCTTTCCTTTCAACATAATTTAAAAATTTACAATCGGCAAAAGACAAACGGCATATGTCATTCGCAGTTTATCGTACATATATTAAACAAAGTCTAATTGTTATCATCGATACCGATCAATGTGAGTGAATTGAAATTGGAATTATTTAGTGCAAGCGCTAATTTTTTTGTAGAATAAATATCATCTTAATTGCTTCGTCAAAAAATATGCCTTCCAAAAATTCGTATAGAGGCGGGGGTGGTATGTACAAACTCGGAAACGGCTAATTCGATTTCGATAATATATCATCGAGCGGTGAGAAGGTGAAGGGTGGGGGAGAAGTTGGTGGTGACATGTACATATAATCAAAGCGACCGATATTACTGTCGAATCCACAATTTTCGGCGTATGTAAGATAAATAATGACACTACTCTGACACTAGTGATAATACTCCGGTATGCAGGAGATGTGAGGGGGGAGAAGAGAGTGATATGTACAATAGTTTGTGGTGTCGCTGTGAAAAATATTGACACTTTCGATGCCGTTAGATCCTGCGAACAGAAGGCACCCATAGGCGTGGGGGTGGAAAGGAAATAACAGAAAAAATAATCGAAATCCACCGTAAAGTCACATGTAAATTATGAATTTCGTCCGATTGAGCTCAAACGTTTGGTCAGTAAAATAAGATTAGTTAATAAAGGATACCTTATGCTAAAACCAAATATATTCCATTCCAAACAGCCTAATCGCATTCCAATTTAAAATGAATGTAAATGAAATCAAAACATTCATTCCTTTTAAATCCTTGAAAATTAATTAATTTTTCGACGACATCCCCTCCCCTATTTTATTATTTTCTAAATTACTTTTCGAACATATTTGTTTGGTAGAGCTCTATATTTTGCGCCTTGATTTAAACAAAACAGGACCTGAAAACTTCTTTACTTCACACTTTTGCACTTTTTTACTTCACACTTTTGCACTTTTTTACCTCCATATTTTCTGAAAATTTCCCGGGATCTATCGTAGCACTTGCAGGAAACATGGCGCAAATAACTTCTTTAAGGAGCATAGTTTTCAACATATTTTACCCTGTTGTTTCTTGAAAACATCCGTTTAACCAGGAGAAATTTTTCAAATTTTCCTCTTTCACCTGAGCAGAGATACCCGAAACTCCAAGATTATTGCACTTGGGGCTGTATGTACTACAGGTTGGATCGCTCTATCCATTCATTCATTACTTGTGTAACTGGTGAAAATTCGTGTTTATTCTCGTCATAACTTTACCTGTCGGACTTAATTAGGAATTTGCAGAATTTGAAGGGGTACGGATTTTTAGAAGGATGCAACTTTTATCACTCGCTCAAATAATTTCGTAAAGTTATTTCATTTGTCGTGAGCAGAATTGTGTGGCAAATGGGCAAATTCAGTTTTGTAAATCAGCCAAGAGGGATCTTAAGGTTTATAGGAGAAGTTATGTAGAAGAAGTTATCAGCTTCGGTACGGTTATTCCACTTTCTGGATTCTCTGAATTTGACATGAAATCACATTCAGCGAGATACTTTAAAACAAATTTTCAATTATCTTGCCAGAAAATGTAAATCGTTATTAGCCAGTCAAATGGAAAGATGAAAATTGATATATAGCTTCAAGTTTACTCCTAGTCTATCATATAGCCCAAAGGGCTCCTAGGGAATATAACCGCAAGACAGATTAGCTTCCACAGGCATTCATCGTTTTTGTCTGCATTCATCCTTCCGGCCACCGCGATAATAAAAGATTAATTTCCTTATTGCATTTTATTATATTCAAGTTTTTCTTATTTTGCAGAGCATTTTAGAGTGGCGCGCTTCCTAAGAATTTAATCAAGAGGTTTCCAGCTACTGCATCACATGAAAGATGCACAAATGCATAGACGGAGATAGCAATAAAAATGCACTTGAACTTTTTAGTGTCGAGATAAAAACTGGAGTGAGTAAAAACTCTTGTGTCGAAACAGCTTTTGTGAAACAATTTCACATAGTCAGGAAGACAATTGTCAGAATATATCAGGGCTATAAATTTCGTGAATCTGCCTGGGGGTACAAGAATAAATTGCTCCAGGAGGTGGTAGAACTACACATCTGGAGGCACACCTACACGCCAAAGATGCTTGAAAAAGCAGGGCTGAGTTCCTTTTAGAAATAAGAACGCCTGTTGTTCACCGGTACTAAAACACTTTATTGTTCGCCTAAAATCTTGTAACTCCATCCTAGTACTACTTGTCGCATCAACTGCCCCATCTTTTCCTTTCTCCCGCACAACCCATTGTTCGCAGCTCAGAAAACTTTAATAACGTTTCATATTTTTGCATATCCCGGTAAGGCCTTGAAGGGATTTCTGTGTGGGTTACATTCACATTTTTCCATTGTTTTCTGGCAAAAGATACTATAGCCTGAGCTGGGAATTTCACAAACGTTCACTAAGCAGAATTTCTATGCAATGCAGTTTTGAAATAGAAACCAACATTTTGCGTCCTACGCAACGAACTGGCAATTAGTAAAAGTAGGTTGGCGGCGCAAGAAGTAATGAATCGTCCGCATGAAAGCAGTTTGAATATAAAGAAAACTTTTTTCTTTTAATTGAATCTGTTATTTTTCCCCTAACAAATTCACTTCACGCAAAAGCTTTGCTCATTTTGTTTGCCCAATTACAATAATTTTTATTTTATTTTTATTATTATTGTATGTAAATATAATTTATCGTGCTATAAAAAGAAAGATGGTAGGTACGTGTATTTGTCTAACGCGGACAATGCGGTGTGTCCGGCCTTGCCCAAATATGGGAATAATATTCGAGTCTAGGCCTGATGTGGGACTTGCATATCAGCGCCAAGTCAGACGGGACAGAAAATATATGATCGGTCCAGCTGCACGTCTCAATGCTCCAGATCTTTAACGAGGTCGAACTGGGTATATTTACTCCGGCGACAGAAATGGGTTGAAGGTGCTCTGTATATTTTTAAGGGGCATTAAAAAGCAATAAGTTTTTGATGCAATAAACAAAACACGGTTCGCTCTGCCCCAAGCAAGGATCGCAGAAATGTCGTTGTATAATCATCCAAACATGCGTTCTCAGTTGATTTCTATACACCCACGATAGTTCATTACAAAATCAAAAGAATACGCGAAATCAAGGGTGCTGTCGTCGGCGAAACTATGAATACGATTGTGAGAGACAAAAGATCATTGATAAAAAGAAGGTTGGTGAGAGAACTGAACCTTGTGGTACACCGGCATTTATTTCGACAAAAACCTTGCTATCCATTTTAAAAGATGAAGATCCCGACCAAATTCTTGAAGTTCGGCTAAAAGGTCAGCATAGCAGACTCTAATCAAAAGCTTTTGAAATATCAAGAGCGACGATTTTCGACTTTGGTTGACCGTCCAGCGCGGAAGACGTACTGACAATCATTGATAAGATGAGAGTTGATGAGTAACTCAAAATCCTTAGATAACACCGAAGTGAGTGAAATTGGTCTGCAGTTAAAGGGCCCTCTCTTTTTTGGTATCGGCTGAACATAAGACAGTTTCTATGCCGACGCAAACAATCCTGTTGAGTACGACAGGTTAGAAATAGTTAGCGCAGAGGTTTAGCTAAAGCAGAGGCGCACGATTTTAAAACCAGGAACGAAAAACTGTCAGAAAAAATGGTAAAATTGTTCTTTACGGTTTTGACAAGAGACCAGAAGCTCTTACTACCCTTCGGGTAGTAAATACCTTCCCTCTAACACTCTGGTCTAAGTTGAACTTTGCCCGACTAATCACTGAGTTGCATCTATTTCGCGCATCTCTATAGATACGTCTTAATTTCTCTGACGGGCACAATTTGTATGATTCGAAGGCTACTTATTTGTTTTTAATTGCCGCAGAACAGTCATTATTGAACCAATTGGTGTTAGTTGGTTTCACGTCTCTGAAGCTATGAGGAATAAAGCGATGCATTAAAAAAAACGATAGGATATTTCAAATATACTCAGTGACATGATTAACGTCTCTTGTGGAGAAGCAATCATACCAGTCCACCTCTCTGAGAAATGTATTCTCAATTCAGAGCCCAATTAGTATTTTTTAAATGCCACGGTAATCTTTTGGTGGAATTTTGGTTAGTTGAGTTGTCAGAGAGGAGGTGGAAAATTTGGCGGAGATGAGACAAGGAGATGCCCAAGGGAGCCGTGACCGAAACAGAGTATTTCTCTGGATGCGAAGTTTAAAAAACATCCAAGAGATGCGCGTAATAATAATAATAATAATAATAATAAATTTATTCAACAAGTGGAGTACAATAAGACAAAAAGAAAGTCTTTTAATCAGTACTACTAAAGTTACTAAATAAAAATTCAACCAAAGTAATTATTATAATACCTATCAAGAAGTTATTTATGTAAATTTCATGAAAAATTTTATGAAAGCAAGAAACAAAATGAAGTACAAGAAAAAAAAAAGATAAAGATTCAAAAAGAAAGCGAAAAAAAGAAAAGAAAAAGAAATGAAAAACTACTGCAATCCGAATGCGTGTGCGATCATTCTGTGTAAATTAAATTTTATGATAACAACATTATCCTTAAGATGTATGCCGCCAAAGTAACCGTTTGAAGGAAGCAGTCGAACCCGCTCGCTGGATCGGAACAGGAAGTGCGTTCCAAATGCGACCAACCTGAACAAGGTAAGAACTATCCAAGACGGAATGTTTACAGCGAGGTAATAGCAGGTCGTAGCGTCTATTACCGCGTAGTGTGCCATAATATCAGGAGCATGATTTGGATAGTTCCATTTCAGTTTTCGTGGGTCGATACCAAGCCCTCTGGTTTTCGCTACGAACTTCACTGCTTTAGAGCTTCTTCCGTGATTTTCTTAATCTTGTTCAGGTACTTGCCTGAGAGTGACAAAAGTCTACCTCACCGGCGTAAGCGAACACTTTTATATCGGTAAAGGATCCCAAGATGTATTCTTTATAGTGCAGGAACTTTTCGATCTCGAAAAAGTGTCTACATGTCTTTCGTATATGCATGTTGGGTCCTAGATAGTAGATAAAAATTTATAATAAATTGTAATTGGGAGAAGAGGAACATCCTCCGATTGAGACAACGGCGGATTTCGAACCACCGACTGACTCAGCAGAAAACAACAGCCACCGACGACTAACGAGAAATCTTCAAGATTTCATTTATAACTATCAGATGGCCTTAAATCACTTAATCGCCAAAATTATAGGTATAGTTTTTTTGACTAAATATATATAATCTAATCAGCACCACACTTCAAGCTTAAAGGCTTAAAACTTAAAGCTTTAAGCATTGCCTTCAATTCAATATCAAACTTGATAGGCATCGTAAAATTTTTCAAAATGAAGTTTTGATTTTAATACTTTCAAAAAAACACTATCCAAATGGTGTTAAATAATTAAAAAAGAAATAAAACAATTAAAATTGAAATCTTTAAAATTAGTTAAGTATTTGCGCGATTACATGTCCCTTGACCTACTTTCCGATACAGTTCATAGTGCTTTAAATGTTCGTTCTGTAATTAATTTTAAAGTTCTGTAGCAATTTAAACTAAACAGTTTTTGTAACAAACCATTCGATGCACTCGTGTTAAATATCCTCCAAAAAATTGTAATTCTTTTTTCATACGAAGAGATGGGCGGTGAATGGATGTAAACAGTATAGAAAAAGCAAAGCACGATAAGTATAAAAAAGTTCATCGGAGTTGGCTCAAATTTAAAACTGAATAAACTTTCTATATTTCATTATAAATGAGAACTGACTTCCGCAAGAGTAAAACTGTTTTTAACAAATTCATCAAAATAAATTTTTTAAATTCGTTGTTTTGGCGATTTTTCAATTTATCTCCAAGTTAACCTTAATGTCTATAGTAATGATATTCCAGAAGGGTGTAGGCAGGAGGAGTAGAAGGGAAACTTGGAGTTTCAGGTGACTGAGATTGAAGTTGTTAAGCGTTACACTTATTTAGGAATCAACTTTACGCCAAAACTGTCTCTAGGAGACCATTTTAGGCCAAGATTTAAAATCGCGAAGAGTAGTATTAACAGCAGCTGTTTAAGGATGGGGTATCGAACTGAGAAAATCGATCTGTAATTTTTTTCCAATTTCGTAGATCGATTAATCGCCTTAAAAAACCCGATATCCGTAGATCGAATAGATGGATTCAGTTACAGTCTACTCTTGATACAAGCCCGGAAGCTGACATTAGCAGCTGAGCATTGGTGGTGTTAACAAACCAAAACTTTCCACAGTAAACATAAGGAAAAGTTTAGGGAATTGTACTTTCTCGTAGTATTTCTCGGAATATATTTAAAGTCTTAAATTGGATTTTACTTGAGGTTAACTTACGTTCTAAATATGTGAAGACGATAAAAACTATCTCTCTTATACAATTTTCATGTGTTTTAACGGGAAAATTCTCTTGTGCTCGTTTTGATGAAGGATTGAGCTTAATATGCGTTAATGACATCAGCGTTTCTCTTTGGTTTTGGTTACGAGAGTGTGCAGTTTTATTTGTGTGTACAAGGATTGGTTAATCTCTGGTACAACAAAAATGGTATAATGACGAAACGCTTGGTGGTGAAACTGTCATGTTTTCCGGGCTTGTATCTAGAGTAGACGTGATTCAGTTTATTTTGACTTTTCAATTTATTTCAGCATTTTAAAATTACAATTAATTAAAACTGTTCCTATGTATATATAAAAATATAAATATATAAATAAATATAATATTAGTAAACCAATTTATTAAATAATAGAAAACATTCTTTGTAGCTTACAAATCTTGATTAAGCGACAATGGGTATTTCACAAATGTTGCTTATTTAATGAAAAAAAATATTTGCTGTTATGGAACAGTCTTTTTTGAAAGTACTAATATTGACTCGCCTTAAGTAACATAACTAAAAATTTACAGCCGAAAAGTAAGAGAGAAGCACAACTTTACTAACAGTACAACATGTCCCAGAAACACTACAGAAGCGAATTCCAGGACATTTTATGAGTATGTACGAAGGACGTTCTCGTTAATTTTCTGGGAAGGTTTCTAGTCTCAGCGCTAAAAATTTACGCTTTTTGAAAATATTCTGGAAATGTTTTATTCTTTAGTTCTAAACGGAAATCACCGGAAGTAAAAGTTGACAGTTCAATTTCATCTTTCTCCCTGTCTTCACCTTGCTAAAGAACAAAATGGCCAACGCAGCAAGTTGCCAACGTTAAACTCAAACTTATTAAAAAAATAATAATTGTGAAAGATGAGATTTGAACAGCCTGCTCCTTTGTTTTGAAAATGATTCTTGTAAACTGTTTTAATAAAGGTGCTCCCAATAGTTGCTATAATTCTATCAAATACCAGCAGAAAATCAGTCACCGTCGATAGTTGGTGGAAAGTGCACCCTTATTTCACCTTTTCGTCAATTACATAAGCGGAGAAATAAACATGACTACCTCTGAGTTAAAACTTTCAAAATGGACGCAATTTTGGTTAACTATTCAAGTGGTAATTGTGATTGAAAATATGATGAAAGATTTTCATATAAAACTGTTTTAATAAAAGACTATGTAAGATTTTAAAGCACGCAGAATTTTTAATTTATTGTGGAAAGATTTTTTTACACAAATTTCTTATTTTAAAAGGGTAAAATCTGCAAAATTTGAAACTTTAGATTTAAAAAAAATAATTAATAAGTGTCATATCTTTGATAGAGTAAAAATGGGCAGAAATCAAAAAAATATATATGCTTCTTTCAGGAGATTAAGATCTATGTCGAATCTACCTGTATTCCACATGAGTTTCTTACTGGGATTATACGTGGCAGTATATATACTTGTCTATTCCACTTGGAGTGGATATGGCACTTCCACGTAAACTAATATGCATAACGTCTTATTATCGATCAATATAAAAGCAAAACTTGCAAAAACGCTTGTACTACCTCACTTTATTTTTGGCAGCCTAGTTTTCTCCAAGCTTGATTCTGTCTGCCAAAGAAGGATATCTGTAGCATTTAATGATACCGTCCGATTCATTTATGGATTGCGTAGGTCCGTTCATATTTCTGCTTAAATTGATTCCTTTGTTGAATGCTCCTTAGAAACTTATCTTACGCGCAGACGGCTAAAATTTTTGTATAATTTGATTCAGTCGAAAAAACCGAGCTATTTGCATGATCTTATACATTTCCTAAGCTCTAATCGACGTAGAAATGGAGAAGTAGAATTGGAGAGCGCTCATACTTTGTGCAGGCTATTCGTATGTGGAACCATTTGACAGTGGATGTTCAGCGTGCTCTCTCTGATCGGGTATTCAGCGGGCTTTTGATCACAACTCAAAATGCCTAAGACGCAGTTAAAGATATCGTACCTTTGTTTCTTCACACTTCATTGGTTTCTTTTTCTTTTTTTGTACATTTTTCACTTTTCTTCCTTGTACGTTAGAGAATAGGCTAACTTTAATTAGTAACATTATTTATATTTTTTTATGTACTATTATAAGATTCACGAATATTTTTCAGTGAATAAATAATAATAATAAAATGTCCGAAAATTTTTTAAAGCACCATAAATAAAAAAAATAGTTTAAACCAAAGTTCAACCGACTTCTCAAAAAGCTCTAAAAAATATAAAATAATATTAATACAATATATAATAATTTATGTCACATTAATTTATTTAGTCGGCGCAAATTAAGCAAACAAAATAACAACAAACATGTGTTAATCCTCCTTCTTATGATCTTATATTTAAGTAGTTTTATAGAGTATCTTTGTTTCTATGTAGGTAGTTGTTTTCTTTACTCGAACTGCACCGACTTCAAATGACGTAATAGATATAAAATTAAATATTACTTCATACCAACAAGGAAAAGAGGCAACGGTAGAGAGTGGGCTATGAAGAAAAGGATAGCTGACGCACAAGAAATACAGCCCGAAAAAATAAAAAGAACTGGAGCGTCTTGCAAAAATAAATGAAATCCCACCAAAAACATTTCATGTATTTATTTACTGTTAAAAAGTTATCAGATCTCAAGTGGAGCCAAGCCCCTAACTCTACAAGGCCGAACTCTACAACTCCTACCTCTAGAAACCCTAATTCTTGGTCAAAAAGTATGGCCGTTACATGGATCTAATGCATGACACATTAAAGACCAGTGACTTAATTTCTTTCCATAAGTCCATAGGAGTGACTTTGAGATGGCCGCGAAACTGCCAAGCCATAAAGCCATACTTTTTGAGTTTCTAGCTTAGAATAAAGAACGAGAGGAAAGGCTATTTTAAGTAAAAACCCTGTACGTGTGATAAGCATTTTTGCTTCAACGCCAAGTGGCGAGTGGGTTAAGGGGGAATGACGCCTGAAATGTCAAATTGGACCGAATGTCGCCTTGCAATCAAAGTCGTCTCCGTAATACTGAAATATTTGGGGCATAAGCAAAGTGTTTTTAAATAGTAAAATTAAGTAAATTAATAAAATATGTTCGGGCAAAGTTATATTATATTAAAAGTGTTATAAGAATATATTTTAAAAACACCTAATTTAAAATATTTTCAAAATGAGTTGGCCCCTCCTGTATACAAGCATAATTTAACTACTTTCATGTCGAAACGCACACATCGCTTGGGTTCTACTACATATAGCAAAATGCTTACATTTTTTCGAGTGATGTCCTTTCCTCTAGTTCTTTATTCTAAGATTTCTAGAGTTAGGGGTTCTAGAATTCGGCGTTGTAGAGTTAAGGGCTTGGCTCCACATGAGATCTGATAACGTTTTAACAGTTAAAGCGGTATGAGCTTGTGAGTATTGGAAATCTTCTTTACATGAAATATTTTTGGTGGGATTCAGATTATTCCAAACGTTCTTTTACCACATGACTGAATATTCCGATTTTCCCCTTCCTTCTGCGGAATGAATAAAGATATGCACCCACTCTATAACACAGTAAACGAAGCTAGACTCCACTACCCAACCAACTAACAAGTTTTTCTCCTACCCTTGCTCCTACTCTCCAATAAAAGTTTTCTCATTGTTCCAATCGGGGAAAAAATCTACTCAACAACAAATGGAATCATCCAAATTAATCCACGTAAAACATAGGGGCCATCCATAAATTACGTAACAACACTACACTTGCAGTAAAGTTCCCATTATCACGACTATAGACGACTGGTTCATGCCAAGTTGAGAACTTTTTTATTCTAAAAAAATAGTTTATTATTTCTGTATACTCACATTTATTAAGTTGTTATGTTATCAACTACGTATATCTTTTCTACAATGAACACTTTATATTTTTGTATTACTTATTTTCTTGATTAAACAAAACGTTACGTAACTCGATGAATGGAGTGGGGTGTGACTTAAATTGTTTACGAACAACAACATTTTTCCAATAACGCTTTAATTCCTGGAACGAACTCCTTATCAATGCTACAGCTGGATGTAGATATCATAAAACTTCGCTTAAATGCGAAAACGTTTCAGTTTCTATGCTCAAATTGTTACTTCTTACCTTTTTTTATTATATGGTATTACTTACCAAGAGATAGTACGAAGAATGATGGTGTTGGCTAGCACATTAGTTTTTGAAGTCATACACCAATTCCATCAAATCTTTATCAAAACATTTTCTCGATCGTTGGTAACAAACTTCATATAGGCCTCATGAATGATAGCTTGTCACGTGTATCTTACTCCCCAGTTTTCATAATTCCTTGTGAGGCGTGGTGTGAGAGTAGAACTTCACCAGGTATGATAAACATAATTGCAAGTGGACCTCCAATTTCAGACGGATTCCGAACCACCGGTATTATTCGTAGTCTTTTAGCTTAAATTCTTGTTAGCAGAAAACACCCATAAGTTGACGAGGGTTGAATTCAAGCCTCGGATCCCCATGGTGGGACGTCAATACGTTATAACTTACTCCTCCAACGACTAACAGTTGGTGATATTTTAAGTACCTACAAGCTCGGTTTTATTAAAGAATTTTCTTCCTTCATCTTTTAATTTGCTTTACACCCTACTTCAGATAGTCATAATTTTTTTTTTTAAACTCATGAGTTAGCCGTTAACGGACGAACATACATATTGCATAGCACTGGTACAATACTCTCCAAACAACCTGACATAGATGTTCTTCAATTTTTTAAGAAATTTTACACACCCTTCAGAGTATTATCCAACAAGAGCCTTTGTTACCTTTTGCGTTAGCTCAACTAATAGAAGCAGTCATAACGAACTGAGAGTCTTAAGAGTCTTTGTTTCTAAATATTGCCTTAGTGGAGAATATATATAATCTACCCATAATAGTCCAAGGCTCCCAACTAAATAAAGAGAAAACAGTTGATAGTTGGTAAGAGTTTTGCTAGAAGAATATCTTTGAAAAAATTATAATTAAAAAAGATTGATGAATACAATTAACTGATTCTCAAATAAAATTAAGTTAAAGGGTGTGTTTTACTTGCAATTAAACGTACAAACTTACTTTAAAAAGGTTAGATAACTATAATTGTTTTGTAGATAGGTGCTGTAGGATTGAACATTTATTGAATAGACGTACATAGTAAGTTCCTACTTTCAGAGCCACTTTAAAATAAAACAGAATATGCACTGGGAGGGATAGATAATCTCAATTATTTTCTGTAGAGGAAGAGCTTGCAGGGATTTTTATTAAATATATGACAACGTTACAAAAAACAATTTAAAACGCAGAACACAAAACAAACATTTCTCAAAAACGTCCATAAATCATTTCCCAAAAGTGCTTACTTACCCTTCCCATATTACTTCAACAGCTTTAATGCTTGCGTTCTTGATTTAAACGGATTGTTCAACTTATTTCTTATTTTATCATATAAAATTATGGTAAAAACAATTTTAGTTAACTTTTAACACTAAATAGCAAATTCTTGCAACATGAAAACTCATTTCCGTTCTCCTATTGTCAAAATTAAATTATCAAAACGAGTAAATTTAAAAGCACCCTGTACCGGTTTTTCTGCATATGCGCTCAACGAATTCAGTTCAATGGCTGATAATAACAGCTGATTTAGCTGTCAAATTTGTTAGAAGAACGTTTTTGTAAACACTTGTGATGGCGTGAATTGTGGTAGCGTTTAATTCTAAATATTTCTTACTAAAACTATAGTTTGACTTAGTTATTATTAAGTGCAATTACCCGAAATGAGTGCGGTAGCTTTATTAACGAAGGCATGCGAATATGATGCTGCCGGGAGAAGATTAGAAGCGTTAAAATTGTATGAAGACGGGATTCGTGAATTGCTCCAAATTTGCAAAAGTAATCAACTTAATTATTGGCTTTTATCGTAAATCGTTATCAATTTTGGTGTAAATATTTAGATGAAAAGGATCCAAATAAAAAATCACACTTCCAAACAAAATTGAAGGAGTACATCAGTCGGGCAGAACAGATAAAGGAAACCATTCAGAGATGTTCCACAAGAGGTGAAGTTATCGATAGAATTCACATAATCGAAGGAGCAACTGGTTACACTTACGAACGAATTTTCGGAAAATATTTAAACAATGACGTCCACGAAATTGAATTAGAAGAACCGTATTTGCGAGAGAATTATCAGGTAAGTGCTATTGGAGACAAAGAGCATTTTTATCTTTTTATCATCAGTTAACAAATTTAGTCATATTCGTCGAATTGGTGATAAGAAAATGTACGAACTTGAAATTTATTAAGCTGACGACTACCCCTGATCCCAGAAAAGGCACTGAGCAACTGAAAGGCTTAAATTCTTTAAAAAGGGATTTAGAGAAACGAGAAATTGATTTGTTTATCAATTTTTTAGACAATATGCATGACCGCCAAATAATGTAAGCAGAAACTCAATTTGTTACGCTGTTGTTTTCAACATTTTTTACTTTACAGTTTAAGTAATGGATATATAATTAAAATTGGCCGGGGCTTACATTTTTTCAAGGCCACAAACGGCAAATACGCGCTGGGGTTGACCGATTACAGCTTCAGAGAATGCATGGACACTCACGTTGACATCTTTAAGTGCCAGCAGTAATTTTAGTTTTTTTTTTATACATAGGTGTAAGCAAAATATCTTTCCATGAAATGATAATTTTTAATAAAATTTGTTTTACCAAAAACGCTTTGTTGTTTTTATCTTACTCATAAAAAAAATATTAGATTCTTATCGGTATATCTTGTTACCACACTCTAGACATTCAGAGAGTCGAAAACAAACAATCCTTATCTTTTAACTTACTTTTATAAATGCAGTTTGAAAGCATTTGTGTTTAAAATGCGAAAAGTATAAGTAACTTGCAGAAATAAGCACAATTTTATTCAACAAAAAATCAATAACTTAATTAGATAGTTGTAGACCTGTCAATGAAGTAGTTTAACCAATTCGACCTCTCTGAACATCTTTGGTTTTGAGTTATATAGCAATTGCAGCTGGACCGAGTATATATGTTTAGTCTCTAAAATACAATTAAATGTTTCGGTTTGTAAGGTTTGTTGCAGGTCAGCACCAAGTCAGATGAAAGGAAATACTTTTCCTTCGCTGAAAGTATTACCTCTCTTAGGCACATCAATGGAATGTTCCTTGTCTCAATCATCTATCGCTCATTCAACGGCCATTGTTCCAAATAATTAGGGCTGAAATACATTCAGAGCGACAAGCATTAAACATTTGATATTATCATTGAATACATACGACGAAAAATTATGCTCTTTTAGGGCGACCTAAGATCATAATCAACAGCTGTCAACAGAAACTTTGAGCTTATCAACACTATCGCCACTGATATTAAGAGTTTGGTGTCTCGCGGTGCTGATTGCCCTATCTTGCCTCCTCCTTTTAACGCTCTGGATGGCTCAGATTTTTTACCAGCGGTCGTCTCTCCGAACGAGCCCAAAACGTCTCATGCCTATCTCAGCCTAATGGCAAGCGTCACAATCGTATGAAATTTCGTGCTCCTCTACCTACACCGTCGCTAATAGCGTGGTCATTTAACGCTATATTCTGACGCTCAGCGATAGGTCTGCCGATTTTTGCATGTCTCCGCACCCGACGCAGTGCACCAACTAAGTGGCTAACTCAACTACTGATGCCTCACGTATGAATTCCATACATCTACATATCCCCGCGGGCTCTAAAACTTCTAAACTTCCTCGAAGTGTTTTTATTTCTCGAGTACATCCAGAAACTACCGAGGATTACATTGTTGTAGACATATCATCTCACACGGGCCTCCACGTTGCTCTATAGCTTGCAGAAGGATCACCTCTTCACGAAGACGCGGCGACTGTTCATTTTCAGCATCTTTGAAGATTCTTGTACCCGAGCACTTGTTTAGCGCAGTTGCCACACCTGACATCTGCCCGATTAACTTTATTGTTTCGCTCTGCACATATGTAAACTGTATTGTGTCTAGGCGTAATTCAGTTCTGGGTTATGTCAAGCGGTGGTCAAGAGAGTTTTCTGATCGTCAGACCTTAATTCACTTATAGTTTTCTTTGGTTAGACCAATTCTCGAGTATGCATCTCAGGTTTGGTCACCTTGCTATGCTATTCATTCTAGACGCATCGAGTCGGTACAGCGGAGCTTTGTTAGATTCGCACTAAGAGATCTCCCGTGGAATGATCCATTAATGCTTCCTCTTTATGAGGATCGCCTCCGATTGCTTAATATGCACTCTTTGGATGCACGACGCAGAGTTGCTGACCTGGTTTTTATTCGCCAGCTTTTGAACTCGAACATAGATTCTCGTGCCCTCGCAGGTAAGGTTTCTTATAGACATACCCCGTATAGCTTTAGGAGACTGCCTTTACTACATGTCGTTCACTCTCGGTCTAACTATGGTATGCATGAGCCCATAAATCGCATGTGTAGAGCCGTGAATATGTGCCCTTTTTTCGACCTTACCCTTACTTAAGATTCGCTGAAACGATCTCTGTTCTCTGTGCACTCCTGATTGTTACGTTGTGCGTGGTCTACTTTTGATTATTTATGTTTTTTGCATGGGGCACCCACACCCATTCACCTCAATGTATTGTTACATTTTGGTGAATAGGTGAACTGATTCTAAGCTCCTGCCTTAGAAGTGGGCCTTCTGAGTTAGAAGGGTTAATTCTACATTCATGAATTTAATACGTATGCTCGACACTATTGCCACTTCAAAAAACTCGTCAACGAATATTATTGCTCTACTATGCCAATGTATTTATTAATTTATTTACAAATTCGCCAAATACTACTACTACTACTACAAATCACCGAAATCTAAACAGTAAATATAACGTAAAATGAAATATCAAAATAAATTACACTGACTACTGCAAAAAATAAAATTAATAACAATATAATTAAAAAAAAGTAACCCTAACAACGCTGATTCTTCAGATGAGATCTAGATAAGTGAAAATCAATAAGCTTAAAATGATTATTAAAAAGACGACACAGATGTAATAGGTACATACATACCATAATTAGTGCCGTGGTGGTGAATATGGAGAAAGCTATGGTTCCTCAAAGGGCGAGTAGGAATCGTTAAACCTAGAGCTCCCAGCAGTTCGGGGGAATCAACCGCGCCTCGCAAGCAATCAAAGGCAAAAACAACTCTGGAGTTTTCGCGCCTGCTTTCACGGGACTTCAATGAAATAAGCTTTAATCGGTTAGCGTAGGGAGGCAGCTGAAGAGGATCGGTCCAAGGAAGGCCGCGAAGGGCAAATCTAACGAATCTACGCTGCACAGCCTCAATACGATTAATATGAGTCGCATAAAAAGGAGACTACACGGGACTAGCATACTCAAAAACAGGTCTCACGAACGCAAAATAAAGGAGTTTAGTTATATATGGGTCATCAAACTCCTTAGACCATCGCTTGACGAAGCCCAGAGCAGAATTAGCTTTGTTTACAATAGTGTTGATATGGTCGTCAAATGAAAAGGTCGTATTTAGCACTACCCCTAAATCCGTGGTCTTGTCAAGTCTGTTCAGAGAGCCACCGTCTAAGGTATAGTTAAAGTGCACTGGATTCCTTGATCGAGAGATTGACATAGTAGTGCCCTTGTTAATATTTAGGAGAATGAAGTTTATAGAACACCAATTTATGAAAGGCGTCTAAATCCGAGTTTAATAGTGCACAGTCATTCGTACTTGAAATAACGCGGACAATTTTAGCGTCAGGGAGAATCAAGGTGCATCATTGATGTTAATGGTAAAAAGCAATGGTCCTAGATGACTTCCTTGAGGAACACCGAAGGTAGCATAAATATCGTTCGAAAGTGAACCTCGAAATAGTACACGTTGCGTGCGATCAGACAGGTAGGAACGAATTCAATTAACAAAAATTTATGAAAACCCTAAAAATGATAACCTATGAACAAGAGCAGTGTGGTTAATTCTGTCAAAAGCCTTGCTAAAATCAGTAAAAATGCAGTCGACCTGCTTGCCAGCTTCAATGGTAGAAATACAGCAATTAGAGAATTTCAGCAAGTTAGTCGCAGTAGATCTACCCATCATGAAGCCATGCTGAAAGGAACCTAGAAAAGGTTGGCAGTGGAAGTTAAGAGCATTGCACACCAGATCCTCAAACATTTTACCGATATAACATAAATTGGCAATGGGGCGGTAGTTTGATATGTCCTTTTTACTTCCTTTCTTATCTACACCACAACAAATATATAAGTTAAATAAGTGACAAAGTATATAAACCAGGGACAAGCGACAGTTTTTTACAAATCAAGCAGGGATATCATCACGACCACACGAGAAACCATCAGCCAAACCAGAAATATGCTTTAGCACAGCATCCTCGTCAAACACAAGGTCTTTGGTTTCAAGAGTAGTCGAAGCAAACCTCGTCATATGAGTAAACTCCTTATCACTAGTATCACAGTCTGTAGTCAAAAACGTGGTGCCAAAGAATTGGCCAAGTAGGTTGGCAGTCGTCAGGGGGTCGTCGCTCTCGACATAACCAAAACTTATTATGGAAGGGTAGCCATCACAATTGCCTAAAATTTACGAACCTCCAGAACTGTTTAGGCTCAACACGCAAAGTCGATTTAATTCTCTCTAAATAGTCAGAATAAGAAATATCAAGTGCAGAGCAAAATTGGTTGCGTAACATGGAGTAAGTGAAGTAGTCAGCATCACTCCTTGAGGAACAAAACCGCTTCCAAGCTTTATTCTTCAGATCCTTTAAATGCTTCACGGAACTATTGAGCCAAGGCTGATATGAACGCGAACCACGAGACCTTGAAACAGGAACACAAGTAGCAAAACAAACAGAAAGAGAATCGTAAAATAGTTTTACAGCATTATCAATATCACGTTCATTCAGAACATTCGACCAATCACAGGCAAAGAGCCAATTATTAAGTTTAGAATAATCAGCCTTGCTAAAGTTATAACAAAAATTACTTGAGTCAGAAGATGCCGTCAGTTCAGGATCAAAACCAAAAATGATATGCAGTGCTGGATGATGACGAGATTCAGGAACACTGTTATTCCATAAATCCCTGGGGCCTTAACGAGCTCCATCGACTTAATTACGTCTGTCAAATCCAATATTATCGGAGTTCTGGTGTTAACGCCGTAGCCGGCGGGTATTCAGGCTCGTGTGAAGAGGTATTCGACGGACAAAAGATGTAGTTTAGGACTTAAGCAAAATATTCTCTCCACCTCCACAGTTTATTGTCCTCCGTGACAAGAAGGGACCCATTAGTACATATTAAGGATGTTCTGTTGTAAGGGGGTATCCTGCCAATTTTTGGCAATTTTGTGTAGAACTCCACTGTCACCGCTTCTTCTGGCTTTTCTGCTAGTGCGTTGATGTAGTTGCGCTTGAGACATTTTGCACTTATTTGGACGCCTTTTTGTAGAGATCGGCCTTTAATCTGCTTCCTTTTCTGTATTTTGGACCATATTGCCGTCTTCCGCTCTCTAATCATCCTACGTGTTTTGTACCCTTAGCTCACAAAACATTCCTTCGCCTTTTCCTATTTTTGGTCGATGGAGTCATCAGTGTTAGTGACGTAATAGACGCGTTGCAGATGTTTGATGTTTTAAACTTCTGTACATTGAGCCGTGGCAGATAAGATGCTGTGCTACATGGGCGTAGTGCTGCCGTGCATAGGCGAAACTTAGGTCTTACAAGTTGGTGATGGTGATAGACCTTATGTCGAGAAGACACTTTCTCCAACTTTTCGAAAATTCTACAAAGAACTACCCAATTGCGTTCCTGTTTCCGATTCTAAACTTCCCTATTACGAATTATTGAGATATTACGTTCCCTGGTCCGGAATCTGGCGATGATAATTCGGCCGGATTGGCCTGTGATTGGCGGGCAAGCTTGATTAATAACAAGCCTACACTTACCATGCGGGGTGTATCTAATTTTTCCTGGCCTGAGTATAGCAGCACAGTTTCAGATATGGGTGATGTAAATTCTCCACTTCCTCTTCATTTAGTTTCGCTTAACCCTAAAATATTTATTTTGTACTGAGCCATTTCTCATTACACCTGCATGATGTTCGCGTATTCACACTCGTACCACAGAGTTTTCAGGTTCCCTAGCCTGATCCGACATTTATAGCAAAAGGTCGTCATCACAACATCAGTCCGAGGCATCGAGTCATTCTAGACGTTGCGTGTGGTTTTCAAATGAGCAGGTTACATGTCTACCATTTCTATCCCAGTAGGAGAGCTGCTCCTTGGGACGTCCTGGGAATCACCGAGAATGTATTTGTATAGCGCACAGATTTTTTCAAAGGCGAAGTGTTCTGGCTGGGCCATAGGTTTCACTCCTCTTTTTTCAACCGGGATTGGGACCAGCTACGGGTTTCCGTTTCTATATCGATAATATAGTAATGTCAAACGCGATTATAGATTTTAAAAAAAAATTTCAAGTACAGACACGTCCCCGTTACAACAACTATTGACTTGGATAGTTAATAGCCTTAATCTATTGTTGATAGAATATTCCGCGTTAGCTTTATTGTAATGGCACTGACGATCCCAACTTGCAAGGTTTTACAGCAAACTCTTTTGTTTTAAATTTGACGATTTTTTTCATGATATTGCGATTGTAAGCTGATTGATTAGATTCTTTGTTTTATTTAGACTTTTTTTTGTGCAATATTACCGGCTTCGCTATCGTAGTAATTTATTATCTTTTCTAACCTAGAATGACACATAATGAATATTAAAACCAAAGCATTGTGACAAAGGATGTTTAGTACTTGTATGTACTCGCCTTCAGCTTTTTATCAGTTGGACTTAAAAGGCCATTTATTTTTGAAGAAATCTGCTTGCAAATTTATTTCCGTGGAGAAGAACTATTTGGTGAAAAAATCTCCAGGAAGAGCAGCAGGCAAAAACTGAGGAAAAGAAGTAGAGCTCGGAAAAGATAAATAGCGCCGTTGTCGGGCATAAAAAATGACAATAATTCTCGTTTGATATGTTATCAGTTTAATTTATTTTGAAATACTGTCACAAGGAAGTTGAAGTGGAAATGCCTCAAAGATAGCAAATAGCAGAAGCCATACCCTCAACCGCAAAGACGGCGACGCCAAAAACGGATCCAACCCGAGATACATTCGAAATTACATCAGGCGCAGATATATAAATTATTCCACCAAATCCTTATGAATAATCCATCTAAATGTCGTAAAGCATAACACCTCGGAATGCGGAATAAAACGACCTAAAGTGGGTCGTAGGATGGGATGAGCCGTGCCTCGGCGAGGGTACAAAAACCATCTTACGCCACCCGTCAGATATCAGGACGAGAAACAAAGAAGGTACTCTTCTGATAAGGACACACGCAAAACAGTGTTCCTAAAGGCGACATGTACGCACAAATCACGTCCCGTTTGTCGACAAATGTGCTTTTAAAATGCACCCGGAATATGAATGATTACGTCCCGAACGCCTCCGTTGGGATCCCAGCTCCTATCCATTTTGCAGAGTTCTTATCAGAGGATTCGTCGGCGAGAAAAAAATTTACCCGCACCTACGTATCCTGGAAGTGTGTCTTTGATAAATTTCACAAAAGGTGTTTCGAGTCGTTTTTCAAATTGCTAAAGGATAAACGTGGGGCGATTTAGGTGCGGTGGTGCGGGCGTCGCACAGTCAAAGCGAAATATAAAATCGCATCGTTCTCGTGTATGGAAGCAAAGATGAATGGCAAATGGAACTAGAAATGGCACCCGTCGCCTGGGAGTGGGGAATTGGAGAAATATTCACACCAAGGAATATCGCAGGAGCGCATTTTTCATCTGGCGACGTATCGTTTATCCTTCTTGATTTATCTGACTCTTATCTGTTAGGCAACAACAGCGGGAAAACTTCATTTGATGCACTTGTGAATGTCACTCCGGTCGCGTGTACCAAGCCTGACTGGAGCTTATTTAGCAGAATCTGTCCCGAGATAGACGAACGCGACAAGTAAAATGAGTAAAGTGGCTGCTCAGCTTGACGGTGACATGTGCTGGGGGAAGCAATTTATCAAACGTAATATCCATATCATTCCTTGATCCTGTCCATCATTCGCACTGGGGCTGCCTTTCCAAAGTTCCACTTAGCACCAGAGCCTTGTCCACTGATGGTTGATGGTTTTTGTGGCACTCTCAAGAGTTCCTTACCGAGTTTGTTTCATTTTTCCTGCCCGATACACTCCGAAGGTCAATTGGGACTAAAACCAAGCAGCGAACAAATGTATCCTGGGAGATATCTTTGATAAATGGTCCATTGACCAATATAAATCGGATTGCGATGCTTATTTGCGGATGCTGGAAATTAATTGAGTCGTAGAGATGTTGCTGCATTGTATACATTTGCCTTGAGTTTCATCGTTTAAAGAATTTCTTTTGTTAAAACCTTTGAATACTATATCTTGCCATGATGGGTAAGTTTTGGAAACAACACAACTACAACTACGCTAAAAGAATGAAGTATAAGTAAGTGGAAAAGTGGAAACTATTTCTACAAATAAAAATAACTTTTCCTACTATATAATTACATGTTCCATTACGTAGTTGTCAATGGAGTAATGGATAACGTAATGGTTGCTTATCATGAGATCATAGGTTTAGATTCCACCGGCGACGGAGCTAATGGTTGCTTTTCTACTAACAATAGATAATTATAAAAAGCATTTGGAGATTGCAAAGCAATATCCGGTAATTCGGAAGCCAACTTAGGTTGGACAACTTGCAATTTTTATCACCGCATCGGGTGAAATATCATTGCATACTGACTTACAGAAACTACAGAAAGGCCATAGCCACCATTATTTGACACGATCTCTTATACCATTTCCATTTCAGTAAAATTAGATCCAAAGGCGTAAGGATCTCAATTTCGAACTTTCTTTCAAGGTTTCATCTAGTTCACGTAACTTCTTGTTGAACATGAGGTGGGAGAAGAACTTCACCCAATTGGACGGAGACGATTGCAAGTGGACCCCCAATTTTAAGTGGTTTTCGAACCACCGGCTTATCCCTGGAACCCCCATGGCCTACAAGCGCAATCTGATGTCAGCAAAAGACTACTATTTATCGCCACCGGTTCCCACCGTCATACTGAAAGACAAACACCTTTAAGGCTTCGGTAGTTAAATAATTCTGCAAAGACAGGAATGACAAATTATTTCCCATTTTTTTTTGCGCGAGAGGTGAAAATTTTCCAAAATTACCAGGAGACACGACCTATCTAGGATTAGCTGAATCAGACTACTTTATTCGGGTCCCTCTTCATCCCTACACCTACCATTTCAGCGAGAGCGATCCGAACTAATCCAGTTTTCTTCTCTCACCACTATTACCCGGGTCAGCACAAGAATTTGCTTATAAGACACCTCTCCTATCCTTCCGTCCTTCCCTTCAGGATGTTCATCTTCTTTAGATGAAACCTGAATTTACCATGTCCTGTTAATAGTACCGTCAGTCATCTCAGAGCACTTCGATCCATATCCAGGACCCTCCTCTATTCAGCACTTCTGGACGATACAATCGCAATCTTAGCCTGTCTACACGAGTCTAATCTCATACAATGAGTTTACAGACACACTCCATTTTTTCCAAAAAATACATGAAATTCGGAATGCTCATCTTTCGAGCAATTTGTGGATACCACGCTAGTAAAATTCTTCTTCTTTTCCCGCAAACCATTTATTAATTTATTTTTTCACATTTTCGTTCGAACCAAAGCGCTGTTTAGCAAGTGCGTGATCTATCGATGCAAACAAGCGGTAATCGGAAGGAGACAAGTCTGTCTGTCAACGTGTCGCGAACCAGGTTTGCCGTTCGTGGGGAGCTTTGTCGTGAAGGAAAATCACATTGTGTTGCCTTTTTTATATTCTGGACGTTTCTTGAGCAGTGTACGATTCAATTTGATCAACTGTTCTCGGTAGCGTTTGGTATTAACCGTTTCACCAGGTTTGAGCAGCCTATAATAGACCACATTCCTCTGGCTCCACCAAACCCAGAGCATCGTGTTCCTGCCAAAGCGATTCGGTCTTGCGGTCGATGTGGATGGTGCGCCCGGTCTACTCATGATCTTTTACGCTTGCGATTCTCAAAATATATCTACTTTTTATCCCCAGTAACGATAGGATGCAAAAACGAAGCAATCGGTAGCAGCAGTTTTATTCAAATGAAAACAAAAAATTTATGCTGTCCGCGAATGCTCTTTATTTGGCACAAATTTCGACATATTGAACACAGAGCAAAACAATACCATGCAAACACTTTTCAATTTATCACTTATGCGCATTTGGCAGTTGTTGATGACACAACAAAATACCATATATGTCAAATATTTATACTACACATTGTATTAGTGCGTCATTTGTTTTCCAGAGTCCGCATATCATACTTGTACACCTGGTATGTATATGCCCCTGAGTATTGGTGCTACAATCTCACTGACCCACTGAGGTAGGACTGGCAATATAACATCTAATCCTATTGTCTTGAACGGTTAAAATGATCTAATAGATCGTCCTACCCCTCAAGCGACACAATCCTTTCCGCCGCAGAACGATCCGTGGCATTCACCCCATGTTAAGTCAGAGGCCGCGGGCACGTTCGATTTGTAGCTTCCCGGAAAGTGACCTTCCAACATGATTTCATTGTTTCGTACCATTCTCTGACACCTTTCCAGTTCTATCTCGAACCAGTCCGAGTCGAGAGACCGGGTCATTTGAGACCAAGTTTTGAAGTCGGCCGACTTCAGAGATGTTTCTCGTGTTTGAGCAGAAGTCCCTCCACGACACTCTTTTAAGGCCTTTAAGGTCTTGTATCTACCCCAGGATTTCTCATCCTGTCTGTATATGGCTCGATTGAAAGCCTTCCTGCTCTCGTTCTTTCCTGTTACCAGCTTCCTGTCCCACCAAGGAGTTGGGTCCTGTTCCACTACATGAATTGGAGTGCAGGCTTTGCAATACGCCTCCTCTACAGCCTTTTTAACCGACTTCAAAAAAGAAGGAGGTTCTCAATTCGACTGTATGTTTTTTTTTGTATGTTTGTTACTCGATCATTCCGCCAATTATGAATTGATTTTGATAATTCTGTTTTTGTTAGGTGGAGTATGTTCACGATTGGTACCATGTCAAAAAAGTTTTTGGTGGAGTGGGGGTGAAACCCAACATTGTAACGCGTGGACCGATTTGGATGGTTCTTTTTTTGTTGTACAGAGTATGATCCTCCCTTGCTAATAGGAGAAAAAAAATTGGCCTAGGGTGGGGGAGGGGGGAGGGGTAGTATAACTTCGTAACGCGTGAACCAATTTGGATGGTTCCTTTGCTGTTGTATAGAGTATGATCCCCCATTGCTTATAGGAGGATAATTTGGTTCTATGGTGGGGGAAGGGGAAGGGGGAGGGGAAGGGTAGTCTAATTTCGTAACGCTTGGACCAATTTCGATGATTCTTTGTCTGTTGGGTAGAGTATGTGCCCCGATTGATACCGCGAGAAAAAAAATGTTGGTGGGTTGGGAAGGGGGGGCGGGTAGAGGGTTGAATCTAACTTTTTAACGCGTGGACCGATTTTCTGTTATACAGAGTAGACGACACTAAAAAGTGAAAAATAAAATAGTTTTTTAAAAAGAAATTTAACCGACTTCACAAAAAGCACTAAAAAGCTTAAAATAACTTTATATCTATTGCGACATTTGGAAGTCGGTGCAAATTAAACAAACTAAACAACTACATCAAAAGAACTTGATCGTCCTTCTTTATGATCCCGTGAGGTGAAACGCTCAGGTAGTTTTATGATTATTTTTAATTATGGTAGGGTAGTTGTTTGTTTGTTTGATTTGCACCGACTTCCAAATGTCGCAATAGATATAAAGTTATTTTAAGCTTTTTAGTGCTTTTTGTGAAGTCGGTAAAATTTTTTTTTAAAACTATTTTATGTAAAGTGTACAACTGTTTCTCTACATATTTTTGGTTACTCTAGGTTTTCATGCCGTCACTTTTTTCCTTAACAATTATTTGTGATAACTCAGTCTAATCTTTTATCTGGTGGTCACTAACAGCCCTGATCAAGTACTCCATAGATGTTCTATGGGGTTCAAATCGGGCGATTACAATAACCATTCCATTACGTGATTTTTTGTTCCTCTAGAAACTTTTTTGTCAACCTGGATGTGTGTTTCGGGTTATTGTCTTGTTGCAGGATCCATTCAAGAAACATATATTCTCTTCTGCATAAGGCAGCATTGTATCCCTTAATACTTAACATACTGATTTTGATCCATACTGTCCCCAATCAGCCGTAGCTGACCAACGCCGTACTAGGAAGATAATTCGCATTCTTATTGTATACTGTTGTTTAAATTGTTGCATTGGCGGTCTTCGCACGGTTTGCCTGCCATCACCTCCGAATAAATTTATTTTGGTCTCATCGGTCCACCGCACATTTCTCCGAATGATACAAAAACGCAAACACACTATCGCAGTCGTGTTTTCAGAGTCAATGTATAACAGCTTTTGAATAGACGACGGCTTTTCTCATCTTCAAGAATTTTGCTTAAATGTAACGTTTCTTTGTTTGAAAATTAGGCAGCTCTACTTTAATGCCCATGACTGTATATGATCCTTCATTGCCATTTATAATAATCGAAAACAACAACTTTTTGCAAAAGTTGCCGCAGTTTCAGCTCAATACTATTTATTTGTATCCCAAGCTTGTAAACTAATATGAAGTTGCTGAAGCATGATCGGAAATGATAACTTTGTATTAAGCTGTGATCTCTGAGAACAAGTAAATGTAAGAAATTAAAGATTGGCTGAAACCTGAATTAATATTAGAATTAATAGCTTTGTTTTCTTCATCTGGTTCACGGTCAAGATTATAGCAATCGGAAAAAAACGAGGTGGGTTAGTGACCTAATTGGAATTCGAAAATAAGATTGTGGTAGTTAACAAAAAAAAAATGGAGAGTTTGTGAAATTGAGTGTACAGAGATTTTAATTATTTTATACATTATTGTATACAATATTGGAGGTATGAAATGGATTTCAGTCATGTTTAAAAATTCTAATTAGAAAACAGAAAACTACAGGAACACACTCTGTTAGAATATCTTAAAACTAAATTACCAGGTCTGTGATCTTGAACCCGATAATGTGGATTAAGTTGTTGTTGTTGTAAGTTCATGTTAAAGTCATGATCCTGACCAGATGAAAAAAAACACAGCTAATATTTAAAAACCAAACCTTGATATTCAAACTTACCGAACCTCGATATTCTTACTTAGAACAAAGTCAAATATTAAGCTTGGTGCTATTAAAGCCTGGCAATTTTTTCATGAGTTATTTTTAGGTCCTGGTTTTTAATTATTGTGTGAAGAAAATAAAGACTCACTATAGCATTCCATTTGTTGACATGATGAATAACATTTTTGCAATCCCCAGCAAGTTCAAAGCATAAATTTCTTTGCAAAATTAGTTTTGAAAGTTATTTTTCAAAGACTATTTTTCAAAATAAGTTTGTACAATCAATTGTACAGAAACCATTTTTCGTCTCCAATCACTCTATTCGAAGCAAAAGCGGATCAGTTTCGTGTGCGGTCATCAATGCAGAAAATAAACAAAATTCACAGGTAGATGCCTACAGTTTTCAAAACATTAAAACTATTTTAATTTCCAACAAATTGAGAGATAGTGATGGTGGGAATTGGTGACAGATCAAAATGAGTGAATGAAGGAAAGGATGGTGGAGAAGGTTAGGACCAAATCGAACAGACTAACAATTTCGTATAAATTTCAATTCATTTGAAAATACTGAAACAGTGAAGGATATAGTACACACAAGTACACTGAAAGTACACGGAAATTACACGGAAATAACACGGAAATAACACGGAAGTACACGGAAAGTACACAGAAGTACACGAAAAGACACTGAAGTACACGGAACGTACATATTCATATTTCTGATAATAGTTTATCACAGCCTGTTCTAGATACAAACCTGGCCGGGGGGTATGCAACACTTTCCGTCAAATTGTTGTTTTTCTTTCTGAGATGAAGAGGTACACAACACGTTCCGTGAAATTGTTATTATATTTTCTGGGAGGAAGAGGTGTATTAATCATGCTTTTAGTTGCTTTATTAACTGGAGGCTACCGCCCCCTCCCCCCGGTAGGTTTGTATCTGGAACAGGCTGTGATAAGCTATTACCAGTAATATGAATATAGAAGTGTAGTTCCGTGCAGTCCGTGAAATTTGTACTTGTACTTTCCGTGTACTTGCGTGTACTTTCCGTGTACTTTCCGTGTTCTTCTGTTTACTTTTCGTGTACTTTCCGTGTACCCCCGTGTACTTTTCGTGTACTTTCCGTGTATTTCTGTGTACTTCCCGTGTATTTTCGTATACTTTCCGTGCAATTTGAGGGTGGTAAATAGACACTGCCGTTCAAGATTGCGATATTTAATATGGCGACTCAGTGCCAAACATTAGCAAATCTTCGGAAGCGGGTTCTTTTTTCTTTTCAAAAGTGGCGTCCATTCCGGTCGGTCTATCGAAGTGTTGGTGGTGTTAAAATCAGAGCTATACTTGACAAAGATCTACGAATATATATCGACACGACACTGACATTTTTGAACCCTTAAAAAAAATTTATAGCTGCTTGCAAAGAGTTCTAGCCTCAATGTTTTGGTTTAATAATATTTTGACTAAATCCACTTTGTTTGTATGCATTTCCATCTATCATTTGCATAAAACAATGAGTGCCTTTTAAGCAGTCGGGATGTAACGTGTAAACATCGATTTCGAATTTTGAACTTTAACAATTATTTTTTCAGGATCTTAAAGAATTAGGAAATTACATATCTGTTTCAGATTTGGGGGGGGGGGGGGCAGTCTTAGTAGCAGGGTGATTAGCAGTCGTAGTAGCAGGGTGATTCATAAGTTTTCAATTTTCACGGTATTACTATTGTTGTTTTGAACGGCAAAACCTACTATCCCAATGAATATTCAAAAATTCTGAACAATTTTGATCTAACTCCTACCATTGCAGGTACAGTCATTCTCAAAAGTGAAAAAATGTTTGCGAAATTTTGCTATAAAAGGTTCAGTAAGCAAGAATATCGATCATAATTGAAAAACAAATCGACAACTATGGGTGTTCTTAAGCTGAAGTTATTACGAATTGGCCGAATTTACTTTTGAGGAATACGCGGATATAATTTACATTTATTGTGTAGTGGACTGGAACGAAAAAGCGGCTGTACTGGAATATGAAAGGTGAAGTACACCCCATAAGAGTGCGGACTTTCTAAAGGACTTTCCGAAGGTTAGGAGAAACCGGAAGTATAACTTCAAGCGGCACGGAATTGTGATCTGAAGCTTCGGAAGATTCAACCAACGCACGTCGAGCAACAAATAATCACGCTCATTGGGCAAGATCCTGAAACTAGCCTGAGACGAATCGGAAAACGATAAGTTAGTCTTCAGTTAAAGTTTCGAGGGTTAGTCATCCAACAGGGTGACGTTCATATCATCACATCCTAGTCCAAGGAATACGAAGGAGATTCCGAGAAGAAAATAAAATATTTCATTTGAATTCTGTAATGCGACATAGACAACGGGGAGTTTCTGGGTCGAATGCTGTGGGCGGATGAATTACAGTGCACCGGGGATGGAAATATCAACTTCCACAACCTCCATACCCATATAAGACAAGGAGCCGGTGTCACATAAGACAAGGCTGGTGTCATCGACACCCATTTAATAGGACCATTCATTTTTCCGCAAGTGCTTAATAGCCAAATTTTTTCGTACCTTTTGGAGAATACACTAGAGGACATCCCTATGGCTAATCATAGGCAAAAATTCGCTGACAACTGTCTTGGACGAGGTGCACCGATTCCTTTGTCTACTAGACCTCCAGGTCTTATCCCATTGAACATTTTTTTACGGAGTACGATGAAGTTTACTCAAGGTCAGTTAACAATAGAGGCGAATTTTTTAGGACAATTGGGACTGCAGCGCGACGAAAAGACGGGAAAGGCTGGCTAAAGAGGGAATTTCGAGGGGGTAATTGGCATGCATCGAAAGTGGCGAGTACATTTCGAACAGCTTTTGTAACATAAGTACTAAGATTAATTGTAATAACTTTAGAATTCAATAAAAAGCATTTTAGGGTTACTTTGAGTTTAATTTCTTTAAATTAAAAATTTTGATAATATTCCCCAAAAGGTTTTCTACGTATAAATTTCTACATCCATTTTATATCTCGACATCTTGTATCTTTTTGGAAAGTTTATAAGATAGACAATTTAATAAAAATAAAAAACAGTTGTGTTAATTACATGAATTTCGGAAAAATTTGGGAAAATGCTGAATTTTAGGTAATCGCAAAACATTCTTTTCACTTTCAAAAGGTGGCAGTTAATATCATTCGAAATTGAACGAAATACGTTGGCATCATCAGCTTAACACATAATTTTCGAGTGTGATGGAATAAAGAATACATCATTGATGTAAATAACGAATAGTTAAGGCACAAAGTGACTACCCTGTGTCACCCCAGCAGTATTGCGTATCGGATCAGAAAGAACTCAACAAAACACGTTGAAAAAGCTCGGACAGTAACAAGCAAAGCCAGTGGAACAAAACCCCCAGGAAAAATTAAGAATCGACATTATATGAGGGAGAATTTGATGATTAATTCGATCAAAAGCCTTACTGCAGTCGGTAGAGACACAATTAACTTATTTAGCAGCTTCGATAGAAGATATTCAGTAATTCGAGAATCCCAATAAATCGATTGTTGTAGATTTCCAGTGTAATTGCAGTGAAAATAAAGAACCTCAAATACCACAGTCTCAAAGAGCTTGACTAGACAAGAAAGGTCTGCGATGGGCCATATCACTTTTTTGCCCCTTTTATACATATAATAAAAGAAAATTTCCGAAAGTTGGGAAAACTGCTACTACGGAAATAAAGTTAAATAAGAAAGAAAGGAAAGAAACAAACGACATACCACACCTTTTGACTGCAGTATCAGGCCCACTCGAAGAACTGTCAGTCAAGTTCGAAATATGTTTAGCAACCATAGCGTCGTCAAAAATTGGATCCTTGGATTAAAGAGAAGTCAGCGGAAGCTTCGTCATATAAGTAAAATCACTAAAACTAATATCACAAGGGTTGTCCAAAAAAGCAGATTTAAAAAATCATTAAAGAGATTAGCAATGATCAGAAAGTCGTAACCAGTTCTGGATCCATAGCATAAATAGAAGGGTATCGCTCAGAATTACGCTTATAGTTCACACACCTCCAGAACTTCTTAGGGTCGTTACGCAAAGTTTGTTTGATGATACCTATGTAAAGATTTGGCAGCCTTTTTAAAGTTCACCAACGGACGACCGCAGCAACAGAATCGAAGAATCACATCGCCTCAACTGAGTGCCCGTAGGATCAGTAGAAAAATTGAGATCCAAGAATCTACCCGAGACGATCGATATAACGCAAGTCTGCGTCAAACCAGCAGAAGCAATCCTTCGTCGTCCGCACTTACCCAATCCACAGCAGGCAATCACAGCATCCACTAACCACCAAACAGCCAGGTTTCCATCAAACAGATCACATCAAAGCAAAGAAAAGAAGTCATCTTAGATCTTAAAACGATTACGTGGAGGTGGTAGAGTTCTTCCTAAAAAAATCTTTGCATAGTCGGGTTTTAGTTTTAAATTTTTATTTAGTTTTTAAACTTTTACGTTTTGAATTTATTCATTTGATTTTTTCTTAATTTCAGAAAATATTTATAATTTTATAAATGACAAATTATTTAGCAGAACTGGAAACATTTTGTCTCCAAGTAGTAAAATTTCGCCCTCATCAATAATACTTAAGATTATCAGCTTAAAAATATAACAAATGTGTTACAAGACCCTTTAGTGACCCAGAATTTAATTAATTCGGGGCAGCTCAACTTGATCTAATAATAACTACGGTGTATTACTTACTTTAAAGTAAGTCGCTCAATTCTAGTCATCAGAAAATATGTTCTCTACTATTGGGGTAATTTCACACCTCACTTAACAAGAAACTCGCTACAAATAAAAAGATTTTAGTCAAGAAACGATTATTTGGGTTAAATATGAACAACGTAAATGATGTCAAAAATGGATGAGTTCCAAATGTTCCAGGTTACGAGCCTCGGTCTACCCGTGAGTTTTAAAAATGAAAATGAAAAATAAACTACGTCTCTGGGGGACCTTCATGTGGCCTTATTCCCCTTGCTCTAATTCCCTTCCGGGAATCCTTTAATTGTTATGAAGTTTTTTTTAAGAAAGTTAGAAATCACAATAAATCTGCACTTTAAATAAAAATTTCACAGACAACCGCTAAGATCTAAAAACCCTATTTCCTTTCTTAATATTTTCTTCTTTGATTCCGAATTCATGAAGTGAAAAATAAAGTTGATGAACCCAAGAGAATTTTTTTAACTACTTCTTGCCCTTACGTGTTGCTATGGACCTCATTCAACATAGGCTAGACACTTTTGCTCAAATATCCTTTGAGTTGTCTCCTTCCAGAGCAATCTCAAAGTTAACACCCCGAAAAACAAACAAGTACTTTGCCAATATTTGCATACCGGAGGATATCGGAAGAAGGCTAAAATACACAAACATCAAGGTGTGTATAGTGGTGACCTTAGCTCTAAAGGAATATGTTTTCTCTGTACATGATGTCGATTGAAGTTTAACAAAGTGCTTGAGAGCAAGGTGCAGTCTTTGAAGTTTACTGGAACACTATAAAGCCCATCTCCAAAAAGCAAGTGACCCTACTGGAGAAGAGGATGACTATTGGACGCTTAAAGGACTTTTAGGTAAGCAATTTGGTGCCTCCGGAAACACATGCTACCTGAAATGGTCGTAAAGTGAATATTGATTCATCGGCTCAAAACAGCAAACAATTAAAGTAAGGGATCCAAGCAAACAGTTGTAATAAGATTGCGTTTTGCAAGACGCACGTTGTTGATAGTTCAAATGCTCAATAGCCTTTATATGCTTTAATGCTTCGAATAACCCCTAGTTTTGTTTGCTTGGGGTCATCTCCAAAATTTATGACTTGGGGCAGATCAGAATATTGATCCTTACCTCACATAATTCACTAATTAATCAATGAGTCCTAGATTCTCCGCAAATCCCTGAACAACAATCTACGACAAGTACAAATAGTCACAGAGGGGGCACCAAATTCTTTAGAAATCCCATCGGCAAATATGTCCTGGATAAGCTTGGTAAAAACACGTCTTAGCAAAACTTTTGTGTATATATCTGTCTGTCAGTTCGCAAACCCTTCGTCGGAAATCCTATCTGATTTTGGATATAAGAACGGATAATATTGACAAATTTATGCACACAGACGAATCCCGCCACTTAGAAGTAACGAAGCTAATCAATTTTTCTTAATAAATCCCTGACTTTTGGTGGATTCGGAGCGTTAGAGCCAAGTGAGACTGGGATGCAATTCATCTTGCAAAAAGAGACGTTGTACCAGGAGACGGATGTTGGATGATGGCTGGAGCGGGGAATGCCATATCAACTTAATGTATATAAGTTGTTACTAGATAGAGTACTTAAATGTTTGTTAAAATAAAAAAATTCGTTCTTCTTCAAGGGAAAATTGTATCATAGAAATGCCCCAGAACCTACCATCAATAAAGAAACTCTTATCATTGCTTTCCGATTAGGTCGACATTATATGTATGTCATCGAGCTGACAAGGCATATGGAGATTCTTTCAGAGAGCCCAGGAATCCGATTATTGCCTACAAGCGCCCCTCCAACCCACCTATATACGCAACGTCATTAAACATGTTTTCTGAATCAATCGTAATCGAATCGAATCGCATTTTATGGGAATTTAAAAAATTTTATTGCTAGGCAACTTGTTCGAAAACACAATTCGATTGGGTTATAAAAAATCGCTTTATGATCTCAGACGATTTCAATTCTCTATCAGCGCGGAATCAACAGCAGTTCCAGAAGTCATTTCGATTTTTAAATGCTCTAAATGAGTTATGAATGTTTAGGTAGGGCATGAAATATTTCTACGTCGCAAATTTTCCAGTAAAGATATGTTTGAGGAAATTTTAAGGTTGTTACAATGGTATGTAATGCTTAGTTCAATCTAAGAATTCGATATAAGAATATTCGAGAGCTGATTGGAAGTGATGATGATGAATGATTTCACACCCGAGTAAAAATAATTCAGTTGGTATATTCACGCCCAAATCAATATTTTTAAAAGTGTGTACGTGCCCGTCGCAAGCACAAATAGCGTACAAATGCGCCCGGTAGTAGTATGCACGCTCCCGCTACAGGCACAAAAATTTAAAAATACACGTGCCATAAGTGCACGCTTCTGGCTTTAACACATTCGAGACTGGTGACTCACCCGTATAGACGCATGGGTCATCGGCCACCTGATATTAATATTGTTCCAAATATCAGATGACTCAATAATAATGATAATAATTATCTGAAATTTGTTATTTTTCTTTTGATATATTTTCCAGTGTCAGTTATAACCATTATTAACCCTTATAAAAACAAGACTCAACTGCACAAACGTTGCCGGCTACTGTAGAGATAGTTTTGTTATTTCAGCCGCAGTTTTGGAAAAGAATAACTTTCATCCAAGCGTATCGTGCCTCCTTTAAGTGACATTTAGGCGTTTTGACGCTGTGTGTGTCTGTTTCAGCCTTTTAAAATTTATAATAGTAATTACTAGAGTCCGCAGAATTTAAATTAACAGGGTCAAAACAATAGACGACGTGTAGCGCCGAATGATGATGAGACTCAGAAACCAAGGGAGATGGACCTTACGAGAGTACTGCAAGTGTAAGGTAATACCATCGATGCATGCAGGTATATGTGATGGAGAATGGATCATTCCCAACTAATAGAAGGCATATTGAAGTCGCCCAAAGCAGAAAGTTATCCGATGGGTGCAGGAGATCATTAGCACTCTCGACGAAATCAGCCGGCTGCTTATAAATGTATCGGGGGCGACCCTGGTGGAATATCAGAACCACCTAAAGAAACTTCTAAAGATCGCACCCCACAATCGCACATGACAACTCGCGCAGAGAACACCTTCGCCAACAGGAGCATCCAGTGTGGACTGATGGTGGTCACAGCGGAAAATCAAGAAGTCAGGTTCAGCAGATCAGATAGATAACGTTAAAACTGAATTCAGTTGATCCGAGTACAAATAAGTCTCGCCCACTCCTAGTCTGAAACAGGCACGCACAGTGTTAAAACACCTAAATAGAACTCAAATGAGGAACGGTACGCCTCAGTAATAATTATACTTTTCCAAATGCCATCGCGAAATAGTCCAAACCCCGCTCACACTTTTTCTAGACTTAAATTTAAAATGAAAACCATAACATTATTTTCGTAGATTGTATTTTTAGATTGTGTGGCGGGCGGATTTTTAAATTTTGGGAGCGTGCATAGTACTACCGGGTACATTTGTTCGCTATGCGTGCTCACAACGGGCGCATATATACTTTTAAAAATATTATTGTCTGTACTTGCTTTGGGCGTGAATATACCAACTCAATTATTTTTACTTGGGGAGCCCAAGATAAGGCATGTAGTTCAAGCGCGATTTCGGAAGAATCTCGCTCGGCCACACACCAGGAACTGTAAAGGAAGCAGAAAAGAATCGCCCGCTGTTCACGCTGCAAACCATGCCGTTTGTAAACAATCGAGTAACGATTGGCTCCAATATTCAATGAAAAAAGAGACACAACATCATGCTCAGTGTTGGAATTTTTTTGTAGGCCAAAGCCTAGGGGACAACCCTTTGATGCATTAGCATGGCTTAGGCTGGAAGAGGAATCAGGAAACTTGAAAGTCTTGTTTTTGCATTTCTGTGAGCCAGACAATAGTCCAGAGTCGGAGTGGATTTTTTAATTCAATTTTAAAAGACCTGGTCTCGAACCCGTCCGATCCAAGTCCGTCTCCATGATGATCTGTTGAGATAAAAACGTGTCGTGGAAAGCAGCTTGCCTTGAAGCAATTGGAGCGACTGAAAGAACTGTGCCGGCATCATCGTAGGCAACGGCAGCAGATGATACTAGATCAAACGGTGAACTTTATGTGGATACATAGTGGATGTCGTCAGTCAAACGCCTTTGCTAGATGCACCGAGTGTTCCGCTCATTCCGTTTATCCCGGAGGTGCTGCTTCTAACGAACTCAGCATATATTTTCCATCGCAAAAAAAATAAATTTAAAACTTTACTTCATCTGACTTAGCGATGATATACAATTCTCCATATCAGGTTTAGACTTGAATGTAATTTTCAGAAATTGGGTTGGGGCAGAATACAATGCGTTAGGCAAAGTTCAAAGAAAATCCTTCAGGTTTGTTTATTGGCAAAGCTGCGATCATTTCATAGATTGATTTTGTTGAAAATCTGCCTGACATCACTTGTCTTTGACTCTCCCATCGCATACCAGGGTCATTGTTTTTAAGCTTCGACAGGTTCTTAAGAAGCTTCTAATCTGATTCCTCTCTTAGCCATATTCGGTTAAATTTGGCCGAAATGTGAAATTTCGGGCATCATTTTTAACCAGAATAGTATAAATGGTGATTAGTTATCAATATTATGTTTTTCCCCTTCCCCGTTAATCCCATTATCCAAACCCTTTCTCCCTTTCTGCCAAGGCTGTGCTACGGCATCATAGAGCTTCCCCTCAGCTTTGGCATGAGTATAACAAATTAGATGAACAAAGTAAAAGCGGCTTACACTTTCATGAACGAATTTGGCCTACTTCGATTTAAATTTTGGGTAACCTATCTCTACAAAAACCTAAAAATATTGTGCAAAGTACAACCAATTCTCAACCACAGCATCGCCGGCAACTCACGGATAGTATAGTCTATTTGAATAACACAAAATTGGAAAAGAGCGTGTTGGCATACATGATTTTTCCTGCATTTTAGGAGTGGAGTAAGTGTAAATATACACTTTTCACCCTATTATATTATTCTTCTGTAGGAGGGAGGTTCCAAAAAAACAATGTTTCCTAAAATCTCATCATTTCTATTTTTGTGTCTGTCCATATACCAGATTTCATCTTAATAGGTATTTAAATGAAAGGATGGGAAGGCTGTGACATACGGGTAGACGGACAAACAGACCGGAAGTTCCCTTTCTTTTTTTTTGTACGGAGCCATTAAAACGAAAGTAAGCTAGATTTCTTTATAAAATATATCTGTTTTATTTTCAAATACTGCAAATTGTAAATTGGAAAATGTTATTGTTTGTGTCTCGCCATACTCCACTCATTTATTTACCAATCTAATTCTGCTCGATAAATTTTAGAGTTACCCTTAAATTTACTTCACGAAGCGACAATATCCTCTAAAAATGATTAAAATTTCAGGAAAAAAAGACGCCATTCTCTGATTCACCTCCGAATGGATCCGACAGCGAATTGCAGCCCTTGTCGAGAAAGGATGGCCATGTTTTACGGCGAAAAAAGGATAAATTGTTGGCAGTCAGAAGTTGGGACAGAATACCCCAAAGTATTGTCTGGGCACGACTTGATTTGTTGAAGGAATGTATCCAATTTTTCACACTGTCTCCCGAATATCCTTTCTCATTTATCCTGCAATTCTTTATTCGGTTTTGTTCTTGAAAATAAGAAGAAAACCTCATGAAAATTGTGGGCAACATCAACGGGTCTCAAATAGAAAACGGCTTGATACGTGTCTTGGGGAAAAATTTAAGAATATATCGAAAATCTGGCAACTTTTTATTTCGGGAAGTACGAGTGTTTGATTTTATTTCAAACAAATAAATACTATTTGCATGCTTCCATTATTCACACATCAACAAAATAATAATTTAACAAAATACGATAAATTAGAAAAAATAATTGGAGAAGGTCAATTTGAGACACACAACTATAAATAATGACATAAAGACGATTGTTGCCTTTATACGGAACTTCCACCTTCATCAGGTAAACAATTATGCCCTCCTTCCTATTAATGCCATCCAAGACTCAGCCCACTCTGACACCTGGTCTATTTTCCTTTAACTAAGTCCGTTCCCTCAGTATTATATCAGGACTTGTTTGTGTTACATGACGAAAGTGCTGAATGTTTTGTACTACTGTTTCACCTCTCTTCACCCATCACATGCTGAGCATCTTCTTAAATCTGTTCCAAGAGGACCCATCAAGGGCAGAATAATGGAGCAGCAGGAGGAGACATCAGAAGCAACAACAGGAGACTAAGATCAACAATAATTTGCTATCAGAACAAGAACTAACAATGGAAATGAGTGCAAGAAAGAAAATGAGGGAAAACAAATGAAAACTCTGAAAGGCTATAGCTTCTGTTTATTTAGAGAAAATGAGTGAAATTAAGGGATCATTGGAGCCACTCGGAAAATTATTTCGGAAGGGGAGCAATAAGTCACACTTTAACAGGCTCACCTATGTATGTATTAATGATATGAGTAAGCAGTAGAAAGTGGTTAGGGGTGGTATGATATCTCGTGTTTTATACCATGCTGGGTAAATTGACCATTAAAAAACTTCTCTCAGACCTTTTAATTATTTTGTTATTAGACTTTGCGTTTACTTACAAATAAAGGAAGAATATGCATTGGTCTTTATACAATAATATGCGTTTGTTCCGATGTAAGTTCTAAGCACTTTAACAGAGTAGGTACTTTGAAATATCATGGAATACATGTTAAGTTTTCCCGAAGGTATCATTGCACGGCTGCACCGAATTTAATAAAATTTCTTTTAGATTATTCTGGCTTCACCCTAACAAAAATGGTATATTCGCGAGATTTCGCTGGGATACCCGACCATAATGGGGATAGGCAGGGGACAGAAACGACACCTGCGGTAACAGCAAAGAAAGGAGTCACAATCATCGAAGTCAATAAAGCGCCAGAGCAAGTAACTAAAGCAGCAATTAGGGCAAGGCAAATCAAGGGTATTCCCAAAATAATGGAAACTCAGTTATTGGTGTTGCTACTGAAAGGATAAAAGCCACTAAAAGAACCGTCCTCATATCGCCCAATATGTATTTTGGATGCGATGGGGAAACTACTTGAAATAATCATATATAGCAGACTGCTTCTGATCGTGGAAGAAGCAGAAGGTCTGTCGAAACATCCATATGGATTTTGAGTTGGTGAAAAAGAGGTAGTAAGAAATGCTGCGCTATCATCGCTCACGAACTAAAAACGCTTTCAACCTACTAATTGGGAGTATATAATAACATCCCTGCGGAAGCTAAATAATACAATGTATATTCGAAGGCTTATTAAAGACTTCTGCTCAAGTAGAAAGTTCTGCTATGAACAGAAAAAGGCCGACTAGAATACTTTATAATCGCCGGGGTGCCGCAGGGATCGGTGCTGGATCTACTTCTGCGGAACATGATGTACCTTGGCGTTCTACGAGTCACGCTCCGACGGGAGGCAATAATTATTATTGGATTCGCTTGCGACATAGCAGTGGCAGTCATCGCCAATCACCTGGACGACGTAAAGTGGATAATGAAAAGCCCTTGGGTTGGAGGTGGCAGTGCATAAGTCGAAAGGCGTGCTAATCAGTAATAAAAAAAAACATAAATTATATGAGTCCATAAAATACATCGGAGTGATGATTGACGATAGGTTAAATCTCAAAAAACACCTAAAATATGCAAGTGAAAATGCGCATTAGGCTATAGCGGCACTGTAGCTTATTATGCCAAACATTGAAGGACCTAGACCACCGAAGAAACTACTTCTATGTAGAGTGATCTCCTTAATACAGTTATACGTAGCACCAATATTCACTATGGATGTAAGATGCCAAAAGTTTAATAAAATAAGTAAATTTTGGTCTTCTTCCTATATAATTGCCATTGACTCTAATAAGCGCATATGATTTAGAAGACGTGTATTTTTGAGATAAATTTTTTTTTATCATAATACCAAAGCTCAGTGGAACAGTCTTGGCAGCAAAGAAAATAAGTTAAGGGCAATGGGTTTAGAGGTTAAGTGAAGGAGAGGATGGTACAAGTCTCGCTTAATATTTTCGGGTTCATTAGGCGGGGAAAACAGAGGATGGTAAGCTGTTTCACATTAGCATTGCTCAACTGAGGAAAAATTCCTGAAATTTGACGGTATTAAATTCCACTAATTTACCTTATACTTAAATGACCACGGTTTTGCCTCACTCCCGTAGTTATCCTAAGACCAACTAAGGCAGTTACTTTTTGAGTCATTGCATCGCTAGCTGAAGGAAGGTGAATTTGTTACAGACTGGTAATTTAGTGTTTCTACCCTATCGTTTCAAAATAATTTATTTATCTCCAGTGTCTCAAGTCCATTTACATTAAAACCGTGTCGACTAAATACAGGATTTCCCAATTTTCTTTATTGTGACTGTGATTTTCTTCTGTTATGTGTTTGAAAAATAATTAAGTCAATATCGTGCGGTGTTCATTAATCCGCGTTGCAAAATGCGTTGAGTGTATTTAGGTTTAAAGAGTTTGGTGGAGTAATTGACAATGTGTCGCCCTGCAAATCCAATGGTTCCAGATTCGAATCCAACCGGCGCAGTCCATGATTATTGTTTATGGACAATAGGTTACGAAAAAAGGCCCTTGAGGGTTGCAGAGAAAATGTCTGTGGTTCGGATTCCACTTTAAATTGTAACTTGACTTGCAATCGTTTTCCCGAATTGTGTGGAGTTCTTTTTCCGCCCCAAAACACACAAGGGGAAATAAAGAAAAAGATAGAGAAGTTGACCGAGATAGTGCAAACATGAGTGTTGGATAACTGGTAACATAATTCCATACGTTTTGGAGAGAGACTAGAGGTCACTGCCAACTTTTGGGGTTAAAATACCTTCTGTCTAACGTCCTGGTCGAAATCGAACTTAGCCCGAATAATATTTGCATATAGTCCGCGTATCTCTATAGATAGAACGCAATTCCTCTGATGAGCGCAATTTATACAGGTGTAGAACAGTCAGTATTGAACCAATTGGTGTTAGTTGGTTTTATGTTTTTCAAGCTATGAGGAATAAAACGATGCATCTCAAACCATAGTATGTTCAAAATATATTCGGCATTATGATTAATATCGTTCATGGAAAGACAGTAAGATCAGACCAGATCTCTGAAATATTCATTAAGACCAGTCCAATCTGTATTTTTATAATGATGCAATTTTAATAAGTGATTGTCAAAGAAAAAATTGGGCGGAGATTAGATAATAGTCTGGATTGAAGATTAAAGGACTCGTTAAATAACTTGGCCTGTCTTCCAGACGGGCTTGCGATGGAGAAATGCTTGATAATTTTGGAAAGGTCATTGGAATAGTACTTTTTTAGCGTTTGTTTGATGTTGCGATGTTAGGTAGATCAAAAGATAAAAATAAAAGAGATTGCGGTTGAGATTGCCCCTCCCCCCCTGTCATACAATTTTTTATTTGTCTTTACTTGTTGAGATGTATTAAAATGGAGTGACTTATAAGCTATCTCATATAGGTACAATTTTACTTTCAGTCTTAATTTCCAATGTTTACTCTGAATTTGCAGCTGTTACGAGCAAAATAAAATAACCATATATATACGAAATTACATATTTAATTTTAATCTTTTATATTGTTGTAAGGAAAATGTAAAAATTATTGGAATTACTGATATAAAAATTACAAAAAAAGGTTATTTCCAATCTGCAAAATGCTTACCCAGAAAGAGATACAAAATGATTGTGAATATTGTCATCTATTTCTATCGCTAGCATTTAATAGGCGACATGACGTTGGCAATTAAGAAAACCATGTTGAAAAAAAGATGCTTACACAGAATGAGACATCTAGCGAAAAGTGATACCATTTTCTGGAAGAAATTTCAGAGCACCAATCAGTATTATATATCTCAGTGGTCTAGATGAGAACTATCACCCCACTCATTTGGGCATGTCAGTTCTGAAACACCCTGTATTGTTGAAATGTTTGCTTAAACAGGTTCAAGAAAAAGAAAAAGTGCATTAAGGTTTGCAAGACTTTCAAATATCGCTCAAGAAGGTAAAATCAAAAAACCACTGATTTTGAGGGTATTCCTGCTCAGAATAACCTCAATTAAAAATCATTAAGGACGCTATCGACAATGCTAGCCAGAACAGGGAGACAAAAGTCCAACTTTAAATATTTCTCAGAAATTGTAGCCCTTCTATAAGAATTGCTACTTGTTGATAAATTGTCTACAGATATTAATGTTTTCTTTAATGAGGACTCGGTTTCACTCCTTTGGTATAGGTACTATCTATATATATATCTCTCTATGTATAAATTTTATGATATTATTAGATATCTACAGCTAAAACAATTTAGGAGGGTGAAAAGCCTCAACCAAAAAGGACGAAGAAAATGGCTCAATTGAAACTCGGCAAACGGTAAAATTCCAGATAATTGGATTGGGCAAAAGTAGGGAAATTCAATTTCAGTAAATGAATTTTCGTATTATAAATTTTCTCAAATGGATACATATCTACGAGCGCTTTTGGCCTTTCCAGTGCGTACTGATAATGTTTCTTGGCAACCGTGTAGTCTTAAAGTAAAATAAAATTGGATTGTTTTTTTGTCGGTAAACAAGATAGTCAGAACTAAAAGATGGTACTCTTATCAGGTTATTTAGGTATCCACCAAGGCCATGGTCCAAATCTATTAATATTCTTAAATGTAGTAAACATAGTGATGCGAACTAAGTAGTTTCCATTTTATATTTTCGTCGTTTTAATAAGACACATACATCCTTCTTTCCCAATAACAACATCTTATTGCCTTCTGAAAACCATTAATCTCTTAACTGAGGATAAAGAAGTGAGACCAACGCAAACTGACCCGCGAAATCATTTGTCAGGACCAGAAATAGGTTTTCAGCACTTGGCTGATGGTTTGATAGTAGCTAGCCAATTCAAATGACCTTTTTTTGGGAAATACCATCCTGTAGATATCTTTATGAATTCGTCAGTGACAGCATGAATATTTTTTCGATTTATAACTCAATATCTTGACAAAAAAGAAAAAAAAGAAGGAGTAAAACGAGTTTCCACTAGCTTTCTGGGTACGTGGCGCGAGTTATACCTACTTTGGGGGATTGCTTAAAATTCTAAAGGTACAATGTCTATTTGGCTAGAACGTGTCAAAGATAAGAAAGCAGACATTCATCTGGTGGATTCCAAGAAAAGTGATGGAGCTGCAAAAAGATTAAGTCTAAGGATTCAAATGTGATAAATCACATTTCGTTGGTTGTTTTCTTTTATCGCAATTTATAAAATTGTACTGAGCCTAATGTTTGTTTTCATTTTTCTTGGGCGGTTTCGTGGAGACGAGCAAAATTACACATTCTTACAGTGTTTTTTATAAATTCTTTTGTTTGACTTATCGTAATTTCCAATCTTACAAAAAAAAAACTAAAAGGTACCTCATACGGAGCTTAATCATAAAATTGTTTGATAAGACAAGTTGTTTGGATCTAATTCGACTGCAAAGTAAAATATCTCAGTAGGGAAAGTGAGAACCGATTCCATTTTGCTTCGATGAATTCCTATATGAAAATGTTTAAGGAGGCATAGATGAAGGTTGAGCCTAGAGTCATGCATAAAGTCAGCAATGTAAAGCGTGACTAATTATTCTGCAAATCTGTACATGCCGATGCAGGTTTTATGCGCATTAGTCAGTTTAAAAATAGAGAGTGCATTCAGTCAATACGTGCCTTACGTGATTGTCCTTGTGTACGCGAGTGTATAAAGCTTATAATATATTAAAAAAGTCTTAATATTGTGAGTATTGTAAAAAAGGTTTTTAAGAAAATGAATAAAAGTGGTGTAAGTAAATGTAGTCTGCGACGAGTTATTAAAAATGTGTAATAACATTGTTTTTAATGTTAAATATTTCGTTAACAGATGGACAAATCTGTGAATGAATTAAATCCGATATATTTATAATTGTTTGAATAAATAAATATATAAAAATTATATAAATAATGGAATAAAAAACCCGGAATTTTAACTTTTATAATCCTCAAGGGAAGTGGAGAGGGGGTTTTGTGGTTAAAAGTGTACGAAAATTAAATATTGAAACGAACGCTTCTTTTCATCAGTAGTTACAACAGTTCCCGCCCATTGCTGAATTCACCCATTACTATGTAATAGAAAGGGTAGCCATTGTCGATCCCTCCTAGGCCGACTGAATGTTAAAATCATCGAAGCTTTAATTCAGAAAGTAGGCATTAGGGATGAGCGATGTTGACATAACATCGATATTGACATCGATGTCAACATCGACGACTAAACATCGATGATCGATAATAATCGAACTCAAAACATCGATGTTCCGTAATATCGATGTTAAATACAATGAATTTGTAGAAGGGCGTGATAAAACAAGATGCTTGAATGGTTTATTTTTGATTCACTGTTTTTCACTTTAATCAATTAATGGGCACTTCCAATATGGCTTTTCTTAGGTTTACAACTATCTATTTATGCGGAGTCGAGGCCTTTCCATGAAGAATATGGTGGGACAGAGAATCTGCAACAGGTGCAGCTTTATGGAACAAAAGTTGGGATAAAAAACCAATTATACTGAGCGGTGATTTTAACGTGAACGTCGAAGACAACTAACTAAAATTAAAACTGAAAAATTATTGAACAATATCGAATACAATATCGGGAACAACTATCGGCGTAGATATTTGGTTTTGGGCTACGAAAGAAATGGTCTCATGAGTTTGATGATTGTTTTGTTACCAAGACTCTTTACCGCTTCCGCGGTCTGGTCACCATTATATTTGGTTCATATTAGTTTCTTCGAAGCGATGTAACGTAGGTTCTTACATTTGCGCTTTGTAGCCTTCCACAGAACAATCCTGTTATATTGCCTCCCTATGTGTATATACTAAAGCTTCTTTCTGTGGGTACTCTACAGAGGAGACGCGAGTCTTTGGCATTCTGTTCGTTTATGAATGTTTGCAGGGTACAATTAATACCCCGAAACTACTAACCTGTCTGAATATCTTAGTTCCTTGTCGCACTTTCGGGAATTATGACTTTCTTTACATCTGTCGACCTAACTACGCTTTAAATGAACGTATTAATTCTTTTTCTTTTGAATGATCATTAGGATGTACTTTACTTGAACATGTCTAAAGCTGAAATAAAATGCCATTTGAGCAGTCAGCGTATTAAACGTCACCTCTTTGTTTCTGATTTGATTTGTTTTTGAATTTATTTGATTCATAAGAAGTAAATAAGTATTTTTTGGAATGTTATGTGTTTAGTTTACCAGAAAAAAATATATATATATATTTACTAAAACATGAGTAAACCTGTTTATGAGGCTTAAATAGAAAACATAATGTAACTGACCCTCAGCTGCCTCCGTATATAAAGCAAGCAAAACCCTGTGACAACTTTGAGTAACAATATCAGTCCATTACTGCTTAACTTTGTTATTTTATTATCTATAAATTAGAATATGATTCAAATAACAAATCAGCTGGAAACCAGCCTTATTCTAACTCAGAATTTAAAAGTTTTGCCGGTTGCTTCTACTGCTGTTCCTAAATAGAAATTCAGTTTCTCTCACTATGTGGATATAAGTAGAAGGGAGCTTCTGACCAACCAACATTCTAAGTTACTTTCTTCTCAGCCGAACTATATAAATATGTATAAAGATATTTTTTAATCTCCTATAATTATAAAGCAACATATGCTTAGCCTTCAATATAGAAAAAAAATATTTTTGAATTTGGATCCGGTTCTTTTTCGCCAACATCGAAGGTCGATGTTCTGTCATTAACATCGATTGTGCGATATTCTATACACTTCAACATCGATGTTAAAACATCGATGTTGATTCGCTGAACATCGATCTTTCGTGAACATCGATGAACGTCGATCATCCCTAGTAGGCATTATGACTTTCTCTCATCGATGATAGTTCTGACGCGGTATTGCTTACATTTGGAGACGAAGTTCGATCAATTCGTTGAGAGGGTTGGAGACCAGGTTCCCCCGTGAGCTTTTATTAAGAAATAAAATAATCCACTCCGTCTCTGCGCTGTTGTCTAGCTTGCTGTAATGCAAAAACAAGACTTTCAAGTTTCCTCACTTCCCTCACTCTAGTTCCCTTCCTGCCAAAACCATGCTAACGCATCAAAGGGTTGTCCCCTACGATTTGGCAACATCGTATAAAAAAATTTTTTTTCTACTGAGATTTATTTATAAGTTTTAAGTGTATTCAAATATTATCAAAATCACGTAGTCGAACTAACTTACTATCAATTTAGGACTACCTATACTAACTCGAGCTATGGAGTTTTCATCTTTCCTGATTTCTGGAATAAGCATATCTTTTAGGCTCCCAAAAGCTTAAAAAAGAAGCCCTATAGAAAAAAATATTCCCTCTAGGAATGCGAGTAAAAAAAATGCAAATTACACTTATCTCCTAATAAGAGCTATCCCGGTATATGTTGTATTTATTATAGTTTTGATGTACTTGGAAGTGATTCTTAAGCTTTAGTCTGAAATAACTTAAGTGTAAATGAACAAAGTTGAGCTGTTATCGGTTCATGCCATGAAGTGTTCGGTGCTCGTAAGTCCTCAATGAAGAGGGGTCGGTAGAAATGCTCCCATTGTCCATAAATCCGAGTTTATTGTACCTCGGAGTAAATCGAAAACAAATTCATTATTGAAATTTTACGTCCTTTTTCAAAGGTGTCAATGAAAATGATGTCTGTGCATATAATAAAATGGCTTAAAAAAAAATCACAAAATTGCTAAAAACCATAAAATAGTTTTTGATTAAATATCTATTACGACATTTTGAAGTCGGTGCAAATTGAACAAACAAAACAACAACAATAAAAGTATTTATTCTTTCTTCATAATGATCTCGTGAGTTGTATAGGTAGTTGAGGATTTATAGGTCGAATGGGGCTCCTAGTACCTCTTGAGACGTTGTAGGGTGAAAATGGGGCTCATATTTGATAATTAATAATTCAGGGCGTAGTCCTTTTCGTTGTGGAGTCTCCAATCCTAGAACCTCTTTGTACCTATAAATAGTCAAGATACATTTTATTTTAATAATAAAAAGACTATTTTAATTTTAAAGAGTTTAACTTTTTATTTTTATATTATTTTTAAAGTTACCAATTCGGTTATTCTGGCTAGACTGAATTATTAATTTACAGTTTGTGTATCCTACTTTACAATTAATACATAGATATGTAGTTTAGAATTTTTACTCTATGTACTCTATGTACATTATTTTATTGTCAATAATTGAATGATTATTATATTCTGTAATGTGTTTGTGTTTCACACTATTTAAAATTTATCGAAGTTTACAGGTTGACCAAAATATTTCTTATAGTTATTGAACATAATCAAAGTAGATTTAATTAAAATATTTTATCGAAATAATATAATCAAACTGATGAATATTGTAACTAAGTATTAATAATTAAATTTGTAGCTAAAGCTACAGTAGTTTTATACAGGGTGTTTCACAGCACGTGTACAAAAATGAAGGATCTAGTCAGGGCCTGATTAACCCTTTGGCTAATTAGGCTGCTGCCTAGAACGCGAGGATCGGGGGGGGGGGGGGAGGGGGGGGAGGAAGGGGCGCTGAAATCGTGTCTTCGCATGCACTAATCTAGCATCATTGCATCTACCCTACATATTTTAACTAGACCGAAACAAAACACTAAAACTAAATGCGCTTGAGAGTCCCTGATTTTAACAATAAATTTTGAAATTTTAAAAAGCGCGCGTAAAACAAACACTGACTTGTTACTCGAATCGGTCGGTGGTCGAGCGAGCGGATGAGCTGGCAACAGAGTGCCTAGTGCGAGTTTAATCCCCCTCGCAATAACGGGCGTAAATTTTAACTTCATTTTGTATGGGAAATTCGGAATTTAAACAGTGCAACCTAGTTCTCGCATTTGCCGCTAGATGACTCTGTATCGATTGTATCGTATTCTATTCTTTATCGGCTAGGTTGCACTGTTTAAATTCCCATACAAAATAATCTTCACGTATACGTGCGTTTCTGTGAGGCGAATTAAACAAAACTCGCACTAGGCACTCAGCGCAGCTTAGGGATGGGGAATCGAACTGAGAAAATCGATTTGCTACGAATCGATCTGTAATTTTTTTGTGATTTCAAAGATCGATTAATCGCTCTAAAATGATCGATGTTCATAGATCGATTCCATTTATTTTGACACTTCAATTTGCAGAAGCACAAATTTTCTTTCGTTTTATTAGGCTCAATTTGTCATAATTAGCAAAAACCGGTGGATTTCATATGACAATATATTATATTTTCTTCACCAAGTGATTAATTTTGCAATTTTAAAGAACTTAAAATAAGTGATGATAGTTCAGAAGAATACCTTGCTCCAGACTGGATACTAAATAGCGGAAGGACGGTGTGGGCAGACGTAACACCTATCCTAGTTAGCAGTGAGAAATTTTCAAAGATCTTAGAGTTTACCAGGGATGTACTAAAGTTGAATGCTGCCAACTACACTGTTTGGCAGTATAGGCACTCATGCAGTGATACAGATAACACTACCATATTTTAGAGATCTGAAACGCATTTATCTAACATTAACAATTTTTTAGGTACGAAATTTTAAATTTGCAGGATTATTACACAAATTAATGATGATGCAAAAACATTTACACGTGAGCTTGCTCAGTTTTATTTTATTTCGTCGCGTCTTATCTTAAATCAATGGGAATCGGAAATAAATAAATCGATTCGAGCTGAATCGGTCCCGCGAAAAATCGATTCAAAAATCGGCAGATCGAAGGCTAAAAAATCGAATCGCAGAGATCGAATCGAAGATCGCCCATCGAATCGCAGAGATCGAATCGAAGAACGCCCATCCCTAGCGCAGCTTGCCGCGCGCAATGAAACACATCATCAACGATGTGCGGGGACTCCCCGGTGCGGTTAATAGTTAGTATACTTTGCCGCGCTTCATTCATTTGTCTTATCTCGTCGGAATCGTCGTTCGTCCGTCATATCACGCGCTCGAGTATATTCGTTTTTGGTGATTGATATTTATTGTCCTTTTCTTAGTGTTTCCGTGTTTTTTTAAGACTATGAGTGGTAATGAGAGTAGTTCGATAGTAAAAAAGCCAATTGGAGCAGAATACAGAAAAAAGGCAAAAGAAAAGGAAAAGAAAATAGAAAACATTTTAAAACATACTCGTAAACTAGAAAATTTTTTACGAACTCTGCAGAAAGGAACGAAACGGTGACGAATGCTGCACTATCGCCAGCGATTTCTTGCCCTGGTTCCTCTACCGCGGACTGTTACGTTTCTCCGTCCAACACTAGCCCTATAGTAGCGACGACGCCGACGATCTACAATGAAGACGAAATTCTAATAGAAGAAAAGTCGTCTATTCCGTCAAGTGACCCTGCACTGTGGCAAGTAAATGATGAATTTCGAGTTTATATTGTTAAAAATGGACTGCAACAAAACGAAGAATTAGATTTTTCCAGATCAGAAGGGCAGTATAAAAATCAAAAAAGATTTCTATCTAAAAATATATTTGAGAAAAAGCTTGTTAATGGCGAAAATGTGAAGAGAAGCTGGTTAGTATACTCAGAATCCACAGGTCACGTGTTTTGTGGTCCTTGCAAATTATATGGAGGAACATCCGTATTTGCCAAAAGTGGATTTAATGACTGGAAATGTTTGGGACAATATGTATGTAGAGGTAAACTTTTACAACGACTGGATACCCAAATAGTCAAACAATATAATGAAGAAAAAACTTATTGGCGAAATGTATTACTACGGGTAATAGAAACAATTAAGTTTTTAGCTTATCGTGGGCTTCCATTTCACGGTCAAAATGAAATTATTGGATCTGCACTAAACGGAAATTTTCTTGGCTGTGTTGAGCTTATATCTAAATTTGATCCTTTCATGGCTGAACATTTGGTGAGATTTGGACAAAAAGGCAGAGGTTCTCCATCGTACTTATCATCCTCTATAATCGATGAATTTATTTTACTTGTCGCTGACGAAGTTCGACTTTCGATTATAGGAGAAATAAAAAAAGCAAAATATTATTCGATTAGCATTGATTCTACTCCAGATATTTCACACACCGATCAGTTGACATTTATAATTCGTTATATTTTGCCTGACGGAGAACCTGTCGAACGTTTTGTCACATTTTTACCCAATTGCGGTCATAAATGTGAAGACATGGAGAAGAATTGCGATAATTGATAAAACTTTGGAACTTGATATTAAAGACTGTCGTGGCCAAAGTTGTGATAATGCTAGCAATATGTCTGGTCAATACAAAGGTCTTCAGTCAAGAATTAAAGCTGTAAATCCATTGGCTACTTTTGTTCCTTGTGCAGCCCATTCTCTACAACTCGTGGGATCGGCTGCCGCGGAAAGTAGTGACGAGTCAGCTGCTTTTTTTACACTGGAACAACAACTATACAATTTTTTTTCTGGATCTACAAGCGGATGGCAAATTTTGTTATCTAAATTGGATGAAAAATCGACGGTACTAAAAAATCTATCGAAAACTCGATGGAGTGCGCGAGCAGATGCAAGCAAAGCCTTATACAGTTCATACAAACAAGTTCTGGAAACATTAAACTCTATTTGCGAAGATGAAAATCAAAGTAAAGAGACCAAAATAGAAGCAGAAGAAATATTAGAAAAAATTAAAACTCTAGAAATTACAGTAATGTTGTGCTTTTGGAACTCTGTGCTCGTAAAGTTTCAAATCGTTAGTGCAAGCAAGTTCTGTTGATTTATCTAACGTTGTTACTCTTTATGAGACAACAACGTTAGATAAATCAACAGAACTTGCTTGTAGCTGTGCACTAACGATTTGAAACCTTACGATCACCGAGTTCCAAAAGCACAACATTACTGTAATTTCTAGAGTTTTAATTTTTTCTAATATTTCTTCTGCTTCTATTTTGGTCTCTTTACTTTGATTTCTTATCTTGATACGTTGCGTGACGAAAAAGAGTTCGAACATTTTGAATCAGAGGCAATCAAGAGATGCGAAGTGACCACATACAAAAAAGATGTAAGAAGAAGAAAGAAACCAAAATTTCATTTTGATGAAGTTAAAACGGGGCACATTGAGTTAGAAGGGAGACGATCTTTCATCGTTGATAATTATTATGCAAATCAAAGGAGTTAAATCAACTATATGCCACTGATTGAGAAGAAACCCTTGCAGAAGAATGCGTCCATTTGGCGCAGTTTTTAAAATCTGACACCGAGGCCGAGCATTCTATTTCTGCCAGAACCCCAAGGGGTTTGTTGCAGTTAATAAAAAGTTTTAATATTTCATGCATGTTCCCGAATGTGGAGATAATATTAAGAATTTTTTTGACAATGAGTGTTACCAACTGCAGCGGCGAAAGGTCTTTTTCAGCCCTTAAAGGAGTAAAAAATTACTTGCGCTCCACACTCCGCCAGCAAAAACTTGCAGCGCTCTCGCTAATGTACATAGAAAGTGATTTTTTACAAACTATTAAATTTGAAAAAATTGTGGAAAGATTTGCAAACGCTAAAGCACGAAAAAGGACTTTTGTATAATTTAATAATAATTACTTAATTACTATAATTTTCAAATAAATCATTAATCAGTTGCAAAAATGTTTCACTTGTATGATGCCTCTCCTCTTTTTTTTTAACAATAACAGAAGTGTAAATATTTAAAAAATACTCAAGTCGAAGCAACTTCACACACTAGATGACCACGCTCGTGGTCAATGGCAACGGCAACTAAGTTGTCTATAGAAACTAAGCCAATACAAGTCATGCGACCAAACACGACATGGATTTGGTTTTCTACTTGGTAGCCTGCAGTCACTTGTCATGATTTTGTTCTTGTAATGCGTGAGGGACCTTGCCTTTATGTACGGTCAGCTTAAAAAATGGTTTGCCACCCTAAGGTTGAATGTCATGCAGATTAAAGAACAACGTTAGTTTCGCTTGCACATCGATCTGAAAACTTTTATAGGTAGTATGAGCCATGTTAAAATTTTCACACTACTACTCTACTCACTTACTACTTTTTAGGCCGTCCGTAACACATCTGGCGGGGGCGCGTCCTCATAATTAGCCTAGGGCGGTCAGAACTCTTGATCAGTCGCTGGATCTAGTAGATCTAGGTAAGAAACTAAAAATAATTGTATGGGATGGTGGGAGGTTGCTCTATCTTTAACTGTAGGAGTTTGAAATTTCTTTACGATAAAAAAACCAGTCTTACATTTTAATGTACATATTCCAAAGTTTTAGTGCTAGAGACAGGTAACACAATGGTGCTAAAGACTGTGTATTTTTTTTCCTGCTAATAGTTCTACAAAAACATGGTTTTTCAAACTTAAATTTTCGGAAAAAAATATTTTTTTTATTTAAAAGGGAAATACATTGAACAATTGCTCTATATGTTTTTTGGATTTCACATAGTGGCTAATATATTCTCTTTCGATGGAAACTTGAAGCGTACAAAAATCTTTTACCATTCTCAAGTTACATTACGTGCATCTCATACCTGCCCTATAAGAAAAAAATCTACCTGCCTAATAAATTGTTTTATGGTAATAACTCTAATTTGAATGGATTAGTAGATATAGTAGTAAAACGCATATTGTAGGTCACATAATAATTGTTTTGTAAACCTTCGCATGACAAGATTATAACAATTTGTTGTACTTGGAATGGAAATAATATGATCTCCAGGTATAAATTGAGATGAAAACGCAGTGCCATCGCTAATATTTCAAAGTGAGAAGTCGTTTTGATAGTGAGAAGTCGTTTTGATAGTGAGAAGTCGTTTTAATAGTTTGATAGTTAATAATGGTGCAATTTACTAGTGAAGAATACGCGAACACAATCTTCTGTTACGGATTTAGCAACGTAAATTCCCGTGAAGCAGATAGTGAATATCACCGGGGATTCCCATAGAGAAGGCCACAGTCAAGATCTGGGGGGGGGGGGGGGGTATCTAATTTCATTAAAAATACAAAAATACAATAAAGGAGCTATACAAAGAAAACTACCAACAAATGGATGTACATAAAATATGATATATTATGCAATTAAAAAATATGATCATATACATTTTAGGTAATTTTTTTTAGTATTTTAGTCAAATTTTTCCTAATCAAGAAGTTCAGAAAATTTTAATATATTTGTATAACATATAGTGTAGGTATTATTGCAGCGAAGGTGTGAAGAGTATTACAAAGAGAAGGACTTCATCCTTTCCATGTGACACCCGTACAGGAAATTCAGCCGTGTCACAAAATAAGCCGTAGATAATTCTGTAATAGGATACTTGAAGAAGACTTTGATGACTGGACATTCTTGAATGAGTTTCTGTTGACGGATAAATCACAATTTAGTAAATTTGGCATAGTGAATTTACGTAATACTCACTTTTGGAGTTCAGAAAACACAAGAATTGCTCGATGGACCCCGTCCCCAAAACAGATTCTCCGTAAACTTGTGGCAGGAATTGTAGGTAATCGACTTATTGGTTCACATAGTATACCGGACAACTATTTAAATTTCCTGCAAAACGATTTTTCAGATTTCAGACCCCCTTCTTCTAAGAACACAAACCGAAACAAAATGGCTGCCTGTTGAGCCAATGTTCATATTACAGGCTTTAGACGAAAATGAAGATGTCGAATGGCTTTAAGAGGAAGATGTCGATTTCTTGGGAGAAAGCAGTAGTCAGCAGACACTTAACATCGAACATCAGAAATTCAACATCTTCGGCGACTTACATTAATGGATGAAATAACCTTAGGCTGTGGACAGTTAATAACTTTGTTCCTTGTTTTCGTGATTAACAACAAACATTACCTATATAATTCAATTTTCAATACGCAGATTTATTACCATTTATTTCTATTTCTATTTATGACGTGATTATGAAGTACTATTAATATTTGGAAAAATCTTAGAAAATTCTACAAATGCTTACGCCACCCTAAGAGCCCCCCCCCCCCTCTTACGGGGGTGTAAGAGTTTTGATTACTTTTGCTGACAAGGAGAGGGTTTAAATGGTTGAAATTCTGCTTAAGAAATATTTGAACGGTCCCCTAGTTCCCCAATACCTTGTGGGGCATGGAGCGAACAACTTCACCCGATTCGAGACAACAATTGCAAGTGGACCTAAGACCTCCGGATTACAATTACAAATAAAAAGTAATTGTAATTATTACATTTTATTGAATCATCCTAAGTACATTACCGCTAAAGGGCGTTGTTGCACATTTTATACTATATGCTCCGATCTTGAGACCGGCTACGACGGAGTTATTTATATCATGTACTTGCTCAACTTGCTTTTGGCTGGTTTTTTTTTAGTATTTTTATATTCTCCAAGATTAGCATTCCAGTTCATTTTTTTTAATTTCTAACTCGCATTCCATTTGTGATTTTTTTAAATATATAACTCAGAAGCAGTTCTTCTCCGTAGGAGCCACGTAACAGAAGACCTATTCATCAGAATATAACAATATATTGAGGTAGAATGAGGCTCCCAAACCAACATAAAAAAAACATTAAAAAACAGAAAAAACCAGATTACGCACAGACACAACAATCAGCTATTCGTAGGATCATACATATCATTGCCAGACCGAGAGTGATCGATATGCAGTAAAGGTAATCTACAAACACCATGCGGGTATACCTACAAGAAAACTTACCTGCGAGAGCTCGAGAGTCTATGTTCGAGTTCAAAAGCTGATGAATAAAGACCAAGTCATCAACTTTACGTCGTTTTTCTAGTGAGTACATATTAAACAACCGGAGGCGGTCCACATAGGTAGCCTCAGGATTATTCCACAGGAGCTTAATGACTGCGAACCTAACAAAGCTCCGCTGTACCGACTCAATGTGTCTAGACTCTAGAATGAGTAGCAAAGTAAGGTGACCAAAACTGAGATGCCTACTCGAGAATTGGTGTAACCAAGAGGAGAACAAGTGAATCAAGCTCTGCCGATCAGAAAACTCCTTCGACCACCGTTTTACACAACATAGAACTGAAGTACCTGTAAATACTGTTTACGTGTAGAGTAAAATCGAGGTTTTTGCCAAGCTTCATGTCTACGTAAGTCATGGACGCTTCAGATATTAGTTTGTACAAACTTATAAGTCAGTGACGGCATTTAAATCGTCCTGAATTCAAGCAGATTCACAACTCTTTCTAACACAAGAGAAAAAATACGGGTTGGTAGGCCGACGTATTGTCACTCACTCCACCGACGACTTATCGCATCTCATCTTATCATCATCAATGTCATCTATGGCAAGAATAAACAGCAACGGACCAAGATGGCTACCCTGTGGTTTATCTGATGAAGCCTTAACGACTGTAGATATGGTGTTGCGTATGTATGGTGTTCTTTTCTATGCAAACAAGATGGGAAAATCAATTTTGTAAGCTTAATCATAATTACAGAGTGAACAAGTAGATCGAACACTTTGCTTATGTCGGTGAAGGTACAGTCGGTCTGGTGACCTAGTTTGAAGGCTGAGATTATGTGGGAGGTAAGCTCTAGCAGGTTAGTTGGCGGTTAATTTCGTCGATACTCTTTCTGCCTGGTAGATCGACGGGAAGAACTTCTTACTCTGCCCAATAAGCTGTGAATATATAACAGATTGGAACAACTTGGGTATGCTTCGCGATTGGAAATAATTTGTTATTAGGTTTTTATGACCCTTTATATGAAGAGGAATTCTAAAGAAGCTCTTCCATGCTATAGGAAGAAGATGAGTGCCAATGGAGTGAGTAGGACGTCATAGCAGGATTTCACGAACTCAGGAGGTACACCATTCGGGCCAGAGAAAAAGTCCAGTTTGGGTTCTATAATAACATCGTGAGATTTACTATAAGGGGTATAGGAATGGAGGTACTTGGACGATCCTGGATATTACTAAACTTTTCCGGGGAAGGCAAAAAAGAAAAATCGCTCTAAAAACAATGAAAAGTTTTCGGGTAAAGCAGGCGCGTTGCTACTTGAAGAGGTTGTGCCACATAGCAGAGACATAGTTATCCGTTTTCATCTTTATATTTACGAATTCAAAAAAAAGGTACGAGGGTTATTATGCAAGTTAGTTATATATATAACGATGAAGACAACGTGAAAAAGGGGTAAAATAACAAGACATAAAAATCGCGTACATTGCTTCGCTTCACAGGCAAAATCGCTTTGGTCATAACTCTAGTCAAGACCAATGAACGCGAACTACCAGCAAATAAACTTTTGGTGGAAACTAACCTTTCGGTTGAAATTAATTCTCAGGAAGCGGGTAGTCCTAAATCTTCCTTACAGATAAGTATCTGAATAGGATTCTGTTTACGGATTTATACTACATAGTCTATTTTCAAATCTCATCGAACCACTGTGTGCGTAAAAGAATGAATGCAATTAGTTTGAAAGAGTGAACGTTTGTTAATCCATTATTAAAATACACTTTCATTTTAATCAAGAACACGTTCAGATCTGTTCGTTTATATATTCTTCTAATCAAATAATTGAGACAATTTATATCTATGTGCTTCAAGCGTCGATCCATTTAGTAACTTATTCTCCACAACAGTTTGTTATAACATATTGCTCCGCTCGTTATCCTGATTGCAGTCAACTACTACCAAATCCAGTATCAAAGAGAGTCGACATATTTAATTAACTGTTTCCAGCATATAACTTGTCACTAAGTCACTTTCTTACGAACTAGTTCTAAGTCATGTTTAATTTCCGTCCGACAATTTCCAAGAATGTCACCACTTAACAAGTAGTTGGGTCGTCGTTAAGGATATTAACAAATGTCGACGTGAAATCTTCGAAGGATCCAATCAATGTGAGCAGCTCAAGTGCTTCCTTATCGGACGTAGTGAAACTATAATGTTCAGTTCGGTAATATTAAGCTCCATCTAAAGCACTCATTAAACCAGCACTGCAAATATCCAAATCCTTGCCTCAGTCCTTGGGAACTCAGTCAGACCTAATTTTTATCTCCAAATTAATCGATTGAATTAGTCGGAACTTTTCGAAGTGATTTACTTGGGATTGAAGAACACAAGACCCGATATGTTCGGAGGATAGAAATTAGTTGAGAGCTGGAAGCAATTCGTTTATATACGTAAACGTGGTAATGTCCCCGATTCTGACATTTATTATATGTTGAAAGCCTACGGCTTTGATAGGACGACCGCCAAACCCCGCGATGTAGAAGTGGAGTTTGTTTCCTAGCTCCTACAGCATTGTTTGTATTCTCCCAGCAGCCCGGGGATATTTCATTTGTTTATTTGTTTGTTACATATCAGCACTTGTACACATGTGAGACTTAAGCTAACCAAACATTAACGTCTCAGAAAAGAACGCCTCAGGCAGTGAGGAACTTCTTAACAAAGTAGCGGCGCCTGATTACTTATGAAGATGTTTCTCTGCTCCTTCTTGTCACTCCCCCGCGATAAAGGTTTATATTGCTCCTTTCTGGTTTAGTATCTACAACGATATCAATGACATATGTATCTGCGGAAATTTTGGTTGATTGCCTGCCTCGCGATTGTGAAGAATTTTCTAATTGCCTACTAACTTTTGATGGCACTGGCGCCAACAGGTTCGCTTGGATTTATTTCCAGTCTCCTTTTTCGGGGAATGGCAAAATATATCCGCCAAAAATGAGTTTCACATTGAAACAAAATCAAAAGTTAACAATTCAAATTCAACTAACTAACCACGAAGATTTTCATTTCGGCTTCAAAATTTGTTTAATAATTGCTGAGGATTTGCTTTACATGTTATTATTGTTGTGGCTTTTGAAAGGTAAATTATATTGTGGCAGATTTATGAGCAAATGCTTTCCTATGTCAGTTTTATAGTACGAAATCTTAAAATTGTAAACCATTAGTAACTGGTAGGTTGCCACAATACCTAAGAGAAGTGACAAATTATGCCGACCTGACAAAGGATTCATCATGATTGGATAAGAACAGTTCAGAGCTTTGCCTTCAACCTAACTATCTAACAGAAACAGGGTTGCCATTATTCCTTTTATCGATCCTGAAAAGTAAGAACTCGACAATAGTATCAGTCGTTTCCGATTTTTCTGAAATTTTTTTTATCCCCCTTCCTACCCTAGGAGTACTACGGTGGCTTAATTTCACTAAAACCTTTGTTGGAATTTTTCCATTCGTTCTTTTGTTCGTTGTTTTATTTCGTTCGTGCTGTTCCATTTCTGTAAAACATTTTTGAACTCTTTTTTGACACATTTTACATTTTAAATAATTTAATTTTCGAATTTTCACTTTCATTAAAAAGTCGGCTAAGCATTTCTCAAACCCTACTCGATTCACTTCTGCCCTCAGTATTAGTGGCAGTAGTGAAAGTAAATCTGGGGGAAAAAACCCAAATACCCGAAAAAAGAAGGAACGTGGCGAAAAGATCGACTTCGGATGCTTTTAAAAAAATTAATATAGAGCCCATCGAAAAGGCTATTCAGGGCCCAAATGAGGAGGCTAATATAAAGCGAAACAGACCAAACAGCACAGGTGCAACAACAAATACAGCTACTAGGGGTTCAAGCACTATGTGTTGTGAAGTAGTGACTGCTGGGTTCCGCGGTATCTGTCGCAAAAAATTCCTGCGGCACCCACCGCAAATAAAATAGTGACTGCAACTCCTAAATTGGTGGATGTAGTTAAAGAAGCGTCAAAGACAGTCCCCTCTGCTAATCCAGTAAAGATGCGTCCGAGCCTTTCTGGAACAAAGAAGCCCGGGCCATCTAACCAAGCTGTAACAGTTAGTAGAGCAGCAGCAGGGTCTAGCTACGCCCAACCGGTGCATGGCAGCTCTATAAAACTTTGCCATACCTTTATTGAAGGTAGCTATGTGACTCCTCGTCGGTTTAGTCTCGGCTTAATTCTGCTGCGGCAGTCGCCTTCTCTCGAGTTCACCTCCTCTCCGCCCCGGGCCAGGCCTGAGAACCTTGAAGCATTCTTCTGAAGGTTCGGAGAGGTCCACGGCAAGATCAGGTTTGTTCCTCTTAAAATTGGCGACGAGGGTTTCGGTCGCGGCATTTCCATTTGGAGCCGTGAAACACATGTAATGTTGAATCAGGGGTGTGTGCTTCCCAACGGCTTCTTCTTTAGCGTGAAATGTAGACACTTGCCATGCACTAGATTTATTATTGTTAAAACCCAAATTTTGAATTCGAGTTCGTTTCGCGTAAGTTCCATAGTTAAAACAACAAATTTACTAATTAATAAATTAATTTCCGAATTCTTAGAAGTTAGGATAAATAAAACAAAATAATTAGTAAGCATAATAGAAATTTAATTTGAATTCAATAAAAGAAAATAATCGTAATTATAAGAAAAATAACTCTAATAAAAGAAATATAATTTCTAGAATTACTTAATGAAATAAAAAATATTAAAACTACATTAAACAAAATTATAAATGTATGCTGTAGTTGCCCTAAAAGAAAAACGAAATGAATACATGATCGAATGCATCAACAAACGTTACAAATGTTGAGAACATAATACGACCAGTGAAAATAGAGGGAAATTATTTAATCCCTCAGCGCATGATCTGCAAATGCATTTCCGGCAAATGATCTGCTTTCCTTTCTTCCGAACACAGCGAAGAAGTAAAGACGTCAAAGTTGTAAGTATCGTCAAAGAAAAGGCGTATTACTGATATTTTAAATTTTAAATCCTCAGTACAGAGGTATTAATAAAGTCCATCGGAACCAGTGTGCTTTCGAGGGAAAATGTAAGTACGAGCATTCGTAAAAATTATCAGAACTCCTTAAAGAAAAATTTAAACCAGAATACAAGGGAGAAATTGCATGCAGCATTATTGGGGCAACTAAAACAAGCCAGAAACTACAACAGCAACTACAGCAAATGATAAACCAGCGCCATCATCGCAAAAATCAGAAACGAAGAAATTCATTTAACAAGACTCTCCACGTGGACATCAAACATCCAAAAAACAAGTAACAAGTAACTTAATCTAACAAATAAATAACCAAAAACTTGCAATTAAAATAATAATAAATACTAACCTAACAATAGTGAAATTATATATAATAGTGAAATTTAGATAAATTTGTACGTAGGACGGCTGTAGGGTAAAACTTCTTAAAATTATAAATTACAAATGGATTTCGGAAAGGAGAATTAATTAAAAGAAAGTCATATTTAAAAAGCTTTCATCTTTCGCTTATAAAATAACTTTTCTATCTTCAAAGAATAAAAATAAATAAGTGTAAACCAAGATTACCCTAGACGCTTGGTTACATTTCTTTGGGTTTTAACAATAATAAATCTAGTGCATGGCAAGTGTCTACATTACAAGCGTGTTGGAATCGAAGTCCTGGATTGAGGTGAGCACCGAAGCGAAATTTTATGCTTGCCATTAGGCAGTACACTTCGTTGCGAATTGCCGCATGAGGAACAGGAAAGTGTCTGAGGACGCTGTGAAGGGCAATCCTGCACCAGCAAAGATATCCGCATCAGTCTCTTCGCCCGGTGGTTCCCCTGCTCTCGTGGAGCACGCTGCCAACAATGTGTATTGAAAACCCCGAGGCCATTTCGACACCGGCTACAAACGGTGACACCCCAAAATGAGAGAGGAGGTTACGAGTGGTGGCCGAAAGAAGAAGAAAAAGAGGATGAAGAGAAACACTAAGGGCAAGCCTGACCAGGAGGTGATGCCAACACATACGGCAGTAAACAATGTAAACTACAAGCCATGAACTGACGAATTTTTCGCACACACATAGGGCCAAAGTGGTCTGACATTTCGTTTAATTAACATTGCTTCTTATGGGAGCCGGGGGGGGGGGGGGGTGATTTTTCTTTAAACTCGCTGTAGTGTCTAAACTATTGCTACTTTGGAAAAATTGTTTTGTTCTACTTGAAGTAAACAAAACAATCTTTCGAATGAAGTAAGAAAATAATGAACATTTTTAAGCCTAAAAGTGCGGAAGTGGAAATTAAAAGAAAATACAAGCGACAGAGCATGGTGGGACCATGACTTACTGCTTGCATTTTGGATGAAAAGCGCCATCCTCAGGAAAGAACTGGGGGATCCAACCAGGATCCTGCTGTAACTCAAGCTCCTCATGGCAGAGGCTAAGTATCAGGTGTCAAGGTGCGAGCGCCTCGTTAATACAGTCTCGGGTCTTTGAGAATATTCAACTGGACAGGATTCTTCATCATCTTGCGATCTCTTGAATGTGAAGGATAACATCGATTAATGCAGGAGGCTTAAGTGGACCCACTAGACTACAGAGTATTTTTGAAGACATAAGACACAGAAACATGGACATTGCACTTATTCTGGAGACAAGTTTTACACATCTAGAACAAAATTTCCAATTTACACAAGGTTTACCAGTTTTTGTGGTTTAATCCAACGACTAGATCATATACAAGAGTTTCTTGAAATCTCCATGTAAGCTTTTCGAGTTCGAGGATAGACAGACTTTACGTCTCGTCTAGCCTTCTTAGATTCTTCGTTAGTGTCACTCATGAAGTGTGTTCATTAAGTGATGACCTTCTTGTTGTGGCAACTTGCAAGCTACTTACTGGACCTTCAACAATAACTTGTTGAATTCGGAGCAGTTCGTAGAAGAATTCATTCAGATTTGCCTTCAATGGCTTCATAATAAGGATATTTATTCAAACTTTAGTCCTTGGTAGGATGTTTGAAAGCTTCAGATTGACTCAAGTAAGTTGAGAAATTTCGTTGCCTTTAGTATGAGCATTCCACCGAGTGCTCTGTCGCCGAGATAGCTTAAATAACTTATCTCCGCAACTATCGATAAGTGATATGGGGGGGGGGGGGTAGCAACTGAGGGGAGCACTACAATCTGCTCTCAGTCCGTCCACCATATCCGCATGACTGGTCCCAGAATCTGATATCTATAGCTATCCGTCCACTTGCAGAGACTCTAATTAAGCATTCAAACTGCTCCATCATAGCCTCGTGTATGCGAACTAGCTGTAACATATTAATATACGAATTCAACGAGCAGGCGCGGTTTGTGATGAAGAAGGAACCCTGTTTCACAGATTCTTCACATATACAACCTTGTGCTATATCAGCCCTACATTTGGCAATAACAACGTCGATTTTGCTGGGGCGAAGAACATGTAACCAGGTAAATTGTTTGATAAGCTTTTTTCTAACACTTGCTAAATCAACAATTAATCTGCACTGCATGCGGTCCGAGCCTGGGCAATAGCCCACTAACACACGTGCACTTAAGAACCACTTTGTTGCCAGACTTAAGAGGCGATTTCGTCCAAAGTTCCTTGTAACGGAGGTCGACACATTCAACTGCACCTGGCATTGTCGGTGCGGAACGGAAGCCTCGTCTCATCAGCTTATTGATGAAGTTTCTCTTCGCATTGTTATTGCTGCAAGTGCTACGGGAAGGACAAGTCTTACATTGGGATCGCAGAACTGGGAAGATGATGGGAGTAGTTTCTAAACATAAATGATTCTGCAGACTGGTCCCGCGGGACTCTAATCGATTCGAAATTTTAGTAAGTTCGCATTTCAAAATTTCTTCTGTTTTTTTTCACAGATTTTTTATTCTCTTTTTGCCTGCAAGTTTTATAGTGCTTTTTATTAATATTGATGTTCTTTTAATCCCAAACATGGTGTCCTTTTTGTTTTGTTTCTTGTACCATTTTTAGGGTAGCTCGAGTTTTATAGGATTTTTAATTTAAAACGACTGTGAAAAATAAAGCGCTATTATACATAAAAAAATTATTATTATCATACACCTAAAAACTAATAGAAGAGCATGTAAGTTGGATCACTCGTTTCCGAGTTATAAGCGCAATAACGGACAAGCAAACAAACAGACAAACAAAGAGATGTTGCATTTTATAAAAAGAGGAATAAGAGAAGAGATTTAGATTTTATTAACGTTTATAGCTTTAATTTAGAATAAACACTTCAATTGTGCCTAATGCTTTTAGTATGCATTCTTTATGGTCGGTTATTTTAAACCGATTTTCCAAAAACGAGAGGTTGTAAGTTTGGTGCGTATTTCTTTTCTCTGTTATTTTTTTATGACCGGGCATAATTTAACGTAACGAGTGGACCGATATTGATGATTATTTTTTTTATTACAAATTTACTTAGGAAGCTCAACCCTCTCGGATGGAATTATACTGGAGGTCTTGAGGCCTCTCAAACTCCATGGAATCCATGTCAGTAATCTCTGTCTGTGTCAGCTATTTTCAATGAGGTTGACATTTATTCTAAATATTGTTTTATATTTATTCTGAACTATGTGTCAATTCTTCCACTTGCACCTATTCTTCCACCAAATAACATTTTCGAAGTAAATTAATCTGCTTTTCTCTTACACTACGTCGGCAAATGATTGCATTTCCTATTCTTTTCCTTTTTGTCACCTGTCTCAATGGATGAAAGCTTAAATTGCATTTCCCCTATTGATTAATCTTTCCGGGTGTGCACCCCCTTTTCGTCAGCTTACCCAGAAAGATCAATTCGCATTCCTTGATTCTGATAAACGCTGTTCTGCCTTAATCGGCGCTTATAAGCCTTTTGAGTTGAAAAATTATTTTTCCATTGGCCGTATTCCATCCAACAGTGAGTGAAAATCTTTTCGATTTTTTTGTTTTGTGAAACTCAAACCAGTTCCCTTTGGCGCTGAATTGGTTTCGGTTCCAGGAAAATGGTTTTTCTTGTGTTTTCCCCATTTATCTGGCAACTAGAGCATATCGTCCTCTCCTTATGATATCAGCACCAGGAGTAGCACTTGAGGCTTAAATGGCTTTTTAAGAGTCGTTCATCACAGCACTTGAAGAGGTGCTAAATCTGCCAGAGGTGCTGACACCCTAAACTTCTATCCCGGGCGGTAGCTGATGTTTATTTTTCTGTCAATTTTGGATTAACGACTTCGGCGATTTAATTTCGTTTTAAAGGAAGAGGAGAGTGCCCGGGGCAATCTAATTTTGCATTCAGTGCACGTACTTTGCCATATTTGCACGAAGTTTAGCAACAAAACTTTCGCAAAATTAATTCACGCGCTGCAGTTGTACATTAAATTTCTGATTTCGCTAAATCCCTCATCAACCCCGACCTAATCCATCTTGAAACCTCTTTAAACATGGCATGACTGCGAATGTTTCATTAAATGGAATTCCGGCAAACTGTGAATATTTGTGCGCTTAGTAGAAAATACAGACGTTGGGGCATGAGCACCTAAAACTATGTGCGAAGTCTTCCTTTGTAGCTGAAGCATCTATAAACGAGCACATAAATCCTTAAGAGCATTTCTATTAGTTTCCTTTTGTGTTCAAGGGAAGCAACAGCATCTCCTTTAATAAATAATTTTGTCCTACCTCCGTTACGTCAGGGGAGCAGAGTGGGTGGGTGGGTGGTCGGGTGGGGGCAAGTGCATGTCCCGCATGCAACAGTTATCCAGCCACAACCGTCTCATGCTTGGGGGTGTCTTAACTCACATCCCTCCCTAGTTCTGTACATCACCGAGCAGCTAACTCTACGGCAATGTGATAGGAATTGCTTCCTCGTACATCCTAGAATTTTCAGTTCGAAGATGGCACAAGTGTCTGACGAGGCGGTACAGCGTCTGCAGTGGCAGCTATGCCAAAGGAATCAACGGCAGATAGCAACCCTGTGAAAGAACGAGTGGTGACAATTTGTTGGAATCGCAAAATGCACCAGACTGGTGGGATTTGTTTCCCATCCATTCACCCTTTATCCTGCTTTATTGCGACCCAGTGGCAGGAGCACCTCTCCACATAGAGTTTCTTTCTTCCTAGAACCTACGTTGCTTTAATTTTTTTCTTCTTTCACTCGAATGAAGACGATCCGTTTTTGTTGTTTAAGTGCACCACCAGCATGTACCTGTAAACACTTTGATATGTATGAGGATAAGCCAGATATACAGTACTACTCGAGCCCTAAAATCTCATGCATCTATCGGCTTTAAATCTGCAAAATTGTCTACTATTCCTTTCGTTATATGGTATTTCCGGCTAGAATTTTTTTCCCGGTGCCGACGAGCACCATCATAATTTTTTATATCTCCTCTGTACGATGGGCTTGGAGCATTAAGTTAAAAATCTTTCGAGAAAAATGTGTCAAGTTTTCTTAAATGCATTTCCGTCAGTATTTTAACTTTATGTAACCATAAGCACATGTTTAGTGCTAGTAAGCACGCAGGGGCAAGTTGTAGTGGAAAGTAGTTTCAGGAAACCTACAATACATGCACCAAGTGTAGTATTGATGTTAAGGTTCAAGGCTTAATTAAGAAGCAATTTCATCTCAACCAGAATTTCATAGTCTTAAACTCATAATCGCAAGCATTTCTCATTAAATAAATATTCCACCATTACGTTGTCGTATGTTAAGTAGATGAGGTTTAGCATTTGTTGGTTTTCAAGTGATACTATTTTTAGGACTTCTTTACGCAAGTATGTGAATACTGCTCGTAGTTGTAGACATTAGTCTGAAGCCTAGTTTAGAGAAGTGTGTGTACTTGTAGAAAATATTAGTTTTCTAGGAGTTTCGATTATTAATGGATAATAGCGTTATGACAGTAAAAGCAATATAATCAAATTTCGGGAGCCTTAGCGAGTAACTGACTATATGATTGGAACTGCATCTGTTTCCTTCCCAACGGAGGAAAAAACCTCCTGCAATTAGAAGAGTTGAACCTCAAGCGACAGGGGAAATGAAGTAGGCGCATAAACTGCTGTGCAGAAAGTTTTCGAAACCCTTCCCAAAGATTCCCCTTTATAAGGGAAAAATTCAGAGCAAGGCAAAGTGGAAGCGGATCGAGGCAAAGGTCAGCAAACTGCCCTGGAAAAAGATGAACTGCAAAACTTGGCCAGGGGCTAACCCGAGCGGAGGATGGAAAGTCAAATGCAGCCCGAAAGAAAGAAGTCGGGGGCTGCTGGAAATAGTGCAATCTATCGGTAGGCCGATGGAATGGAAAAGACTCTGGGCAGGGAGGGTGGTGGGCCCGTACCAGGGGAGGGTGGGAGGCGGACATGATGTGCAGATATTTTGTCGAAAAGAAAATTGATTTACATATAGGACCCCTGGATTTGTCGAAAGAAAATGCAGGGTCTTTCGGAGCGCGTTGATATTCTGTATTACGTAAAATCAGAGAGCAGACCAGATCATGCATTCTGGTAGGAGGAGGTGTTAGGGAATTTATTCTGGCGTTCGGGAATTTATTCTATCTTATGATCCTCCAGGGAGAGGAACGAAGGCTCTATTGATATACTGCAAAGCCAAGGGCAGTGATATTGCTATCGGCTGTGATGCTTCTTCCCATAACACTGTATGGGGCAGCACCATTGATTACAATAGATGAGTAGAATATGCAGCTAGCTACAACTTAACCTTCCTAAAAAAGGGAAACGGATCCAACCTAATTGTAACTGATATGACACTGTCCAGTAAAAGTTTCGGAGAGAGGATGAGAGATCAGATAGCGGGAAAGGTGAAAGTCTTTCAAAAGACACCGGGCAGCCCGTACTATCCGGTTGAAACAGACCACGTAGAAGCAGGTCCCTTTTCGTCCCTCCCAGTCTCCCTAAGCGGGCGCAACTGAGTATCCAGTTATCCCACTGTCGCCGCTAACTTCGGTTTCCTGGGTCCCTTGAGCATCTAAAAAAGGGACTTTAGAGTAGTATTACCTTCCTTATATTGTACTATGATGATGGATCTTGTGTTCATTAATTGTTGAATAAATGATATGATATGATATAATTCATATTGAAAAAGGATTTTTTGAAATTTTGTCTTTTTCGGTACTATAAATGCGTTTCAATTCAGCACGGTCCCTTCAGAGTACACACGTTGCAAAACTTCAAACGCGTTATCTCCCCCACCCCATATCTCCAGGTTTTGTTCTCCGCATGCAACGCCAAAGCTACAGCATCGCTCGTTTTTTGAGCAGTCTGTGTATACGGCTATTGTGTTTTCTTGCACCTCCTCATTGTTGATCCCTTCTCTTTTTGTTGGAAAAAAATATATACTAAATTACAAATATATATTTGATCGAGTGTTCGTTGCTACTTTGTGTGATATTTTCATATTTGTTAGGTGTATTGTCCCTTTGAACAGTTTATTCATACACAAACGTATGTTCCAGGTTCGAATCCCGCCAACGCCGACCCATGGTTGCTTTCTGCTGATAATAAATTGGGTGTTTTAGATTTTCCTTCGGGGTAACCCTTTTCCCTTGAAGAAGCAAATGCGTGTTCGAGATTGCGGTGCCATGACTCGAGTTATGCTTCGGAACGAACAATCCGAAGCATAACTCGAGTCATCCACCAAATTTCGAACCACCGGCATTGCTCTGCAACCCCAATGGCTTTTTATCGCAATCTGTTGTCAATAGAAAACAGCTGGTTCGCCACCGGCTGGTGTCGAACCTAAGATCTTCGGAATGGAAGGCCAATTTGTTATTACTTCCCGAGGCGAAGTTTTCGGTATCTCCTAGTGTTCTGTTTACCCTCCGTCGTGAGATTTCTTGAAGCGTACTTAGAGAACACTAGGTTAGAAATTTTACTCAAACCGAGTTATCTTCTGGTGTTCTTTAAGGTATCTTAAACGCTAAATTTGGTTCATTCTACAGTTTTCGCTATCTGGAAGATAGATAGGACATAGCAGATAACTGCAGCTATGTTCTTTCAGTACTCTCGTCGTGTTCTTTCAGTACTCTTCTTGTGTTATTGTTGCACTCTCCTCGTTTTCTTCCACTACTCTTCTAGTATTCCTTGAGCACGCTCTTTTTTAATATTGTATGTATTTTTAGTACTCTCCTTATGTTCTTTTAGTACTTTCCTGTAAATGTTTCAGTCCGTTTATTAAGGCAATTCACATGCTTAACAGCACGTTGAGAATTAATAACTAAAAATGATATATTAAATTAAAAATTGCATTTGCTACCCTCTGAGTTTTGGGAAAACTTATCGTCGGAATGATGTCTCTTTCGCAACTTTTCATCTATCATATCAACGCCCACAGCCTTCGACTGCCTTGTTTCGCACTGCCTGACATATCGAAAAACTTGATAAACGCTTTACTTCGGAAGACTGACAATTTGTCAGTATTTTTCACAGCATAGCACATATGTTTGAACACCTTTTTTTAATATTGTTATCTTCATGGAATATCTAAAGGACACTAAGTGGTAACTTAAATATTTATCGCTTAGGTATCTAGTATTCCTTCAAGTATCGTACGTGCCTGGGTATCTAAAAGTCGCGCCAAGTTCACACGTGCAAGTTATCTTTAAGTATTCGAAATTTTGACACAGGTAACTTAAGGAGTACTTAGCGATACATAAACCTTCGCCTCGGGTTACTTCACTGACGACGATACCTTAGACTGGACTCCCCTATGTCCTCTTGACCACAGTTTTTTTTGATGATGTAGCTAGAAGCCTAGGGGACAACCCTATAATGCGTTAGCATTACTATGGCTGAAAAAGAATTTGGGTAGTGAATATCAAAGCGTTGAGGGAATTCAGAAGGCACGTGCATTGATAAATCAAACGTCACAAGCTAGCGTCGTCACCAACTAAGCTATACGTAGAATGGAATTTCGGTTCTTTAGAGCACTAGTGTACGCCACTGGATTAGCGTATTTTAGCTTAGCTACATCGAATGTAGTCGCTGAGCTGATAATTTAAGGGTCAAGACCGGCCGGTGATACATATAACTGTAAATGATATTGCATTGGAAACTCTCTCTTACCTTCCAAACGAGTGTAAATTCGACAGTCTTTAAACTTTTCACAGAATTGATCTCTTGATTGAAGTCGATGTTTACGTCATGATACTACTAAAAGGAGTTAAATTTGATCCTCCCGGTACCTCATTAGCTCTAAATATCATTTTTGGTTCGATTCTCTCCCAAGAGATTTGTGAATCTTAAAATTTTATTACTTTTTTTTGGAGGGGGAAAATGCTTTGTGTGGGACTCGCAACCACAAAAAACCTCTTCCTCTCAGGCATGTCTCCACCCCGGGACTACTTTTCGTATTACTTCAGGGTGGTGCCTATTACGCCATCATTGGCTTCTTATTTTCTAGGTCTTATCCTATTACAGTTCGTCCAGTGCTTCTGGGCTTACCTTTTCTTTTGTTGTAGGATCTATTCTATTCTAGCTCCTGTCTCTCTGCGTTCCACCTTCTGCATTCGAAGAAGGTGTGTTGAACGTCTTCCTTCTGTGAGTCGCAATATTGGCAGGCTGGGCTTTCTGTTTTTCCCATTTTATGGAGGTAAGCGTTAAAGTACCCGTGTCCGGTCAAGCACTACGTCAGGTAGTACTTTACCTCTCCCTGTTCTCGTTTTAGCCACTTCTTCAGGTCTGGTATTAGTTTAGCGGTCCATCTCCCTCTTGTCTCTCTATTCCAGCGGTCTTGCCATCTCCTAACGGCGTATTCGATAGCTTCGACTTTCGCTGCCTCTTTTCCGACATCGGCCTGCCTGCCATGACGCTCTTGCGCCAATAGATCTATGGGGTGACGGCTGCCAAAACCAGAACCGCTGGCTCCGACACCGTTCTGTAGCCGGAGGCAACTCTAAGGGCTCCTCACCTCTGTAAGCATTTACTACTAGGCACTAGGTTCAGCACTGTGATATCGTATAGTATTCTTACAGGATTCAAATTGCTGTCTAGGAGCTTATTTTCACAAATTGGAAATAAAGAGGATGGAAGGTATTCCACACACATAATTACCTTAGCTATCGTAGATTTTTCAATGGTTTATTGAGATTAATTGCATTACCATAATACACCTTTTTCTCCTTTTTATACTATAAAACACACACTGAAAGCTTGTAGCAATTCTAATTCTACCAAAAACTTTCAAACTCAAGCTAGCCAGCAATTCAAAGACTTTAAGAGATTCAATCACTGCTTAAAGTTGACTAGTGACTTCATTGCTACCAGCAAACATTAAAAGCAGCTCGACTTCATTATATTGTATAACATTTGCCAGGACGAGAGAGAGTATGAATTATAGAATAACCCTAGACATGAGGCGATTACAATGACAACTTGAGGAAAAAACCCTTTCAGCTAAGGGAAAACTTTTGAACATAAAAATGTCTCGTTATACAAAGCAAGTGGGTGTTTGATGCAATTTCGAGGCTAATGTCGCATGTAAATCTCAGCCAAAACCCATCTCCGATCGTACTCATCTCCCTTAGATCGAGCATAGCATGTACAACTAGTTATGGGCGCTGCTGGCATCGCACAACATGCTGCTACGATGGTACTAAAACTTTTTAAATTAAATACATTCAAGAATTTCATAACGTTAAAAGGATATGTGCTAGGGATAAAACCGACGTATATGTGATACAAGGAGTTGTGGGCGAACCCCGTCTTGGGCTCCGTGAAACAACAATAACAGGCAACAGCTAGTGGAGACGAAAGCGGAGCGTAAACAGAAAGAATGGAGCACCAGCATCATCGGCGAAAGTTTCAATTGCGGAAGTTCACAACTTCTTGATATCCTTGGACTTATAATAGTATACAATTTTTTGAAAAACTCAAGTATCTAAAGAACATTAGCTTAACTGGTGTGCTTACGTACATCTATTACCTCTTTTGGAATGTACCAAACGGTTGGCCTAAGCTGTAGGTCTTGGAAGTTTGTATATATGCATATGTCCCATGGCGGATGGTGCATGCACATACCCAACTTCTGTTATTAAGCGTAGTTTTATATTATCCCACTATAGAGTTGCTTCCAGACTTCGTTTAGTATCTAAATTACGTGACTGTTCCTCCTACTTTTGTTCCGACACTTTATGGCACCATCGCTCTTTCTTCTGAAAGCCATAAGTTTTCTACTGGGTGGAAAACTTATTCCAAATTATCATAATTATCGCTTGTGGAACTTGTTTCCAAAGTAAGTGCATTTTAAAGAGATAATTTTGATAATTTTCTGAAATTCCTAAATTCGGTTCATCTTTTCCAAACCAGACAAAATCTCGTAAGACACTTACCGGCAATCAAAGATTAAGCGAAAGTAAGTGGAAGACTGCGCTGCACTGTCGCCATCCTATCATAATAAAACACAAAAATTCAGTTCCTTTATCTCCATTTCCTCTTCACCAGACTTAAATTGTGAAAGGAATGTCGACAGCATCTTATAAATCACGTAAGCTCTTAAGAACTTCATAAAGTACACCTCCCGTGGATAGGTACCTATTTGGGTGTTGGTGTTCGTGCAGCGACATGGGATATGTTCAAGAGTCTGTTACCAACAAGAAACATTCCTGTGCTCTTCGCTGCAGGGAGACTACTATCCTCCTGCCATATTTTATACAAAGAATATTGCAGGGTTTAAGTCGTAACCCAGCAGACTACTCTTTCAGGTTTTTGATTTTTCTCCAACTCGAAAAACATCATGAATTGCATACTCAAGCACAAGGACATATAAGGCCCAAAGATACACTTGGATATACGCCTCGATACTAAATCCCTTAGACCCAATTCAGGGATATTTGCAACCTGGCGCACATATGCAAAATGAAATCTAATTACCTCGAAAAGTGTTTGACAAGAGGATGAAGGTGTATTAATTTCCATATGCAAAGCTCCGTGCTACCCAGACCCAGAGGACACATGGAAAATGGAGAAATCGTGAGGATGATGGAATTATGTAAAAATACACCATCAGTACGATGTCAGGTGGCACACTGCACCCTCACTATAGTTTTTAGTTATCTTGTTAAAGGATATTCAGAATAAACTTACGCTATGAAAAAAATTCTGTAGCTTAATGATTTCAGTCTAAGAGAAGAATGCTCTTGTGTTTCTGCTGAGTTTGAAATTAACATATAACTTTGTCTTGGGTAACATCTTTAAGAAAGAAACCAGTCAAAAGTGGAGTAAGTTTAAGAAATAGCTCTAAATATATATTAAACTCGCAAAAGTTTTCATGTATTAAATGCCAAAGTAAACATTTCTTGTAGAGCCAAAGATCGCGGTTGTTTAGCTATAAAAACGTAGAAGATCTCATACAAAACCAAGACCATTCTCTACCGTATAAGAAAAATGTTTTCTCTCAGTTTATAAGCCTTTAATTTGAAAAATTATTCAGGTCGCTTGGCCGTTGTTCATGCCATGTCTGATATCTGCCTGCACTTAGTTTTTAAGAAAATCTTGTTGACTTACAACCTTACTTTTTTTACGATAATACTCAGAAGATGCCCTGTGATGCTATAGCATGGCCTCGACTGGAATGGAATTAAGTGTAAGCAAAAGAGGTTAAGTAAAGGAAATGCCGATGTAGGTATCGCTTAAGCTTTAGAAAGAGAAGAAAAACAGATGATGGTAATCTGTTCCACATTTGTGTTGTTTTGCTTAAGAAGGGATCTTTTAATTAGACGGTACGTTCAAACAGCTCAATGTTATAAGGGTTGGAGCGCCTTACAGCACATGCACTGCGCGTGACTATCTATCTACGACGAAGCAGGTTGTCAATTTCTTTAGAACAATGAGAATTACGGAAATAACGATGGATGAGCGAGAGACAACTAACATTTTTCCGACACTCGAGAAATTCAATGCTCTCAGAAGTCAACAATAAAGTTAGAGGCTTTTTAAAATTTTGTCTAACTGTACGGAATTGGAATCAGCGCGCCTTCCTGGATGATCTACCCTACCGCTGCTCCGCGTCGACTCAAAAACGCGATAGCGACACCATTTTGTCTCAAAAAGTTTAGCTGCGGCGCCCTCTAGCGACACGGACATGCATTCTCTTGCTGTCGAACCCTGTGCTGAAGGTTAAACCTTTGGAAATGCTCTGGATTATCTGCGATATGGCGGCGTTCTGAAGAGGAAGCGTAATTTCGTGCGAATTTTGCTAATTTTTCTTGTGTTTCCTTATTTATTTACTTTTTTATATAAGACAGATTCACCAACGCTTGCTACTATTATAAAATAGTTAAAAAAAAAGTTGAATCACACACATCACAAAAAGCGCTAAAAAGCATAAAATAATTTTTAATTTTATATCTATTACGACATTTTGAAGTCCCCCTCCTATTAGCAATGGGGGACCACATTCTATACAACAGAAAAAGAACCATCGAAATCGGTTCCACCCCCACCCCCCACCAAAATGTTTTTCTCGTGGTATTAACCAGGGAACATACTGTACCCAACAGAAAATGAATTGAAAAATCGGTCCACTCGTTACGAAGTTAGACTACCCCTCCCCCACCCTAGTCCAAATATTTTTTTCTATTAGCAATGGGGGATCATACTCTGTACAACGAAAAAAAAACTATCCATATCGGTCCACGCGTTAAAAAGTTAGGTTTAACCCCCTACCCCACCTCCATTCCACAAAAATTCTTTTCGCATGGTATTGTCAATCAAGCAACATACTCTACCGAAGAGAAAAGAAATCATCGAAATCGGTTCACGCCTTAAAAAGTTACTACTCCTCCCCCCCCCCCCACCATAGCACCAAATTATTCTCCTATTAGCAATGGGGGATCACACTCCATCCAACAGCAAAAGAACCATCCAAATCGGTCCACGCAATACAAATTTAGGTACCCCCCCCCCCCCCCCCCCCCCGTCTCCCCCTTTGGGAGCATTCTCTACCCAACAGAAAAAGAATTATCCAAATCGGTCCACGCGTTATGAAGTTAGACTACTCCTTCGGGTTTCTCACAAGGAAGGTCGCGGTTTTTACGGCTATCAGAACCCCAAATTGATGACGAATAGCTCGAATCCATCAACTTCCAACCCGACGCTGAAGGCACTAAATTGAAATACGGCTCAATGTTATTTAAGATGCCAAGCCTGTGTTTGATAAACTTTGGTGATAGAAATTGATAAGACTATAAAATTTAGAAGGGTTTAATTGTTCAGCAAAAGTCGTAACCGTGTTGGACAAATCTTTGTTTCCATTTCAGAGCTTGATTTTTCAGGAAAGTTTTTTTAATTTTGATAAAAATAAATTTCATAAAAACCTACATTTGTAGCTGTGGCATCGGAAAGACTAACCCTAATAGATAATACTCACCACCCCAACAAATAATACTCACTACCCCAACAGATTATTTAAGGTGGATTCCGAACCATCGACAAACTCTGCAACCCCCAATGACCGTTTCATCTTAATCAGTTGTCAGTAGAAAACAACTATGGCTCGCCGCCAGTGAGGTTTGAACCTTACCTCCGGTATGGAAGGCCGACATATTAACACTAACTCCATTGACGACTTAATTCGGAATATATGCTAATATTATAAAAAAAAAGAATTGGATTTAAGTGAGAATTCAGAGCTTTTGTACGTGTATGTTTTTCAATATGCGTCTCAGTTTCTCTTTTTAGCACGAAATCTGCTTTTCAAATTGAGTTAAAATGTATATAAAACAATGGTGGAATGAGATAGCCTATCCAATGTTTTGCAGAAGTTAGTGTACAAACAGTGTTGTGTACCATCAAGGAAAACGACCGCCAATTTGTCAAGGAATTCCTTATTATAAGATAACTTATGAGTATAAATATATATACTATCTTCGAGGTAATCCGTACCCCTTGCTGGTTACTGTGGTACTATCGAATCGACTCCCCGCGAGGAAGTCATGATGATCCATAAAATGAGGTGCAATTGTGTGTGGCCGAATACAGTGTTGCCAGTGATCTATTCGGGACACAACATCTTTCCTCCCGCTGACAGATTCCTTAACACCTTAAGCGATAGGGCGGCCGCCTTATTGACGCGGAGCACCGCAATGTGGTGGCTGGTGTGGTAGAACTCGAATTCGAAAACTCTGACGTGAGTTTCGGGAAGTCTTCGGAACTAGGCTGTAACTCTTCTTCGCTCCTATCGTGACTGTCTGCTGCCGAATCGGTGACTTCTGTACATGGTTGGGTTGTTCATTTCCATGGAAAGTTTCAGTTATAATCGGCGTGGCTGACGTTTTAATAAGTGACTTATCTCTTGTAGCTACGACAAGGCTATCACTGGGTATTTTAGGTGCTTTTTCATTCCAAATTTCGCAGCTTGATGATCTCAGCTAATCAATATGTCTCAGATGTTTTTCGTTATCAACCATCACTTCGTAGTGTAACCTTCCGATCCTTTTTAGAATGATTCCAAATTTCGATTTGCATGCCAAGTTGTTGTAGAATCGTACTTGCACCTAATCGCCTGGTTGGAATTCCCTGGTGTTCCTATTCTTCATCTTTTGTTAACTTATGATCTCTTCATGCAGCGTTCGTGTGACCAAGTCTATTCTCGTACGTAGCGGTCGTCTAAAGAGTAGCTCAGCAGGACTAGCACCGGTAGAAGAGTTCGGTACGTTTCGGTTCTGCATTAGCAGTGTACACAGTTTTGATTTGATATCTCTTTTTCCATGCGCCAAAGTCTTCAATCCCTTTTTGATTGTATATACGTAACGCTCGGCTTGAGCATTAGTCACTGGGTGATATGGTGCGCTAAATTTATGAACGATACCATTTAGTTGTAATATGGAATGGATTGGAAACTAAACAAACCACGTTTGAAACTCGAAACCACTTCCGACGTCTACTGGGTTTACCGGCACAAAACCATATTGATTATTAGAAATCAGAGCCTTATAACATATAGAGAGATGTGAGTAAATAATCAACTTAAATAGCTCCGAAATGTAAAAGAGCTTAGCCCATATATAATTATATATTTTTGAGGCCCCTTTTTATTAACAGATACAATAAAAGAATTCTTCTATAGTTCAGAGATATGCCAACTAGAGACTGCTTTGTTGAACAGGAGACAACCAAGGCATCCGAATTGGTTTTCAGCAAAACGTCGGGATGCCACCAGGACCCGAAGAGTAGCTCAACTAGGGATCACTAATGTAGACTTCTCGCTGATCACTAGCAACGGCTCAACGCTTCCAGGATGATCAATAATAACGAGATCAATTTGAAGTGTTTAGCAAACAACAAAGTCAGAGCGAGAAAGGTTATCCCCAACCACAAGTAGGCCTTCCAGAGTTTATTTTGACCTCAATACACGCAAGTTCAGCGTTGTACTACGGAGGAGAGGTAATGATCTCATACACTTAAAGGATACGCAGGAGATAATAACTATAAATACCTTCTTGTAAAACCAGTGGTGGATCTACGGGGGGTTCGGGTTAAAACCCCCTTCCACATGAAGACCGTAATTTTTGTTTTTCTTAATGAATTTTCGGAAAAGTATTAAATGTTATGGGTGAAATTTTATTCAAAATAATAAACATATCAATTTTTCATCAACAGCAATATTTGAACTTCTCGCCAGTTCAGTCCTATTTTTCCAAAAATCTTATCAAATCTCTTAATAGGTTTACAAATAAGAGGAAGGGAGGGCTGAACTTACAGACAGATGAACAAACAAAAACTATAAAGATTTTTTGGTGCTAACACCCACTCCCTCCCAGGCCCGTGCGCAGGATTTGCTCGTGTGTGGTAAGGGGTTATCTAATTTCATTAAAAAAAAATAAATGAGCTATACGAAGAAAACTATCAAAAATTAATGTACATAAAATATGAAATATTATGCAATTAAAAAATATGGTGATCTACAGTTTAGGTAATTTTTTAGTATTTTTCCTAATCAAGAAGTTCAGAAAATTTTAAAATCCCTCCTGTGGGTGTGAAACCCTCCCATCCCCCCTGCGCGGCTGACACACACAATGTCTTAATAATAAGTTTAGTAACTATAAGTACTCTGTTTTCAATTCTCTAACTAATCCTTTTTTTTTAATTTGCAAATCAAATTGGGGAAAAAATTTTACTAGTGGACTTTCACCACTTTCAAAATAAATGGATATTAATGGGTGCGCAGTATCTGTTTCCATTTGTGGCGGAAAGGTTTCGCTAACTTAGGATATTTTCGAAACTTTAAAACTAAAATTTTTTTCGTACCTAGGGAAACATGTCATTATATCACTTGCTTAATGATATTATCATTCTATTTTTTAAGCTCCCGCTGCATTTAAAAGGGAATGGCAATCGAGGGACAAATTAACGAAATTACTTTTATAAGGGGAGCTGCAGGTCGTTCACACCCGATGCAATTACTCCAACACAATATTTTCTTTGATGATGTTTAGTGTATAAAAATCGGGGGAGATGTATCTAAATGATTTCATTTTGTACCTATTTGACGGGGATCATCTGCAGTTAGTCAATAACGTTCAGCACCTTGATTCGAAGTAGTTGCAGCAAATGACTGTGAAGAGGGTCAGGGGTGCATTTAAAATCACTTCACCCTCAGCGAGAATTGCTTCAATCTAACCGAATGAGAATGAATTTAAGTGGCGACGCGGGTAAAACCACTCTAAACGCTCCACTTTAGATTTTCTTGTCGATTTTTCACAGTTTTTTCTTTCGACCTCCCGTAAAAGAAAATTATGTTTACCCACTGAGCAGTTCGAGATAAAAAAGTCAGTGCTATCTAAAAAGGATTTTCTTTCTCCACTGTTTCGGATGCAGTAATTTCTCCTCAGGGTGCATTTGAATTATCAACCCTCCGGCTTTGTATGCTTTTCGACGATAAAACGAAAGATAAACCAGCGCCGCTTACTTGAAACGGGCCACGTGTCAGCGCTGCCTGAGTATCCAGCGGGATATTCGACAGTACTGAAAAATCCAGTGTCCTGGAAGTTATGGTTATCTCTTAATACCTTAATGAGGGTGACTTAATGGTGAACTGGTCCTGTTGGTTCAGGAACGTTGCCGCATTTTTTACTGGATAGGGTGGAACGTCTCCATTGTTAAGTTCACTCTAAACAGACGTTTCTAAAGCTAGTCCTCATCTAATTTCTTTTCCAAGTGAAATTGGAGAAAGCTGATTAAATTCATTTCCAGCTAAAGTGGAGCCCGGTATTAACAGGCATCATTACTCACTAAGCCTTTTGGATAATGCCAAGGATTAAAGCTTTCCGAGAAGTCGTAAGCAGAAGCAATTTCGGCTGAAAGCCAACCGACTTAATTGGACTGTAAAATTTTAGGAGAATTTTTACGCACACTTCCTCTAATTGATTTGGTAAATTTCAATTAAGCGCTCAAGTTAACGTCCGGGTTAGGTCTTCAGTTTAAACTCAAAGAAAATTATCCTTTCAAAGAGTCGGATCGGCAAAACTTTTGTATAACATCACAGACAAGTACAGACTAGCACAAGTGTAATTTATTATTTTTACATTTATGCAACAAGTGCAATTTTAGTTATTTTAGCAAGAATTGCACAGAAGCATACCTACATTGGATACACCAACCCCGAAATCACATGATTTCGCGAAATTGCTTTGGTGAAATCGTGGTGGTGACACACATCGTTGGTAATTGAGTTTGTCATTAAAGCAATAAAATAATTAGAGTGTAATACCAATAATATTTAATAGTAATGCATGTAGGGGAAGGTCGGGTAGCCGGACGGCAGGTAACCCTGGACATTTCAATTTTTAAGAAACCAACCACGTTGCGTAGGTGAAACTGAAATGTGTCAAACATTTATTCGGCATTCCTTGTATTCTGTATACCGTGAAACATTAATTTGAAGATGACCTGGAAGAAGAACAAAACACTCCAAGCATGACATATCTCTCTAATGCATTAATATCTGAAATAAAATTTTCCAAAGCAGAACAAAAATTGTCAACAGCAGAATTGAAACCATCAATAGAAGAACAGAATTCGGTGATGGAACGGTCAGTTAATGAATTGAAAGCATTAGTTGAAGAACAGAAATCGTCAATGGGTTTCTGTTGAATATGTAAACGCTAAAATGGAAATTTCTATGCAAAGCAGTTCGAAGTTCTGGAATCTGGAAACTTGGAAACCTTGGGAATTCTATAGGAGAAATAAAGTCAAAAGCTGAATTTAAAATGGAACGGCCAATGAAGGAATCACATTTTACATATTCTCTTTACTACTCCTCAAGATAAATTTCATACTACCCCTAGAGTCAAACTTATTAATTTAGTTTAAGCAGTATTGATCTTAAGCCCTGCTCGGCAGCCTTTTATACCCAGGTCTTACGACATTTGGAAAATATAACTCTGTTTGTTGGATGGAAGACAAACATTTTCGGTATAGTCTAAGGGTGATAAGGTGATAAAAAAATTTCCATCTAACCCCTGTTATTTTAATGACGATAATTTTTGCGAGATATTTATCTTTTCTAAAATGGACCATTAGTCCTTGCGATCAGTGTTGTCAAACGGCTTCTCGAAATCGACAAAGATTAGATGTAAAGATGACCCCTTTTCGGCGGATTGTTAAATGAAAACTTCAATGGTATTGATGTGATCGCTGCAGAGAAAACCTTAACGGAAATCTGCTTATTCACGGTAAGAGTGTCTTCGATTCTTTGCCTGATGGGTATTAAGATAATTTTTGCCATCACTTTGGAGAGTTAAAACAGATATATCACTCCAATTCATACAACTCCTCAGGCCACTTTAGGGGTAGGTACTGGTTCCATCAAATATCTGAGTTACAGCATGGAGAATATTACCAGCAGAAATCCCCGGAACTTCACCGAAGTCCATCGGCTTTATTGCGTCCACCATGTCTAATCCTATCGGAGGTCTGATGTTAATGTTGGGCACAGCCGGCGATTCTGCGGCCTCAGATGAATATATAGTTGATTGTTCAAAGATATTGCTAAAGACTTCAACAACTCTTGGCTTCTTCAATTGACACTTCATCGTAACAAATAGTGATCCGTCGGAGTCTCTTAAGGATGTTCAGTTGCAAGAGTTTTTCCTGCAAGCTTCTTGGCAATCTTGTATAGATCTCCACTGTCACTTGCCGTCTCTTCTAGCGTTTCACTTAGTTGCACTTGTCTCGTTTACACATGTTTAGACGCCATTCTGTAGAGAACGCCATGCAGTTCTGATATGTAGTTTTACTTAACCATCATTAGAAAAACACTTTCTCTATCTTTTAAATTCCTTGTGGGGAATAGGGCTATTACACCGACTCTCCGCCTGGACCAGTACTGCGCCAAAGCCTTTACCGTGCGGGTTCCAATCTAGAGCCTCTTAAATAAACTTAACTGAAAAACTTTCCCTCGCGATGGGTGGTCATCCAGGGTGCTGCACAATAAGTCAGTACTGACGATCAGGAAAAGCAAAGGTGACAGTATGCATCCTTTTCTCACTCCGTTCAGCACTTGCAAGGACTTCGACAGTTTTCCCTTGTGTAGGACATTGGGTTCCTGAGTATGACTTCCTTATGATGGTGTAAATTTTTTCTAGGATGCTTCCTCAACGTAAAGCTGTATATATACATGATCAACGCTGTCACACGTCTTCTCGAAAAAGACGAACATCAGATGTAGCGGAGACCTCCACTCGGCGGATTGCTCGATGATTATTCGGAGGGTGCTGATGTGATCGCTGCAGGAGAAACCTTCACAAAATCTTGCTGTCAATAATTAAGAGAGCGCTCAGAATTAATCCTGTTGGATAGGTCTTGGTTTTCCAATATTCCTGGATTACGGGAAGAAGAATATCACCCGCAGCAATGGGATCCGCTTTATGTGATTTCACTGGTACTCCAACAATCCCTGGGGCGTTGCCGAGGTTCATCGGCTTAATTGCGTCAGCCAACTCTAATATTATCGGAGATGCTAATATTGGCCACATTCGGCAGATTTTCAGGCTCAGGTAAAGAGTTATTTGACGATCCAAAGGTGTTGTTTAGGATTTTGACAGAATATTCTCTCCACCTTCGCAGTTGATGTTCCTCTGTGACAAGAAGGGATCCATTGGTATCTCCCACAGGATGTTCAGTTTCAAGAGAATTTTCAGTCAGTTTTCTGGCAATCTTGTAAAGATCTCCACTATAACCGCGGCAGGCCGCTTCTTCTGCTTTTTCTGTTAGCCCGTTCACGTAATTGCGCTTGTCACGGCTCACACTTCTTTGGACGCCTTTCTGCAGAGATCGGTATGCAGTTCTGAGATGTTGTTTACTGCAGTGTTGGTAGTAGAATTGATGCCGTCTTTAATGTGCTTCCGTTCTTGTATTTTTCACCATGTGGCGTCACTGATCCATGGTCGTCTTCCGCTCTTTAATCGTCCCATATGTTTTCTACCTTAGCTCACAAAAGATTCCTTCGCCCTTTCCCACTTGTGGTCAATGGAGTCGTCGTTGTTACGACGCAATGTTTCAGCGAAACGGAGATATCACAAGATAGTGATCGCGCCGCGTTAAGACCTTACGCAGAGAAGACAGCTTTTCGAAATGGTCAAACTCATTCTACGGAAACCCAGAATGTTGTGTTTCAATAAGGATCTCCAAAATAAACAATTCCCCAATCGCGTTCCTGTTTCCAAGTCTAAACTTCCCCATTACGTATTCCAGGCCGATGTTGTTAGAGCCAAACTTAGCATTGAAATCCCCCATGAGTACTTTTATATTACCTTTAGGAGCCTTATCAAAGGTGTCACCAAAGAGCTGGTATAAAGCCTCCTTAGTTGATATATCCGCTTGCTCGGTCGTCGCGTAGCATTGAATTATTGAGATGTTACGTACCCTGGTCCGGAACAAGGCGATGATAATTCGGTCAGATATTGGTAACCAGTCCAGTAGTGATAGGCGGACATACTTATTTAGCAACAAACCTACAAGCGGGATGTATCAATTGTTCTTGGCCGGAATATAGCAGCACGGTTTCAGATGTTAATGATGTAAGCTCCCCACTTCCTCTACATCTAGTTGCGCTTAATTACAAGGGATTTATTTTATATTGTGGCATTTGCCGCTCCACTTCCATAATCCTTGCGTATCCGCACTCGTTCCACAGAGTTCACACGTCGTCATCACAAAATTATTCCGAGATGTGTGAAAGTGGGTTATAAGCCAACCTTTCCTATCCCAGAAACATGGTTGTTCCTTGAAGCGTCCTGGGAATCATGGAGAGAGTATGTATTTGTATAGCGCGTAGGTATTCTCTTAGCCGAAGTGTTCTGGTAGGCGCGTGGGTTTCCCTCCTCCTTTCTCAACCGGGCTTGGAGCCGGTCCCAGCGTTAAAAAGTCATAGAAAAGTCATATAAAATAATTTTTATACTTATTGTATAGTTTAAATCTAAATAAAATGCCAATTGTTTAAAGAACTCGATTTTTACATTGTCTTAGCTTTTTTTAACATAACCTTTGTGAAATGATGCCGAAATATGAACACATTATACTTAAAGTTGTTGTAATTAAATTTTCTACAAAATAGGTGAGCTAACTTTTTGAGTCCCATACATTTTTTTAATTTATTATAGGTTGCAAAAGTTGAAAAGTTTTTGAAAAATTTCTAAAACGTATTTGTTTTAATCTGGTTTTGGCCGTAGCAACTAAACTATTTATGCTGTTGTGACATATAATACCTTACAATTTCTGTGGTGATCTCTACTTTTAGGAAAAAAACCTTGGAATGATATCATGTAAAATTACATTTTTACTTCTGGTCTATATGGCTTATCTCTCGGAACAGTAAATTTTTTGATTTTGCGATTTATCTCGAAAAGCAGACCTGATCCAACAGAACCACTATGGCTTTCGGATTCAGCGGAAAAATTTACAATGGCAATGATAGTCTTTAGTTTGCTTTTGTTTTTGTGTTTTGGACAATTGGTTCTCAAATATAGCTAATTAAATTAAATTAGAATTAACCCCTTTAACACAGAAAGCGAACTTCTTTGGCAGGAGCCCAGAATCAATTCACCTATTCCATCATAATGATGAAATGAGGCTTCTACAACAGCTTGTAGAGGAAAAAATAACGAAAAAGAAAGGGACAGGAAGAAAACAAGGAAGGAAACCCCGCACACACCATGCAAACAGAGAGTCATAGGAGCACATAAAATAGATAGTTCTTAAACAACGCCTTCTAAGAGTTAAATCAAAATTAGGACATGCATTAACAGCCCTACATAAACATTAACATTGTCTGTAGGAAACCTTACTAACACGCAAACCTGAGTCAATATTGGAGTTCGAAAGCTGGTGAACGAAGACCAAGTCAGCGACTTTGCGCCTTTTGTCAAGCGAGTGCAAACCGAGCAACCGTAAGCGGTCGGTGTAGGGCGGGAGTCTAAGCGGATCGTCCCATGGGAGCCTTCTTAGCGGAAATCAAAGAAAATTACGGTGAACCGACTCGATACGCCTGGAATGAACAGTGTAGTAGGGCGACCAAAGCTGAGATGCATACTGAAGAATAGGTTTAACTATGGAGCAGTACAAATGAATAAATGTTGGTATATCCGAGAACTCTCTAGACCAACAAGATTAAACTGTCTCTAGACACGATATAGTTAATATGCAGAGTAAAGTCAACTTTCCTATCAAGTTTTACCCCTAGGCCAGTTATGGACATCACAAGACCATTCCCCGCAAAATTGTAATCCGAAACTTGTGGATTAGGGCTACTGGAAACAGTCATAGCCTCACATTTCTCAAAATTGAGGTGTAAGCCGTTATACTCGCACCACTCCCAAAACGTGTCTAAGTCCTTTTGAATAAGGGCGGCGTCACCAACATCTTTAACATAAGAGAAGATATGCATGTCATCAGCGTAGATTAGAACATTAGAGTACGAGATCAGATGGACAATGGACAATGCCGTCAATAACAAAAACGAATAGCAGAGAGCCAAGATGACTGCCTTGTGGTATACCAGATGCAGCCCTGAATATTCTAGAGGTAGCGCCACAGAGTGACACACGATATGACCTGTCTCTTAGATAGGATTTAATCCAGCCGAGAAGAACAGGGGCGAAACCCAGCCTCCCGAGTTTTAATATAATTACGGAGTGAGGGAGTGTATCAAAGGCTTAACTGAAATCCGTGTATATGCAGTCAGTTTGCATGCCTCGCTGAAAGCTAGAAATAACGAGGGAGGTAAATTCAAGTAAGTTAGTAGTCGTTGATCTACCGAGCAAAAACTCATGCTGATTGGGAGAGATTAACCCAATACAACGCTCTATATGCTGCGAATACACTATTGATTCAAATAATTTAGGTATGCAAGATAATTTCGCGATTGGTCTATAATTAGTTATAATATTCTTATGGCCCTTTTTATGAACAGGAACTATTAAAGAGCACTTCCACAATGCAGGAAATTTACCAGCTTGAAGGGACCTATTGAAGAGAATCACTAATGCAGTAAGATCGGGCATCGGAACAGGACTTGACGAAGGCTCGAGGTGTACCGTCAGGACCAGAGGAAAAGTCCGATTTAAGTTCATTGGTTTTTTCCAAAATAAGATCACGTGATATAAACGATAAAAAATCTGATGAAGTGTGACGAACCAGAATATGATCAAAATTATTCACACGTGGCTCAAACTTATGCTATGTCGGAAATGTTATTACTAGAAGACGCCTCATACCATATCGTAGATGGATAGTTACACGAAGGTTATTATACATATTATACCGAACACTTAGAAGGTATTCCTTATAGAGCCTTTCATAACAGGTCACAAAATCAGAATACGCTATTGCGCTATTACAACGCAAGTAATTTTTCCAGAGTTTGTATACCTAATCCGTTTTAATGGAACGAAGAATTTAAACAAATCATATATCTTGTTATAAAATAGGGAGGCTCAGACATCAATATCATTATTGTCCAGTAATGCCGACGGAAAGGAGATTAGACGTTAACTCAGAGAAGTTCGATCTCCTATAGGCATAAGAATGATGTTCGAAATTGGTATCCGCAATACTAGTACCATCGTAACAGAAAGATACAAAGGTGGGCAGATGAAAACTATCAATAGCAGATAACTGATCAGAAGCTAATTCGACTATAGTGTTAGTCGAATCAGAAGAAAACACAAGATCCAACTGCCTTCCCATAGAGTTCTTTACCTCACTCATTTGGTGCAAACTAGAGGAAGCAATGGTGTCAAGAAATTTGGAAACCATAGATGAGGGAAGGTACCCATAAAACATTCGGTAAATTAAAGTCAACATGAAGAAGAATTTCATCTTCAGGGTTCATCATATTATGGATTTAGTCTAAACTAAGGGTTAGAATATCGTAAAGCTTCATTATCAACGAAGTTTGTCACGTTAGGGGGAATGTAGCAACAGAGAAGAAAGATATTGAGCTAAGGTAGCGATAGCTTAAGAACCAAGAGTTCAATAGTGAGTGAACCAGAGAAGGCAGGAACATCAACTAAGCTGCAATTAAAGTCCGATCTGCAGGCAACGATCACTCCATAACCCCGACACAAAGATTCAGAATGTCTGTCCCTACGAAATATCTGATAGGAGTCATGAAGAATCTCAGCATCACAGTAACCATGATAAAGCCAAGTCTCAGTCAACATGATAACATAGTAGCAGCATGCAAGGGATGCTTGAAATATATGGTTTGTTCTAGTTTTTACTCCCCTTACTTTCTGATAGTAAAGGGATAATAAAAGGGGTAATAAAATTTGTTCTCTAAAATAGATTTTCTAAATTTCTCTGCCTGTAGTAAGTCTAGTCTATTTTAAATACCTATCTTATCAATTTAGATAGATGCTGTTAGAGTATGCAGATTCTTATTTACAAGCACATAGTATGATACAATACCCTTCCACATTAGACGGCCTTTTGACGATTCTAGTTTTCTGTTGAAGTGCATTTGGAGATCTAAATGGCCACTATATGCAGCAATTGGAGAATAGGACATTTTTGCCTTACGCTAGTAGTTAGTAAGTTTCTTTAGCTTTCAATCTTTGTAAGCAAGCAATTCTGCTATTCAAATCTCACTGTGGAAGTTTTTTCCCATTATTTTAATGCATTTATATTCGCTTATTTAACTTTAACATTGAGTGGAGTATGCAAAAGAGCAAAAAGCATTCGAGAAAGTTCTGTTCGAACTACTTGAGTTTTGCATTACTGGGATGACTCCGCTGGCAACATATGTACTCGTATACGGGCATTCTGTTATAAAAAGAATTTCCATATTCACATGATAAAGTGCACCAGCTCGAAGTAGCAACGTTTCATTTTCTCTGGACAACAACTTTTTCTGGTCAAATAGGAAAACTTGGAAAATGCTTCTACCATATCCGAGCGCACTTATGAGCAACCATAGTCCCTTGGTAGATTTTTCAACGTCTTGTCAGACTTGGCTGCGCAAAAAGGATTTCCCTGGATGTCGGCCTCACCGCTCCGCTCCGTAAAGTTATTTGCAGCCAAATAAAATGTCCAAACATATTTAGAAGCGATTGATCATACAAAGTTAGATCAAGTTTTATACTTTAATTCGTAACACAAATAAAAACTGGCAACTGACGGAAAAAGTTAAAAACGCTCCCCCCTCGCAGTGGAGAAGGTGAGTAAATTCAAAGGAAATCCCCGAATCGGGCAAGCAAGCACTCCCAACTTTCAAGGACTGAGTCGCAACTTGGCCACGATGACTTCCCTGGCTTTTTTGACTGATAGCAATATTTATTCAAATAACATTTTTGGAGCATTGGAAAATTTGCCTTTGGATGTTTTTGAAGTGTTCACATCAGCCCGAATCTCGAAGAAAAACGTAAACGATTCGAAAGTAAGCAAGAACTGGCAGGAAAAGGGAAATACGCTCTTGGTGTAGTGGCGGCCTTTTATTCGCCTGCTTGGGGTTCGGGCTTTCGAAATCGAGCTAAGGACGTTAAGGTGCTTCTTGAAGGATTTCTAGGCAAAGTATGTGAGTCCAATGTTTGCATTCGAATCGAGAGTAGCGGCAAATTTTTCCATGAAATTTGTTGAAAATGGAATTATCGCGCTTTTTGGGGACAAATATCAGAAATCCACGTGGAACAAGTGTTTGCACTGTCAAAGTTCCCCTGAGTAGCTTAGAGGCAACGATTGACTTCGACTTCGGAAGTTTTGAGGTAAATAGGACGGTGTTGGGAAGGGGATGCTTGGGATACGACAAGAAGCTGTTGACAAACACTTGCTTTGGCAGATATTTACTGGAGCAATTTGCAATTTGCCGAAGAGCTCGTTTGTCCCTGAACATGTAGGCACTAAGTGACGGTGACATATCCTGTTGATAAAAATATTTCCGAGTCTGCAAACAGCTCTTAAGGATATTTGGGGTGTGTATTCTTTCGGCTTAGCTTAGAAAGCCACCAGGGGGTTTGAAAAATTCATATGCCTGGAAGGATTCCTCCTCTTCTTCAGAACTCTACATGTTCCCTAAAAATTTTTTTTATTGATTAGGCAGTCACAGAAAAGTTTGTCCTGTCATTTAGATGCCTTGACTTGTCTGCAGATTTTATGAAAAATTAAAAGGTAGAAAACATACTTTGAACATACCTACATTACGAATATATATATTGTTTCCCATTTATATTTACTTTTACGAGGAATACATTGGACCATTTTATTCTTTAGGTTTCTACACGAACGTAGCTTTTTCGTAGCCATTATAAACAGTAGAATACTTGCCGTAATCCCACTTAACGAAATGAAAAATAAATCGAAAACTATTCATCTTTCAATATAAAAAGATGATCCCCAACTTCCCATTATAGAGAGCAGGAAAATCGATCCCCACAAATCCTAGCCATTCCCGCGTCGCCCTCGCAATACATCAGTTCTCCTGGGAATGAACACATCCTTGATGTATGGTTTTACAATGACCATTTATTACGATAGCATTATAAATTATATCCGTCGATGTGCTGCATATAAAACAGACATTCTGAGCACAATAACACGCCATCTCTCACCCTCGTTGTATTTTTATGTAAAAATATCCCAGGCCAGCGTCCACAATGCTTTACGGCTGGATACAACAACAACAACAACACCACCGGAGAATCTTTTCAGTTCAGACAGATGAGTGCCATGGACCAAAGTGGATTCACCATAACAAATTTGATATCCTTCGGTTTTCGGGGATCAGAAAAAAATTTCTACGTCCCAGACCTACCCATAAAACGGTTAAATAATTCAAATATGTCCTCTTAGGGAATAGGAAGAAGAAGACCTGTCCAACTTTGCATTACGGAGATACACGCATGGTCCGAATATAAAAAATGCTTATCACACCTTGGGACCGCAAAGCAGAAAGCATGCTTAACGCTAGAAAAAGGGTTCCGGTCGTGATTGCAACATAAAGCAGCAAGGGATAAGCGTGTATCCTTGGGTGCGTGTCCTTTTTATCAGACAAACACTCATCCACCTTCTCACCTTCGGATTCGTCTGGGGCAATCGGCGTGGAGGACAAACCATTAATTTTGTTGCGGGTGTTGTCCCTCCAATCTCACCTGACCTTTTTTTTGGCAAGGCTTAACTTGATTCGGGTGCCTTACCTACAGTGATCATACATATAAATTTTCACATAGAGATGGAAGGATACAAATCCTGACAACGATAGCATGCATAAACATTTAATGGAGTTTATAACTGAAGGATCTGGACTCCTTTCACCAGGTAAGAAACTGCAGATCTGAATTTCCATCACAATAAGCAGATATTTGATTGGGGTAGACTTTTCAGTTCGGACTGAAGTAGCAACCTAACCATGCGGGTCGGGCAGTGCTTTCCTTATACTCGAACATTTGCATATCACTGAACGCATTCACATGTCCTGTCGGGGATTTTTAGGAATTTATTTCAATTGCCTTCGTAAAAAGGAGATTTTGTTGCTCTGTGGACAGTTTCACGAGCTTTAGGATTAGGTTTACAGAAATTTGCTATTCGTGGATCTGAATTATCGGGGTCTATACATGTATTCAACAAAGGAAGGAACTGTTGAGGCATTTGACATCTTTGGTGTAGGGCGTGCCATTCGTTTTACCGAGACCAGAATTTATGTTGGATCGTACAGGAAATTCAAACACAATTGCTCCTTTCTTCTGGATTAAGCTAGTCATGGTCCCCTTCGTAAGGAGCACGCTTTATGGTATTGCAATATAAATATTTTTTTTCGTTATATTCGGAAGGTAAATTTAGGCATTGTTGTACTCAAGTATATTTTAGTTTCAAGTTTTTTAGGAAATCGAAGAAATTGTTTTGCTGTTTTTATTGAATTCTAAAATACGATTTGGAAACCATACAGCACATTGCGACCCAAAAGTTTCAAAACTGAATGTCTCTCTAATTCGTTAACTCCTTGTGGGTCATAGGGCGCCTACTATAGCGACCATACTCCTGGTCCGGTGCTGCGCTGATCTCAGTCTGGCTATCTGGAATCTTTACGGAATTCGTATCCATGTGTGGCGTGGTCCTCCACTTCAGCGTTTTCCTTCAGTCCCGTGCGGGTTCCAATGTGGAGCCTGTTCAGCGATATTGTTTGAATCTTTATTTAGTATGTGGCCTATCCTTTCCCATTTCTGTACTTAGGGCTTCAGACATTTGGGCTACTTGACTATGTTTGTTGGATAAAAGTCGGCATAGTCAGGCTGCGTAATCTGTTAAAAAGTTTCCATCTAATCCCTCTCAATGAGTGGCAATGCAAGGGGCGGTACAATACGTCGTATAGCTATGTACTTATATGTACTCGAAATCAACGCTGCCAAACGCCTTTTCGAAATCTACGACCATAATATATTAAGGAAACCTCCATTTGGCGGATTGCTCATTGATAATTCACAAAATGTTAATGTGTTCGCTGCAGTAGAAAGCCTGCCTGCGTTAGAAGGGCGCTCAATTGTTTGCTTGACTTGCATTAAGATAACTTTTTCCGTCAATTTGAATATTGCAGTAAAAGGCAGATACCACTCCAATTGCTACAAACCCTTAGGTTACCTGTTTTCTTAACAATTATACATATTCTTCATTCGTGGTATAAGTCTCGCTTTACCAACATTCGTGGATTACGGGGAGAAATATATCTACCGCAGCAGTGGCAATCGCCTTCAGTAATTCCGCTGGTATTCTAGCAATAACTGGAGCTCGATCGAGTTCCTTCCACTTTGTTTCGTGCGGCACGTCTAATCTTGCCGGAGGTCTGATGTTAATATTGGCCACGGCTGGCGAGATAAAGATGAAGTTGATACTCCAAACATGTTGTCTGGACGGGATATTCGTCGTCTCTTACGGGATATTCGTCTGTCAGAGTCTTTCCGACAGTTTCTTGGTAATCTTGTATTGATCTCCACTGCCACCGCGGTAGACACTTCTTTTGCCTTTTCTGCTAGTGCTCTTATGTATTTGCGCTTATCACGTCTTGCTTTTCGTTGGACGCCTTTCTGTAGAGACCGGTATGCAGTAAACAGCAGTTGTTTGCTTGCGGACGATCGGTGTTTTAAACCTGCTTGTGTTTAATCTACGGAATTTGCGCTGGACTAATTCAATTCGGTTAATGTGGACGGCAAAGTACGGATCCGAAACCGGAATGTCGTACTCCAAGATAGATCTAACGAAAGTGCAGAAAAGTAGCCTCGTCAAGTAGGGATCGTCACGTTTCATAGACCAATTTTTTACGAAGCCAAGTGTGCCAACTAAGATGTCAACGTGGTCCTCGAAAGAAAGACGAGAATTGAAAACAACCTCCAAGTCTTGAGCCTGTCGAGCCTGGCCAAAGCATAACGCGTATGGAGTAGTTGAAAGAAACAGATGCTTGAAAAGGACACAACGGTACATATGCTGGCATTCAGTGGAAGACGATTATTGGAGCACCAATTGTGAAAAATACGTATATCGGAGCTCAACAGAACGCAGCTGTCGTCACTGGAGACCGCATATAAGATTTTAGCATCTTTCGCATAACCCAGGATTCTGGAGCTGAAGCAACGAGACGTAGTTAATATAAATTAGGAAGATGAGCGGTTCAAGGATGCTACCCTTAGACGTCCCAAAGGTGACCGACATTTCGCAGAATAAGGCGACAAGGAACAAGACGTGCTGGTAGCGACCGCTCTGGTGAGATGATAACCACTCAACGTGCTTATGAATGAGAATGCCATGATTACTCCTATAAAAAGCTTTGCTAAGGTATGCAGTCGACCTGTAGAAGTGAAATCACAGTAAGGATCACAGAAAGCGGCACTAAAGAAATCAGCGAACGAATTGGTCACCTCAAGAGGGTGGTGACTCTAGCGGTCACCCAACCTCAAGGAGGTCACCCAGCCTCAGATCGGAGGAGAACAGAAGGTAAAGATCGCAGGAAGCCAGGTAATCCTTGTCACGCCTGGATGAGAAGAACCTTTTCTAAGCCTTGCTCGTTAGATTTTTAATTTGTTTCAAATGGCTATCCTTCAGTCATCCAGTCATAGCCCGATAGCTTCGAAGCACAAAAGAACCTGCAATGGTATTACTCGCAAACGAGCCACCTGGGTTAGTCGGGAAAACTAGGTAGAGAAGCTTATGCTGGATCCAACCAACAGACGGAAAGTTGAAATTGCAAGGAACGGCAGCCTTCCTGGTTAGACAAGCGAAAAGGTTCATAAGATATTCAAAACAAAAACCGAAGCTCTCGGCAGAACACATTCAAGCCTTATAACAGGACTTTTATTTGGTCATTGCGCCTTAGGCTACAACCTAAATCATCTAAATCACAATCTAATTATCTATAATATCCTACTTGTGAAATATAAGTGATTTGCATGTAGAGTTCAGGAAATCTCGTCGCTGTAAAGCACGCTCTGCCGACCAGTAGCGGAGGGTGGTTTGCATTTTACAGACATGGGCGTGAAATTTCGTTGCTTTCAAGAACGGGTATTCCACCGAGTGATCTGTCGCAGAGACAACTAAATTTCTTAGCTATCGACAAGTTTTATGGGGGATAGCAGCGTAACGAGCAAAACTATCTGATTTTAGTCCATCCACCATATTTTCAATATGGTCCCAGAATCCCCATGATCTCCATGATTATAACCTGGGGCAGAATAATCCCAATATTCGATTTGCGATAGAATGAACTTGGGGACGGGGAATTCTGAGCAATTCCGATCAATTTGAACCCTGAAGTAATATATTAGGTGTTCAGTAATGCACGAGGTGTAACGACTAATACAGAACGAAATACATATCTTGGATACATCAAAAAATACAGTACGAAACCGTTTCAGTCGTCTCTCTACTAGGGAACCTAGCAGTGAGATAATAAACGCTTTCGTACTGATCGGCTGAGCGATCTCTCCGAAGGAGTAAATCCTACGGTAGATTCGGGTGTAATTGTGACCATAACTAGTGCAGTGATCTATGGCTGCCCCACACTTGCTAAGTCAATAATTCATATGTATGCGGATCTAGCCTGAGGAACAGTCCACACACATGCACTTAAGAATCACTTCGTTATCAGATTGAAGAGATGATTAATTGATTACGTCTAGAGTTTCTGGCAACGGAGGCCGACACATTCAAATGTACCTGGGCAATCTTTATCGCCGGTGCGGAACGGAAGTCTTTTACCAGCAATAACAGGCCGCAGATTTGCAGAAGCTTCTCCATAAAGCTTCTCTTCACTTTGTTATTGCTTCAAGTGCGGCGGGAAGTACAAGTCCCACGTTGGAATCGCAGAACTAGGAGGATGATGGCAGTAGTTTGCCGACGTCAAGGAGTCAAGACTGGTTCCGCGGAACTCTAAGCGGGTCGAAATTTTAGTGTGTGTGTGTCGTTTAGAACATTCTTTTGTGAGTCCTCTCGGAGGACTAGGCAAGTGGCGAACGGCTCTAATGAGAGGGCATATGTTCGGGGGTAGGGGTGCCTGAAGTAGGAACTTCGTCCGCTCCTGCATCTACTATTCTATCTACTTTTTTCAGTTTGGGTTCATTTTGTTCGTTCGTTCAGGTTTAGCTCTAGGTTTAGTTTAGATATTTGTTTTTTTTCCTAAATTTAAATATTTTCTTTTTTGCCTTCAAGTTTTAGACACACTTTTATTTATTTACAGGAAGGTAATATCTTGAGTTATTTTTTGTTTTGTTCTTTTTGAATGTTTATAACGATGAGCCCCACAAATTTTTATTTTGGGCGGTTGTCTTTAATTAGGCTTAGCTATACGAGGAGTATAATATAAGTATACTGCGAATACGTATACGAGCAATATATCTCTTTGATAAGCATTGTAAGTATCGCTTAGCAATAGATTTTGAATTTTTAAATTTTCGATTAGCTCTGCAGTTCTAAGAGGCTTGGCTTTCGACTTTTCGAATAAATCCATCAAGTATCAGGTGCACTCATATGCAGTAATTTTCTACCTGTGCCGCAAAATGATTGACGTACCCATCACTGCAACCCCATTAATTTCTCTTTCTGACGTTTAATTCGTCGTCGACAAATCAAAAGGCCCCAAATCGCATGGTACACCTCCACTTGAACTAAATATCGCGGAGGCGCGCCGGGAGTGACAGGTTCAAGCGAAAACAATAACCGGGGCCCATAAAAGCTTTTGAAGCCGTGACATGCAGTTAGCTAACTCCTGACTGATAAAACTGCGGCAGGTTCATGGCTGCCACTCGAAATAGTAGAGGGGGTCGATTTGCCTCCGTCAGCCAATATTATCGCATAAAATGTCATTCGGAAATTTATATGACTGATATCCAATTATGTTCCCGTCAGGGCAAATTGCATTTTATTTTCATTTTGGGCCTGACTGGATGAGCTGCGTAGCCTAGTTGTGCTATCGAGCGACCCGCATGACAGGAGATAGGATCACGAACGAAGGAGGGGGGGGGGGCTCCATTTTTGCACCACCTATATGTCCATAGTAGGAGTAGTCCGAAAAAACAGGCAAAAAAAAACATCGGAACAACCAAGTGAATAGCACTTACCATGGCACGGAACCCACTCGCAACGAACTCGGAAAATGCTTCAAAGGATAAAACAGGAAAACAGCAAAAAACGTTTCAATTTTATCGATGAAACATTTGATTTAAATATTCTGACATTTCGATTGAAAATTCATTGAATGAGGCACTTTCGTGTGGCACCATCAACGGTGGTCGGAGCCCAGCCCGAACGAGCCGAGCCTGCTATTCGATTTAATGATAGCAGCGATAATTGACCGCTGCAAGTACGAACTTTATCGCGGTTTCTGTTCACAGATTACTAATTACCGTCAATTGAAGTGACATGCAAATTCCTATCATATTCCCACTGTTAAACGAGGAATATTTTCCGGGGAGGACCCTATTTTAATAGTTTCTGGTTTGCGTCGGTAATGCCGTGAGGATTTGATAAATTTCGATCGAATTTTGTGTTATCATTTTACAGTGAAATGGAATGAGATATGTGGGCGTTATTACTTTTTACAATTTTGGAAAAATGTTCGTGCAATCGAAATTACTTGTATTAACAGTCTTTTGTATATATGGCAATGTAAGCCTTAAAATTAATTAAAAAAATTAAAAAATATTTTTTTTATTTATCAAAAATTCATTATTAAAGTTCGAAAACACCATAACCAATTCCTATGTTATTAAAGGAAAACATAATTTAAAAATCAGTTCTAAATGGCAGTGTCTGTTTACCACCTTCCGTGTACAAGGAAAGTACACGGAAATACACGGAAAGTACAAGGAAATACACGGACAGTACACAGAAATACTCAAAAAGTACACGAAAATTACACGAAAATTACACGGAAATAACACTGAAGTACACGGAAGTATACAAAAAGTACACGGAAAGTACACGGAAATACACGGAAAGTACACGGAAGTACACGGAAAGTACAAGTACAAATTTCAGGAAGTGTCTTTTTGCATCGGCCGTGTCCGTGTACACGCAACATTTCTACGGACTACACGGAATTCCACGTAAGTACACGATAAGTGCAAATAGTCACTTCCATATTGATATTACTGGTAATAGTTTTTCACAGCCTATTCTAGATACAAACCTGGATGGGGCGAGGGGTGGGGGGGGGGGGGAGTTAATAAAGCAACTAAAAGTCTGATTAATACACCTCTTCCTCCTAGAAAATCTAATAACAATTTTATGGAACGTCTACGCAAGACGTGTAGTCCGTGGAAATCTTGCGTGTACACGGACACGGCCGATGCGAAAAGACACTTCCTGAAATTTGTACTTGTGCTTTCCGTGTACTTCCGTGTACTTTCCGTGTACTTTCCGTGTACTTTTTCAAGACTCTGACCAACAACTCTTGAAGTATTGGAAGCCAACAGAACCCATACTTTTTGAATTTTGCATATACAAACAAAATATTTGAATTATCTCAAAACTTAACTTTTTATTTATTTACTTTTACAATTTAGTTTCTACTACGCTAATAGTCTCACGCAACTAGTCTCTACACTGGCTCTACTTTTTCTTGTTTCGACGTGATCTGCCTGACTGAAACTTGGCTGTGTGGAATCTTTGGCCCGGAATACATCGTCTTTTGGCGTGATCCAAATCTGTCTACAGTGATCGCCCGCCCCTGTTCGGGCAGGAGTACTATCTGTTGTTAGTAGCGAAATCCCGCGCTCTGTTATTGAGCTTTTGGATTCAAATGGGTTGGGATTTTTATGTATTGTTCTCAGATTGCCGGAGAAGAATCTATATATTACTACTCCTTGCATTCCTCCGAGAGCGACCAGGAATATTTATGAATTCGTTGCTTCTTGCATCCTCTGCCCTGCGTCCGCAGGATGAGTTGTTGCTCCCAATAGACTTTAACCTGCCAACTATAAGTTAGATATCATCGGATGTTGATGGACTGATTCCCTACTATCCGTCGGCATCGCAGAGTTCTCTATGTTTCATTGACAGCCTTTCCTCTTCCGAGCTGGTGCAGTGTTCCAGCATCGCTAATGAGTTTGGTAGATTCTTGGATTTGGTGTTCAGCACTGCCCAATGCGCCATTTTAGTTAGGTATTGCCTTGTTCCTTTATTTCCTGTTACGTCTCATCATCCTGATCTTCAGATTGTTTTGATCTTCGATCCAATACCTGCAGCATTACCGATTCATAGTGACTTTAATTTTAAAAAGGCTGATTTTTCTATATTGAATAATTTTTTGTTGAATTTTGATTGGTCTAATGTTTTTGACGAGCGGGACATTTACTTGGTGATAAGTGTTTCTTATGGCAATCTACATATATATTTCTTCCTTGCATTGTGTTCCTGGCTGAATAATTCAATAAAGCATCTTAAAAATGTAAAAAATAAAGCTTGGAGCGGCTCGGATTTTTATATCAACTCACATTTACGTGATAAGTTCAATTCTGAAATTCATACCTCTTACAATAATTATATTAACAGAATGAGATCTATTATACGCGGTGAGCCTAAGCAGATTTGGAGAGTTGTTCGCTCTAAGCGTAGCACCCACGGCTAATCTACTTTACTGAAGCGCCGATACCGAAAGTATTTCGAACCTTTTTGGCGACTTTTTTGAGACCGCTTTTCTTTATGACAACTGTAATATTATCTCTAAGGATTTTAGTTACTTGACATTATTTGCTCCTTCTTCACTGGAAATGGAAGATCTTATATTTGAAGACGGTTTGATTCACAATTTGGCTTTCATAGGGTTTCCATTATTGTTTGTAGACTGAGTTCGTTCGTACTTATTGAACCGTACTCAACGTCTATCTTTCCATTGATCACTATCCAAGTTTATTTTCAATTGCTCTGGTGTGCCTCAAGGAAGTCAACTTGGCCCGATCTTATTTATTATTTACATCAATGATGTATCTATGTTTTCGAAATATTCCGAAATTCTTTATTATGCTGACGATGCCAAAATTTTTCGTGTTGTTTCCTCTGCACGTGATCGTGAAATTTTAAACATTCAACATTCTCAATCTTATAAACCTGGAATCTCTTGAATTTAGACGACATGTCTAATACTGTTTTTGCTTTTGAGTATCTTCAAGGCAATATTGACTCCCCTGTTTTGCTGTCCTCCTTTAATAAATCGGTTCAGAGTTGCTCTTTGCGAAATCAAGATTTTCTTAAATTTCCGCAACATCGCACAAATTACGGATTGCACGAGCCTATCACGTCAATATCTCGGGTTTTTAATTGTCATAAGTAAATACTAGACAGTGTGAAAATTTGTAGGACATAATTTTCAAAAAATTAATGTACATATAGTTTCATTATATTGAGCACAAAAAAAATTTCATTTTAATAATATTTGATTGATTTATTTGAATTGGGAGTTGAGTAGTGATTGTTCATACGGGCGCTCGTGTCGCAGGTCTTGGTCTTCAAATATTCTGTTAAAAGAATACATTGAATTAATTTTGAAGTGAAAAAAATTCTAGTGTCAGTTCGCCAAGGGGAAGGGCTTTTATGTTCCATTAAAAAATACCTTCCGGAGAGCATGTTTATTTTTCTTTTTCCACCCAGTATTCAGAATTTAATCAATATTTGTGCTGCTCTTCTAGCCAAACTTCAAGCATTTGGTTTGTACCATTACATCTTAGAATGGATAGAACGTGTTTTATCAGGTCGTTTAATCCGTATAATAATTGGCGGAGTTATATCTAATTACATTAATAACTGTTCGTATAACTTAGGATTTAGTTCTTTAATCACCTTAATTTCTTCTTTTTATTACTGACCTCTTATATCTCATTTTCAATCCTAGTTATAGTTGATCCGATATACTGCGCGCTCGGGTCCATCGACAAATTTATTTTGCTTGTCTTCTCGTATCAAGCGGAGTTTTGCAGGGTTTTATATTAGGCCCCCGGTTATTAGCCACTTATATTAATGACCTTCTGTTGATACTGAATGATGGGTGGGCCGACAGCGGTGCTCTCTACGTTAATGTCTGCAAGTCGAACCCCATCATTATTTATAAAACAAAGCTGAATCTATTCAATTTAACAAATATTTTACTTAATAACAACATTATCCCTTTAATAATAACCGTTAGAAATCTAGGAGTAACCTTAAATAGGACTTTAAGTTAGACTGATCATATTGTTGCTGTTGTATGTCATGCTTGTTTTGACACTTTTTATTCCACTCATGTCATATGATTGTGAAATCTTTTGAAGAAAGGATTATCTTTCAAGACGGAAAACTAATGTACCAGTTTGCTACGCTGTCGGATTGAGGAGATTTGACCATCAATCGTCCGATATTAAACTAATCTTCGATTGCACTCTTAGTTCCTATTTCAATTTTAGAACGACATTAATGTTGCTTCGGAACTTAATTTTAGCCTGACGGCACAATTATCTTTTTAATAAATTAAGATTCCCGAAATCAAATTGATCATCCGCTCTGACTGTGTCACGATTGGTTGGCAAACCTTTTGCTGTTATGACCGCCTTTATTCCTTCAACGATCCATTGTTTCTTCAAATTCGTTACCTCTTCCATGTTTAATAGTCGGAATTAGGTTCCTCTTTTTAAAACCTTCATTGGTTTTTCTTTAAATACTTTGCCTCCCATTGGTTTGGTCTTATCACCAAGAAGAATACTGTTTCAATTAATCAGAAAAAACGTTGAATCGACTTCACAAAAACGATAAAAAGTATAAAATCTCTCTCTTTAATTGCCGTAACCCCTTGTGGGGCATGGGGCGGTGAACAATTCTATCCGATTCGAGACAACGATTGCAAGTGGATCTAAAACTTAAAGTTGTTCCGAATCACTGACATTTTCTCTGCACTTCCCATGGTTTCTTCATCGTAATTTTTTGTCAGCGGAAAACAGCCACGGATCGCCTCACTTACTCCATCAACGACTTAAAATGTATAAAATAATACTTTATTTTATTCCACTTCATCCTCAACTACATCAATCTTACAACCAAGTAAAGGGTTAACATCGCCGCAGAACTAAACAAGCGCGACTGGCTCAGTACTTTGGGATCTGGCGGAGACTATGTGTCACCAATGGAGCAGGCCATACCTAGCCGCCAAAGGAACTAGCGTACCTCCCTGGTGTAAGGCACTCATTTAACCAGAGAGCCTCCCTGGTTATCTAGCTCTCTCCTTGTATCGGCTTGCCCCTCTGATACAAGACACTCGAATAGTCAGCGTGCCTATCTGGCTATTCTTATCTCTCTCGCCAGCGGGCCCCCTGGCGTAAGATACTCGCATAGGCAGCGTGCCTCGCTGGCTATTCTTATCTCCTTCACCAGCTTGCCTCCCTATTTTCTCTCGTAGGAGAATTATCCGTTTTGAATCACAGAGAGTTTCCCCCTCAAGAAATGTAACCAGCACCCATAGCAGTCATCATTACCGCGAAACAGAGCAGGACTTTGATACATACCGGCCGTAGGCACCGTGAGACAGATTCACACCCCGATACGGCGAGGTAGAGCAGCACCTAGATACCGACCATAGTCACCGTGAGACAGAGCAGCGTCTCGATACTGCGAGGCAAATACCGAACGCAGTCACCGTACGACAGAACAGCACCTAGATGCCGACCGAAGACTATGTAATATAGAGTAGATCAGTTTTCCGGTGGTTTAACCGTCACAGAGCAGAGGAGCAGGAGCATCCTAGTAGAGGCGATAAAAGAAAAAGTTTGGTGCAGACAACTCCACAAAATAAACATACAATAAGTAATATTCGTTGAAGCATTGAATAATTCAGGCGCAGGTTTGTTTTCTTTAAAAGCCTTGAACCTGGAACCGGTGAGCTATCTTCAGGAAAAGACGTCAACCGCGACAACTGCCGGTCAAAAAGTAGACAAACGTCTCAATAATAAGTTACACATTCATAAAATTCACAATATTTGAATTGTTATGTTATGGATTACTTCGTTTATTTTAATCCGAACATTTTTTATTACAGTCCCAGTATTTTGCACTAGGGATTATTTTTCTTAACTTTAATGCCAATATTTTCTATTACGGATTATTTTTTGAATTTTTTTTGCAGTATTTTGGGTCACGATCAAATTTTTTTTAATTTCATATTAAAAGCACTGAAATTCCATATTTGAGTGATATTTCTGTCCTTATGGTGACTTATATGTCCTTATGGTAACTGAAATTTGGGACGTATATTCTCAATTTGATATTCTCCAGATATCACGAAAAGGAGCATCTATCGTAGTTCCGGATGTCGTGGCTTTGGCTTTGGGTTGGTAATTCATATGCATATCAAATTTTACGTTGACTATGTCGTCGGTGGAGTAAGTGATAACGTGTCGACCTATTAGTCTGGAGATCCCAGCTTCGAACCCCACCAACGGTGCTTTCTGCTGATAGCAGAGGTGTTGCAGAGAAAATGTAGTGATTCGGAATTCACTTTAAAATGTAGGTCCACTTGTAATCATTGTTCCGAATCGGATGACGTTGTTCTCCCACCCAACGCCCCAAAAGGAGTTACGAGCACTAGAGCGAGAGAGAGAAAGAGCTGTTGCATATAATACTATATGCCTTTTAAAATACTCTCTCTCTCCCAAAGAAGCTGCCAAGGATTCAATTTCAACATTATTCGACTTCTATCACAGAACTGAATACTTTCATTAATTCAATAACATATTTTTATATAAAAGACGATATTTATTTTAAAGATATTAAATTTACACAATACTTCAAACACAGCTGCTATTTTATATAGTATAAGTTCGCCACTGTGTTTTCACAAATATTAAACGCTGGTCTTGTAATAAACGCTGCTTTAGTAATAAACTAAAAGTAACTAGAGCTATATGTTATATAATTTTCTTATTACTTATTACTCGCTGCTTTATATTTAGTATCAAAACAAAATCGTTTAAAGAATGTTAAGTACCTATAATTTCTTAATATGATTTTGTCACACTTTAATCCCTTAAAACACGAATAGTAATCACTTTAAATTAAAACAGCAACTTTGATGTGCTGTGCCTCATTTTCCATCATCGACAGACAGAATGCTGACATCACACGGCGTCTAATCGATGTGACGTTGACGGGTGCAAAATATGGAAATCTCTGTCTGCTTGCAGATACCCTTATTTGCAACCAGAAAAATTAAGGGTGGTTGTCACAGACCAAGGCACTCAGCTTCAAAACAACCCTGCCTTTCAGATTGTGCTACCAGCAACAATTTTTTAATGCTTTTAACGAACGCCACCATCGTTGGTCTATGGTTGTCCCTAGCATAGGTCCTGATGGAGTGCGGTCGAAGCGAATCCGAGTGCTTTGTTATCTCGGAATCGCAAAAAAAAAGTGAAACACTAGCAATTTTCCGCAGAGATACATATTCAGAGATGTTGCCGCTATCGTATCCTAGTTATATGGCGCTTATTCCTTCCTCGTAGTCCAGGATACTATGCTGACTTGTAGCCTCGAGCGATCATAATGTGCGTCACCAAGCCGTGCCATAAATAATGCTGTGGAGCTGGACCTTCAAATTGATAACACGAGTAGATAGTGAATAGGACAGGCATTTCACCGATGTGGCGTATCTATGGGTGACTTAATATGAGCCTGCCTTCGGTTCAATTTTTACAAACACATACATATATTCATACATACATCTTCTCCGGCGTCTTTGCGCTCCGATTCAATTAAAGTGAATGTGTGGAGGACAGAACCATCTGAAATTGAATTGCCCATAAGATAAGCAGTTATCCTTGATGTAAATCTGCTGAGGACACAATTAAAAGTTCATCCTACAATTATTTCGGGGCAGGAGAGGGGATAGTCGCTCCATGAGCGCTCTACTCGTCTCGAGCACCAGAGATTTATGGCTAAAGTCGTTAACAATTGTAATAAATAACGTTCTAGCGGCGTTCGCTTCCTTTCCTTTGGCTTCCGTTGATATTTCCTTCTGTCCCGGCTTCTACAGAACTTTTTTTGGTCAGATATTTCTCACTTTGACTTATTCTCCCATAAAATGAGGTGGTGAATGGGGGCGGATTAAGGTAGCGCATTTAGCTGATAATTACAATTTTTCCTGCTTTCAGGGAATTATTGCCAAGAAAGAAGAAGAAATTCTGCAGACTTGCAATTGACTCCGGCAGTGCAAAATAAATGAATGAGACAACTATGCACGTCCTTTTACATCTCTCAGTGAAATTTTCAGCAAGGATTTGCAGAATAATGTAAATATATTGATTTCGTATGAAATTAAATAGTGTTTTTAGTGCAATAAAAAAGCCAAAAAGTGTTGATCCCATTTTATATTGCATACTAATCGACAGATTCTGTGCACTTGTTTCTGTATGAAACGATAAAGCCTACAGTCCTTATTTTATAATTTATCAAATGCGTTTTTGTATTATATGTGGCGTGGAACGAGGAAACGTACCTTACAGCACCTTTTAGCTTTTCGAGCAAGTTCTATGTCGACTTCCATTGTTTTTAAAATTATTACACAATGAGCAAGCAGGAGGATATAGAAAACTAACACATATTCAAATAGTTCAACTCTATTTGGAATAAAGTAAAAGTTTTCGATGGAAACGCGAAACCGAAAGGAGAACTCGATAAAAAAATTTTCACGTTTTTCTTTCGATGGTCTATCTCCGGCTGGAGGGAGTGGACCTTTTCCCCTCGCGCGAAGCTCGTATTCTCAAATAGGTTTTACAAAATGCGCTATAGATTTTTCAATTTTTATCGCACAAACTTGAAGGTATGCTCATTCGATTCTACGTACTTTCTTCATGCAGGTTCATTAAAAACCTGAAATTCGATTTTTGGTGCTGTAAGGTACGTTTCCTCGTTCCACGCCACATATATGTATTACGGATTATTTAAAGTTATTGTTCAGTCCCTGTCATATTTCAAAAGGCAACTGGGTCTATAGTCCTTCGTACTCTTTTCATGAAGAGCAATATTGTTAAACGACTTTCACAGTTAAAGAAAAATACCGAAGAACCTGGGCAAGTTAAAGTTCTTAAAGTCGTCGGTGGCGTAAGTAATAACGTGCCGGCTTTGCGTTCCGGGGGTCCCAGGTTCGAACCCCACCGGCAGCGATCCATGGTTGTCTACTGCTAACGTCAGAATACGATAAAAAGGCAATGGAATTGCAGAGTAATATTGGTGGTTTGTTGGTACACTTGCAGCCGTTGTCTCTAATCGCGTGCAGTTCTTCTCCCGCCCCATGCCCCACAAGGGGTTACATGAACTAGAGAGAAAGAACATATCGAGACTGAAGAATCGTCGAAAAACAAATCCATAATCAATAAGGAAGTCGGAGGATAGTTTATTTACATTACCTAATATTAAACTCATATTTGTAATCAGGCCCGTAGAGACAAAATTCGGGCCCGGGGGGTACTACATACGGGCCCACCGCGAAACTAATTTCTGGCCCGGCACTTAGCGTTTACGGGCCCATATACAATCGAATGATTGACTTTCAGTTTAAAATCTGTCTAGTATAGTACACTTTTTCGATCGTGAAGCATTTTTTTTATATAAATAATTAAAATGGAAAACATTTTCTGTTGATGACTTAGATGACGGGGCCCCTTTCAAAGCCCGGGCCCGGGGAGTTTACCCCATTCGCCCCCCCCCTGTCAGCGGCCCTGTTTGTAATTAACATTACTAATAGTTATCACAGATATTTGTTGAAAAGGCAGCTCCAAAGAAACTAGCAAAGAGTTTAACAGCAGTTTTTTTTTATATACGATGTGGCCAAATCCTAGGGGACTACCCTTTGATGCCTTAGCAAGGTTTTGGCCGGAAGGGAATTAGGGTAAGGGAAGTGAGGAAACTTGAGTCTTGTTTTCTGCATTGCTGCGAGCTAGACAACAGCCCAGAGACGGGGTGGATTATTTTAATTTCTTAATAAAAACTCACGGGGTTATCTGGTCTCGAACCCGGGACCCATGGCATGTTGGTCTTGCCGCTCAACGTATTGATCCAACTCCGTCTCCGTCAGTTAACGGATCTTCAATATTCTGCATTGTAGAAAGGTAGCCATTACTTGTACGCCTACTATTAACAAAGCTCCAGAACTGCCTGGGATCAATATAGGTAGATCATCCATCCTTGGTCAAATAGTCACAATTCTCAGAGGTCGACGGGATAAGCCGAATTATGCTTTAGAAGGTCATATAAAAACATCGCTGTTCTCTAAATACTGCAGATGCCTCGGACTAGGTCACTTAACCACAGCTTGGCGGGAAGTTAAGGTAATAATCATTCCAGCAGCAAAATATTGTAGATCAATTCGTTTCTAATCCTTCATGCCTGAAGTGCTACAGTAGCTACTAGACGTGTATATAAGAGAAGGCAGGGCTATCATATCTCAAGAAGCCAGCATTCCTATACTAAAGAAAAATTTGTAGAGACATTGCTGCAAGCAGTGTTCTCGGTTATTAAAAGATCTCTGGAGTTGAAGGAATATACACTGGGTGCCTTCACTGACGTTGGTGGTGCTTTTTACAATGTAAAGGCGGAAGCCATGTATAAGGTCTATGTCACCGGATTGATCCTATGCTTCTCAGTAGAAACTTAAGCTCGTGCATGGGTGACTCAATAGTGAGAAGATCAGTATACAGGGGAACACCACAGATGTGGGCTATCACCACTCAAGTGGTTAGTGGTTATGGACTAAATCCTGGATAAAGTAGAGAACGACGGTTTGAAATTTTTTAATGAACGGATAACGTGGTGATATTGGTATCCGACAGATCCTTGATAACGATCAGTGAGAAGCTCAAATGAGCGCTTGTTATATAGTACTAGAAAACTGGACCTATAAAAGGGTACTGTGCGAAATTGAAGATAATACCAACGTTTATGTTTCCCAATGATGGGAGGAAACCTTCTAACACTTTCTGATGAAGCCAAGTATGTGGGAGTAATAATAGTGTGCAAACGTAAGGGGGGGGGGGCCGAGTTGACTTTTCCGGAATTTTTGTTTTTTACAGAATCATGTTATTACATTTTGAAGACATTTCTATAAAAAACAATTGTAAAATTAACAAAACTATATACTTTGCTGGAAATTTTACCCCACCAATACCACTTTAATAATTTTAATAATGATTTTTTATTCATGACGTATGAGATGTTATGAACTTTACAACCTTTACATATCCTGATTCTGAAGCAATGAACATGGAAAGTCTCGAATTGGAGTATCTTCAGTTACTATGGGTGGTATTTTTTTTTATATATATGATATTGCCAAAGATCAGGGGATGCCCTATGATGCTAAAGCACAGCCTTGACAGGAAAGGAATTAAGGATGAGGAAAATGGGTTAGGAGGTTAAGTGTAGGAGGTGTCGATGTACGCCCCGTCTGAAAGTTGCGGGATCATATGACGCGGGAAAAACAGAAGATGGTAAACTGTTCCACATTCGTGTTGTTCTGCTTAGAAAAAATTCCCCATATTTGACGATACGTCCAAATTTGATCTGGAGAGTATAGGGGTGGGAGCGACTTGTAGCTTTTGTATCGCGCGTTGTCATCTGTCTACAAGGAATCCGGCTAGCAATCTCGTTAGAACAATGGCCATGGAAATAGCGATAGAAGAGTGAGAGACAACCATATGTTGATAGTAAGGTGAAATGTTTTCTGAGAATGTACGATATTTGTTTGATAAACAAATGAAATCGCAGGATTAAGTTAAGTCGCTGTCAGTGGTGTACAAATAAAATCCATATATAAATATCAGAGCGGAACCCAGAGACCGGAGAGCAATTGAGTTCCCTTTGCCTAAAAAGCAACTCCCCTGGGCATATGTGATTATTGTCTTATTAACATTGTTTGTTTTCTTGTTAAGATTCTCGACATGATTAATGATTAATCTGATTTATAAATATTTAGAGCAACCAGTCTGCTTTCTGCCCGCATCACAGTTGTGAAACGGCTCTTGTAAGATAGTAAATTGATGTTCTCTTAAACTTGGATAAGGATTTGGTTCTTGCTCTGATGTTGTTGGACTTTTCTAAAGCTTTTGACAGAATCAATCTCGATAAATTTTTGGGCAATTTGGTCGATCTTTTTAATTTTTTCTTCGTCTGCCGTTGGTCTGAGTGGTAGCTTTTCGCAGGATCGCAATATACTCGTCAAAGTGAATGATAATTTATCTACCCCATTCAGATTTAAAGCTGATGTTCCTCAAGGCTCTGCTCTTGGACCGCTTTTATTTTGTATTTTTATTTGAGTAGAGCAATAGGGTTGATAGATGATTGCATTCTTAGGATAAATGAGGATCTACCACGCATACACGAGTGGTCTAGTCTCCCAGATCTGAAAACTAAGAAATCGACATGTCTCCTGAAATCTCATGGTTATGCAGATACAAACTCGTTACCTTCAGTCGTCTCAAACAATTCAATTTTTCTTCTGTTGAGAAAGATAGAAATCTTGGCGTAGTAATTAATTCCAGATTTCATTGTTGTGATTTTGTCTCTTCGGTTATCTATAAAATCAGTAGCAGCCTAGGTCAGTTGTGGCTTTCAGCTGAATTTCTTACGGAAAATACCAGACTAAGATTAGTGAAGTCATTGATACTGCCACTTATCACTTTTAGTAGCTTAGTGCACGCCAAACCTGATTCAATCTGTATGAAAAAACTAATAATTGTTGCTTCTAATGACGATGTTAGTTATTTAGGCATGTTCATATATCATCTCATGTGAGCTATAGTATATACTTGGTTGCACTAAGGAGAAAGTACTTACTATTTTCAGTAAATTCGTAAGTGGAATTTATTACCTAGTTATGTGTGTGGGTCGGGTTACGTGGATGCATTTGGCAGACGGTTAAACTTCACTGATTTTGAGTATCATTGGCAGGTATTGAATATAAGTTGTTATTGGATCTTTTGTTTTTTGGTGGGATGATATCATGTCATGCCAATCACGCACTAGAAAATTGAGTTCTCTGGATTAATGGGGTCTACAGGCCATATTTCTCAGAAAAGAAAAAAGAATAAATATAAAAAATTTCTAAACCCCCCGGGCCCGAGCTCTCAAAAGGGCCCCGTCATCTAAGTCATCAACAGAAAATTGTTTCCATTTTAATTATATGTATATAAAAAAAATGTTTCACGATCGAAAAAGTGAAATATACTAGACAGATTGTAAAATGAAAGTTACTCCTTCGATTGTATATGGGCCTGTAAAGACTTAGTTCCGGGCCCGAACTTCCTTTCGCGGGGGCCCGTATGTGGTACCCCCCAGGTCCGAATTTTGTCTCTACGGGCCTGCATCTAGACGTACAGAGTCAAATATAGACATCCGCAGTCAGGCGGCCATTAATGAAGCTAACAGTGGTGCAATCAAAGTTAATGCAACTGTACAAGAACAGCCTAGGAGAGATTTACAGATGTCACAAGGGGATCCTCTGCTGAGTGCCTGCACATAGGAATATCACAGACAATGAGACAGCGGATAATTTGGCGAAGGACGGTGAACGTATGGGTAGAACAGGAGCGATCACATATGTGAATATCCCGATCAGCATACTAATCAGACTAAACATTGGTGGAATAACCCAGGTACATGTTGCATTAACAGATAACAGTAGGCTCTGTACAAAGGTACTCCTTAGTGATAGCAGATTCGACACTAGGAATCTAGAAGGACTTATAACGGTTCACAGGCAACCATGCCAGAAGACAGAGATACAAAACGCTTTCAGTCGGAGCTGTAGGAATTAGGTAAAAATCGAATCAGATAGTCATGAACTCTGCGAGAGCCCTATCCTGGCGACAAGAAAAGAAGACTACTGGATAGCTACTTCTCGGAGATTGCGAGGATTAATTTCAACACTTCAAACACGTTTTTATTAAGTTTTCTGGGATCGCTGGGATAAATAAATATCTCACAAATTCTTGTTAAGTCTGGCGAAGTTGTAGATAACTATTGCGCAATTTTGAAAATCTATAATAAAACGGACGGGGTTACTGTTGTAGTCATAAAGAAATGTTCTTCGGTGTTATTATGTCCCTTAATATTACTCTTCCAAAGATCTCTATCGGAGGGCCACTTCCCTGTACTCCGGAAGACATCCTTTTTGATCCCCATTTTTAAGAATGACAATAAGAGAGAGATTGCCAACTACAGGTTAATTGCTAAATTGTCTTGCATTCCTAAACTCTGTGAAGTAATGATTCAGTTCCAATTGTCCCAAGAGTCCACCAGTATGGTTTCCTTCAAGGTAGATCCATGGTTTTTAACGTTTTGGAGTTTGTTTCTGGCACTGTGAGAGGACCTTTGGATTGTTGCCAAACTGTATTTATACCGATTTTGGTTAAGCCTTTGATTACCTGTTTCACTCAATCATTGTTACAAAATAATTGGGTTTCCTGTCCCTTATCTTTGTGTGGATTATCTAATTATTTATCTAATAGAACTTATAGAGTACGTTTTCGTGGCAATTCATCAGAGAGATTTTGTGGCTCCTTCTGGCCTTTCCCCGGGGTACTCATCTGGTTTTGCAACTACCGTTTTGTAATACAAATTTACGGTACTTGTATTCAACGGGTGGAAGAGGTGAGGAACTTGATTACAACTGAATTTCATTTCCCACATTAATAATGTCGTTGGCAGAGGCAACTCTTTGTTGCAATGTAATCTTCGTTGGCCCAAGGAATTTCCTAGCCCTCGCATAAGACTCCAATTCTGTAAGTCCCTTGTTAGACCCCTGCTGGACGATGCTAGCCCGGTTTGGTGATCGCACATCAAACGTATTAAATGCGTTCAGCGCAGATTTGTGAGGTTCGCCTTGGAGCGACCTTCTTATTCTGCCACCATATGAGGAGCGCTTGGGGTTCATGCAACTTCTTGTTCTTAAGAAGCGACGTAGGGTTGCTGATATAATATTTCTACATCAGCTTCTGCAGGGAAAGCTTGACAGTGCGAAATTTACTTCCAAAGCATTGCCTACAGAACTTTCCTACGTAACTGATCAATCTGACAGATTCCTTTTTTGCGAAGTAGTAGTACGGTATGTTTATACCAATTCACCGTAAGTGTAGGTTTGCTTATAATGTTAGTGAATGTAATGTTGTGGAAAACTTTTTCGCCGACTTCTTCATTATCTCGTTCTGTCATTCTCCGTGTCCAGCATGGCTTCATTAAGGGTAAATCTACCACCACCAACTTACTCCAATTTGTGCATCACTTCTTGCCTCTGCTTGAGTCAAACTTGCAGCTTGATTGCATTTTTACCGATTTTAGTAAGGCTTTTGACAGAATTGACCACGGGATTCTTATTCATAAATTTCATCTGCTCGGATTTCCACCGCTTTTTGTTGACTGGCTGTCCTCTTACCTGTCTGCGCGCACTCAGTGTGTCTTGTTTCGCTGTGCCCTATCCAACGAATTCTCTGTTTCTTCTGGAGTGCCTCAGGGCAGCTTTCTCGGCCAAATCTTCTTTATCATTTTTATTAATGGTGTCTCGTTGCTCCTATCTAGCTTTAAAATCCTGTATTATGCCGTGTCGTCTCTCGGAACGATGACTATGCTCTGTTGCGCTCCGACATTCACATTTTTTATGACTGCTGCTCTAGTAACCGTCTCCCTCTTAACACTAACATATGCACCGTAATGACTTTTATCAGCAGAAAGTGTCCCATTCTCTTCGACTACTCTTTAGATGGCAGTGTTTTCAGTAGGCTACATAGGGTCAAGGACCTGGGGGTGAATCTTAATTCCTTTCAGTCAATATGGTCGCCTTCGTGGTGGGTAGGGCTAATTCCACGCTAGATTTTCTGAAAAGGTGGTCGAGGGAACTTGACGATACCTACCTAACTAGGCTCCCCTTTTTTATACATTCGTTAGACGTCACACATCGAGACGGTTTAGCGCAGATTCCTTAGGTTCGTTCTTCGCGGCCTTCCCTAGCGCGATCCTTTCTTCCTTTCATCCTATCTTGCTAAGGTCGGTCTGATTTCTCTCGATTCCCTTGAAAAGAGACGTAGGATTAATAATATTACTTTTTTGTATGATATATTGTAGTGGATCAACTCTTCCGAATCGCTGAACGATGTACTCATTTCCATTCCCGCCCGGCCCCTGAGGAACTTCGACTTTTCCATGTTCCCTACCATCGCACGATTTACGGTTTTCACGAGTGTATTACTTTTATGTCACGCCTTTATAATGATTACACTGCCTACATCGAGCTGAGTTGTTCTAGGCGGCAACTGAAGAGCCACCTAAGGCTAGTCCTTTGAATAAGTTATTTCTAGCTCTTAGTTTTAATGATATGTGCTTCGGGTAGTAGCCATCTGTTGTCAATCTGTTGTAATAAATAAATAAAATAATCAACCATTTAAATACCTTTCTTTTCAATTCTATTTGAAGTACTCCAAGGTTTTAAACCGCTGATGGTGATTTTAAGAATAAGAACTCGAAGTTAATTCGATCCCTCATCCGAAATTAAAGTTAATATGAAATAATCTCGTTAGAAATTCGCGACTTTCAAAAGTACTCTCAAATTTGGACCTATATAAGGATGTGGATTAATATAGTTTGCAAGCCAATAATTAAAACTTTATTCGATGAGTTATAATGCTTTTATAGATAAATAATTAATGTTGCAATTATTTCTTCAGACTCTGATCAAATTTCTCCAACTGATATAATCCAATTGAAACCTTTACTGACGTTTCTACTGCTTTTAATATTGTTATTCCTATTACTACAAAGTATCAATTGGTCAGAATTATCACAATGTGAACTAAAAACTGAATCCATTAATTCGCCGTCTTACGCGTCATGTCCACAGTTTCAAGTTGCACTCGGTGCCCCTGGGAAATACCCTTTGACTAATCCTTCCGACGGGATCTCTTTCAATTTCATTAGCAAATTTTCTATCGAATTAGCTTCAGCTGGAATTAATTCGAAGATTAATTAGCCCGTATCCAGGGATGCAGGGCTTAGTCCCCGTACTTTCCCTCCTTGTCCGGGTAGCATCCTTCGATCCTCTATGGCCAAGTCAGTCTGTATGCAGGATTCAAGTCTCTGTGCCGCCTCCAGTAATAATTGATGGATCTTCTCATTGCACATTTAACTGGAAACTCAGGACGGTGATGAGGAGCTCCCCGACGATAATTTAATTAAAACGGCCGAAATCATTTTTCATTTCCGACGACTGACAAAATAAAAGCTGGTGAGTTTCAGTCAGTAAGCCAGCAGCACACCAGAGAGTTCGCATGTTGTTGCTAAAAATTAAACAGAACAACTGAAAAATTGCGGGGGTGATTCAATAAGTGAATGCCCGCTTTAAAAGCGCAACTAGAGCGCGCTCCGGAAGCAAAAATTGAATGCTTGTGGGGTGAGAGACGCTTCGATCTCCGGGTGGTGCAATCATGGCAATAAATTGAGTAGCAGTTTTCATCCCTTTAGAATTAGTGAAAATCCACATAGCACAAAACAAAAGACTTCCCGGGTGAATTTCATACATCATCTGTTGAATAAGTGAACATACTAAATTGCACGCATTTCCCTTGCCACTTCGCGGGGTGGATTAGGAACACCAAAGCTCCCAGCTCCACTCATATGAGGCAAGTGTGAAATCAACAATTTTCACCCCTGAATGGGGTCACGCTCGGAGCGTGGGCGATGAGGCCCAGCCTTTTAATCAAACACCTGTTAGGTGCCATGTTTTATGGCATCAGAAAATCCATTTTCGATGTGCGTGTCGAAATATGTCGATCCCCGAGGGGCTACCATTTCGACTCTTCATCGCCGCTAAACGGAATCAATGGCGGCGCTAAAATAAGGGATGAGCCTGGTATAGTGCGGCACATCCTCGTCGTTGTCATAAATCCCTGCCGTTGGCTTCAATTACTTAATTAGAAGCGATGGTCCTTTGAAGATTTATAGTAAGTTCCCAGGTCAGCGAAAGAGCGACGACGGCAACCAACCATCAAATTTTATGGCTCGAACACTTCGCAGGTAAATTAATACGAAGGCAGCTCATAATGACCTAAGCAAGTGGGAGTCAAATGACCCACTGTCAAGTCGAACGATATACGTGACAGTTATCTCCGGAATTTACGGCCACCGTAGTCGACATATGTTCCGCTGTAAGGCTATGAAATGGCGAAAATTATCAGCTAATATTGGAACTCATTTTCTTTCGGTAAGTGGTTTTGGGGGATGGGCCCCAGCAGTAAACCATCCACGTGTGCGGAAGATATAGAATCGAAATTGGGCTAGGACTACAAGGAAGACAGTAAATTAATTTGGGCGTCTAAGAAAGTTTGGTAGCCATTAAGAAGCTCGCGTGATTAAATTTGTCTTCTTCTTGGATTATAATCTACAACTTAATAAATGGAAGGTTCTTAGGGAAGGGTTAAAATTTTCAAGACCCGACACTAATGCAATTGGAAAGGTTTAGGATTTTTATCTATGCTGGGTGATATTAGAGAGGTGAACTGCATTCTTATGGAAGTTAATGGAGTGAAGTTAAGTCTTGATATCTTAATATATGTATATACTATTAAACAAGCTTAGTTTGGATACTATATATATATCAATTTTCTTCCTAAAAACGACTCTAACGATTTCGATGAAATTTGTTAATTAGTTAGGGATTTTTTGGGCCGAGAAAACAGTCTGGATTGGTCATACATGGTACATTATGATTCTTTCCCGTTGTATCTTACCGAAAAACGTTAAACGTATAAATTCATGTTCATGGGCATTTATTGATAATATTGCAATTGTAAATGAAAAACTCATAGGCCGGCCGAGATTAGATCCTGCATCCATGGATGTTTAGACGCCACTTTTCTAATAATCTTCTACTTTTGGTTTAAACAATTTGTTATTTCGTACATTGTGTGCATGCGATAAATAATTTACCGAAATATCGATGTGACAGTGTAGTGATCATAATCTGATACAGCTGTCTAGGTCGGTATTTGTTTCGATGTTGTGTGGATTAACATCTAGTTTTCGGTTCCTTTCGAAGGTGTCCACCAGCTAAAGAAAAGCTAACCCTTTGGTGCTGATGTTGCTTTATCATCTGTGAAAACACTCATGTACATAATTGTAAATTTTGTAACTACTTACCATTTAAAAAATATCCGATGTGCTCAATGTGCACATCAGAGAGAGAAGCCAGAGAAGTATAGAGACTCTAGTCTTCTTGGTTGCTCCAGTCAAAACAAAACCACGCGACTGCCACCACGATGGAAAACGAGGAGGACGCTTTTGGTTCTACCCCCACCACTTGAGTTTGATCTCCCGCTCATTAGTCTTCTTGGTACCTATTTTATTCTGTGAAAATGCAGGTTTTGACTATTAATTGTGATTTTGATTTGACAGCTTTATCTGAGACGTGGTTACACCAGGGTATTTCAGATGCCGAGACGTTTGATGACTCTTTTCAGGTGTTTCGTAGGGACAGCCATGCTGTTTCGTCTGCACGAGGTGGTGGTGTCCTCATTGCATGTAGGAATTTTCTATATACTAAGTTTGTCGACCCTCCTTCTACTTCTGATCAACTTGATCCGGAACAAGCCTCAGTTAAAATTTCATTTCGGGCAATCTATTTTTAATTTGCTGTTACATACCTCCAGATATCGTTGATAATAATGGTCTGAGTCAGTATGATATTCTTACTCAACATATCGACTATATCCATGACCAGTTGGGTTCTAAGGACACAATTATCCTTGTGATGGACTTCAACTTGCCCAACGTACAATGGGTAGTGGATGATGATGACGATAGCTATCTTCCCCATAACTTGACTGAAGGACAATCACTGTTCCTCGACACCTTATCTAGCTTAGGACTTTGCCAAATGAGCAATGTGGCTAACAATATGGTAAGACAGCTTGATTTGGTGTTCTCTACGAACTCCACGCTCACTTTTGTTGAACCCAGTCTCCTTCCCTTGACGAATCTGGACATGTTTCACCCTGCATTGCTTGTCACTTTTCACTCTCTCGGACGTACGTGTCGATAAGCTCGAATGTGAATATAGTTTTAATTTTCGTATGGCCGATTTTGAGGCTTTGAATGAATATCTTGGTAATTTAAACTTCCATACCTGTCTGTCTAGTGACGATATCGACAGGAATGTATCTGGTTTCTACGAAGCTTTCGGGAGGTTTGTCCCCTATGTCCGGGTAAGAAGTAGAGAATCCGCTCCCCCCTGGTTTAATAGAGAATTAAAAACTCTCAGTAATAGGAAAAATAGACTCCGGAAAAGGTACCTACGTGTGGACAGTGTTGACTCTAGGCATGAATTTATTCTCTGCCATGAACATTTCATAAGCCTTTCTCGTTCCTTATATGAAGAATACCTTCAGAACCTGAGAGGCAGCTTATTCTCTGACCCCCGTGAATTTTTTCATTTTGTCAATATGAAGAGAAGGGTGGATAATTACCCATCGACTATGGAACACGTAACGATTCTAAGAATATTTGCAATTTATTTGCTGAATATTTAAGGGGCGCATTTGAATCATCCGAATTTTGTCCAGATAGGAGCAACTTTTCGCACATTAATAATAGTAATACACCCCCCGTACCTATTCCATATAACATGGAGGAGATCTTAACCATGCATATTGTGGAGCATCCGAATGACTTTTCTTGTGGCCATGACGGGGTTCCTGCTGTTGTCTTAAAGAAGTGTTCTTCGGCGTTATTATGTCCCTTACTTTTAATCTTTCGGCGATATTTCTCGGTTGGCCGTTTCCCTGCACCCTGGAAGACATCATTTTTAATCCCCGTTTTTAAGAGTGGCAATAGGAGAGAGATTGCTAATTAAAGACCAATTGCTAAGTTATCTTGCATTCCAAAACTCTCCGAACAGATGATCCAATCTCAATTGTCGATGGGGTTTAATCTCTAGCCGGCAGCATGGTTTCTTTCAGGGAAGGTCCACGGTTTCCAACTTGTTGAAGTTTCTTTCTAGCAATGTTAGTGGATTTTTGGATGGCTTCCACACTGACTTAGTAAGGCCTTTGATAAGCTGTCTAACTCTATTATCATTTTCAAATTGGCCAAGTTGGGTTTAAGTAAGTCGTATTTATCCAATAGAGCTTATAGAGTGCGTTTTCGTGGCGCCCTCTCTGATGCTTTTGTGGCTCCTTCTGGCGTTCCCTAGGGTAGTCATATTGGTCCTATCTAATGATGATATCACTTATTTACTTCAAAGAAGTAAAATTCTCATTTATGCGGACGATATCAAGATTTTTCTCCCAATCAAATCTTTTGTGGATTGTGAGATCTTGCAACCGGACCTACACATATTTTATAGCTGGTATGGCAATAATAATCTTAAATTAAAACTTGGGAAATGTGAGATTATGACCTTGTCGAGGTCCCGCAACTATCGTACTTTTCAGTACAAGTTTGAAGGCACTTGTTCAACGGGTAGAAGGAGTGAAGGTGTGTATCTTGATAGATAACTTAACTTCATCCCCCACATTAATAATATCGCTGCCAGGGCCAAATCTTTGCTGGTATTTATCCTCCGATGGTCCAGAGAATTTCCAAGCCCTCCCATAAGACTTCATCTTTATACATCCCTTGTTAGACCACTGCTGCAGTATGCTAGTCCGGTTTCGTCTCCGTTTCACGGATCTCACATTAAACGTATTGAATCCGTTCAGCGTAGATTTGTGAGATCGCCCCTTCGTGCTCTGCCCTAGAGTGACCCTATTATTCTGCCTCCATATGATGAGCGGTTGGGACTGCTACAACTTGCTACTCTCGAGAAACGTCGCTGGGTTGCTGATATAATTTTTCTGCACCAGCTTCTGTAGGGAAAGATTGACAGTGCGGAACTTTCTTCCATAATATTACCTAAGGAACTGCCCTATTCCCTTCGCAACTATTCAAGTTTACAGATAGCTTTCTCGCGCATTAGGTACGGTATGTTTGAGCCAATTAATCGCATATTTTGATTTGCTAATGATGTTGGTGATGTTTTCAGCACTAACGTGGATAAGGTAACATTACGGATGAGCCTCTACAACTTATAACCATCCTGTTGTACTCACTCGTTTTGTAGGGTCTTTGGATGTTGGTTTCTGTATGTTTTGTATTAGCTTGCATGTTGCATGTTGGTGTGGGAGGCTCATTCACCTCAATATTTCGTTATATTCTGGTGGATGGGTCAATTGATTCCTGGCTTCTGCCTGTGAAGTGCGCTTTCTTAGTTAGAAGCCCAAATAGCACAAAGCTACTCAAAGGTTACATTCGCTGACATATTTTAAAAAAATGTGCTTAACTTGCTACAAACAGGTAACAAAAGCTAATCTGATTGTAAACCTCGCCAAATCGCTGTTACTGTAACAATTTGGTAACTATTTTTCTTATAGTTTCAAAACAGTGTCTAAACAGCATTGCTTTTGTCACGTTAGTTGCACAGTTTGTTTTCAATACTAAAAATATACCAAAATCTGTTTAGTAACACACACTTAACATTTGATATCAAGGTTACTAAATTGATACTATTTTGAGTAAATGTGGAATCAGAAGATACATCACGTAAACACAGACAGGTTACTGGTACCAGATTGGAATTAAATACTTTTATGCGGAGGCCTTTATTCAAAAAAGTTTCAAAAATTTTACCTAAATTAATGAAGTGTTTCTTTCAAGATATGTTTATGTTTCTATTATTTAACATTCTTAACGCTTTTTAGTTACATTTTATTTTATGTATATGTTTCTCTTTCTTCCCAATTTGTTTATGGCTTGGTATTTTGTTAGGCACATTTTAGGCTTATGTCTAAAAGTATTACTTTATTGTTTAGAAACAAAATTGGAATGTGTAGTTACACTTTTAGCAACAGCGATAGTAACAGTTCGGTAGCCTTCTTAGTAACATTCATTCACCAGATCCGGAATCCGATTAGATACAAATACTAATCATTGTAGAATCAGTTGTTTCTTTAGAGTCACATTCTTAATTCTAATTCTTAAACAGTGATTAATGGTGACAAATATGAACAAACCACGTACAATGGGTCACTAAAGGTCTCAGTGCATGAAAGATACACATCTATCCCCCCTCGAAAATCAACCAACTAAGAGTTTGATTTGCTCTGTGAAATATTTCAGCCGCATCACACTATCCAATTTTTCCGGAGTCCGGTATTATTCCGTCCTTCCCTACAACCTTTACAATCAAATGCCTTGGTCACCTTTATGCGCTTTAATATATTTAATTCTCTAATTTGACTAAAACAACATAAATTTTTTAAGTTTTCTAGATATAAGCATATTTCTCAAAGCCTTCTATTCAGGATTCAAAACAGTGTTGACAGCAAATCTCAAAAAGGCGCAAAGATCGGTTCTCATCTAAATAGAAAGAAATTTTCTATTTCGTACCATATCCCAGGGCCGCCGGGGGGGGGGGGGGGCGGCTTTTTCAGGGGCCCGTCATCTAAGTCATCAACAGAAAATTTTTATTATATATATATAAAAAAATGTTTCACGATCGAAAAAGTGTAATATACTAGACAGATTTTAAATTGAAAGTCATTCATTCGATGTATATGGGCCCGTAAACGCTTAGTCCCGGGCCAGAAATTCCTTTCGCGGGGACCCGTATGTGGTATCCCCCGGGCCCGAATTTTGTCTCTACGAGCCTGCCATATCCCCACAACTTCAATATCGACTATTAGTTGAGAAAACAAAAAGTTAACGAAAATCTTGGCAAGAAATGCATTTGTCCACTTTTTGTGCTCTTAAAGGTATATTTAAGTTAAGGATCATACGCAGTTGACCTATAGAGTTAATATAATGTGCTTTCAAAACTTTTCGTCTACTTATAATGATATGCCACCACGTAATCCATAATGCACGCAAAAGTATAAGTTCGTATAAATATTGCTTAACGTATCTTTCTACACGAAGTGGGTGACTCGATCCCCCTTTATTCATCAGGTTCCTGAATGGATTACTTCTTACCTCAAGATATTTCTGAAATTGTGTGTATATCGAAACTCCTTAATTTCTGTCTATTCACAAACTTTGTAGGTAGCGAACGAGCTCTCCATTCATTAAACAACAGGCAACCTGTAGGTTGCGGACATTTTTCATTGCGTTTTCTATCGTAAATTCAATCAGCAAATCAAATCGAAGTTAATGAAGGGTCCTTACAAACGTCCCCAGAAATCTTGCCAGCAAGCTACCTTCATTACATGTGCGCTAGTAAATCATCAAGGAGCGGGCAACCGGTCTGACTCATGGAAGTCATTTAGAATTCCACGCAACCGACAATCGAGGAAAACAGCGCTCGAAGGCTAAGCTCCCGCTTAATGGGACCTAATTCAGTGGCATCGCGCATTTATTTAAATTCAACCCACCACTAAGGGTATTCATTTTGGAGAGTAACTATCGTCGCACATAATCCTTGGGTTATTATAAAGTGAAATCCTTGGCACAGGTTAATGAAAACAATAAATTAGTGGAGCTTGCGATGCCAGCATGCTTTTCCTGTACCCGCCGATTCTAATGCAAATCTACCAGATGGCTGGGCTTCTATAGGATACCACTTTGCCAACATTGTGCGATGTGATGCTACACCGTGCCCAGGTAATTGTTGAAAGTGTCTGCGGCCCCATTTTCGCAATTAATACTACATCTTAATGTCTAAGGGAAAATATCTTGAAGAGTGTACATCCTTGAGACAATGCGGTGCTGGGGATAATTATCCACTTCAGCTCCTTACGGGCAAGGTGCGCTGTGGTTATTAAAAGTTATCTTAGTTGGGGATTTTAGACAACTTAAGTTGGATAATCGCGACTATTTTAGCCGAGAGGTTTAGGTCGTCTTAGTGTTTTTAATGCTTCTAAAATTTACAATGTTCGTTTTCGGTAATATACTCCGAACAGTACCTAGTTTCAGTATTCTTTGTTAAGATTTAAAGAAATTTTTAGAAAACAAAACATCCTGCTAACAAAAGATGAAAACCATTAGGAATGAATTGTTTTCAGTAGAACGTACTTAATATCAAAAAATCTTCTAATAAATAACCTACTATGTGAGAGCGAACACATTTAACCAACTTTAGAGTCAGGTCGATATGAGTTTCCGACCATTAATCTTGGCTATTTATACTCTTGCTAAATTTAATTTCTAAACATTAGAAAACTCAAACAGTAAAATACCATTAAAATGCAGTGAAGTTTAAGAATTTATTTGCAAATGTTTGTTTTGCGACTAAAACAACAAGCAAACAACACTCCAAAGCAGACAACACTTAATCCGAACATTCTACGTATTAGAGTAAACGAGTATTCTGATTGGTGGTACTTCTACCGATGCGACATCATAACCTAGTGCCTAAGTATAGACACGGAGTATGTTTATCTCTACATCACAACTGGGCGACAACATGACTTGAATGCACCGAATACATTCTCTAAAATCGGGTGGCTTCTATTCCTTGACTGGAGTAAGAACACATCTTAAGCCATGTTCTGAAAATTCTCCTATAACGTAAACGGATAAAAGGATGCCTCCAAGTGTGTTCGATTGTAATGCATGATTAATGGTGAAATCTTGGACATTTTCAAACGTACTCCATTTTCAAATCTGACTACCGCTGGGAGGGTATTCACGTGCAAAATTTATCCTTGGGATATGTCCTAACCAAATATCTTCTTCAATGGAATCTGCTGTTCCTGCCAAAACTAATGGGATTTTATGCTATTATTCAAATTTTGTAAAAGAATGAGGTTTTTCTTGGTTCTCTTATTACAAGCTTGATTTGATTTTCACTATCCTTAGAATCTGGTTAATTTATTAACTTTCGGAAAATTGGGAAGAAGTAGCAATTTCAGAAAACTTTAAAACAAAAGGTATTAATTCTAGTTTGACAATTTTTGATCTTCATACAAGAAATGTTTGACCGAAACCCGGTTGTGTTGGATAATTGCAAACGCAGAACTCTTGTTGAATATTTTAAAAGTTCCTGTTCCCCGTCGTCCCTTGAAAAATCATTACTTTTTTCATATTCCTCCGTACAGTACTAACTATGGTATGCTCGAGCCTATTGCTTCAGTGCATCGCCTTTTCAACCACCAGTTTATTGTTTAGACTTGCATCCCTCTAAGGCCCAAATAAAAATCAGCTTGAGTGTATTGTTATATACATATTATTGTAAATACTTGTTGTAATCAGTTCATTGGTGAAGTCGCCTCCAAAATTAAATAAATAAAGAACGTTATTATGATAAAGGTCCGCTCAGTGCCGAACGCCTTAAACGCTTTTCAGCTGCGCTTTATGATGACTACCCCTAACACTACTACCGTTCCGGCCATAGCTATGCTAACGCATAATGGGGTGGTCCCTAAGCTTTGGCTACATCATAAATCATAAAATCACAATTTCTTCAGAAAATTGATTATTTCTAGAAATAATTTTAAATTGGTTCTAGAAAAAGCAGGTAATAGAAGGAATTACTCCAAAAGAGTTTAATGCACCAACAGTAATTCTCCATTCTCACTCCATGTAGGTACAAAACTTTAGTACTAATGAGAAAACGTATGCTATCAAACAATCAACGCCTTATGAAGCTTGGCTCCTCCGCTCCTCCCACCAGCAATATAAGATAAAAATGTTGGTCATGATACAAATATTCAAATCGAGCCACGCGCTCGCCACGCACACTCCCCTCCCCTACCCACATTTCGTTTTTTTGGAAGTCGGCTAAGAAGAGTCGTCAAAATTGGCGCATAAAGTACAAAGTTAGTTGCGAAGGAAGTTTATGCGGCTTCAAAAGAGGCCAGCAATAAGGATAGGGTAAGGGATGCACAGGATGCGTATGGTAATGAAGGTTATGGCCCTGGAAACATTTAGTATGGCACATTTCCTTTCACAACCTACCTTTTTCAAACCTTCTTTTCCATTTTTCTGTAAACATATTTTTTTAATCTATTGGTAAACTTTTTGAAACAATTAGAAGAAGTTAAAATTTTTCGAAAAATTTACATTAAAAAAGGACAAATAAAAAAATTTGTTGGTATACATTTGTTGGTTTATTCCCCTGTTCATGTTGCAGATATAGGTTAAGTTGCATGTTGGTAGCGCTAGTAGTTTCTGAGATATTGTACCAAAATATAGGGCTCTCTCTCTAGTTTCCGTAATGCCTTGTGGGGCATGGGCGAGACAAATACTTCATCGGATTCGAGAAACTGATTGCAAGTGGACCTACAATTTAAAGTTGGTTCCGAATCACCGACATTTTTCTGCGACCCTCAAGGCCATTTCATCGTAATCTGTTGTCAGCAGAAAACAACCATGGGTCGCTGCCGGTGGGATTTGAACCTGATCCCCATACTCCATTGACGATACACACAAAAATATAGGTTTGCGGACCGAAAATGTTGCTGTTTTGTTTATTCTGCTAAAAATAATGGTAGAGTGTTCGTTACCTTTGTAACTGGAGAATGTGTTGTAGTTAAAACAAAGCATTTTAGGTGTCATTCATGGTGTAGTGCCCTTAATACGGTGGCTAGAGGTCGCTAGAGGTGCAGTGTTACAGTGTAACCATTTTCTCTGTGCTGTGCATCTCCTGAATACCAATTAATAGTAAAAGAGCAGTAAAATCAACTCACTCAAAAATAATATTAAAATTTTTCTGCAGATAGAAAACCGTTCATTAATCTTTTTCAGGTATAAATACGAAAAGAATGGGTTAGATGGATGTCGGATTCGGAATCTGTACAGAAGAAGATGTATGCTGTTGTGTGGACTTAGCACAGCGCCACCCTCAAAACATAAGACGTAGCAAAGGGAATGGAGACGACACTGTTTCTTATCTCTAAACTCGTTTAGTTTTTCCCACATCACATGCGGGTCAAAAGAAATACTGCAAGTGCAGTAGTTGAGCGCCAATTGCGATCGGGAGCGTGAACAAAGGGGGTCGGAATAAGAATCTGGTACACGAACAATAAAAGGAGCTACTGCTGCTGGAATTATACATATATAAATACCGGCTCTGAGTCTTATCTCCACGAAAATATATCCTTTTCGTGTTACAAGGATTCGAATTAGGTGAGGGACGATGTGAGCCTTTTACATAGAATTGTTCGAGCTTGCCAACTCTTTTGGGATAAGGGAGGATGAATCCCTGCAGTAGTGCTTTGGCTCACTTAAATGCAAGCTCTGCTACGATACTGTTATCTGCCACTTACCTTTCTACGATTTGCGATATTTCCAACAATGCGTGTTTCTTAGAACTTCTTACTGAACAATCTTCCCCAGTGCATCTCCACCTGAATATCTTTTGTAATTTATTTCTCTCGTAAATAGATTTTCTTTCTAGAAAGGTCGCGAGCAATTCCGCTTTCACCAGAACTTTCACAAAAACTGCAAGATTTTTACCTTACCCCACTACTTTGTCTGCATTTTCACTGAATAAAGATCTATGCAGTATACACACGACAAAAAAGAGAAGTACCTACGCGGTATAATAGGGTTCCTAGACCGGGATTGTAATCTGCATTTTTGCCCTCAGGTAGTGCTCCCCGTGAAAATATGGTAATTCTTCCTTTCTGCCCTTTTAATTGCATCTTAAAGAGCTTCGAATATTCCCAGTAATTGCAAAGCGATTGCATCTAGAGAATAATTTAAACATTTCGTAATCTCTGCACTCATTAAGATTCCCTCTGATGCCCGACATAAAGCACGGGTAAAAGCAGTTTTCACCGTGCGCCAAGGGTTGACTGCAATCAGATTTGTGGGTTTAGGGATGAAATTCTTAAATTGTCTAATTAACGCATTGACTCGTTAAGGGAATAATTGAAGCTAAGCAAATACTTGATACCTCAACGAGGTAATTATTTTATTAAGTGCTTCTTTAAAATTTGCGGTTCGGCTTGAAGTGGAATTTTATAATCTGCTTTAGGAAATTACTAGAAATATTTCCTATTTTTGTAAAGGCACTTTGAAGCTAAGACTAACATACCACGTGCAATCCAAACTTTAACAAAATAACAAACAATAACCATGTTCTTATAGACTATTTCATCTTTTTTTCTTAGGGCGCCATAATTTCAACTCAGGATTATCAGAAAGGGACGCCAAGGATTGTTGAATTGGCAAAACTAGTAGATAACCATTTTGCAATATTGAACCAAAGATAATATATTTATTTATACACTCGAGCCAGGGTAAGTCAGGGTTCAAGGGACCGGGAGTTTTTCCTTGCTTATGGAGGTTTTTTCCTTAGCCAGTTTGGGGGTGTTACCTAACTTTGTAATGCGTGGTGCGATTTTGATGGTTCTTTTGCTGTTGTATAGAGTGTGATCCCCCATTGCTAACAGGAGAATAATTTGGTCCTATGGTGGGGGGGAGGGGGAGGGGTAGTCTAACTTCGTATCGCGTAGACCGATTTCGATGATTCTTCTTCTGCTCGGTAGAGTATGTTCCTTGATTGATACCACGAGAAAAAAAATTTTTAGTGGGATGCAGGTGGGGTACGGGGTTAAACCTAACTTTTTCACGAGTAGACCGATTGGGATGCTTCTTTTTTCGTTGTATAGAATAAAAGACACTAAAAAGTGAAAAATAAAATAGTTTTTTAAAAAAAAGTTTAACCGACTTCACAAAAAGCACTAAAAAGCATAAAATTATTTTTCATTTTATATCTGTTACATTTTGAAGTCGTTGCAAATTAAACAAACAAAACAACTACAGAGCCACAATTAAAAATAATACATAATACTACCTGAACGTTTCAGCTCACGAGATCATGAAAAAGGACGATTAAATACTTTTGTTGTAGTTGTTTGATTTGGACCGACTTCAAAATGTCGTAATAGATATAAAATTAAAAATTATGTTACGCTTTTAAGCATACAGGGCGACCAGACCTGAGTACGATATTAGATGGACAATGTCGTCAATGGCAAAAACGAATAGTAGAGAGCCGAGATGACTGCCTTGTGGTACACCAGATGAAGCCCTGAAAATTCTAGAGGTAGCACCACAGCGCGACACACGATATGACTTATCTCTTAGATAGGAAGAAATCCAGTCGAGAAGAACAGGGAGTAGACCCAGCCTCCCGAGTTTAAATATAATTACGGAGTGAGGGAGTTTATCAAAGGCTTTACTGAAATCCGTGTATATGCAGTATGTTTGCATGCCTCGCTGGAAGCTAGAAATAACGTGGGAGGTAAATTCAAGAAAGTTAGTAGTCGTTGATCTTCTGATCAACGAATGTACACTTTCATTGTTATTTTGTGTATTCCCTCCTAGACTTCTTTTCAACAGTTCGTCTCTTGATAGATCTTCATAAGTTGGTTTTACTTCCAAAATATTTTCAGATAATGGTGGCTCAGTACGATGAAAATTATCTCCAATTCATTAAGGGCTGACGTTCTCCGCCACTTACACGAACTGTTTGGACAGGTGAACAATGATCGTGTTGTGGATAATCATCAAATAAACAGTAATAGTAGAACGTTGCCATATTAAATTTTTCGTATCCTGTACAAAATTTGTATAACATCTAATAGCTTAACTATAATATGTGGTTAGATCACTGATCATTTTTCTTCTCAGATTTCCTTCACCTTCATCAGCAATGCTTTCATTATCTCTTTTAGCAGCCCATAACCGTGTTTACATTCTCTTTCCAATGTGTCCAATCCATTTTTTTGTTATTGTTACATTTGCATAAGGATTGGCTTCACCAATTCCTTTAAAAGTCTTGCTATCACCGTCACCGATGTGTGTAGTGCATTTCATATTATCTTTTCATACACTTCATTCACTCTAACACTGGAATCAATGTATTTTTAACCGCAATTATACTGCCAAATAATTTTGAGTTCCAACCTATGTCTTGCTGATGTATCCACTATAAAAACTACCTAAGTACTAATAGCAGTAAAAACTGTCCAAAACTTAATAAATCGATAATCAGTTCCTTCGATATATGCACTTCACTATCACCACTACTCTCTTATTTTATTGCTGATGCACTAGTACGTTGACTACGTTCAAATTTCCATGGAAAGCGCGTTTTCGGGATCTACTTGATCCACTACTCTTTCGATCCATGGTGTTAAAATATTTTTAATAATATTAATGATAATGAAAATAACTTAACTAATAACATATTTCACACAAGCGACAGAACTGCATTGCTCAAAATAATATTGAAATAGTATTGTATCACGTGGAGTGTCTTTAGCTGCAAAACTTCCAAAGGTGTAACCATGCTTCCGAGATAGCAAAATTTATCTCTATCTAAATTTCATGTTGTCTCCTAGAGTCCAAGCTCATAAGTTTGGCTTCAGCAGCATTGATTTTAAGCCCTGCTCTGCGACTTTCTCTGCTGAGGGCTTCGGACTTCTGGACTGCATGACTCTGTTTGTTGGATGAGAGACATACATCGTCGGCATAGTCCAGGTGGGTAAGGTGGTTAAAAAGTGTCCATCTAATCTCTCGCGATGGGTGGCCGCCTAGGGCGCTATACAATACATCATTATGGACGATCAGGAAAAGTAAAGATGACGGTATGTATCCTTGTCTCACTTCGTTCAGCACTTGGAAGGGCTTCGACAGTTTTCGCTATGATGGCGATAATTTTTCTTGGATGCCTCTCCTACGTAAAGCTGCCCATTTATACTCGCGATCAACGCTGTCAAAAGCCTTCTCAAAATCGTCAAGCATTAGATGTAAAGCGGACCTCCATTCGGCGGATTGTTCGATGATAACTCGGAGGGTATTGATGTGATCGCTGCAGGAGAAGCTGCTGTTTTCCATTCAGGGGGATAGATCTCGGTTTAGTTCCACTGTTATTCCATCAATCTCTGGGGCCTTACCGAGGTCAATCGACTTAATTGCGTCAGCCATCTCCAATCTTGTAGTAGTTCTGGTGTTAATGTTGGTCGCAGCCGGCGGGTGTTCAGATTCGTCTGAAGAGGTATGTTCCTCTGAAAGATTTAACGCAACAACATAAGGAAACAAAGTCTGCAAAGTGTGTACACACTTAAAAGAACGCTATGAAAGGAAAAATTACTCTAAATAAGATTTTTACATGTGATGAAACCTGAGTTCACCATTGTGAACCAGAGTCCAAAAGACAAAGCATTGAATCGAAGCACACCAGCTCACCTGTCCAAAGGATATTCAGGACGCAAGCTTAAACGAGAAACGTCATGTTGTCCGTCTTTTGGGATACCCAAAGTGTCGTCTATTGTGATTATTTGGAAGATTAGCGTACAATAAACAGTGCCTTTTACTCAGACATGCTGATGAATAATGTAAAGCCAGCAATGAAAGAAAAAATCGCGGATCTGAAAGAAAAAAGGCACAATATGGCTACACGACAATGCTCGCCCTCACATCGCCCAGGATTATCATTTCTTTGGTATACTCAAGGAGGCATTACGTGGGAAAAAGTTCAGCAGAAACAAGGAGTCAAAGAATTTGCGCGAAAGTGGCTCGAACAACAATCCAAAGACTTTTTTGCATCAGGCATAAAAAACTAGTTCATCATTGGGACAATTGTATTATTGTTATTGGTGGGGATTATATTGAAAAGTAGTAATTTAATTATTTAATTTCCTTCGTATATTTCATTATATTTGTCTAGATTTCACTTGTAGAGAAAACACGAACAGCTTGATAATTTATATATACGCACCTTCCAGGGTCGAACTATCTCTAAGGAGTTATGAGAATATGATCACATTCATATACAGAAAAGTTCTAATTACCAAATGCTTCCCAGGCTATCCGATTACAGCCCCAGTAAGAACAGGGATTTAAAATGTGCACTTATCAGGAGTTACAAAGTTGGTCAAGTCATATTTGCGCAACAATTGGTGATTGTAGTTAGGAGGTCACCCTTACAATGTGAACTGCAGCCGCAGTAACCTCTGGAGGGATATATTTACAATCAGGATCCCTGCACATAAATTAGGTGTCTTGGGTATCTTGAAATGCTATACCTGTCCATTAAACAAGCAGTACCCCCTACATGGGTTGTTTGCAAAGGACACTCACGTACGGCTAAATTCACCGAAGAGGGATGGTCAGTTACACAAGCGCTTGGAACAACCGTTTGTTGATTATTTGTCTAGCAATAATGGTACTGGGTACCTTTGGGGCGGTATGAGTACTTAGCACTTATCGAGCTTGTACAAACCCTCGAGTACATTTGCCTCAAATGAGAGACAATTCACCGAGATTTCAACATGGATATTATAAGTAAACAATCCGCATACATAGTGATTGGTTACATTGGCCCATCTGCAGGACATAATTGGTTGCAGTCGATTATCAGTTGCCCAGCTCTAGCAGAAATCCCTTTGAATCAGGGCAAATGTGAGAAGGGACCAGGTAGAGCAGATGGACGGACGGCTCATGGATAACAGTCATTCCTGTGTACCCAATAAATGTTTACACGATTTCAGATTGTCGTCTTAATGTCCCATCTGGAATGGAAACAATAAGTAAACCGCATTGCCAAATTCTGTGGTCGCCAGTGAATATAAAAGCCAGCAATACTGCCAGGTTAACGATTTATTAGGTTAGCGGATGAGATCAGCTGCTGCCTTTCAAAGATTAATTAGAATGCACTTGGTTATAAGAGTTTCAAAATTAATTAGAGCTTTGACATGGATGCATAATTTTCATTAGAAGCTGCATATCTCCATATGTGGTGCAGGGTATCCATTAACACATTACGTGGACGCCTCCTTGCACCAGGCAGATTGCCATAATTAATGAGGCTATTGATGGAATTAATAGGCAAGACAAAATTGGCTACCCGAAGAAGATGATTCCATGGCCATGACAGGACAATAGGAATTAATTAGTAACACTCCGCTAGTAATTAATAGGAAACCTGAAAGCATTTGGTTTCTCAGCTAAATTTAGTTATTACGTACAAGTTGTTCAGTTGATGTGTCGTCTAGACGTTACTATATGCCTACATAATAATATGACGAAAGCTTCCTCCTTTAAATGTTGGTTTTTTTATAAATAAAATCTGAGAGTTATGTCAATGAAGTTAATATCTTACATCGTTCAAATGAAGAAGACGAAAAGCTTGAATTCCGCGAAATAAATTGAAAAACTTTTTCCACATCTACAAAAATTTCTTTCGAATAGATGAATTCTCAACACGACCGCATTTTACTTACAAATATTCTAATATTTTTCAAGGATTTAAAGGCATTTCGATTTCTATGATAAATAAAAGGATTTGAGAGTGACAGTGACACTCGTCTCATAATTATATGCAAATTAATGTTATTTGTATTAAACTAAATATTAAGCTTAATCCCAGTAGCAAATGGAAGTAACTAACCACATCACAACTATCATCGATAGAAGTAAGTCTACCCTTCCGAACTCACAACTGGCATACCTAAAAGGTAGACGACTCTACATGTGATAATGCGAACTGCTGAGCAATCAATCCATAATAAGCAATATACCATGCCAGCCATTGTAAACATTGAAGAAGCCTTCAGTAACGTTCGTCTCGAGTCAATTCAGGATGCCCTGGTCGACCGGGGAGTTGATGAGGTGCTAAGCAATTGGATAGTATCCATGCTAAAGACTCGAACCGTTCAAACCGATCTTGGAAACAGCCATCTGACCAGATTTGTAGGTAGAGGTGCAGCCCAGGTGTTATATTTAAACTCTTCTGGTAATGGTTATGTATAAACTTCTATTGAAGTTAGAAAGTGAAGGCGTCAAGGCAGTCAGTCGAATATGCCGACGATGACGACGAACTTTACGCTTCATAAGCTGAATGAAAAAACACTTGAGCTATCAAGTACAACTACAAAGTATCTGAACGCTATACTGGATATTTAACTAACTGTTTGGTGGCCTGTAGTAAGCAAGGGGTATATATAAACAAACCTCAGCAGAATACAGAAAACAGCAGGGGTGGGAACCCTACCATCCTGGTAGAATGAAGATCTCTCTAATCTCGGGAAGATTACAATAGACACATTGAACATCAGCTGCCTTAAGTTTTACAAAAGAAGCCACTAGAGAAGCTAAGAAACAGGGTTGGTTGGAGTCTTGCTAATCTATTGAGAGCTCTAGGGAATCAGTTGGGCTAAGTAGGATTCTGTACAAAAGGCATACCAACGCCTCCTTTTTAAGAAGATCGGTTGGAACGTAATCCTCGGCTGAAAGATTGGAGCTTCTAATGGATGCTCCCTTCCCAGGTTGTAGGGGAGAAAGCTAAAGCACATCGGCAGCCTGCAACTCGACTACGAATTACATATCAAACAGCGACGATAAAGCTATCATAACCAAATAAATACCATCTTACCATCAACAGCTTCGCCCCATACAAAGCCCCAATCATTCTGCACAACCTACCAGGCTTACTAGCGAAGTGGCTGGTAGCTATCTTCAGGGTCATGAATTGGCAAAAGACTTCAAGGAAATCAGCCTGACATCCTTTATGCTGTGGAGTCTGGAGTGCCTGCTCAACGTTCACCTTAGACAAACTCTTGGTGGAAATCGTATTTCACAATCACAACACGCCTACTGCAAGCGAACGGCAGCGTTCATAGAAAAAAAGGGGCATTCAGTAACGTTCATTATAAATCTATCCTATCTAGTAGAGCACGATCTTGGCCGTTGGATTTTAATGATACCAAGATCAAGGATAATACAGCCCGAACTGGCCGTGTTATCAGACATGTCTGTAGGGGTACGTCACAGGGTGGAGTTCTGTTTCCCTACATTGGCGAATCGTAATGAAACTGCTGAAACTCGTGTAGGAATGAATGCAGAAACACTGAACTACTCAACTGTTACGGCACTGTACTGTTTACTGACGGCGCCAAGATAGTACCAATAGCAAACGTTGACATTTTTACGGACAGCCAGGTTGACATAAAGACACTCTCAGGGCCATGCTTTAACAGGAACAGATCATCGGAGTTACTCAACAGGTCTCGTGAACTCACCAGTAGCATCAGCAATGAAAAAGAAACCATACTTCATCTTCTTTGTAAGTGCTCAGCCTTGGGGAGCATTAGAAGGAAGTAGCTGGGAAATTACTTTCTGAAACACCTACAAGCAATCTCAAGAGTAAATATAAGGAAGTTAGCACAGTTCCTTAACTTCTCGGGTTGACTTTAGCTTATACCTTACGCCTCGTCTCTATCATCTCTATATTCTACCTCGTTGCGTATGAGATTCCATGAATAAAAACCGGGTCTTACATTGGAGTGCTGGCCTCGTCGATTGGCAAACGCCACTTAAACCAACCAACCATGCCTAAATGTTCCGTCTTATTTCAAATGATAGTGGCTGTGCTCTTTTAAATTCCTTTGAACCTCAATTTTACGACTGGCTGTAGCCCATTGAGCAGACTTTACAATGGCCCATAAATAACGAAGCTCCATTACTCCATTTTATTAGACTAACCTTAGAGTATGCTCCACCAGTTTAGTCTCCTCTTTTTGCCTGTTCTCTTGAAACAGCTAAAAGAGTAGTTGACCTAAATGTTCCTCAGCCCCCTAGGCTGCGGAAGAGCAATTTTGCAGTGTATGATATGGCCAGGTAACTCATTCAGAGGCATTCATAGCTAGTCACTGACTTTTTGAAACCATGGAAGACGTCTCTGATAAAGGAGTCCTGCAATGCATTTAGCATCTAATCTTTGATTGAAGATACAATATTTCTCTTCCGCAAAGAACTAGATAATGTAGCCAAAATCCGGCAGCTCTTCAGTTTTATTGACAGCTACGATAGTTTGTAATTTAGCTCCATGGTAAATTGGATATTGCATCGACGGTTATGGTATCACAACTCACCATTTTTAGATTAATGAGAGGCTGGTTTATGTGATTACCTAAGGTCATGATACGAATTTTACACCCTGTATGTGGAAAGTTAATGTCGTAGGGGTCTCAATTGAACAGATACGTAATAATTTAACAAAACGTTTCAACGTTGTTCAAAGTTGTTCAACGTTTACTCACTTCGTAAGAGGAAAACATTTTTGAAAATCAAGTGACTACGACCAAGCAAATTTTGATCAAAAACAATCAAGCACTAGCTAAAGAAGTGTTAAGGTTGAATCCGTTGGACGGTCTTGTTAGAAATTTACAATAAAAGATGCTTCCATACTTAATTTACTTGTCATTAACTAACTATTTGTAGGGTTTGATTTATCCGAATGATAAACAATATTGCCAAAACTCTGAAGCTTTTGCCTGCAGCTTGCAAAGAAGCAAGCTTGAAAATTGAGATCTGAATATCCTGTACATTCTACATGTAGGTCTCTAATTAGTTTACATAATCTACAATTTCATGAAAATATGACACAATTTATTTCAAGATTGCAACCCCTTTCCCCATAATAGACAAATCACTTATTCTTAATGATGATGTCCTCTTTTGCTGAAGGTATAATTCCACCACTTTGGAGTGAATAAGTGCTCCATTTTTAACGACACTAAATCCGTTGATTAAATGATGACAGAAAAATGACACGAAGCGCCTGAATTAATAATGAGTAAAGGCGGACTCTAGACGGATACAGTGAAGGATATCATCAAATCCTAGTTGTGCCTGATACACCGAAGGACCATTATCCCGGTTATAACAAGGGCTTCCAAGTTTGTCAGCGATGGGCTCTTGAGAAGGATAATGCCAACGATATCTCGAGAAGGTTCTGTGGGGAGGCAACAGGAATAAGAACGTCATCAGTACAACAAAAACAACAAAAACTAAGTAGTGGAGCAAAAAATATAATAATGTGAAGGATAAAAAGCGCAGTCCCTTTTATGTGTCAGTGAGTGCTTCTCGTTCATTTTCATGTTGATATAATCAATCAATGTCACTAGCACATACCCTCTCTTCTATGATACCTCCCCTGGGGGCTCATTCTCACCAGGTCCTCATCCCGTTGTGATTTTGATAGCTTCCTTGAAAAAAAACTCCTCATAAAGTAACTCTATAGAGGCAGATAAGTATAGATACCCGACAGCTCCTTGCACAACAAAGCTTCTCTTAGTAAGCCCTGCAACCCCTTTGCTATTTTTGCTTATAAAAACTAGGCCCCAGCACCCATCCGTGTACTACCGTTCCTTATTATCGAAGCTTCGATGATCTACTTGGATGAAAGAAGTTTCAGTTCACTACCACCCCGCTGCGTTGTTTTGGATAAGTGCTCCATCCGTTGATGTATGACAGAGAATAGAGTTATTAACGAACCGATAGTAATCGATTGGGTCTTTGCCCGGAGCCTAGAGAGACACTTTGTAAAATTCTCCTTGGGCTGAGGTGGTACTCGGGATGGTCTGGTTGGTATTCGCTGTATTGATATATTACCCACCGCAGGTTTTTTTCCCTTGATTTGGCTTTGTTCCTGACTGCATCCTTGAACTTTTTACTTTGCTTTACAGAGAGTCCAATATATTGGGGGTGTCTTTGATAAATTACCCTTTTAGAGTTTTATCTAACGACTAGTTCGATTGCGTCCTTTTTGTAATGTAGGGAAGGAAATGATAATATTAGGGCTGTCGTAAATTATTTTAAAATAAATGGACAACGAAGAAGACTTAAATAGAACTTAAAGTTATTGTTGACTTAAGCAATAACTTCAGGTCATTGGTGGTGTAATCAAAAGAAGCGCTACTTTTTTATCAAGCCACGTTCCACCCATTTCCTCTTGACGACAAATTACACCAAAACGTTATGAGATATTACAAATAAATGCCTGGTTGTTCGTCATCCATTTTAAATGTTTGTAATCTAATAAAGTAAAGTTTATCGAACTGTAGTAAGAAACAATGTAATTTAACTTTAGGACAGAGGATTAAATCCATTTAACGCACTTACAGAGCCTATGACGATCTGTTTTGAGCTTTTCTGAATTTTTAAATCTCCTGCACCATTGTTTTTAACTAGTCCTAGTCTTCTGGGCTGGTTTCTTATGGCCAAATATCCTGACGACTAATTTTTCTTTACGCTTTTTCTGTAACTGGATCAGGATCAGACGAAGTGGTTTTCTCGAGCTTTAGGGTGGAGGGGTAACGATTGGATTTCTTCTTGGAATTAATAAATTTATAAAAACCCTTGGGGTCGGATATGAAGCTAGTATCCATCCGTTGGAGGTACTCATAGTAGAGGGTATCACAACGTCAAGAAAAAGAGGTATAAGCAGATAGGTAGGAAGAATAGTCAGACTCGGTCTAGGGTAGACGACAAGTTTGCCAACGTTAATTTCTACTGTAATACCATACGGGGGATGAGGATTACTCTTTACGAGGAAGAAGAGGGATTGATTGTGTAAGACAAGCGTGTATTTCCGAATAGAACGCCTCTAAAGCAACGTCAATTGGAAGATATTGAGGGATAGCGTAAACGTTAGAGTTGAGGAGAAAGTGATTTAATTTGTCAAAGTCGCCTTTATGAAAATTGAAGGAAAGAGAAGACTTGGAGCTTGAAATGGCATAAGGGTGTTCGTAGGAGAAAACAAGGAACAGGGGAGGATGGTGACGATCGAGGGAGGAAAGGAGATGGTTGCTTTCCGCGACAGCAGAGTTAACTAGGTCTGAAGAAAAGAGTAAGTCTAATTGTCTGTCCAGGAAGTTCCTGACTCCACTAACTTAAAAGAGACCAGAAACGGAGAGCTAATCGGTAAAAAAGGCTTCTTTGGACGAAGAGGCGCTAAGAGGGACAAAGTGGGAACAGTCCTCAGACAATGACAATTGAATACGGGGAGGTTAAAGTCACCCAATAAAATAAGTTCATCGGAGGCGTTAGCGTTTTCAAGCAGGGTGTCGATCGCTTCAGTTATGGGCTCGTAAGCATCTAGAGGTTGAGAGGGACAAATATAACAACAAAAAATTGTCAGAAGACACTAATTTAGTGCTAATTTGAAACATACAAATTCTGATAGAGTCGGATGTCTTTAGCAGGGTGCCGTCAGAACGGTTATGAGCAGCTATGAGAACCCAGCGACCTGGTGGATTATTGTGCCTACACAACCGTCAACACGGAAAATGGTATAGTGGGTGGTGAAGGGAAAAGTAAAACGGCATCTTGGGTCGTTGGGGGATTTAGAACTAAACTCGAACTACAATACGAGAAATGTAATTCTACAATGTTCATTTGATTAAATATTACTACCAAAAGAGCAGAAAAGCAACGAACTGACAATAAAAAACCCAGATAAAATCTAAGAAAAAAAGAAAAGAAAAAGAAATAAAAAAAAATTAAATACAAAAATCAACACCAAAATAAGATTAAAAAAAGAGAAAAAAGAAAAGAAAAACAAGTTAACTCTACACAAGCCGAATGGACAAATGCAAGTCAATACAATCAAAACGACTATTAAATAAGCGAGACATTGAATTTATAGGCTCATTCTTTCCATAGTTATTGCGATGATGAGGGGTATGGAAAAAGTTCCGAGCACTCAAAGAACGAGACGGAACCGACGAGTTCAAAGCAGCCAACAATTCGGGGGAATTATTCACAACCTCGCAGACAGTTAAATGCAAAGCTGATTCCACACCTGTTACGTCTAGCCTCTAGAGGCTCCAAAGAAAGAAGCAGAAGATGATCTACATATGGCGGCAGACGAAGAGAATCAGCCCAAGGAAGGCCACGAAGAACGACTTTGACAAATCTATGATAGACAGCCTCAATACGATCGATATGAGCAACATAGAAACGAGACCAAACTGGTGAAGCTTATTCCAAGATTGGTGACAAAATCGCAATAAAGCAGCTTCTTTATGTATGGGTCATCAAACTACTTTGACCGTCTTTTGACGAAGCCCAGGGACGCATTGGCCTTACTGGTAATAGGGTCAAAATGATCCTCAAAAGAAAATTTAGAATTGATGACAACGCCCGAATCTCTGACAACGCCCAAATCTCAAGTCAGTTCAATGAGCTAACACCAATAGTGAAATTGTAAAGCAACGGATTTCTTTTACGAGAGAATGACATAATAGTGCACTTGTCAAAAGTCAAAGGAAGAAAATTAATAGAGCACCACTTACGGAAGGTCTCTAAGTTAGAGTTTAATAGGGCACTGTCGTTATCACTTGATACAACACGGAATATCTTGGCATTGTCAGCATAACAGAGGATTTTCGAATGAGATATAGTCAAAGATGCATCGTTGATGTAAATAATGAAAAGCAAAGGTAGTAAATGACTGCCCTGAGGCACCCCAGAAGAGTTCTTGACCTCTTCAGAGAGTGCTCCACGAAATAAAACCCGTTATGTACCATCAGACAAATAAGAACATAACCACTGGACGAAGACTGGAGAAAAGCCCAGAACTGAAAGCTTGTAAATTAGAATCTTGTGATTAATTCTATCAAAGGCCTTGCTGAAATCAGTAAAAATGCTATCAACCTGCTTTTAAGCTTTAATTACTGAAGTTGGAGAACTCCAACAGTTTGGTAGTGGTGAACTTACGCTTAATGAAACCATGCTGGAAAGAACCCAAGAACGGTTTGCAATGGAAGTAAAGTATATCACAAAGTGCACATAGACAAATTAAACAAGTGACAGCGAATAGGAGCCAGGGACACGTTACGATTTTTCAAGAAATACGCAGGAATGCCGCCAGGACACCGTGAGAAACTATTAGCCAAATTTGTTATATATTTCAAGATGGTTTGACGAGGCACGACTTTGGAATGAAGGGAAGTCGGCGGAAGCCTGGTCAAATGAGTAAAATCCTTAAAGCTAGTATTACAGTTGGAATGCAAAAACACAGTTTTACAGAAATCACCAAAGAAGTTGGCAATTGTAAGTGGATCATTGCTTTCAAGATCATCAAAACACGTTGAAGAGGGCCTGGAGTTCAAAAATTTCCAAAATTGCTTAGGCTCAGCGCGTTAGGTTTGCCTAGTGCTATCTTAAAAGTCAGTAAAAAAATCCTGAATAGAAGACCGAAACTGATCGCGCAGAGTGGAGTAAACCAAATAGTCAGAATCACTCCTTGAGGAGGAGTATCAAATATAATAAATCAATTGAAAAACCCCGAATGTTTCAGCTTTGCATCTCTGTAAGGTCACTCGGGAGCTTTACGGATAACAGGTTAAAATAAAAAGTGATAACTGTTGGAATCTACCTAAACTTTAGGTGCTACTGCAATTATTTGTTATTAAAAATGGTGAAGTTACTCACTCGACTCGACTCACAAGAAGTTACACTTTCTAGAAGAAGGGACAACTATTTGCTGAATAACCTAATTTGCCTTTCTTGACTCCAAATGCCAAAATTCATAAAATTTGCGATTATATAAAAAGCAAGTAATAAAAATTAGATTTAATATGTTGTATTGCAAAAGTTGATAGTCGTCCAATTTTCAAGGAATCTAATATGTCTTCATAAGACGTCATAAAAAGACAAATTCGTTATTTTATAAAAAACGAAAGAAGAAAATTCTTAATATAAACATTCCATAGTAAAATTGCAAATCTGCAACTGACTTAAAAAGCGATAAACCACGACATGGAACACAGCAGATGGCACATCATATTGTAGGGAGAAATGTTGAAACCTTTCACATGTCGAAGAAGTTTTATCCTTCCTTAGAAGATTAGATGCGACAAAAAAAGCGAGAAGCACATCAGAATATGAGGAGCCTCCTGGATCTATCCTGGTGAATTCTGTCTCGATTCACTGCAAATGATGAGAGTTCAATCCTTACAGCTTCCGTTGCATTTCTCGATATGTGGGCTTTATGCAAAAGATGTGGTGAAGATTTTTCTTGTGGTGACAGACGCTGTCGTTTTCGTTACCCGGCCCGATACCCAACAAGCCGAAAAGGAGTTCATAGATGTCGACTGTATCTCAGCTTCCTAGAGAAAAATGAGATGACGCAACGAGCGCAGATATGAAATTCCAATGCGATGTATAATATTGAAGTTATTGAATGCTTTTAGTCAAGTTTTGTTTGAGCTTTCTACATTTAACGACGACAAGCGTTCCTGAGAATTTCAAGTATACTGGAACGATTGCATGCAAATGATGAGGATAAGTTTTGCACACAATAAAGAAAATGGAAAATATTGTTTGAAGAATATGTTTCAAAGGACCCGGTTGCGTGTTACTGTAGTATTACGATGAGCATATTGCAGCTGCATTTTAAATCTGTAGGATACACTGCTTCAGGACGAACAAATTCAAATTAACCTATTTCTGTACACCAAAGATAACTTGGTACAATTCCAAGGTTTATAAAAATAAGTAAAACGCAATTGCACTTTTATGAAATATTTTCTTTGAAAAACTGATATGCCTTTCATTGAAGCTCAGGCTATTCTGTTATGCTAAGCACATCAATACTTAAAACGAAAGGGTTAAGATGTATCATACTGTGAGGAAACTAAGTAGATTGAAGACTCTTTCACTGCAGCATAACAGAGGTTAAGAGGAAAATTTCCGAGTAAGGCGAAGTAAGTATGAATATGTTGTGGAAAAAAACTCATATTCACCGGAGCAATATTCATAGAAGTATAGATAAAAAACAGGTAGAAAACTTTGTGTTTACCACAAATCACTAATCATCTTAAAACTTTTCTTAATTTATGCTCTTCATAAATGAGAATCATAAATAGTTGAGTCAAGGTCAATATGAGATTAGTAAAGCGCCGGAAGGATACTAATAAATTAATTGGTTTAAGTGGTGAACATAACTAATTAGACTATCTGATTATCGCTGACCAAATGGCTTATACTCGTTTGACTCAATTTTAAAGATTCCGTTAAGCTCTACACAAAGAACTGTTCATTAGAGTCGAAATCAAGGAGATTAATAAGGCTAAAACCAACCTGCAATTTAGGAATAAGGCTCCCAATATAATTTCTTCCTAAAATTGTCCTAAGATGAATAAATCATCACGCATCCTCTACGGCCGTACAAATGCTAAACGGTTTAACGAGGTCGGTTTCTCATATTTTCGTGCAAAAACTTTCCGTGTAAAAACTTAGATGAGTGGAAGGAAAGAATTTGTTGAAAACCGAGAAGGCGAGACATCGAATTTCATACAAGTTCATTAAAAACAAGAAGAAGATGCTAGAAATGTCATTAATATAGAATTAACCCTTCTAACTCAGAAGGCGCACTTCACAGGCAGAAGCCTGGAACCAATTGACCTATTCACCAGAATATAACATATATTGAGCTGAATGAGGCTCCCACAACCCATGCAAAGAAAAATATTAGTAAACAAAAAACAAAACCCGTCCAAACAAAACAATCAGGGGTGCATTGATAACAGAGATCGCTTAAGCAAATCCTTAGCAAGAGCCAGGTCAAAAATAGGACACATATTCACGGCTCTACACATGCGATTAATAGGCTCATGCATACCATAGTTAGACCGAGAATGAACAACATGTAGTAAAGGCAATCTCCTTAACCTATACGGAGTATGCCTATAAGTAACTAAACTTGCAAGAGAGCGAGAATCTATATTCGAGTTCAAAAGCTGGTGAATAAATACTAGGTCAGCAACTCTACGTCGTTCCTCCAACGAGTGCATATTAAGCAATCGGAGGCGATCCTCATAAGGAGGAAGCCTTAATGGATCATTCCACGGGAGGTCCCTTAGTGCAAACCTAACAAAGTTCCGCTGCACCGATTCAATGCGTCTAGAATGAACAGCATAGCAAGGAGACCAAACCTGAGATGCATATTCGAGAATTGGTCTAACTAAAGAAAAAAATAAGTGAATGAGGGTCTGTCGATCAGAAAACTCCCTTGACCATCGCTTAACAAAACCCAGGACAGAATTACTCCGAGATACGATATAGTTTATGTGCAGATTGAAATCGAGTTTTCTGCCTAGCTTTACACGAAGGTCAGTAACGGAATCCACACGACGGATATTAGTTTCCGCAAAGGTATAATCAAAGACGAGCTGATTGATGTTCCTAGAAAATGACACAACTTCACATTTATCCAGGTTAAGTTGCAGTCCATTTGAGGCACACCAACCCCTGAAGGTATTCAAATCATCCTGAATGCAGGAAGAATCATAACTGTTTCCAACGCATGAGAAAATCTTCATATCGTCTGCGTAGATTAAAACTTTGGAGTGCTTAATCAGAGTGACAATGTCGTCAATGGCTAGGATAAACAGCAACGGCCCCAGATGGCTTCCCTGCGGCACACCAGATGAAGCCCTAACGACTCTAGATAAAGTATTGCGGAAAGAGACACGGTAAGTCCTATTTTTTAAGTAAGAGCAGATCCAATCGAGCAACAAAGGCGGAAAACCCAACCTTTCAAGCTTAAGCATAATCACGGAATGAGGGAGCTTATCAAATGCCTTGCTGAAGTCGGTGTAGATACAATCAGTCTGGAGACCTTGTTGGAAGGCAGAGATAATGTGGGATGTAAATTCTAGCAGGCTAGTTGTCGTCGATCTACCAGGCAGAAAGCCATGTTGATTAGATGAGATTAACCCCTTACATTGCCCAACAAGCTGTGAATATATAACAGATTCGAACAACTTGGGTATGCAGGAAAGCTTCGCGATTGGCCTATAATTTGCTATGAAGTTTTTATGCCCATTTTTATAAACAGGAATTATAAAGGATCTCTTCCATAATCTACCAGCCTGAAGAGATTTATTGAAGATGAGTTCCAATGGAGTGAGTAAGGCATCAGAACAGGATCTCAAGAATGCGGGTGGAACACCATCAGGACCAAACGAAAAGTCCAGTTTAAGCTCCTTGATACCATTCAAGATAATATCACGAGATATAATGGGCAAAGCAATGGAAGTAGCGGGACGGTTTTGGATATGGCCAAAATCATCCAGGGAAGGCACAAAGTTGCCTGGTGCAAAGGCACCCTCAAAAAACAATGCAAAGTTATCGCCAATATCGGGCGCGCTACAACTAGAGGATCTATTATACCACATTGTAGATGGATAATTATCAGTTTTCTTCTTCAAATTTACAAATTTAAAAAAGGTACGAGGATCATTATGCAAGTTACTGCGAATATCATCAAGGTATTCCCTGTATAAGGATGAAGATAACGCTAAAAAGCAGTCATGACAATATTAGAACCATCGTAGCAAAAATAGATGGAAATGGGTGGGTGTAAACTGTCGATAGCGGATAATTTGCAAGAAGTTAGAAGTTATTCGAATCGGAAGAAAAGATAAGATCTAACTGCCTTCCCATAGAGTTCTTTACATCACTCATTTGGTGTAAACCAGAGGAGGAGATGGCGTCAAGAAAATGGGAGTCTGTAGCAGCAAGACAGTTTGAAGGAAGGTAGTCATCGTCATCAGCGTTGAATACCCATTGAACGTTGGGTAAGTTAAAGTCACCAAGAAGGATAATTTCGTCCTCAGGGTTTGTCATATTATTAATAAAATCTAAACTAAGAATTAAAATACCGTAAAGACTTCGACCATTTGCATCAGCATAGTTTGTCAAGTTTGGAGGGATATAACAACATAGCAGGAAAATATGCATCTTCCAAAGAGATATCTAAGAGCTAAGAGCTCGATTGAGACTGTGTCGGAATAGGCAGGTATATCAACAACGCCGCAAACCAAATGCGATTTACATGCAACCAGCACACCGCCACCACGAGCCATAGAGTCACAGTATCTATCCTTACGAAAAATCTGATAGGACTCGTCAAGAATTTCTGCATCGTTAAAACCATTATGACGCCAGGTATGAAGCCATTAACCTGTACAAGAATATGCCTATTCATAAACGCAGGTTTGCACTGTAGCTGCGTAATTCAGCAATATACTCTGTTCAGCTGAATTTTGCAGATGATGCGCAAACCTGCGTTTATGAATGGGCTCCGTCCATTAGCCAAATTTCGTTAGTAAGTTCGTGCTGCAGGGGAACATGTGATGTCAATCCTTTTCTCCGCCATGTTGCCTGCCAGGAGAAGCAAAGGAACACAAAATAGGTAAGATCGTGCAGATCCGAGATCGCACGCAATCCCAATTTCTGATCAGGGAACAGACCGTACATATATCACCCAAGCTGCGACAGCATCTCACTTGGCAAAGGGAATTAAGAGGGTTTCAGATTATTAGACAGATTTTTAAAGTTTTTCCAGAAATGAGGAGGAAATGATTCGGTAAAAATAAGTGATTGTTTTTATTTAGAAAAAAATAAAAAAAATTTTTTTTTATTATTTTAACAAAATGGCGGTTTTCCCTTCACGTCACCATGGATGCACCTGTGTCGAATGCGGTCGGAAGAATTATTTGAAAGAAAATTTACCGTAGTAGACGCGTAGTTTTTTGTGAACCATGGTTTATGGTTTCGATGATTTTAGGGTTCCGCACCTAACGCTAACGGTGAGATTTCGGTGTCTGTATGTCATTGCCATTTTTCTCAGTAAGTACTATTCCTATCTATTTGGAATTTGGAATAGTGATAGAAGTCATTTAGCCACATCTATTCCCGAAAGCAATTCAGAAATACATTGTTTTTTAATTAAAATGGTGCCGTTGCCTGGCACGACACCGGTTGTTTGCCGGATGATAATGCCGAGCCTTTTATTTACTTGTAATATTGCTTTAGTCCTACTGCGTTCCAGGTTGTGCTATTTACGACAACATCGCCGTAGCAAAACATATTTTCGCCTACCACGAAAAGACTGGTTCGCAGATGGCCATAATCTCGTTAGATCAAGAAAAGGCGTTTGATAGCGTCTCGCATGAGTATCTACTGAGAGTGCTCGATAAATTTGGGCTGCTTCCGTCCAGATGGATTGAGATCATCAGTGGTCTGTATAGAGATTCAGTGATTCTCGTAAAGCATAATGGGCAGATATTGTCTCCTATTCCGTTTCGTCGGGGTATCAGGCAGGGATGCCCGTTGTCAGGAATGCTTTATGACTTTTCACTTTAGCCACTGCTAGTAAATCTTCGTCAATCGTTGAGAAAATATTCAGTCCACTTACCATACACTACTAAAAGGCCACTTATTCTAGCGTATGCTGACGACCTGTCTATTTTCGTTACGAAAGAAGATGCATTTGCAGTCACTCGTAGGGTTTTCGAACAATATGAGCGATTAGCGGGCGCTAGGGTTAATCTAAGCGAAAGCTAAGGCCTATGGTGTGGGAGGTGGCGGAATCGTTTAGATTCTCCCCTCGGCATACAATGGACCAATACTTGCTTGAAGTATTTAGGTGTGTATATCGGGCTTGACGGTAAAACACGTAATCGCCGCATGGCTCTGGAGAAACTTTCCGGAGCAGTGAATTCGTGGCGGACTAGATTGTTCCCCCTTTCGCTGAAAGGACGTGCAGTCGTTTTCAATTACCTGATTACCACGTCCATCGTTCACCTGCTTAAGTCGGAGTGCTTCGAGGAAGGCTTCGTTAAACTTTTGCACTTAAATCATTGACGCATTTGGGGGGGAAGAAGTTGGGTCGCTGAAATCACGCTCTGTCGACCAGTAGCGGAGGTTGGATTGGGTCTTACGAACATGGTTGTTAAAACTCGTTGCCTTCAGATCAAAGCATTCCAACGAGTGTTCCGGTTTGGGGACAGCTTGATTTCTCAGCTGTGGGTGAGTTCCTTGGGGAGTGCCGCCGTACGAAAGCATTACTATCTGCTTTCAGTCCGCCCACCCTATCCGCACGACTGGTCTCAGGAAATGATCTCTACGATCACGACCTGGGGCAGAATAAGACCAGCATTCCATTTGCAATGGGATGAAATTGGGTACGGTGATTTTTAGCTATACCGATCAGGTTAAATCCTGAATTAGTGAATTCGGTGTTCCGTAATGCTCGAGGTGTAACAGCCGACACAGGACAACTTACAGTTCTCGGAGATATCATTGATTCTTCTGGGAACATACTAATACACCCAAGCACAACACAATTAAACGAATTGGTTGATACAGCACGAGAGCGTTTCAGTCCACTCAGTACCAGGTTGACTGGCATAGAGGTGGTGAACGCTTTCGTGGTGAATCAACCGCCGCACACGCCATTCAGTACACTTTCAACACGTCAGCTGCGCGATCTATTTGCAGATGCGTTACATGCAGAACACTTAGGTGTTAATAGATGGAGCGCACATCTCAGGGTAGAATTGGGAGTAATCGGAGGGGTGACTAGCAGAGTGGTCTACAGTTATCCGACCAATTACAGAGACTCTGATGTAGCATTCAAACTGCTACATCATAGCCTCGTGCATCCAAATCAGCTGTCGCACATTGACCAGAGCGTTCAAAGAGTCTGTACGGTTTGTGGGGATGAAGAAACTTTGTTCCACCGATACTTCACATGCCCGGTCTTGTGCGAATTGATGCTACTGGTCCGTCACTTGTCCCAGATAATCTGCTCGCCTTTCGGAATTACTAGAACATCTTTTTTACTGGGACCAAGGACATGTAACCAGATTAATTGTTTAATTAGCTTTGTTCTTACAATAGCTAAATCAACAGTTCATTTGTATTGCATGCAGATCGAGTCTGGGCAACAGGCCACTGACACACAGTTCCATACACGTGCACTTAAGAGACACTTCGTTGTTAGGCTGAGTAAACGACTCCGTCTCGAGTTCCTGGCAACGAACGCCGACACATTCAACTGTACGTGGCAGCCGCTGGTGACATTCACTGGTGACAATAGGCCGCAGCCTTGTAGCATCTTGTCCACGGAGCTTCTCTCCGCTTTGGATTTGCTGCAAGTGCTGCGGGAAAGGTGATTATCCCGTTGGGAGAGAAGAACTGAGAGGATGATGGGATCTGTTTGCAGATGTCCACGACTCTGCAGACTGGTCCCGCGGGACTCTATCGAGTTCAAAATTTCTCGTACGTTCGTCTAAAACACTAGACGCTGAGTGTTCCGGGGGAGTAGAAAAGTGGCGAACGTCCCTGCGGAGAGCGTTTTTGCTTGCACGCAAGCAAGGGTTCTTGATTTAGTTACTTCGCCCGGTGCTGCGTCTATCCTTGAAAACACTCAGTGTTCAGTGTTCTAGTTATTCAAAATATTCGGTTTTATTTTCAGCTATTTTTTCGTCAGTTTAGGCTAAATTTAGATATTTTCAAAATATCAAGGAACTCTTCCTGGAGCTGCCGCTTGCCTGTTGGCTTTTAAAATTGTTTGTTGATTTTTTTGTACTTTTTCAGTCATGTTGATACTACGCGGTTTTTTGCTGATTAATCTATTGTTCTTCTAAGTTAGTTTCTTGTTCCTGTTCTTTTATTGTTCTTATTCATTTGTTTGTTCTTTATATTTATTGTTCTTGTTCATTCTATTGTTCTTTTCGTTTATAGTTACTTAACCATTTTTTGTTAATCTTAGTATACATTTTATAGGTTAAGTAGTTTCTTTTTTGTCTCTTTTTATAAAATTTTTACATTTACATTTATAACGTTTGTGCCAAAATATAGTGCCATATAGGCCCATCTCTCTGGAATGCCCTTTATGAACTGATACTTCGTGTATGGGAATACCTGATGACTGGAAGGAATCTTTTTATAACTCCTATCCATAATAGGGCGATATCGAGGTATGCAGCAATTATTGATGAATTTCCTTGCTAAGTGCTGCATACAAGGTCTTTTAGTATATCATCACTGGACGCCTCAAACCATTTGCGGAGGAAAGGGAAATATCAGTGTGGCTTCAAGGATGCAAGATCGACCGCAAACACGATTTTCATGGATTTTAAGGAGAAGTATGGTAGCATCGGCAGGAATACACTGTTTGCTGCGTTGATGAGCGTGGGAATACTCCGAAAGATCATAAATCTTTGTGGAGTCACCACTGCAGGTTCTGCAGCAGTAGTCCGCATGCAATTTATCTTGAAGAGCAGTAAATATATAGAAAAGACGCTCAAAACTCCGGATCATTGATTCGAATGACAAATTTGTTCTATTGTGTGGCTGTTGAACTTGAAAATTTACTTATGAAGTAACATTTTAACTACAAGCCTTTGCCAACCGATGTCTACAATCCACCACGGACATCCATTGTCATTACCGACAAATTCTGTACAGATACACAATACAGATGGGATAGATTGGAATTCGCACGGAATCCAAGAAAGTTATCGAATCGAACTGTGCAACAAATGGAGAAGATGTAGCAAATCGGAAAGTATCCAAATTAAAAAATCATAGCAGTAGTTGAAGGCGACGGCGCAGAACTGGACTAGATGAAGAGTCTAATACATAGCAGTCCTGTGGCATAAATTAGGTTTCTACACCCTTTTCTTTTATGTATGACTGCGAAAATAATGTGTTGGAGTTATGGCCAAATCCTAAGAGATCACTTGATAGTAGTAAAACAAAAAAAAAGTAAAGTATGTTTCCCCATTTGATATAAACTCCATAATAGCTTAAGTTTTAATTAATGGCATTAATATTAGGGAGTTCACTCCTACAAAATAAACTGTTTTCTCGCGAAGTATCTAAATTATTGTTTGCCACAGTCGCAACCATCAGTTTTACATTTAAGTAGGCAAACAAGCTTGGCTAAGGACCAAATATTTTTTGGCATCCGACTTTTTGCGGGCTTCTATGGTCCTTTGTAGAAGAGTTTCAAATATTCCGAGAAAGGGTTACTACTGGAACAATGCATCTATGCGGATGCGGAAAAGAGGAGGGGGTATTTTTATGCTAATGGTATGCAAGTCGCACAAGCAAAGGACTTTTTAGGCCGTTTACTACTGTTGAATCAATAAAATAAAATCTTATAGAAGAGCTTGCAATTCCACTATCACAACATTTGCTGGCACCAGCTACGACATACCACGGGAATTTTACAAAAATAAACAAACTGTGGCCAGTTGTACGGTTGCAGGAACAGAAACCGGAGTTGGTGCCAACCAGTTCATGTTGCGCATTTCGTTCAAAATTCTGTTGGTCAATTGCCAGCTGATTTTCCACACACCAGTGCTTCTTGCAATACTATCGTCTATCCTGGCGTCCTGGATACCTTTGTTGGCAATCATTCCAATATACGAGCTCCCTGTTGCTGAATCAGAGTCAGATACAGCTTCCGTGGCACGTTGAACATGCCAAAAATTATTTTCGCTCTGCGTGCAACAGAAACGAGAAAAATTTTTGGTGCAAGTTCAAAGCTATTCAAGTTTCAGCGCTTTTGCGCTGTCATTTATCTAAATTTTCGATTTTTTGCAAGGAACAGGATGCAAGACTGCAGGAAATCCGAATTTTTGCAGTTAAACTGTGCCAGGGTGAGAATTGTTGGTAAAGCAATATTTTCGAAAGAAATTTTATTCATTGTACACTTTAGACAAAATTTGTGTCCTTTGCAGTAATTTATTTGGTTCCTGTTCAAATTTCTTTGTATGCTTCCAAAAATATTGAAGATTTATCTAAGTGTGTTCAAGTATCTTTCTGGGTCATTACGTTTTAAATTGAAAGAAAATAGCTGTCCCGGACGATTGAAGTATTTTTTAAAATCCTTAAATTCAAATTTTTGCGAAAACCGCAGTGAGGTTAAAACCCTCTGATGTACTTGATGTAAATGCCTTCATTTTATTCTCCCCTATAGAAGAATCGATTTCATTATCATAAAGGCCTTAAGCCCTTCACTAAAATCCCGACTTCTTGGAGGAACTAATAAAAGTAAATCTCGCAATGAATCGACACAGCGCGCTATCAATCTACCCTCAGAACTAGCTCCGTAGTACTCAGATCCTGTGATAAATCCAAATCCGAAGGAGTAAGAGACGGGATAATGAGATTTCAAGTGAATTCGAACAAAAACACTAGTGTCAGGACTGACAGAAGGCTAGAGAAGTAAAACAGAAAAGTCTTTACGTCCTTGCTGGCTGCGGCTGATAATGCACCCATTGTGGATTCCTCCAGCTATCACCCTCGCTATGAATCCGACTTAAGACTTTAAAGCACGTCCTTAAAGTTGAATGATTGAGAATTTCACTCAGTGCAAATCTCGTTCGCAACATTATGGCTGCGATTTTGTTAAGCGCCTTCGGATGGAGCTTATTCGTGTCATGAACGATTCCTGTGGTCCTGCAGTTTGTTTAGAGTTGAAGAACTAAAATACAACACCATGTTTCGTTGGCTTAAACTGACAGTCCTTGATTAAAACTCTCGATTTGCTTTATCCTGATTGAAAAGGAATGAAGCATGCTATTTTCAAAATGGTGATATATACATAGCATAAAATTGCTTTTGCTGCATTATAGCGATCAACCACTCAGTATAATTTTTCTTATCGATAAGTTCGTATAAATATCCTATAACCAAACAAAAACTCCAGAATTTGGGAAGGGAATTACGGTAAGGGGAATGAGGAAACTTGAATGTCTTGTTTTACATTGCTGCGGGCTAGACAACAGTCCAGAGACGAAGGGGTTTTTTTTAATACAATTTTAGAAACCCACGGGGAGACCTGGTCTTGAACCCCAGAACCACGACATGGTGGTCATGCTGCTTAACCAATTGATCCAACTCCGTCTCAAAATTATTGTGGAAGTTGAAAGAGTCATGCGTTGTAAGGTCAGAATCATCAGTTTACACAATCGTTAAGACAAGGTCATCCTCTTCATCGTCCTTCTGCTCTAACTGCATGTGATACTGTACGAACCTGCAACTTTCTTTATTAAAATACTTACCTTAGGTAGAAGGACTTTCAATATTAATTAAAAGGTGATTTGAAGTCAACTGATTTATTAGGCTTCTAGGGCTATTTATACAAAATCTTGCCTTAATTCTAACTGGTATATTTGTAAAAACGGCATTTCAGAAAAGATGAATGACATGGGTTTGTGAAACCTTGACTTACTTAATAATGGGAAGAAAGAATCTTCATAAAGACAGCTTTAATTAAAGTTTACTTAATTAATTCAATTCGGATATCGCAAATAAATTTATAAAATTTTATTTCATGGGATATACATTTTTTAGTAAGCATGTAGCTAGGCTGGGCGCCACTTACAATACACACTGTCGCAGTTCTGTCAATGTCCGATTCTTGCCAGAGTCAGAGAGAGGTCTATGGGAGAGTACTTCTTTGAAAACCAGAAGGCAATCTCGGGGGTAAAGTTTAGGGAAATAGTCAGTTTCCTACGGTTGGCCTTAGTTTCATTTTCCCATAATAAACTCAGCCGACCTCAGCCATCATTTCACATAAGAATCAGTTTCGAGTGAACGGAGTTCAACGAAAAACCGGGTCCTACTGGTTGTGGCATCAAAATGGCGCTATAATAGTGCTAAGTGGAATGTTTCCATCACCATGTTACGCTCACCACTTAAACCAACCATCCAACCTGTCTGTCTAAATTGTCTGAATTGTGATGTTCTGTTGGGAGGAGGTGGGAGAAGTAACATGTAAAAGCAATTGAAAATTGCCCATATTGGTGTCAAATCCATACTTTTCGGTGTCCGACCGCTATTAGTGTAAGAATCCATAGTTTTTGGTGTCGCTGATGTGAATAATGACACTATCGATGCCGTAAGATACTGCGGTAGTAAGAAATTCCTAGCAGTGGGGATGGGAAAGAAGGGGATGGGAAAAAAATATCGAAATCGACCGCTGTTTGATAATATGAGGTTAAGATACATCTAGCACACCAAGAGGTGGGTGTGGGAAGGGAGTGACATGTACAAATAATCAGAAGTGACACGCACTTACCAAAAGTTGGCTGCTCCAGTAAATTAATCTGTGTATATTTATTAACATATTTTATTATTGTTCTAACTAATATTTCCCCAATGCCTTGGCTGCTCGAATTAGGGATGGGCGATCTTCGATTCGATCTCGACGAATCGATCTATTAGCCTTCGATCTGACGATTTTTGAATCGATTTTTCGCGTAACCGATTCAGTTCGAATCGAACTATTTATTTCCAATTCCCATCCATTTAAGACAAGATCTCGACGAATCGATCTATTAGCCTTCGATCTGGCGATTTTGGAATCGATTTTTCGCGGGACCGATTCAGTTCGAATCGATCTATTTATTTCCGATTCCCATCCACATAAGACAAGACGCGACGCGCTAAAATAAAACTCAGCAAGCTCACGTAGAAATTTTTTCGCATCATCATTAATTTGTATAATAATCCTGAAAATTTTAAATTTCGCACCTTAAATGTTGTTAATGTTAGATAAGTGCGTTTCGGATCTCTATAATATGATAGTGTTATCTGTATCAGTGAGTAGCATGAGAACCTACACCACCAAACAGTGTAGTTGGCAGTGTGCTTGGGAACCTTCGACGTACCAGTCCCTATCGTTACCTTTTTGTGTGACCTAGGAATAATCTGTGATAGCGAACTCAATTTCCGTTCCCATATTGATAGCATAATCAACAGAGCTAACTCCGCGCTTGGGTTTTTGAAGCACTGATCTAGAGAGTTCTCCAATCCTTATGTTTCCAAATCTCTCTATATTTCCTTCGTTAGACCTCTCCTTGAATATTCCAGCCAGGTATGGTCACCTACACAAACAACTCACATTAATAGGATTGAATCTGTCCAGCGTAGGTTCATTCGCTTCGCTCTACGTGATCTTCCGTGGGTAGGCAGATTCAACCTTCCACCTTATTAAGACCGTCTGAAACTGATCGACTTACAACCCCTAAGTAATCCTGCAATCTTTACCCATCCTGCAATCTTTACCCGTCTAAACCAACCCTGGCAATCTTAGGTCCACTCCCCTTTTCCGACTCGACCGCCATCGTACGAACTACGGTCAACGCGAACCAATTACCAGGATGCTACGAAAAGTCAAAGACCTTCCCTCCTTTGCCTTCCATCTGAGTAAATCATCCCCTCACAAAGCCTTATATCTTTATCCCACCCATCTTGATCGCCTTTCTTAATTCTTCTTCCTGTAGCTTACATTATCTGTTATGAATTATTGTTTATTTTAGTTTGTCGTATTTATTTTGTTATCTTGTATTATTATGTAATAGCTTGCATTAAGCTTAAATAAATAAATGAACTAAAAATTCATTCTTAATATGTATATTGCTCATAATAAGAAAACCTTGAATACAGGTACTTTCGGGCGACCTGAGATAAGTGAGATAACTGAGAATTCTCAGTTGTCTCAGTTAAAATGTGCTTTGGCGAACCCGTCTCAGTTCATTTGGAGCCACTGGTTTTTCACGCCTCAGTTGTCTCAGTTAAAGAATATTAACTAAGGATCGGTGAATTTTTTAAAAGTGTTTGTATTTATTAATATTTTGGTAGCTGCTATTTGCGTCAACGGACGAAATAGTGTCCTTAGCAAACAGAAAGCAATATTATTTTCTAAATTTAAAATTGGAAAAGTTCATTACATTAACAGCTGTAGAAATTGACATTTCCTGAATTGAGAAAACTGAGACGGTTGCTCAAAGTTTCGTCTCAGTTGATCAACTGAGACGTGTCGCGCGAAATCACCTTACATCTTTCACTATATACGATTACAACTACTGGGTTCTCTCAATCGTCCTGTTCGGTAGGTGTTACGTCCGTCCACTCCGTCCTTCCGTTATTTGGTATCCATTCTCGAGCAAGGTCTTCTTCTGAACTATCATCACTCATTTTCAGTTGTTTAGAATTGCAAAATGAATCACTTAGTTAAGAAAATATAATTTATTGTCATGTGAAGTCCACCGGGTTTTGCTAGTTATGACAAATTCAGCTTAATGGAATCAGTTCGATCTTTTTAGGGCGATTAATCGATCTTCGAAATCGGAAAAACAATACAGATCGATCCGTACTGAATCGATTTTCTCAGTTCGATCCCCCATCCCTAGCTCGAATTAGTATTATTATGGTCTTTGTGCGGTGACACGTTGTTGTCTCTTCACATCTTCTTTTCGAGATATTTGGCAACACTGTGTATTGAAGGAAATACTTGTTCCGCTTCCTGACCTTCCATTACAGCTCCTTTCTTACCGAGATCATCTACTGCTTAATTTTTGGTGATGCTGATATGATAGAGTTGAACCGTTCTATTCTTGCTTACAGTTTGTAAAGCTCTGTATCAATCAAAGAGGGATTTTGATTTAAATTCGTTGGACCTAAGAGCTTTTAGTGCCTCTTGGCCGTCAACGTAGATACTGATTGAACTTCCTGCTGCCAGCTGACGCTGAGCCAATTCTGCCGCCTTGTTTATAGCCATTACCTAGGCTTGAAAAACGCTGTAGTGACTGGGGAGCCTGTATGAAGAGTTGGTATTGAGCTTCTGGCAGTAGACTGATTCTCCTACTCCGGAGCTCATTTTAGAACCGATTGTATAGTTCTTAGCAGTCATTCGAATTGTTTGTTAAGTGAGGATCGGAACTATGAGTAAGAAAATAAAGTTTAAAAAAAGTGTTTGTACCCTTGAATGTAACAATTGCAAATTCCTTACAAAAGTCAATATAATCAATCTTGTCATTAAAGAAACGCAATATCGATGTCAGAGGCTCGGTCATACCATATTTAGTATGATGATCAGGAATTTGGAAGAAAGTATGAGTCCGCAGGGAGCGAGCCGCAACAGAGTTATTCAAAGATCCCAGTAGCCCCTGAGAATTCATTGTTCCCTGAACACAATCGAAAGTAACAATAATCTTAGATCTGTTACGCCTGTCTTGAAAAACAGAATATTTTGAGTCTGTCTCAATATGGAGGCAGGACTATAAAGATTGTTTCAGGAAAGACCCCTAAAAGTAAATCTCAAGAATATACGCTGGATGGCCCTGATGCGATTAATATGGACCGCATAAAAGGGGAACCAAACAGGACTAGCATATATAAGAATAGGCCTAACTAAAGTGCATTAGAGAAGTTTAATTATATAAGGTTCGTCATACTCTTTTTATTAGCGTTTAATAAAGCCAAAGGACGCATTATCCTTATTTGAAAGAGAATCTATGTGGTCCTCAAAGGAAAAGTGAGTGTCAAATGCGACCCCTACATCCCAGGCCTTGTTAAGTCTGGTTAATAAGCTACCAGTGGTAAAAAAGTGCACACTGACACACTGACTGACACTTGAGGATGTTCAGAGGGAGGTAATTAATAAAACACCATTTATGAAAAGCGTCTAAGTCAGAGTCAGAGTTTAAACAATTCAGCTGATTAGCAAAAGTACGAAAAATTCGAGCGTCATCAACATAACAATGAATACTCGAGTAATAGAGGATCGTAGATACATCACTGATGTAAATGATAAAAAGCAACAGTCCAAGGTGGCTACCCTGTGACACCCCTGAGGTGTTAGATATTATATTAGATAGCGCACTACTAAACACAAACACTCTGCGTACGACCAGACAGATATGAAAACATCCAAGCTTTACTAAAATCAGTAACGATGTAATCAACTTGCTTACCGACGTCAATGGCTGAATCGCAATATTTAGAGAATTTTAATAAGTTGTTTGTGGTGAATTTATCCTTCATAAAACTATGTAGAAATGAGCCCAGAAATACATCAGAAACCAAATATCCGAAAACCTTTGCAACGCAACATAAGCTAGAAATAGGTCGAATGTAGGGAAATAATCACAGAAATAACAGAAATTAATAACAAAGAATGTAAACAAGGGACGAACTGCGACGAGCCTACTTAAAGGCTGCGATCCAAATTCAACATCCTTCAGTTGAAGAGAGGTTGGTGAAAACTTTATCAAGTAAGAAACATTTTTATCACTTATATTACAGTCTTTAACTAGAAAAGCAACTTGCTCATGTCCAGCCGATACTTAAAAAAGGAGAGGCATGCGACCCCTCTAACTACAGACCAATTGCACTAACCTCGATCATATCTAAAGTTTTTGAATCACTCATCAACTCTCAGTTGTTGAAATATCTAGAAAACAACCATCTTATCAACGATTGCCAGTACGGTTTCCGCACTGACCACTCAACCGGAGACTTACTAACGGCTCTAACGGAACGTTGGAATCATTGTCTTCATAATTTTGGTGAGTCCGAAATCGTCGCTCTTGATATTTGAAAGGCTTTTGATAGAGTCTGGCATGCTGCCCTTTTAGCCAAACTTCAAACATTTGGTCTGCACCCTACCCTCGTTAAATGGATAGAGAGTTTTTTGTCAGGCCATTCAATTCGTGTACTAATTGACGAAGTTACATCTGATTCCTACGAAATAAATTCCGGTGTACCTCAGGGTTTAGTTCTTTCACTAACCTTATTTCTTCTTTTTATTAATGATCTCTTATCCCTTACTCTCAATCCTATTCATAGTTTCGCCGACGACAGCACCCTTGATTTCCCGTACTCATTTGATTCTGTAATGAATTCACGTGGAAATGCTTCAGAAGTCAATCGGGAACGCATTTTTAGATCATTAAACAAGGACATTTATATGGTCCTTGCTTGGGGCAGAGCAAATCGTGTTACGTTTAATGCATCCAAAACTCAATGCTGTTTAATGTCCCTTAAAAACGCCCAGTTCACTCCCAACCCATTAAAGTCGACGGAGTGAATATACCAAATTCGCCCTCCCTAAATATCTTGGGTATCGAGATATCCAGCAATCTTAGCTGGACTGATCATATATTTGCAATCGCTAAAAGTGCGATGAAATGTTTGGGTTTTCTACAGAGATGTAAGAAATATTTCACCCCACCTGACTTAGCGCTGATCTACAAGTGTCACATTAGGCCTAGACTTGAATATAATTCCCATATTTGGGCAGGGGCCGGACACACCGCTCTGTCCACGTTAGACAAAGTCCAGCGTAAAGCTATTAAACTTATTGGAGATCCCTAAATCTCTGAGGGCCTTGACTCTCTGGAGCATCGACGGAATGTCGGTTGTCTCTGACTCTTCTATCGTTATTTCCATGGCCGTTGTTCTAACGATATTGCTAGCCTGATTCCTTATAGACACATGGCAACGCGTGATACAAGATCTACAAATCGCTCCCACCCCTTTACTCTCCAGGTCAAATTTTGACGTACCGTCAAATTTCGGGAATCTTTTCTAAGCAGAACAACACGAATGTGGAACAGTTTACCATCTTCTGTTTTTCACTCGTCTTATCAGCCTGAAACTTTCAAACGGGGCGTACATCGACACCTCCTAACCCATTTCCCTCATTCCTTTCCTGCCAAGGCTGTGCTTAAGCATCATAGGGCATCCCCTGAGCTTTGGCATCATCATATATATATAAACAAAAGCAGTTTTGAAAAAGTGACTGAAAAGATTGAAAATAAACGAGGGGTCACCACTCTCACAGTCCTCCAGGTTCAATGTAGAATGATATCCATCACAGTTAACGAACCTCCAGGATTGCCTAGGCCCACCACGCAAAATCTACTTGATTCTGCTCAAATAAATGTTATGTGAGGACTCTAAACAAACTATAAACTGATTGAGTAAATTCGAGTAAGATAAATAATCAACATCACTTCCAAGTCTTACTTTTATCATTTGTCATTGTTGAAAAGTATCCAGACTTTTTGATTTAGAAATAGGAGTGCATTAAGCACAATAATACTACTTTATTCCTTTCCTACTTTACACTACTTTATTCCTTTCCTACTTTAACACTACTTTATTCCTTTCCAAGGCAGAGAGTAAGTCCTTTAGTACCGAGAAATCAGCCTTTAATTTTGAATATAAAATAAAAATTTTTTTAACAATTGTTCTTAATTCAATCAATTCCGAACAATAAAATTTAAGCCAAAAATTTTCACTCGTTCCTATTGCAAAATTGAACGTCAAAGGACGAATTCAACCAATGAGTCCATATTTAACTTTTCCGTTAGCTTAATTAAGTAAACTTTAGTGCAATCAGCACTGAACAAGCCAAAATGAAGCTTCCAGCAATTTTCTGTGCATTTTGATATTGATTTGGCACCAATTGATTTCCCCCTGGATTTGGGGCTAACACTTAATTCGAACACCAGCAGCTTTTGTGATGTCCAAATGTTCGCTGTTCATTTTCGCCTGAATTCTAATGTCCTCGGGGGACTGGCTAGCGGCATGACACTTCATCATTATCATCATCATCGAATGTTTAAGGGCAGTCAGCAAGGGGGTGATAATGAAAATCCAAAGAAAGTTTCGAATGACATCGACAGTATGCATTATAGGGTGGTCGGTGGAGTAGAGTTGCATCAAGAAACATTAGTTCTGAAGCAAAATAAAAAACGTCAATAGATATTTTGTGTGGTAATTTAACCTTGAAATTGTGGCACCCCTACAAATTGCTTTCTTCATTTCCTAAAGATTGTTTCATTTATGGTCCCACACAAAGTCATTATCACACCCTCCGAGTAAAACTGCCAACACACCAGAGAGCCACCCTTGCCTTATTGGTTAAGTGGCAAAGAACACCCTATGCCTATTGATTGGCAATTGTTCCATGCCTCGTTCGAGGTGAATACCTCGTGCCCTCGGGCTATCCGAGCACCCTCTTAGGTTCTTTTGATTAGGTTTTTTTGGGGCTCGAAAATTGCGGTCTGTATTTTGCCTCACAACATTGAGCTATTGCTGCTTTATTATACGTAGGCCCTGATATAAATGGCCGTCGCATTAACGGTGGCCCTATTTCGAACACGTCTCCATTAGGAATCTTACCGTATCCGTTAATATTAACCTGTGGCCAAATACCAACTTTTAGTGGTGTTTATTCTTAATGAACGCAAATTCAAACCAAACTGTGCCCTACAATCAGTAATCCCCTATAAAAAGGGCTTAAATGTAGAAAAGCTTGTGGAATACAACGAACATACATTAGGAAAAATTGCACCTGACCCTTGGCCAAATACTTGTTGCTCATTATCAAATTACACTTAATTCGTCGAAGGAAGTTTTTTCTATATATCTTTCTTGCTTTGTTCAGCGTAATTTGACAGAAACTATTTGCCAACGTAAAAGCACGGACTCAGGAACTCAGCATCCCACCGACATCGTCTTCAGTTAGCAATGGAGCAAATAAACGCGAACAAACGGGTTTCATTTTGCAATGGACGTGACTTGTGGTTCCCCGAAAACTGTTGTATACGTAGTTTACGCGAAGTTTACCTGACTTCAATACTACGTGGATACTGTTTTGGATACTGCAAGCTAGAAAGTTTAGTTCCTTTATTATTTTGATCAAAGGGGCCTAGGTAAATCTTGCTGCAAGTTTCCCTGCCGCACCAGCGACAAACAAACAAAACTATAGAACACGTAAAGTCAAGGTATCTACCCCAACTATGGATATTATGAAATGAAGTAATGAGGTTTTGTTTGCATTCCCCGGGTTCGAGATATTTAGACAAGAATTAACATCTTAAGTTTGTAATTAATCTCGACTTGGATTTGCCTTAGCGATGCCAAGCAATATTCGATTGTACAGGTGGATTGGTGGGTGCATGTAGCGCTCGACGTATGTACACAATTTCCAAGTGGATCTGTTCAGTTGATAACCACAACCAATCCTTGTTACAAGGAGTCTCTGCTCGAATTTATGTTTAATCAACGACTAAACTTGCTTGTTAGATTTTCCAAGGGATTCCTCTATCTTACTCCCTTATTAATGGATTGAAAATGCTCAAACGTAGAATTCCAAGGTGTATCTTAGCGGAATGACTAATTGCATACGAAGCTTTAGTTGCCTTCCTTGCTAATTTCTTCTCCTGTAATCAAGCAGTTTTGTTTATTAGCATGAAATCATGCTCTAGACCTGAAATTACCCATTAGTTGATATTTTTACTGTTCATCAAAGAAGTCAAACTAGGAAATGTTTTCACAACGTGTTGTTATGGAAACAATTTACCTGAAGATATAATTTCTTTGAATATAAGCAAACTTTATGCTACTTTATATCTCACGGTATGGATGTGCGTTTGTACATGCAATTGAGCAACATTTAGTTTCGGATTGGTAAAAAAATTGGCACAGGTATTTAGGATATGGACCAATACACCATATGTTGTGTAACTGTTGGCAAACTAGATGCAACAATTACTATGTTTAATATATAGGATAATAACGTGACTTGAGGAGACCACCATGAAAATAATAGTATTGTCTCTTCACTTGCACGACCACGAAGTCGATAGTGCTACAGTTATTTCTTTGTCGGCATTTTGTATCTTTCGTAGTTGTCTGCTTTTGTATCTTTCTTTCTGTTCTGTGACAATGTCCAAGTGTAAAATCTGTGCATTAAAGGTCACAAACGAGGACTGTGTGATTGCGTTTGTGAAGAGTGCGTTAAGGTCTTCCCCAGCCAGGGTAACTACCTCTATGGAGTGCTGTGACATTAAACCTTGCCATGTCCTTCGTCTTGTCAGGGAGTTATTTCACTTCCTCCTTCTCTGTTGACCATTCTTTTATTGCTGACAAAGTGACAAATATTTTTCCGAACTGGGGTAGCCTTCAGCTTGTTTCAGATGACCTTCACAGCCTGAATGATAAAATGGATAAGCTTCTTCAGAGGTGCGATGCGCTGTATTTGAACTCTGAAGGTCCCATGACCTCCCTGGAACGGAGGTTAGGGTCGTACGCCTGTCCGACGGCGATTAGACGGTTCGTAGTGATTTGGGTAACTGGACTGCTGCGGTTTCTGCAGATTCTGCACTCTGACGTTAAAACTCTTTCACGGCCTAATACGTTTCGTGAGCCTACTGCCCCTGTTTTAATCGCCCCGGATTTGAATCCTACATCCGTCTCCGAGGCCGCTTCTCCTCCCTCCTCTTCTGTAGTGACGTATGTTAGGAGTTTGGTCTCTTACGTTTCTGCCCATCCGGTTGGGGTATCTTCTGATTTGTCTGTGATTCCTGTAGACTCTGTCGCCGCTGCCCCTCCCCCCTCTGCTTCACACCATCGTCGCAAGTATAATGCCGGAAGGGTGTTATTGCTAGTTCTTCCCCGAGAACCTTGTCAATGTTCCTGTTGATGTACATCTGGCGCTGAGCCTTCTCTGAGCTGACCCTCTTCGTCCATCTCCGTATGCTCACCGGATTATGCTTCTTTCTTTGGATTCTCATGAGGTCTGGAATCATCTTTTCTTTCGATTGCCTGTAGGATGTGATTAATTCCCCCAAATTGTTGGATATTTTGGGTTTGTCGGTTCCGTCTCGCTTCTTGAGGACTCGCAGCTTTTTACATATTCCTAACCACTGCACAAACTATGGCTTGCATGAGCCCATTACTTTATTATCTCGACTGTTTAGTGACTATGTTGACGTTTGGTTAGAGTTATTTTAATTTTTTATTTTTCTTTCCTTCGTGGTATTGCTGTTTGTTTTGTTAAATGTGATAATAATAATATTTTAATATTATTGATTAATTATTGACTTAATAATATTTTAATATTATTGATTTATATATATGTGTATACTTTAAGGAGTTAGTAAGTTTTACTTGTTTTGTCACTTGGGTATTTTTTATTCTAGTTTTCTGAAAATTTATTTAGCTTTTTCTATCTGTAAGTGGTCAGAAATATGTAAATAAATAAATAAATTAGTCATTTTAAATTTTTTTTGCAATGTACATGCCCCAGGTTGCCAGAAATCAAGGCAATATCAAATGCAGAAAGTCAAGAACGACTCGAACCTATGGTGAATATCTGAGATGAAAATGTGTAGCGGAAACATTTAAAACTAGGTGGCTAAAGTTTCTAGAATTAAGCTGAGTAGTATAAATAGGGCTGAGTAGCAGCCTGTAAAGTGATAAGTGCTAATCAGTGATGTGAATAAAAATTGCGAACATTTGTGATTGGAAATAAGTGTCTTCATTAATCCGTCGAGCCTGAAGAGCCCTAGCTACGTTACAAAATCATGACTAACTAGACTCCAAAAAAAAAAGGTTTTCCCAATCTCCGCCCGTTTAGAAAATTTCCATATTGCCAAATTTGATTGAATTTAAATGTGTTCTTAGTAAGCTTAAAAAATGTGCCAAATTTTAAGTATTTAGTCAAAAGAAAAGTATCAATAAGTTCTACATCGAAATTCGTGTATTCTATATTGGGAAGGTTATTATGGTTGTAAGTCTTAAAAGATATAATATTTGAAATTCATCAATATTTGGAAATAGATTGAAAAATAAACTCAATTCAATTTATTTCCATAATCCTCTATAAATACAAAATTATTGCTGCCAATCTAGTTCATTAAAATATGACAGTGTCTATTCACCACCCTCAAATTGTACACGGAAAGTACAAGGAAACACACAGAAATACACGGAAAGTCCGTGTACTTTAATTGTACTGCCGTGTACTTTCCGTGTAATTATTCGTGTACTTCTGTGTACTTTCCGTGTACTTCCGTTTGTTTCCGTGTACTTCCGTGTACATTCCGTGTACTTTCCGTCTACTTCCGTGTACTTTCCGTCTACTTTCTGTGTAATTTTCGTGTACTTTCCGTGTACTTCCGTGCACTTTCCGTCTACTTCCGTGTAATTTCCGTGTAGTTTCCGTCTACTTCCGTGTACTTTCCGTGGACTTTCCGTCTACTTCCGTGTACATTCCGTGTACTTTCCGTCTACTTCCGTGTACTTTCTGTGGACTTTCCGTCTGCTTCCGTGTACTTTCCGTGTACTTCCGTGTACTTTCCGTGTAGTTTCCGTCTACTTCCGTCTACATTCCGTGTACTTTCCGTGTAATTTCCGTGTACTTTTCGTGTACTTTCCGTGTAATTTCCGTGTACTTTCCGTGTATTTCTGTGTGTTTCCGTGTACTTTACGTGTATTTCCGTGTACACGGAATTACATGGCAATTTGAGGGTGGTAAATAGACACTGTCTTAAAATATATAAGGGAAACTGATAATATAATTTTCGTACCACTCTAATAAATTACTTGACTCGAATATGTACCTACATGTATTTTAAAGTGTTAGTTTGTTTTGCTACTTACGGGAAAAATTACATAAAAACCTCATGTTTGTTTAATATTATAAAATATGTAGGATTCTTAGAATTAGAACATCTTTCTTTGAACTTAAAGCTACTTCACATATTTTTCTATTGTTTTTATGTTAGATAATCCCTGTAAAAGTTTTATCGAAAAATACAAAGGAATGTTCATAATAATTTTTAATATTTTATTTTGTTTTATTTGTAGTTTCTTTAGATTTGTTTTTGCGCAGTTTGCCCACACTGAAGATGCATAGTCGAGAACAGTAAGAAAGTGCTCTTGTAGTGCTTACAAATTCCCAAATCAAAACTGTACGTGAGGAAAAGAAAATCATGATCACATATAAAGGGAGGACTAAGTTGATTGTGATATAATACCTTAAAACTGTTAAGTGCAATAAAGAAGGTTGGAAAGAGATTTACTACAGGTTAATATAAATATTGTAAAAGAAACAAGAAGGAATGTGTAGCATTGTTTGATTGCATCGTCTTTGGATTCGAGAAAAGTCGGTGAAATCTTCGTCAAAGCACACAGTATAACACAGACCATTTTTAAATGAAAAATAGTCTTAAAAAAAAATGAACCTACGTGCAAATTAAAAAAACAAACCAAACTACAACAAAAGTATTTAATCGTAGTTTTTTATGATCCCTTGAGCTGAAACGTTTTAGGTAAATTTATATAGTGTCTTCGATTATGGTTGGGTAGTTGTTTTGTTTCTTTGATTTGCACCGACTTCCAAATGTCGCAATAGATATAAAATTAAAAATTATTTTATGCTTTTTAGTGCTTTTTGTGAAGTCGGTTCAATTTTTTTTTTTAAACTATTTTATTTGTGACTTTTTAGTGTCTTCTACTCTGTACAACAAAAACAGAACCATCCAAATCGGTCCACGCGTTAAAAAGTAAGGTTCAACCCCTTACCCTCCCCCCCATCCCGCGAAAATTTTTTTCTCGCGGTATCAGTTAGGGCACATACTCTACCCAACAAGCAAAGAATTATCAAAATTGATCCAAACGTTACAAAATTAGACTACCCCTCCCCCTCCCCTTTCGAGAAACATTCAAATCGAACCACGCGTTACGAAGCTAGACTACCCCTCCCCCCTCCCCCCACCCTAGACCATGGGAATCATCCTCTGTACAACAAAAAAAGAAGCATCCAAATTGGTCCACGCGTTACAAAGTTAGGTTTCACCCCCACCACCCCACCCCACCCCAACCCCACCAAAAAATTTTTGGACATGAAACCACCTCTGAAGTATGACCTACCAAACAAAAAAAGAATCATCAAAATCAATTCATAATTGGCGGAATAATCGCGTAACAAACATACAAAAAAAACATCCAGCCGAATTGAGAACCTCTTCTTTTTTTGAAATCGGTTAAAAAAACATTCAGTCGAATTGAGAACCTCCTCTTTTTTGAAATCGGTTAAAAAAACATTCAGTCGAATTGAGAACCTCCTCTTTTTTCAAATCGGTTAAAAAAAACATTCAGTCGAATTGAGAACCTCCTCTTTTTTTGAAATTGGTTAAAAAACATTCAGTCGAATTGAGAACCTCCTCTTTTTTCAAATCGGTTAAAAAAAACATTCAGTCGAATTGAGAACCTCCTCTTTTTTTGAAATCGGTTAAAAACGCCCTCTCCATATACATATGTAGATTACATATGTAGATTAGTAGTAGCAGAATTCTGATTAATAAACTTTCTTCCCCAGGCTTAACGAAGCATTCCCAATTTTAACTTATCCAAGAATAATGTATAGACTGGGGATGCCAAAATTTTCGATAAATCAGTGCTCTCTTAAATGCTGAATAGTGCACCCTCCAAATATGGTACTAAATACAAGCAATTAACATGCCATATGAGGTACCGTCCAGTGAACCACGAAAACATACAAAATTAATTCACAATGCATTTCAAAAACGCATTAAATACATTTGAGGGAGCATTTTGTGAATATTACGATAAAAGCATTCCATTTCCATATATCTTATTTTGTACTTGGGTTTGATATTTGAACTCCATTAAGTAGCTTTCAGTTGCATTACCTCGTATCGTCAATTTATTTCTTGCTCTATGCATCTTATGTGGTTTGCTGGGTACTTTTGGAAAACATCTATTGTGTCTCTTTTAGCGCAAACCGAGAGTAACTTTGGTAAATCACAGGTTTAATGTGCTGTTCTATGTAACGCAATAGGAATATAAAAATACACTCAACGCATTGTACGCTTTAGTACGTAAATGAATTTTTAAAATCAACATGTTTTATGTTTTTACAATTCCTATCCGCTAATTTCGATGAATAAAACATAACAAAAGCTGAGTAAACCCTATTTAAATATTTTACAGTTAAATGCATATTTTTAATGAAATTCCACAAATGTTTGCTACTTCAAATAAGTTTGAAAAATGAGCAAAAGGGCTCTCAAAGTAAGTGTTTCACTAAAATTCTAGCCACGCTTTTATGAGTTGAAATAACTGCTATAAATTTTTTACCAGTTTGTTTTACCCTTGCAAAACTGAATTCACTCAGAAGTGGAAAATTCTCATGTTTTCATATAAACAAACATGTACGGGTCGTGTGTCCTATAGTTTTTCATTGTTATCCTTTGGCACAGAAATACACCACTATAGGGAGATATTTTTTTATTTTCTAAGCGGTGAACATTTACAATCAGACCCCAATATTCCCGAGAATGGTTGAAAGAATTTTGTTCCCTTGAAAACTTTAAACACATGTTGCAGCCATAATGCAAAACGGTCCTTTTATGAGGTCTTTTTAAGAGGGCCTCGCACATAGAACATAGCATCTCTGCCAGCAGCAAAGATGCTATCACATCGATTTAAAGTGGGGATACCCGAGGGACACCAAAATCAGTAGTCATCTGACTATACCACTTCACTCTTGAACGTTGTTCGAAAGGGCAAAAATCCCAGCTCCCCAATCAAATGAAATTGTCGGTAGTTAATACTATAACTCATAGGATAATGTGTTAATATGTCTTGCCCTGGTATAACATCGTGGGCTTCTGGGACTCCCCGGAAGGTTGGCCTCTGTATTTCTGTAGATAAGTTTTCTTTGGGATTTTACCAAAAATTGAACGGGACGATATCTGTATTCAGTACTACCACTATTGCGCTACAACACTTAAATCACGATACTGAGACACCCCAAGAAGGAAACTTTTATACAATCCTAAGGGTGGATAGGGTCCAGAGAAAAGTTTCCACGCCAAGAATGATTACGCCTTCTTGAATCTCATTCTCCATAAATGACTTGGCTGTAGTATCGTACTATATGTTTGAGTGTATAATAAGCCTCTGGTCCTAAGGGAGCACTTGTCGAACTTCAATCTTACGACGAATTGTATGAGGAGGGTAACAAAATCTCATTCCACACCGAACACTATTATGACCGTGCACAATGTGAAGAAATACAGTGGAGCCCTTCAGGCAACTGAAAATAATTCATTTTTGGCGCCTTATGACTGTATGGGTGCTTACTGGAGGGCACTTAAAGTAAGTGGAACATTTCTCCAAGCTCAATTTGTTTGGAATTATTAAGGGCGAAAATTAATGTCAGGAAAACTTTTGCCATGCAACTGGTGGCAAATCCTCAGACACCAGGATTTCGAAATGAGATTCTGTCCAAAATTTATATCCACTCTAAAGTGTTTTGGGCTCAAATAATTTATCTTTTCAAAATTTTAAATGTTTCCAAGAGTCGGGGTGAATAAACACTGAATTATAATAGAGGACTTTAGAAATGTATTGCCCTCAGCAAGGGTAGTATATATCCTTCTCAGGGTTCATTCTAATAGTCTACTATAAAACCTACGTTAATTAGTTTTATGTATAACAAAAACACAAAATCACCTCTCAAAGGTTCTTAGGAGCGTGTTGTCCTTTTGAGGTAAGTTAGATTTATCGACACAGAGACATCAAGGAATGACAGAGTTGACGAGCTAGCTAGGTGCTTGGGACATGAAAAGGAATATCTTCTCGCGCTTTCCATCAACGACAGACTCAAGACTCCCTATCTCTTGCGTCACATCTAGGAAGATTTGATCGACTTATTAAATAAAATCAACTAGAGAACTCCTAACTATTAGGACCCCAAGGAATTTCGTCAGGCTGCAGGGATAAGGGGTCGAAAGAAAGTCTTTTTCACTTTCTGTGCGAATGGCCGGCACTGACCTCTCGACCGGTCATCTCACTATCCTTTAACTGTACTTTGTCTTTTGAAGAAATTCGTCCCGAGTTTCTGTAGTACCAAAATTGTACGTTGCATGCTAATTGAGGCTCCGCCATTGTGGAACTTGAACTAAGATTTAGGGTAGAATCAAGTTAGTACTACATTCTGTTCAACAAGATAGAACACGCATTATTTACTTTAATTTTTGTTTTTTATACATGAAAGTAGGTTTTTCGCTCTATTGCACAATTACGTAATAAGTGGTCCAGTCCCCGTAGTGCCCTAAAATAGCTTGTCGTCTTGCTGGCATGGTCTCGGCCAATGCTTTAGCGTAATTCACCGGTAAAGAACGCCAAAGTTTTTTTCAGCGACAAGAAAACTGAGGGAGATTTAAAACGTGTGTTCAGCGAGCCTGGTTTTTATGTAATTCTAAAGATTTTCTTTTGGATTAGAATCTGAGGAATGTGGCGGCTATTCCATTATCTCTATGACATTTTTGGAGACGACTTCTATTTTTGTGCTATTTTGGCAAAGATTTTTTATGAGCAGAACAAAAACATGGTATGCGAACAGAGAGAGCACCTCCGTAAACCTGCCACAATGGGGTTTATATTGCCATCAAAATGTTTTTGTCTTCCTGAAAGAACTACTTCTTCATTTTTTACAGATCCCAAGAAACAACGGTCATAAACTTTTATCATCGTTTCGGACTAGACAACAACCAATAGACGGAGTGGATTTTTATTGCAGAATTAAAAACTTAAAATTGAAATATGTAAAATATCGCACAATCGATGTTAAGAACAAAACATCGACCTTCGATGTTGACAAAAAGGTATCGACTCTTAAGTCAACATTTTGAATACATATTTTTTAAAGTTATTCGTTGCCTTATAATTCTAGACACTGACTTATAATAGTTTGACTGAATTTCGTCCGGTCGGACGCTCCCTAATACTGATCTCGACGCCACTCTAGTGAGGAATAATCAATTTATATTTAGACAGTAGCGTTAGGGAGTATCAACTGGCCAAAATTGTAAGTTTTTGAGTTTTTGCCAACAACGCAATAGACTTTCCTTCAAAAATAATATTTCGTAAATATGTAGATGTTCACCCCATGGCCGTAGGGGGTTAAAATTTGGAGAAGAGGTGCGGCGCCATAATAGTGTAATTATATATTACAACCTAATACTGCAGCTGCTTTCAATTTGTCTTTGTTTTGCGTATCAACAATTTTATTCAATTATAAAAATTACAGTTCTTTTATTCAAGGCTCGGTAATTGCCACTATGTACAAAAATTCTTCCTCAAACATTTTGTAAAAGGCCAGTTATAATTTTGGTGTACAAATATTCTCTTATAATCTGCCTTTTCTAGATTATCTGAGTCGTTGGTAAAGTAACTGATAACGTGTCGACCTAGCAATTAGGAGGTCCCAGGTTCGAATTCCACCGGCGGCGACCCATGTTTGTTCTCTGCTGACAACTGGTGGAGACGAAGTTGGATCAATTCGTTAAGCGGCACGACCAATAATCCATGGGTTCCGTGTTCTAGACCAGATGACGCCGTGAGCTTTTATTAAGAAATTAAAATAATCCGCTCCATCTCTGGGCTGTTGTCTAGATCACAGCAATGCAAAAGAACAAGACTCAAGCTTCCTCACTTCCCTTACCCTAATTCCCTTCCGACCAAAACCATGCTAACGCATCAAGGATTTGGCGACATCGTATAAAAAAAATTAAAAATGTTCCCTGGTTGATACCACGAGAAAAAAATTTGGGGGGGGGGGGGGCAAAATATAATTTTTAATTTTATATCTATTACGACATTTTGAAGTCGGTGAGAGATAAACAAATAAAACAACTACAGAACCAGAATTGAAGGTAATAATACTACCTGAACGTTTCAGGTCACGGGATCATAAGAAAGGACGATTAAATATTTTTATTGTAGTTGTTTGGTTTGTTTGATTTGCACCAACTTCAAAATCATCAGGTACATCAGGTAAGTCGTTATGTTACAGTAGGTATGACGTATATTTTTGAATATACTAATATAATTCAATAATACGTACTTGCCTGTTCAGAGACAGGAAATTATAGGAACGTCAAGAGTGGAAGATATTTAAGTCCGATTTAATCAAAGCACTGTCGGTGTCATCAGAGATAGAGTGAAATATTTTCGCATCGTTGACATAATATTAGATTTTTGTGTGAGGCAAAAATTGCTGTAAGTTATCAATGTAAATGTCAAATAATAACGGTACTAAATGGCTACCCTCTCCCACCCTAGAAGTATTATAAACGACATCAAAGACCACACTGCTGAAGGGTACGCTGTGTACGGTAAAACAGGTAAGAGTTAACCCAATTTACAAGGGAATCGGAAACCCTAATGCAACCAAATGCCTTGGTTAGATTAGGTTTGAGTGGCTACGTAAAACTGCACGCTGAGACCAAATAGTCCCATTATGATACCATAGTTGAGGCTGTATTTTCAGACCCCCTATATAAACTCCTAAGGAAGAGCAGAGCCTACCTATTACTCTCTATGAACCGAGCTAGTTGCCCATCGCCAGTGGAGTCGACTTATCGGAAACCCTTTAGAGCTCCTGATAAACCGAACTATGTCCCTGACGTCGGTGGAGCCTAATTCGGTTAACTCTTCAAAAAATGGGAAGCCCTATATCTGATTCCTTCCGTTGCCTAAGGCCGGGGCAGCTGCAGAGGAGGTGGAGTATGGTTTCCCCCTCGGCTTCCCACCAAATGCCTAACTAAAATCTGTATAATTTAGATACAAATGACTTGTTTACCCATTTTAAAATCAGATGCTGTGTTTAGAAAACTCTCCTCCTAGCAGACTTGACTTTAGAAAAGTCACATTGAAAGGCACCCTAAATATAATTGCCTCAAAGATCTTGCTAGCTCCAGATAGATTGGCAACAGTGTTATGCACAAATCTTATGCCGGCTAGCATGGAGAAGGGGTAGGTTATGATACAAATCACCCGGTGGGCGCCACGTAGTTTTTACCTTGAGTCTACGAACTCTGTAGAAATGACAAAAAAGAGTGGACTCATATAAACTATATTTTCTTAAGATTAATAATTAAAAAATTTGAAAAAGGAAAATAATAATATGTAGATTTAAGCTATGAATATTATATTAGAAGTGAAAATGGCAGCGTACGAAAGATATCAATCAAAAATCTTTCCCTGAAGAAACTTTCTCTGGCCTTTTAAATGATTAAATTACGGATAAAAATAAAGTACTTATCTTAACAATTTTCTTCTCTTCATCCGTACAACTATTGTCCAGTCCAGTCTTCCGTTTTCTTCGTCGTTTCGGGTCTTCTTCTTTATCAATTCTTCTTATTAACTTCCAACTGTCTTGAACTATCTCCAAAATTTGAACTCTCTTAAACTTGATTCAAAACTTGAACTGTCACTTTCTTATAATTCACTTTATAATTACTTTTTCGCAACTCACCTTTAACTGTCTCCTTCACATACCAAGGACCTCTTTTTTATAGTTTCGCGCCCCCTATTTATCTTACATTGGAAATTTCATGTCATTATTTCCAGATCGGTTCGAAACGGTTGACTTTTATTAATAATATTTTTGCGTTTTTCTTTTTAAAAGATACTCCATAATTTGCGCTTCCATTTGATATCATCCGGTATATTAATAAAATTCGGGAAGTTGTAAAATTTTGTGAAAAACTACGGATGTTGACAGCAGAATTCACGTGTTCAATATTTTGTCTCGCATCCTTTTCGGGGCTCCTTCTTTTCAATTTTTATTCCCTTGGGTTGGTCCAATTTGTCGCATATTTTAATCCGGTACCTTGAAGTTCTTGAATTCAAGATTTTTAGAAAGAGAAGTCTGGACTAGGTAAGTAAACCTTAAACTTAATTAACTATAACCAAGATAAGAACCCCATCATATCTCTCTATCCTTATTAATTTTCTTCCTTTTAGAGGTTCGCGCGTTCGTGTACTGCCTTGTTCATTTCACGCTGTAAGTAACTATTTCAAATTCCATTGATATTCATTATAACCTCATGTAAAATCCTATTCTCCTGTTTAAATTACCATAAATTATAAAACTGTCTAAATTACCTAAATTTTCCAAAGAATAAATTCTTCTTTTTCAGCTTTCCTATCCACTAAAATCTATTCCTATACATGATACTCTTCATCGTATCAGGTCAGTATTCAAACTCATCTTTTTAATCTTTTCTTTTTGTTCGGTCTAACTCAAAAAATCCTCCCACAGGCGAAATTATCATCATCGCCTTTTTGAAAAGCAAAACCAAGAATACGGGAGTAAATATGAAGTACATCCCAGGAAACAGTTTGAGGTTCATTCCTCGTCTCATCAGGGCGAAACTTGAATGGACATCCGCAGTAGGACCAGCGAGGCTACTAATCCCTCAACGACATTAAATCATCAGGTATTTTTCTCATTTTATTGGACATCTGTAAATAAATTTTCTTTGCAGCATCATTGAAATATCTTACAACGATTAAGGAGACAAAACAACACGGTTAAGTAAGTTTCTTTTTATTTGAATTTATTTAACTTTATTTTATTTTAGGTGTCTTCAATTTTGGACGTAACAACAGGTCGACAGTTTGTTACATCGCTCCTACCGCCCTTCTTATAGGGTGGCGAAATTATAAAGTTTACATTGGAAATATAATTGGATGCAGGTTCGAGCCTCAGCCTGCCTACGAGTTTTTCAGTCATAACAAAATCCACTCCCTCTCGAGGCTGTTGTCTATCTCGCAGCAATACAAAAAAAAAGACTTGCTATTTGCCTGTACTCGCTTTTTCCCCTTTGCCTTTTTACGCCCTTGGCCGCTGATCTATAAACCACTTCTATATAACATCGATTGTAAAGAGCATCGATGTTTTGCGTTCGAGTATTATCGATCATCAATGTTCAGTCAACTTGGACTTTTAGCTCAGTCAACAACTTTACGGAGTCAACAAAATTCTTAGACTATTTTCATTTCTGATCGGGATTTTGAATCGTTCTATCGGCTGTGAGACCCCCATTAGCTCCTCTTCATTCATAGTCACTTATTTTGAAACTCTCTCGAGAAAAGTCTACTTCGACATCGGCGTCAAGAGCAACCGTTTTTGAGGTGTTTGGTGTACCAACTGAGTAAAATGTGGAGAGTAAGTTTTCAATGATCTGTTCCAATCATTTTAGACGGAAGATAACAACTAGCTCAAAAAATCAAATTTTAAATTAATTAATCAATTAATTTAAAATTTTAGGAAAAGTGATACTCGTACTCGCAAAATTACCTAAGGAACTGCGCCTATTTCTTGCACGGCAAATATAAATATTTGATGAAGAAAATTGTCGACAATCCACTATAAAGTGAATAAATCCTTGCCGATGATTGAAAACTATCACGTTTTGCAATTACATCTGAATAATAGAACTTTTACCCGATTCTATCCTTATTTACATTCGTGCAAACATTTTTTTACCTGGTCACCTGAATGAAACAGATAACGAGACCACGGCCAAAAATTCCATACACAAAAATCTGCATTGGTGCCCTTTGACAATACCACCGCCCCTCGTGTATATACTCAATGAAAATAAAATCCCTTTTTTTGCGCATCGAAACATTGCTCAACTATAATTTTCTATGATTTATATTTAATTTATTTATCAGTTGAAGCAATTTTTTGCCCTGTTGCTATAGCTTACTTCCCTTTTCGAATAATACAGGGGTGGCTTGGGATTTGGCGTTGTACATTCGTTGGCATAATTTACAGATGTGTCGAAACGCAGGGAGGAGATTTCAATATTTCGTTAAGGCAAATTTAAAAATATTTACGTTGTTGGAGAATATTTTAAAAAAAAGTTTTGATGGCACAGAATTCAATATAATCCCCATTGTGGCAGGTTTACGGAGCCCCTCTATCTGTTTGTTTGCATAGCATGTTTTTGTTCTGCTCATAAAAAACATTTCCCAACATATCCAGTGATTTGACTTTAGCGTTTGTAATTAAACCAATTCAAGTGGCGTAAAAGTAGATTGAAATGTTAAGTGGGCGTACTTTAACGAAACATTCATTTCGTCCACGAATTGAATTTCTGTTTAAATATTGAGTTTTGAACTTATTGAAAATTGGACATTGGCATCAAAAGCCACAATCTCTCTCTCTACGCCAATGCCTTCACCTTTTGCCAGTATTTCTGTACTCTTCTTGCAACACGGCCGATGGGCACGCACTTAAGTATAGTTGACTTTGAAAAGAACACTGGGCACGCCACGCCCTAAGGACTGAGATTTTTATACTAAAGTGACTGATGCGCTGAAATTTCTTAAAGGAAATAGGATCACTTTTCGCTAGCTGTCCTTTTCTGTATAAGCATCTTATTTTCAACCCGGTTTTCTTAATTTTCGACGTCAAGTCTCCTACTAAATGCAGGAGATAGAAATAGATGACAATATTCAAATCGTTTTACATCTCTTTCTGGGTAAGCATTTTCCAGATAAGAGCGACCTTTTTTTGTAACTTTAAATACAGTAGCCACTTGATTATATGAACTAATTAACCAGACCAATTCATATAATCGAAAATTCATATAAGCGAGAGTGTAAATAAAAGGGTGCTGAATTAAAAGCGATGCATGTAAGAAATACAAAACAATAACAAAATTTATTTTCCATTTTAAATAACATAAATATAAAGGGACGGAATTTATTACCTTTATTACATATGTACTAGAAAACGTAAGACAAATCAAATTTCAGATTTTTTTACGATTTCAAATCGCGCACAAACTCCAAATTTACCCAAAATGTACAGTAGAGTTAACTCTTCTCACTCACAAGGCGCACTTCTCAGGCAGAAGCCTAGAATCATTGACCTATTTGCCAGAATATAACAATATATTGAGACGAATTAGGTTTCCAAACCAACATAAGAAAAACATTAGTAAACAAAAACTACAACACGCCCACACACAACAATCACGGGGGACAAGGACAACAGACCTCGTTTCATCAAATGCTTAGTAAGTAAGTAAGTCAGTCATAAACAGGAAACATATTCACTGCTCCACACATGCGATTTATAGATAGAGAGTGAAACCATACCTGGGAGAGCGCAAGAATTTATGTTCGAGTTGAAAAGCTGGTGAATAAAGACTAGGTCAACAACTCTACGTCGTTCTTCCAACGAGTGTACACTAAGCAATCGGAGGCGATCCACATAACCTAACAAAGTTCCACTGCACCAACTCAATGCGTCTAGAATGAACAGCATAACAGGGAGACCAAACCTGGGATGCATACTCGAGAATTGGCCTAAACAAAGAAGAGAATAAGTGAATTAAGGTTTTCCGATCAGAAAACTCCCTTGACCACCGCTTTACAAAACCCAGGGCTGAATTACTCTTAAAAACAATGTAGTTAATAAGCAGAGTGAAATCAACTTCACGGTCAAGGTTCACACCAAGGTCACTACCGGACTGCACGCGACAGATATTAGTTTCCGCAAAGGTATAATCAAAGACGAGCTGATTTTGGTTCCTACAAAATGACACAACCTCGCATTTATCCAAGTTAAGCTGTTGGCCATTCGATCCACAAAAGTTCTTGAATACATTTAAATCATCCTGAATGCAGGAAGAATCATAACTATTTCTAACGCATGAAAAAATCTTCATATCGTCTGCGCAAATTAAGACTTTAGAGTGCTTAATCGGTGGAACAATGTCGTCAATTGCAAGAATAAACAGCAACGACCCCAGATGGCTACCCTGCGGTACGCTAGATCAAGCCCTAACTACTGTTGATAAAGTATGACGGAAAGATACTCAATATGTCCTATCTTTTAAGTAAGAGCAGATCCAGTCGAGTAATAAAGTTGGAAAACCCAACTTTTCAAGTTTAAGCATAATCATAGAGTGAGGGAACTTATCAAGTGCCTTGCTAAAGTAGGTGTAGACGCAGTCAGTCTGGAAATCTTCTTGGAAGGCAGAGATAATATGGGATGTAAATTCAAGCAGGTTAGTTGTCGTCGACCTACCTAACAGAAAGCCATGTTGATTAGATGAATTAAACCCCTTACACTGCGCAACAAGCTGTGAATATTAGAAAGCTTCGCGTTTGGCCTATAATTTGTTATTAAGTTTTTATGCCCCTTTCTATAAACAGGAATTATAAAGGAGCTCTTTCATTACGTAGAAAATCTACCGGCCTAAAGAGATTTGTTGAAGATGAGTTCCAGTGGAGTGATTAAGGCGTCAGAGCGGCATCTCAAGAATGCAGTTGGAACACCATCAGGACCAAAAGAAAAGTCCATTTGAAGTTTCTTGATACCATCTATTACCATAAATTTTCTTTAAAGGGGTATTGCATAGTGCGAAACGTTCTTTTGGAAATAAATTCAGGAAATTATTCCTCAGGGTCAGTAGGACACATTTGAGATTTTCTTTTAACGTATATTTTATTCAACCTTTTTATACAAGAAATAATTTAAATACTAAAAATAACAAGAGTTATGCAGTTACGAAAGAAAGTGCGATTGTTAGAATTTTTTAAACGACTTCCCAAAAACAAATAGAGATTTTTTTTCCATTTAAAGGCTTGTAAAAAAACAACAAAAAAACTTTCAACACAATCGCGCTACCGACCAAAGCAGCAATTGTACTGAAGGTGCTGTAAGAATTTCAAATAAAATCGTTCAGTTGCACTTGAGACATCATGGTCACCGATTCGAAAAGCGTCGAACTTCTAAGTTCTGTAACTTTCTAATTCAACAAATTTTCCAAAACCCTTTTTCGGTGTATTCGTGAGGGTTTTCGGGATGCAAAAATTAAAAAAATCGATTTTTTCAACTTTCATTACAGAATACCCCCTAAATGCAGAACTAAAATGGCTACAAACAAAAAATTTTTGAATTTAACACAAATCCGAAGCTTTTAGCAGATTCTACATAAGAAAGTCTGGTATTATTGAAAAAGACTGGTGGCAGGCTGTTGCATTCGAAACCATTTCTTTAAATTGCCAAGCGATTTGACTTTTTGGGATTTAATTCCAAGTTGTCCTTTTTGGACCAATTACACACACGTTCAGTAAAAATATTCGGTCTTCTATTAACCCCATTGGACTGCTGCACATCGTCAGCATATAAGTGAATCTTAACATCATATATCACATCTGCAAGGTGGATTATGTATAAGCTGAATAGTAGTGGTCCAAGAATGGAGCCTTGAGGTAAACCACGAAAAAGAAGCGTTGTATCTAAGCAGGTGTTGCCAACCTTCACAAATTCACTTCGATTAGACAAAAAGTTTTTAATTAGTTAAACTGCTGATCACGAAAAGCAAGATACCTGACCAGTTTGTTTAGAAACCTCTCATGAACGATAGAATTGAATGCATTACTAAAGTCAAGCAAGGTATGTCAAATACAATTGTTTGTTGACTTTATTTGTATTCCATAACATGAATGTGTACTATATTTTTAATTACCTCAACAAGGAAGCATAAGAGAATTATTGAGTGAAAATCACTTGGTTGGGAGGGAGCGGATGTTCTTTTACATTCCAGGAAACGTGGATGTCATGAGACAGACATTTATATATGCGACTGAACTCTAATAATTTCCGAAGCAATTTATTTGTGGTAATCTATCTTTTAAGTACACGCATTGCCAACAATACCTCATTATCTTTAACATTCCGGAAAGCAAAGCCTTCGACGGGATAGTGTTATTACAGTCGACTGGCAGCTAAGTGATGATGGAATTTGCCGAAAAAAATTGTTGAGTACCTTTAGATCATGTGCTACTTTTGGGAAATCATTTCCATTTATGCCAAAATTATGTATATTTTGCCACAATTTCTTAGTAGGCAGTTCGACATTTAGTTTGTTGCTATAATAGGCACGTTCAGAAGCTCTAACCATGAAGCTGACCTTGTGCCTTAATTGTTTATATCTTTTAAATATTATGTCAGTACTTTTCAGTTCAATTCAATCAATCCCTATTGTTGGGTACAAGAATACCAGCACCAGTACCGTGTGTCATTTTTGACCCATCTGTGAGCCATTTGAGGCTTCTAAATTCTAGACCTGGGTCACCGCCTTCACCAGGAATGCTCTAAAAGATGCCTATAATAGACGTGAACTGCACTCTCAGGGTGCAAATTAAAGCAAAATTCACGATAGAATTGTGGAGGGAAGTCAGTACCGCCTCTATGGCTGTTGTTGGACAGGTCGTCATTGCTTCTCTTATGGGGAGACTTATTACATTCTGCGATTGCCAGAAATTATTGAACTGTATCCATCACCAGCCCATGGCGGCGTAGGAAACAATGGATTTGGCAATCGCATTGGATAACCAGGAAATAATTTTCAGAGTGAGACCACAAATTTCAAGTTTTGGACAGACCCCTAAGGTTCGCGCACCTTTATTTAGGTTAGAATCAAGGTAAGCGTTCCAATTAAGTTTTTTATCGCCTAAGTGTTTGATTTCATTGAAGCACTCAATGACCGTGCCTTGCATCGAAGTTTGTCCAAGGTCAAACGTCTTCTTTTGCACACCAGTCAGAAACCGTGCACAGAGCCGATCTCAGCAGATCAGTGACGACGTCATCTATTCTGCATTGTAACTCTCTTTAAAAGCTGTAGATGCATGAACTTCGTATGGACCTATGTATAATATGTATAACTATTTTCATTTTCACATTACTTGTCTACTAGTCTTATATTAGAAGCAATCAGTAGTCATGACATGGTTCTTATAAAAAAGTTGCAAATCTCTACTTCAGTTTTAACCAAGCTGACGTAGTAATTAATAATTTTTATTTATTCATAGAGAAGCTACACAATACTTACGTCTAGCTTCTAATTATGTACACTGAGATGCGAACGGCACTTGCCCCTTAGCTAGCTATCTTGTAAGGTAAATTTTAAAGAAAACTCTATCAAATAAACTGAGTGAGTTTTACTAAATCCAAAACAATTTCCAGAGGAGGAAACCTAGCCAAGTCTTCCACATACTTGTTCGCGGAACACGTGGCGCAGATAAATTTTGCACTGAAAAATGAAACTGAAAATCTTTAATTAATTCACGTTTAGGAAAACTTTCTGACGATGTGGTCTACCTAAATTTTGTATACAACAACCACCTCAGTTCAAGTTCAACAAGAATCTCGAAATTATGAGGTCGGAAAAAGCCGCACTGCTTAGACTGCCTTTTGTCTGCTCCAGGTAATCCTCGCTCACCTAAATAGAGTACCCCATTAAAATATTTGCCGACTTGGCTCGTTTTTCTTTTGCACAGCTCAGAATGGCATTTTCACGAGTTTGCATGTTTTTGTAATTTGTTTAATGGAATTTGATTTTCCAAATGGATGAAAAAAATATCCTCCTCTACCAGTTCCGCCGACATCTGCCCTCATTGACGATCCAACTCTCTACCAGCAAACATTTATTTCTGTTCCTGGTGCACTGCAGAGACTGGAGAGCATCCCATCTACCCAATCCTCGTACTTTTTATATAGTGTGGCCATTCCCAGAGGAAACTACACGGACAGAACGAATCCTACTGCATCGGCTTCCAGCTCTAGTAGATTTATTCAACAGTTTAGAAAATATGGCATCGTGGAAATATATCACAGAACGTGATTTCGAGCACATGGAACATTGCCAGGATGCCAAGATTCATAGAGGCATGCAACGGATATGAAACTGAAGGGCCATGCCTTGACTCCCACATTTCTGTTTGCCAGCTCCATCAGCCCCAGCAAGAGTTCCATAACACCCTGGCTCCTGTCTAATTCAATCGATTTAAGTGGCAAAGTTCATGACATGTGATATGACTCCCTTCGTCTGTGGTCAAACATGATGCAACATCTGAGTCAATGTGAAGGAAAGAAATTCGAACTTTAAATGGACAGCGATTGGTAAAGATTTCAACGAAAATTGGTTCGGAATTCTGGAACGAGTCAATTTTTAACCCTTTTTCAATTGGTTTTGTGTTCGTTTTAATCAGTTAATGCTTTACGCCTGAGCATATCTTTCAGAAATCTGAAGCCGTTTTGTAATATTATTAGACAAAATTGAGTAATGTAAGTTGCACCAGAACGTAGAAAATAATGAAAGGACCAGAGATATCGATTTTTATGGTAGAATAATCGTACAGTCTCGACTTAAGTGGTTCGAGTAGAACTAGAATTAGACGTCTGTTATTTAGTTTTTAATCTATTTGTTGTTGAAATGTTTCTCACAAAAGTCCTTTTTAATGTGCCACCTCAAAATGGAAATGGAAGCCTAGAAATTTTAACTATTTGCAAGCAGCTGTAATAATATAACGTTGCACGCGTGCTCTTTTCTTATTATTTAACCAACTTCTTAGGAAAAGCAGAAACCACCATGATAGACTACGCAACTTGGGACTCTTAGCTCTTCAATTTGAACAGGGATGCGCGCTGGTCGACTGCTACAAGGATAGACTAAAAACCTATAAAAATGAATTCGCAAGGGCTCAGGAGCGCAGAGTCTCTCGAGATTCTCTTGGAAATTAATTTTCTAGGAAGCTCTAAGGGAAAGAAGTACCTGCTAAAATAACTTCTCTCTCTCCGGAGTTGGCTGAAGTAGTAACGAAGACTAAACTCCGTTGGATCATGAGCGGTTGTAAACCATTCAAGGCACCTGGGCCGGATGGCATTATTCTTGCTGAACTTTAGCGCAACCTTGATTTACTACTACATTGGTTGGTGTTGTATAAAGGCTGCCTTGCCTTTATCCACATCCCAAGGTTTTGGAAACATGTTAAACCATCGTTCATACCAAGGGCAGGTAAAAGCTCAGATTCCAGCCCTAAGGGCCTTACACGTATAAATCTATCAGCTTCTCTCCTCAAAATGTTAGGGAGAATAGTTGATGTACATACATTTACGCTTTACTATTCTCGTATCGCTAATTAATCAGACGGTCATGCTACTAGGACTGCAAGTACAGGCACACCGCAAGATACTGTTTCCTTTTCTTTGGACTCTGGTGTTCAACGGTCTTCTTCTAATCCTGGGAGGGGTATGCTGTAGGATGATTGCTTATGATTTAGAAAAACATAAATAGTTATCTGTGCTGACGGACATCATACAAGATACTTTAACTCCGCTCTATATATATATGGGCGGTTAGGTGCTGGCTAGAAATTAAACCTTCAAAAGCCAAGCTAATTATTTTCACTAGAAAACATAGTATTTCTCTAGGGAAGGTGTAGACATCAGCCTGCATTTGAATAAGTGGAGCATTACGGACGGCACCCACTGCTCCTCTGGAAATTCTTCTTTATCAAACATAATCATTATATTCCAAACGGAAGTAATGGCAATTCACGAGGCCCTGGATTGACTGAAAAGAAACCTTTGAAACCTTATCTCTATTATTTACTTTAAATCATTTGCGTTCTGGGTTTTGCATTACGGAACGTATCTTCCGTGGAGTACCACCACCAATCTACTCGAGTGCGTGCATTAATGATTACGCTTGATCGAATCGAGTATGCAGGTCGACTGTATATTCACCGACTTCAGCAGGGCTTTCGACAGAATTAACCATGGCATTCTCGCTCTGCCTGCTCGGTTTTCCGCCGCTCTTTGTGGAGTGGCTGTTATCCTACCTGTCCGGCCGTTGCCAGCGCGTGCTGTTCCGTGACGCCCTAAATCTCAGTCACCTCTGGTGTGCCCCAGGGAAGCATCCTTGGCCCGCTCCTCTTCATAATTTACATCAATGACGTTACTCCTGCTCAGGTCGAGAATCTTGTGTTATGCTGATGATGCTTAAATCTTCCGCGCGGTCTCCTGCGACGATGATTGTGCTCTGTTGAACTCCAATGTGCGCATTTGAGATTTGGTGCTCCAATAATCATCTTCAACTGAACGCCAGCAAATGCACCGTTATGTCTTTTTCACGTAGGATTCGTTCTGTTTCCTTCAACTACTCCATCGGCGGTTGCACATTGAACAGGATTAACTTGATCAAGGACCTGAGGGTGTTTCTTAACTCCCGTCTCTACTTCGAGGCCCACGTGGACTTCTTGGTTGGCTGAGCCAATTCCGCGCTTGGCTTTGTAAAAATATGGTCTAGGGAACTTGACGATCCTTATTTGTATAGGCTTCTCTATAGACCTATCCTGGAGTACGCTAGTCCCAATTTCGCCATGCACATTAACCGAATCGAGACAATCCAGCGAAGATTACTTAGATTCGCTCTTCGCGGCCTACCCTGGTGCGACCCTACCTACCTCCCTCCGTATCTTGCCAGACTTAGTCTGATTTCCCTTGACACGCTTGAAAAGAGACGCAAGGTCTCTAAAATTGTTTTTTATAAGATCTGTTGCAGCGGTCGATCAAGCGAATTACTTAATGACGTGAGCATCTCCGTCCCGGTCAGGACCTTGAGGAACCATGACTTACTCCATGTGCCTCACCACCGAACCTTGTATAGAATGCACGAGCTCATCGCCTTTATGTCACATCGAGTTCGGTCATTCCAGGTCGCAGCTGAAAGGAATAAGCTGTAAAGATGTATCACATTTGTAGTAGCCAGCCTAGACAAATCTTTATAAGAAAAGAAGAGCCTCACCCTATTCGATGACAGTGATTTAAAGTTAACCTACAATTCAAGATAGATACTGAATCACCACCATTACCCGGCAACCCCCAATGGTCCTTTAGCATAATATATTGTCTGTAAGTCGCCGCCAGTGATGTGCGAACCTGAGATCCTCATGCTGTAAGGACAACACGTTATCCCTTACTCCACCAACGATCATAGAAGCAATAACAACAAGAAAAATAAATAGAACTGATTACGCAAATATGTATTTCCAAAAACTTCCTACTGACTTATCAAAGGAGTGCATTTTTGTGGGAATGTTATTTATTGTTTTCATCAGCAAAAGCAATATTATACACAAAAACTTATTTGGGAACTGAAACTTTTTATCATATTTCTTATATTTCGCTTGATGATTTAATATTATCCGCTCATAAAACTTCGTGAAAAACATCTGCCTGATTTTAAAAGTGGCACGCAAAGAAGGATATGGAAAATAAGAGTATGTAAGCGTATATCGTATGAGCCATTCATCATAGTTACTAAGCTGACAAGAAGGTTTAAATGAATTTCGAAAATCGAACAGTATTGCTTTAAAAAGTTTGAAAGAAAGACTAGTAAGAGAGTAATCTCCTTAAACAGATGGAAATCTTAATGTTACACGCTTAAATGTAAATTACCAATTAGCATACCAAAGCGCAAATAGAAATGAAGTACATCAGCCAAGCGAAAATAGATTTGCCTGGGCCAAGGGTGCAAGTGTACATCTTGCAGTTGGTAATCAAGTAACCGATGATAAACCCTTAGTGGAGATATCCGGGAATTATGCTTTGGATATGAATCGTGTTTGCTCCTTAAATATTGTCAATTTCTAGCAACTACCGCATCATTTTCGAACACCCTTAAGCATAAAATTAATGACAAGTTTATCTTTGAACGAGGATTAAACTGACATTTTGAGGAAGATAAAGTATTCCTTCATTTACTGCTACGGCATTGCTCCCATCGTCCTTTCCAAAGGACATAAATTTCCATAGAAGACTTTTTGAATTTGATGAAGGCATGACGCACCATTGAGTACTCCTCAATAGTACTATATCATATTCCTGAAACATTGCAAAATATCTCAATCCTTTTAGTTTGAAAAGAAATTTGAATAAAGAAGTGAGACGGTTCGAATCTTTTGTTGTATGTTTAGTATTTAGTTCCAGTGTTATTCATGTTATAAAATGTTTACAACAGAAAAAGAGGTAATTTGGAGAACAAAATCACAAAATTACAGAACCGTTTTTATTTAATATTCATACCTTAGCATTTTGCACCTATCACATTTTTTGTCAAATTTTCAGTTCTCTGTAAGATCTCGTTCGGTCTAAATCGAAAATAAAACTTTAATTTTATTTATTTCATCATATTAAATCGCCTGTGCACAAAGAATTAACATTTTGGTCCTTCGAGCCGGATATTAAAGTCGAAGTAAAAATTAATAATAGCGTTAAAATGTTTACCTGCGTAGAATAAAGAATTGACTGTCGTTAAATGGAAACCTACAGTATTTTCAGACACAGTGGAAGAACTTGTAAAAACTGGATACTCCAACCAATGATACTAGCACAGTCAAGAATAGCTGCTGTGAAACAGCCATTTGAGCTAATCACTGGCCAAACTGAGTCGAGCGAAATTTCGGTGAGTTCATTCCACTTATTATATACTAACGCAATATGCAATAATACTAATCAGAAATGCAAATCATTAATTAAATTAATTGTGGAGTAATTGATAATAAAATTTCACTTCCATCGGATTACTCTAAACTGTGAGTAAAGGTGCATATCCATTTATGATTGATGATGATAAATTGAAGCAAGAAAACCAAACATTTTAAAGAAAAATTTATAATGATTATTGTACAACGAAAACAGTGAAGGGGAAAAAGCATACACTTTATCATCAGCATTTTCAAATTTTTAATTATTTAGACTGATCCATTTTGAACTTCCTCGAGCATTATTCGATCATTCGTACTTTAAGCAGTGCATATAAATTATACTATTGTGTTACATTATGTGACTTTTTACTCTAGAGAAAGAAGAATGAGAAAGTGTTTTTGGAAACACGCTTGCAACTTTTTCAAAATTTTTGAAAACAGTTTAACGAAGCCCACCATAACTTCATTGATTATGTTGATGAATAGCAACTGAAAACATATGCGCTGTTTACTTCCCAATATTTTTCAGAGGTGGAATGCGTTTACGTGGAAGCAATTAGTTGGTCTCAGAAGCTTTGGTATTTTTTTCAAATTAAGCGACAGGAACTTAACTCTTCCGATCATCAGTCATTAATCAACTCATCCTTGCCCAATTATAAAGCATCTTAAAGTTAACGTACCAGATTTAAGTGAATCATATCTAGATTGGCCTTCTTTTTACGAAACCTATATGTCAGTCATCCACGGCAACTCGTCCTTAACTCATGTGCAAAAAATGCACTACCTAAAGTCAACCATCACTGGGGAGGCGTCGAAACTACTAAAACATTTTTCTATTAGTAGTGCAAATCCTGCGTCTACATGGAGCACAATATGAGCTCGCTACTATAATAAAAGAGTGTTGGTCAATACAAATTTTCATTATCCTATTACATTGCCTAGTATGTTAGCTGAAGGCTTTGTTGAGCTCAGACGAATATATAATCAAAAGATTTAACTAGGCAGTGAGATCCCTGGAAAATCTCGCGCGACAAGTAAACGATTGGAATGACTGGTTGATATATTTTTTGACTAGTAAGTTGGACAATAGAACTCGAAAAGATTGGGTAACTTCACTCAGGTCTTTAACTGATGTCCCTTCCTTGATATCGCTACAAAACATTATTGGAAGCGCGATTATCTGCATTAAGTGCTTTATAAAAGTCAACGTTTCTACGTAGAATACTTCATCAGATCGAAATCTTCTAAGTCCTACGCCTACAATCATGATGTCGAATCAGCACCTATGTGCTCTTGTGAAAGACATTTATCCTATTCTGTCCAATGTTTGGAACCAAGTCTGTCGCTGAATGTAAAGCCTTTTTGAAATATAAGAGAATATGCACCAACTGTTTAAAAACCTTCTCCAAACAGCTGTCAGAATCAGCAGCATCATACAACAATATGTATATATATTGTCCACTTCCGGTACTTCTCTTGCAGAATCTACAGCACTGGATTGGATACTTTCGGAGAAAATTACGGATGCTTCACCTATAACATCAACTGTACTCAGCCTTCACACGACATATGTTGAGCTTGATATACTGCTGAGAAAATTGTGAGAAATGTTAGAGCTTCTGCTGGAATGTGAAACTTTTTTTGTGTATAATCACTATCGATATAATCAAGGAGCGGCAAGACCAACATGCCATGGGTCCCGGGTTCGAGACCAGATGACCCCGTGAGCTTTTATAAAGAAATTAAAATAATCCACTCCATCTCTGGACTGTTGTCTAGCTCGCAGCAATGTAAAAACAAGACTCAATTTTCCTCATTTCCCTTACCCTAATTCCCTTCCGGCCAAAACCATGCTAACGCATCAAAGGGTTGTCCCCTAGGATTTGGCCACATCGTATAAAAAAAAGAAAAAAAAGGAAGATAAATAGTACAGTTATCTTGCAAATCCAATGACCAATCTGCTTCGTATGGAGGGGAGGTTCAAACGAAATCCCACTCTTTCGACAGCATATTCACATTTCTTAAATGAATACTTGTCTCTGGATCACGTGGAATTGGTTAGTAATGAAATTGAATCATCCGCAAACACGTAATATTTTACTAAGTTACGTATGGTCTGCAGCGCCTCACAGTAAACCACGGCTGTTACTTCCCTAAATAATAACCTGCACAGAGGACCTGCAGCTTAGGTCCTCTGTGCAGGTTATTATTTAGGGAACTACCAGCCGTGTTTTACTGTGAGTAACGATGTTGGTGATTCTACCCTTACGTATTTACTACAGATATTTCGAAAATGTTTCGGCAGATTCTGGTCGATCCTTCCGATATAAATTTCCAGCGGATACTATGGCAAACTTCCCCACATGAGTCGATACAATGTTATCGACTTCTTCCAGTCACATATGAAACCGCCTTGCAAGGCAATAAAGGTTATTTACAAACGGCGGATTTTGTGCAATTACATATTCCGTTTTGGGTGTAAATTTCAATGGCATTAACAATTAAAAATATTTATTTTTGTCCTTTTTATGCTTTTGAAATTTGCCCTCGTACACCCAAAAGAATGTAAACATAAAAATTACATTATTTCATAATTTGTGGAAAATTATCATTTGGTCTCTCCAATTTTACAAAAAACTGTCAAGTGCGATTTGGGCTCACGCAATAAGTGTTTCTTACCAATCCACTTTGATAGTGAACATACTGAAAAAATGACTCGTGAAACATTTGCTGGAATTTCTGTGAACAGTTTAGCAACAGTTAATCCATAATTCCTTTAACATATTAAACTTTATGGGGACTGCCGATAGGAATAAAAACTTTAAACTATGAGATAAGAGTTGTTTTTTAAATTTTTTAATTAATTATAGTAAAAAAATTAAAATTTCATAACTTTTAAATTAAAATTATTAACAAAAGTCTACATTTGATATACATTTGATACACGTATTTAAAATTATAATTAATATACACTTATAAACAATCCACAGTGTAAACACATTGAACTTTCCATGCAGTCTTTAACTTTACACAGCACTTACCCGTCACCCTTATAGCTACAGATGTACTGATATTATAGCATGTCGGTGACGCGAACTCAAGATTTTACACATCCAAAAAGCGTCCAACGCACACATCATACAGTCGCATATATACAATGTGTTGCTCATAGCTACAGGTATACTGTTAACATTAGCATGTCGGTGACGCAAATCCATTAGATTTTCCCCTACTTAAAATTGCTCAGCGCCGCTAAAGAAGTTTTCACTTCAAAAAACTTAATTGTTTTCTAAAGTTCACTCACTAGCTTACATTAGACATTCCGCTCGATGGGGTTAAATTTTTTTCTGTTTTTCATAACCTGTTCACCCCTCATTACATATTACCCATAATTAATCCGAATTACTTATCCATATTTAAACCACAGAATTAGACTAAAGACTGTGCCATTTGTATCGGGAGGCTTGTCACAGGCAGACGGACGTACAGACATGGGAGTGAGGCCATAAGTGTCCGTATTTTGATTTTTGGCATGAAACACTAATAACAAAAAGAAGATCTAAAATAGGTCCGTTGTCTTACCACATCCGCCGGACCTGATCTGTTTGTTTGTTTAGAACTAACCAAAACTGTCGATAAACCGGAGAAGCTTCTTCAGCTCTATTTTCAGTCCACTGAAGAAGTACGCGCCTAACGCTTTGTACCTTCTCCTAGCCAGGCTTGGGCAATCGCAGAGTAAATGCTGAACGCTTTCGACTTCTTCCTCGTTCTATACAACTTCTACAAAAGCCGGTGCCAAATTATTTCGGGAACCGGTGGGGCTTCTCTTTAGCAGAAAAACCGTTTTCTTAATATCCCAAACTGGCCACAGCTGCTTTGACATATCGTGTGTTGTCAAATTGCTCCATCTTTTATTAGCAAGCTGAATAGCCTTAAGGTTAACTTCTTGTTTTATTGACTCTAACCCTATTGACTCTGCCGCTACCATTAGGTAGGTTTGAGCATGATAGTTATATTTTTGCCGCTCTTTCTATGGATAAGATCTCTGCTTGAAACACACTGCAGTAGTCCAGTAATCGATACTGACTACGTATGTTTAGGCAATCTGAGTACACAACAGCTCCCACACCGTCCTCGACTTTCGATACATCAGTGAAGACCACTATATCTGCCATGGTAACACCACCATCCTCTCCCCCACCTCCCTTTCTCCACTTGGTGGAAGGTTGAGCATGGTCTATAACACTCCACTAGACTACTACTCCATAAGTATAAATTGGTCTCACAATGGAAATGTACATCCGATGTGCAATACGAGAGCTTAAGCCCCATTCCTTACCAAACATTTTCTTGAGGGCATACAGCGCTACCGATGCCTTTTTCACGCGCTACTCTATGTTCTTGCGCCAGTTAAGTTTGGAGTCGAATATAACACCTAAGTACCTATCCTGATTGGCTAGTGCCAGCGTACTGCCGCCCAATTTGGGAGGTTGGTAGAATTTAATCACTCTCTTTCTTGTGCAGAGGACTGATTCCGTCTTCTCAGGGTTAACCGATAAGCCGCAGGTGACTTCCCACCTGTGCATTTTACTCAGTGTTTTATCCATTAGTTCGCTGATGGTGCTTAGAAACTTTCCTGAGACCAATACGCCCAGGTCGTCTGCATAAGCTACCACTTTTAACCCCTCATCATCAAGTGAAACCAGGATTTTAATAACTGCTTAGAGTAATGGTGACAACACACCTCCTTACGGAGTTGTTCTACATACATACAACTCTGATAGTCTCGTAGTTGCCTAATTTCTTGTAGATCTGACGACTTCCCAGCCTGCGTCAATCCAGTGGCAAACGAGCCTATCGGTGTCGTGGGATTTCAGAGCGCCGTGTATTGCTACAGTCTTGACATTATTGAAGGCCCCCTCACTGTCGAGGAATATACCTTGGGTAATTTCTTTGTAATTAAGTGATTTCTCGATATTTATTGCTGCTTTAAACAACTTCTCTTTTCGATACGCGTGATGGGCACTGCTTATCCCTGTTTGCAGGGTATACTCACCTAGGTACACGTCGAGGAGTCTTTCCAGCTCATTTAAGAGAAACGAGGAAAGGCTAATAAGTACCAGTGGTTGTGTCCGTTTTTACCTGCCTTGGGGATAAAGATTACCTTGACCCGTCTGCAAACAAGAGGAACGTAAGAGTGGAGTAGGCAGCTTCTATATATCACCATGAGGCAAGAAATAATGGGCTACTGAGCTTCCTGAAGCATAACATGAAGCTTGAGTGACAATAGAACTAACGCACTGCAGATTTGGGAGCGCCGACCAGTTCGGTAACTTAACATGACCATCTACCACCTCCGCTACCGAGTTACGAGGGAAGTGCGTATTTATAAGCGGCTCCAGTGTTTCCAGCGTTTGGGAGTTACAGGCTGATTCATAAATTTGGTATTTTCATAGGATTCACATAATTCTTTTATTTTTATCTTTTGATCTACTCAAAATATAAACATAATATCCTCGTTATCGGCAAACATCTGCTTAATTAAAGGCAGCAAATTTTATCCAGAATACATAGTTTTATATTTCGAACTGTACAAAGTACTATGATGAACACCAGTCTTCCTAATCCACGCCCGCTGAAATATCCCCACACTATAGAAAATTGGAGTTCTTTAATTGTTTTAATTGTTCGTCTGAGAAGATGACCTTATCCCATGTGCATCTGTAAAGGTACTATACGATTCGGCCCAACGAAGTCTCGCTTGCTTATTTCGACTCGTCAAAAGTAACTTCTCCACTGAATGACGACTTTTCAGTCCGAAATCATAAAGACGATTCCGAACTCTTCAGGCTGCTACGTTGACTGAGTATTCCTGCTCCAACTCAGGTCTTCTATTTAATGCCGTTTTAAAGCCATTGGACAATAACAAACGCTCAATAAGTCGATCCTGAAGTTGAGTTGTTGCTCTAGGTCGACTTGATCCACTGCGATGCTACATTCTGCCACTCTACGATTTTTAGAGATTGCCGCTTGCTCCGGTTACTACAGCCGATTGAAAAACGCAATATTAGTCGACGGAACAAAATCACTGCCTCACATTTTCATATTAGTTAATTTCATACCAACTATTCTATCAAATCTCTTAGTTATAAAGAAATTCTCTATAAAATCTGTGAACATAATATGCGCTTACTTTAAAACAACTAAATTAACTGTGGCTCGTCTTGATAAGAATTTCAAGACACCTCAGTAAAACTGTAGTCGTCCTCCTCGTAAGTTTTCTTATTATTTCTGAAATTATGAAGGCATAAAAGGACAATTCTAGTATTCGCAGAAATATCGAAACTCAATGAAAAAGTTCTCATGGAAGAAGTAAATTTTCAGAAAGTGTTTCCACAGTTGGAGTGAAAATAATGCAATCAGATAATTTATACAACTCTTGCGTTCAGTTCCGCCATTTCTCACAAACTTGACTCAAGGCTCCCTCAAGGCTTCTAGCCAAAGCCCTTAACTGCTAAAATATATGAATTGAACCGGGAGTTGAGTGTGTTGGGACCTTTTAGAGTGTTTTCCAAAGTGCGGACGAAAAGCGTTAATTTACGGCCGTCTCGAGAGTCTGTGCGCTTTCTTCTTGGTCATAGGAAAAAGTTGCCATTAAATGCAGAAGCAAAACCCGAATGAGACGGGTGGGTAGGACACAACCCCCATTCAGTTCCTGACAACCACTTTTCCTTGGTTTGCTCCTTATTCGGCCATTTATAATGTGATGCGATACGGTGCGGCAGAAGGACTCGCATGCAAGAACCATTTACAGATCCGAAGCCCATTTTCTCCGGATGGCCTTAAAGTGGCTCTTCTATCTCCTCGCTGCAACGGAAAGCATAGAACATCGCTGCAATATTCACATGAAAGACGAATGGAGATGTCAAGAGGCAAGAAGTGAACAGAAATGCTTTGCAACTGGTCCTGATATTCCTTCCTATCGGCCACTTTTACTCGCCATCTTTCCATTACTAGTTTTGGGAGGGGGTATTGGAACTAGATAAACGTTTTTCCTTTCAAAGAATGCGAAAAAAAATTGTTTCACAGGAAACTAATTCAATTGAGGACAGGCCGGGCGGGGGCACAATTCGGCAAAAGTTTAAGAAAGTTGGTGCATTGGGAAAAGTTTCTTTTATTCGGAGATTTCTTCTGGCTGAAATCAGGGCCGCGCGTCTCCTTTCAAAGCCGATCGTTCAGCAAAAATGCCAATTTCCTCGATTAAGTTTTATCGTTGTCACATCACTTGGAAAATTCTTTCCTTTTATCTGACTTCCTTCAACCAAAGGACGTTCCTCAGGACACTGCTGCCATTCATTGATCGAAAAGAAAAGTTTTGCTCAAGTCTTTTACTTTTCTTGCCTGGAGGATTCTCTTCTAAAGCCCGACAGCGCTGGTCGCTAAATTGTTTGTACACATAGAATTACCCGGAAAGTCGTAAAATGACCAGCAGCAATGAACGCTTTTGTCCCTGGCACCGCAATATGTTCCAAAGTTTTCCCATACAGGACTAAAGTTGGTCATTCAATAAAAGTTTGCAGTAGGAATTCTTAGACCGACCTTATTTCGTTTAAATCCTTGATCCTTCAGGCGCATTTGCTCGTCAAGAAGTCGATTTATACTACGACTCAAGCCAAGAAAAGGAACCCATTGAAAGAATTCACAAGAGCTTTTGGCGATACAATGCAATTTTCATTTCAAGTTTTATTGCACCAAGGATCGAGCCAAGAAGCACAAGTTTCTGACTTTTCTGGCCTTCGCTTTTCGCGCCTTATTGATTTACTTTGCTTCTTTGTAGCGTTGAGTCTCACTCGTTTTGAATTAATTGCATGTTTGAGCAAGAAAAAAATCTTAATAAAGGTAATGAAAAAATAATGAACACTTGAAAAACCCTCCGTCATCAAAAAACTCGAAACAAAGAGGGTAAAATTCAATTTGGATACAGGCAAAGTCGCACCTTCGAAGTCTTCAAAGATGACACTTTACTCTCACTAGGATAAAGCCAACTAAATCACATCTGTGCTTACGTACACATCACAGATAATCCATTATAATTATCCCAACTCCAGAGGGCGCATCTTTCGTGTTGCTCCCAAACTGCGGTAGGAAAAGTGTAAATTCCACCACCGAATAGCAACAGTTCGTTACGCTGATTAACGGATTTTTTAAGCCCAAAAATTACCTCTCATATCACCAAGGTAATGGCATAAGGATAAGGTCTACCATAAAAAATGCCATTAGCCAATTTTTTGCTTCATAAGCCAATTTCTTGCTTATCTAATAAAGCTGGGGGCTGCAGGGGGAGCAGGATATCATTTGTTGCCACAGCCTTCGTCACCCAGTATACCGAGCCGCCTGCTTGTCCTGGAAGAATGGGAGCAGAAAACGAAAAAATGACTAATCCTCTTGTAAAACAAAATTCACTCTCAAGACGGTTCTTTTTATTTCCAGATGGCAGACCTTTTTCGACTGTGTAGAAATTCCTGCACGATGGGAAGGCTGAACCCCAAAGAAGCTCCCATCCCGGCAAAGAAATACGGGAGGGCGGCAATACTATCATCCTTTGCATTCAAAACGGATATTCCCTCCGATAGATAACCAGGATACAATGGAAGGAGTTGGGACCGACTAAGATAAAGGAAAGAAATGTGACAAATAGGACATTTCGCCATACATCGAAGCTGTTTATCCTTTTGCGGAAATCTGCGGTGCTAAGCAAAAACGGTTTCTAATTTACTGCAATGCACGATTTTCGTGCTGAATACAGAAGAGCCCCCTGGGTAGAGGTGGGCGGAAAATTGGTAGAAATCGAGGCGAAAATGGCAGAAAAGGGTCGGTTTTTTGTTTGCTATTTTCGGCCTTCTTCGTCTGTCGAGTCAATTATTTTGCGCTTTTGACACCACGGTCCACTGGCTGCTCAATACGAGGGAACGCTACTGAATAGATTGCCCCTTTCAATTTTTAAAGGGTTAAAAGTATTGCCGTGTCTATTCTTCCAAGATTTAATTGTTCCAATGAATGAATGGCGCAAAATTAACAAAGGGAAATGGTATTGCAGAGGAAAGGCATGGGCTTAGGGCACTTAAACGTCCAACAACTGGCTTCTTCAACAAAGTTAAGACAATTAAAAACTGTTAAAAACTAGGGAAGTCCTCTCTGGGAGAGAATACCTCAAGTTTACAATGGCCGACTTTAAATTGGAAACTTTTCTGTTTACGTTCCTTTAAGAAAGCTGCTTAAGAAAAGTTTTTAAAAGTGGTTTCCAGTTGAGAGAAACATTGTCGAATCCTTTCGCTTAGTTAGAAGTCCAAGGTCTTTTGTTGGTTTACTGAAATTTTTTTAAGGATCACATCCGATTGTTTGATTTTCCATATATTGCTTTTAAGCAATGACACATCACTTGGTTTCTTACTGACCGGATTTTTAAATGCTGGACAAAGTTAGATACATAAATTTATGTGTAAATTCTGGTCAGGGTCGTGAATAAGCATCTGCAATCACGGTTTAGTTTTTGATAAAATTTTACTTTAAAGTGTCCAGTCGGTCTGTTACGCATACAAAGACTGTTTCCATTATAGATAATCACAGTTCTTATTACCTACCAATACAGGATCTGAATAAATAATCCTAATTAAATATTATAAACGTATTTCAAAGTCCCAAGACTATCGATAAAGAACCCATAGGCAGATTGTAAAACATACACGTTCTCTGTAGCCTCAGAGGGGTGTGCCTGACGAGATTGTTTGGATTTCATAAATATTTGAAGGTTGGGGGAACCCCGTCGTCAGAACGAAAACATTTTTGAATGTGTTTGTGATGTCATGGCCATCGAACCACATGAAACACATAGATCAATAAAATGCTTTTACGGCAAATTACTCGTAATGCATCTAAAGCTATTTAGTCGTGTCCAAATAAAAAACTCTTTACAAATTTCTTTCAAGATTTGGTTTAGGTTACAAAAAGATTTAAGATTTCTTTTTCTATTATATTAGAATTAACCCTTCTAACTCAGAAGGCGCACTTTTCAGGCAGAAGCATAGAATCAGAATAATAATAAAAATATATTGAGGCGAATGAGGCTCCCACACCAACATGCAAAATAAACAAAAACTAAAACACGCCCACACACAGCAATCAGGGGTGCACGGCAAACAGAGAACGCTTGAGCAAATCTTTAGTAAGAGTCAGGTCAAAAACAGGACACATATTCCCGGCTCTACACATGCGATTTATAGGCTCATGCATACCATGATTAGACCGAGAGTGATACCATACCTGGGAGAGTGCAAGAATTTATGTTCGAGTTGAAAGGCTTGAGAATTAAGAGTAGGTCAGCAACTCTACGTCGTTCTTCCAACGAGTGTACACTAAGCAATCGGAGGCGAGCCACATAAGGAGGAAGCCTGAGTGGATCATTCCAAGGATGGTGTCTTAGTGCGAACCTAACAAAGTTCCGCTGCACCAACTCAATGCGTCTAGAATGAACGGCATAGAGGGAGACCAAACCTGAGATACATACTCGAGAATTGGCCTGACCAAAGAAAAGAATATTTGAATTAAGGTCTTCCGATCAGAAAACTCCCTTGAACATCGCTTTACATAACCCAGAACGGAATTACTCTTAGAAACAATGTAGTTAATGTGCAGAGTGAATTCGAGTTTACGGTCCAGCTGCACACAAAGGTCAGTAACGGAATTCACGCGACAGATATTAGTTTCTGCAAAGGTATAATCAAAGACGAGTTGATTTTGGTTCCTAGAGAATGACATAACCAACCATTTATGAAAGTTAACCTGTAGGCCATTAGATTCACACCAGTTCTGTATTGTATTTAAATCATAATGAATGCAGGAAGAATCACAACTGTTTCTAACGCATGAGAAAATCTTCATATCGTCTGCGTAGATTAAAATTTTGGAGTGCTTAATCAGAAGGACAATGCCGTCAATGGCAAGAAAAACCAGCAACGGTCCCAGATGGCTACCCTGCGGTACGCCAGATGAAGCCCTAACGTCTCTGGATAAATTATTACGGAAAGATACTGGGTATGACCTATCTTTTAAGTAAGGGCAGATTCAGTCGAGCAATAAAGGCGGAAAACCCAGGCTTTCAAGCTTAAGCATAATCACAGAGTGAATGAGTTTATCAAATGTCCTATTAAAGTGTGTAGACGCAGTCATTCTAGAGACCTTGATGAAAGGCAGAGATAATGTGGGATGTAAATTCAAGCAGGTTAGTTGTCGTCGATCTACCCGACAGAAATCCATGTTGATTAGATGAGATTAACCCATTACACTGCCCAACAAGCTGTGAATACATAACAGATTCGAACAACTTGGATAGGCAGAAAAGCTTTGCGGTTGACCTATAATTTGTTAGAAAGTTTTTATGCCCCTTTTTTATAAACAGGAATTATAAAGGAGCTCTTCCATAACATAGGAAATCTACCGACCTGAAGAGATTTGTTGAAGATGAGTTCCAGTGGAGTGATTAAGGCGTCAGAACAGGATCTCAAGAATGCAGGTGGAACACCATCAGGACCAAAAAAAAGTCCATTTGAAGTTCCTTGATACCATCCATGATAATATCACGAGATAAAATGGGCAAAGCAATGGAGGCAGCGGATCCTGGATATGACCAAACTCTTCCAGGGAAGGCACAAAATTGCCTGATTAAAAGGAGCCCTAAAGAAACAATGCAAAGTTGATGGCTATATCAGGAGCGCTACAACTAGAGGATCCATTGTAAATGGATGCTTATCAGTTTTCTTCTTCATATTTACAAGATAATTATGCAAATTATCGCGAACATTATCAAGGTATTCCCTGTATAAACATGATGATAACGCTAAGAAGCTGTCACACACTCACACAAACACAATAAGCTGACGTGCTTCTACAGCGTAAGTAGGTTTTCCATAAATGTAACAACTACAAATTACTAAGTAAGAAAGTTATTAAAATAATATCAATTAAATAAAAATAAAAAGAAGATAATTAGAAAAGCAAATAGCGAAAGAGACAAAAAGTAAATTAGCTAAAAAATATTGCTGTTATTAAAAATAGAAAGAGAAAAGAGTATGAAGAAAAACAAGCTATAGATCTCGATTTCTCTACAAAAAGATAATATATAAAAAATAGGCAGAAAATGGAAATCAATTAGTGGGTAAATATTTCGACACGAGCTTCTTGAAAGACTCTACCGTCCCAGAATGCTGCAAATTCGGAGGAAGTGAATTTCAAATACGTACTTGGGTATAGCTGACGCTAGACGGTAAGGTTTAGGAAATGGATGATCTCTCCATCTCTTAGCCTTAAGACCTCCTTAAGGTCATACAAATAAAGCTGCCAAGTACACGATGCCTGGCTGAAGCGAGAGCCGGACATTTGCAAAGAAATTGAACAAGAGTTTCTTTCTCGCTCTCATCCTTGCAGCTGCGGCAGTTGGTGTCGTGAATGTGTGTGTGTGTGTTTTTTTTTTATACGATGTGGCCAAATCCTAGGGGACAACCCTTTGATGCGTTAGCATGGAAGGCAATTAGGTTAAGGGAAGTGAGGAAACTTTAATATCTTGGTTTTGCATTGCTGCGAGCTAGACAACAGCCCAGAGACGAAGTGGATTATTTTAATTTCTTAATAAAAGCTAACGAGGAGAACTGGTCTTGAACCCGGAGCCCATGAAATGGTGGTCATGCGGCTCAACGGTTTGATCCAACTCCGTCTCCGTGTGTGTGAATGAATTCACGGCTTCTACTCTTGGTGAAGGTCGGCCACATCGCCCTGCATATGGCACACGTGAATAGATTGCTCCAACTGGAGTTAGCCATGGATAAGTAATGCGATAGAAAGGCACCCCTTGCAGCTCGCATGGAAATATGAACAGTTTCCATAGGGGAGCCTTGTAGTGCAATGCCCTGCACCGCCAGCACTTCGGCCCTCTCATTTCCCTCTATGCCCCTCTAACATGGCACCCAGAGCTAGGTTACTTCAATACTCACAGAGAAGGGAAATTTCATCCCGACAAGAAAATACTTACTACTCGAACAAAGTAAGAGTGCTCCATTAATGAACATTTATGAGTTGGAATATGAATGCTTAAACTACTAGTTGAGTATGTACATAAAAACAAACTGCTTGCGAATTAGGAGAACACTCAAAGAACATCCAAGGATATGAAACCAAAATAACGTTGTGTGATCAAATCACCTCATCCCGAATAAAAATCTCGTGCAATCATTGAAAGCGATCTCCAGTTTTTTGGCACAGGAAGAGTTCAAATGAGGAAAAATTTATGTGAAATTGTATGAAACCTAATCCAGATAACATCGAACTATTACACTATTTATCGGACAAAAAATTATTAAACAGATATGAAACGTTTTAAATTTAAAAAGCTATTTTTCAGTAAATGACCTGTTAGATTTTAAATCCAAATATAATTAAATTTGATAGTTTTGGTAATTTGTAGTGCGTGGAATTACTAGGTAAGGGAAATTTTGGAAAATGAAGTGCAGGAGGAAGTTTAAGGATTAAAGAAAGAATGATCTTGTTATTCACATTCATTTGTTGTTTACCAGGTGTTCATCCAGTGGTTCCATTTTTCCCAGTATAGCCGTCATCCTGTATAGTTCCCTGTTGCTGTAAAGAGAGTTGCTGTAAAGAGACTGCAGATGATCTTGCCTGTTCCATTTCTGCTTATATTTCATCAATTCAAATTTCAAGCACGAATTAAACAACAAGAGAAATTCGGAATTTTGCTTTATTTCGCTTACTCTAATTTTAGGTACGAATCATATCAAAAGAGAAATTCTATTGCGGGTCCCGAGTTCAATTCCTTACCTTACCAACTCTTGATCTTTACTTCCTTTGGTATAATCCCAATAACCTTCAAGAATATAAATTCAAATTTATTATAAATAAACGCTGCATTGGTAAGTATAATCTTATAGTTGAGTGTAGGAATTCAATAAAAATACAATCAACTGACTTAGGTAAGTGATAATAGAGTTAAAAGCAAAACTGATAAGAGCGATTAGCAAGCTAATCTGTTAATAAATGACACAGTTCGAAACCTGAGGTAACTAGAAAGATTGCATCCTAGGATTGAGCTACAATATGGTGAGACATGATCAAATCGTTTAAGTCCATGTGCATAGCCAACAGTGAATTGAAGGCGACGTTGAGTCTGCGAGCGGAGAAGTCTAACTTACAGAAAATCTCACAACAATAAGTTATAATAGGGAGATTTAGGGACCTAACTAGCAATAAACGAGTGACAAGTGGGGTAAAGGGGGCAGAGATTGATAATTTTCCAAGAGTTCCATATACCCTACCAATGACATTGCTTAAGTGATCAGACCAACTTAACGTTTCATTGAAAATAACACCAAGATTTTTTACTTTACTGCAGTAGGGAATATTAGCATCCTTCGAGATTACTGGGAGCAAATACGTGTAATCCAAAGCCTCATAAGCCTGCATTAGATTTAGAAGAATTCAACAATAATTTGTTAACTTCAGACCACAAATATAGCTGCTTTAGGTCCTCGTTCATTCTATGTACAGCATCTTCTAGTAAACCCAAAGGCCTAGATATATATAGTCGAGTATCATCCGCGTATATGTTGTAGAAACAGTTTTGAAGCACAAGTGGGAGGTCGTTGATGAAAATAGAAAAGAGTAACGGTCGAAGGATGGATCCCTCGGGAACTCCACTATTGACATGTAGAAAATAAAATCAGAGGAATTGTTACCACAGAAGACTTTTTGCATTCGGCCTAGGAGATATGACCATATTAATTTGCACGCCGGTTTGGAAAAGTTAAAACGGTTGATTAAGTTATGAATCACATGTTTGTGATCAATTTTGTCGAAGGCCTTTGAGAAATCCAATAGAACTAAAATAGTTATTAGCAGTAGCGCAGCTATGTTTAGGTCTGAATCCAGATTGTGAGGGTGACAATAAATTATTCTTATCAAGATAATTAAAAATCTGTTTGTGTATAAGTTTTTCGAAAACTTTAGAAAGAAATGGAAGTATATAGATTTGACGATTATCAATGGATTTGGAGGAGGGCTTGGGTATTGGGGTTACGTTTGAAAGTTTATACTTATTAGGAAAGGATGAGGTGGAAATAATAGTATTGAAAAAGTTAGTAAGAATGGAAAGAACTGTCAGTAGAAGAACTGAAACAAATTTGGGATTGATTCCATTAAGCTCGACCGCATCAGATTTAACAGATCCGAAAGCGGTGAAAACATCCAATTCGTTTACACTTTCAAAGGAAAAACCACCACATGGATCCAGCGAACTTAGCATTTCATTAATAGCAAGATACGGATCTAAAGCATGAGATGTGGAAGATGTAAATAGTTGATTAAGTTCGTTGTGGTCCGCTGGACAACTCTTATTCTGGGTTTACCTACCCCTCTAGATTTTAAATTGGACCATAATTTTTTCGTAGGAAGCTTAATGTTGAACTGAGATCTATAGTAGACAGATTTTGATCGTAAGATTACAGAATTAACCTTGTTACTTAGTAGACGAAAATTATTCCAGCATTCAGATGTACGAAAGCACTTCCATCTACAATATGCAGAATTACGCGTTGATATTAACCTTTTGATATGGGGAGTAAGCCAAGGGCATGTGGGGTTTAAAATTCGTCTGGATCTGATAGGAATGTGTTTTTCAAACAAGTAGCTAATACACGCCATAACTGAGCTGTTCATCTAACGAGGCACTATAGTAGTTTAGGTTCCAATTCAGGAGTAACGCATCACAAAGCAAAGACTCTGTATCCATACTACTAAAATCTTGATAAAAAAAACTCTTCACCAGTATGATTTTCATGAGCAATATTAAGCGTGCATAAAATTAAATCATGCTTGGAGAAGACAGGTTGTGAAATCTTATTGAAAAACAGAACCAACTCGATAATTCCAACGATAATTAAGTCCAACAGGGTAGAAGCTTTCGAGGTAAAATGTGTTGGTGAACTATTGACAACAGATAGATCGAAGCCTAGCAACACCGAAACCTATAAACACCAAAGCCAGTGCAATTCTGGAAAGAAGAGTCGGAAATTTAGATTTCCTACAATGCGCTCCGAACTGGCTAATTATTTCATCAGAAATCTTAACACAGTTTGGGTTTTTCTATCTTGGGTGGACATAACATTTTATATGATGTAAAGAGATCTCCTATAAAACTACAAACCGTCCTGCATGTCTCAAAGTTGGGGCCTCCATCATTTAACAATTTAGTAGTAAAACCCAGAAAGTTTACGAATTGCTTCTGCGAATTTTTAGAATTTCAATGCGCTCTGGAAACCTGTATCGTACTATTTTTCTTAATTGTATAACGTAATTCACTGGCTTAAAGCAGTCTTTGAAGCATGCTTTATCTCGGGATACGTACCGAAAAGATGGATAGAGGTTCGTGTGGCCTTTATTCCCAAAGCAGGAAAACCCAGCCACACAACAGCCAAAGATTATAAACCAATCAGCCTCTCATCGTTTCTATTGAAAACACTAGAGAGGCTACTAGATCTACATCTCAGGCACAACACGCGTACATTAAAGGCAAGTCTGTGGACACAGCATTAATTGAGCTTACGAGAACAATTGAGAAATCTCTCCATGACAAAGAATATACCTTGGCTGCCTTCCTTGATATTGAAGGAGCCTTCAACAACCTAAAAACAGGATCCATTGGTAATGAGATATTTCTGACGAACTGGATACAGACAATGCTAAACAGCAGGGTCATCAATGCCAGTTTAGGGGACGTTTGCATCAGGAGGACAGTTAACAGAGGTACACCACAATTGGAAGTATTGTCACCCCTGCTTTGGAACATCTCTCTAAACAAAATCCTCAAATTTCTCGTCAACAAAAGTTAAAAGCGGTAGCGTACGCAGACGACATAGTCGTGCTGACAAAAGTAAAGTTCCTACAAACGTTCAGTGACGTCATGAGCTCTGCTTTGACAGATATATCAAGATAGGCAGAGGACAACGGTCTTACGGTAAACCCCCGTAAGACAGAATTGGTCCTGTTCACAAGGAAATATAAACTACCCATTTGGAAACCACCAAAACTTAAAGGCAGTGTCCTCAAACTCTCCTCGGAAGCCAAGTTTCTGGGCGTCATATTCGATTCCAAATTGAATTGGAGACGGAATATGGAAGAGAGGATGAAGAAAGGACTTAATGCATTTTATGCATGCAAGAAGACCTTTGGTAAGAAATGGGGCATGAAACCGCATATTGTACACATCGATCGTCAGGCCTATTCCTACCCATGGGTCAATTGTTTGGTGGGCTGCAGTTAACAAGCAATCTCACCTCAACTCTTCAGTAAAGGTGCAAAGGCTCACTTGTTTGGGAACAACAGGTGCACTGAAATCCACACCACAAGCTGGTTTGGAAGCCATTTTACACCTTCAACCCATAGAACTCCACACGAAAAGAATGGCAACCTTGGCAGCTCTCAGACTTAGAGAAAACAGCCAATGGACACCACAGAGTTTTGGACATGCAGTCATACTGAACTTCTTTAATTGAAATGGGTTGCACCCCTCAACGAATTATATGAAGACACAATATGACTTTAGAAAACCCTTTTCAGTTATCATACCTAACAGAGAAGATTGGAAGCACCCTGAAAACATAATTAAAGGAACTGCCATCTTCACAGATGGATCGAAAACAGAATAGGGGATTGCAGCTGGAGTTTTCTCGGTAGCGCTGCAAATAAGTAAGTCGTATAGACTCACCAACGAATGCAGAATCTTCCAAACGAAAATATACGCTATAATAAAAGCTTCACTTACTGCCCAAGAGAAACAGATGTCAGCAACTGAGATCACTATTTGTGTGGACAGTCAAGCATCACTCAAGACGCTGAACGTGATGTGTGAAAGACAGTATCAGAGCCCTAAGAAATATTTCATACCATACGGTGCTGGGTTCCAGGACATGTTGGCATAGATGGTAACGAAAAAGTCGACGAACTGGCCAACAATTTTTCAAATACAGACATAGATATGCCGATGGAAAGGGTACACCCTCCCCTTAACATGGCAAAAAGTCAAATTGATAGACATTACTCGAACCTGGAACGATGGAGAAATATCAATTACTGCTTCACAACATGAAGTATATGGCCGGAGCTGAATCATAGCAGAACTTTAAATCTCTTATCCTTCGATAGAAAGCGCATTCGAACACTCGTCAGCGTCATCACCGGGCACTGCCCTACAGGAGCTTTGGCCATTTGACTCGGCATACCATCGAATGAGTTCTGTAGAAGCTGCAGAGATGAAGAAGAAATTGAGTCGGTAGTGCATCTGCTCTGCGAATGTTCGGCTCTAAAAGAACGACGTCTCGTCTGTTTGGGAGCAAGGTTCTTTGACAATTTGGACGACCTAGTTGAGATAGCACTAGTAGACCTAAATAGATTCATACAGAGATCTGGGTGGTTTTAAGTTCTGACCATGCTTCTTCTTTTTAAGGGCATTCACAATGGGCCTTCATGGCCTCCGAGTGAACTTGGTGCTTCTTAGCAACAAACAGTCCGACTAACCAATCAACCACCAACCATAACGTAATTCGAACTCTTCAGGCTCGGCGCATTAATTAAATTTGTGCGCACTTGGAATTTCACTGGTTCAATCAAAATTCACCAGGATGCTACAAAGCTTAGCTCTAAAAATTTCCGTTACACATTTTCACCATAACAACTCACCACAGCTTCGAGTCGGCCCTAATTTCTTATGGCATCTGACGTTTTTCTGACTGAATTGAATCTGTGACATGCGCATTGCACCACTTAATTTCATTTTCATCCCGTATCCTATGTCACCATACCAGAGAGTCGTAAGACCATCGTTCTTTTTAGGACAAAAAACTGTCTCATGTAAGATATTTCTTTACTTTTAATAGTTTTGTAGTTACCTTCTTGCTGTAGTGATGACGGATTGAGCTTCAAATCTTCCTTGTTACCTACTTTATTTACCATAGCCGCTTTGACAGCAAGATCTAAACTGTAAGTGCTAAACCCTTATGATTGCCGATTGTCGACAAGTACTCGGTACTGTTACTGTCAATAATATTGACATTTCTCAACATGGTGAATTCAATGAATTCAATTTGCGACAAACTATAAACTTAAATCGCAAGTGAAGTAAAACTTAAATTTATGAGCACGACTTTAAATATTGGCGAACTTCTTTCTTATAACTTCTTAATAAATTGAAACTGTTTATCTTTAAGTAGTAATCATGCTGTGTCGTCCCATCTAAGCTATTCTTTAATTCTAACTGCTAATGACAATATATCCTTTTAACCTAGTTTTCCAATTGATTGTGGACCGATTTATGTCCTTATAAGAGACCGTCAATGGAAAAAAATGTCATATATTGCTCGAGTGGTTAAAGTTTGTCGAAAGTATTGTCAATGCGATGAATAACAACAACACTTTCAACCGAAATCACATAAACTCGAAAAAAGTATTAAAAATAAATTTTTCACGGAAATCATAAAAAGTTTTAATATTAAAATCGGTCAATAAATTTCGTCCAAATTGATGGGACAAGCGCCTCAGGCGGGCAAAGTCTGGTGATTCCTATGCTAATTGGTGATGGTCACATTTACCACGACAAAATTATGGGCAACACGTCCGAAATCCTAACAGGCTGGGTCCTTTGCTTTAGCTCGTTTGCATAGCGAGAAAAAAAGTTTAAGCAATTCTCGTCAAATTTTATTCTGTTTCGGATCCCAGTGAAAGGCCTTTATGATCCCTTTGTGCTCCTGTGATAAGCTGAAACGATACAGGCGCAATCCGAGTTATATAGAATGAATATTGGCCGGGGTGATTGCGGGCATTGGGGGTAACATGTCAGTCAAGGAGGCCGCAACAGGAAACTGAAGGAACTTTTATTTACATAAAACCTCAGTTGATTCATAAATAAGGAAAGTAAAAAATAAAAAAAGGAAACTTTTCTCCTCGACATGTTGTAATGCTCCTTGGGGGGTGATTTAGGGATAACACTGGAATTGGGGATGCCTTGTGTGCGTCTAAGATCTCAGTTGAATTGCTGCCGAGGTGTAAGGTTGAATGAAATCTTCAAAACAACAAGAAAACTTTCGCGAATTTTTTATTTCTTTCTTCACTTGTTTTCTTTTTAATAAATCGCTTTTGTGGTATTGTTGAAGGATTTGTGATTCAATAAAACACTTTTCGTGAGCATTTCTGGTTAAAGGGCAATCCCTCTGGGTAATTTCAAGATAGCTTTACTCATGCGGGGAGGCTATATAACAGGGAGATGTCGTAACCCGAGTTGTCTTTCAGTAATTCATTCAAGAGGAAAAATAATAGCATTATACTTACCCAAGATCATTAAAATAAATGGAGTACGCTCGGAATAATCGTGGATCTTTAAATTTAAATTTTCGGAAAACGAAAAGTATCTTAAAGTTGTCAAAGAAATTTTCTTTAAAACTCCTCTGATTTTGATAAGAATTACATTCATCAGGTGTAACTAATCTCTTGTCGCGTGTGAACTTAATTCATTTGCTTGACTAAAACAAGTAAAATGTCGTCAATATTAATGAAATTTATTTGACCCCCCGCTAACTCCCTGTTGAATTAATCCCATACCATTCAAATCTGATTACTATAGTATACGAACACTTTGGAAAGGAAATGACACGTCAGGCCTCCTCCTGAATTATTTTCCCATTCCTGAGGACCTGATTTATACCCGAACCATGATCCGCTGTTTTGTAGTCACTTCCATGCTGCTCATCCTCCGCCATAATGAGGTCGTTTATGGAGCAAGTTTAAAATTGGCCGGGATTAAAACTAGAAATCCCTTTTATCACATCGTGCGCTAGTATGCGAGCACTTGGCTTCTCCACATGTGTGTACCCGCACCAAGTTTGTATCTTCTTCAACCCTTTTTGCATAATTAATCTTAAGGTACATGACCTGGCACATAGCCCTCTTCACCTGGCTCATCGTTGCGAGTCTTTTGGTTAGGTTCCATCGCTGGTATTATACAATTTAAGCGAATTAACGTCACTTGACTAATCCTGAATTAGATTTCATATGAATACAATTACACACGCACACTTTACAGGACAAAGGCATCAGAGCTGAAGGGATGTCAGTAAGCAATCCCGGCGTCCTTCGGAATCTCAAACTCGAAGTAGTGCGTGCTCATATATCTCCTCGTTCATTTGGAGAATTTCTGAATTCTTGCTAAGGCGAGATGTATCTTTGTTCCATGCCAAAAGTGGGGTAGGGAATCCTTTTCTGTTTATTATTACAGCGAACGACATTTTAACTACTGTAAGCTCCTGTTGGATTAGTTAATGAGGTGGGATTACATGTCACGTGACTGGATTACTCACACTTAAAGCAACGCTAACTGCCAGTAATGCTGAGAAATGTGGTTATACATGACGTGGCACATTTACCACAGCCTCCAGCAACCCTATCATCCAAGGGCTCTATATCAGCCTTTTGGCTGAGTGATTAATCTTAGTCTTCACGCAAAATGTCGGATTGTCTTAATGATGAGAGATTCCAGACGACCAAGATAAGGGAAGGAGACCAAATGATGGTGGCGACCAAAGCACTCATTAAGCAAAGTGAAATGTCCTGCGTGTGAACTCACAACTATTTCCTACGACATTAAACTTTTTTATTCAATTCTCGCCAGGAAGCCTAGGAAGATTAATGCAACTGCCACAGAACGGATGACGCTTCGAAATAATATCATTTGAGATGCCCCTTTTTACTTGGATTATACAATCTTACGGGGGTGAGTCTAATTACGACTGCAATATCGTCGTAAAGGCTAGACTGAACTGCTGTACGTCTTCTTCACATAAGCTGGGGTTGTACTAAAACATTATGTGTACCTGAAAGCTTTCCTTTAGAACGCAAATTACTTACGTACCATATTATATTGTGGGCTTACTTAAATAGCCCGATACCGTAAGGCAATGGGATGAAAATTAGTTTAGTACCCTCACCTCTTACAAAAGGATTTTTTGAATTACTCATAATTTTAGTAGTTTACATGTAGGAATAAGGAAAATTGTTATTTTATCCCACAATGTTGCTGCTGAGATAGTTAGGTAGAATTAATAAGATGAAAAAAAAATCGACAGCCTAACTAAACACAATACACTTAAGGCGACTGATAAAATTAGAGATAGGGTGGTGTATAAATATCGTGCCAAATTAGACTACCTGACCACGATTTATCTTTGCTATAAATGCACTCCCTGTGGCACCCAGTATGTCTCAACAAGCAGTCCTCTTTCTGAAACAGAATAGGCAGACTTGTAGCCCTTTCTCTCTAGTTCGCTTAAATCCTTGTTGGGCATGGGCGGGAGACGAACTTTATCCGATTCCATACAACAATTGCAAGTGGACCTACAATTTAGAGTAGATTCGATTGTCGGTAGTAAACAACAGTGCGTCGCTGCCGGTGGTATTCGAACCTAACGAACTCCACCGACTGCTTCATGGGACAACTTATTCATTATTGTTCATTATTGAACTTATATGTAAAATAGCTTTTTATGAACAAAGTTTTTGTTTATTTTTCGTTTCTCCTTACCGATCGCAGAGCTGAGATGTAGACCAATCATATTGCTGTACCTTAAAGATCGAGAGAGAGGGCATCCTGATAAACACGCGGCACTGATATTAAAACGATTATTATCAAATAACACCTAAATCAAGCTTAACGCGGTAGCAGTACGACCACGACCTTTTTCTGCAGAAAGGTATCCAAAAAATTTTTAGCGTGACAATTATATCAACGCAGTGGCTGAATAGGCAGAAGAAGCAGCCTTCCACAGAAAAACCTAAGATTTGTACGAAATTTAAAAAAATAAAAAAGAGGTATACTAATTACATAAATTTCGGAGAAAATTTGAGAAAATGCTGAAATTTTGGTTATTTCAAACATTTTTTTTCAATTTTGGCTGTGACTGTACCTGCAGTGGTAGTAGTGAGATCAACATTGTTGACATTTTTGGAAAGGTAATTAGGAATTTTTTGATGGTTCATAGTGAAAAATTGTTGGTTTAAATTGAAAAATTAAAAAATTAATATGTCTACAAACATCACAATTCATTGTTTATCATAAATCAATAAAAAGATTTGATTCTTGTTCTTTTTATAATGAATTATCACGAAAATGTTTCTTTACTTTTTCTTTCGGACCAATTTGGATCGAAGAACTCGAAATGCTAGAAAGTAGTCTAATCGGACTGCATAGCAACGTGAAGAGCGGAATGAAATTGAAAGGATTCGGATATCACAAACCCATGCAGCGCATCATTCAGCTAATAATCTTGAATCCGATTTCGATGGGACTTTCACGGTAAGAGTCAGTAATTTCATAGACATAGTTTAGGCTACGTATGGCACCAGGCGGGGAAGAGGAGGGGTGACAGGTATTATGCTCATGTAATAATCTAAACGGCCGAAATTGGTGTCAAATTCATAATAGGGGGGGGGGGGGAACTTGCACGGGAAGGTTCAGTATTTTCTTAGGTATAGTTTATCGACCGTTTTGGATTATTTGTACATGTAACGCTCTTCTCACTCTTATACCTAGAGAGAGGCAATGAAACGACCGATCTTATTGTCGACACTCCCAATGCCCTCTAGGTATAAGGGTGAGAAGAGGTACAAATAATCCAAAACGGCCGATTTATCTTTTACGATGTCGCCAAATCCTAGGGGACAACCCTTTGATGCGTTAGCATGGTTTTGGCCGGAAGGGAATTAGGGTAAGGGGAGTGAGGAAGCTTGAGTCTTGTTTTTTCATTGCTGCGAGCTAGATAACAGTCCAGAGACAGAGTGGATTATTTTTTAATTTCTTAATAGAAGCGCAAGGGGAGATCTTGTCTCGAACCCGAACCCGGGGCCCATGGCATGGTGGTCGTGCGGTTCAACGCATTGATCCAACTATATTAGTGTGAGAACTCATAGTTCTGAGATGAATAATCACACTCTAATTGCCGTTGGATGTTATGTAGTTAAAACATATTTAGCACCCCAAGATGTTTGTGTTAGAAGGGAAAGTCAAAAAATAAAAATAAAAGAGTGATGTCCAGACCATAAAAAAATTAATTTTATGAATTACCCTGTGACTCCAAAACTATTGAGATTACCCCGCTAAAGATGCAGCTTTAATACTACCAACTACCAATACTGGAATACTAATCTTACGTTTTTCATACTAAATAATATTGCATTGGTTCGTTTAGGTTGCTTTAAGCGGTGAGCGTCGCCATCATGGTAACACTCCAACTAGCAGCTTTATTGCGCCATTTTGATGCCAAAACCAGTAAGACCCGGTTTTTTGTTGGACTCAGTTCGCTCAAAATCCTGATTCTTATTTAAAATCATGGTTGAAGTCGGCTGAGAGTATTATGGGAAAAAGGAACTAAAGCCAACTAGAAGAATTTAAGAAACTGACTATTTCCTTAATCTTTACTCTCGAGATTACCATCCGGTTTTCAAAGAATTACTTCCCCATAGCCCTCTTGCTGACTCTGGCAAGAGCCAGACATTTACAGAGAAGGTGAATAATGCTTTCTTTTTCGTTCACGTTGTCACAACTACGACAGTGTGTATTTCAAGGGACGCCCAGCCTAGCTGAATGCTCGCCTAAAAGATTGCAGTGATTATAGCGATAATAGCTCTCGGTCTGTTGATCAGATCGGATGTCCTAGTTTTATTATAACTTGGCCAGGTTGCCCTGGTAATACTACATGCTTTCAGGGCGCTCCATCGGACATTTGCCAGCGCCAAGGAATGCAGAAAAAGTTCCCTCTTAAGGGAACCTAGTGGGATACGAATATTCTCTGGCAAGTTTGTCGTACCTCTAATGGAAAGCAAAAAAGATCTTAAAAATAGTAACATTATTTACTTTTTGCTTAAAAAAATCGTGAAAATTTTAAGTCGGTGAAAAAAATTTAAAAATAAATTAGTTTAAATATTAAAAAATGTTTGTATTTTTGTAATCCTTGAAAACTAGGCATTGACCAAGGACACCAACAGTAGCGGCGACAGTTGCCCTAATTAAGTGGACTGGGAGGGACAAAAAGAAACCCGCTCCTATGTGGTCTGTTTAGGCTAATCCCCCGAGAGGTGTTTTTAGTGACTAAGAGTCTCACAGTGTCTTTTGGAAGATTTTCACCTGTGCCAATTAAAAAAACTTCTTGACAACAATGAGTTTTTCAGGTCGATATTTATATAAAACTATTTGGAAAATTAAAAAATTGGTTCTAACAAAAGTTATGGCAAATTATAACCGCGTCAATGCCGAGGAACTTATAAGTGAAGTAGTCGGTCTTCCTTGGTATTCAGTTTTTTCAATGCCTGATCCTGTGGATCAGGTTGAGTTTTTCAACGCAAATGTTAATTATCTTTATGAAAAATGTGTCTCTTTTCGCACAAGAACGGATAATAGAAGTCCTACCTGGTTTGATAATCGAATTTTGAGGCTTATCTCTGAGCGCAATTACCTGTATTATGTCTGGAAGCGTAATAGGACGGTTGAGAGCAAAGAGCGCTTCCGCAGATCTCGGAATTTAACTATAGCAACTATTCGCGCTTTAAAAAAGCAATATTATCAATCAAAACTGGACACTAAGCTTTCTCCTAAGCAACTTTGGAAGAACTTACGAGAGATTGGAGTTGGTAAACCTAGAAACGTGGAGTGCGACCTTGACCCAAACGAATTAAACTCACATTTCATTGTCAGTCCCAGCTCTCGGTTACCTTCAACAGAACCTAGTTCTTCGACTGATGCTTTTGACTCTGATGCTGAAGGCAAAGAGAATAACTTCCATGGTGTTACAGATGATGAGATTTTCGATACTGCTTTTGCCATACAATCTAATGCTATTGGTATGGACGGAATTTCTCCGCGTTTCCTTAAACTGATTCTTCCTTTTGTTGTTCCGGCCATTACCCACATCTTTAATACCTGCATTTTCTCTTCTAGTTTCCCCACTCAATGGAAAACTGCAATTGTTATTCCTATCCCTAAATATAAGCAAGGTTCATCTCCAGAACATTACCGACCGATCAGTATTCTCCCATTCCTCTCAAAAATTTTTGAAAAACTCCTCAACCGACAGATGATGGATTATGTCGCAGCTGAAAATCTTCTAATTCTTTGGCAATCAGGCTTTCGTCCTGACCACAGCTGTACAAGTACCCTTATTGGTCTCACTGACGATATAAGGGTTGGAATAGGCCAAGACATGGCTTCTATTTTGGTGCTACTCGATTTTACGAAGGCTTTTGACTCAGTACCTCATATTACATTGTGCCGAAAACTTGAAGATAACTTTAACTTTTCCCATCTGGCTATCAAACTCATATCTAACTTTCTCAGTAACCGGTCTCAAGTGGTGAAGGTAAGGGAAACTTTCTCCCACCCACGTCGGGTCTTATGTGGCGTTCCTAAGGGATCCATACTCTCGCCGTCTTTGTTCTCCATGTTTATCAATGATCTGTCAAGTTGTCTAAAGTTTTCAAAGATCATTATGTATGCGGATGACGTACAGATATATATTTCTCGAGTAATAGGGCTCCTTAAGGGTGGAGTGTCCAGAATTAATGAGGATCTGTAAGCCATTTGGGCGTGGGCGCAATTAAATGGATTACTACTTAATGAAAGGAAATCTCAGGCTATTATCATATATAAAAGAGACTAAATGTTTGTCAGGAACCTGGGTCTATTCATGAATAAGACACTGTCCTGGGAGCACCATGTTGAGTCAATTATTGGTAAAATTTATGGTGGACTACGTAGTCCTTGGTTTTCTGCATCATTTACTCCACAATTAACAAGGCTTAAGTTGATTAAGTTTCTGCTAATTCCACTGATAATGTTTGGGGTGGAGACTTATGGTTTTTTGGATGCTGAATCTTCCCGCAAATTTAATGTAGCATTCAATTCCTGTGTACGATACGTATATAAACTACGTCGTTACGATCACGTGTCCTCTTTTTCTAGTACGCTTTTGGGTTGTAGTTTAAACCAATTCATTAAATATCGTATAGTGATTTTCCTTCGTAATTTGATGACGTCTGGGCGGCCGGAGTATCTCTTTAGCAAGCTTTCTTTTGCAACCTCGTCAAGGACAAGATCACTAATTCTACCTAGATTCACGGTCTTGCAGTCGAAAAGATCATTCTAACAGTTCCTTAGATAGCATTTTTGTAAGAAATTTATTTTTCAGTCTTTCCTTTTTATTAGATCTTTTGTAAAGTTAATGGATTTTTTAATTTGATTCTATGTACATTTTAAATATAAGTTTTGTCAACTTAAATGTACTGAAATAAAATAGTATTGAATTGAATTGAAAATTGCCTGTTCTTTCATTAGTTGTATAAAGAAGTATATTTAAAGAGAAAAAGTCGAAGAAAATTGCCAAAATTCAAAATAAATCCAGGTTTTAGTACTGATTCTGAAAGAATCTGAGAAATATCTTTCATATGAGCCCAATACGACTGGTCTACTATAATAATATCAAATATCGAAGTCCGACTAGAGCTATGGACTCTTCAGCATTTTTAATCAGAATCATCTGTAGGTTACTTTCCTACTATATATATCAAATATCTATATGCATTTTTGAATTGCACCCAAACACCTCGTTCCTGATTGAACTTTGAAAAGAGGTGATTGACTTTCTTCATCATATAATTATTATATCGTCGACAATAAAAATAACTGTTCATGTTATACAAAAAGTTGAGCCTGAGATGAATCCTGCAAATAATATCGTATTCTCTGAATAGCATACCTTAACAGCTATTTTTTTCCTCTGCGATTGGTATTTGTATTTGTGTTTGCCATATTGTCTGCAATTAATTCGCGCGAAAAGTCACGTTGCAAAAACAAACGAATGAATGGTGTTCTTTTGTTCAAAACACCCAAATAAATTTACGCTAGCATTGTTTGCCCCCAGTTTAATTGGCGTCAGTCATTAGCAGCCTTCTACTGAGTGATAAATTTTTATTTTTTATCCCGTAAAAATTGTATGCGATGCAGAACTGCCTCGAAATTTCGTTTTCAGAACAAACTTCAAATGTAAATGCACTAAATGTCTGTTTTTTATTTCTGTATAGTCGCGACGAATACATATATTCTCACAATTTAACACTAATACACTTATAAAACCTGTGTATAAAGCGGTCCCTGTATTTTCAATATGAGACACTATGGTCATTTGTTTTATCCACAGAACAATCAAAACAGAAATTTATTGGACAATTTTCGCCCATGTTATCCAAAGAGTCGTAATTTTTTATATGAATAGCCCTAGCCTACGTACAGTATACAGTGGAAGGGCGAACAATGAAAATAGACTACGAAGGGATGAAGAGTAGAATTGATGTCCTTGTAGTGGACAATTATTCCAAAGATTGTTTCTGGGCGTCTATTCGTTGCTTTTTAATGCCCTCCCCAAAAACAAATTGTCTAATTTGCATGAAAATAGGGTAACAAATTCAAATTAAATAGACTAGGAACATTCGTCCCGTTCAGTCCTTGACGAAAAGTGGAACTTAAATTAGTCCTGGTCCTGGTGCCTTTTGCATGTGAAAGATGCAGCGAATTAGATAAAGTTTCACATAGAATAAATATTGTTCGCAAAGTTTTAATTTTAATAAAGTTCACGGATTAAAAGTTCAACTTTATTTTCAGAATCACTAATATTGTGAAATTCTAATATAAACAACCAAGCTACGATATTGTGGTCCTTAACTATTATAGGAAATTTGAATTTGTTTTAGTGAAGGATTAATCAGAGTATTTAATTTACAGGTTATAAGATGGCAATTATTTTCTAATGCCGTCATGTGAAACCCCAAGTTGAGATGAGATATAACCCAAGACGTTGTTTGCAGTGGTGTCAAAGTAAACTGTAGAGATGAAAACACTGCGGCCTCATAGAAATGGTATCAGTGGTCTCCACCTGCAGTGGATTCCTAAGACCTGTCTCACTTCAATAGAAGAATTAACTGGATCAGAAGAATCCATATCCATTAAGATGTCAAGTTCTTGCAAAAACAATGTCTTCGATCTGCTGAATTTGCGTCTATAAAAATCTTGTTGGATACTCCAATGATACAAGAATAATTCCTGTACAATAAAAATAATAAATGATTTATGGAAAACTTAAAACTGCTAAGATCAGCGTGAAGCCAATAAAAATATAAAATTAATAATCAGAATAAAGTGTCTGCCTAATTTGGATCTGAGATAGCAAAGACATTCTCCCATAGCAGTAATCAATTTCTTAGTATGCAGAACCAACCCTATGAAATTCTAGGAATCCAATTCTAGACCATTAGCAGAGTAAAATAAAATGGTTGCTTATTTACTCCGGTCTTAAATACAAAGAAGAAGTTTTTATTTAGCGGGAGAGATGAAAATCTCCCACAGTATATCGGGCATCCCGTGCCCTCCTGTTCACTAAAAACACCTCTCCGGGAGATTAGCTGAACCAGACAACATAAAAGCGGGTCCCTTTTCGTGCCCTTCCAGTCACCCTTAGAAGGGGCTACCTGAGTTTGTCCTACTGTCTCCCCACCCTCGATTCCTTGGGTCAGTGCAAACATTGTCCTATCGAATACCTTCCACATTCTATTGGGATAGCTAGTGATTTCCCAGCAGAAGTAATCTTCTTCTTGCTAGTGCAGGGCATTCGCACACTATATGAGCCGCAGTCTCCTGTTCTTCCAGATTGCTCTGCAGATGTAATCTTCAGATATGCACAGCTTTTTTACATAATAGTTACTATGGCCTGTCATCAGTCTCAGGATTACCTTATCCAAGAAAAGGATATCCCTTATGGTAGCACAATCAGTCATTTTTACGGCTGAGCTAGACTGCCTATCATTCTGCCGGAAGGTTTCTGCAGCTGATCCTGGTTAATATTCCAGATCTTTACGAAGGCCGTTACAAGATCGCAGTTCAATCTATTTTCTACTTTCTTGACGGCCTCCGCTTGCGGTTTTATCCCTATACTCTGCATCCGATACACTATCGACTTGGATATGTCTCTAATACATTAACTTTGGTTTCTCAACAACCTTAGTACGCGAGGTATGCTTATCCGCATTTTCACTTGGGACAAAGATCAACATTCTTCTAATGTGCTTAAGAACATCCACAAAGATACCTAGTTGTGTCGGCTCTAGCCCCCTTCTCTCCTTGCAACCATGGCCACCAGACGCAGGTCATTCGCCGCCGCCATGGAGAAAGCTAGCCTACCGTTTGTGCCGATTGTAGTCCTTACCTGTCAAATTTTTGGCTTCTGTACTACCGCAGATATCTCCCATTTGCCTGGAATGGTCTGCTCGCTTTTTTCGTAGCATTCCGAGTCCCCTTCTGCACAGACCGGTGCTAGATTTTTGTTGACCGCTTTGCGGCTCTTGCTTAGTTCATCTTTCCTGTCCTGCTACCTTGATCCACATTTGGAACTTCACCATCCGTTGGATGAGGTTCCCGTTTTCACAGTCCCCTGAAATCAGCCTCGGAACATGTTCACGGCAGTTGCGAGAAATTTGCTGAATACCTATAGGCCATTTGGCTGACCTCCTGAATCTTCGCGTCGTTTGTCGCTTTCTTCTTTTCTGTCTTCCCTTACGCTTAGTAGCTTTAGTGTCAAGGCCAGGGCCAGTAGAAGTACCTTCTCCAGATTGCCTGTAGCTGAGCCTTCGGAGGGCAAGTCTGCATCTTCCACTTGTGCGTGTATCGCTGAGATAGCTGCCATTTCTACAACCGCTGCATCTGAGAAAGTATTAGTTATAATTTTGTCAATGCCACCTTCTTTCCGGACTGCTACAGCATTTTCAGCCGGCGCAAGTCCAGCTTCCATACTCGCTATTTTTCCAGATAGCTGTTTCCGTTGTGGGTACCGTGGCCATCCTGTTACAATCTGCCATCCTCTCCAGCTACACTCCTACAGAAGTGATTGGATTACCTGGTTTCTCTTTTATTCTTTTTAAATTTTGTAATGTATTTTTTTTTTTTTGTTTAGGATGTGGCCAAAGCCTAGAGGACAACCCTTTGATGCGTTAACATAGCTTTGGCCGGAAGGTAGTTAGGGTAAGCGGAGTGAGGATACTTGAATGCCTTGTTTTTACATAGCTGCGAGCTAAACAACAGCACATAGACGGAGTGGATTTTTTAATGAAATTTTAAAAACCCACGTGGCGCTCAACCAATTGATCCAACTCCGAGAAATAAGGTTGATCTGCTTCTAAAGAGGCACCAATCGTGACTTTATTCAAAAAACAATACACTAGCAATAAATAAATTTTAAAGTTAAGTGTGGCAAAAGAGTAATAAGTTTAATTCATAAATAAATAAGTCATAATTAAAATTATTATACAATAAATGAAAAATTAGACTAATTAAAATTAAATTAAATTAAAGAAAAATTGAATATTCAAAGTAAAGAAAACAACTTGGCATAAGTATAGAATGTAAAATTTTATGAAATGCAATCATAAGTTAAAGTTTTTATGTGACTCGCAAGTATTTGAACAAATCATCGCGAAAACTGCGACTTCCGATGCTCCTTCTTATCTGAAGCGGTAAAGAGTCACCTGAACGTGATCGGAAAAGTATTTTAATTTTAATTGAAAAGCTTAGTCTAACTTAGTCTAACTCTCTTTAAAAAGTACCTTAAAGAACTGTAACCTGTAACCTAAAACCCTTTGCAGGAGATGAAGCACCTGAAGAGTGTCGCCTGATAGATAAGCAATGGGCCTATAACTTAAAGTGAATTCTAAATCATTGACATTACTCTGCAATTTCCAATGGGTTTGAGGAATAACCTGCTGTCATTAAGCAACTATGCATCGTCGCTGGTTAAGGCAAAGTCCGCGCATACCAAAATTTTATCGTAATAGTTCGTTTCGTTGACTAGTTGCAATGGGGTACTCATTTTGCTCTTACTATTTCAAATTGCTTGCTTTTACATAAAACAATGCAAACAATTTTTGTTATGCTGGCAGTAGAAGTAGTGCTAAAATACTTTGAATTATTTCTTGAGAAGTTTTTTCACTATTGGCGCAGCTGCACTTATATCACTCTTCTCAGCAAATTACTATTATTACGACTGTCTCTCACTGGCGATTGTTTACTTTTATAACTGACGGGCTGAGAGTAAAAGTGACCTATTTATAGGGTTCGGGCAAAAGTGGCTTAGAAAATGTTCCGCGCAAAAACGAATCGCGTGGGATTCCGGGCAAAAACGAATCTTAGAAAATGTCCGGGCAAAAACGATTTAACTACAAAAAGTAATGCAAAATTAATGCAGTTAAGTAGTTAAGTCGTTTTTGCCCGGAAATTTTCTAAGATTCGTTTTTGCCCGGAATCTCACGCGATTCGTTCTTGCGCGGAACATTTTCTAAGCCACTTTTGTCCGAATCTTATAAATAGGTCACTTTTACTCTCAGCCCGTCAACTATTCTGAGAGCGTACGTGGTTCTAAGCTCCCGCCTGTTCTACGAGTATCATATATTTTTTAATTTATTTTTATCACTACAGACTCACCACTATAGGCTACTATAACTTTAAATTTAAATAAAGTTAAAGCTGTTTTTTTATCAACCAGTAACTCATGCATGCCAAATAGAATTCAGAGTTAAATAATTTAGAGGATTTTATCAATTATTGCAATAAAAAATTGAAAACGATTCAATATAATATTGCTAAACCAAGCTTGTTCCAGAAAACTCTACACCAAAATGTTAATTGCATGCCCTATAAAACTAACCTCCAAATGGACCCTAAAAGGGCTAGCGTACTCCAAGATTGGTCTTACAAACGTATAACACCAAATCGATGTCAAACTTCTCGGCTTGCAAAAACTGCAAAGCGACCTACAATTTAAGGTTGATTAAAAAACCCCAACATTACTCTGCAACCCCGAATGGCTTGTTATCGTTATCTGTTATCAGCAGAAAACAACCATGGGTCACAACCGATGGGACTCGGACATTGGACCTTCGGAATGGAAGACCAACACGTTATCAACGACTCCACCGAAGACTTCGACGCTGTCGAGCCTACCTTACATGTCCTCGATTTTGTAGAGACAATATAACTTCGAAGTCATCGATGTAATAAGTGATAACGTGTCGACCTACCAATCCGGAGGTCCCAAGTTTGAATCCCACGGCGGCGACGCATGGTTGTTTTCTGCTGACAACATATTACGATAAAAAGATCTATGGGGGTTGCAGAGAAGATGTCGGTGGTTCAGAATTCACTTTAAATTGTCGGTCCACTTGCAATCGTTGTCTCGAATCGGGTGAAGGTTTTCTCCCGCCTCATGGCCCTCAAAGGGTTACAGGACTAGAGAGAGATATATAGAACTTCATACACAGAGTTAAAATGAGTAGGAAATCTCTTGCGGAAGAAAGTCATAGTGTATACAGCCGGTGTTTTTAAAACTTTACTATATACTACCCAACCACAAAAGTATTGGGACACTTGAATTTTTTCCACATTTTCAACTTTGTGGGTATATAAACAATTTTATAATATTTATAAAAGAATTTTATTTTATTTGTTTTGTTGAAAATTCTTTTCACACTTACAAAAAATTCAAATAAATAACAACAAAATAACGAAAATAATACATATTCATTGGAAAAATAGGAAAAAATAAATTGTAAAAATACTCCAATCAGCAATTCAATCAGCAAATCAGAATCACATTACTTTTGTAATTTCTATTACATTCTATATGTGATATCTAGCAGTTGAGGACAACTGCATGATATGATTTAAACAAGATGGAGCTTTAGCTCACACTTCAAAAGCATCTATTGAATTTTTTGTGACATGCCCATTTACTTGAATAATTCCGATTTTATTTGGCCTTCGGGATCCCTGAATCTAAAGGTCCTAGAAAGTTTTGTGATGAAATTAATTCAAGGGCAGGTAAATTTAAAACTACTAACGTCCAAAATAAGGCGTACTATTTGAAGTCCAACACCAAAAAGACTTAGCATTTTCAAGACGATGGACATTTCCAAAACATTAGTTCACACAAAATATACACTGATTTAAAAAACAAATACCATACAAAATACATTTTAATTTTTAGGTAATACACCAAGGTATAGAGGCTATAGTTCAAGTCCAAATTTTCAATAACTTTTTTGATTATAAGATTTATATCCTATTTTTAAGCTATATTTAATGGGAAGCTTTTTCAGCAGTAACATGAGAGAAATAAACAACAATAATAAAGTTCCCCAACTGCGCCCAGCTCAAGTTTATGAAATTTCTTAAACAAGATATTCTGATAAGGACAAGACTCTTAGACAAATTATTAAGAGTTATGAAGTGTCTATTTTACAATTAGTACTTAATAAACGGAGATTTAAAATGTTGCTAAGGCTTATGACAGACTTGATAGATTAGCAGCCGATTTTGGAATCTTTCTCAAATTCAATTCTGGCTATGCCTACTCGAAATTGAGAAATGTTATGCTTCAAAATTAAAAGGAAAAATAGGTTTAGAATAACTTTTTCTGTATGTCATTTACTTAAAAGTAAACTTGTACTACACTATGGGACTGCCAACCCTTTTCAAATGTAACAACGAAATCAAAGGCTAACATCTCCAGAAACAAGAAAAATAACGGAGAAAACAAGAAGACCAAGTCATGGCTTCAGTAAGGAGAAATTAAAGACAAAAATGTCCACAGATAAGGAAGGCTACAGCAGTATTGGAGGGAAAAAGTTGTCTTCGATATGGTGTCCAACGTAATCGCAAGTGTTTCCGAGCCATTGATTCCCTCTAACACCAAAATCTGAGAAGAAATGGCTCAACTTTTTGCCCCCAAAAGAAAGCCAAACCGAAGAAAAAAGTTGGCATCGGTAGTAGGGTGCAAACGAGGAAAATGCGGAAACCTTTCCATGTTCGAAGACACTCGTCTGGAAGACATAAATAAGATATTTTGACAAGATTGAGAGTGAGGCCACGGAAGATGGAAATAAATTTTTCTTATTTGAGATGGTTAGAGTTGCTTTCTGTTGGAATATCCGATTTAAATGTTTGCCACAAAAATTCTTGTTGATTTCTACATTAAATCTTAGTGGGAACTTGTGTGCAGAAAGCTAAACGACTTTGCGCCAAAACACGTGTTTTGCGGGTCAGCGATTCAACTAAGTACGAAAAAATAAATCGCGTTTTTCTCGCAAACTACGCGTTCCCGGGCCTTATTTGCCCCTTCGGAGTTTCTAAGGGGTATGAATCAACCATTCTGAATCAGAAAATATCGAAATTTTGGTCTCTGAACTCTGACTGCTACTGGGCCTAGAATTTGCAACAAAACATGTGATTTGTAGGTATGAGATTCAACCAAGTACAAAAAAATAAATGATGCTGGTATAGGGCAAAATTGCACTTCAGGTACTACTTCAAATAGGCTGAAACTATAATCGCATTTTTCTCGCAAACTACGCGTTCCCGGGCCTTATTTGCCCCTTCGGGGTTTCTAAGGGGTATGAATCAACCATTCTGAATCGATTGGCGCTATCAGAAAATATCGAAATTTTGGTCTCTGAACTCTGACTGCTACTGGGCCTAGAATTTGCAACAAAACATGTGATTTGTAGGTATGAGATTCAACCAAGTACAAAAAAATAAATGATTCTGGTATAGGGCAAAATTGCACTTCAGGTACTACTTCAAATAGGCTGAAACTATAATCGCGTTTTTCTCCCAAACTACGCGTTCCCGGGCCTTATTTGCCCCTTCGGGGTTTCTAAGGGGTATGATTCAACCATTCTGAATCGATTGGCGCTTTCAGAAAATATCGAAATTTTGTTCTCTGAACTCTGACTGCTACTGGGCCTAGAATTTGCAACAAAACATGTGATTTGTAGGTATGAGATTCAACCAAGTAACAAAAAATAAATGATGCTGGTATAGGGCAAAATTGCACTTCAGGTACTACTTCAAATAGGCTGAAACTATAATCTTGTTTTTCTCGCAAACTACGCGTTCCCGGGCCCTATTTGCCCCTTCGGGGTTTCTAATGGGTATGAATCGACCATTCTGAATCGATTGGCGCTATCAGAAAATATCGAAATTTTGGTCTCTGAACTCTGACTGCTACTGGGCCTAGAATTTGCAACAAAACATGTGATTTGTAGGTATGAGATTCAACCAAGTACAAAAAAATAAATGATTCTGGTATAGGGCAAAATTGCACTTCAGGTACTACTTCAAATAGGCTGAAACTATAATCGCGTTTTTCTCCCAAACTACGCGTTCCCGGGCCTTATTTGCCCCTTCGGGGTTTCTAAGGGGTATGATTCAACCATTCTGAATCGACTGGCGCTATCAGAAAATATCGAAATTTTGTTCTCTGAACTCTGACTGCTACTGGGCCTAGAATTTGCAACAAAACATGTCATTTGTACGTATGAGATTCAACCAAGTACAAAAAAATAAATGATGCTGGTATAGGGCAAAATTGCACTTCAGGTACTACTTCAAATAGGCTGAAACTATAATTGCGTTTTTCTCCCAAACTACACGTTCCCGGGCCCTATTTGCCCCTTCGGGGTTTCTAATGGGTATGAATCAACCATTCTGAATCGATTGGCGCTATCAGAAAATATCGAAATTTTGGTCTCTGAACTCTGACTGCTACTGGGCCTAGAATTTGCAACAAAACATGTGATTTGTAGGTATGAGATTCAACCAAGTAACAAAAAATAAATGATGTTGGTATAGGGCAAAATTGCACTTCAGGTACTACTGCAAATAGGCTGAAACTATAATCGCGTTTTTCTCGCAAACTACGCGTTCCCGGGCCTTATTTGCCCCTTCGGAGTTTCTAAGGGGTATGAATCAACCATTCTGAATCGATTGGCGCTATCAGAAAATATCGAAATTTTGGTCTCTGAACTCTGACTGCTACTGGGCCTAGAATTTGCAACAAAACATGTGATTTGTAGGTATGAGATTCAACCAAGTACAAAAAAATAAATGATTCTGGTATAGGGCAAAATTGCACTTCAGGTACTACTTCAAATAATCTGAAACTATAATCGCGTTTTTCTCCCAAACTACGCGTTCGCGGGCCTTATTTGCCCCTTCGGGTTTTCTAAGGGGTATGAATCAACCATTCTGAATCGATTGGCGCTATCAGAAAATATCGAAATTTTGGTCTCTGAACTCTGACTGCTACTGGGCCTAGAATTTGCAACAAAACATGTGATTTGTAGGTATGAGATTCAACGAAGTAACAAAAAATAAATGATGCTGGTATAGGGCAAAATTGCACTTCAGGTACTACTTCAAATAGGCTGAAACTATAATCTTGTTTTTCTCGCAAACTACGCGTTCCCGGGCCCTATTTGCTCCTTCGGGGTTTCTAATGGGTACGAATCAACCATTCTGAATCGATTGGCGCTATCAGAAAATATCGAAATTTTGGTCTCTGAACTCTGACTGCTACTGGGCCTAGAATTTGCAACAAAACATGTGATTTGTAGGTATGAGATTCAACCAAGTACAAAAAAATAAATGATTCTGGTATAGGGCAAAATTGCACTTCAGGTACTACTTCAAATAATCTGAAACTATAATCGCGTTTTTCTCCCAAACTACGCGTTCGCGGGCCTTATTTGCCCCTTCGGGGTTTCTAAGGGGTATGAATCAACCATTCTGAATCGATTGGCGCTATCAGAAAATATCGAAATTTTGGTCTATGAACTCTAACTGCTACTGGGCCTAGAATTTGCAACAAAACATGTGATTTGTAGGTATGAGATTCAACCAAGTACAAAAAAATAAATGATGCTAGTATAGGGCAAAATTGCACTTCAGATACTACTTCAAATAGGCTGAAACTATAATCGCGTTTTTCTCCCAAACTACGCGTTCTCGGGCCTTATTTGCCCCTTCGGGTTTTCTAAGGGGTATGAATCAACCATTCTGAATCGATTGGCGCTATCAGAAAATGTCGAAATTTTGGTCTCTGAACTCTGACTGCTACTGGGCCTAGAATTTGCAACAAAACATGTGATTTGTAGGTATGAGATTCAACCAAGTACAAAAAAATAAATGATGCTGGTATAGGGCAAAATTGCACTTCAGGTACTACTTCAAATAGGCTGAAACTATAATCGCGTTTTTCTCGCAAACTACGCGTTCTCGGGCCTTATTTGCCCTTCGGGGTTTCTAAGGGGTATGAATCAACCATTCTGAATCGATTGGCGTTATCAGAAAATATCGAAATTTTGGTCTCTGAACTCTGACTGCTACTGGGCCTAGAATTTGCAACAAAACATGTGATTTGTAGGTATGAGATTCAACCAAGTACAAAAAAATAAATGATGCAAAATTGCACTTCAGGTACTACTTCAAATAGGCTGAAACTATAATCGCGTTTTTCTCGCAAACTACGCGTTCTCGGGCCTTATTTGCCCTTCGGGGTTTCTAAGGGGTAAGAAACAACCATTCTGAATCGATTGGCGCTATCAGAAAATATCGAAATTTTGTTCTCTGAACTCTGACTGCTACTGGGCCTAGAATTTGCAACAAAACATGTGATTTGTAGGTATGAGATTCAACCAAGTACAAAAAAATAAATGATGCTGGTATAGGGCAAAATTGCACTTCAGGTACTTCTTCAAATAGGCTGAAACTATAACCGCGTTTTTCTCGCAAACTACGCGTTCCCGGGCCTTATTTGCCCCTTCGGGGTTTCTAAGGGGTATGTATGAATCAACCATTCTGAATCGATTGGCGCTATCAGAAAATATCGAAATTTTGGTCTCTGCTACTGGGCTTAGAATTTGCAACAAAACATGTGATTTGTAGGTATGAGATTCAACCAAGTACAAAAAAATAAATGATGCTGGTATAGGGCAAAATTGCACTTCAGGTACTACTTCGAATAGCCTGAAACTATAATCGCGTTTTTCTCCCAAACTACGCGTTCCCGGGCCTTATTTGCCCCTTCGGGGTTTCTAAAAGGTATGAATCAACCATTCTGAATCGATTGGCGCTATCAGAAAATATCGAAATTTTGGTCTCTGAACTCTGACTGCTACTGGGCCTAGAATTTGCTAAAAAACATGTGATTTGTATGTATGAGATTCAACCAAGTACAAAAAAATAAATGATGCTGGTATAGGGCGAAATTGCACTTCAGGTACTACTTCAAATAGGCTGAAACTATAATCGCGTTTTTCTCCCAAACTACGCGTTCCCGGGCCTTATTTGCCCATTCGGGGTTTCTAAAAGGTATGAATCAACCATTCTGAATCGATTGGCGCTATCAAAAAATATCGAAATTTTGGTCTCTGAACTCTGACTGCTACTGGGCCTAGAATTTGCAACAAAACATGTGATTTGTAGGTATGAGATTCAACCAAAATGATGCTGGTATAGGGCAAAATTGCACTTCAGGTACTACTTCAAATAGGCTGAAACTATAATCGCGTTTTTCTCCCAAACTACGCGTTCCCGGGCCTTATTTGCCCCTTCGGGGTTTCTAAGGGGTATGAATCAACCATTCTGAATCGATTGGCGCTATCAGAAAATATCGAAATTTTGGTCTCTGAACTCTGACTGCTACTGGGCCTAGAATTTGCAACAAAACATGTGATTTGTAGGTATGAGATTCAACCAAGTACACGTGGGGCAAAATTGCACTTCAGGTACTACTTCAAATAGGCTGAAACTATAATCGCGTTTTTCTCCCAAACTACGCGTTCCCGGGCCTTATTTGCCCCTTCGGGGATTCTAAGGGGTATGAATCAACCATTCTGAATCAATTGGCGCTATCAGAAAATATCGAAATTTTGGTCTCTGAACTCTGACTGCTACTGGGCCTAGAATTTGCAACAAAACATGTGATTTGTAGGTATGAGATTCAACCAAGTACAAAAAAATAAATGATGCTGGTATAGGGCAAAATTGCACTTCAGGTACTACTTCAAATAGGCTGAAACTATAATCGCGTTTTTCTCCCAAACTACGCGTTCCCGGGCCTTATTTGCCCCTTCGGGGTTTCTAAGGGGTATGAATCAACCATTCTGAATCGATTGGCGCTATCAGAAAATATCGAAATTTTGGTCTCTGAACTCTGACTGCTACTGGGCCTAGAATTTGCAACAAAACATGTGATTTGTAGGTATGAGATTCAACCAAAATGATGCTGGTATAGGGCAAAATTGCACTTCAGGTACTACTTCAAATAGGCTGAAACTATAATCGCGTTTTTCTCCCAAACTACGCGATCCCGGGCCTTATTTGCCCCTTCGGGGTTTCTAAGGGGTATGAATCAACCATTCTGAATCGATTGGCGCTATCAGAAAATATCGAAATTTTGGTCTCTGAACTCTGACTGCTACTGGGCCTAGAATTTGCAACAAAACATGTGATTTGTAGGTATGAGATTCAACCAAGTACAAAAAAATAAATGATTCTAGTATAGGGCAAAATTGCACTTCAGGTACTACTTCAAATAATCTGAAACTATAATCGCGTTTTTCTCCCAAACTACGCGTTCGCGGGCCTTATTTGCCCCTTCGGGGTTTCTAAGGGGTATGAATCAACCATTCTGAATCGATTGGCGCTATCAGAAAATATCGAAATTTTGGTCTCTGAACTCTGACTGCTACTGGGCCTAGAATTTGCAACAAAACATGTGATTTGTAGGTATGAGATTCAACCAAGTACAAAAAAATAAATGATGCTGGTATAGGGCAAAATTGCACTTCAGGTACTACTTCGAATAGCCTGAAACTATAATCGCGTTTTTCTCCCAAACTACGCGTTCCCGGGCCTTATTTGCCCCTTCGGGGTTTCTAAAAGGTATGAATCAACCATTCTGAATCGATTGGCGCTATCAGAAAATATCGAAATTTTGGTCTCTGAACTCTGACTGCTACTGGGCCTAGAATTTGCTAAAAAACATGTGATTTGTATGTATGAGATTCAACCAAGTACAAAAAAATAAATGATGCTGGTATAGGGCGAAATTGCACTTCAGGTACTACTTCAAATAGGCTGAAACTATAATCGCGTTTTTCTCCCAAACTACGCGTTCCCGGGCCTTATTTGCCCATTCGGGGTTTCTAAAAGGTATGAATCAACCATTCTGAATCGATTGGCGCTATCAAAAAATATCGAAATTTTGGTCTCTGAACTCTGACTGCTACTGGGCCTAGAATTTGCAACAAAACATGTGATTTGTAGGTATGAGATTCAACCAAAATGATGCTGGTATAGGGCAAAATTGCACTTCAGGTACTACTTCAAATAGGCTGAAACTATAATCGCGTTTTTCTCCCAAACTACGCGTTCCCGGGCCTTATTTGCCCCTTCGGGGTTTCTAAGGGGTATGAATCAACCATTCAGAATCGATTGGCGCTATCAGAAAATATCGAAATTTTGGTCTCTGAACTCTGACTGCTACTGGGCCTAGAATTTGCAACAAAACATGTGATTTGTAGGTATGAGATTCAACCAAGTACACGTGGGGCAAAATTGCACTTCAGGTACTACTTCAAATAGGCTGAAACTATAATCGCGTTTTTCTCCCAAACTACGCGTTCCCGGGCCTTATTTGCCCCTTCGGGGATTCTAAGGGGTATGAATCAACCATTCTGAATCAATTGGCGCTATCAGAAAATATCGAAATTTTGGTCTCTGAACTCTGACTGCTACTGGGCCTAGAATTTGCAACAAAACATGTGATTTGTAGGTATGAGATTCAACCAAGTACAAAAAAATAAATGATGCTGGTATAGGGCAAAATTGCACTTCAGGTACTACTTCAAATAGGCTGAAACTATAATCGCGTTTTTCTCCCAAACTACGCGTTCCCGGGCCTTATTTGCCCCTTCGGGGTTTCTAAGGGGTATGAATCAACCATTCTGAATCGATTGGCGCTATCAGAAAATATCGAAATTTTGGTCTCTGAACTCTGACTGCTACTGGGCCTAGAATTTGCAACAAAACATGTGATTTGTAGGTATGAGATTCAACCAAAATGATGCTGGTATAGGGCAAAATTGCACTTCAGGTACTACTTCAAATAGGCTGAAACTATAATCGCGTTTTTCTCCCAAACTACGCGATCCCGGGCCTTATTTGCCCCTTCGGGGTTTCTAAGGGGTATGAATCAACCATTCTGAATCGATTGGCGCTATCAGAAAATATCGAAATTTTGGTCTCTGAACTCTGACTGCTACTGGGCCTAGAATTTGCAACAAAACATGTGATTTGTAGGTATGAGATTCAACCAAGTACAAAAAAATAAATGATTCTGGTATAGGGCAAAATTGCACTTCAGGTACTACTTCAAATAATCTGAAACTATAATCGCGTTTTTCTCCCAAACTACGCGTTCGCGGGCCTTATTTGCCCCTTCGGGGTTTCTAAGGGGTATGAATCAACCATTCTGAATCGATTGGCGCTATCAGAAAATATCGAAATTTTGGTCTCTGAACTCTGACTGCTACTGGGCCTAGAATTTGCAACAAAACATGTGATTTGTAGGTATGAGATTCAACCAAGTACACGTGGGGCAAAATTGCACTTCAGGTACTACTTCAAATAGGCTGAAACTATAATCGCGTTTTTCTCCCAAACTACGCGTTCCCGGGCCTTATTTGCCCCTTCGGGGATTCTAAGGGGTATGAATCAACCATTCTGAATCAATTGGCGCTATCAGAAAATATCGAAATTTTGGTCTCTGAACTCTGACTGCTACTGGGCCTAGAATTTGCAACAAAACATGTGATTTGTAGGTATGAGATTCAACCAAGTACAAAAAAATAAATGATGCTGGTATAGGGCAAAATTGCACTTCAGGTACTACTTCAAATAGGCTGAAACTATAATCGCGTTTTTCTCCCAAACTACGCGTTCCCGGGCCTTATTTGCCCCTTCGGGGTTTCTAAGGGGTATGAATCAACCATTCTGAATCGATTGGCGCTATCAGAAAATATCGAAATTTTGGTCTCTGAACTCTGACTGCTACTGGGCCTAGAATTTGCAACAAAACATGTGATTTGTAGGTATGAGATTCAACCAAAATGATGCTGGTATAGGGCAAAATTGCACTTCAGGTACTACTTCAAATAGGCTGAAACTATAATCGCGTTTTTCTCCCAAACTACGCGTTCCCGGGCCTTATTTTCCCCTTCGGGGATTCTAAGGGGTATGAATCAACCATTCTGAATCGATTGGCGCTATCAAAAAATATCGAAATTTTGGTCTCTGAACTCTGACTGCTACTGGGCCTAGAATTTGCAACAAAACATGTGATTTGTAGGTATGAGATTCAACCAAAATGATGCTGGTATAGGGCAAAATTGCACTTCAGGTACTACTTCAAATAGGCTGAAACTATAATCGCGTTTTTCTCCCAAACTACGCGTTCCCGGGCCTTATTTGCCCCTTCGGGGTTTCTAAGGGGTATGAATCAACCATTCTGAATCGATTGGCGCTATCAGAAAATATCGAAATTTTGGTCTCTGAACTCTGACTGCTACTGGGCCTAGAATTTGCAACAAAACATGTGATTTGTAGGTATGAGATTCAACCAAAATGATGCTGGTATAGGGCAAAATTGCACTTCAGGTACTACTTCAAATAGGCTGAAACTATAATCGCGTTTTTCTCCCAAACTACGCGTTCCCGGGCCTTATTTGCCCCTTCGGGGATTCTAAGGGGTATGAATCAACCATTCTGAATCAATTGGCGCTATCAGAAAATATCGAAATTTTGGTCTCTGAACTCTGACTGCTACTGGGCCTAGAATTTGCAACAAAACATGTGATTTGTAGGTATGAGATTCAACCAAAATGATGCTGGTATAGGGCAAAATTGCACTTCAGGTACTACTTCAAATAGGCTGAAACTATAATCGCGTTTTTCTCCCAAACTACGCGTTCCCGGGCCTTATTTGCCCCTTCGGGGTTTCTAAGGGGTATGAATCAACCATTCTGAATCGATTGGCGCTATCAGAAAATATCGAAATTTTGGTCTCTGAACTCTGACTGCTACTGGGCCTAGAATTTGCAACAAAACATGTGATTTGTAGGTATGAGATTCAACCAAGTACACGTGGGGCAAAATTGCACTTCAGGTACTACTTCAAATAGGCTGAAACTATAATCGCGTTTTTCTCCCAAACTACGCGTTCCCGGGCCTTATTTGCCCCTTCGGGGTTTCTAAGGGGTATGAATCAACCATTCTGAATCGATTGGCGCTATCAGAAAATATCGAAATTTTGGTCTCTGAACTCTGACTGCTACTGGGCCTAGAATTTGCAACAAAACATGTGATTTGTAGGTATGAGATTCAACCAAGTACACGTGGGGCAAAATTGCACTTCAGGTACTACTTCAAATAGGCTGAAACTATAATCGCGTTTTTCTCCCAAACTACGCGTTCCCGGGCCTTATTTGCCCCTTCGGGGATTCTAAGGGGTATGAATCAACCATTCTGAATCAATTGGCGCTATCAGAAAATATCGACATTTTGGTCTCTGAACTCTGACTGCTACTGGGCCTAGAATTTGCAACAAAACATGTGATTTGTAGGTATGAGATTCAACCAAGTACAAAAAAATAAATGATGCTGGTATAGGGCAAAATTGCACTTCAGGTACTACTTCAAATAGGCTGAAACTATAATCGCGTTTTTCTCCCAAACTACGCGTTCCCGGGCCTTATTTGCCCCGTCGGGGTTTCTAAGGGGTATGAATCAACCATTCTGAATCGATTGGCGCTATCAGAAAATATCGAAATTTTGGTCTCTGAACTCTGACTGCTACTGGGCCTAGAATTTGCAACAAAACATGTGATTTGTAGGTATGAGATTCAACCAAAATGATGCTGGTATAGGGCAAAATTGCACTTCAGGTACTACTTCAAATAGGCTGAAACTATAATCGCGTTTTTCTCCCAAACTACGCGTTCCCGGGCCTTATTTGCCCCTTCGGGGATTCTAAGGGGTATGAATCAACCATTCTGAATCAATTGGCGCTATCAGAAAATATCGAAATTTTGGTCTCTGAACTCTGACTGCTACTGGGCCTAGAATTTGCAACAAAACATGTGATTTGTAGGTATGAGATTCAACCAAGTACAAAAAAATAAATGATGCTGGTATAGGGCAAAATTGCACTTCAGGTACTACTTCAAATAGGCTGAAACTATAATCGCGTTTTTCTCCCAAACTACGCGTTCCCGGGCCTTATTTGCCCCTTCGGGGTTTCTAAGGGGTATGAATCAACCATTCTGAATCGATTGGCGCTATCAGAAAATATCGAAATTTTGGTCTCTGAACTCTGACTGCTACTGGGCCTAGAATTTGCAACAAAACATGTGATTTGTAGGTATGAGATTCAACCAAAATGATGCTGGTATAGGGCAAAATTGCACTTCAGGTACTACTTCAAATAGGCTGAAACTATAATCGCGTTTTTCTCCCAAACTACGCGTTCCCGGGCCTTATTTGCCCCTTCGGGGTTTCTAAGGGGTATGAATCAACCATTCTGAATCGATTGGCGCTATCAGAAAATATCGAAATTTTGGTCTCTGAACTCTGACTGCTACTGGGCCTAGAATTTGCAACAAAACATGTGATTTGTAGGTATGAGATTCAACCAAAATGATGCTGGTCTAGGGCAAAATTGCACTTCAGGTACTACTTCAAATAGGCTGAAACTATAATCGCGTTTTTCTCCCAAACTACGCGTTCCCGGGCCTTATTTGCCCCTTCGGGGTTTCTAAGGGGTATGAATCAACCATTCTGAATCGATTGGCGCTATCAGAAAATATCGAAATTTTGGTCTCTGAACTCTGACTGCTACTGGGCCTAGAATTTGCAACAAAACATGTGATTTGTAGGTATGAGATTCAACCAAAATGATGCTGGTATAGGGCAAAATTGCACTTCAGGTACTACTTCAAATAGGCTGAAACTATAATCGCGTTTTTCTCCCAAACTACGCGTTCCCGGGCCTTATTTGCCCCTTCGGGGTTTCTAAGGGGTATGAATCAACCATTCTGAATCGATTGGCGCTATCAGAAAATATCGAAATTTTGGTCTCTGAACTCTGACTGCTACTGGGCCTAGAATTTGCAACAAAACATGTGATTTGTAGGTATGAGATTCAACCAAAATGATGCTGGTATAGGGCAAAATTGCACTTCAGGTACTACTTCAAATAGGCTGAAACTATAATCGCGTTTTTCTCCCAAACTACGCGTTCCCGGGCCTTATTTGCCCCTTCGGGGTTTCTAAGGGGTATGAATCAACCATTCTGAATCGATTGGCGCTATCAGAAAATATCGAAATTTTGGTCTCTGAACTCTGACTGCTACTGGGCCTAGAATTTGCAACAAAACATGTGATTTGTAGGTATGAGATTCAACCAAGTACACGTGGGGCAAAATTGCACTTCAGGTACTACTTCAAATAGGCTGAAACTATAATCGCGTTTTTCTCCCAAACTACGCGTTCCCGGGCCTTATTTGCCCCTTCGGGGTTTCTAAGGGGTATGAATCAACCATTCTGAATCGATTGGCGCTATCAGAAAATATCGAAATTTTGGTCTCTGAACTCTGACTGCTACTGGGCCTAGAATTTGCAACAAAACATGTGATTTGTAGGTATGAGATTCAACCAAGTACAAAAAATAAATGATGCTAGTATAGGGCAAAATTGCACTTCAGGTACTACTTCAAATAGGCTGAAACTATAATCGCGTTTTTCTCCCAAACTACGCGTTCCCGGGCCTTATTTGCCCCTTCGGGGTTTCTAAGGGGTATGAATCAACCATTCTGAATCGATTGGCGCTATCAGAAAATATCGAAATTTTGGTCTCTGAACTCTGACTGCTACTGGGCCTAGAATTTGCAACAAAACATGTGATTTGTAGGTATGAGATTCAACCAAGTACAAAAAATAAATGCTGCTAGTATAGGGCAAAATTGCACTTCAGGTACTACTTCAAATAGGCTGAAACTATAATCGCGTTTTTCTCCCAAACTACGCGTTCCCGGGCCTTATTTGCCCCTTCGGGGTTTCTAAGGGGTATGAATCAACCATTCTGAATCGATTGGCGCTATCAGAAAATATCGAAATTTTGGTCTCTGAACTCTGACTGCTACTGGGCCTAGAATTTGCAACAAAACATGTGATTTGTAGGTATGAGATTCAACCAAAATGATGCTGGTATAGGGCAAAATTGCACTTCAGGTACTACTTCAAATAGGCTGAAACTATAATCGCGTTTTTCTCCCAAACTACGCGTTCCCGAGCCTTATTTGCCCCTTCGGGGTTTCTAAGGGGTATGAATCAACCATTCTGAATCGATTGGCGCTATCAGAAAATATCGAAATTTTGGTCTCTGAACTCTGACTGCTACTGGGCCTAGAATTTGCAACAAAACATGTGATTTGTAGGTATGAGATTCAACCAAGTACAAAAAAATAAATGATGCTGGTATAGGGCAAAATTGCACTTCAGGTACTACTTCAAATAGGCTGAAACTATAATCGCAGTTTTTCTCGCAAATTACGCGTTCTCGGGCCTTATTTGCCCCTTCGGGGTTTCTAAGGGGTATGAATCAACCATTCTGAATCGATTGGCGCTATCAGAAAATATCGAAATTTTGGTCTCTGAACTCTGACTGCTACTGGGCCTAGAATTTGCAAAAAAACATGTGATTTGTAGGTATGAGATTCAACCAAGTACACGTGGGGCAAAATTGCACTTCAGGTACTACTTCAAATAGGCTGAAACTATAATCGCGTTTTTCTCCCAAACTACGCGTTCCCGGGCCTTATTTGCCCCTTCGGGGATTCTAAGGGGTATGAATCAACCATTCTGAATCGATTGGCGCTATCAGAAAATATCGAAATTTTGGTCTCTGAACTCTGACTGCTACTGGGCCTAGAATTTGCAACAAAACATGTGATTTGTAGGTATGAGATTCAACCAAGTACAAAAAAATAAATGATGCTGGTATAGGGCAAAATTGCACTTCAGGTACTACTTCAAATAAGCTGAAACTATAATCGCGTTTTTCTCCCAAACTACGCGTTCCCGGGCCTTATTTGCCCCTTCGGGGTTTCTAAGGGGTATGAATCAACCATTCTGAATCGATTGGCGCTATCAGAAAATATCGAAATTTTGGTCTCTGAACTCTGACTGCTACTGGGCCTAGAATTTGCAACAAAACATGTGATTTGTAGGTATGAGATTCAACCAAGTACAAAAAAATAAATGATGCTGGTATAGGGCAAAATTGCACTTCAGGTACTACTTCAAATAGGCTGAAACTATAGTCTTGTTTTTCTCGCAAACTACGCGTTCCCGGGCCTTATTTGCCCCTTCGTGGTTTCTAAGGGGTATGAATCCACCATTCTGAATCGATTGGCGCTATCAGAAAATATCGAAATTTTGGTCTCTGAACTCTGACTGCTACTGGGCCTAGAATTTGCAACAAAACATGTGATTTGTAGGTATGAGATTCAACCAAGTACAAAAAAATAAATGATGCTGGTATAGGGCAAAATTGCACTTCAGGTACTACTTCAAATAGGCTGAAACTATAGTCTTGTTTTTCTCGCAAACTACGCGTTCCCGGGCCTTATTTGCCCCTTCGGGGTTTCTAGAGGTATGAATCAACCATTCTGAATCGATTGGCGCTATCAGAAAATATCGAAATTTTGGTCTCTCAACTCTGACTGCTACTGGGCCTAGAATTTGCAACAAAACATGTGATTTGTAGGTATGAGATTCAACCAAGTACAAAAAAATAAATGATGCTGGTATAGGGCAAAATTGCACTTCAGGTACTACTTCAAATAGGCTGAAACTATAGTCTTGTTTTTCTCGCAAACTACGCGTTCCCGGGCCTTATTTGCCCCTTCGGGGTTTCTAAGGGGTATGAATCAACCATTCTGAATCGATTGGCGCTATCAGAAAATATCGAAATTTTGGTCTCTGAACTCTGACTGCTACTGGGCCTAGAATTTGCAACAAAACATGTGATTTGTAGGTATGACATTCAACCAAGTACAAAAAAATAAATGATCCTGGTATAGGGCAAAATTGCACTTCAGGTACTACTTCAAATAGGCTGAAACTATAATCTTGTTTTTCTCGCAAACTACGCGTTCCCGGGCCTTATTTGCCCCTTCGGGGTTTCTAAGGGGTATGAATCAACCATTCTGAATCGATTGGCGCTATCAGAAAATATCGAAATTTTGGTCTCTGAACTCTGACTGCTACTGGGCCTAGAATTTGCAACAAAACATGTGATTTGTAGGTATCAGATTCAACCAAGTACAAAAAAATAAATGATGCTGGTATAGGGCAAAATTGCACTTCAGGTACTACTTCAAATAGGCTGAAACTATAATCGCGTTTTTCTCCCAAACTACGCGTTCCCGGGCCTTATTTGCCCCTTCGGGGTTTCTAAGGGGTATGAATCAACCATTCTGAATCGATTGGCGCTATCAGAAAATATCGAAATTTTGGTCTCTGAACTCTGACTGCTACTGGGCCTAGAATTTGCAACAAAACATGTGATTTGTAGGTATGAGATTCAACCAAGTACAAAAAAATAAATCATGCTGGTATAGGGCAAAATTGCACTTCAGGTACTACTTCAAATAAGCTGAAACTATAATCGCGTTTTTCTCCCAAACTACGCATTCCCGGGCCTTATTTGCCCCTTCGGGGTTTCTAAGGGGTATGAATCAACCATTCTGAATCGATTGGCGCTATCAGAAAATATCGAAATTTTGGTCTCTGAACTCTGACTGCTACTAAGCCTAGAATTTGCAACAAAACATGTGATTTGTACGTATGAGATTCAACCAAGTACAAAAAAATAAATGTTGCTGGAATAGGGCAAAATTGCACTTCAGGTACTACTTCAAATAGGCTGAAACTATAATCACGTTTTTCTCGCAAACTGCGCGTTCCCGGGCCTTATTTGCCCCTTCGGGGTTTCTAAGGGGTATGAATCAACCATTCTGAATCGATTGGCGCTATCAGAAAATATCGAAATTTTGGTCTCTGAACTCTGACTGCTACTGGGCCTAGAATTTGCAACAAAACATGTGATTTGTAGGTATGAGATTCAACCAAGTACAAAAAAATAAATGATGCTGGTATAGGGCAAAATTGCACTTCAGGTACTACTTCAAATAGGCTGAAACTATAATCGCGTTTTTCTCCCAAACTACGCGTTCCCGGGCCTTATTTGCCCCTTCGGGGTTTCTAAGGGGTATGAATCAACCATTCTGAATCGATTGGCGCTATCAGAAAATATCGAAATTTTGGTCTCTGAACTCTGACTGCTACTGGGCCTAGAATTTGCAACAAAACATGTGATTTGTAGGTATGAGATTCAACCAAGTACAAAAAAATAAATGATGCTGGTATAGGGCAAAATTGCACTTCAGGTACTACTTCAAATAGGCTGAAACTATAGTCTTGTTTTTCTCGCAAACTACGCGTTCCCGGGCCTTATTTGCCCCTTCGGGGTTTCTAAGGGGTATGAATCAACCATTCTGAATCGATTGGCGCTATCAGAAAATATCGAAATTTTGGTCTCTGAACTCTGACTGCTACTGGGCCTAGAATTTGCAACAAAACATGTGATTTGTAGGTATGAGATTCAACCAAGTACAAAAAAAAAATGATGCTGGTATAGGGCAAAATTGCACTTCAGGTACTACTTCAAATAGGCTGAAACTATAATCTTGTTTTTCTCGCAAACTACGCGTTCCCGGGCCTTATTTGCCCCTTCGGGGTTTCTAAGGGGTATGAATCAACCATTCTGAATCGATTGGCGCTATCAGAAAATATCGAAATTTTGGTCTCTGAACTCTGACTGCTACTGGGCCTAGAATTTGCAACAAAACATGTGATTTGTAGGTATCAGATTCAACCAAGTACAAAAAAATAAATGATGCTGGTATAGGGCAAAATTGCACTTCAGGTACTACTTCAAATAGGCTGAAACTATAGTCTTGTTTTTCTCGCAAACTACGCGTTCCCGGGCCTTATTTGCCCCTTCGGGGTTTCTAAGGGGTATGAATCAACCATTCTGAATCGATTGGCGCTATCAGAAAATATCGAAATTTTGGTCTCTGAACTCTGACTGCTACTGGGCCTAGAATTTGCAACAAAACATGTGATTTGTAGGTATGAGATTCAACCAAGTACAAAAAAAAAATGATGCTGGTATAGGGCAAAATTGCACTTCAGGTACTACTTCAAATAGGCTGAAACTATAATCGCGTTTTTCTCCCAAACTACGCGTTCCCGGGCCTTATTTGCCCCTTCGGGGTTTCTAAGGGGTATGAATCAACCATTCTGAATCGATTGGCGCTATCAGAAAATATCGAAATTTTGGTCTCTGAACTCTGACTGCTACTGGGCCTAGAATTTGCAACAAAACATGTGATTTGTAGGTATGAGATTCAACCAAGTACAAAAAAATAAATGATGCTGGTATAGGGCAAAATTGCCCTTCAGGTACTACTTCAAATAGGCTGAAACTATAATCGCGTTTTTCTCCCAAACTACGCGTTCCCGGGCCTAATTTGCCCCTTCGGGGTTTCTAAGGGGTATGAATCAACCAGTCTGAATCGATTGGCGCTATCAGAAAATATCGAAATTTTGGTCTCTGAACTCTGACTGCTACTGGGCCTAGAATTTGCAACAAAACATGTGGTTTGTACGTATGAGATTCAACCAAGTACAAAAAAATAAATGATGCTGGTATAGGGCAAAATTGCACTTCAGGTACTACTTCAAATAGGCTGAAACTATAATCGCGTTTTTCTCCCAAACTACGCGTTGCCGGGCCTTATTTGCCCCTTCGGGGTTTCTAAGGGGTATGAATCAACCATTCTGAATCGATTGGCGCTATCAGAAAATATCGAAATTTTGGTCTCTGAACTCTGACTGCTACTGGGCCTAGAATTTGCAACAAAACATGTGATTTGTAGGTATGAGATTCAACCAAGTACAAAAAAATAAATGATGCTGGTATAGGGCAAAATTGCACTTCAGGTACTACTTCAAATAGGCTGAAACTATAATCGCGTTTTCCTCCCAAACTACGCGTTCCCGGGCCTTATTTGCCCCTTCGGGGTTTCTAAGGGGTATGAATCAACCATTCTGAATCGATTGGCGCTATCAGAAAATATCGAAATTTTGGTCTCTGAACTCTGACTGCTACTGGGCCTAGAATTTGCAACAAAACATGTGATTTGTAGGTATGAGATTCAACCAAGTACAAAAAAATAAATCATGCTGGTATAGGGCAAAATTGCACTTCAGGTACTACTTCAAATAAGCTGAAACTATAATCGCGTTTTTCTCCCAAACTACGCGTTCCCGGGCCTTATTTGCCCCTTCGGGGTTTCTAAGGGGTATGAATCAACCATTCTGAATCGATTGGCGCTATCAGAAAATATCGAAATTTTGGTCTCTGAACTCTGACTGCTACTGGGCCTAGAATTTGCAACAAAACATGTGATTTGTAGGTATGAGATTCAACCAAGTACAAAAAAATAAATGATGCTGGTATAGGGCAAAATTGCACTTCAGGTACTACTTCAAATAGGCTGAAACTATAATCGCGTTTTTCTCCCAAACTACGCGTTCCCGGGCCTTATTTGCCCCTTCGGGGTTTCTAAGGGGTATGAATCAACCATTCTGAATCGATTGGCGCTATCAGAAAATATCGAAATTTTGGTCTCTGAACTCTGACTGCTACTGGGCCTAGAATTTGCAACAAAACATGTGATTTGTAGGTATGAGATTCAACCAAGTACAAAAAAATAAATGATGCTGGTATAGGGCAAAATTGCCCTTCAGGTACTACTTCAAATAGGCTGAAACTATAATCGCGTTTTTCTCCCAAACTACGCGTTCCCGGGCCTAATTTGCCCCTTCGGGGTTTCTAAGGGGTATGAATCAACCAGTCTGAATCGATTGGCGCTATCAGAAAATATCGAAATTTTGGTCTCTGAACTCTGACTGCTACTGGGCCTAGAATTTGCAACAAAACATGTGGTTTGTACGTATGAGATTCAACCAAGTACAAAAAAATAAATGATGCTGGTATAGGGCAAAATTGCACTTCAGGTACTACTTCAAATAGGCTGAAACTATAATCGCGTTTTTCTCCCAAACTACGCGTTGCCGGGCCTTATTTGCCCCTTCGGGGTTTCTAAGGGGTATGAATCAACCATTCTGAATCGATTGGCGCTATCAGAAAATATCGAAATTTTGGTCTCTGAACTCTGACTGCTACTGGGCCTAGAATTTGCAACAAAACATGTGATTTGTAGGTATGAGATTCAACCAAGTACAAAAAAATAAATGATGCTGGTATAGGGCAAAATTGCACTTCAGGTACTACTTCAAATAGGCTGAAACTATAATCGCGTTTTCCTCCCAAACTACGCGTTCCCGGGCCTTATTTGCCCCTTCGGGGTTTCTAAGGGGTATGAATCAACCATTCTGAATCGATTGGCGCTATCAGAAAATATCGAAATTTTGGTCTCTGAACTCTGACTGCTACTGGGCCTAGAATTTGCAACAAAACATGTGATTTGTAGGTATGAGATTCAACCAAGTACAAAAAAATAAATCATGCTGGTATAGGGCAAAATTGCACTTCAGGTACTACTTCAAATAAGCTGAAACTATAATCGCGTTTTTCTCCCAAACTACGCGTTCCCGGGCCTTATTTGCCCCTTCGGGGTTTCTAAGGGGTATGAATCAACCATTCTGAATCGATTGGCGCTATCAGAAAATATCGAAATTTTGGTCTCTGAACTCTGACTGCTACTGGGCCTAGAATTTGCAACAAAACATGTGATTTGTAGGTATGAGATTCAACCAAGTACAAAAAAATAAATGATGCTGGTATAGGGCAAAATTGCACTTCAGGTACTACTTCAAATAGGCTGAAACTATAATCGCGTTTTCCTCCCAAACTACGCGTTCCCGGGCCTTATTTGCCCCTTCGGGGTTTCTAAGGGGTATTAATCAACCATTCTGAATCGATTGGCGCTATCAGAAAATATCGAAATTTTGGTCTCTGAACTCTGACTGCTACTAAGCCTAGAATTTGCAACAAAACATGTGATTTGTAGGTATGAGATTCAACCAAGTACAACAAAATAAATGATGCTGGTATGGGGCAAAATTGCCCTTCAGGTACTACTTCAAATAGGCTGAAACTATAATCGCGTTTTTCTCCCAAACTACGCGTTCCCGGGCCTTATTCGCCCCTTCGGGGTTTCTAAGGGGTATGAATCAACCATTCTGCATCGATTGGCGCTATCAGAAAATATCGAAATTTTGGTCTCTGAACTCTGACTGCTACTAAGCCTAGAATTTGCAACAAAACATGTGATTTGTAGGTATGAGATTCAACCAAGTACAAAAAAATAAATGTTGCTGGAATAGGGCAAAATTGCACTTCAGGTACTACTTCAAATAGGCTGAAACTATAATCACATTTTTCTCGCAAACTGCGCGTTCCCGGGCCTTATTTGCCCCTTCGGGGTTTCTAAGGGGTATGAATCAACCATTCTGCATCGATTGGCGCTATCAGAAAATATCGAAATTTTGGTCTCTGAACTCTGACTGCTACTGGGCCTAGAATTTGCAACAAAACATGTGATTTGTAGGTATGAGATTCAACCAAGTACAAAAAAATAAATGATGCTGGTATAGGGCAAAATTGCACTTCAGGTACTACTTCAAATAGGCTGAAACTATAATCGCGTTTTCCTCCCAAACTACGCGTTCCCGGGCCTTATTTGCCCCTTCGGGGTTTCTAAGGGGTATGAATCAACCATTCTGAATCGATTGGCGCTATCAGAAAATATCGAAATTTTGGTCTCTGAACTCTGACTGCTACTAAGCCTAGAATTTGCAACAAAACATGTGATTTGTAGGTATGAGATTCAACCAAGTACAAAAAAATAAATGTTGCTGGAATAGGGCAAAATTGCACTTCAGGTACTACTTCAAATAGGCTGAAACTATAATCACATTTTTCTCGCAAACTGCGCGTTCCCGGGCCTTATTTGCCCCTTCGGGGTTTCTAAGGGGTATGAATCAACCATTCTGCATCGATTGGCGCTATCAGAAAATATCGAAATTTTGGTCTCTGAACTCTGACTGCTACTGGGCCTAGAATTTGCAACAAAACATGTGATTTGTAGGTATGAGATTCAACCAAGTACAAAAAAATAAATGATCCTCATATAGGGCAAAATTGCACTTCAGGTACTACTTCAAATAGGCTGAAACTATAATCGCGTTTTTCTCCCAAACTACGCGTTCCCGGGCCTTATTTGCCCCTTCGGGGTTTCTAAGGGGTATGAATCAACCATTCTGAATCGATTGGCGCTATCAGAAAATATCGAAATTTTGGTCTCTGAACTCTGACTGCTACTGGGCCTAGAATTTGCAACAAAACATGTGATTTGTAGGTATGAGATTCAACCAAGTACAACAAAATAAATGATGCTGGTATAGGGCAAAATTGCCCTTCAGGTACTACTTCAAATAGGCTGAAACTATAATCGCGTTTTTCTCCCAAACTACGCGTTCCCGGGCCTTATTCGCCCCTTCGGGGTTTCTAAGGGGTATGAATCAACCATTCTGAATCGATTGGCGCTATCAGAAAATATCGAAATTTTGGTCTCCTAACTCTGACTGCTACTGGGCCTAGAATTTGCAACAAAACATGTGATTTGTAGGTATGAGATTCAACCAAGTACAAAAAAATAAATGATGCTGGTATAGGGCAAAATTGCACTTCAGGTACTACTTCAAATAGGCTGAAACTATAATCGCGTTTTTCTCGCAAACTACGCGTTCCCGGGCCTTATTTGCCCCTTCGGGGTTTCTAAGGGGTATGAATCAACCATTCTGAATCGATTGGCGCTATCAGAAAATATCGAAATTTTGGTCTCTGAACTCTGACTGCTACTGGGCCTAGAATTTGCAACAAAACATGTGATTTGTAGGTATGAGATTCAACCAAGTACAAAAAAATAAATGATGCTGGTATAGGGCAAAATTGCACTTCAGGTACTACTTCAAATAGGCTGAAACTATAATCGCGTTTTTCTCCCAAACTACGCGTTCCCGGGCCTTATTTGCCCCTTCGGGGTTTCTAAGGGGTATGAATCCACCATTCTGAATCGATTGGCGCTATCAGAAAATATCGAAATTTTGGTCTCTGAACTCTGACTGCTACTGGGCCTAGAATTTGCAACAAAACATGTGATTTGTAGGTATGAGATTCAACCAAGTACAAAAAAATAAATGATGCTGGTATAGGGCAAAATTGCACTTCAGGTACTACTTCAAATAGGCTGAAACTATAATCTTGTTTTTCTCGCAAACTACGCGTTCCCGGGCCTTATTTGCCCCTTCGGGGTTTCTAAGGGGTATGAATCAACCATTCTGAATCGATTGGCGCTATCAGAAAATATCGAAATTTTGGTCTCTGAACTCTGACTGCTACTGGGCCTAGAATTTGCAACAAAACATGTGATTTGTAGGTATCAGATTCAACCAAGTACAAAAAAATAAATGATGCTGGTATAGGGCAAAATTGCACTTCAGGTACTACTTCAAATAGGCTGAAACTATAATCGCGTTTTTCTCCCAAACTACGCGTTCCCGGGCCTTATTTGCCCCTTCGGGGTTTCTAAGGGGTATGAATCAACCATTCTGAATCGATTGGCGCTATCAGAAAATATCGAAATTTTGGTCTCTGAACTCTGACTGCTACTGGGCCTAGAATTTGCAACAAAACATGTGATTTGTAGGTATGAGATTCAACCAAGTACAAAAAAATAAATGATGCTGGTATAGGGCAAAATTGCACTTCAGGTACTACTTCAAATAAGCTGAAACTATAATCGCGTTTTTCTCCCAAACTACGCGTTCCCGGGCCTTATTTGCCCCTTCGGGGTTTCTAAGGGGTATGAATCAACCATTCTGAATCGATTGGCGCTATCAGAAAATATCGAAATTTTGGTCTCTGAACTCTGACTGCTACTGGGCCTAGAATTTGCAACAAAACATGTGATTTGTAGGTATGAGATTCAACCAAGTACAAAAAAATAAATGATGCTGGTATAGGGCAAAATTGCACTTCAGGTACTACTTCAAATAGGCTGAAACTATAATTGCGTTTTTCTCCCAAACTACGCGTTCCCGGGCCTTATTTGCCCCTTCGGGGTTTCTAAGGGGTATGAATCAACCATTCTGAATCGATTGGCGCTATCAGAAAATATCGAAATTTTGGTCTCTGAACTCTGACTGCTACTGGGCCTAGAATTTGCAACAAAACATGTGATTTGTAGGTATGAGATTCAACCAAGTACAAAAAAATAAATGATGCTGGTATAGGGCAAAATTGCACTTCAGGTACTACTTCAAATAGGCTGAAACTATAATCGCGTTTTTCTCCCAAACTACGCGTTCCCGGGCCTTATTTGCCCCTTCGGGGTTTCTAAGGGGTATGAATCAACCATTCTGAATCGATTGGCGCTATCAGAAAATATCGAAATTTTGGTCTCTGAACTCTGACTGCTACTGGGCCTAGAATTTGCAACAAAACATGTGATTTGTACGTATGAGATTCAACCAAGTACAAAAATATAAATGATGCTGGTATAGGGCAAAATTGCACTTCAGGTACTACTTCAAATAGGCTGAAACTATAATCGCGTTTTTCTCCCAAACTACGCGTTCCCGGGCCTTATTTGCCCCTTCGGGGTTTCTAAGGGGTATGAATCAACCATTCTGAATCGATTGGCGCTATCAGAAAATATCGAAATTTTGGTCTCTGAACTCTGACTGCTACTGGGCCTAGAATTTGCAACAAAACATGTGATTTGTAGGTATGAGATTCAACCAAGTACAAAAAAATAAATGATGCTGGTATAGGGCAAAATTGCCCTTCAGGTACTTCAAATAGGCTGAAACTATAATCGCGTTTTTCTCCCAAACTACGCGTTCCCGGGCCTTATTTGCCCCTTCGGGGTTTCTAAAGGGTATGAATCAACCATTCTGAATCGATTGGTGCTATCAGAAAATATCGAAATTTTGGTCTCTGAACTCTGGCTGCTACTGGGCCTAGAATTTGCAACAAAACATGTGATTTGCAGGTATGAGATTCAACCAAGTACAAAAAAATAAATGATGCTGGTATAGGGCAAAATTGCCCTTCAGGTACTACTTCAAATAGGCTGAAACTATAATCGCGTTTTTCTCCCAAACAACGCGTTCCCGGGCCTTATTTGCCCCTTCGGGGTTTCTAAGGGGTATGAATCAACCATTCTGAATCGACTGGCGCTATCAGAAAATATCGAAATTTTGGTCTCTGAACTCTGACTGCTACTGGGCCTAGAATTTGCAACAAAACATGTGATTTGTAGGTATGAGATTCAACCAAGTACAAAAAAATAAATGATGCTGGTATAGGGCAAAATTGCCCTTCAGGTACTACTTCAAATAGGCTGAAACTATAATCGCGTTTTTCTCCCAAACTACGCGTTCCCGGGCCTTATTTGCCCCTTCGGGGTTTCTAAGGGATATAAATCAACCATTCTGAATCGATTGGCGCTATCAGAAAATATCGAAATTTTGGTCTCTGAACTCTGACTGCTACTGGGCCTAGAATTTGCAACAAAACATGTGATTTGTAGGTATGAGATTCAACCAAGTACAAAAAAATAAATGATGCTGGTATAGGGCAAAATTGCCCTTCAGGTACTTCAAATAGGCTGAAACTATAATCGCGTTTTTCTCCCAAACTACGCGTTCCCGGGCCTTATTTGCCCCTTCGGGGTTTCTAAGGGGTATGAATCAACCATTCTGAATCGATTGGTGCTATCAGAAAATATCGAAATTTTGGTCTCTGAACTCTGGCTGCTACTGGGCCTAGAATTTGCAACAAAACATGTGATTTGTAGGTATGAGATTCAACCAAGTACAAAAAAATAAATGATGCTGGTATAGGGCAAAATTGCCCTTCAGGTACTACTTCAAATAGGCTGAAACTATAATCGCGTTTTTCTCCCAAACAACGCGTTCCCGAGCCTTATTTGCCCCTTCGGGGTTTCTAAGGGGTATGAATCAACCATTCTGAATCGATTGGCGCTATCAGAAAATATCGAAATTTTGGTCTCTGAACTCTGACTGCTACTGGGCCTAGAATTTGCAACAAAACATGTGATTTGTAGGTATGAGATTCAACCAAGTACAAAAAAATAAATGATGCTGGTATAGGGCAAAATTGCCCTTCAGGTACTACTTCAAATAGGCTGAAACTATAATCGCGTTTTTCTCCCAAACTACGCGTTCCCGGGCCTTATTTGCCCCTTCGGGGTTTCTAAGGGGTATGAATCAACCATTCTGAATCGATTGGCGCTATCAGAAAATATCGAAATTTTGGTCTCTGAACTCTGACTGCTACTGGGCCTAGAATTTGCAACAAAACATGTGATTTGTAGGTATGAGATTCAACCAAGTACAAAAAAATAAATGATGCTGGTATAGGGCAAAATTGCCCTTCAGGTACTTCAAATAGGCTGAAACTATAATCGCGTTTTTCTCCCAAACTACGCGTTCCCGGGCCTTATTTGCCCCTTCGGGGTTTCTAAGGGGTATGAATCAACCATTCTGAATCGATTGGTGCTATCAGAAAATATCGAAATTTTGGTCTCTGAACTCTGGCTGCTACTGGGCCTAGAATTTGCAACAAAACATGTGATTTGTAGGTATGAGATTCAACCAAGTACAAAAAAATAAATGATGCTGGTATAGGGCAAAATTGCCCTTCAGGTACTACTTCAAATAGGCTGAAACTATAATCGCGTTTTTCTCCCAAACAACGCGTTCCCGGGCCTTATTTGCCCCTTCGGGGTTTCTAAGGGGTATGAATCAACCATTCTGAATCGATTGGCGCTATCAGAAAATATCGAAATTTTGGTCTCTGAACTCTGACTGCTACTGGGCCTAGAATTTGCAACAAAACATGTGATTTGTAGGTATGAGATTCAACCAAGTACAAAAAAATAAATGATGCTGGTATAGGGCAAAATTGCCCTTCAGGTACTACTTCAAATAGGCTGAAACTATAATCGCGTTTTTCTCCCAAACTACGCGTTCCCGGGCCTTATTTGCCCCTTCGGGGTTTCTAAGGGATATGAATCAACCATTCTGAATCGATTGGCGCTATCAGAAAATATCGAAATTTTGGTCTCTGAACTCTGACTGCTACTGGGCCTAGAATTTGCAACAAAACATGTGATTTGTAGGTATGAGATTCAACCAAGTACAAAAAAATAAATGATGCTGGTATAGGGCAAAATTGCCCTTCAGGTACTACTTCAAATAGGCTGAAACTATAATCGCGTTTTTCTCCCAAACTACGCGTTCCCGGGCCTTATTTGCCCCTTCGGGGTTTCTAAGGGGTATGAATCAACCATTCTGAATCGATTGGTGCTATCAGAAAATATCGAAATTTTGGTCTCTGAACTCTGACTGCTACTGGGCCTAGAATTTGCAACAAAACATGTGATTTGTAGGTATGAGATTCAACCAAGTACAAAAAAATAAATGATGCTGGTATAGGGCAAAATTGCCCTTCAGGTACTACTTCAAATAGGCTGAAACTATAATCGCGTTTTTCTCCCAAACTACGCGTTCCCGGGCCTTATTTGCCCCTTCGGGGTTTCTAAGGGGTATGAATCAACCATTCTGAATCGATTGGCGCTATCAGAAAATATCGAAATTTTGGTCTCTGAACTCTGACTGCTACTGGGCCTAGAATTTGCAACAAAACGTGTGATTTGTAGGTATGAGATTCAAGCAAGTACAAAAAAATAAATGATGCTGGTATAGGGCAAAATTGCACTTCAGGTACTACTTCAAATAGGCTGAAACTATAATCGCGTTTTTCTCGCAAACTACGCGTTCCCGGGCCTTATTTGCCCCTTCGGGGTTTCTAAGGGATATGAATCAACCATTCTGAATCGATTGGCGCTATCAGAAAATATCGAAATTTTGGTCTCTGAACTCTGACTGCTACTGGGCCTAGAATTTGCAACAAAACATGTGATTTGTAGGTATGAGATTCAACCAAGTACAAAAATATAAATGATGCTGGTATAGGGCAAAATTGCCCTTCAGGTACTACTTCAAATAGGCTGAAACTATAATCGCGTTTTTCTCCCAAACTACGCGTTCCCGGGCCTTATTTGCCCCTTCGGGGTTTCTAAGGAGTATGAATCAACCATTCTGAATCGATTGGCGCTATCAGAAAATATCGAAATTTTGGTCTCTGAACTCTGACTGCTATTGGGCCTAGAATTTGCAACAAAACATGTGATTTGTAGGTATGAGATTCAACCAAGTACAAAAAAATAAATGATGCTGGTATAGGCAAAATTGCCCTTCAGGTACTACTTCAAATAGGCTGAAACTATAATCGCGTTTTTCTCCCAAACTACGCGTTCCCGGGCCTTATTTGCCCCTTCGGGGTTTCTAAGGGGTATGAATCAACCATTCTGAATCGATTGGCGCTATCAGAAAATATCGAAATTTTGGTCTCTGAACTCTGACTGCTACTGGGCCTAGAATTTGCAACAAAACATGTGATTTGTAGGTATGAGATTCAACCAAGTACAAAAAAATAAATGATGCTGGTATAGGGCAAAATTGCCCTTCAGGTACTACTTCAAATAGGCTGAAACTATAATCGCGTTTTTCTCCCAAACTACGCGTTCCCGGGCCTTATTTGCCCCTTCGGGGTTTCTAAGGGGTATGAATCAACCATTCTGAATCGATTGGTGCTATCAGAAAATATCGAAATTTTGGTCTCTGAACTCTGACTGCTACTGGGCCTAGAATTTGCAACAAAACATGTGATTTGTAGGTATGAGATTCAACCAAGTACAAAAAAATAAATGATGCTGGTATAGGGCAAAATTGCCCTTCAGGTACTACTTCAAATAGGCTGAAACTATAATCGCGTTTTTCTCCCAAACTACGCGTTCCCGGGCCTTATTTGCCCCTTCGGGGTTTCTAAGGGGTATGAATCAACCATTCTGAATCGATTGGCGCTATCAGAAAATATCGAAATTTTGGTCTCTGAACTCTGACTGCTACTGGGCCTAGAATTTGCAACAAAACGTGTGATTTGTAGGTATGAGATTCAAGCAAGTACAAAAAAATAAATGATGCTGGTATAGGGCAAAATTGCACTTCAGGTACTACTTCAAATAGGCTGAAACTATAATCGCGTTTTTCTCCCAAACTACGCGTTCCCGGGCCTTATTTGCCCCTTCGGGGTTTCTAAGGGGTATGAATCAACCATTCTGAATCGATTGGCGCTATCAGAAAATATCGAAATTTTGGTCTCTGAACTCTGACTGCTACTGGGCCTAGAATTTGCAACAAAACATGTGATTTGTAGGTATGAGATTCAACCAAGTACAAAAAAATAAATGGTGCTGGTATAGGGCAAAATTGCACTTCAGGTACTACTTCAAATAGGCTGAAACTATAATCGCGTTTTTCTCCCAAACTACGCGTTCCCGGGCCTTATTTGCCCCTTCGGGGTTTCTAAGGGGTATGAATCAACCATTCTGAATCGATTGGCGCTATCAGAAAATATCGAAATTTTGGTCTCTGAACTCTGACTGCTACTGGGCCTAGAATTTGCAACAAAACATGTGATTTGTAGGTATGAGATTCAACCAAGTACAAAAAAATAAATGATGCTGGTATAGGGCAAAATTGCCCTTCAGGTACTACTTCAAAAAGGCTGAAACTATAATCGCGTTTTTCTCCCAAACTACGCGTTCCCGGGCCTTATTTGCCCCTTCGGGGTTTCTAAGGGGTATGAATCAACCATTCTGAATCGATTGGCGCTATCAGAAAATATCGAAATTTTGGTCTCTGAACTCTGACTGCTACTGGGCCTAGAATTTGCAACAAAACATGTGATTTGTAGGTATGAGATTCAACCAAGTACAAAAAAATAAATGATGCTGGTATAGGGCAAAATTGCCCTTCAGGTACTACTTCAAATAGGCTGAAACTATAATCGCGTTTTTCTCCCAAACTACGCGTTCCCGGGCCTTATTTGCCCCTTCGGGGTTTCTAAGGGGTATGAATCAACCATTCTGAATCGATTGGTGCTATCAGAAAATATCGAAATTTTGGTCTCTGAACTCTGACTGCTACTGGGCCTAGAATTTGCAACAAAACATGTGATTTGTAGGTATGAGATTCAACCAAGTACAAAAAAATAAATGATGCTGGTATAGGGCAAAATTGCCCTTCAGGTACTACTTCAAATAGGCTGAAACTATAATCGCGTTTTTCTCCCAAACTACGCGTTCCCGGGCCTTATTTGCCCCTTCGGGGCTTGTAAGGGGTATGAATCAACCATTCTGAATCGATTGGCGCTATCAGAAAATATCGAAATTTTGGTCTCTGAACTCTGCTACTGGGCCTAGAAATTGCAACAAAACATGTGATTTGTAGGTATGAGATTCAACCAAGTACAAAAAAATAAATGATGCTGGTATAGGGCAAAATTGCATTTCAGGTACTACTTCAAATAGGCTGAAACTATAATCGCGTTTTTCTCCCAAACTACGCGTTCCCGGGCCTTATTTGCCCCTTCGGGGTTTCTAAGGGGTATGAATCAACCATTCTGAATCGATTGGCGCTATCAGAAAATATCGAAATTTTGGTCTCTGAACTCTGACTGCTACTGGGCCTAGAATTTGCAACAAAACATGTGATTTGTACGTATGAGATTCAACCAAGTACAAAAATATAAATGATGCTGGTATAGGGCAAAATTGCACTTCAGGTACTACTTCAAATAGGCTGAAACTATAATCGCGTTTTTCTCCCAAACTACGCGTTCCCGGGCCTTATTTGCCCCTTCGGGGTTTCTAAGGGGTATGAATCAACCATTCTGAATCGATTGGCGCTATCAGAAAATATCGAAATTTTGGTCTCTGAACTCTGACTGCTACTGGGCCTAGAATTTGCAACAAAACATGTGATTTGTAGGTATGAGATTCAACCAAGTACAAAAAAATAAATGATGCTGGTATAGGGCAAAATTGCCCTTCAGGTACTTCAAATAGGCTGAAACTATAATCGCGTTTTTCTCCCAAACTACGCGTTCCCGGGCCTTATTTGCCCCTTCGGGGTTTCTAAAGGGTATGAATCAACCATTCTGAATCGATTGGTGCTATCAGAAAATATCGAAATTTTGGTCTCTGAACTCTGACTGCTACTGGGCCTAGAATTTGCAACAAAACATGTGATTTGTAGGTATGAGATTCAACCAAGTACAAAAAAATAAATGATGCTGGTATAGGGCAAAATTGCCCTTCAGGTACTACTTCAAATAGGCTGAAACTATAATCGCGTTTTTCTCCCAAACAACGCGTTCCCGGGCCTTATTTGCCCCTTCGGGGTTTCTAAGGGGTATGAATCAACCATTCTGAATCGACTGGCGCTATCAGAAAATATCGAAATTTTGGTCTCTGAACTCTGACTGCTACTGGGCCTAGAATTTGCAACAAAACATGTGATTTGTAGGTATGAGATTCAACCAAGTACAAAAAAATAAATGATGCTGGTATAGGGCAAAATTGCCCTTCAGGTACTACTTCAAATAGGCTGAAACTATAATCGCGTTTTTCTCCCAAACTACGCGTTCCCGGGCCTTATTTGCCCCTTCGGGGTTTCTAAGGGATATGAATCAACCATTCTGAATCGATTGGCGCTATCAGAAAATATCGAAATTTTGGTCTCTGAACTCTGACTGCTACTGGGCCTAGAATTTGCAACAAAACATGTGATTTGTAGGTATGAGATTCAACCAAGTACAAAAAAATAAATGATGCTGGTATAGGGCAAAATTGCCCTTCAGGTACTTCAAATAGGCTGAAACTATAATCGCGTTTTTCTCCCAAACTACGCGTTCCCGGGCCTTATTTGCCCCTTCGGGGTTTCTAAGGGGTATGAATCAACCATTCTGAATCGATTGGTGCTATCAGAAAATATCGAAATTTTGGTCTCTGAACTCTGGCTGCTACTGGGCCTAGAATTTGCAACAAAACATGTGATTTGTAGGTATGAGATTCAACCAAGTACAAAAAAATAAATGATGCTGGTATAGGGCAAAATTGCCCTTCAGGTACTACTTCAAATAGGCTGAAACTATAATCGCGTTTTTCTCCCAAACAACGCGTTCCCGGGCCTTATTTGCCCCTTCGGGGTTTCTAAGGGGTATGAATCAACCATTCTGAATCGATTGGCGCTATCAGAAAATATCGAAATTTTGGTCTCTGAACTCTGACTGCTACTGGGCCTAGAATTTGCAACAAAACATGTGATTTGTAGGTATGAGATTCAACCAAGTACAAAAAAATAAATGATGCTGGTATAGGGCAAAATTGCCCTTCAGGTACTACTTCAAATAGGCTGAAACTATAATCGCGTTTTTCTCCCAAACTACGCGTTCCCGGGCCTTATTTGCCCCTTCGGGGTTTCTAAGGGGTATGAATCAACCATTCTGAATCGATTGGCGCTATCAGAAAATATCGAAATTTTGGTCTCTGAACTCTGACTGCTACTGGGCCTAGAATTTGCAACAAAACATGTGATTTGTAGGTATGAGATTCAACCAAGTACAAAAAAATAAATGATGCTGGTATAGGGCAAAATTGCCCTTCAGGTACTTCAAATAGGCTGAAACTATAATCGCGTTTTTCTCCCAAACTACGCGTTCCCGGGCCTTATTTGCCCCTTCGGGGTTTCTAAGGGGTATGAATCAACCATTCTGAATCGATTGGTGCTATCAGAAAATATCGAAATTTTGGTCTCTGAACTCTGGCTGCTACTGGGCCTAGAATTTGCAACAAAACATGTGATTTGTAGGTATGAGATTCAACCAAGTACAAAAAAATAAATGATGCTGGTATAGGGCAAAATTGCCCTTCAGGTACTACTTCAAATAGGCAGAAACTATAATCGCGTTTTTCTCCCAAACAACGCGTTCCCGGGCCTTATGTGCCCCTTCGGGGTTTCTAAGGGATATGAATCAACCATTCTGAATCGATTGGCGCTATCAGAAAATATCGAAATTTTGGTCTCTGAACTCTGACTGCTACTGGGCCTAGAATTTGCAACAAAACATGTGATTTGTAGGTATGAGATTCAACCAAGTACAAAAAAATAAATGATGCTGGTATAGGGCAAAATTGCCCTTCAGGTACTACTTCAAATAGGCTGAAACTATAATCGCGTTTTTCTCCCAAACTACGCGTTCCCGGGCCTTATTTGCCCCTTCGGGGTTTCTAAGGGGTATGAATCAACCATTCTGAATCGATTGGCGCTATCAGAAAATATCGAAATTTTGGTCTCTGAACTCTGACTGCTACTGGGCCTAGAATTTGCAACAAAACATGTGATTTGTAGGTATGAGATTCAACCAAGTACAAAAAAATAAATGATGCTGGTATAGGGCAAAATTGCCCTTCAGGTACTTCAAATAGGCTGAAACTATAATCGCGTTTTTCTCCCAAACTACGCGTTCCCGGGCCTTATTTGCCCCTTCGGGGTTTCTAAGGGGTATGAATCAACCATTCTGAATCGATTGGTGCTATCAGAAAATATCGAAATTTTGGTCTCTGAACTCTGACTGCTACTGGGCCTAGAATTTGCAACAAAACATGTGATTTGTAGGTATGAGATTCAACCAAGTACAAAAAAATAAATGATGCTGGTATAGGGCAAAATTGCCCTTCAGGTACTACTTCAAATAGGCTGAAACTATAATCGCGTTTTTCTCCCAAACTACGCGTTCCCGGGCCTTATTTGCCCCTTCGGGGTTTCTAAGGGATATGAATCAACCATTCTGAATCGATTGGCGCTATCAGAAAATATCGAAATTTTGGTCTCTGAACTCTGACTGCTACTGGGCCTAGAATTTGCAACAAAACATGTGATTTGTAGGTATGAGATTCAACCAAGTACAAAAAAATAAATGATGCTGGTATAGGGCAAAATTGCCCTTCAGGTACTACTTCAAATAGGCTGAAACTATAATCGCGTTTTTCTCCCAAACTACGCGTTCCCGGGCCTTATTTGCCCCTTCGGGGTTTCTAAGGAGTATGAATCAACCATTCTGAATCGCTTAGCGCTATCAGAAAATATCGAAATTTTGGTCTCTGAACTCTGACTGCTATTGGGCCTAGAATTTGCCACAAAACATGTGATTTGTAGGTATGAGATTCAACCAAGTACAAAAAAATAAATGATGCTGGTATAGGGCAAAATTGCCCTTCAGGTACTACTTCAAATAGGCTGAAACTATAATCGCGTTTTTCTCGCAAACTACGCGTTCCCGGGCCTTATTTGCCCCTTCGGGGTTTCTAAGGGATATGAATCAACCATTCTGAATCGATTGGCGCTATCAGAAAATATCGAAATTTTGGTCTCTGAACTCTGACTGCTACTGGGCCTAGAATTTGCAACAAAACATGTGATTTGTAGGTATGAGATTCAACCAAGTACAAAAATATAAATGATGCTGGTATAGGGCAAAATTGCCCTTCAGGTACTACTTCAAATAGGCTGAAACTATAATCGCGTTTTTCTCCCAAACTACGCGTTCCCGGGCCTTATTTGCCCCTTCGGGGTTTCTAAGGAGTATGAATCAACCATTCTGAATCGATTGGCGCTATCAGAAAATATCGAAATTTTGGTCTCTGAACTCTGACTGCTATTGGGCCTAGAATTTGCAACAAAACATGTGATTTGTAGGTATGAGATTCAACCAAGTACAAAAAAATAAATGATGCTGGTATAGGGCAAAATTGCCCTTCAGGTACTACTTCAAATAGGCTGAAACTATAATCGCGTTTTTCTCCCAAACTACGCGTTCCCGGGCCTTATTTGCCCCTTCGGGGTTTCTAAGGGGTATGAATCAACCATTCTGAATCGATTGGCGCTATCAGAAAATATCGAAATTTTGGTCTCTGAACTCTGACTGCTACTGGGCCTAGAATTTGCAACAAAACATGTGATTTGTAGGTATGAGATTCAACCAAGTACAAAAAAATAAATGATGCTGGTATAGGGCAAAATTGCCCTTCAGGTACTACTTCAAATAGGCTGAAACTATAATCGCGTTTTTCTCCCAAACTACGCGTTCCCGGGCCTTATTTGCCCCTTCGGGGTTTCTAAGGGGTATGAATCAACCATTCTGAATCGATTGGTACTATCAGAAAATATCGAAATTTTGGTCTCTGAACTCTGACTGCTACTGGGCCTAGAATTTGCAACAAAACATGTGATTTGTAGGTATGAGATTCAACCAAGTACAAAAAAATAAATGATGCTGGTATAGGGCAAAATTGCCCTTCAGGTACTACTTCAAATAGGCTGAAACTATAATCGCGTTTTTCTCCCAAACTACGCGTTCCCGGGCCTTATTTGCCCCTTCGGGGTTTCTAAGGGGTATGAATCAACCATTCTGAATCGATTGGCGCTATCAGAAAATATCGAAATTTTGGTCTCTGAACTCTGACTGCTACTGGGCCTAGAATTTGCAACAAAACGTGTGATTTGTAGGTATGAGATTCAAGCAAGTACAAAAAAATAAATGATGCTGGTATAGGGCAAAATTGCACTTCAGGTACTACTTCAAATAGGCTGAAACTATAATCGCGTTTTTCTCCCAAACTACGCGTTCCCGGGCCTTATTTGCCCCTTCGGGGTTTCTAAGGGGTATGAATCAACCATTCTGAATCGATTGGCGCTATCAGAAAATATCGAAATTTTGGTCTCTGAACTCTGACTGCTACTGGGCCTAGAATTTGCAACAAAACATGTGATTTGTAGGTATGAGATTCAACCAAGTACAAAAAAATAAATGGTGCTGGTATAGGGCAAAATTGCACTTCAGGTACTACTTCAAATAGGCTGAAACTATAATCGCGTTTTTCTCCCAAACTACGCGTTCCCGGGCCTTATTTGCCCCTTCGGGGTTTCTAAGGGGTATGAATCAACCATTCTGAATCGATTGGCGCTATCAGAAAATATCGAAATTTTGGTCTCTGAACTCTGACTGCTACTGGGCCTAGAATTTGCAACAAAACATGTGATTTGTAGGTATGAGATTCAACCAAGTACAAAAAAATAAATGATGCTGGTATAGGGCAAAATTGCCCTTCAGGTACTACTTCAAATAGGCTGAAACTATAATCGCGTTTTTCTCCCAAACTACGCGTTCCCGGGCCTTATTTGCCCCTTCGGGGTTTCTAAGGGGTATGAATCAACCATTCTGAATCGATTGGTGCTATCAGAAAATATCGAAATTTTGGTCTCTGAACTCTGACTGCTACTGGGCCTAGAATTTGCAACAAAACATGTGATTTGTAGGTATGAGATTCAACCAAGTACAAAAAAATAAATGATGCTGGTATAGGGCAAAATTGCACTTCAGGTACTACTTCAAATAGGCTGAAACTATAATCGCGTTTTTCTCCCAAACTACGCGTTCCCGGGCCTTATTTGCCCCTTCGGGGTTTCTAAGGGGTATGAATCAACCATTCTGAATCGCTTGGCGCTATCAGAAAATATCGAAATTTTGGTCTCTGAACTCTGACTGCTATTGGGCCTAGAATTTGCAACAAAACATGTGATTTGTAGGTATGAGATTCAACCAAGTACAAAAAAATAAATGATGCTGGTATAGGGCAAAATTGCCCTTCAGGTACTACTTCAAATAGGGTGAAACTATAATCGCGTTTTTCTCCCAAACTACGCGTTCCCGGGCCTTATTTGCCCCTTCGGGGTTTCTAAGGGGTATGAATCAACCATTCTGAATCGATTGGTGCTATCAGAAAATATCGAAATTTTGGTCTCTGAACTCTGACTGCTACTGGGCCTAGAATTTGCAACAAAACATGTGATTTGTAGGTATGAGATTCAACCAAGTACAAAAAAATAAATGATGCTGGTATAGGGCAAAATTGCCCTTCAGGTACTACTTCAAATAGGCTGAAACTATAATCGCGTTTTTCTCCCAAACTACGCGTTCCCGGGCCTTATTTGCCCCTTCGGGGTTTCTAAGGGGTATGAATCAACCATTCTGAATCGATTGGCGCTATCAGAAAATATCGAAATTTTGGTCTCTGAACTCTGACTGCTACTGGGCCTAGAATTTGCAACAAAACGTGTGATTTGTAGGTATGAGATTCAAGCAAGTACAAAAAAATAAATGATGCTGGTATAGGGCAAAATTGCACTTCAGGTACTACTTCAAATAGGCTGAAACTATAATCGCGTTTTTCTCCCAAACTACGCGTTCCCGGGCCTTATTTGCCCCTTCGGGGTTTCTAAGGGGTATGAATCAACCATTCTGAATCGATTGGCGCTATCAGAAAATATCGAAATTTTGGTCTCTGAACTCTGACTGCTACTGGGCCTAGAATTTGCAACAAAACATGTGATTTGTAGGTATGAGATTCAACCAAGTACAAAAAAATAAATGATGCTGGTATAGGGCAAAATTGCACTTCAGGTACTACTTCAAATAGGCTGAAACTATAATCGCGTTTTTCTCCCAAACTACGCGTTCCCGGGCCTTATTTGCCCCTTCGGGGTTTCTAAGGGGTATGAATCAACCATTCTGAATCGATTGGCGCTATCAGAAAATATCGAAATTTTGGTCTCTGAACTCTGACTGCTACTGGGCCTAGAATTTGCAACAAAACATGTGATTTGTAGGTATGAGATTCAACCAAGTACAAAAAAATAAATGATCCTCATATAGGGCAAAATTGCACTTCAGGTACTACTTCAAATAGGCTGAAACTATAATCGCGTTTTTCTCCCAAACTACGCGTTCCCGGGCCTTATTTGCCCCTTCGGGGTTTCTAAGGGGTATGAATCCACCATTCTGAATCGATTGGCGCTATCAGAAAATATCGAAATTTTGGTCTCTGAACTCTGACTGCTACTGGGCCTAGAATTTGCAACAAAACATGTGATTTGTAGGTATGAGATTCAACCAAGTACAAAAAAATAAATGATGCTGGTATAGGGCAAAATTGCACTTCAGGTACTACTTCAAATAGGCTGAAACTATAATCTTGTTTTTCTCGCAAACTACGCGTTCCCGGGCCTTATTTGCCCCTTCGGGGTTTCTAAGGGGTATGAATCAACCATTCTGAATCGATTGGCGCTATCAGAAAATATCGAAATTTTGGTCTCTGAACTCTGACTGCTACTGGGCCTAGAATTTGCAACAAAACATGTGATTTGTAGGTATGAGATTCAACCAAGTACAAAAAAATAAATGATGCTGGTATAGGGCAAAATTGCACTTCAGGTACTACTTCAAATAGGCTGAAACTATAATCGCGTTTTTCTCCCAAACTACGCGTTCCCCGGCCTTATTTGCCCCTTCGGGGTTTCTAAGGGGTATGAATCAACCATTCTGAATCGATTGGCGCTATCAGAAAATATCGAAATTTTGGTCTCTGAACTCTGACTGCTACTGGGCCTAGAATTTGCAACAAAACATGTGATTTGTAGGTATGAGATTCAACCAAGTACAAAAAAATAAATGATGCTGGTATAGGGCAAAATTGCACTTCAGGTACTACTTCAAATAGGCTGAAACTATAATCGCGTTTTTCTCCCAAACTACGCGTTCCCGGGCCTTATTTGCCCCTTCGGGGTTTCTAAGGGGTATGAATCAACCATTCTGAATCGATTGGCGCTATCAGAAAATATCGAAATTTTGGTCTCTGAACTCTGACTGCTACTGGGCCTAGAATTTGCAACAAAACGTGTGATTTGTAGGTATGAGATTCAACCAAGTACAAAAAAATAAATGATGCTGGTATAGGGCAAAATTGCACTTCAGGTACTACTTCAAATAGGCTGAAACTATAATCGCGTTTTTCTCCCAAACTACGCGTTCCCGGGCCTTATTTGCCCCTTCGGGGTTTCTAAGGGGTATGAATCAACCATTCTGAATCGATTGGCGCTATCAGAAAATATCGAAATTTTGGTCTCTGAACTCTGACTGCTACTGGGCCTAGAATTTGCAACAAAACATGTGATTTGTAGGTATAAGATTCAACCAAGTACAAAAAAATAAATGGTGCTGGTATAGGGCAAAATTGCACTTCAGGTACTACTTCAAATAGGCTGAAACTATAATCGCTTTTTCTCCCAAACTACGCGTTCCCGGGCCTTATTTGCCCCTTCGGGGTTTCTAAGGGGTATGAATCAACCATTCTGAATCGATTGGCGCTACCAGAAAATATCGAAATTTTGGTCTCTGAACTCTGACTGCTACTGGGCCTAGAATTTGCAACAAAACATGTGATTTGTAGGTATGAGATTCAACCAAGTACAAAAAAATAAATGATGCTGGTATAGGGCAAAATTGCACTTCAGGTACTACTTCAAATAGGCTGAAACTATAATCGCGTTTTTCTCCCAAACTACGCGTTCCCGGGCCTTATTTGCCCCTTCGGGGTTTCTAAGGGGTATGAATCAACCATTCTGAATCGATTGGCGCTATCAGAAAATATCGAAATTTTGGTCTCTGAACTCTGACTGCTACTGGGCCTAGAATTTGCAACAAAACATGTGATTTGTAGGTATGAGATTCAACCAAGTACAAAAAAATAAATGGTGCTGGTATAGGGCAAAATTGCACTTCAGGTACTACTTCAAATAGGCTGAAACTATAATCGCGTTTTTCTCCCAAACTACGCGTTCCCGGGCCTTATTTGCCCCTTCGGGGTTTCTAAGGGGTATGAATCAACCATTCTGAATCGATTGGCGCTATCAGAAAATATCGAAATTTTGGTCTCTGAACTCTGACTGCTACTGGGCCTAGAATTTGCAACAAAACATGTGATTTGTAGGTATGAGATTCAACCAAGTACAAAAAAATAAATGGTGCTGGTATAGGGCAAAATTGCACTTCAGGTACTACTTCAAATAGGCTGAAACTATAATCGCGTTTTTCTCCCAAACTACGCGTTCCCGGGCCTTATTTGACTCTTCGGGGTTTCTAAGGGGTATGAATCAACCATTCTGAATCGATTGGCGCTATCAGAAAATATCGAAATTTTGGTCTCTGAACTCTGACTGCTACTGGGCCTAGAATTTGCAACAAAACATGTGATTTGTAGGTATGAGATTCAACCAAGTACAAAAAAATAAATGATGCTGGTATAGGGCAAAATTGCACTTCAGGTACTACTTCAAATAGGCTGAAACTATAATCGCGTTTTTCTCCCAAACTACGCGTTCCCGGGCCTTATTTGCCCCTTCGGGGTTTCTAAGGGGTATGAATCAACCATTCTGAATCGATTGGCGCTATCAGAAAATATCGAAATTTTGGTCTCTGAACTCTGACTGCTACTGGGCCTAGAATTTGCAACAAAACATGTGATTTGTAGGTATGAGATTCAACCAAGTACAAAAAAATAAATGGTGCTGGTATAGGGCAAAATTGCACTTCAGGTACTACTTCAAATAGGCTGAAACTATAATCGCTTTTTCTCCCAAACTACGCGTTCCCGGGCCTTATTTGCCCCTTCGGGGTTTCTAAGGGGTATGAATCAACCATTCTGAATCGATTGGCGCTATCAGAAAATATCGAAATTTTGGTCTCTGAACTCTGACTGCTACTGGGCCTAGAATTTGCAACAAAACATGTGATTTGTAGGTATGAGATTCAACCAAGTACAAAAAAATAAATGATGCTGGTATAGGGCAAAATTGCACTTCAGGTACTACTTCAAATAGGCTGAAACTATAATCGCGTTTTTCTCCCAAACTACGCGTTCCCGGGCCTTATTTGCCCCTTCGGGGTTTCTAAGGGGTATGAATCAACCATTCTGAATCGATTGGCGCTATCAGAAAATATCGAAATTTTGGTCTCTGAACTCTGACTGCTACTGGGCCTAGAATTTGCAACAAAACATGTGATTTGTAGGTATGAGATTCAACCAAGTACAAAAAAATAAATGGTGCTGGTATAGGGCAAAATTGCACTTCAGGTACTACTTCAAATAGGCTGAAACTATAATCGCGTTTTTCTCCCAAACTACGCGTTCCCGGGCCTTATTTGCCCTTTCGGGGTTTCTAAGGGGTATGAATCAACCATTCTGAATCGATTGGCGCTATCAGAAAATATCGAAATTTTGGTCTCTGAACTCTGACTGCTACTGGGCCTAGAATTTGCAACAAAACATGTGATTTGTAGGTATGAGATTCAACCAAGTACAAAAAAATAAATGGTGCTGGTATAGGGCAAAATTGCACTTCAGGTACTACTTCAAATAGGCTGAAACTATAATCGCGTTTTTCTCCCAAACTACGCGTTCCCGGGCCTTATTTGCCCCTTCGGAGTTTCTCAGGGGTATGAATCAACCATTCTGAATCGATTGGCGCTATCAGAAAATATCGAAATTTTGGTCTCTGGGCCTAGAATTTGCAACAAAACATGTGATTTGTAGGTATGAGATTCAACCAAGTACAAAAAAATAAATGATGCTGGTATAGGGCAAAAGTGCACTTCAGGTACTACTTCAAATAGGCTGAAACTATAATCTTGTTTTTCTCGCAAACTACGCGTTCCCGGGCCTTATTTGCCCCTTCGGGGTTTCTAAGGGGTATTTATCAACCATTCTGAATCGATTGGCGCTATCAGAAAATATCGAAATTTTGGTCTCTGAACTCTGACTGCTACTGGGCCTAGAATTTGCAACAAAACATGTGATTTGTAGGTATGAGATTCAACCAAGTACAAAAAAATAAATGATGCTGGTATAGGGCAAAAGTGCACTTCAGGTACTACTTCAAATAGGCTGAAACTATAATCTTGTTTTTCTCGCAAACTACGCGTTCCCGGGCCTTATTTGCCCCTTCGGGGTTTCTAAGGGGTATTTATCAACCATTCTGAATCGATTGGCGCTATCAGAAAATATCGAAATTTTGGTCTCTGAACTCTGACTGCTACTGGGCCTAGAATTTGCAACAAAACATGTGATTTGTAGGTATGAGATTCAACCAAGTACAAAAAAATAAATGATGCTGGTATAGGGCAAAATTGCACTTCAGGTACTACTTCAAATAGGCTGAAACTATAATCGCGTTTTTCTCCCAAACTACGCGTTCCCGGGCCTTATTTGCCCCTTCGGGGTTTCTAAGGGGTATGAATCAACCATTCTGAATCGATTGGCGCTATCAGAAAATATCGAAATTTTGGTCTCTGAACTCTGACTGCTACTGGACCTAGAATTTGCAACAAAACATGTGATTTGTAGGTATGAGATTCAACCAAGTACAAAAAAATAAATGATGCTGGTATAGGGCAAAAGTGCACTTCAGGTACTACTTCAAATAGGCTGAAACTATAATCTTGTTTTTCTCGCAAACTACGCGTTCCCGGGCCTTATTTGCCCCTTCGGGGTTTCTAAGGGGTATTTATCAACCATTCTGAATCGATTGGCGCTATCAGAAAATATCGAAATTTTGGTCTCTGAACTCTGACTGCTACTGGGCCTAGAATTTGCAACAAAACATGTGATTTGTAGGTATGAGATTCAACCAAGTACAAAAAAATAAATGATGCTGGTATAGGGCAAAATTGCACTTCAGGTACTACTTCAAATAGGCTGAAACTATAATCGCGTTTTTCTCCCAAACTACGCGTTCCCGGGCCTTATTTGCCCCTTCGGGGTTTCTAAGGGGTATTTATCAACCATTCTGAATCGATTGGCGCTATCAGAAAATATCGAAATTTTGGTCTCTGAACTCTGACTGCTACTGGGCCTAGAATTTGCAACAAAACATGTGATTTGTAGGTATGAGATTCAACCAAGTACAAAAAAATAAATGGTGCTGGTATAGGGCAAAATTGCACTTCAGGTACTACTTCAAATAGGCTGAAACTATAATCGCGTTTTTCTCCCAAACTACGCGTTCCCGGGCCTTATTTGCCCCTTCGGGGTTTCTCAGGGGTATGAATCAACCATTCTGAATCGATTGGCGCTATCAGAAAATATCGAAATTTTGGTCTCTGAACTCTGACTGCTACTGGGCCTAGAATTTGCAACAAAACATGTGATTTGTAGGTATGAGATTCAACCAAGTACAAAAAAATAAATGATGCTGGTATAGGGCAAAAGTGCACTTCAGGTACTACTTCAAATAGGCTGAAACTATAATCTTGTTTTTCTCGCAAACTACGCGTTCCCGGGCCTTATTTGCCCCTTCGGGGTTTCTAAGGGGTATTTATCAACCATTCTGAATCGATTGGCGCTATCAGAAAATATCGAAATTTTGGTCTCTGAACTCTGACTGCTACTGGGCCTAGAATTTGCAACAAAACATGTGATTTGTAGGTATGAGATTCAACCAAGTACAAAAAAATAAATGATGCTGGTATAGGGCAAAATTGCACTTCAGGTACTACTTCAAATAGGCTGAAACTATAATCGCGTTTTTCTCCCAAACTACGCGTTCCCGGGCCTTATTTGCCCCTTCGGGGTTTCTAAGGGGTATGAATCAACCATTCTGAATCGATTGGCGCTATCAGAAAATATCGAAATTTTGGTCTCTGAACTCTGACTGCTACTGGACCTAGAATTTGCAACAAAACATGTGATTTGTAGGTATGAGATTCAACCAAGTACAAAAAAATAAATGATGCTGGTATAGGGCAAAAGTGCACTTCAGGTACTACTTCAAATAGGCTGAAACTATAATCTTGTTTTTCTCGCAAACTACGCGTTCCCGGGCCTTATTTGCCCCTTCGGGGTTTCTAAGGGGTATTTATCAACCATTCTGAATCGATTGGCGCTATCAGAAAATATCGAAATTTTGGTCTCTGAACTCTGACTGCTACTGGGCCTAGAATTTGCAACAAAACATGTGATTTGTAGGTATGAGATTCAACCAAGTACAAAAAAATAAATGATGCTGGTATAGGGCAAAATTGCACTTCAGGTACTACTTCAAATAGGCTGAAACTATAATCGCGTTTTTCTCGCAAAAGACGCGTTCCCGGGCCTTATTTGCCCCTTCGGGGTTTCTAAGGGGGTTCTAAGGGGTATGAATCAACCATTCTGAATCGATTGGCGCTATCAGAAAATATCGAAATTTTGGTCTCTGAACTCTGACTGCTACTGGGCCTAGAATTTGCAACAAAACATGTGATTTGTAGGTATGAGATTCAACCAAGTAAAAAAAATAAATGATGCTGGTATAGGGCAAAATTGCACTTCAGGTACTACTTCAAATAGGCTGAAACTATAATCGCGTTTTTCTCTCAAACTACGCGTTCCCGGGCCTTATTTGACCCTTCGGGGTTTCTAAGGGGTATGAATCCACCATTCTGAATCGATTGGCGCTATCAGAAAATATCGAAATTTTGGTCTCTGAACTCTGACTGCTACTGGGCCTAGAATTTGCAACAAAACATGTGATTTGTAGGTATGAGATTCAACCAAGTACAAAAAAATAAATGATGCTGGTATAGGGCAAAATTGCACTTCAGGTACTACTTCAAATAGGCTGAAACTATAATCTTGTTTTTCTCGCAAACTACGCGTTCCCGGGCCTTATTTGCCCCTTCGGGGTTTCTAAGGGGTATGAATCAACCATTCTGAATCGATTGGCGCTATCAGAAAATATCGAAATTTTGGTCTCTGAACTCTGACTGCTACTGGGCCTAGAATTTGCAACAAAACATGTGATTTGTAGGTATGAGATTCAACCAAGTACAAAAAAATAAATGATGCTGGTATAGAGCAAAATTGCACTTCAGGTACTACTTCAAATAGGCTGAAACTATAATCGCGTTTTTCTCGCAAACTACGCGTTCCCGGGCATTATTTGCCCCTTCGGGGTTTCTAAGGGGTATGAATCAACCATTCTGAATCGATTGGCGCTATCAGAAAATATCGAAATTTTGGTCTCTGAACTCTGACTGCTACTGGGCCTAGAATTTGCAACAAAACATGTGATTTGTTGGTATGAGATTAAACCAAGTACAAAAAAATAAATGATGCTGGTATAGGGCAAAATTGCACTTCAGGTACTACTTCAAATAGGCTGAAACTATAATCGCGTTTTTCTCCCAAACTACGCGTTCCCGGGCCTTATTTGCCCCTTCGGGGTTTCTAAGGGTTATGAATCAACCATTCTGAATCGATTGGCGCTATCAGAAAATATCGAAATTTTGGTCTCTGAACTCTGACTGCTACTGGGCCTAGAATTTGCAACAAAACATGTGATTTGTAGGTATGAGATTCAACCAAGTACAAAAAAATAAATGATGCTGGTATAGGGCAAAATTGCACTTCAGGTACTACTTCAAATAGGCTGAAACTATAATCGCGTTTTTCTCCCAAACTACGCGTTCCCGGGCCTTATTTGCCCCTTCGGGGTTTCTAAGGGGTATGAATCAACCATTCTGAATCGATTGGCGCTATCAGAAAATATCGAAATTTTGGTCTCTGAACTCTGACTGCTACTGGGCCTAGAATTTGCAACAAAACATGTGATTTGTAGGTATGAGATTCAACCAAGTACAAAAAAATAAATGGTGCTGGTATAGGGCAAAATTGCACTTCAGGTACTACTTCAAATAGGCTGAAACTATAATCGCGTTTTTCTCCCAAACTACGCGTTCCCGGGCCTTATTTGCCCCTTCGGGGTTTCTAAGGGGTATGAATCAACCATTCTGAATCGATTGGCGCTATCAGAAAATATCGAAATTTTGGTCTCTGAACTCTGACTGCTACTGGGCCTAGAATTTGCAACAAAACATGTGATTTGTAGGTATGAGATTCAACCAAGTACAAAAAAATAAATGGTGCTGGTATAGGGCAAAATTGCACTTCAGGTACTACTTCAAATAGGCTGAAACTATAATCGCGTTTTTCTCCCAAACTACGCGTTCCCGGGCCTTATTTGCCCCTTCGGGGTTTCTAAGGGGTATGAATCAACCATTCTGAATCGATTGGCGCTATCAGAAAATATCGAAATTTTGGTCTCTGAACTCTGACTGCTACTGGGCCTAGAATTTGCAACAAAACATGTGATTTGTAGGTATGAGATTCAACCAAGTACAAAAAAATAAATGATGCTGGTATAGGGCAAAATTGCAAATAGGCTGAAACTATAATCGCGTTTTTCTCCCAAACTACGCGTTCCCGGGCCTTATTTGCCCCTTCGGGGTTTCTAAGGGGTATGAATCAACCATTCTGAATCGATTGGCGCTATCAGAAAATATCGAAATTTTGGTCTCTGAACTCTGACTGCTACTGGGCCTAGAATTTGCAACAAAACATGTGATTTGTAGGTATGAGATTCAACCAAGTACAAAAAAATAAATGGTGCTGGTATAGGGCAAAATTGCACTTCAGGTACTACTTCAAATAGGCTGAAACTATAATCGCTTTTTCTCCCAAACTACGCGTTCCCGGGCCTTATTTGCCCCTTCGGGGTTTCTAAGGGGTATGAATCAACCATTCTGAATCGATTGGCGCTATCAGAAAATATCGAAATTTTGGTCTCTGAACTCTGACTGCTACTGGGCCTAGAATTTGCAACAAAACATGTGATTTGTAGGTATGAGATTCAACCAAGTACAAAAAAATAAATGATGCTGGTATAGGGCAAAATTGCACTTCAGGTACTACTTCAAATAGGCTGAAACTATAATCGCGTTTTTCTCCCAAACTACGCGTTCCCGGGCCTTATTTGCCCCTTCGGGGTTTCTAAGGGGTATGAATCAACCATTCTGAATCGATTGGCGCTATCAGAAAATATCGAAATTTTGGTCTCTGAACTCTGACTGCTACTGGGCCTAGAATTTGCAGGTATGAGATTCAACCAAGTACAAAAAAATAAATGGTGCTGGTATAGGGCAAAATTGCACTTCAGGTACTACTTCAAATAGGCTGAAACTATAATCGCGTTTTTCTCCCAAACTACGCGTTCCCGGGCCTTATTTGCCCTTTCGGGGTTTCTAAGGGGTATGAATCAACCATTCTGAATCGATTGGCGCTATCAGAAAATATCGAAATTTTGGTCTCTGAACTCTGACTGCTACTGGGCCTAGAATTTGCAACAAAACATGTGATTTGTAGGTATGAGATTCAACCAAGTACAAAAAAATAAATGGTGCTGGTATAGGGCAAAATTGCACTTCAGGTACTACTTCAAATAGGCTGAAACTATAATCGCGTTTTTCTCCCAAACTACGCGTTCCCGGGCCTTATTTGACCCTTCGGGGTTTCTAAGGGGTATGAATCAACCATTCTGAATCGATTGGCGCTATCAGAAAATATCGAAATTTTGGTCTCTGAACTCTGACTGCTACTGGGCCTAGAATTTGCAACAAAACATGTGATTTGTAGGTATGAGATTCAACCAAGTACAAAAAATAAATGATGCTGGTATAGGGCAAAATTGCACTTCAGGTACTACTTCAAATAGGCTGAAACTATAATCGCGTTTTTCTCCCAAACTACGCGTTCCCGGGCCTTATTTGCCCCTTCGGGGTTTCTCAGGGGTATGAATCAACCATTCTGAATCGATTGGCGCTATCAGAAAATATCGAAATTTTGGTCTCTGAACTCTGACTGCTACTGGGCCTAGAATTTGCAACAAAACATGTGATTTGTAGGTATGAGATTCAACCAAGTACAAAAAAATAAATGATGCTGGTATAGGGCAAAAGTGCACTTCAGGTACTACTTCAAATAGGCTGAAACTATAATCTTGTTTTTCTCGCAAACTACGCGTTCCCGGGCCTTATTTGCCCCTTCGGGGTTTCTAAGGGGTATTTATCAACCATTCTGAATCGATTGGCGCTATCAGAAAATATCGAAATTTTGGTCTCTGAACTCTGACTGCTACTGGGCCTAGAATTTGCAACAAAACATGTGATTTGTAGGTATGAGATTCAACCAAGTACAAAAAAATAAATGATGCTGGTATAGGGCAAAAGTGCACTTCAGGTACTACTTCAAATAGGCTGAAACTATAATCTTGTTTTTCTCGCAAACTACGCGTTCCCGGGCCTTATTTGCCCCTTCGGGGTTTCTAAGGGGTATTTATCAACCATTCTGAATCGATTGGCGCTATCAGAAAATATCGAAATTTTGGTCTCTGAACTCTGACTGCTACTGGGCCTAGAATTTGCAACAAAACATGTGATTTGTAGGTATGAGATTCAACCAAGTACAAAAAAATAAATGATGCTGGTATAGGGCAAAATTGCACTTCAGGTACTACTTCAAATAGGCTGAAACTATAATCGCGTTTTTCTCCCAAACTACGCGTTCCCGGGCCTTATTTGCCCCTTCGGGGTTTCTAAGGGGTATGAATCAACCATTCTGAATCGATTGGCGCTATCAGAAAATATCGAAATTTTGGTCTCTGAACTCTGACTGCTACTGGGCCTAGAATTTGCAACAAAACATGTGATTTGTAGGTATGAGATTCAACCAAGTACAAAAAAATAAATGGTGCTGGTATAGGGCAAAATTGCACTTCAGGTACTACTTCAAATAGGCTGAAACTATAATCGCGTTTTTCTCCCAAACTACGCGTTCCCGGGCCTTATTTGCCCCTTCGGGGTTTCTCAGGGGTATGAATCAACCATTCTGAATCGATTGGCGCTATCAGAAAATATCGAAATTTTGGTCTCTGAACTCTGACTGCTACTGGGCCTAGAATTTGCAACAAAACATGTGATTTGTAGGTATGAGATTCAACCAAGTACAAAAAAATAAATGATGCTGGTATAGGGCAAAAGTGCACTTCAGGTACTACTTCAAATAGGCTGAAACTATAATCTTGTTTTTCTCGCAAACTACGCGTTCCCGGGCCTTATTTGCCCCTTCGGGGTTTCTAAGGGGTATTTATCAACCATTCTGAATCGATTGGCGCTATCAGAAAATATCGAAATTTTGGTCTCTGAACTCTGACTGCTACTGGGCCTAGAATTTGCAACAAAACATGTGATTTGTAGGTATGAGATTCAACCAAGTACAAAAAAATAAATGATGCTGGTATAGGGCAAAATTGCACTTCAGGTACTACTTCAAATAGGCTGAAACTATAATCGCGTTTTTCTCCCAAACTACGCGTTCCCGGGCCTTATTTGCCCCTTCGGGGTTTCTAAGGGGTATGAATCAACCATTCTGAATCGATTGGCGCTATCAGAAAATATCGAAATTTTGGTCTCTGAACTCTGACTGCTACTGGACCTAGAATTTGCAACAAAACATGTGATTTGTAGGTATGAGATTCAACCAAGTACAAAAAAATAAATGATGCTGGTATAGGGCAAAAGTGCACTTCAGGTACTACTTCAAATAGGCTGAAACTATAATCTTGTTTTTCTCGCAAACTACGCGTTCCCGGGCCTTATTTGCCCCTTCGGGGTTTCTAAGGGGTATTTATCAACCATTCTGAATCGATTGGCGCTATCAGAAAATATCGAAATTTTGGTCTCTGAACTCTGACTGCTACTGGGCCTAGAATTTGCAACAAAACATGTGATTTGTAGGTATGAGATTCAACCAAGTACAAAAAAATAAATGATGCTGGTATAGGGCAAAATTGCACTTCAGGTACTACTTCAAATAGGCTGAAACTATAATCGCGTTTTTCTCGCAAAAGACGCGTTCCCGGGCCTTATTTGCCCCTTCGGGGTTTCTAAGGGGGTTCTAAGGGGTATGAATCAACCATTCTGAATCGATTGGCGCTATCAGAAAATATCGAAATTTTGGTCTCTGAACTCTGACTGCTACTGGGCCTAGAATTTGCAACAAAACATGTGATTTGTAGGTATGAGATTCAACCAAGTAAAAAAAATAAATGATGCTGGTATAGGGCAAAATTGCACTTCAGGTACTACTTCAAATAGGCCGAAACTATAATCGCGTTTTTCTCGCAAAAGACGCGTTCCCGGGCCTTATTTGCCCCTTCGGGGTTTCTAAGGGGGTTCTAAGGGGTATGAATCAACCATTCTGAATCGATTGGCGCTATCAGAAAATATCGAAATTTTGGTCTCTGAACTCTGACTGCTACTGGGCCTAGAATTTGCAACAAAACATGTGATTTGTAGGTATGAGATTCAACCAAGTACAAAAAAATAAATGATGCTGGTATAGGGCAAAATTGCACTTCAGGTACTACTTCAAATAGGCTGAAACTATAATCTTGTTTTTCTCGCAAACTACGCGTTCCCGGGCCTTATTTGCCCCTTCGGGGTTTCTAAGGGGTATGAATCAACCATTCTGAATCGATTGGCGCTATCAGAAAATATCGAAATTTTGGTCTCTGAACTCTGACTGCTACTGGGCCTAGAATTTGCAACAAAACATGTGATTTGTAGGTATGAGATTCAACCAAGTACAAAAAAATAAATGATGCTGGTATAGAGCAAAATTGCACTTCAGGTACTACTTCAAATAGGCTGAAACTATAATCGCGTTTTTCTCGCAAACTACGCGTTCCCGGGCATTATTTGCCCCTTCGGGGTTTCTAAGGGGTATGAATCAACCATTCTGAATCGATTGGCGCTATCAGAAAATATCGAAATTTTGGTCTCTGAACTCTGACTGCTACTGGGCCTAGAATTTGCAACAAAACATGTGATTTGTTGGTATGAGATTAAACCAAGTACAAAAAAATAAATGATGCTGGTATAGGGCAAAATTGCACTTCAGGTACTACTTCAAATAGGCTGAAACTATAATCGCGTTTTTCTCCCAAACTACGCGTTCCCGGGCCTTATTTGCCCCTTCGGGGTTTCTAAGGGTTATGAATCAACCATTCTGAATCGATTGGCGCTATCAGAAAATATCGAAATTTTGGTCTCTGAACTCTGACTGCTACTGGGCCTAGAATTTGCAACAAAACATGTGATTTGTAGGTATGAGATTCAACCAAGTACAAAAAAATAAATGATGCTGGTATAGGGCAAAATTGCACTTCAGGTACTACTTCAAATAGGCTGAAACTATAATCGCGTTTTTCTCCCAAACTACGCGTTCCCGGGCCTTATTTGCCCCTTCGGGGTTTCTAAGGGGTATGAATCAACCATTCTGAATCGATTGGCGCTATCAGAAAATATCGAAATTTTGGTCTCTGAACTCTGACTGCTACTGGGCCTAGAATTTGCAACAAAACATGTGATTTGTAGGTATGAGATTCAACCAAGTACAAAAAAATAAATGGTGCTGGTATAGGGCAAAATTGCACTTCAGGTACTACTTCAAATAGGCTGAAACTATAATCGCGTTTTTCTCCCAAACTACGCGTTCCCGGGCCTTATTTGCCCCTTCGGGGTTTCTAAGGGGTATGAATCAACCATTCTGAATCGATTGGCGCTATCAGAAAATATCGAAATTTTGGTCTCTGAACTCTGACTGCTACTGGGCCTAGAATTTGCAACAAAACATGTGATTTGTAGGTATGAGATTCAACCAAGTACAAAAAAATAAATGGTGCTGGTATAGGGCAAAATTGCACTTCAGGTACTACTTCAAATAGGCTGAAACTATAATCGCGTTTTTCTCCCAAACTACGCGTTCCCGGGCCTTATTTGACCCTTCGGGGTTTCTAAGGGGTATGAATCAACCATTCTGAATCGATTGGCGCTATCAGAAAATATCGAAATTTTGGTCTCTGAACTCTGACTGCTACTAGGCCTAGAATTTGCAACAAAACATGTGATTTGTAGGTATGAGATTCAACCAAGTACAAAAAAATAAATGATGCTGGTATAGGGCAAAATTGCACTTCAGGTACTACTTCAAATAGGCTGAAACTATAATCGCGTTTTTCTCCCAAACTACGCGTTCCCGGGCCTTATTTGCCCCTTCGGGGTTTCTAAGGGGGTTCTAAGGGGTATGAATCAACCATTCTGAATCGATTGGCGCTATCAGAAAATATCGAAATTTTGGTCTCTGAACTCTGACTGCTACTGGGCCTAGAATTTGCAACAAAACATGTGATTTGTAGGTATGAGATTCAACCAAGGACAAAAAAATAAATGATGCTGGTATAGGGCAAAATTGCACTTCAGGTACTACTTCAAATAGGCTGAAACTATAATCTTGTTTTTCTCGCAAACTACGCGTTCCCGGGCCTTATTTGCCCCTTCGGGGTTTCTAAGGGGTATGAATCAACCATTCTGAATCGATTGGCGCTATCAGAAAATATCGAAATTTTGGTCTCTGAACTCTGACTGCTACTGGGCCTAGAATTTGCAACAAAACATGTGATTTGTAGGTATGAGATTCAACCAAGTACAAAAAAATAAATGATGCTGGTATAGAGCAAAATTGCACTTCAGGTACTACTTCAAATAGGCTGAAACTATAATCGCGTTTTTCTCGCAAACTACGCGTTCCCGGGCATTATTTGCCCCTTCGGGGTTTCTAAGGGGTATGAATCAACCATTCTGAATCGATTGGCGCTATCAGAAAATATCGAAATTTTGGTCTCTGAACTCTGACTGCTACTGGGCCTAGAATTTGCAACAAAACATGTGATTTGTTGGTATGAGATTAAACCAAGTACAAACAAATAAATGATGCTGGTATAGGGCAAAATTGCACTTCAGGTACTACTTCAAATAGGCTGAAACTATAATCGCGTTTTTCTCCCAAACTACGCGTTCCCGGGCCTTATTTGCCCCTTCGGGGTTTCTAAGGGTTATGAATCAACCATTCTGAATCGATTGGCGCTATCAGAAAATATCGAAATTTTGGTCTCTGAACTCTGACTGCTACTGGGCCTAGAATTTGCAACAAAACATGTGATTTGTTGGTATGAGATTAAACCAAGTACAAACAAATAAATGATGCTGGTATAGGGCAAAATTGCACTTCAGGTACTACTTCAAATAGGCTGAAACTATAATCGCGTTTTTCTCCCAAACTACGCGTTCCCGGGCCTTATTTGCCCCTTCGGGGTTTCTAAGGGTTATGAATCAACCATTCTGAATCGATTGGCGCTATCAGAAAATATCGAAATTTTGGTCTCTGAACTCTGACTGCTACTGGGCCTAGAATTTGCAACAAAACATGTGATTTGTTGGTATGAGATTAAACCAAGTACAAACAAATAAATGATGCTGGTATAGGGCAAAATTGCACTTCAGGTACTACTTCAAATAGGCTGAAACTATAATCGCGTTTTTCTCCCAAACTACGCGTTCCCGGGCCTTATTTGCCCCTTCGGGGTTTCTAAGGGGTATGAATCAACCATTCTGAATCGATTGGCGCTATCAGAAAATATCGAAATTTTGGTCTCTGAACTCTGACTGCTACTGGGCCTAGAATTTGCAACAAAACATGTGATTTGTAGGTATGAGATTCAACCAAGTACAAAAAAATAAATGGTGCTGGTATAGGGCAAAATTGCACTTCAGGTACTACTTCAAATAGGCTGAAACTATAATCGCGTTTTTGTCCCAAACTACGCGTTCCCGGGCCTTATTTGCCCCTTCGGGGTTTCTAAGGGGTATGAATCAACCATTCTGAATCGATTGGCGCTATCAGAAAATATCGAAATTTTGGTCTCTGAACTCTGACTGCTACTGGGCCTAGAATTTGCAACAAAACATGTGATTTGTAGGTATGAGATTCAACCAAGTACAAAAAAATAAATGGTGCTGGTATAGGGCAAAATTGCACTTCAGGTACTACTTCAAATAGGCTGAAACTATAATCGCGTTTTTCTCCCAAACTACGCGTTCCCGGGCCTTATTTGACCCTTCGGGGTTTCTAAGGGGTATGAATCAACCATTCTGAATCGATTGGCGCTATCAGAAAATATCGAAATTTTGGTCTCTGAACTCTGACTGCTACTAGGCCTAGAATTTGCAACAAAACATGTGATTTGTAGGTATGAGATTCAACCAAGTACAAAAAAATAAATGATGCTGGTATAGGGCAAAATTGCACTTCAGGTACTACTTCAAATAGGCTGAAACTATAATCGCGTTTTTCTCCCAAACTACGCGTTCCCGGGCCTTATTTGCCCCTTCGGGGTTTCTAAGGGGTATGAATCAACCATTCTGAATCGATTGGCGCTATCAGAAAATATCGAAATTTTGGCCTCTGAACTCTGACTGCTACTGGGCCTAGAATTTGCAACAAAACATGTGATTTGTAGGTATGAGATTCAACCAAGTACAAAAAAATAAATGATGCTGGTATAGGGCAAAATTGCACTTCAGGTACTACTTCAAATAGGCTGAAACTATAATCGCGTTTTTCTCCCAAACTACGCGTTCCCGGGCGTTATTTTCCCCTTCGGGCTTTCTAAGGGGTATGAATCAACCATTCTGAATCGATTGGCGCTATCAGAAAATATCGAAATTATCGAAATTTTGGTCTCTGAACTCTGACTGCTACTGGGCCTAGAATTTGCAACAAAACATGTGATTTGTAGGTATGAGATTCAACCAAGTACAAAAAAATAAATGATGCTGGTATAGGGCAAAAGTGCACTTCAGGTACTACTTCAAATAGGCTGAAACTATAATCTTGTTTTTCTCGCAAACTACGCGTTCCCGGGCCTTATTTGCCCCTTCGGGGTTTCTAAGGGGTATTTATCAACCATTCTGAATCGATTGGCGCTATCAGAAAATATCGAAATTTTGGTCTCTGAACTCTGACTGCTACTGGGCCTAGAATTTGCAACAAAACATGTGATTTGTAGGTATGAGATTCAACCAAGTACAAAAAAATAAATGATGCTGGTATAGGGCAAAATTGCACTTCAGGTACTACTTCAAATAGGCTGAAACTATAATCGCGTTTTTCTCGCAAAATACGCGTTCCCGGGCCTTATTTGCCCCTTCGGGGTTTCTAAGGGGGTTCTAAGGGGTATGAATCAACCATTCTGAATCGATTGGCGCTATCAGAAAATATCGAAATTTTGATCTCTGAACTCTGACTGCTACTGGGCCTAGAATTTGCAACAAAACATGTGATTTGTAGGTATGAGATTCAACCAAGTACAAAAAAATAAATGGTGCTGGTATAGGGCAAAATTGCACTTCAGGTACTACTTCAAATAGGCTGAAACTATAATCGCGTTTTTCTCCCAAACTACGCGTTCCCGGGCGTTATTTTCCCCTTCGGGCTTTCTAAGGGGTATGAATCAACCATTCTGAATCGATTGGCGCTATCAGAAAATATCGAAATTATCGAAATTTTGGTCTCTGAACTCTGACTGCTACTGGGCCTAGAATTTGCAACAAAACATGTGATTTGTAGGTATGAGATTCAACCAAGTACAAAAAATTAAATGATGCTGGTATAGGGCAAAAGTGCACTTCAGGTACTACTTCAAATAGGCTGAAACTATAATCTTGTTTTTCTCGCAAACTACGCGTTCCCGGGCCTTATTTGCCCCTTCGGGGTTTCTAAGGGGTATTTATCAACCATTCTGAATCGATTGGCGCTATCAGAAAATATCGAAATTTTGGTCTCTGAACTCTGACTGCTACTGGGCCTAGAATTTGCAACAAAACATGTGATTTGTAGGTATGAGATTCAACCAAGTACAAAAAAATAAATGGTGCTGGTATAGGGCAAAATTGCACTTCAGGTACTACTTCAAATAGGCTGAAACTATAATCGCGTTTTTCTCCCAAACTACGCGTTCCCGGGCCTTATTTGCCCCTTCGGGGTTTCTAAGGGGTATGAATCAACCATTCTGAATCGATTGGCGCTATCAGAAAATATCGAAATTTTGGTCTCTGAACTCTGACTGCTACTGGGCCTAGAATTTGCAACAAAACATGTGATTTGTAGGTATGAGATTCAACCAAGTACAAAAAAATAAATGATGCTGGTATAGGGCAAAAGTGCACTTCAGGTACTACTTCAAATAGGCTGAAACTATAATCTTGTTTTTCTCGCAAACTACGCGTTCCCGGGCCTTATTTGCCCCTTCGGGGTTTCTAAGGGGGTTCTAAGGGGTATGAATCAACCATTCTGAATCGATTGGCGCTATCAGAAAATATCGAAATTTTGGTCTCTGAACTCTGACTGCTACTGGGCCTAGAATTTGCAACAAAACATGTGATTTGTAGGTATGAGATTCAACCAAGGACAAAAAAATAAATGATGCTGGTATAGGGCAAAATTGCACTTCAGGTACTACTTCAAATAGGCTGAAACTATAATCGCGTTTTTCTCTCAAACTACGCGTTCCCGGGCCTTATTTGCCCCTTCGGGGTTTCTAAGGGGTATGAATCCACCATTCTGAATCGATTGGCGCTATCAGAAAATATCGAAATTTTGGTCTCTGAACTCTGACTGCTACTGGGCCTAGAATTTGCAACAAAACATGTGATTTGTAGGTATGAGATTCAACCAAGTACAAAAAAATAAATGATGCTGGTATAGGGCAAAATTGCACTTCAGGTACTACTTCAAATAGGCTGAAACTATAATCTTGTTTTTCTCGCAAACTACGCGTTCCCGGGCCTTATTTGCCCCTTCGGGGTTTCTAAGGGGTATGAATCAACCATTCTGAATCGATTGGCGCTATCAGAAAATATCGAAATTTTGGTCTCTGAACTCTGACTGCTACTGGGCCTAGAATTTGCAACAAAACATGTGATTTGTAGGTATGAGATTCAACCAAGTACAAAAAAATAAATGATGCTGGTATAGGGCAAAATTGCACTTCAGGTACTACTTCAAATAGGCTGAAACTATAATCGCGTTTTTCTCGCAAACTACGCGTTCCCGGGCATTATTTGCCCCTTCGGGGTTTCTAAGGGGTATGAATCAACCATTCTGAATCGATTGGCGCTATCAGAAAATATCGAAATTTTGGTCTCTGAACTCTGACTGCTACTGGGCCTAGAATTTGCAACAAAACATGTGATTTGTAGGTATGAGATTCAACCAAGTACAAAAAAATAAATGATGCTGGTATAGGGCAAAATTGCACTTCAGGTACTACTTCAAATAGGCTGAAACTATAATCGCGTTTTTCTCCCAAACTACGCGTTCCCGGGCCTTATTTGCCCCTTCGGGGTTTCTAAGGGGTATGAATCAACCATTCTGAATCGATTGGCGCTATCAGAAAATATCGAAATTTTGGTCTCTGAACTCTGACTGCTACTGGGCCTAGAATTTGCAACAAAACATGTGATTTGTAGGTATGAGATTCAACCAAGTACAAAAAAATAAATGATGCTGGTATAGGGCAAAATTGCACTTCAGGTACTACTTCAAATAGGCTGAAACTATAATCGCGTTTTTCTCCCAAACTACGCGTTCCCGGGCCTTATTTGCCCCTTCGGGGTTTCTAAGGGGTATGAATCAACCATTCTGAATCGATTGGCGCTATCAGAAAATATCGAAATTTTGGCCTCTGAACTCTGACTGCTACTGGGCCTAGAATTTGCAACAAAACATGTGATTTGTAGGTATGAGATTCAACCAAGTACAAAAAAATAAATGATGCTGGTATAGGGCAAAATTGCACTTCAGGTACTACTTCAAATAGGCTGAAACTATAATCGCGTTTTTCTCCCAAACTACGCGTTCCCGGGCGTTATTTTCCCCTTCGGGCTTTCTAAGGGGTATGAATCAACCATTCTGAATCGATTGGCGCTATCAGAAAATATCGAAATTATCGAAATTTTGGTCTCTGAACTCTGACTGCTACTGGGCCTAGAATTTGCAACAAAACATGTGATTTGTAGGTATGAGATTCAACCAAGTACAAGTAGGGCAAAATTGCACTTCAGGTACTACTTCAAATAGGCTGAAACTATAATCGCCTTTTTCTCCCAAACTACGCGTTCCCGGGCCTTATTTGCCCCTTCGGGGTTTCTAAGGGGTATGAATCAACCATTCTGAATCGATTGGCGCTATCAGAAAATATCGAAAATTTGGTCTCTGAACTCTGACTGCTACTGGGCCTAGAATTTGCAACAAAACATGTGATTTGTAGGTATGAGATTCAACCAAGTACAAAAAAATAAATGATGCTGGTATAGGGCAAAATTGCACTTCAGGTACTACTTCAAATAGGCTGAAACTATAATCGCGTTTTTTTCCCAAACTACGCGTTCCCGGGCCTTATTCGCCCCTTCGGGGTTTCTAAGGGGTATGAATCAACCATTCTGAATCGATTGGCGCTATCAGAAAATATCGAAATTTTGGTCTCTGAACTCTAACTGCTACTGGGCCTAGAATTTGCAACAAAACATGTGATTTGTAGGTATGAGATTCAACCAAGTACAAAAAAATAAATGATGCTAGTATAGGGCAAAATTGCACTTCAGGTACTACTTCAAATAGGCTGAAACTATAATCGCGTTTTTCTCCCAAACTACGCGTTCCCGGGCCTTATTTGCCCCTTCGGGGTTTCTAAGGGGTATGAATCAACCATTCTGAATCGATTGGCGCTATCAGAAAATATCGAAATTATCGAAATTTTGGGTTCTGAGCTCTGACTGCTACTGGGCCTAGAATTTGCAACAAAACATGTGATTTGTAGGTATGAGATTCAACCAAGTACAAAAAAATAAATGATGCTGGTATAGGGCAAAATTGCACTTCAGGTACTACTTCAAATAGGCTGAAACTATAATCGCGTTTTTCTCCCAAACTACGCGTTCCCGGGCGTTATTTTCCCCTTCGGGCTTTCTAAGGGGTATGAATCAACCATTCTGAATCGATTGGCGCTATCAGAAAATATCGAAATTATCGAAATTTTGGTCTCTGAACTCTGACTGCTACTGGGCCTAGAATTTGCAACAAAACATGTGATTTGTAGGTATGAGATTCAACCAAGTACAAGTAGGGCAAAATTGCACTTCAGGTACTACTTCAAATAGGCTGAAACTATAATCGCGTTTTTCTCCCAAACTACGCGTTCCCGGGCCTTATTTGCCCCTTCGGGGTTTCTAAGGGGTATGAATCAACCATTCTGAATCAATTGGCGCTATCAGAAAATATCGAAATTTTGGTCTCTCAAGTCTGACTGCTACTGGGCCTAGAATTTGCAACAAAACATGTGATTTGTAGGTATGAGATTCAACCAAGTAAAAAATAAATAAATGATGCTGGTATAGGGCAAAATTGCACTTCAGGTACTACTTCAAATAGGCTGAAACTATAATCGCGTTTTTCTCCCAAACTACGCGTTCCCGGGCCTTATTTGCCCCTTCGGGGTTTCTAAGGGGTATGAATCAACCATTCTGAATCGATTGGCGCTATCAGAAAATATCGAAATTTTGGTCTCTGAACTCTGACTGCTACTGGGCCTAGAATTTGCAACAAAACATGTGATTTGTAGGTATGAGATTCAACCAAGTACAAAAAAATAAATGATGCTGGTATAGGGCAAAATTGCACTTCAGGTACTACTTCAAATAGGCTGAAACTATAATCGCGTTTTTCTCGCAAACTACGCGTTCCCGGGCCTTATTTGCCCCTTCGGGGTTTCTAAGGGGTATGAATCAACCATTCTGAATCGATTGGCGCTATCAGAAAATATCGAAATTTTGGTCTCTGAACTCTGACTGCTACTGGGCCTAGAATTTGCAACAAAACATGTGATTTGTAGGTATGAGATTCAACCAAGTATAAAAAAATAAATGATGCTGGTATAGGGCAAAAGTGCACTTCAGGTACTACTTCAAATAGGCTGAAACTATAATCTTGTTTTTCTCGCAAACTACGCGTTCCCGGGCCTTATTTGCCTCTTCGGGGTTTCTAAGGGGTATTTATCAACCATTCTGAATCGATTGGCGCTATCAGAAAATATCGAAATTTTGGTCTCTGAACTCTGACTGCTACTGGGCCTAGAATTTGCAACAAAACATGTGATTTGTAGGTATGAGATTCAACCAAGTACAAAAAAATAAATGATGCTGGTATAGGGCAAAATTGCACTTCAGGTACTACTTCAAATAGGTTGAAACTATAATCGCGTTTTTCTCGCAAAATACGCGTTCCCGGGCCTTATTTGCCCCTTCGTGGTTTCTAAGGGGGTTCTAAGGGGTATGAATCAACCATTCTGAATCGATTGGCGCTATCAGAAAATATCGAAATTTTGATCTCTGAACTCTGACTGCTACTGGGCCTAGAATTTGCAACAAAACATGTGATTTGTAGGTATGAGATTCAACCAAGTACAAAAAAATAAATGATGCTGGTATAGGGCAAAATTGCACTTCAGGTACTACTTCAAATAGGCTGAAACTATAATCGCGTTTTTCTCCCAAACTACGCGTTCCCCGGCCTTATTTGCCCCTTCGGGGTTTCTAAGGGGTATGAATCAACCATTCTGAATCGATTGGCGCTATCAGAAAATATCGAAATTTTGGTCTCTGAACTCTGACTGCTACTGGGCCTAGAATTTGCAACAAAACATGTGATTTGTAGGTATGAGATTCAACCAAGTACAAAAAAATAAATGATGCTGGTATAGGGCAAAAGTGCACTTCAGGTACTACTTCAAATAGGCTGAAACTATAATCTTGTTTTTCTCGCAAACTACGCGTTCCCGGGCCTTATTTGCCTCTTCGGGTTTTCTAAGGGGTATTTATCAACCAATCTGAATCGATTGGCGCTATCAGAAAATATCGAAATTTTGATCTCTGAACTCTGACTGCTACTGGGCCTAGAATTTGCAACAAAACATGTGATTTGTAGGTATGAGATTCAACCAAGTACAAAAAAATAAATGATGCTGGTATAGGGCAAAATTGCACTTCAGGTACTACTTCAAATAGGCTGAAACTATAATCGCGTTTTTCTCGCAAAATACGCGTTCCCGGGCCTTATTTGCCCCTTCGGGGTTTCTAAGGGGGTTCTAAGGGGTATGAATCAACCATTCTGAATCGATTGGCGCTATCAGAAAATATTGAAATTTTGATCTCTGAACTCTGACTGCTACTGGGCCTAGAATTTGCAACAAAACATGTGATTTGTAGGTATGAGATTCAACCAAGTACAAAAAAATAAATGATGCTGGTATAGGGCAAAATTGCACTTCAGGTACTACTTCAAATAGGCTGAAACTATAATCGCGTTTTTCTCCCAAACTACGCGTTCCCCGGCCTTATTTGCCCCTTCGGGGTTTCTAAGGGGTATGAATCAACCATTCTGAATCGATTGGCGCTATCAGAAAATATCGAAATTTTGGTCTCTGAACTCTGACTGCTACTGGGCCTAGAATTTGCAACAAAACATGTGATTTGTAGGTATGAGATTCAACCAAGTACAAAAAAATAAATGATGCTGGTATAGGGCAAAATTGCACTTCAGGTACTACTTCAAACAGGCTGAAACTATAATCGCGTTTTTCTCGCAAACTACGCGTTCCCGGGCCTTATTTGCCCCTTCGGGGTTTCTAAGGGGTATGAATCAAAAATTCTGAATCGATTGGCGCTATCAGAAAATATCGAAATTTTGGTCTCTGAACTCTGACTGCTACTGGGCCTAGAATTTGCAACAAAACATGTGATTTGTAGGTATGAGATTCAACCAAGTACAAAAAAATAAATGATGCTGGTATAGGGCAAAATTGCACTTCAGGTACTACTTCAAATAGGCTGAAACTATAATCGCGTTTTTCTCCCAAACTACGCGTTCCCGGGCCTTATTTGCCCCTTCGGGGTTTCTAAGGGGTATGAATCAACCATTCTGAATCGATTGGCGCTATCAGAAAATATCGAAATTTTGGTCTCTGAACTCTTACTGCTATTGGGCCTAGAATTTGCAACAAAACATGTGATTTGTAGGTATGAGATTCAACCAAGTACAAAAAAATAAATGATGCTAGTATAGGGCAAAATTGCACTTCAGGTACTACTTCAAATAGGCTGAAACTATAATCGCGTTTTTCTCCCAAACTACGCGTTCCCGGGTCTTATTTGCCCCTTCGGGGTTTCTAAGGGGTATGAATCAACCATTCTGAATCGATTGGCGCTATCAGAAAATATCGAAATTTTGGTCTCTGAACTCTGACTGCTACTGGGCCTAGAATTTGCAACAAAACATGTGATTTGTAGGTATGAGATTCAACCAAGTACAAAAAAATAAATGATGCTGGTATAGGGCAAAATTGCACTTCAGGTACTACTTCAAATAGGCTGAAACTATAATCGCGTTTTTCTCCCAAACTACGCGTTCCCGGGCCTTATTTGCCCCTTCGGGGTTTCTAAGGGGTATGAATCAACCATTCTGAATCGATTGGCGCTATCAGAAAATATCGAAAATTTGGTCTCTGAACTCTGACTGCTACTGGGCCTAGAATTTGCAACAAAACATGTGATTTGTAGGTATGAGATTCAACCAAGTACAAAAAAATAAATGATGCTGGTATAGGGCAAAATTGCACTTCAGGTACTACTTCAAATAGGCTGAAACTATAATCGCGTTTTTTTCCCAAACTACGCGTTCCCGGGCCTTATTCGCCCCTTCGGGGTTTCTAAGGGGTATGAATCAACCATTCTGAATCGATTGGCGCTATCAGAAAATATCGAAATTTTGGTCTCTGAACTCTAACTGCTACTGGGCCTAGAATTTGCAACAAAACATGTGATTTGTAGGTATGAGATTCAACCAAGTACAAAAAAATAAATGATGCTAGTATAGGGCAAAATTGCACTTCAGGTACTACTTCAAATAGGCTGAAACTATAATCGCGTTTTTCTCCCAAACTACGCGTTCCCGGGCCTTATTTGCCCCTTCGGGGTTTCTAAGGGGTATGAATCAACCAGTCTGAATCGATTGGCGCTATCAGAAAATATCGAAATTATCGAAATTTTGGTCTCTGAGCTCTGACTGCTACTGGGCCTAGAATTTGCAACAGAACATGTGATTTGTAGGTATGAGATTCAACCAAGTACAAAAAAACAAATGATGCTAGTATAGGGCAAAATTGCACTTCAGGTACTACTTCAAATAGGCTGAAACTATAATCGCGTTTTTCTCCCAAACTACGCATTCCCGGGCCTTATTTGCCCCTTCGCGGTTTCTAAGGGGTATGAATCAAACATTCTGAATCGATTGGCGCTATCAGAAAATATCGAAATTTTGGTCTCTGAACTCTGACTGCTACTGGGCCTAGAATTTGCAACAAAACATGTGATTTGTAGGTATGAGATTCAACCAAGTACAAAAAAATAAATTATGCTAGTATAGGGCAAAATTGCACTTCAGGTACTACTTCAAATAGGCTGAAACTATAATCGCCTTTTTCTCCCAAACTACGCGTTCCCGGGCCTTATTTGCCCCTTCGGGGTTTCTAAGGGGTATGAATCAACCATTCTGAATCAATTGGCACTATCAGAAAATATCGAAATTTTGGTCTCTCAAGTCTGACTGCTACTGGGCCTAGAATTTGCAACAAAACATGTGATTTGTAGGTATGAGATTCAACCAAGTACAAAAAAATAAATGATGCTGGTATAGGGCAAAATTGCACTTCAGGTACTACTTCAAATAGGCTGAAACTATAATCGCGTTTTTCTCCCAAACTACGCGTTCCCGGGCCTTATTTGCCTCTTCGGGGTTTCTAAAAGGTATGAATCAACCATTCTGAATCGATTGGCGCTATCAGAAAATATCGAAATTTTGGTCTCTGAACTCTGACTGCTACTGGGCCTAGAATTTGCAACAAAACATGTGATTTGTAGGTATGAGATTCAACCAAGTACAAAAAAATAAATGATGCTGGTATAGGGCAAAATTGCACTTCAGGTACTACTTCAAATAGGCTGAAACTATAATCGCGTTTTTCTCCTAAACTACGCGTTCCCGGGCCTTATTTGCCCCTTCGGGGTTTCTAAGGGGTATGAATCAACCATTCTGAATCGATTGGCGCTATCAGAAAATATCGAAATTTTGGTCTCTGAACTCTGACTGCTACTGGGCCTAGAATTTTCAACAAAACATGTGATTTGTAGGTATGAGATTCAACCAAGTACAAAAAAATAAATGATGCTGGTATAGGGCAAAATTGCACTTCAGGTACTACTTCAAATAGGCTGAAACTATAATCGCGTGTTTCTCGTAAAATGCGCGTTCCCGGGCCTTATTTGCCCCTTCGGGGTTTCAAAGGGGTATGAATCAACCATTCTGAATCGATTGGCGCTATCAGAAAATATCGAAATTTTGGTCTCTGAACTCTGACTGCTACTGGGCCTAGAATTTGCAACAAAACATGTGATTTGTACGTATGAGATTCAACCAAGTACAAAAAAATAAATGATGCTGGTATAGGGCAAAATTGCACTTCAGGTACTACTTCAAACAGGCTGAAACTATTATCGCGTTTTTCTCCCAAACTACGCGTTCCCGGGCCTTATTTGCCCCTTCGGGGTTTCTAAAAGGTATGAATCAACCATTCTGAATCGATTGGCGCTATCAGAAAATATCGAAATTTTGGTCTCTGAACTCTGACTGCTACTGGGCCTAGAATTTGCAACAAAACATGTGATTTGTAGGTATGAGATTCAACCAAGTACAAAAAAATAAATGATGCTGGTATAGGGCAAAATTGCACTTCAGGTACTACTTCAAATAGGCTGAAACTATAATCGCGTTTTTCTCCCAAACTACGCGTTCCCGGGCCTTATTTGCCCCTTCGGGGTTTCTAAGGGGTATGAATCAACCATTCTGAATCGATTGGCGCTATCAGAAAATATCGAAATTTTGGTCTCTGAACTCTGACTGCTACTGGGCCTAGAATTTGCAACAAAACATGTGATTTGTAGGTATGAGATTCAACCAAGTACAAAAAAATAAATGATGCTGGTATAGGGCAAAATTGCACTTCAGGTACTACATCAAATAGGCTGAAACTATAATCGCGTTTTTCTCCCAAACTACGCGTTCCCGGGCCTTATTTGCCCCTTCGGGGTTTCTAAGGGCTATGAATCAACCATTCTGAATCGATTGGCGCTATCAGGAAATATCGAAATTTTGGTCTCTGAACGCTGACTGCTACTGGGCCTAGAATTTGCAACAAAATATGTGATTTGTAGGTATGAGATTCAACCAAGTACAAAAAAATTTATGATGCTGGTATAGGGCAAAATTGCACTTCAGGTACTACTTCAAATAGGCTGAAACTATAATCGCGTTTTTCTCCCAAACTACGCGTTCCCGGGCCTTATTTGCCCCTTCGGGGTTTCTAAGGGGTATGAATCAACCATTCTGCATCGATTGGCGCTATCAGAAAATATCGAAATTTTGGTCTCTGAACTCTGACTGCTACTGGGCCTAGAATTTGCAACAAAACATGTGATTTGTAGGTATGAGATTCAACCAAGTACAAAAAAATAAATGATGCTAGTATAGGGCAAAATTGCACTTCAGATACTACTTCAAATAGGCTGAAACTATAATCGCGTTTTTCTCCCAAACTACGCGTTCCCGGGCCTTATTTGCCCCTTCGGGGTTTCTAAGGGGTATGAATCAACCATTCTGAATCGATTGGCGCTATCAGAAAATATCGAAATTTTGGTCTCTGAACTCTGACTGCTACTGGGCCTAGAATTTGCAACAAAACATGTGATTTGTTGGTATGAGATTAAACCAAGTACAAAAAAATAAATGATGCTGGTATAGAGCAAAATTGCACTTCAGGTACTACTTCAAATAGGCTGAAACTATAATCGCGTTTTTCTCCCAAACTACGCGTTCCCGGGCCTTATTTGCCCCTTCGGGGTTTCTAAGGGGTATGAATCAACCATTCTGCATCGATTGGCGCTATCAGAAAATATCGAAATTTTGGTCTCTGAACTCTGACTGCTACTGGGCCTAGAATTTGCAACAAAACATGTGATTTGTAGGTATGAGATTCAACCAAGTACAAAAAAATAAATGATGCTGGTATAGGGCAAAATTGCACTTCAGGTATTACTTCAAATAGGCTGAAACTATAATCGCGTTTTTCTCCCAAACTACGCGTTCCCGGGCCTTATTTGCCCCTTCGGGGTTTCTAAGGGGTATGAATCAACCATTCTGAATCGATTGGCGCTATCAGAAAATATCGAAAGTTTGGTCTCTGAACTCTGACTGCTACTGGGCCTAGAATTTGCAACAAAACATGTGATTTGTTGGTATGAGATTAAACCAAGTACAAAAAAATAAATGATGCTGGTATAGGGCAAAATTGCACTTCAGGTACTACTTCAAATAGGCTGAAACTATAATCGCGTTTTTCTCCCAAACTACGCGTTCCCGGGCCTTATTTGCCCCTTCGGGGTTTCTAAGGGGTATGAATCAACCATTCTGCATCGATTGGCGCTATCAGAAAATATCGAAATTTTGGTCTCTGAACTCTGACTGCTACTGGGCCTAGAATTTGCAACAAAACATGTGATTTGTAGGTATGAGATTCAACCAAGTACAAAAAAATAAATGATGCTAGTATAGGGCAAAATTGCACTTCAGATACTACTTCAAATAGGCTGAAACTATAATCGCGTTTTTCTCCCAAACTACGCGTTCCCGGGCCTTATTTGCCCCTTCGGGGTTTCTAAGGGGTATGAATCAACCATTCTGAATCGATTGGCGCTATCAGAAAATATCGAAATTTTGGTCTCTGAACTCTGACTGCTACTGGGCCTAGAATTTGCAACAAAACATGTGATTTGTTGGTATGAGATTAAACCAAGTACAAAAAAATAAATGATGCTGGTATAGAGCAAAATTGCACTTCAGGTACTACTTCAAATAGGCTGAAACTATAATCGCGTTTTTCTCCCAAACTACGCGTTCCCGGGCCTTATTTGCCCCTTCGGGGTTTCTAAGGGGTATGAATCAACCATTCTGAATCGATTGGCGCTATCAGAAAATATCGAAATTTTGGTCTCTGAACTCTGACTGCTACTGGGCCTAGAATTTGCAACAAAACATGTGATTTGTTGGTATGAGATTAAACCAAGTACAAAAAAATAAATGATGCTGGTATAGGGCAAAATTGCACTTCAGGTACTACTTCAAATAGGCTGAAACTATAATCGCGTTTTTCTCCCAAACTACGCGTTCCCGGGCCTTATTTGCCCCTTCGGGGTTTCTAAGGGGTATGAATCAACCATTCTGCATCGATTGGCGCTATCAGAAAATATCGAAATTTTGGTCTCTGAACTCTGACTGCTACTGGGCCTAGAATTTGCAACAAAACATGTGATTTGTAGGTATGAGATTCAACCAAGTACAAAAAAATAAATGATGCTGGTATAGGGCAAAATTGCACTTCAGGTATTACTTCAAATAGGCTGAAACTATAATCGCGTTTTTCTCCCAAACTACGCGTTCCCGGGCCTTATTTGCCCCTTCGGGGTTTCTAAGGGGTATGAATCAACCATTCTGAATCGATTGGCGCTATCAGAAAATATCGAAATTTTGGTCTCTGAACTCTGACTGCTACTGGGCCTAGAATTTGCAACAAAACATGTGATTTGTTGGTATGAGATTAAACCAAGTACAAAAAAATAAATGATGCTGGTATAGGGCAAAATTGCACTTCAGGTACTACTTCAAATAGGCTGAAACTATAATCGCGTTTTTCTCCCAAACTACGCGTTCCCGGGCCTTATTTGCCCCTTCGGGGTTTCTAAGGGGTATGAATCAACCATTCTGCATCGATTGGCGCTATCAGAAAATATCGAAATTTTGGTCTCTGAACTCTGACTGCTACTGGGCCTAGAATTTGCAACAAAACATGTGATTTGTAGGTATGAGATTCAACCAAGTACAAAAAAATAAATGATGCTAGTATAGGGCAAAATTGCACTTCAGATACTACTTCAAATAGGCTGAAACTATAATCGCGTTTTTCTCCCAAACTACGCGTTCCCGGGCCTAATTTGCCCCTTCGGGGTTTCTAAGGGGTATGAATCAACCATTCTGAATCGATTGGCGCTATCAGAAAATATCGAAATTTTGGTCTCTGAACTCTGACTGCTACTGGGCCTAGAATTTGCAACAAAACATGTGATTTGTTGGTATGAGATTAAACCAAGTACAAAAAAATAAATGATGCTGGTATAGAGCAAAATTGCACTTCAGGTACTACTTCAAATAGGCTGAAACTATAATCGCGTTTTTCTCCCAAACTACGCGTTCCCGGGCCTTATTTGCCCCTTCGGGGTTTCTAAGGGGTATGAATCAACCATTCTGAATCGATTGGCGCTATCAGAAAATATCGAAATTTTGGTCTCTGAACTCTGACTGCTACTGGGCCTAGAATTTGCAACAAAACATGTGATTTGTTGGTATGAGATTAAACCAAGTACAAAAAAATAAATGATGCTGGTATAGGGCAAAATTGCACTTCAGGTACTACTTCAAATAGGCTGAAACTATAATCGCGTTTTTCTCCCAAACTACGCGTTCCCGGGCCTTATTTGCCCCTTCGGAGTTTCTAAGGGGTATGAATCAACCATTCTGCATCGATTGGCGCTATCAGAAAATATCGAAATTTTGGTCTCTGAACTCTGACTGCTACTGGGCCTAGAATTTGCAACAAAACATGTGATTTGTAGGTATGAGATTCAACCAAGTAAAAAAAAATAAATGATGCTGGTATAGGGCAAAATTGCACTTCAGGTATTACTTCAAATAGGCTGAAACTATAATCGCGTTTTTCTCCCAAACTACGCGTTCCCGGGCCTTATTTGCCCCTTCGGGGTTTCTAAGGGGTATGAATCAACCATTCTGAATCGATTGGCGCTATCAGAAAATATCGAAATTTTGGTCTCTGAACTCTGACTGCTACTGGGCCTAGAATTTGCAACAAAACATGTGATTTGTTGGTATGAGATTAAACCAAGTACAAAAAAATAAATGATGCTGGTATAGGGCAAAATTGCACTTCAGGTACTACTTCAAATAGGCTGAAACTATAATCGCGTTTTTCTCCCAAACTACGCGTTCCCGGGCCTTATTTGCCCCTTCGGGGTTTCTAAGGGGTATGAATCAACCATTCTGCATCGATTGGCGCTATCAGAAAATATCGAAATTTTGGTCTCTGAACTCTGACTGCTACTGGGCCTAGAATTTGCAACAAAACATGTGATTTGTAGGTATGAGATTCAACCAAGTACAAAAAAATAAATGATGCTAGTATAGGGCAAAATTGCACTTCAGATACTACTTCAAATAGGCTGAAACTATAATCGCGTTTTTCTCCCAAACTACGCGTTCCCGGGCCTTATTTGCCCCTTCGGGGTTTCTAAGGGGTATGAATCAACCATTCTGAATCGATTGGCGCTATCAGAAAATATCGAAATTTTGGTCTCTGAACTCTGACTGCTACTGGGCCTAGAATTTGCAACAAAACATGTGATTTGTTGGTATGAGATTAAACCAAGTACAAAAAAATAAATGATGCTGGTATAGAGCAAAATTGCACTTCAGCTACTACTTCAAATAGGCTGAAACTATAATCGCGTTTTTCTCCCAAACTACGCGTTCCCGGGCCTTATTTGCCCCTTCGGGGTTTCTAAGGGGTATGAATCAACCATTCTGCATCGATTGGCGCTATCAGAAAATATCGAAATTTTGGTCTCTGAACTCTGACTGCTACTGGGCCTAGAATTTGCAACAAAACATGTGATTTGTAGGTATGAGATTCAACCAAGTACAAAAAAATAAATGATGCTGGTATAGGGCAAAATTGCACTTCAGGTATTACTTCAAATAGGCTGAAACTATAATCGCGTTTTTCTCCCAAACTACGCGTTCCCGGGCCTTATTTGCCCCTTCGGGGTTTCTAAGGGGTATGAATCAACCATTCTGAATCGATTGGCGCTATCAGAAAATATCGAAATTTTGGTCTCTGAACTCTGACTGCTACTGGGCCTAGAATTTGCAACAAAACATGTGATTTGTTGGTATGAGATTAAACCAAGTACAAAAAAATAAATGATGCTGGTATAGGGCAAAATTGCACTTCAGGTACTACTTCAAATAGGCTGAAACTATAATCGCGTTTTTCTCCCAAACTACGCGTTCCCGGGCCTTATTTGCCCCTTCGGGGTTTCTAAGGGGTATGAATCAACCATTCTGCATCGATTGGCGCTATCAGAAAATATCGAAATTTTGGTCTCTGAACTCTGACTGCTACTGGGCCTAGAATTTGCAACAAAACATGTGATTTGTAGGTATGAGATTCAACCAAGTACAAAAAAATAAATGATGCTAGTATAGGGCAAAATTGCACTTCAGATACTACTTCAAATAGGCTGAAACTATAATCGCGTTTTTCTCCCAAACTACGCGTTCCCGGGCCTTATTTGCCCCTTCGGGGTTTCTAAGGGGTATGAATCAACCATTCTGAATCGATTGGCGCTATCAGAAAATATCGAAATTTTGGTCTCTGAACTCTGACTGCTACTGGGCCTAGAATTTGCAACAAAACATGTGATTTGTTGGTATGAGATTAAACCAAGTACAAAAAAATAAATGATGCTGGTATAGAGCAAAATTGCACTTCAGGTACTACTTCAAATAGGCTGAAACTATAATCGCGTTTTTCTCCCAAACTACGCGTTCCCGGGCCTTATTTGCCCCTTCGGGGTTTCTAAGGGGTATGAATCAACCATTCTGCATCGATTGGCGCTATCAGAAAATATCGAAATTTTGGTCTCTGAACTCTGACTGCTACTGGGCCTAGAATTTGCAACAAAACATGTGATTTGTAGGTATGAGATTCAACCAAGTACAAAAAACTAAATGATGCTGGTATAGGGCAAAATTGCACTTCAGGTATTACTTCAAATAGGCTGAAACTATAATCGCGTTTTTCTCCCAAACTACGCGTTCCTGGGCCTTATTTGCCCCTTCGGGGTTTCTAAGGGGTATGAATCAACCATTCTGAATCGATTGGCGCTATCAGAAAATATCGAAATTTTGGTCTCTGAACTCTGACTGCTACTGGGCCTAGAATTTGCAACAAAACATGTGATTTGTAGGTATGAGATTCAACCAAGTACAAAAAAATAAATGATGCTAGTATAGGGCAAAATTGCACTTCAGATACTACTTCAAATAGGCTGAAACTATAATCGCGTTTTTCTCGCAAACTACGCGTTCCCGGGCCTTATTTGCCCCTTCGGGGTTTCTAAGGGGTATGAATCAAAAATTCTGAATCGATTGGCGCTATCAGAAAATATCGAAATTTTGGTCTCTGAACTCTGACTGCTACTGGGCCTAGAATTTGCAACAAAACATGTGATTTGTAGGTATGAGATTCAACCAAGTACAAAAAAATAAATGATGCTGGTATAGGGCAAAATTGCACTTCAGGTACTACTTCAAATAGGCTGAAACTATAATCGCGTTTTTCTCCCAAACTACGCGTTCCCGGGCCTTATTTGCCCCTTCGGGGTTTCTAAGGGGTATGAATCAACCATTCTGAATCGATTGGCGCTATCAGAAAATATCGAAATTTTGGTCTCTGAACTCTTACTGCTATTGGGCCTAGAATTTGCAACAAAACATGTGATTTGTAGGTATGAGATTCAACCAAGTACAAAAAAATAAATTATGCTAGTATAGGGCAAAATTGCACTTCAGGTACTACTTCAAATAGGCTGAAACTATAATCGCGTTTTCCTCCCAAACTACGCGTTCCCGGGTCTTATTTGCCCCTTCGGGGTTTCTAAGGGGTATGAATCAACCATTCTGAATCGATTGGCGCTATCAGAAAATATCGAAATTTTGGTCTCTGAACTCTGACTGCTACTGGGCCTAGAATTTGCAACAAAACATGTGATCTGTAGGTATGAGATTCAACCAAGTACAAAAAAATAAATGATGCTGGTATAGAGCAAAATTGCACTTCAGCTACTACTTCAAATAGGCTGAAACTATAATCGCGTTTTTCTCCCAAACTACGCGTTCCCGGGCCTTATTTGCCCCTTCGGGGTTTCTAAGGGGTATGAATCAACCATTCTGCATCGATTGGCGCTATCAGAAAATATCGAAATTTTGGTCTCTGAACTCTGACTGCTACTGGGCCTAGAATTTGCAACAAAACATGTGATTTGTAGGTATGAGATTCAACCAAGTACAAAAAAATAAATGATGCTGGTATAGGGCAAAATTGCACTTCAGGTATTACTTCAAATAGGCTGAAACTATAATCGCGTTTTTCTCCCAAACTACGCGTTCCCGGGCCTTATTTGCCCCTTCGGGGTTTCTAAGGGGTATGAATCAACCATTCTGAATCGATTGGCGCTATCAGAAAATATCGAAATTTTGGTCTCTGAACTCTGACTGCTACTGGGCCTAGAATTTGCAACAAAACATGTGATTTGTTGGTATGAGATTAAACCAAGTACAAAAAAATAAATGATGCTGGTATAGGGCAAAATTGCACTTCAGGTACTACTTCAAATAGGCTGAAACTATAATCGCGTTTTTCTCCCAAACTACGCGTTCCCGGGCCTTATTTGCCCCTTCGGGGTTTCTAAGGGGTATGAATCAACCATTCTGCATCGATTGGCGCTATCAGAAAATATCGAAATTTTGGTCTCTGAACTCTGACTGCTACTGGGCCTAGAATTTGCAACAAAACATGTGATTTGTAGGTATGAGATTCAACCAAGTACAAAAAAATAAATGATGCTAGTATAGGGCAAAATTGCACTTCAGATACTACTTCAAATAGGCTGAAACTATAATCGCGTTTTTCTCCCAAACTACGCGTTCCCGGGCCTTATTTGCCCCTTCGGGGTTTCTAAGGGGTATGAATCAACCATTCTGAATCGATTGGCGCTATCAGAAAATATCGAAATTTTGGTCTCTGAACTCTGACTGCTACTGGGCCTAGAATTTGCAACAAAACATGTGATTTGTTGGTATGAGATTAAACCAAGTACAAAAAAATAAATGATGCTGGTATAGAGCAAAATTGCACTTCAGGTACTACTTCAAATAGGCTGAAACTATAATCGCGTTTTTCTCCCAAACTACGCGTTCCCGGGCCTTATTTGCCCCTTCGGGGTTTCTAAGGGGTATGAATCAACCATTCTGCATCGATTGGCGCTATCAGAAAATATCGAAATTTTGGTCTCTGAACTCTGACTGCTACTGGGCCTAGAATTTGCAACAAAACATGTGATTTGTAGGTATGAGATTCAACCAAGTACAAAAAACTAAATGATGCTGGTATAGGGCAAAATTGCACTTCAGGTATTACTTCAAATAGGCTGAAACTATAATCGCGTTTTTCTCCCAAACTACGCGTTCCTGGGCCTTATTTGCCCCTTCGGGGTTTCTAAGGGGTATGAATCAACCATTCTGAATCGATTGGCGCTATCAGAAAATATCGAAATTTTGGTCTCTGAACTCTGACTGCTACTGGGCCTAGAATTTGCAACAAAACATGTGATTTGTAGGTATGAGATTCAACCAAGTACAAAAAAATAAATGATGCTAGTATAGGGCAAAATTGCACTTCAGATACTACTTCAAATAGGCTGAAACTATAATCGCGTTTTTCTCGCAAACTACGCGTTCCCGGGCCTTATTTGCCCCTTCGGGGTTTCTAAGGGGTATGAATCAAAAATTCTGAATCGATTGGCGCTATCAGAAAATATCGAAATTTTGGTCTCTGAACTCTGACTGCTACTGGGCCTAGAATTTGCAACAAAACATGTGATTTGTAGGTATGAGATTCAACCAAGTACAAAAAAATAAATGATGCTGGTATAGGGCAAAATTGCACTTCAGGTACTACTTCAAATAGGCTGAAACTATAATCGCGTTTTTCTCCCAAACTACGCGTTCCCGGGCCTTATTTGCCCCTTCGGGGTTTCTAAGGGGTATGAATCAACCATTCTGAATCGATTGGCGCTATCAGAAAATATCGAAATTTTGGTCTCTGAACTCTTACTGCTATTGGGCCTAGAATTTGCAACAAAACATGTGATTTGTAGGTATGAGATTCAACCAAGTACAAAAAAATAAATTATGCTAGTATAGGGCAAAATTGCACTTCAGGTACTACTTCAAATAGGCTGAAACTATAATCGCGTTTTCCTCCCAAACTACGCGTTCCCGGGTCTTATTTGCCCCTTCGGGGTTTCTAAGGGGTATGAATCAACCATTCTGAATCGATTGGCGCTATCAGAAAATATCGAAATTTTGGTCTCTGAACTCTGACTGCTACTGGGCCTAGAATTTGCAACAAAACATGTGATCTGTAGGTATGAGATTCAACCAAGTACAAAAAAATAAATGATGCTGGTATAGGGCAAAATTGCACTTCAGGTACTACTTCAAATAGGCTGAAACTATAATCGCGTTTTTCTCCCAAACTACGCGTTCCCGGGCCTTATTTGCCCCTTCGGGGTTTCTAAGGGGTATGAATCAACCATTCTGAATCGATTGGCGCTATCAGAAAATATCGAAAATTTGGTCTCTGAACTCTGACTGCTACTGGGCCTAGAATTTGCAACAAAACATGTGATTTGTAGGTATGAGATTCAACCAAGTACAAAAAAATAAATGATGCTAGTATAGGGCAAAATTGCACTTCAGGTACTACTTCAAATAGGCTGAAACTATAATCGCGTTTTTCTCCCAAACTACGCGTTCCCGGGCCTTATTTGCCCCTTCGGGGTTTCTAAGGGGTATGAATCAACCATTCTGAATCGATTGGCGCTATCAGAAAATATCGAAATTATCGAAATTTTGGTCTCTGAGCTCTGACTGCTACTGGGCCTAGAATTTGCAACAGAACATGTGATTTGTAGGTATGAGATTCAACCAAGTACAAAAAAACAAATGATGCTAGTATAGGGCAAAATTGCACTTCAGGTACTACTTCAAATAGGCTGAAACTATAATCGCGTTTTTCTCCCAAACTACGCATTCCCGGGCCTTATTTGCCCCTTCGCGGTTTCTAAGGGGTATGAATCAAACATTCTGAATCGATTGGCGCTATCAGAAAATATCGAAATTTTGGTCTCTGAACTCTGACTGCTACTGGGCCTAGAATTTGCAACAAAACATGTGATTTGTAGGTATGAGATTCAACCAAGTACAAAAAAATAAATTATGCTAGTATAGGGCAAAATTGCACTTCAGGTACTACTTCAAATAGGCTGAAACTATAATCGCCTTTTTCTCCCAAACTACGCGTTCCCGGGCCTTATTTGCCCCTTCGGGGTTTCTAAGGGGTATGAATCAACCATTCTGAATCAATTGGCACTATCAGAAAATATCGAAATTTTGGTCTCTCAAGTCTGACTGCTACTGGGCCTAGAATTTGCAACAAAACATGTGATTTGTAGGTATGAGATTCAACCAAGTACAAAAAAATAAATGATGCTGGTATAGGGCAAAATTGCACTTCAGGTACTACTTCAAATAGGCTGAAACTATAATCGCGTTTTTCTCCCAAACTACGCGTTCCCGGGCCTTATTTGCCTCTTCGGGGTTTCTAAAAGGTATGAATCAACCATTCTGAATCGATTGGCGCTATCAGAAAATATCGAAATTTTGGTCTCTGAACTCTGACTGCTACTGGGCCTAGAATTTGCAACAAAACATGTGATTTGTAGGTATGAGATTCAACCAAGTACAAAAAAATAAATGATGCTGGTATAGGGCAAAATTGCACTTCAGGTACTACTTCAAATAGGCTGAAACTATAATCGCGTTTTTCTCCTAAACTACGCGTTCCCGGGCCTTATTTGCCCCTTCGGGGTTTCTAAGGGGGTATGAATCAACCATTCTGAATCGATTGGCGCTATCAGAAAATATCGAAATTTTGGTCTCTGAACTCTGACTGCTACTGGGCCTAGAATTTTCAACAAAACATGTGATTTGTAGGTATGAGATTCAACCAAGTACAAAAAAATAAATGATGCTGGTATAGGGCAAAATTGCACTTCAGGTACTACTTCAAATAGGCTGAAACTATAATCGCGTGTTTCTCGTAAAATGCGCGTTCCCGGGCCTTATTTGCCCCTTCGGGGTTTCAAAGGGGTATGAATCAACCATTCTGAATCGATTGGCGCTATCAGAAAATATCGAAATTTTGGTCTCTGAACTCTGACTGCTACTGGGCCTAGAATTTGCAACAAAACATGTGATTTGTAGGTATGCGATTCAACCAAGTACAAAAAAATAAATGATGCTGGTATAGGGCAAAATTGCACTTCAGGTACTACTTCAAACAGGCTGAAACTATTATCGCGTTTTTCTCCCAAACTACGCGTTCCCGGGCCTTATTTGCCCCTTCGGGGTTTCTAAAAGGTATGAATCAACCATTCTGAATCGATTGGCGCTATCAGAAAATATCGAAATTTTGGTCTCTGAACTCTGACTGCTACTGGGCCTAGAATTTGTAACAAAACATGTGATTTGTAGGTATGAGATTCAACCAAGTACAAAATAATAAATGATGCTGGTATAGGGCAAAATTGCACTTCAGGTACTACTTCAAATAGGCTGAAACTATAATCGCGTTTTTCTCCCAAACTACGCGTTCCCGGGCCTTATTTGCCCCTTCGGGGTTTCTAAGGGGTATGAATCAACCATTCTGAATCGATTGGCGCTATCAGAAAATATCGAAATTTTGGTCTCTGAACTCTGACTGCTACTGGGCCTAGAATTTGCAACAAAACATGTGATTTGTAGGTATGAGATTCAACCAAGTACAAAAAAATAAATGATGCTGGTATAGGGCAAAATTGCACTTCAGGTATTACTTCAAATAGGCTGAAACTATAATCGCGTTTTTCTCCCAAACTACGCGTTCCCGGGCCTTATTTGCCCCTTCGGGGTTTCTAAGGGGTATGAATCAACCATTCTGAATCGATTGGCGCTATCAGAAAATATCGAAATTTTGGTCTCTGAACTCTGACTGCTACTGGGCCTAGAATTTGCAACAAAACATGTGATTTGTTGGTATGAGATTAAACCAAGTACAAAAAAATAAATGATGCTGGTATAGGGCAAAATTGCACTTCAGGTACTACTTCAAATAGGCTGAAACTATAATCGCGTTTTTCTCCCAAACTACGCGTTCCCGGGCCTTATTTGCCCCTTCGGGGTTTCTAAGGGGTATGAATCAACCATTCTGCATCGATTGGCGCTATCAGAAAATATCGAAATTTTGGTCTCTGAACTCTGACTGCTACTGGGCCTAGAATTTGCAACAAAACATGTGATTTGTAGGTATGAGATTCAACCAAGTACAAAAAAATAAATGATGCTGGTATAGGGCAAAATTGCACTTCAGGTATTACTTCAAATAGGCTGAAACTATAATCGCGTTTTTCTCCCAAACTACGCGTTCCCGGGCCTTATTTGCCCCTTCGGGGTTTCTAAGGGGTATGAATCAACCATTCTGAATCGATTGGCGCTATCAGAAAATATCGAAATTTTGGTCTCTGAACTCTGACTGCTACTGGGCCTAGAATTTGCAACAAAACATGTGATTTGTAGGTATGAGATTCAACCAAGTACAAAAAAATAAATGATGCTAGTATAGGGCAAAATTGCACTTCAGATACTACTTCAAATAGGCTGAAACTATAATCGCGTTTTTCTCCCAAACTACGCGTTCCCGGGCCTTATTTGCCCCTTCGGGGTTTCTAAGGGGTATGAATCAACCATTCTGAATCGATTGGCGCTATCAGAAAATATCGAAATTTTGGTCTCTGAACTCTGACTGCTACTGGGCCTAGAATTTGCAACAAAACATGTGATTTGTAGGTATGAGATTCAACCAAGTACAAAAAAATAAATGATGCTGGTATAGGGCAAAATTGCACTTCAGGTACTACTTCAAATAGGCTGAAACTATAATCGCGTTTTTCTCCCAAACTACGCGTTCCCGGGCCTTATTTGCCCCTTCGGGGTTTCTAAGGGGTATGAATCAACCATTCTGCATCGATTGGCGCTATCAGAAAATATCGAAATTTTGGTCTCTGAACTCTGACTGCTACTGGGCCTAGAATTTGCAACAAAACATGTGATTTGTAGGTATGAGATTCAACCAAGTACAAAAAAATAAATGATGCTGGTATAGGGCAAAATTGCACTTCAGGTATTACTTCAAATAGGCTGAAACTATAATCGCGTTTTTCTCCCAAACTACGCGTTCCTGGGCCTTATTTGCCCCTTCGGGGTTTCTAAGGGGTATGAATCAACCATTCTGAATCGATTGGCGCTATCAGAAAATATCGAAATTTTGGTCTCTGAACTCTGACTGCTACTGGGCCTAGAATTTGCAACAAAACATGTGATTTGTTGGTATGAGATTAAACCAAGTACAAAAAAATAAATGATGCTGGTATAGGGCAAAATTGCACTTCAGGTACTACTTCAAATAGGCTGAAACTATAATCGCGTTTTTCTCCCAAACTACGCGTTCCCGGGCCTTATTTGCCCCTTCGGGGTTTCTAAGGGGTATGAATCAACCATTCTGCATCGATTGGCGCTATCAGAAAATATCGAAATTTTGGTCTCTGAACTCTGACTGCTACTGGGCCTAGAATTTGCAACAAAACATGTGATTTGTAGGTATGAGATCCAACCAAGTACAAAAAAATAAATGATGCTGGTATAGGGCAAAATTGCACTTCAGGTATTACTTCAAATAGGCTGAAACTATAATCGCGTTTTTCTCCCAAACTACGCGTTCCCGGGCCTTATTTGCCCCTTCGGGGTTTCTAAGGGGTCTGAATCAACCATTCTGAATCGATTGGCGCTATCAGAAAATATCGAAATTTTGGTCTCTGAACTCTGACTGCTACTGGGCCTAGAATTTGCAACAAAACATGTGATTTGTAGGTATGAGATTCAACCAAGTACAAAAAAATAAATGATGCTAGTATAGAGCAAAATTGCACTTCAGATACTACTTCAAATAGGCTGAAACTATAATCGCGTTTTTCTCCCAAACTACGCGTTCCCGGGCCTTATTTGCCCCTTCGGGGTTTCTAAGGGGTATGAATCAACCATTCTGAATCGATTGGCGCTATCAGAAAATATCGAAATTTTGGTCTCTGAACTCTGACTGCTACTGGGCCTAGAATTTGCAACAAAACATGTGATTTGTTGGTATGAGATTAAACCAAGTACAAAAAAATAAATGATGCTGGTATAGGGCAAAATTGCACTTCAGGTACTACTTCAAATAGGCTGAAACTATAATCGCGTTTTTCTCCCAAACTACGCGTTCCCGGGCCTTATTTGCCCCTTCGGGGTTTCTAAGGGGTATGAATCAACCATTCTGCATCGATTGGCGCTATCAGAAAATATCGAAATTTTGGTCTCTGAACTCTGACTGCTACTGGGCCTAGAATTTGCAACAAAACATGTGATTTGTAGGTATGAGATTCAACCAAGTACAAAAAAATAAATGATGCTAGTATAGGGCAAAATTGCACTTCAGATACTACTTCAAATAGGCTGAAACGATAATCGCGTTTTTCTCCCAAACTACGCGTTCCCGGGCCTTATTTGCCCCTTCGGGGTTTCTAAGGGGTATGAATCAACCATTCTGAATCGATTGGCGCTATCAGAAAATATCGAAATTTTGGTCTCTCAAGTCTGACTGCTACCGGGCCTAGAATTTGCAACAAAACATGTGATTTGTAGGTATGAGATTCAACCAAGTAAAAAAAAAATAAATGATGCTGGTATAGGGCAAAATTGCACTTCAGGTACTACTTCAAATAGGCTGAAACTATAATCGCGTGTTTCTCGTAAACTGCGCGTTCCCGGGCCTTATTTGCCCCTTCGGGGTTTCAAAGGGGTATGAATCAACCATTCTGAATCGATTGGCGCTATCAGAAAATATCGAAATTTTGGTCTCTGAACTCTGACTGCTACTGGGCCTAGAATTTGCAACAAAACATGTGATTTGTAGGTATGAGATTCAACCAAGTACAAAAAAATAAATGATGCTAGTATAGGGCAAAATTGCATTTCAGGTACTACTTCAAATAGGCTGAAACTATAATCGCGTTTTTCTCCCAAACTACGCGTTCCCGGGCCTTATTTGCCCCTTCGGGGTTTCTAAGGGGTATGAATCAACCATTCTGAATCGATTGGCGCTATCAGAAAATATCGAAATTTTGGTCTCTGAACTCTGACTGCTACTGGGCCTAGAATTTGCAACAAAACATGTGATTTGTAGGTATGAGATTCAACCAAGTACAGAAAAATAAATGATGCTAGTATAGGGCAAAATTGCATTTCAGGTACTACTTCAAATAGGCTGAAACTATAATCGCGTTTTTCTCCCAAACTACGCGTTCCCGGGCCTTATTTGCCCCTTCGGGGTTTCTAAGGGGTATGAATCAACCATTCTGAATCGATTGGCGCTATCAGAAAATATCGAAATTTTGGTCTCTGAACTCTGACTGCTACTGGGCCTAGAATTTGCAACAAAACATGTGATTTGTAGGTATGCGATTCAACCAAGTACAAAAAAATAAATGATGCTAGTATAGGGCAAAATTGCACTTCAGGTACTACTTCAAATAGGCTGAAACTATAATCGCGTTTTTCTCCCAAACTACGCGCTCCCGGGCCTTATTTGCCAATTCGGGGTTTCTAAGGGGTATGAATCAACCATTCTGAATCGATTGGCGCTATCAGAAAATATCGAAATTATGGTCTCTGAACTCTGACTGCTACTGGGCCTAGAATTTGCAACAAAACATGTGATTTGTAGGTATGAGATTCAACCAAGTACAAAAAAATAAATGATGCTAGTATAGGGCAAAATTGCACTTCAGGTACTACTTCAAATAGGCTGAAACTATAATCGCGTTTTTCTCCCAAACTACGCATTCCCGGGCCTTATTTGCCCCTTCGGGGTTTCTAAGGGGTATGAATCAACCATTCTGAATCGATTGGCGCTATCAGAAAATATCGAAATTTTGGTCTCTGAACTCTGACTGCTACTGGGCCTAGAATTTGCAACAAAACATGTGATTTGTAGGTATGAGATTCAACCAAGTACAGAAAAATAAATGATGCTAGTATAGGGCAAAATTGCATTTCAGGTACTACTTCAAATAGGCTGAAACTATAATCGCGTTTTTCTCCCAAACTACGCGTTCCCGGGCCTTATTTGCCCCTTCGGGGTTTCTAAGGGGTATGAATCAACCATTCTGAATCGATTGGCGCTATCAGAAAATATCGAAATTTTGGTCTCTGAACTCTGACTGCTACTGGGCCTAGAATTTGCAACAAAACATGTGATTTGTAGGTATGCGATTCAACCAAGTACAAAAAAATAAATGATGCTAGTATAGGGCAAAATTGCACTTCAGGTACTACTTCAAATAGGCTGAAACTACAATCGCGTTTTTCTCCCAAACTACGCGTTCCCGGGCCTTATTTGCCCCTTCGGGGTTTCTAAGGGGTATGAATCAACCATTCTGAATCGATTGGCGCTATCAGAAAATATCGAAATTTTGGTCTCTGAACTCTGACTGCTACTGGGCCTAGAATTTGCAACAAAACATGTGATTTGTAGGTATGCGATTCAACCAAGTACAAAAAAATAAATGATGCTAGTATAGGGCAAAATTGCACTTCAGGTACTACTTCAAATAGGCTGAAACTATAATCGCGTTTTTCTCCCAAACTACGCGTTCCCGGGCCTTATTTGCCCCTTCGGGGTTTCTAAGGGGTATGAATCAACCATTCTGAATCGATTGGCGCTATCAGAAAATATCGAAATTTTGGTCTCTGAACTCTGACTGCTACTGGGCCTAGAATTTGCAACAAAACATGTGATTTGTAGGTATGAGATTCAACCAAGTACAAAAAAATAAATGATGCTGGTATAGGGCAAAATTGCACTTCAGGTATTACTTCAAATAGGCTGAAACTATAATCGCGTTTTTCTCCCAAACTACGCGTTCCCGGGCCTTATTTGCCCCTTCGGGGTTTCTAAGGGGTCTGAATCAACCATTCTGAATCGATTGGCGCTATCAGAAAATATCGAAATTTTGGTCTCTGAACTCTGACTGCTACTGGGCCTAGAATTTGCAACAAAACATGTGATTTGTAGGTATGAGATTCAACCAAGTACAAAAAAATAAATGATGCTAGTATAGGGCAAAATTGCACTTCAGATACTACTTCAAATAGGCTGAAACTATAATCGCGTTTTTCTCCCAAACTACGCGTTCCCGGGCCTTATTTGCCCCTTCGGGGTTTCTAAGGGGTATGAATCAACCATTCTGAATCGATTGGCGCTATCAGAAAATATCGAAATTTTGGTCTCTGAACTCTGACTGCTACTGGGCCTAGAATTTGCAACAAAACATGTGATTTGTTGGTATGAGATTAAACCAAGTACAAAAAAATAAATGATGCTGGTATAGGGCAAAATTGCACTTCAGGTACTACTTCAAATAGGCTGAAACTATAATCGCGTTTTTCTCCCAAACTACGCGTTCCCGGGCCTTATTTGCCCCTTCGGGGTTTCTAAGGGGTATGAATCAACCATTCTGCATCGATTGGCGCTATCAGAAAATATCGAAATTTTGGTCTCTGAACTCTGACTGCTACTGGGCCTAGAATTTGCAACAAAACATGTGATTTGTAGGTATGAGATTCAACCAAGTACAAAAAAATAAATGATGCTAGTATAGGGCAAAATTGCACTTCAGATACTACTTCAAATAGGCTGAAACGATAATCGCGTTTTTCTCCCAAACTACGCGTTCCCGGGCCTTATTTGCCCCTTCGGGGTTTCTAAGGGGTATGAATCAACCATTCTGAATCGATTGGCGCTATCAGAAAATATCGAAATTTTGGTCTCTCAAGTCTGACTGCTACCGGGCCTAGAATTTGCAACAAAACATGTGATTTGTAGGTATGAGATTCAACCAAGTAAAAAAAAAATAAATGATGCTGGTATAGGGCAAAATTGCACTTCAGGTACTACTTCAAATAGGCTGAAACTATAATCGCGTGTTTCTCGTAAACTGCGCGTTCCCGGGCCTTATTTGCCCCTTCGGGGTTTCAAAGGGGTATGAATCAACCATTCTGAATCGATTGGCGCTATCAGAAAATATCGAAATTTTGGTCTCTGAACTCTGACTGCTACTGGGCCTAGAATTTGCAACAAAACATGTGATTTGTAGGTATGAGATTCAACCAAGTACAAAAAAATAAATGATGCTAGTATAGGGCAAAATTGCATTTCAGGTACTACTTCAAATAGGCTGAAACTATAATCGCGTTTTTCTCCCAAACTACGCGTTCCCGGGCCTTATTTGCCCCTTCGGGGTTTCTAAGGGGTATGAATCAACCATTCTGAATCGATTGGCGCTATCAGAAAATATCGAAATTTTGGTCTCTGAACTCTGACTGCTACTGGGCCTAGAATTTGCAACAAAACATGTGATTTGTAGGTATGAGATTCAACCAAGTACAGAAAAATAAATGATGCTAGTATAGGGCAAAATTGCATTTCAGGTACTACTTCAAATAGGCTGAAACTATAATCGCGTTTTTCTCCCAAACTACGCGTTCCCGGGCCTTATTTGCCCCTTCGGGGTTTCTAAGGGGTATGAATCAACCATTCTGAATCGATTGGCGCTATCAGAAAATATCGAAATTTTGGTCTCTGAACTCTGACTGCTACTGGGCCTAGAATTTGCAACAAAACATGTGATTTGTAGGTATGCGATTCAACCAAGTACAAAAAAATAAATGATGCTAGTATAGGGCAAAATTGCACTTCAGGTACTACTTCAAATAGGCTGAAACTATAATCGCGTTTTTCTCCCAAACTACGCGCTCCCGGGCCTTATTTGCCAATTCGGGGTTTCTAAGGGGTATGAATCAACCATTCTGAATCGATTGGCGCTATCAGAAAATATCGAAATTATGGTCTCTGAACTCTGACTGCTACTGGGCCTAGAATTTGCAACAAAACATGTGATTTGTAGGTATGAGATTCAACCAAGTACAAAAAAATAAATGATGCTAGTATAGGGCAAAATTGCACTTCAGGTACTACTTCAAATAGGCTGAAACTATAATCGCGTTTTTCTCCCAAACTACGCATTCCCGGGCCTTATTTGCCCCTTCGGGGTTTCTAAGGGGTATGAATCAACCATTCTGAATCGATTGGCGCTATCAGAAAATATCGAAATTTTGGTCTCTGAACTCTGACTGCTACTGGGCCTAGAATTTGCAACAAAACATGTGATTTGTAGGTATGAGATTCAACCAAGTACAGAAAAATAAATGATGCTAGTATAGGGCAAAATTGCATTTCAGGTACTACTTCAAATAGGCTGAAACTATAATCGCGTTTTTCTCCCAAACTACGCGTTCCCGGGCCTTATTTGCCCCTTCGGGGTTTCTAAGGGGTATGAATCAACCATTCTGAATCGATTGGCGCTATCAGAAAATATCGAAATTTTGGTCTCTGAACTCTGACTGCTACTGGGCCTAGAATTTGCAACAAAACATGTGATTTGTAGGTATGCGATTCAACCAAGTACAAAAAAATAAATGATGCTAGTATAGGGCAAAATTGCACTTCAGGTACTACTTCAAATAGGCTGAAACTACAATCGCGTTTTTCTCCCAAACTACGCGTTCCCGGGCCTTATTTGCCCCTTCGGGGTTTCTAAGGGGTATGAATCAACCATTCTGAATCGATTGGCGCTATCAGAAAATATCGAAATTTTGGTCTCTGAACTCTGACTGCTACTGGGCCTAGAATTTGCAACAAAACATGTGATTTGTAGGTATGCGATTCAACCAAGTACAAAAAAATAAATGATGCTAGTATAGGGCAAAATTGCACTTCAGGTACTACTTCAAATAGGCTGAAACTATAATCGCGTTTTTCTCCCAAACTACGCGTTCCCGGGCCTTATTTGCCCCTTCGGGGTTTCTAAGGGGTATGAATCAACCATTCTGAATCGATTGGCGCTATCAGAAAATATCGAAATTTTGGTCTCTGAACTCTGACTGCTACTGGGCCTAGAATTTGCAACAAAACATGTGATTTGTACGTATGAGATTCAACCAAGTACAAAAAAATAAATGATGCTGGTATAGGGCAAAATTGCACTTCAGGTACTACTTCAAATAGGCTGAAACTATAATCGCGTTTTTCTCCCAAACTACGCGTTCCCGGGCCTTATTTGCCCCTTCGGGGTTTCTAAGGGGTATGAATCAACCATTCTGAATCGATTGGCGCTATCAGAAAATATCGAAATTTTGGTCTCTGAACTCTGACTGCTACTGGGCCTAGAAGTTGCAACAAAACATGTGATTTGTAGGTATGAGATTCAACCAAGTACAAAAAAATATATGATGCTGGTATAGGGCAAAATTGCACTACAGGTACTACTTCAAATAGGCTGAAACTATAATCGCGTTTTTCTCCCAAACTTCGCGTTCCCGGGCCTTATTTGCCCCTTCGGGGTTTCTAAGGGGTATGAATCAACCATTCTGAATCGATTGGCGCTATCAGAAAATATCGAAATTTTGGTCTCTGAACTCTGACTGCTACTGGGCCTAGAAGTTGCAACAAAACATGTGATTTGTAGGTATGAGATTCAACCAAGTACAAAAAAATAAATTATGCTGGTATAGGGCAAAATTGCACTTCAGGTACTACTTCAAATAGGCTGAAACTATAATCGCGTTTTTCTCCCAAACTACGCGTTCCCGGGACTTATTTGCCCCTTCGGGGTTTCTAAGGGGTATGAATCAACCATTCTGAATCGATTGGCGCTATCAGAAAATATCGAAATTTTGGTCTCTGAGCTCTGACTGCTACTGGGCCTAGAATTTGCAACAAAACATGTGATTTGTAGGTATGAGATTCAACCAAGTACAAAAAAATAAATGATGCTGGTATAGGGCAAAATTGCACTTCAGGTACTACTTCAAATAGGCTGAAACTATAATCGCGTTTTTCTCCCAAACTACGCGTTCCCGGGCCTTATTTGCCCCTTCGGGGTTTCTAAGGGGTATGAATCAACCATTCTGAATCGATTGGCGCTATCAGAAAATATCGAAATTTTGGTCTCTGAACTCTGACTGCTACTGGGCCTAGAAGTTGCAACAAAACATGTGATTTGTAGGTATGAGATTCAACCAAGTACAAAAAAATAAATTATGCTGGTATAGGGCAAAATTGCACTTCAGGTACTACTTCAAATAGGCTGAAACTATAATCGCGTTTTTCTCCCAAACTACGCATTCCCGGGCCTTATTTGCCCCTTTGGGGTTTCTAAGAGGTATGAATCAACCATTCTGAATCTATTGGCGCTATCAGAAAATATCGAAATTTTGGTCTCTGAACTCTGACTGCTACTGGGCCTAGAATTTGCAACAAAACATGTGATTTGTAGGTATGAGATTCAACCAAGTACAAAAAATAAATGATGCTGGTATAGGGCAAAATTGCACTTCAGGTACTACTTCAAATAGGCTGAAACTATAATCGCGTTTTTCTCCCAAACTACGCGTTCCCGGGCCTTATTTGCACCTTCGGGGTTTCTAAGGGGTATGAATCAACCATTCTGAATCGATTGGCGCTATCAGAAAATATCGAAATTTTGGTCTCTGAACTCTGACTGCTACTGGGCCTAGAAGTTGCAACAAAACATGTGATTTGTAGGTATGAGATTCAACCAAGTACAAAAAAATATATGATGCTGGTATAGGGCAAAATTGCACTACAGGTACTACTTCAAATAGGCTGAAACTATAATCGCGTTTTTCTCCCAAACTACGCGTTCCCGGGCCTTATTTGCCCCTTCGGGGTTTCTAAGGGGTATGAATCAACCATTCTGAATCGATTGGCGCTATCAGAAAATATCGAAATTTTGGTCTCTGAACTCTGACTGCTACTGGGCCTAGAAGTTGCAACAAAACATGTGATTTGTAGGTATGAGATTCAACCAAGTACAAAAAAATAAATTATGCTGGTATAGGGCAAAATTGCACTTCAGGTACTACTTCAAATAGGCTGAAACTATAATCGCGTTTTTCTCCCAAACTACGCGTTCCCGGGACTTATTTGCCCCTTCGGGGTTTCTAAGGGGTATGAATCAACCATTCTGAATCGATTGGCGCTATCAGAAAATATCGAAATTTTGGTCTCTGAGCTCTGACTGCTACTGGGCCTAGAATTTGCAACAAAACATGTGATTTGTAGGTATGAGATTCAACCAAGTACAAAAAAATAAATGATGCTGGTATAGGGCAAAATTGCACTTCAGGTACTACTTCAAATAGGCTGAAACTATAATCGCGTTTTTCTCCCAAACTACGCGTTCCCGGGCCTTATTTGCCCCTTCGGGGTTTCTAAGGGGTATGAATCAACCATTCTGAATCGATTGGCGCTATCAGAAAATATCGAAATTTTGGTCTCTGAACTCTGACTGCTACTGGGCCTAGAAGTTGCAACAAAACATGTGATTTGTAGGTATGAGATTCAACCAAGTACAAAAAAATAAATTATGCTGGTATAGGGCAAAATTGCACTTCAGGTACTACTTCAAATAGGCTGAAACTATAATCGCGTTTTTCTCCCAAACTACGCATTCCCGGGCCTTATTTGCCCCTTTGGGGTTTCTAAGAGGTATGAATCAACCATTCTGAATCTATTGGCGCTATCAGAAAATATCGAAATTTTGGTCTCTGAACTCTGACTGCTACTGGGCCTAGAATTTGCAACAAAACATGTGATTTGTAGGTATGAGATTCAACCAAGTACAAAAAATAAATGATGCTGGTATAGGGCAAAATTGCACTTCAGGTACTACTTCAAATAGGCTGAAACTATAATCGCGTTTTTCTCCCAAACTACGCGTTCCCGGGCCTTATTTGCACCTTCGGGGTTTCTAAGGGGTATGAATCAACCATTCTGAATCGATTGGCGCTATCAGAAAATATCGAAATTTTGGTCTCTGAACTCTGACTGCTACTGGGCCTAGAAGTTGCAACAAAACATGTGATTTGTAGGTATGAGATTCAACCAAGTACAAAAAAATAAATTATGCTGGTATAGGGCAAAATTGCACTTCAGGTACTACTTCAAATAGGCTGAAACTATAATCGCGTTTTTCTCCCAAACTACGCATTCCCGGGCCTTATTTGCCCCTTTGGGGTTTTTAAGAGGTATGAATCAACCATTCTGAATCGATTGGCGCTATCAGAAAATATCGAAATTTTGGTCTCTGAACTCTGACTGCTACTGGGCCTAGAATTTGCAACAAAACATGTGATTTGTAGGTATGAGATTCAACCAAGTACAAAAAATAAATGATGCTGGTATAGGGCAAAATTGCACTTCAGGTACTACTTCAAATAGGCTGAAACTATAATCGCGTTTTTCTCCCAAACTACGCGTTCCCGGGCCTTATTTGCCCCTTCGGGGTTTCTCAGGGGTATGAATCAACCATTCTGAATCGATTGGCGCTATCAGAAAATATCGAAATTTTGGTCTCTGAACTCTGACTGCTACTGGGCCTAGAAGTTGCAACAAAACATGTGATTTGTAGGTATGAGATTCAACCAAGTACAAAAAAATAAATTATGCTGGTATAGGGCAAAATTGCACTTCAGGTACTACTTCAAATAGGCTGAAACTATAATCGCGTTTTTCTCCCAAACTACGCGTTCCCGGGCCTTATTTGCCCCTTCGGGGTTTCTAAGGGGTATGAATCAACCATTCTGAATCGATTGGCGCTATCAGAAAATATCGAAATTTTGGTCTCTGAACTCTGACTGCTACTGGGCCTAGAAGTTGCAACAAAACATGTGATTTGTAGGTATGAGATTCAACCAAGTACAAAAAAATATATGATGCTGGTATAGGGCAAAATTGCACTACAGGTACTACTTCAAATAGGCTGAAACTATAATCGCGTTTTTCTCCCAAACTACGCGTTCCCGGGCCTTATTTGCCCCTTCGGGGTTTCTAAGGGGTATGAATCAACCATTCTGAATCGATTGGCGCTATCAGAAAATATCGAAATTTTGGTCTCTGAACTCTGACTGCTACTGGGCCTAGAAGTTGCAACAAAACATGTGATTTGTAGGTATGAGATTCAACCAAGTACAAAAAAATAAATTATGCTGGTATAGGGCAAAATTGCACTTCAGGTACTACTTCAAATAGGCTGAAACTATAATCGCGTTTTTCTCCCAAACTACGCGTTCCCGGGACTTATTTGCCCCTTCGGGGTTTCTAAGGGGTATGAATCAACCATTCTGAATCGATTGGCGCTATCAGAAAATATCGAAATTTTGGTCTCTGAGCTCTGACTGCTACTGGGCCTAGAATTTGCAACAAAACATGTGATTTGTAGGTATGAGATTCAACCAAGTACAAAAAAATAAATGAAGCTGGTATAGGGCAAAATTGCACTTCAGGTACTACTTCAAATAGGCTGAAACTATAATCGCGTTTTTCTCCCAAACTACGCGTTCCCGGGCCTTATTTGCCCCTTCGGGGTTTCTAAGGGGTATGAATCAACCATTCTGAATCGATTGGCGCTATCAGAAAATATCGAAATTTTGGTCTCTGAACTCTGACTGCTACTGGGCCTAGAAGTTGCAACAAAACATGTGATTTGTAGGTATGAGATTCAACCAAGTACAAAAAAATAAATTATGCTGGTATAGGGCAAAATTGCACTTCAGGTACTACTTCAAATAGGCTGAAACTATAATCGCGTTTTTCTCCCAAACTACGCATTCCCGGGCCTTATTTGCCCCTTTGGGGTTTCTAAGAGGTATGAATCAACCATTCTGAATCTATTGGCGCTATCAGAAAATATCGAAATTTTGGTCTCTGAACTCTGACTGTTACTGGGCCTAGAATTTGCAACAAAACATGTGATTTGTAGGTATGAGATTCAACCAAGTACAAAAAATAAATGATGCTGGTATAGGGCAAAATTGCACTTCAGGTACTACTTCAAATAGGCTGAAACTATAATCGCGTTTTTCTCCCAAACTACGCGTTCCCGGGCCTTATTTGCACCTTCGGGGTTTCTAAGGGGTATGAATCAACCATTCTGAATCGATTGGCGCTATCAGAAAATATCGAAATTTTGGTCTCTGAACTCTGACTGCTACTGGGCCTAGAAGTTGCAACAAAACATGTGATTTGTAGGTATGAGATTCAACCAAGTACAAAAAAATAAATTATGCTGGTATAGGGCAAAATTGCACTTCAGGTACTACTTCAAATAGGCTGAAACTATAATCGCGTTTTTCTCCCAAACTACGCATTCCCGGGCCTTATTTGCCCCTTTGGGGTTTTTAAGAGGTATGAATCAACCATTCTGAATCGATTGGCGCTATCAGAAAATATCGAAATTTTGGTCTCTGAACTCTGACTGCTACTGGGCCTAGAATTTGCAACAAAACATGTGATTTGTAGGTATGAGATTCAACCAAGTACAAAAAATAAATGATGCTGGTATAGGGCAAAATTGCACTTCAGGTACTACTTCAAATAGGCTGAAACTATAATCGCGTTTTTCTCCCAAACTACGCGTTCCCGGGCCTTATTTGCCCCTTCGGGGTTTCTCAGGGGTATGAATCAACCATTCTGAATCGATTGGCGCTATCAGAAAATATCGAAATTTTGGTCTCTGAACTCTGACTGCTACTGGGCCTAGAATTTGCAACAACACATGTGATTTGTAGGTATGAGATTCAACCAAGTACAAAAAAATAAATGATGCTGGTATAGGGCAAAATTGCACTTCAGATACTGCTTCAAATAGGCTGAAACTGTAATCGCGTTTTTCTCCCAAACTACGCGTTCCCGGGCCTTATTTGCCCCTTCGGGGTTTCTAAGGGGTATGAATCAACCATTCTGAATCGATTGGCGCTATCAGAAAATATCGAAATTTTGGTCTCTGAACTCTGGCTGCTACTGGGCCTAGAATTTGCAACAAAACATGTGATTTGTAGGTATGAGATTCAACCAAGTACAAAAAAATAAATGATGCTAGTATAGGGCAAAATTGCACTTCAGGTACTACTTCAAATAAGCTGAAACTATAATCGCGTTTTTCTCCCAAACTACGCATTCCCGGGCCTTATTTGCCCCTTCGGGGTTTCTAAGGGGTATGAATCAACCATTCTGAATCGATTGGCGCTATCAGAAAATATCGAAATTTTGGTCTCTGAACTCTGACTGCTACTGGGCCTAGAATTTGCAACAAAACATGTGATTTGTAGGTATGAGATTCAACCAAGTACAAAAAAATAAATGATGCTAGTATAGGGCAAAATTGCACTTCAGGTCTACTTCAAATAGGCTGAAACTATAATCGCGTTTTACTCCCAAACTACGCGTTCCCGGGCCTTATTTGCCCCGTCGGGGTTTCTAAGGGGTATGAATCAACCATTCTGAATCGATTGGCGCTATCAGAAAATATCGAAATTTTGGTCTCTGAACTCTGACTGCTACTGGGCCTAGAAGTTGCAACAAAACATGTGATTTGTAGGTATGAGATTCAACCAAGTACAAAAAAATAAATTATGCTGGTATAGGGCAAAATTGCACTTCAGGTACTACTTCAAATAGGCTGAAACTATAATCGCGTTTTTCTCCCAAACTACGCATTCCCGGGCCTTATTTGCCCCTTTGGGGTTTTTAAGAGGTATGAATCAACCATTCTGAATCGATTGGCGCTATCAGAAAATATCGAAATTTTGGTCTCTGAACTCTGACTGCTACTGGGCCTAGAATTTGCAACAAAACATGTGATTTGTAGGTATGAGATTCAACCAAGTACAAAAAATAAATGATGCTGGTATAGGGCAAAATTGCACTTCAGGTACTACTTCAAATAGGCTGAAACTATAATCGCGTTTTTCTCCCAAACTACGCGTTCCCGGGCCTTATTTGCAAATTCGGGGTTTCTAAGGGGTATGAATCAACCATTCTGAATCGATTGGCGCTATCAGAAAATATCGAAATTATGGTCTCTGAACTCTGACTGCTACTGGGCCTAGAATTTGCAACAAAACATGTGATTTGTAGGTATGAGATTCAACCAAGTACAAAAAAATAAATGATGCTAGTATAGGGCAAAATTGCACTTCAGGTACTACTTCAAATAAGCTGAAACTATAATCGCGTTTTTCTCCCAAACTACGCATTCCCGGGCCTTATTTGCCCCTTCGGGGTTTCTAAGGGGTATGAATCAACCATTCTGAATCGATTGGCGCTATCAGAAAATATCGAAATTTTGGTCTCTGAACTCTGACTGCTACTGGGCCTAGAATTTGCAACAAAACATGTGATTTGTAGGTATGAGATTCAACCAAGTACAAAAAAATAAATGATGCTAGTATAGGGCAAAATTGCACTTCAGGTCTACTTCAAATAGGCTGAAACTATAATCGCGTTTTACTCCCAAACTACGCGTTCCCGGGCCTTATTTGCCCCGTCGGGGTTTCTAAGGGGTATGAATCAACCATTCTGAATCGATTGGCGCTATCAGAAAATATCGAAATTTTGGTCTCTGAACTCTGACTGCTACTGGGCCTAGAATTTGCAACAAAACATGTGATTTGTAGGTATGAGATTCAACCAAGTACAAAAAAATAAATGATGCTAGTATAGGGCAAAATTGCACTTCAGGTACTACTTCAAATAGGCTGAAACTATAATCGCGTTTTTCTCCCAAACTACGCGTTCCCGGGCCTTATTTGCACCTTCGGGGTTTCTAAGGGGTATGAATCAACCATTCTGAATCGATTGGCGCTATCAGAAAATATCGAAATTTTGGTCTCTGAACTCTAACTGCTACTGGGCCTAGAATTTGCAACAAAACATGTGATTTGTAGTTATGAGATTCAACCAAGTACAAAAAAATAAATGATGCTGGTATAGGGCAAAATTGCACTTCAGGTCTACTTCAAATAGGCTGAAACTATAATCGCGTTTTACTCCCAAACTACGCGTTCCCGGGCCTTATTTGCCCCGTCGGGGTTTCTAAGGGGTATGAATCAACCATTCTGAATCGATTGGCGCTATCAGAAAATATCGAAATTTTGGTCTCTGAACTCTGACTGCTACTGGGCCTAGAATTTGCAACAAAACATGTGATTTGTAGGTATGAGATTCAACCAAGTACAAAAAAATAAATGATGCTAGTATAGGGCAAAATTGCACTTCAGGTACTACTTCAAATAGGCTGAAACTATAATCGCGTTTTTCTCCCAAACTACGCGTTCCCGGGCCTTATTTGCACCTTCGGGGTTTCTAAGGGGTATGAATCAACCATTCTGAATCGATTGGCGCTATCAGAAAATATCGAAATTTTGGTCTCTGAACTCTAACTGCTACTGGGCCTAGAATTTGCAACAAAACATGTGATTTGTAGTTATGAGATTCAACCAAGTACAAAAAAATAAATGATGCTGGTATAGGGCAAAATTGCACTTCAGGTACTACTTCAAATAGGCTGAAACTATAATCTTGTTTTTCTCGCAAACTACGCGTTCCCGGGCCTTATTTGCCCCTTCGGGGTTTCTAAGGGGTATGAATCAACCATTCTGAATCGATTGGCGCTATCAGAAAATATCGAAATTTTGGTCTCTGAACTCTGATTGCTACTGGGCCTAGAATTTGCAACAAAACATGTGATTTGTACGTATGAGATTCAACCAAGTACAAAAAAATAAATGATGCTGGTATAGGGCAAAATTGCACTTCAGGTACTACTTCAAACAGGCTGAAACTATTATCGCGTTTTTCTCCCAAACTACGCGTTCCCGGGCCTTATTTGCCCCTTCGGGGTTTCTAAGGGGTATGAATCAACCATTCTGAATCGATTGGCGCTATCAGAAAATATCGAAATTTTGGTCTCTGAACTCTAACTGCTACTGGGCCTAGAATTTGCAACAAAACATGTGATTTGTAGTTATGAGATTCAACCAAGTACAAAAAAATAAATGATGCTGGTATAGGGCAAAATTGCACTTCAGGTACTACTTCAAATAGGCTGAAACTATAATCTTGTTTTTCTCGCAAACTACGCGTTCCCGGGCCTTATTTGCCCCTTCGGGGTTTCTAAGGGGTATGAATCAACCATTCTGAATCGATTGGCGCTATCAGAAAATATCGAAATTTTGGTCTCTGAACTCTGACTGCTACTGGGCCTAGAATTTGCAACAAAACATGTGATTTGTAGGTATGAGATTCAACCAAGTACAAAAAAATAAATGATGCTAGTATAGGGCAAAATTGCACTTCAGGTCTACTTCAAATAGGCTGAAACTATAATCGCGTTTTACTCCCAAACTACGCGTTCCCGGGCCTTATTTGCCCCGTCGGGGTTTCTAAGGGGTATGAATCAACCATTCTGAATCGATTGGCGCTATCAGAAAATATCGAAATTTTGGTCTCTGAACTCTGACTGCTACTGGGCCTAGAAGTTGCAACAAAACATGTGATTTGTAGGTATGAGATTCAACCAAGTACAAAAAAATAAATTATGCTGGTATAGGGCAAAATTGCACTTCAGGTACTACTTCAAATAGGCTGAAACTATAATCGCGTTTTTCTCCCAAACTACGCATTCCCGGGCCTTATTTGCCCCTTTGGGGTTTTTAAGAGGTATGAATCAACCATTCTGAATCGATTGGCGCTATCAGAAAATATCGAAATTTTGGTCTCTGAACTCTGACTGCTACTGGGCCTAGAATTTGCAACAAAACATGTGATTTGTAGGTATGAGATTCAACCAAGTACAAAAAATAAATGATGCTGGTATAGGGCAAAATTGCACTTCAGGTACTACTTCAAATAGGCTGAAACTATAATCGCGTTTTTCTCCCAAACTACGCGTTCCCGGGCCTTATTTGCAAATTCGGGGTTTCTAAGGGGTATGAATCAACCATTCTGAATCGATTGGCGCTATCAGAAAATATCGAAATTATGGTCTCTGAACTCTGACTGCTACTGGGCCTAGAATTTGCAACAAAACATGTGATTTGTAGGTATGAGATTCAACCAAGTACAAAAAAATAAATGATGCTAGTATAGGGCAAAATTGCACTTCAGGTACTACTTCAAATAAGCTGAAACTATAATCGCGTTTTTCTCCCAAACTACGCATTCCCGGGCCTTATTTGCCCCTTCGGGGTTTCTAAGGGGTATGAATCAACCATTCTGAATCGATTGGCGCTATCAGAAAATATCGAAATTTTGGTCTCTGAACTCTGACTGCTACTGGGCCTAGAATTTGCAACAAAACATGTGATTTGTAGGTATGAGATTCAACCAAGTACAAAAAAATAAATGATGCTAGTATAGGGCAAAATTGCACTTCAGGTCTACTTCAAATAGGCTGAAACTATAATCGCGTTTTACTCCCAAACTACGCGTTCCCGGGCCTTATTTGCCCCGTCGGGGTTTCTAAGGGGTATGAATCAACCATTCTGAATCGATTGGCGCTATCAGAAAATATCGAAATTTTGGTCTCTGAACTCTGACTGCTACTGGGCCTAGAATTTGCAACAAAACATGTGATTTGTAGGTATGAGATTCAACCAAGTACAAAAAAATAAATGATGCTAGTATAGGGCAAAATTGCACTTCAGGTACTACTTCAAATAGGCTGAAACTATAATCGCGTTTTTCTCCCAAACTACGCGTTCCCGGGCCTTATTTGCACCTTCGGGGTTTCTAAGGGGTATGAATCAACCATTCTGAATCGATTGGCGCTATCAGAAAATATCGAAATTTTGGTCTCTGAACTCTAACTGCTACTGGGCCTAGAATTTGCAACAAAACATGTGATTTGTAGTTATGAGATTCAACCAAGTACAAAAAAATAAATGATGCTGGTATAGGGCAAAATTGCACTTCAGGTCTACTTCAAATAGGCTGAAACTATAATCGCGTTTTACTCCCAAACTACGCGTTCCCGGGCCTTATTTGCCCCGTCGGGGTTTCTAAGGGGTATGAATCAACCATTCTGAATCGATTGGCGCTATCAGAAAATATCGAAATTTTGGTCTCTGAACTCTGACTGCTACTGGGCCTAGAATTTGCAACAAAACATGTGATTTGTAGGTATGAGATTCAACCAAGTACAAAAAAATAAATGATGCTAGTATAGGGCAAAATTGCACTTCAGGTACTACTTCAAATAGGCTGAAACTATAATCGCGTTTTTCTCCCAAACTACGCGTTCCCGGGCCTTATTTGCACCTTCGGGGTTTCTAAGGGGTATGAATCAACCATTCTGAATCGATTGGCGCTATCAGAAAATATCGAAATTTTGGTCTCTGAACTCTAACTGCTACTGGGCCTAGAATTTGCAACAAAACATGTGATTTGTAGTTATGAGATTCAACCAAGTACAAAAAAATAAATGATGCTGGTATAGGGCAAAATTGCACTTCAGGTACTACTTCAAATAGGCTGAAACTATAATCTTGTTTTTCTCGCAAACTACGCGTTCCCGGGCCTTATTTGCCCCTTCGGGGTTTCTAAGGGGTATGAATCAACCATTCTGAATCGATTGGCGCTATCAGAAAATATCGAAATTTTGGTCTCTGAACTCTGATTGCTACTGGGCCTAGAATTTGCAACAAAACATGTGATTTGTACGTATGAGATTCAACCAAGTACAAAAAAATAAATGATGCTGGTATAGGGCAAAATTGCACTTCAGGTACTACTTCAAACAGGCTGAAACTATTATCGCGTTTTTCTCCCAAACTACGCGTTCCCGGGCCTTATTTGCCCCTTCGGGGTTTCTAAGGGGTATGAATCAACCATTCTGAATCGATTGGCGCTATCAGAAAATATCGACATTTTGGTCTCTGAACTCTGACTGCTACTGGGCCTAGAATTTGCAACAAAACATGTGATTTGTAGGTATGAGATTCAACCAAGTACAAAAAAATAAATGATGCTGGTATAGGGCAAAATTGCACTTCAGGTACTAACTCAAATAGGCTGAAACTATAATCGCGTTTTTCTCCCAACCTACGCGTTCCCGGGCCTTATTTGCCCCTTCGGGGTTTCTAAGGGGTATGAATCAACCATTCTGAATCGATTGGCGCTATCAGAAAATATCGAAATTTTGGTCTCTGAACTGTGACTGCTACGGGGCCTAGAATTTGCAACAAAACATGTGATTTGTAGGTATGAGATTCAACCAAGTACAACAAAATAAATGATGCTGGTATAGGGCAAAATTGCACTTCAGGTACTACTTCAAATAGGCTGAAACTATAATCGCGTTTTTCTCCCAAACTACGCGTTCCCGGGCCTAATTTGCCCCTTCGGCCTTCGGGGTTTCTAAGGGGTATGAATCAACCATTCTGAATCGATTGGCGCTATCAGAAAATATCGAAATTTTGGTCTCTGAACTCTGACTGCTACTGGGCCTAGAATTTGCAACAAAACATGTGATTTGTAGGTATGAGATTCAACCAAGTACAAAAAAATAAATGATGCTGGTATAGGGCAAAATTGCACTTCAGGTACTACTTCAAATAGGCTGAAACTATAATCGCGTTTTTCTCCCAAACAACGCGTTCCCGGGCCTTATTTGCCCCTTCGGGGTTTCTAAGGGGTATGAATCAACCATTCTGAATCGATTGGCGCTATCAGAAAATGTCGAAATTTTGGTCTCTGAACTCTGACTGCTACTGGGCCTAGAATTTGCAACAAAACATGTGATTTGTAGGTATGAGATTCAACCAAGTACAAAAAAATAAATGATGCTGGTATAGGGCAAAATTGCACTTCAGGTACTACTTCAAATAGGCTGAAACTATAATCGCGTTTTTCTCCCAAACTACGCGTTCCCGGGCCTTATTTGCCCCTTCGGGGTTTCTAAGGGGTATGAATCAACCATTCTGAATCGATTGGCGCTATCAGAAAATGTCGAAATTTTGGTCTCTGAACTCTGATTGCTACTGGGCCTAGAATTTGCAACAAAACATGTGATTTGTACGTATGAGATTCAACCAAGTACAAAAAAATAAATGATGCTGGTATAGGGCAAAATTGCACTTCAGGTACTACTTCAAACAGGCTGAAACTATTATCGCGTTTTTCTCCCAAACTACGCGTTCCCGGGCCTTATTTGCCCCTTCGGGGTTTCTAAGGGGTATGAATCAACCATTCTGAATCGATTGGCGCTATCAGAAAATATCGACATTTTGGTCTCTGAACTCTGACTGCTACTGGGCCTAGAATTTGCAAAAAAACATGTGATTTGTAGGTATGAGATTCAACCAAGTACAAAAAAATAAATGATGCTGGTATAGGGCAAAATTGCACTTCAGGTACTAACTCAAATAGGCTGAAACTATAATCGCGTTTTTCTCCCAACCTACGCGTTCCCGGGCCTTATTTGCCCCTTCGGGGTTTCTAAGGGGTATGAATCAACCATTCTGAATCGATTGGCGCTATCAGAAAATATCGAAATTTTGGTCTCTGAACTGTGACTGCTACGGGGCCTAGAATTTGCAACAAAACATGTGATTTGTAGGTATGAGATTCAACCAAGTACAACAAAATAAATGATGCTGGTATAGGGCAAAATTGCACTTGAGGTACTACTTCAAATAGGCTGAAACTATAATCGCGTTTTTCTCCCAAACTACGCGTTCCCGGGCCTAATTTGCCCCTTCGGCCTTCGGTATTTCTAAGGGGTATGAATCAACCATTCTGAATCGATTGGCGCTATCAGAAAATATCGAAATTTTGGTCTCTGAACTCTGACTGCTACTGGGCCTAGAATTTGCAACAAAACATGTGATTTGTAGGTATGAGATTCAACCAAGTACAAAAAAATAAATGATGCTGGTATAGGGCAAGATTGCACTTCAGGTACTACTTCAAATAGGCTGAAACTATAATCGCGTTTTTCTCCCAAACTACGCGTTCCCGGGCCTTATTTGCCCCTTCGGGGTTTCTAAGGGGTATGAATCAACCATTCTGAATCGATTGGCGCTATCAGAAAATGTCGAAATTTTGGTCTCTGAACTCTGACTGCTACTGGGCCTAGAATTTGCAACAAAACATGTGATTTGTAGGTATGAGATTCAACCAAGTACAAAAAAATAAATGATGCTGGTATAGGGCAAAATTGCACTTCAGGTACTACTTCATATAGGCTGAAACTATAATCGCGTTTTTCTCCCAAACTACGCGTTCCCGGGCCTTATTTGCCCCTTCGGTGTTTCTAAGGGGTATGAATCAACCATTCTGAATCGATTTGGTCTCTGAACTCTGACTGCTACTGGGCCTAGAATTTGCAACAAAACATGTGATTTGTACGTATGAGATTCAACCAAGTACAAAAAAATAAATGATGCTGGTATAGGGCAAAATTGCACTTCAGGTACTACTTCAAATAGGCTGAAACTATTATCGCGTTTTTCTCCCAAACTACGCGTTCCCGGGCCTTATTTGCCCCTTCGGGGTTTCTAAGTGGTATGACCCATTCTGAATCGATTGGCGCTATCAGAAAATATCGAAATTTTGGTCTCTGAACTCTGACTGCTACTGGGCCTAGAATTTGCAACAAAACATGTGATTTGTAGGTATGAGATTCAACCAAGTACAAAAAAATAAATGATGCTGGTATAGGGCAAAATTGCACTTCAGGTACTACTTCAAATAGGCTGAAACTATAATCGCGTTTTTCTCCCAAACTACGCGTTCCCGGGCCTTATTTGCCCTTCGGGGTTTCTAAGGGGTATGAATCAACCATTCTGATTCGATTGGCGCTATCAGAAAATATCGAAATTTTGGTCTCTGAACTCTTATTGCTACTGGGCCTAGAATTTGCAACAAAACATGTGATTTGTAGGTATGAGATTCAACCAAGTACAAAAAAATAAATGATGCTGGTATAGGGCAAAATTGCACTTCAGGTACTACTTCAAATAGGCTGAAACTATAATCGCGTCTTTCTCTCAAACTACGCGTTCCCGGGCCTTATTTGCCCCTTCGGGGTTTCTAAGGGGTATGAATCAACCATTCTGATTCGATTGGCGCTATCTGAAAATATCGAAATTTTGGTCTCTGAACTCTGACTGCTACTGGGCCTAGAATTTGCACCAAAACATGTGATTTGTAGGTAAGAGATTCAACTAAGTACGAAAAAATAAATGATGCTGCATTTGAGATGGTGGTCTCGGATAAAAACTGTTTTTATCAGGAGGGAGTTGGTCTTGCTGGTGCCCGAATTTCTTTCATACCCGTCCGACTCATCGACTTCGCTATAATATTCCTGTGTGTGGACGTCTAAGGATATGGGTATACTACTTCTTCTATGGAAACTTCTACGACTCATCTTCTTATGTAATTGCATGAGTTGACTGCATGCCTGCTCTTCTAAATTGAAATACACTTCAGTATCATAACCCAATATGTTTGGAACCTTAGTTGGTTCCCAAATCTTGTAATAAAAGGCTTGAATCTCATTCCAATGGCCATCGAAAGTTCTTATTTTTACCTGATAATATTGGAGTGATTGATCTGGCTCTTGTGTTTGCAGACTCACCAAATCAAAAGAATTTCTGGCGAGCTCGGGGCGATAATCTTTAGAAATCATGAATCCTCTTATGAAATCTAATCCTCTCGTGAGTATTGCAGTGAAAACAAATTTAGAAATTAGAATGTTGCTATGCAAGCCGATATTTCAATCTTATTACTATCTTACTATTCAAATATTTGTATTTTAATCCCACTCATTGGTTGCGGTTTAGTTTTGAATTTTACAATGTCTAAAAGCAACAAACAACGTAAAAATTCAAGTTTATTTTAATGCCCATTTAAACCTATATATGTAACCTTTCCTTCTAATAAATATGTTTCAGTTATCTCTAACAATGTAGAAGTTATTGTTATAATGCCAAAATGCCCCCTTTGAATACTGTGCGCTGTCGGCAACTTTTGGTTGCTTAACATTGTCAACAGATTGCGCTAAAAAGTCCGGGGGGGGGGGGGTTTCATTCTAAAATCCGTTTTGTTCAGAATGCAGCTTAAATTGTAGGTTCACTTGCAATCTTTGTCTCCGGGTCGGGTGATATTCTTCTTACGACCCATGCCCGTCTTGGGATTACGGAAACTAGTGCGAACTTCGCAGAAATGATAACCATACTGCCATTATATCAATATTATTAAAATTCATCATAAACCTTTTACAAATTCAACGACAAAACATTCCTTAAATAATTAAGCGTGAAATAATTTGTAAATTAAATAATTTGCATAGCTCAGCAAGATTCGTCAGCAGTTTAATGATTTAATCTGATTAATTCCTCATGGTTGCCTCTCAATTAACATCCAGGAATAATTCAGCTCAAGTGCAGTCTAACAAATTTTAATTTCCTAATGAATTCGACCTTTGAGTTCTGGCCATGGAACGATGCAAAAGACTGTTTCCTTCAAATCCTTTCTGGTAGTGCCAAGCTCTGTAACTCAGACAACGAAAATCTCCTCCCCAATCAAAACAGGTACCTGTTGCGTTGAGATGGGCTTATAAATATTGCACTATTCCACGGATGATGCTTTTAGTAGCCATCCAGGATATGCTCTGCGCTTTCCTTTGCCATTAGCCTGGGTTTTTGTGTTTTGCATTAATGGATGAGCTGCACATTTCCATCTTTGGAGGTTTTTGATCCTTTTTGGTCGAGCAAACCCAGTTCCACATTTTCGCTGACGTTCATTTTTCATGTTTTTTTTTCAAAATACTTCAAACAGATCTATGGCATTAGAAACCCGGACGTACTTTAATCCAAGGGCCTTTTACAGACTGCTGCTGTATATCACTTCCCGTCTGTGTTAAACTAACAAGCGCTCAAAGTTCGAAGGATACTAGAAGTAATGGGAGACGTTATGGAATGAAGAAAAATTTTTGCTTTGATCATAGATTTCATGCTTAATAAGTTTCTTTCGTGCTTTCGTGTCAGTTTTTTTTTGCTATTATGTCCGACGTCGAAGATCCTTCAGGTTGTTTTATTTCTTTTACTAATGGCCGGTAGTTCCTTCTTTCTGGAACTTTTCCCCCCATTTTAAAATTCGCCTTCACCTCTTTCATCTACATTCATCCTTTTTCCGTTTTATCTTGTTGCAACCCACTTGGATGCAATGCGTTGAGTTCCGTTCAATTGATTTTTCATTAAAAGACAAAGAGACTAACAACTGAAAGCTTTCAACGGAAGAAGTCTTTTATTTTCTAAGCTTTTATTAAACATTTCAAAGGCTTCCTTTACTAGAAAAAGGAATTCCTCAAGGACAGGTGTTGTAAGAGCCATTACGGATCTGCAGACACAGGAATCAGACCTACATGGGCGCATTGGTTACAACTGCGTCATTGAAGGATTCAAAAACTAATACTTACAAAAAACAAGGTTCGGGCTATTACAATGAAGGTTGTTAGCCTTTTGAATTTTCTTTCAAGATAAAAAAATGCAACTCCTATGTTAGTACATATATACCCTCAAGGTTTCTACCAATATGCGTCTTTCGCAATCAAAGAATTTACTCATATGACCCACAAATTCAAGAAAACTCGGAAATGCTTACATTAAACTTTGACCCAGAAACACAATCCTTCACATGCTAATATCGAAAATGAAGAAGCGTCTGTTCCCTTTCCTTTAATCTTACTTAAAATGTCAGCAGCAGCAACAGTGGTGCAATATTTCCTGACGACTAAAAATTTCATCGTCTTGTAAGATTTCATCTATTTGATTTAAGAACAATTCCAGACTTTTCTTAGGATAGGAAAGAACCTTAATAGCGATAAGGGTACTCGGAAACTGGGATTCCCAACTGGCAAAATGTAACCAGCACATATTGGCAAGACTGTGAAGATTGCGCTCTTTCCAAGGATGAAATCACAGAACGAATTTTCGACTGTAATGCAATTTTCTACAGGACGACATTTCCATTCCTTTTGAGTAAATATCAGAAACCGAAAATATGTAAATATTGCATCGGAGCTGCTAAGTGTTCGACGACTATGAAGTTTTCAAATACGGGACTGTGTGGGATGTTCCAATAAATAAAATGTCTTCAGCTTTTCATTTGTGTTTTGCGATTTGCAAAAAGGAGCAAGCCAAAGAGTACTCTAGGCAAAGATGTTAAGAATGGCGCATACTAGAGACCAGGACAGAAATGTCAAACATCTGAAAATATGATAAGTGCATTTCAGATTTCTCATACCATTTTTTCTACCCTATGACGACTTGACTAAGTGCCGGGTTGAGGTAGAGAAATGGGTGAACCTAGCTGACGGTTTTGCAAATCTTTACACATGGAAAACGAAGTCAAGAATGTTTTTACATCTGGCAATTTTCTTTCAAAATTTCAAGCTAGCAATTGGATGATAATGCATTTATGGAAAATACTATCTCCTGCGAGCACGTGTGGGATATTCTATTTCAATTGAGGGTGAGGGTAGAATTATCTTTTTCTTGGGAGCATCTGTTTAATAAAATTCGGATTACATAAAGACGTGCAGTTGAAAAAGTTTGTTAGAATATACTAGTTAAAATATATGGTTTTTAGAGCGTTGCTATCTTAACATCGTAGAGAAGTGCAGAACTCCTCCATTATAACTTTGCTCTCTCAAGTTTCTCAAATTCCTTATGGAACAGGGAAGAGTTGAAGAATCGGTTTTATGACATATATAATATTTAGCTACAATTGGATCTACAGTTTAAGGTGTATTCTAAACAAGCAAGTATTAAACTTCACCTCCGAAGAGTCAGTCATACTATCGATCGACTACTCAGCTGATGTATAAAGACATTCTAATCGTCGATAGCGTAAGGGATAAAGCTTGCCTTCTACCATGAGGGCCCCAGGTTCTAATTACACCGGTGGTAATCCACGGTTGTTTTGACTTGAAGACGGCTGCACGTCAGAGGCATTTGCCTTCAAATCAAAATACTATAACTTATGTATTTTAAGGGCTCGACGGATTGATTACGAGACTTATTTTTAAACACAAATGTACCTAGTATTTACAGTTTTTCTTCACAGTATAAGGTAGTCGGTGGAGTAAGTGATAACGTATCAGCTTACCAATCTGGAGGTCACAGATTCGAATCCCACCGACGACGACCCATCGTTGTTTTCTGCTGACAAGTGATTACGATAAAAAGGCCATGGGGATTGCAGAGAAGATGTCAGTGGTTCGGAATCCACCTTTAATTTTAGGTCCACTTGCAATTGTTGCCTTGTTGTTGCTTAGACGAACTCTAAATGAGGAGTCAATGAAGGTTGAGCATAATTTGGCTCTTCAATTATTGTCCGGAGAAGCTGAGATCCACGTTAGCAAAGCACTAATTGAAAAGGCCTCACATCGAGAAATAGGCTAAAGCATTCCATACAACTTCGGTGACGAGGAACATGAAGGAAGTCGTGAATGCTGAAGAAGTACTGCGAGATAGAGATGTTCATAGCGCTCAGTAATTCGGGTGAATTGATCAATCCCGGCAAGAGTTCAAAAATAAAGAATATTTTGGCGATATTACGTCTCTTTTCAAGGGAGTCGAGAGAGACAAGCAACAATCGATCAGGACAAGGGGGGACGGAATGCAACAGGGTCACTACAAGGAAGACGGCGAAGTGCAAATCATAGAATCTGCGCTACACCGCCTCGATTCGGTTGATATGAGCAACAAAGTACGGAGCTCACACAGGGCTGGCATACTTCAGAATTGGTCTCACAAAGGTGCAAAATAGAAGTTTGATTAAGTAGAGGTCCTTGAGTGAGAGTTAAGAACAACGCTCAAATTTGTAGCCTATGCAATTTTGTTTAAAAGAGCAAAGGACTTCAACTGTAGAAGAAAGCGCACAGCATTTAAGGGAAAGCGATTACGAGCACATCATTCACAAAACGTGGCAAAATCCGTATTTAGTAGATCACCATCAGAGTCCTGAGAAACAGTCATAAAAATGTCTGCATAACACAAAATTTTTGCGTTGGGTAAAATTAAAAGGAGCGTGCCAAGAATGCCGCCCTGAGGCAACCCAGAAGGGACAACGATGTGCTCTGAGAGAGACCACGTAGCAAGTCACGCTGAGTGCGACCAGACAGATAAAAAAACAAACATTCGACAAAACGTGAAGGAAACCCAAGCAGGCTCAGTTTCTGAACGAGACTTCCATGGTGTGCCCAATCGAAGGTCTTGCTAAAATCCGTAAATATACAATCGACCTGATTCAATGACAATGGAGTAGTTCAGGAGAAAGAAGGAGGTTAGTGGTAGTAGATTTACCCTTGAGGAAACCGTGTTGGAAGGAACAAATGAAAGGCCTACAGTGAAAGCGTAGTATGTCCCTTACCAGGGCCTCAAAGATCTTTGCAACATTGCAAAGGCCGGTAAACCGTCAGTAATTTGAGACATCAAACCTACTGCCTTTTTTATGAAGAGAAATTATCAATGAACTCTTCCAGTGCACAGGGAAACGGCCGGAACCCAAGGGCAGGTTGAATAAAAAATAAAGGACGGGGACAAGAGAACATGCCATGCCATGCCCCACATGAACTATAGAGAGAGAGAGAGAGAGAGAGAGAGAGAGATTAAACGTATTGCTTAACTTGTCTTGTTTAAATTTTATTTTATTTTTACCCTTATTCGTCGGGGAAGATAGGGAGCGTACACATACTCTCTAGTTGGCTCTATCTATCTTTAGCTCTGATGTTATTTCATCGCAGGTTAAGGTTGCATTACTTATTTCGGTCTCCACCATATTCTTCCATTTGGAGGATTGTATTGTAGAGCTTGTTTTGTAATGGCTTCTGGGTCTCTCATGAAAGTGTGTCCTATCCAGAAGTAAGTGAATAGGACACACTCTCAAGACCTTAATTAGTTGGTGTGCGGGTGTCTGGTTAGTTATATTGGAAAGGTATCTGCCTTCGTTTGTCGTGATTGTCGAGCGATTGCCGATTTTTGATTATAATATGACCGAGTGTCATTGCGGTGTGGTTTGTGTAATTTATCCTCATGATCTTTGTTTTGCTGACATTTACTTCAAGTCTCACTGTTAGTGCTATGGCGTTGAGATTATTTATACTCTTCTGCAAGTTTTTTGGCTGCTGACTATTATTGCAATGTCGTCGGCATAGTCAACGGCTGGTTTCACCCTATATTATGCCTTCAGAATTTCTGGTAGCCAATGCCAGTACATTGTCTTGTTTATGTTCAACATTGTCTTGTGCTATGTTCAACAGTGTTTCTTTATATTGCTCTTTTATAATGTCGATGTATTTTCTTTGCATGCTGTGTTTTCGAAGGGCAGTCCATATTGCCTTTCTATTTTGTAACAATTGTAACAAAAGCTCTACGGCCATTCCACTGATTGCTCCGTGATGATTCACAAGGTATCCGTTTGATCAGTGCATTCTCTGTTTAGTCTGAAGACAGCTTGATTATCTTTTAGGATAATTTGAACATTTTCAGTTATTGTTTTCATTACTATGCTGGCTATCAGCTTGTTTTGCGTGTTGCATAGTATTGCACAATATATCATCTCTCGTATATATTGTATATATGTAGCAGTCAATTAAATAATAAAGCAACGAAGAAATACGAAAAATTAACTTTGTAAACTTTTGGTAACCAGTTAATTTATATCAAGTTATTCGCCAATAATTATTTGTTAGTCGGTTCTCTTTGGTTGAATATCAAATAAATTACTTTGCATTCGACTTAGCCTTATTTGAAAATCAGATAATTAATTAATGTATCGTTGTCAAATAATAATTAATTATTTGATGTTGATGGTGGTTAATTGAAAATAAAATAATCATTCGTTAGCTAAATTCCCGTTTTTAAATGGTTATATATTAGTCGGCACTCATTAGTTATAGGGCTTCACGATACTCGAGATAATTCTCGCTGCCGGTGCCGGTCTCGACACAAGAGCGAGATTGAGGTAACGAGAGTGGGCCATATTTTAGATTTTATCATCAATATGTCAATTGTTTTATTAATGGGGCATGTAAGTATAAACTGCTTTCCTCATTCGCTTCTTCCTACATTATTTCCTTCTTCATATATTTACATTTTATCCCCAATAGCCTTTGTTACCTTATTCAGGGCGAGGGGAATAAAAATAAAATGCATATATACTCAGATATCTCATTTGTCCTCGCTCCCCGTTTTCCCACTGAATCTCCCGTTTTGTATCTCGAGGAGAATGAAGCTGGACCGCTTTGCCTTTTATCTTGCCAAGATTGCGACGAGACCGAGATCGTCTTCACCTTGACGAGACCCGGACCGAGATATGCCAAAGTCTCGGTCTTGCCTCGGCGCCGTGAAGCTCTAGTTAGTTATATTAATAAATGAACTATTGAATTTTTAATTGATTTTGAAGATCAAATAATTAATTAATGCCTCGTTATTAAATAAGTATTTCTTACTTCGTGCTCTTTAGTTTAATTTCAATTACCTATAATTTGGCAAACATTTTTTTTTCTTCAACTAAAACAAGATGAAGTATGTAGGTATGGGTGGCTGTCAATTGATGCCACTAGAGCAAATTACCACAACTTCTTACTAAAAGCATTTGGAGTCGTCAGTAATGCGTCGTTATTTCGAGATCGCAGAGTCTATGCAAGAAACATCCATCCAAAATTAAACTAACGAGTATCAAATAACAAATAATTCTTTGATAAATCCAACCAACATGGATCAACTAATAAATTATTACTTGCAAATAATTCTTTAACTAATAAATAATTTTTTAATTCAATACTGCAGGAAATGCAGGAAGACTGTCCTCTACAAAAATCAGTTTTTACACCTTAACAATAATTTTTAGTAATCAAACCAAGGTAGATAACAAGCTCAGTGACTTATTTAAATTTAGATTCATTAATTACCAGGCAGCGTTATCGATCACTTCAAACGGATCTAACCTTGTACTAATTCCAAACTATCTTAACTGCTAACTATGGGATGAAAATGTTGTAAGCCTGCGGAGATGTTTGGAAGGCAATGACCTCGAAAATGTCATAATTCTAGGTGATCTAAATGTAAGGATCGGAGAACAACAAGAAATTCTGGAAGAGCATAGCATCTCTAATCATAGGTTAAGTATAACAAGAAAATCCAAAGATAAAACTGTCAATGGCAGAGGAAGGAAATTTTTAGACTTGTTTGATGATTACGGCTTTTTAATACTCAACGGCCGCACACCTGGAGATTTTGAGGGTGAGCTATCATATATTTCTTCAACTGGAGCATCAACTAATGATATAGTAGCTGCCAGCTATAATTCTTCTTCATACATCCGTGGCCTAGAAATCAATTGCCAACCATACTCTGACCACTGTCCTGTTAGCCTAAGATATGCATTCAATCCTAACAACACAACGACGCCTCCGCGAACAAAGATGAACGTTCTACCAAAACTTGTATGGGAAATACAGAACAGAAACGACTACAGAAATAAGCTGGAGAGCTTGACAAGTACACTACACAGTGATGCGGATATAAGGGATTTCATGAATGCAATATATGAATCTCCGACTAACCATTGGGGAGTTAGAAAACTTTTCAAAAAGAAATGGTTTGACAATGCTTGTTACAAAGCGCGGAAAAAATCATTTAAATGGCTTAATCTGTTCCGTAAAAATAATTCTGACTTCGAACAGGAAATGTATATATTGGAGAACAAATACTTCAAAGAACTCTACAACCAGAAAAAAACTGCTGAATGTGGCCGAAAATTTGGGAAACTCGCGTGACAGCAAGGAGTTTTGGATCACCATAAGAAAAATTCGCGGAACGACATTCTTAAGAGGAAACAACATAACAATTGAAAATTTCAATTGCTATTTTGAAATCCTCTTATACCCTGCCATTTCTACTACTATATATGCCGCACATTTCGTAGAAGACGCTGCATGATCTACTTACTGTCTTAAAAAAGGCCAAGAGCAATAAAGCACCGGGACCCGACCGGATTCCATACGAGTTCTTCAAGAATGCTCCTACTCTTAAACAAACTTTCACAATTTTTTAATAACAGGTATGAGAACGCAAACCTTCCTGAAAGCTGCTGGAACTCCATTATTTTAACCATTCATAAGAAGGGAGACCCGAACCTACCCGAAAACGACAGAGGACTTTCTTTCATAGACGCCGTCGCAAAATTATTATCAGGCATAATAAACAGCAGAGTTGTATGGGAGCAAACCAATAAGGTACTAAAAGAATGTCAGGCGGGGTTTCGAGAAGGATACTCGACTATTGACAACATATTCTCATTATTCAGTGTAGTGAAAATAAAATTAGCAAAAATGAAGGAAAAAATTTTTCTTGAGTTTAAAGCTGCCTTTGATACAATACATAGATCAGCACTGTTCTACAAACTATACCAACTTGGAGTATCGTATAAGTAAGTTAAATTTGTACAATGCCTCTACAAAACGACAACTGCGCAAGTGTGGAGCGGTATGCAAATATCAGACACGTTCAACACTAAATCCGGACTGAGTCAAGGGTGTTTATTAAGCCCTTTACTATTCTCACTTTTCATAAACGACATAGAAGACGATATAGAATATCGAGGGTGTCAGAATAAGGACTCTGCTGCAGAGCTGCAAACAATGATACACAAGCTTGAAGAATATTGCAGAAACTGGAACTTACTGTGAATTTAGGAAAATCTAAAATTATGATATTCAGTAATAGTGGCGTCAGAAGAACGTACAGAGAAAATTGGACATATAATGAAACAAACATCGAAGTGGTCAAAAGTTATAAGTACCTTGGAGTGTCGTTATCCCCAAAGCTTTCTATGAAAGAGCATTTAAACGATCGCTTACGCACTGCAAAAGGATCAATAAATAGTATCTGGAACAAATTTATAAGCCACTCATACAAATTTAGAATCTTCAATGCCATCTTAAGGTCTGTATTACGTTATAGAGCTCAAGTCTGGGGAGTTAATACGTACGACGAAGTAGAAAACTGCAACGGTTCTTCATTAAAAAAAACGTGTCTTCCCCAAAAAACCCCAAATTACGTCCTCACGTTAGAAACTGGCATTCCAAATTTGTTCATATTCACCCTGAAATGTTATTTCGAATATCTATGCAAAGTCCTTACAAGAAGTAGATACTCCCAAGAAAGTAGATACCCCACATATTAGCGAAGAAAATAATAGAAAGAAAGCTCTTCTGGAACGAAGAATGGACAACTCTTGCTGAGAGACATGACATAGAAATTGACACGAGTCAAAATGAGCAAAGCCTCCAAATAGCACTAACCCTGATACTAGAAAAAGAAGAGAGATGGTATAGAATGAAAGCAGAAGAGCGCGCCCAACAAACAATACGACATGGTTTATACAACGAACTCTCCTATAAATTAGAACAGTTCAGTTATGTATGCCCCATATTAAAAGAATTTAGATTGACAGCCTCTGGTAAAACGTATTTAATAAAAGATGAATGTATCTCCATTCTTAGGTATTGGGACAGGGGTCTGGAGTGACTCTCCTCGATTCACTGGGCCTGGGAAAGTACACCACGGTATTCCAGGCTGAGAGCTTCACTATACTGACATGTACCTACGAGAACCTAAGAAGAGCCTATAAAAACAAAAGGATCTCAATCTTCTCGGATTTTCAAGCTGCAATCAAAGCAATTGCTTCATCTACCACCAGATCTGAGCTGGTGTGGGAATGCCAAAAGAGCCTATATGAACTGTGTAGAACTAATCTAGTAAACTTAATCTAGATACCGGGACATCAGGGGGCTACACGGGGAATGAAAAAGTAGACGAACTTGCTAGGAATGGGTCTAATAAATTTTATAGGGCCGGAGCCGGTCTGTGGAATTCCTCTCTGCACGGCTAAAGGCTAATAGCAAACCGCGCAAGTGAGGAGTAATAGACTGTATTGGAACAATATTGGGGAGCACGCTCACTCAAGAAGCCTTATGCCCTCACCGTCGCCGGGTAGATCCAGGGAGCTCCTCAAGCTGAGCAGGTCGGATGTTAGAACTCTGGCTACTGTCGGCCACTGTCAGCTAAGGAAGCACCTGGTAAGGAAAGGCAGAGCCATAGACGCCACCAGCAAACTCTGTCTGGTAGGTGATGAGACCTTATTACACGTTCTATATGAATGCCGTGCAGTGGCCAGACTCAGATTTAGCCTATTTGGGAAACCAACCCTGATACCGAGCGGGCTGAATGACTGCTGTTGAACCTCTTCAGAGGGACCGACTTACTATAAGGTGCTGAGAGGGTTAGTACAATAGGCCCCAGTGGCCGCGGCGCTTTAGAACCCCACACCTCCAATTTAATCAAATCAAATCAAATTTCCAAGGAATCATATTATATGCAAATTTGGCCTGGAAATATAGACAAATGCTGGTAGAGGAGTATAATTGCTAAAATTTCTAATACATATATAATTGAACATTATTGAACCTATTGATCCCTAATATTACGTATTTTTGCTGAATCACATACGCTATTCATGTTAGAACTCAGGGATTTTCTAATTATCGTTCAATTGTTGCTGTTTTGTAATTATCGTTGAATAGGCTAGATTGACTTTGTTAATGAAACTACTGTAAACTGTAACCAGACGACCTCGAGGTAATGTTGATATTTATTTAGACCTATAATTAATTGGAATACCTGAAGCATGTAATGACTGAACTCTAGAATAAACTTATTATTTATTATTATTATTTTATTTAATCAAACCAATTGTAATATAAATCAAAATTCAAAGCCAGGCTAGGTCAGTAGCGCAGTAAATACCGAAATTCTGATACACGCCCCAATTAAAATATCGTGAAAATGTTTTAATAAACATTTTCACAAAATACATTTTCTTGTTATTTATAAAATTCGTGGCTTTGAAAATTAACAGGCATGGGCTATTAAATCTATACAAATTTAATTAATGAAATTCGTTCTTAGTCCTATAATGATAGCAATGAAGACGACAAATGATTATTTGATTTCCAGTGTCATCGATCACGAGTAAAGTGTACACCCCAAAAACCCTGAGCGAGGCAATTAGCATTGTCGCGAAGTCATTGAGGTTCCAATCGAGGAAACCCCATTATGTCAGTGGCAATCATCCCTTAAATAGTATCCCCTACTGAAAGTTAATGTGATTAAAGCAGCCACGCTTGTAGCCCCTCCGACGTTCATGTGTTCTTATGCTCGACAATGTATTGTAATGTTTGCGAGGCCATAATCCATCCCTCAAGTGAGCTCCATCACCCCCTTCTCCCTTTTTGATCCAGTAATTTCGTTTTCGAGCAATTTTTCTGCTTTGCTATGAAGCAATCGAATAACCGCACCACTGATAAAGAAATCGCAAACGGTTCTATCCTGGTCGGAATTTGACCCCGGAGCAGAGCGTTTCGTCAACAGGCCCCCTGTAAACAGATACACTTTGTACGTATGTGTGAAGCAATCGTATTAGCTTGACGATTGAGGTTGATGGCGCTTAGATAAAATGCCACGATATCCTTAAGTAGAGACAAAATGGAAGCTGTGAGCCACCCCAGTGGAAAGGGGAGATCCGCAATCGGGGACAACTAAACATTTTTTACGAGCCCGATTGGTTGGGAAGAGGGAGTAGTGAACCGTTTCTTAACGGTCGTTAGGTTAAACTGTTTGCTCATGTGAAATAATCTTAAAATATTGAAAAAGATAAATTCCTTCGGGAAAGCCAAATCCAGTAAAGGACTCCGATGAAATTGAATTGGAGGTCAGGGAGCAGTGTCGTGTCAGCACGGTTTCGTAGGGTCATTTTGCATCGGTGAAAATTGGTTCAATAGAAGCCAAATGGAAACTATGAAAAATGTAGCAAATTTATAAAAGTGGATTTCATGACTTAGCCGTCGATAACGTTAAACAAATGTGTGAGTTTCCAAGTGTCGCACCAGATGAACTTGTCCATTAAAGAAGACAACTTTTGTGCAATAACGAGGATTCAGAACTTCTCGAATGAAAGCAACTGATAACGAAAAGCAACAAGGAGAGTAATCCGAAATTATCCACAAACAAAAAGTTTTCATTACGTGACTCCTAATTGTGGTCATAAATAACCGATACTAATCCGATTACATTATCTCAGGTCATTAATTCTGTCCAGGGACGCATATAGTAGTCCGCAATTGCCTTTCGCCTGCCTATCGGTCTTCTATCGCTCATTTGAATCCCTCCAGAATGATCGCGAGCACTTCCCGAAGCAGCACCCAACAACTCCCAACCCTTTCTGATACCCTCTAATAACCGCCACCACCATCGTCGTACTTTATAATTCCCACGTAACAGTCAAGCTACAATAGAAAGAAGGATAATCTGCGCTTGGTTGGCTGTGATTTTGACTGGTTGAATCCTTTCAGAAGAACAACATTAAATTTATCTTCGGGTCTGATATGATTGTTCCAGAGTTGGCACACACAAGCCCATTGTTTGCTTCTTTGGGTTGTTGCTTTTCGTCGGGCCTTCAATGCCAGCTATTGCCACTTTATGGAGCGTTCCTAATTAACCAGTTTTGGAGATGAGGTCGTGTCACAAAGTCCCTGTGCCTTGTCCTATGCCATTCATGACGATATCTTTTTGCCTTTAATCTCGGGTCAGGAATTAGTTCTGCGTCAATAATTGTCTTTGTTTGCTGCAGTCGCCGTGGTGTCTGGTATTATTCAGCCACGACGTGTGCTTGCGGCTAGGGAATTATAAACAGCCGTATGTCACCTTGTAATTACGTTTTGAAAATGTTATAAATGAGTTTTTCAGAGTATTTATTCAATTTTATTTCTTCCTGATTCTTAATAATAGAATCACATAACCAGAGCATGACTATCTGTTAAAAAGAGCACTTGAAGCTAAGGTTATGTGCAGACTTCACGTCATATTTATTGCTACTTTGGATCAGACGTTCATTTTAAAGGAGACTGAAAAAGGATAATTGAATCAAGGTTAACGTGAATAGAGGATGGTTTGAGATCCTTTGGTTCAGTGAATTTTAAATAAGGCTTAAAATATGTAAATATAATGTAAATTTAGGTACATCCTGTCTTACATGGCTAGCCATGGTGTCAATATCCCACATGAAAGGGTTTCTTAACGAAAATCGAAAAAATGTGGAATATGATATAAATGCCTCTGATAAAGCTACTGACGAGGAACATGTTTTTTAACTCCAGTAAGACGATGCAGATACAGGGAAAAAATACGAGGCACCCTAACTCAGAAACACGCGAAATTTATACATTCATAAATTAAAAATTACTAAATTATTCCAACAAAAATATTTACCTATAATGAAATAAAATAAACAAAACGGTTTCCGGTTTTAAATTACGTTCGACCGTAATAAGGACTTTTGTCGGAAGAAGAAACATTTCACTACTATAGGAGGCTTTTTTCACGGGATTTATTATTTATTTTCATTCAGTCTTTCGCCGGATTCCGAATACCTCCACTTTTCTTAATTAAGGATATTTTTTTTTTTGATACGATGTGGCCAAATCCTAGGGGACAACCCTTTGATGCGTTAGCATGGTTTTGACCGGAAGGGAATTAGGGTAAGGGAAGTGAGGAAACTTGAGTCTTGTTTTTGCATTGCTGCGAGCTAGACAACAGCCCAGAGACGGAGTGGATTATATTAATTTCTTAATAAAAGCTCACGGTCATCTGGTCTCGAACTCGGGACCCATGGTATGTTGGTCTTGCCGCTCAACGCTTTGATCCAACTCCGGATTGAGCAGGCATTTCACTACGCTTAATTAAAACAAAAACTACCAACAAGAGAATCTGTTTTCTCATTCTGTGAAAAATGGTCACATAGTAACACAAATGGTTCTTAGTAACAAATGAAAGCATGCCGCCATCTTGCCCCGGTCTCTACATCGCCAACATGCCCCGGTCTCTACACCGCCAACAAGCCCCGGTCTCTACACCACCAACAAGAAAATAATGCACATTCATTGGAAAAATAAGAAAAAATAAATTAAATTTACTCTAGATTTCCTTATGTTCCGCATTTCGTTGCAGTACGTTTTTGTTTTACAGCCTCTTTAATACGCAGTCGCACCAGTCTTTCACAATCCTCGGCGGTAAAAGAATTCCAAATTTCCTTTATCTCTTCACGAAGAACAGCTTAAGTCTTCCTGGATGGATCCGCCCGAAGTCTTTTCTTAATAACTCCCCATAAATTCTCTATGGGGGAAAGATCTGGACTATAAGCGGGCCATTCCATTGTTGGTACTCCATTGACCTTCAACCAGGCTTTACTGGATTTTGAAGTATGGCTTGGTGCTCCATCCTGTTGAAATACGAACTCCCTTCAGGCGACTGAAGGAGCGGTGTTGGTATTTTTCGGAGTTAATACCCTCAATAAAATGGAGGAACCCAACTCCATATCCGGACATCCAGCCCAAACCATTACAGAAGCAGGAAATTTGACAGTGTGCTTCAGGCATTCTGCATGGTATGCTTCGGAATTTTTCCGTATAACATGACCACGGTTGTCTTTCCGCAAGTATGCAATATTTTCGTTATTTTTTTGTTATTTATTTGAATTTTTTGTAACTGAAAAGAATTTCGAACAAAACAAATAAAGTAATTATTACCATAATGTGTAGTTTTGTGGTTGGGTAGCATACCTTTGTAAATAAAACGATAAACAAATTGTGGATATAATTAAAAGTTTGAGACCTGCAAAAAATCTCGAAAATACACTAATCAAAACAATTAAGGGAACAAAAAAAATATCTAAATTTTTTAGTGATTTTTGGCGGGCTGTATCTAAGCGAGAAATGATCGTATCGAGGATCTGAAAAAAACATCTTAAAGCGCCAGAACTCTAGTTTTTGAAACTTTCAGCCAAAAAAAATGATTTTTCCATTTTTATGAAGATTACACGATGTTTGAGATCACAATTTTTGTTCCTTTAATTTTTTCCAAAACTTTGACCGATCGGGCCGAAGGAACCGTCCAATAGATCGGATTTACAGGGCTATTTTGCGTGCATTGAGGTGTAAAAATTCCTACAAACCTTAGCCTTTCCATCAGTATTTGCAAAGATGCGGCCAATTTACCAAAACAAGGAAAAAAGTCACTTTTTTGACTTTTTCAAAATTAAAATTACGGATAAAAAAAAATTATTATTTTTTATGTCTTGACGGTTTCTATTCCAGTTTCCGAAACTACCCTTAAATTTTCTGTACGATCATTGGTTGCTGGGATATCGATGGTTCAATACAAAAGTGTCCTTTTTCGTTTAATATCGGATATCTCCGCGACAAATCGACGTATCAAGGATTTCAAAAAAGATAATTAAAGCTGAATTAACAGGCTATCTGGTTCATAGGGTGGTCAAATAAAAAAAAATTTTTCCAAGTCCGTGCACCAAAAAAATAATGACTAAAAATTTTGAAATTTTTTTCTTCCGCTATTCCTTTGGATTGCATGAGCACCGTAGCCTTTAAAATTTTTTGGCTGAAAGTTTCAAAAACTAGAGTTTTGGAGCTTTAACACGTTTTTTTCAGATCCTCGATACGATTATTTCTCGCTCAGATACAGCCCGCCAAAAATCACTAAAAAATTTTGATATTTTTTTTGTTCCCTTAATTGTTTTGATTAGTGTAGATTATCGGCGATAGCAGACGCCGAATTCCATCAAATTTCACACAAACACACTAGTAAGCGCGGTGCACAATACTTCACTTACATACACTCAGGCATATAGCGCTTAATTCATTAAAGGGCCGGAATAAAAGCCTTTCCGCCAACTTACCCCGGCCGCCAACTAGCCCCGCGCTCCACAACGCGGAAAGCATATCTACGTAATTTTCGTGCATGGAAAAATTGGAAAAACAATATATCGTCAATATTTTGCGAATATTCAGTGTCGTAGTAAGTGAATGGTGGGAGGGAGGGGGCCCTATAAAAACAGTGCTAAAAGTTTTTATTTTGCGCTTGCTAATGCGAAAACTTATTTCAGAATTAAAAACTGGAAGGTTTTTAATCCTAAAATATCTTTTAGTAATAAAGATTAAAGTAATATATATTCCAACGTGTATCGGAAACCACTCCTACTGTGTTATGCTCTGACCTATAAGAACATAAAATTCACTAGTTTGAGTGAAGGAATACTGTGGGTGCATTTTAATGTATGGCGCCACGTGGTTTGAGAATTCACGACTGAAGATGAAATAAACATATTTCGAAACCGGTCTCCAGTAAAAATTTTCTGTTTTATTTTTGAAACCTTACAAAGCTAATAGGGTAGGACGACTCGTAATTCTATTTATCTGGCTTTGTGTGCTCAATTACCAATTTAACAATAAAAAAAATTAGTTTTGAAAGAAAAAGAAAACAGCTAAATTAAGATTTTGAAGAAAACTGAAGAACACTTCAACCTTACATATATTATGATATGCAATAATTATAATAAGCAATAAATTCGTCGATCACAAATTTGTCACTACCTCTTTTCTGACCTTTTAAACCCTTTTTCTATTTCAACTGTCTTCTACTTTTAACTACTTAAGAATAATTTCATTAGACTGTATCATTCACCTACCAAAGTACGTGTTTATATAGATTTTTACTAGTGATGGGCACTATCGAATGATTCCAACTATCGATAGTTAGTACGATTTTAACTATCGAACTATTTCATTCATTCATTCATTGTTTGTAATCACAAAAATAAATTACCATTAATATACTTTGGTTTTAAATCAGATAAATTTTATTCACATTTCGCTAGTGTCCGATACTTTAAAAAAGTAATTCGAAGTTAAAGACAAGCAGAAATTTTTGCCTATTATTTAAGATATTGAAAAATGAAACGGAAATTAGAAAGTTTCCTTATAATTTTACGTTTATTTATTATCCAACATTAATAAAACATTCTCTCTTTGCAACACCAAAACTAAAAAAATAAGGAATAGTTTGATTTTGCTTACGTAATAATTGCAACACAAACATTTCATAATTTATTAACACTAACTTAATTTCAAATTTCTTCTGAAAAATAATTCAAATTACAAAACAAAAATTTTTAGATTTTCTTAAATTTAAAAGTAAAAAAATTAATAAATTAAAAAAAATTATTTGATTTAATTTGTCTCCTTCAAGTCTATTTCTCCTTTTTCATTTATAATTTTGACCGGTTATTGAAAACACCCTTTCCGAGGGGATTGAGGTAGCAGGAATACATAAATATTTTTGTAAAAGTTTGCAAAGTTCATTAAACAGTTTTACTTGAGATTTCCAAAATATCAGAGGATCCTGTGAACGGCCTAAATACTCAGTCCTCAAATACTGCTCGATGGAGAGGTTGGCAGTTATACTAAGTGCATTGCTAGCCACTGCTTTGGCTTCTGCAACTTTTTGGTCTAGCACTGACCACAAAGAAATAACCTTTGTTTGACTTTCCTGCTGTACAAGAGCTATCTCCATATTCTCAATATAGGCGATGGCAGATTTTTTCTGATTTATATCAAAAGCTATTTCTTCTGTTATCCAATTTTGAGCATTATTTGCATTTAATTCAATACTAAAAGCAATTTTTTAAAATCTAGGGTCCAAAAATGTATTTTTTGCGCATGATTTGTCCATTTCTAATACTGCAAGCCGTCTACTTATATTATCAAGTAAAGCATTTTTCAAATCACTACCGCAGATCGTAGTTGGACTTTGATTTTTGAGAGTGACTTGGAAACGCCTTATCAAAGGTATTATTTATGACATGGTTGGATATTTTTCTGCTGATAACTCCGTAGTCATCCATTCTGCGTGTTTCAAAACAGGAACGCAATCACGTATTATCTCGCACTCTGAAGCATTTAAAAATTTTAGAGCATTTGGCAGTGACGTTACAATTACAGAAAATGGTTCTTTTAGTGTAGTTAGTCTTTCAATCATAATGAGAGAAGAATTCCATCTCGTAGCTACATCTTTCTTTACCTTTAGAATAGGTAGGCTCATTTGCCGTTCATATCTTTAAGCTTTTCTGATGCCACTGTACTATGCTTAAAGTGGGCGACTAAGGACCTACAAGCTGAAAGTAGTTCGACGAATTGTGGAATTTGTTTTATTGTATTTGTAACAACACGTTTATTCAAAATTTCCACTGATTTTTTAATGTTTGCGCCACAATCGCTTACAATCGTTACTACCTTCGTTCAAATGCTCCATTCGTCGAAGATCGTTGATATTGCTGCAGCTATATTGTTAGCAGCATGCCTTTCTGGTACTTCTTTTGCTGATAAACTGCGGATCTTAATTTATTTTCAAAAATAAAATGACTAGTTAGAGCTATGAATGCTCTATTACTGTCGGAAGTTCACATATCCGTGGTAACCGCTATATATGTAATTTCTTTAAGAATTTCATTGACCTTCTGCCTTATTTCCTGATATATTTCTGTTAGCAAAGTGTTCGATAATCATTTTCGATTTGGAACCTTATATAAAGACTACAACTTATAGGAATATTTCAAAACCCTTCATTTTCGACAATTGGAAGTGGTTGAAGATCTGTCACTATCAGTTTGATTACTGAGCAGTCAATACTACGTTTTTCCGTTTCGGATATCTCAGAACATTTGTATGAGACAATAAATTTGGTTTGCAATTGCCTTTTAGCTTTAATTCTTTGTGTAACATTTAAGGGGTCAGAAAAGGCGATAGTATTTGAAGATCCTGATGTTTCTCCGAATTTAGGTATTGTGTCAACCGCTGCTCTTTGTGGAATTTCAGCTTCGCTGGTTGTTGGAGCATCAATTGTGACATTACCACTACTTCTATCTTTCCCATAGCCAGGATGTTTGCGGCGAAGGTGGTCATGTAAATTTGAAGTATTTCCAGAATACTTAAACTCCTTTTTACATATGTTGCAGACAACATGATCACCGATTTTTTTTTAAAGTAATCCCACATTAAATACCTTTTTAACCCAGGACACATAATAGAAGCGTTTTATCTAGAACATAATCGCAAAACATAAAAACAACATTGTAAAACAAATATCACTATATCAAACATCCGTATAATTGTAAAAACTCCAAGTGCAAAACAAAATATTGTAGGATGCTTTTAAGCCTTGTTTTTATTAATAAAAATGCTAATTGCAGCATTTTGATAAGTGACATCATATTTTACAAATTTAGCAACAGTGGAAACGTATGTTTAAAATCAAAAGGTTGTTACATAAAATCGTGCATTTTGTCTTTTTTATTAATGAATAATTTAATAAAAAAAAATTATGCAGTTAATGTAAGCGTAGCAGTTAATAAAGTGGAAATACTTGTAAGTCTCACTTAATTTGTTCGCCACCAATAATTTCTTAATATATTAATTAATATGTAAGGAGAATTTATTATAATGAAAGCAAGGCTTTAAAACTTTATATTGTTAACACTTAATAAGCATCAGAGACCTTATTTATCTATCATCCTCTAGTTTTGAAAGCTATTCTTAAATTTAAATATAACTAAAAAAATCTTACCTGCAGTCCTTCCAAAATAAAATTAAATTTCACTGTTTTTAAGTTAAGAAAATACTAATACTAACACTAATTAACATTAACACTAATAAGGTCGGTGATTCCTAAACAAGACACTAGCCACGCAATATAAAACAAGCAAAAACTTAATAATTCCGCGCAACCTCAAATCTCTTATGACTTACGAATGTTCTTTCACGACAATTTCCGTCAGATGCAAATGATCCAATGCAACGAAATGAAATGAATCCCTATCGCCAAATCACTATGTACCAAAATTTCATAAAACGGGAAAACAGATACACAATTAGATACCCTATCCAGTCGCGTGTCAATTGCAACAAAGCCTCATTCTTGGTAATAATTATTAATATTAATATACGATTCCTAACTGTGGTGACGACAGGCATAAGCCTGCATGATGCATCATTACTTTTCAGTTTTCACACACCCTCATCTCTATGAAACCTCAAGATCTTATTTTATTATAACTAAACAAACAAAAAAGAAAGAAATCGTTCAGTAATTAAACGAACTTTTCGCGGTTACTTACTATTTTTAGGAAGCCAAGAAAATGTTATTCAACTACATAATATACATATTAATTAGCCATATAAAAATAGCAAAAAAAATGCGTGTTTATGCTTTTGTTTTTTTATTATTGTATTTTATTTAATGGTTTGAAATATTTTTCCGCTTCTACGTTGGTATCATTCCAGGATCGTCTGCAATAAAATAAGAAGGCAAATAAGTATAAACAAATACTCAGTGAGTGCCTATCTATCACATTCACTCTTGGAGACTTACGCCCACAGCACACGACACACGTCTATATTTGGGCGACTAACGCCCCGCATAAGCACACTGAGCGACTTACGCCCCACACAAGCGTACTGCGCGACATACGCCCCACACTAGACGACAAACGTCTATTCCTTTGGCGACTTACTCCACACACTAGACGAAAAACGTCTATTTCATTGGCGACTTATGCCCAACACAAGCGTACTGGGCGACTTACGCTCCACACAAAAACACACTCCAATAATCCAAAATACACTGGGTGACTTACATCGCAACTCACATACTTTTTGTTTTATTAATACTGAATCAATCTAACCTGGAATCACTCACACACATAATCACTACTTATGGAGTAATAATAAAATTTAGGGAAACGACAAAATTAGCGCACTCACCCTGATTATTTCAAATTCTTAAATTGCACAATACGCTTCTCTTTGAAATTCTGACTGAGACTAAATTGAGATATTGCATTGCCATCTAATAAAGGCTTATACATTTTCTATCTCACTTCAAAAGGTTGCATAATGAAGAACTCATTAGTGTATTTTCTTTGAAATACGAAATTCCCTAGCAACTATTTATTTTTACGGAGACTACCCTGGACCCAGCCACACTTACCTAATTGGGTAAGTTTTGGATTTGGTTGGTTTCTTTAAGCATTCCGAATTTGCTTATTCTTAGAAATTTCCTAATCAACCATCTAAATCTTAAAAAGATCTTGCATGTCTTGTCGCCTATTTCATTATCATGAAATCCTTAATAAACAATTTGTAGTCTACTTTAAAAGGGTGAAACGGATTCCAAATACTTCGACCGAATTTATTGTCGATCTTTTTGTCCATTTCGAATCCTCGTTTCCTCGTAATTTTATCTAGCTACTCTGTACAAAATTTCGATCGTGTTATAACACGATTACTGCTTACCTTCACGCGTAACATACAGAACAAAATTAGAAATGATCAAAAGAAGAAACAAAGAAATCGTTCAGTTTTTACATGAAGTTTTCAACCAACCAGAAAAATTTCAGTGAACTACTGAACGAAAATAGTATTGAACGATTTTAATAGGAACATCGAATGAATGAACATTTTGCAACCATCGAATAGTGCGATAGTTTTTATTCGATGGTTCCCATCACTAATTTTTACCCCTATCACGCCAAATTATTACCTTTTCCCGAGAAAATTTCTTAATAGGGGGTAATTATTTAAGTTTTGCAAAATAATATTTATTATTTTTATGTTAAAATAATTTCTGCAATCTATAGTTGATGTTGCGATTCTTAAAAAAATTGTCTCTGCCCCAACAATTCGATAAATTGTTGTCTTAACCTTCAGGTGACATCTCCTTTCATGTGTAAGTTCAACCTTCAGGTGTTATTTTTTTGATATTGTGATAAGTCATAGGCAAAGTTTATCTCTGAGATAAGAACAGCTTAGATATTTGTTTCATTTCATATTTAATTTAAACTATCGTGTGATTTTCGTTGATTTATTTATGTGAGTTTATCTCCGGTGTTGAAAAGCGTTTTCGTCAACCCCATGAAAAGTTCACGACAGTTGCCAATTAATTTTGCCGTACATACTAATTCAAATAATATCTAAACAAATTCGCTTAAATTTTCAGTTTTAACTTAAAAAAACGCCGTGTGCATGACCTTTTTATGTTTAACTAACCAAGAGCTAAGTTTTACACTTTCCTGGCCTCAATTAAGTTAATTTTTAATATTAATATTATTTGTATTCCCTTATACCTACAATTCTTGGAAATAACCTGTTCCTTTTTACTACCTATTTACTCACGATTCCATATCCTATATTTTACTGTTTCCGTTAAATCAAAAACTTTAAAATTGTTTATCTCAAAAATTCACAATTAGCTGTCTATATTTGAAGCCTAAATTAAATCTCAATTCTTAACTCAATTCAATTCTAAATTCCCTTATAATTACTTTTTTTTTCTTAACCTACTTAGGCTTCTTAACAAAATTCGATTAGTATTATCATTTATTTCCTTTTTATCATCTAAGTTGCAAGTTTAAAGTTTAGCCCTTTCCTATATTTCAATTAAAATCATCTTTTCTATCTAATACATATATATAAAAATAAATTAAATTAATATAATATTTAACTAACCTTATCTAAGTTTCCAGCAAATTATCCATTCAGGCAGTACCAACAGTAAATAAAAAAATGGAGTTTGCAATTTTACGTGTTTCTACATCATTCTCGCTTTCCAGGAGGTAAGTCGTCCACTATCAGCCGGAACATTCGGAAAAAGTAGTTGGATCAGTTGGTTAAACGGGACGAACACCATGCCAATAATCCCGGGTTCGAGACCAGGTCTCCCCGTGGGCTTAAAAAAAATTACAAATTTCATTAAAAAAAATCTACTCCGTTTCTGGGATGTTGTCTAGCTGGCAGCATTGCAAAAACAAGACATTCAAGTTTCCTCACTCCTCTTACCATAATTCCCTTCCGAGCAAAATTATCCAATGTTTCCTTCTTTCAGCTAAACATTTTTGTATTTTCAGATCGCAGGAAAATTGAAAAAAACCGGAAATTATTCTAAATTCACTATAATATAAAAAGAAACTAATTTTTACTTAAAAAAACAACTTCTGCACATAAGGCATTTTTCAAAAACATAACCAATCCCTCAAGTCTGTCGAAACCTGCCCCTACCCCTACCTACCCCTACATAAAAATTTAAGTGTCTAAATTTTAATTAAAGAAACAAAACAATTCCCTTATTTTCTATGTTAAAATATATTCTGATTATATAGTGATTTTGAAAATGAATCTAACCATCCAAGTCCATCGGGGTCAACTCTTGCCTACTCTAAAATATAGAAAAGCTCCCCTAATTATTGTTTGTTTTACTGTTTACTGATTAGACAGAATTTTTATAAAATAACGTTAGATCAATTGGTTGAGCGGCAGGACCACCATGCCATGGTTCCCGGTTTCGAGACCAGGTCTCCCCGTTGGTTTTTAAAAATTGAATCAAAAATCCACTCCGTCTCTGGGCTGTTGTCTAGCTCGCAGAAATGCAAAAACAAGACTTTCAGGTTTCCTCTTTCCCCCTTACACTAATTTCCTTCCGGTTAAAACCAAGCTAATGCATCAAAGGGTTGTCCCCTACGATTTAGCCACATCGTAAAAATCAAAAAGAAAAACCTTTAAGTGCATTAGAGAGTATTTTTTTAAAAATTAATCCAACCTTATAAGTGCATCAGAAACCACCCTCCTAGTGCGACCCTTAAACTTGAGTAATTTCTTTCTACGCTAAAATTTAGAAAACCCCGCTATAATTTTTTATTTGAATATCTATTTGTTAAAAGCCATTTCCCCCACTCCCAAAGTTCACCGAAAACCACCCCTAGTGCAACCCTTAACCTTGAACAATTTTTTTACACAAATTCATTGTACTAATTCTTTTGAATTTGTAGCATCCTTTCAACTTCATATGCACGCTAGGAGTAGTTTCTAATTGATATTTTAGGAGTTAATTAATTTCTTACAAAATATAAAGAATTATTTAAGCTTAAAGGTGTTTCGGATTTTCCATATTTTAACGTAAAACACATTATTCAAGGGTGGCAATGGTTTGTTCCCATGCACTTGGTGGGTTGGAGTAATTTTTAAAAATCTCTATATAATCAGAAGTTAATTAAACACGAACATTAGCATTTTTTTAAATTAAAATTTAGGCAAGGTAATTCATAATGTAAGAATTGGGGTAGGACAAGTTTTGGACGAAAATATTGCAAAAAATGTTTCCGGATTATCAGTTGGTAGGAGCTTCTAAAGATGTTATAATATACAGGGTGTTTCAGATCTGACGTGCCAAAATGAGTGGGGTGATAGATCTCACCTAGGCAAACAAAAACTTGTATGGCAGGGGGGGGGGGGAACTCTCAACCGTTTGGGAGTTACAGGGTGATTGATAAATTTCAGTTTTTCATGGTATGCACATTACTCTTCTATTTTTATCTTCTGATCTACCCAACATAGCGACATAAAACAAACGCGAAATAATAACTATCCTAATGAACTTTCCAAAAATGTCAACAATGTTTATCTCACTACTGCCACTGCAGGTACAGTCATGGCCAAAATTTAAAAAAATGTTTTGAAATTACCAAAATTGCAGCATTTTCCCAAATTTTCTCCGAAATTTATTTAATGTATACCTCTTTTTTATTTTTATTGGATTGCCTTATTACCTTTCCAAAAAGGTGCAATATGCCAAGGTAGACAAAGAATTAGAAAAACTTCATTTCTAGAAATCTCTGACTACATAAATATTTTATTGCACTTTAGGTAGAAAATTCTTTAAAGAAACAAAATTGTTCAGATAAAAAGTCGAAAATGTTGGTTTTGGGTTACAGGTAATTAGGTACGAAAAATAGATTTTTAAAAAACACCTTCTTCACGTACCGTTCACAAATCCGAATCCGAATGCATTTCGGCATGCATCCATGCCATCGTCAGCGGAGCAACGCAGACTGAAGTAATCTCCCAGCCACAGATGACCGATAAGCTGAGTTCAATAATCTCTGCTGAGTTCAATGATCTTTTATCACCGATGTTGGGTCGTTAAGAAAAAGAGAGGTGATTCAATTGGACCGTTGTCATTATTTAAAATATTATCTCTGTTTTTATGTATTAAGAGACTTTGCCATGCGTCCAATTCATTAATTTTACTTATTGCTTTTTCTAACTTCAGATTATTTAATCCCATGTCATTATAATCTTCCACAATTATATGTTCCGCTACTGCACATTTGTCAGGTTGGAAATTCTTTGCGTGGCTAAGATGTTCTCTGTGTCTAATCTTAATTGAACGTTTTGTTTGCCCAATGTATTTTTTATTACATTCTCCACAAGTTATACTATAAATACCCGATTTTTGATTAATATCCACCTTGTCTTTACTGCTTTTTAAAATATTTTGTAATTTATTTTTATTCTCGTATACTATTTGAAGATTTTAAAAAAAGAAGACTTAACTACTTAACTTTGCATTACTTTTTGTAGTTAAATCGTTTTTGCCCGGAATCTCACGCGATTCGTTTTTGCGCGAAACATTTTCTAAGTCACTTTTGCCCGAACCTTATAAATAGGTCACTTTTACTCTCAGCCCGTCAAATATATCCTTGATTTCCTTCTTTCATCTAACAATTTTATTATTTTCAGATCGTCCCAGGACAATTTAAAAAAAAACACACAGCTTATGAACAACGTCATCAAGGCGACGATTATCAGGGGAAAGCACTAAGAAGAGGATGTTTTGATTCGAATTGGATTCTACAATCGTCTCAAAGTCTCAAGAGCTAAAACGTTTTGATACTGTCTTGATTTAAGGAATGTTTCATCAGCCTTGCCATCTCATGAGAAAATCCACACCAGAAATCTAACTTTCCAATATTAAAACTTTAAAATAATACACCTATCATTTATTACGTTTAATATGTCACGTTTAACTATAAAATGTTAAAATTTCTGTAAAACCGTTCAGAAAGTAAATTGACAGATAGACTTACCTGCGAACAAAGCAAACAAAGTGATTACGACTACCTAAAATCTTTTCCATCAACAGGTTTAACACGCCCCTGATGTACTAGTGAAAAGCTCATGTGAGTTTCATGTCCTACATCTTCGTTCTCGGTGGTCTGGATAAAAACAATTGTCTTGGATATGTCTCGAAGAACAATGGAACTCAGGAATGAATGTCGTCTCCGGAAAGCACTTTCTTCGTTGATTGTTACTTTCTAAAGTTCTTCTTAAGGTCTATTATTCTGGCCCCTGCTCAGATCCCCCAGGACCAGTGCGATATCCCAGACAGCACTATGCAGGTTAACTTTATTGTGTAGAGCTACCGGCAGACGTGAAGATGGTTACCTTCGCTACCATCTATTCAGACGCCGAAAACAAATGCGAATTCTCCCCTTGTCAGGACAATAAAAATTACTTCGCTTATTACATGCTGAGGAAATTACACTTTGATTGCTCTGAGAAAAGTATTAAAGATTCCCTCCATCAGCACCTCGGTATTCGACACTTCGACAATTTTCTCCCCCCCCCCCCCCCAACTCAGTTGGTTTACGAGTTGGCATTGTTTTGATTTTACAGTTTCCACCGATAATGAACTTCACCTGGAATTCAAATTATCTTGAGAACAAACATCGAGGAGTTGTTGGGTGTTAACACTTTGGGAAAGAAGAGATCAAACGATGTAGGAGACGTTGGAAAGGTGAATGAAATAAATGTCGATTAAAGTTAAGTTAAAGTAGATAAGTAGTTTTCCTTATAATCTTAGCAAATTACTTAAGATATCTTAAGCGAGCAATTATCGACGTTGGCGAAGAACTTAAGATACGTCAGTCGACGTTATGAAAATCTAGTGTCGAAATTGTGGACCTTAAATTCTGGGATCTAAAAGGTAATTTACTAAAGAATTAAGGTCGAGGCTCAATAGTTTAGGATAATTGCTCATGGCACAAAGATCAAACAAGCACACAAAATGCCGATGTGTTAGCTTTTAGAGCTCATTTCGCACAGTTTGTTTACTAAGAACACCCGAAAGCGTTCCGTCTTTAGTCGCCCCTATAGCAGTCACCCTTATGATGGATACCGGAAAATACTCTTGAAGAGGCGACAACATTAAGCATACCTTTCCTCGATCTTTCAGGACCATATAAATAGATAAATCTTTGATGTGTACCTTGTGCATTGGGACAGTAAGCGGAGTGAGCAGTGACAGCCTCATCAGCAGTAGCTGTAGCAGCATTTAACAACATAATCAGGATGGGGAAGCACTTAACCAGTAATAAACCCGTAACGTGCATGAAGAGCTCCCAATTTACCACGCAAGAAGCTATCCCACTCAGAAAGTCGTCCTTAGTTACACTGACTGAGTTCGGTAGACCCTGAGATAAATTTATTTGATAGGACGGAGAGCCTTCTCCTTTGAAGAATCCTTCAGCAAATACGCAATTAGCACATCGTGTGTACCTGGCGAGAATTATTGGCACTTAGTAGCAGACAGGTTAACTTTAAAGCTCCCGTAAGCACATAATTGATGAATGGGGTGCCTTCAGTCCCGGCTGAATTTACCTTAAAGTCAACGTAATGAGATTTTCCTGTAAATAATCTCAAATGATGCATCTATGCTGATGATGGAACAGGTTGTGCCACATAAACTGGTGCACTGCACTTTGTGGCAGACTTACAAAACTTAAATGCATGCAAGTTACTTACTGTTTATGTAAGTTGTGATCAGCTTAAAATATATTTTCATGTTACACTATTGAAAGTAATTGCCAATATTGAAAGTAATGGTAGCGTTTCGAAATCTAGATTAAATGGTAATAACCTAGAATGCATAAATAATCCTAAAAGGTAGAATCCCACAGTGTTTAATTGCCAGTTAAATATGAATTGCAGCCTCTGTACGGGTAATGTAGGATTTATTGGAGTAGGTTTTATGTAGCTATGATGTTTAAATGTTATGACACTAATTCGTACCGTACCGTAAACAAAATAACAGCACACCAGGCTTATCCTGACCTTTTGTTGCATCGAACCAGAGAAATGAATTTTTTATTCGAATAAAGATAAAGGCTAATAAATCAAATTTGATTACAAAATGTATTTGCTATTTGGAGAATTATTTGTTACTAGCAGAGTATGCCCGGCTCGCATCTAAGGTATTTTTACATGTCATTCGCTTCCGCCCCAAAACCCTAGGAATGCTAAAGGTGTTTTACCCCAAACAGTATATAACGCCATTGGGAGTGTTATTTTTAAACCTAGCGACATCAAAAACTATGTATTCGATACTAATAACAGTTGTATTCGATTATTTTAACATGTTCCTCCCTGCCCGTCCACAGCCCTATGGGTGCTAGAGGTGCTACCCTACAGTATTTTTTCACAGCTCGCAATTCATCTATGTACCAGAGTTGGTGTATATTGCTCCAGGCATTTCGGAGTTATGCTGCAACATATACATATGCACCTATATCCATGTCCATTCTTATATATACTATAAAGTTTCACTCTCTCACAGAAATACTTCGAGACAACGATTGCACGTGGACCTGCAATTTCAAGTGGATTCCGAACCACCGCCATTTTTTCTCCAATATCCGATAGCCTTTTTATCGTAATCTGTTGTCAGCAGATGGGTCGCCACCGGTGAAATTCGAACCTAGAACCTCTGGGTTGGAAGGCCGACGTGATATCACTTCCGACGAGTTTTTTACTACCCGTGAAAACGCCTTTTTCGCCGACATAAAAAGTATCCTTTTTCTCGATGGAAATTTGAATGGCCTGCTCTATTTAGACATTCTTAAAAAAACAGGTCCCTCCTCTACTACATAGAGAACATCCCACTAGACACAAGACACCGAATGTTGTTTCAACAGGATGATGCCCCAGCTGATGGTGGTTTACCTGTCAGGAGATTTCTAAATACGACATATCCGGATCGGTGGATTGGTATCGGTAGTCCAGGTCACGAATTTTCGCCGAGATCGCCAGATCTGACTCCTTTAGAACTCTTCCTTTGGGGAGATGTGAAAAAACAGGTTTCTGCCCAACCCCCGACGACGAAAGAAAACATGAGGGAAAGGATTGTTACAGCATTCCAGGCAGTAACACCTCAAGCATTGCGACAAGTATAAACTAGTTTCCGGCAGAGAGTTCAATTGTGCCTCCAACAGAATGGCCAATTGATAGAGCGTCTAAAGCCCTAAACTTTCAGCGAAACAAATTAAATAATTAGTCAGCCCTTTTCAGGGCTAATGATGTGCAAAATCCGCTTGGCTACGTGGTGCACATTGGGTAACGCCAATGCCGACGGTAATGAGTAGGATTGGTATGTTCTTAGGGTTCTAAGTTTTGAGATGAAAAAGGTACCTCCTAATGGGCTTCCTATTTAAAAACTACAAGTGGGGTAACGTGTAGAAAAGGTGAAACGCCGTAAAGTTGACCTTGAAATGACCCTGATAATTAATTTCAAGGTCAGTTTAAAGATCACCAATATTTGACCCCCTCGCAACCTTACAACTTTTGTCTGAAACAATTGTTTCAAAACTTCCCAACTATTTCGATAAACAAAATTAAAGTATATCATGAAGAAATCAAAGCTGCCAGCAATGCCAGGTAAAGCCCGCCGCCAATACATGATGACTCGTCAGACCAATTTACACTAATACTTTTGTTCTAATGGATACAATTGTTATAAATAATTTAAGCTATTAGAAAAACAGATACAATAATAATTACACCTCCAGGAAAAAACCCTAACTAAACCAGTTGCAACTGAGTTTGTCATGTTACTTGGGTATATTGCGCAGAACTTCATGTTCAAATTGCCAATGGCTGTTCTTCGATTCATGAAATTGGTGGCACTGTAGATGTATAGGTTTCCAGAGTTAGTCTTTTCGCGTAATGGTTTCAAATGGTTTTCAATGATTCCAATTTAACAGCACTCTACCGTCTTTACGAATGGTCAAAGTGTCCAAGTATCTCCATGTGAAATTTGTTGAGTATGTTCAAGTTGTGTTCAACTTTGTCTGATGGTACAATGGCAAAAATGTCATCTACATACTTCTTAATTAATTTTGGTACCCTTTCACATATCAGTTTATCCAAAAAAATATCAGCTATTATGGGTGCAAGCGGACTTCCCATAGGCATGCCAAAAGTGTGCTTATAATATTTCCCCCTGTATACAAAGTAATTACCTTCAACTAAACAGAGTCTAATAATTTCCATGAACTTTTTCTTTGGGATTATTGTGTTGGTTTCAACCCTTTGCCAATTATCATCAATTACCTTCATTGCCAATCTTACCGATACATTAGTGAACAAGTTCCTAACATCAAATGAAACCATTTCCTCAGTATCTCAGCCGTGAGTTTGGGGAGTCGGTGAGTCTATGGAAGATACTGTGGGGCGAATTGGGCAATCCGGTAGATTTTGGGTAGACCATATATCACAGGTGCTATTGCTCTGTAAGTAGTAAGTGATGCTTTTTGTGTATCATTTATGAAATTATTTTTCCTTAGATAAGTTGCAAATTCGTTATTCTTTGACTGTAGTGATGGCGCTGGATCAGACCTAAGTGTCCAGTACCTATGAAGGTCACTTCACATTTTTTCGGTGTAATCACTTTTTTCCATGACCACAGTGACATTCCCCTTGTCCACTGATAAAATGATAATATTTTCATGTTTTAATAGAAAACGTTTTGTATTTTCAAATAGTCTGTTCACCAATCTTCCAAATTTGTCTAGTTTAAAATTGTGGAAAACGTTTGAAACCAACTGGCAACATTTTGATCGCGCTACATTCTGTGTTTCAATGTCCACAATTTTCTTTAAACACCATAATGTCCAACTCATTCATTGCTTCATCTTTCAGCTTCATAAATTTGTTTACGTTAATCACTTTTCTTCTACTTGTCATATTTTCTGAAATTTACCTAGAAGTAAAACAAGTGTCTTTACTTTTTCCGAATTTAAAGTCACTGAGAACTTACGGTTTTGACATGGTGCCGAATCAACTTCAAAAATAATTTCTTCTTCATGTTGGCTAAACTCGTCAATAGTTGGTAAAATTTTGTCTATCATTTTGTTATACTCTCCGGCATTTATCCTTGTGTCAACCAACAGCTAGTTGCCTACTCCATTCGAAGTGATTGCACCGCAGGCCATTATTCCAGCGGCTCTTTTTGGGCGTTAAAGAACACATTCCCCTTTTCTTCGGCGAACTGTGGACTTCCCATCGGTTCCTCCAAGGTAGAATCTGGATTCGTCAGAGAAAATCAATTTATTCCAATCGTCTGATGTCCGATTTTCCCTTGACTTAGTCCAATCTAAGCGGATCTTGTGCAGCAGAGGTTTTTTCGCTGTCCTAAATGCATGAATTCCCAATTCTATCAGCCTTCGTTGAATAGTTGTAATGAAAATGGACTATGATCTTGCTTCATCAATTTGCCCCTTTAATTTTGCTGCTGTTAGAAACCTACGAGGGTCATTCAATAATTAAAGAGACAAATTGGTCTGGGGAAAAAATGGGTGGTAGGACAAGTTTGGTACTTTTAGGACTTTAAGTTGGCATCACTGAGATGAGTCCTGATCAGCTGTTGGATCAACATTGCTGTGTTTATAACCTCATAATTAAGTTTAACGATGGCAAGTCCATTTGAAAATTCAACATTGTTTGAACAACGTTCTGTGATTCGTTTTTTACTTGCTGAAGGTGAAAAACCAGCTAATATATACTCTAGAATCACTAAAGTGTATGGTGAAAGCCAATACTACTCAGATATGCTTTTGAACAAAGTGAAGCCAACTATGAGAGCGAAACGTCTTGGATCTCAGAGGAGAGGTGTGATTCTCCATCAAGACAACGCACATCCTCGCACTGCTCAATTAATCCGTGGAACCATCAACAAAATGAGCTGGGAGTTACTGCCTCAATTTCAAGTTTGTAGGCTATATAGTCCGGGACATTTCGTGTTTGTGAGTAGGGGAAGCCGGGGCTCCTTGGCCAACTTTTCAAATTTTTGCTTATAAACAGAGAACTAAAAAAGATATCAAGACACGAATAACTGTCCTGAATGGTGAATTTATTGAACTATCAACAATATTTTTTTTCAAGTCCCCAAAAAAATTTTAAGTTGAAAATGTAAACACCTTTTATGAGTTAACCAATCCCAATACCGGGGCTTTTTGGCATTTTGGCATCTACCATTCAAAATATAAGATTCTAACTTCTCAGTCACTATCAATATCGTCATCTGAGTTGCAGTTAAAACAAATGTAATACAATAAGTCTCGATTTGAACATTTTGCATAAGCCCATTTATGGCACTTGAGACATTGCACCTCCTCTCCTGGAACACTTCTAGAAAAAGTCTCGTTGCACACAAGACATAGGTCGTCTTCGTCTTCTTCTATTGAAGAATCGCTGACTTGTGAAGTTCTTTTCTTTTTTTGCCCTTTCCTTTTCCATTGTTCGTAGCCTGTTTTTTATTTTTTCCTGTTTTCTTTGTCTTCACCGCGTTTTTTTATTCATCGTGGTCCGGCTTTTGGGAAAGGTCGCAATCCTTCTAAGATATTCATTTGTGATGTGGAAGGTTGATTTGTTAAATCTTGTGTTAAATCTTGTTTGAATCATTTGTTTTGTGTGGTTTCCACTGTTGTCATTAATATCATTTATTGAATCACTTTGACCTGTTTTATCAGCTCTACTAGGTCCTGGTGGCTCCAACCGACCTGTTACATAAGAACCAATAAACTCCGAATCAGGAAAGATGTTTTCATTTAAAGGATGTATTCCCGAGACTTGGAACCCTGACTGAATATTATTTGCTGTAGCAAGTAAGGGCAAAGCAGTTTGTACCATCTCAGATATGACGATTTACATAGGTTTGCCAGGATTTTCAGCCATCCAGTTTCCACTAGCTGTATTCACATATTTTTAAACGGTCCATAGACCGACCGGTCCAGAAGCTCTAGCTTATGGCTGCAATGTGGTGGGAAGGACAGAGTCGTTGTCAGGTTTATCAAGTAGCAGCAAAATAGGCCTGTCTTGTGATGGTCTCGCGTGTTGAATAAAATGTTTCACAAAAATCATGAACTGTTCTTCTTTCAATTGGTCCTCCTTGCAGAAAATGGTGGCATCACATTTTCTACAGCCGAGACAGCAACAGCTATTGTCACCAAAGTCCCCCCTTCCGCAGACGTCATTTTTCCCAGTTGTTTTACTCCTCGTCGTGCAACGTGAGTAGGAGCATGGACGGTCCGTAACTTCAGTTTCGTCCATATTCCATATTGCATCAGGAGTCAAATTTAAGCGCTGATAAACAGATTTCAAATTGGAGAAAAACAAACCGACGTTATGTCTGTTGAACAAAGTAGCTTTAGACAAACTTGTTGCCTGTGGTGTACGTATGGACAAAGTGGCAGTCTTTTTCAAGAAATTACTGAACCAGCCACCTTCTTTGTGGTCCAGGAACTCAGGACATCTTTGCCAATTTTACGTATTTGTGTAACGTTTTGTATGGAATATTGTGATCGCGTGTATGCTTTTTTTATCCATTTTTTTATTCCATTACATTCCATTACTTCTTTTTCTGTTTATCCTCTATTAGTTTTCCTAACGTATGTTCTCATTTTCCTGTAAAAAAAATGTGTCAACCAACCCCGTAGAAATATTGGCCTACCAGCCCCAGTCGGCCATTTTGGAAACAATGTTCAGTGCACACGAATCACAAAAACAATTGAAAGAAAAACTGACTTAAATCTATTTTCTAGTGTATGTACTATAATATTATTATCAATTTGTAACATTTATGCACATGCGCGACACAGGAGAACACAAAAGATATAAATAAAAATATTTACTTTTATACCTGAATTTTGTTTCTGCATTTGACTGAGCGGGAGATTATAGCGAGCTCAAGAACAAGCGCGCACACGTTTGCATCCGATTATTTCAAAGTTATTGCGCATTAGCCATCCTGCCCCTAGTCAACCATCTCCGGTGTCCCCTAAATCAGTTAGTGGTATTTCGCTTGTTCTATAGGTATATATATACTTTTTTCTGTGTTGCGTAGCTTTTGCATAATATGTAGGTTTTAATTGGGATTACTTAACTTGAATTAACCCGCGTCGTTTCCAAAATAAAGGTACTTGTAAATATATGTACTTATGATTTTACCCCCTCCCCCATAAATAGGTGGTGTTTCTTTATTTGTAAACGAGCGCTTAAATACAAATTTAATTATTTCGAAATTATCGTACAATCAGTTCACAATAAAAAAAAAAATTTAAAAAAATAAAAAAATAAAAAAAAAATTCTTAGAAGATGCGTACGCCGTATAAGGAACCTAACATCGTACAATTACTTCCTCCATAAAAACTTTGACACCCTCTTCCACCTCTTTACGAGTCGAATTAAAATAAAAAACAAAAAAACAAAAAACACTTTCTTAGAGGATGCCTACGCCGTATAAGGAACCTTACAAGCCAAATTTAGTGTTTGTATGCTTTAAATTTCCGCTAATTTTGTCATAAGTTAATATTTCAATATTTCATTTATAGATTTCAATTTTTCGAATAGGTTTACGTTATTTTGTTAAATAAATTTTTCAGAAAGTTTAATATACTTATTTTCAAAGCAATAACTTTAAATCAAAACACTCCTCTTTTCCCAGAGTAGCTTTCAAAAATGCTTTTCAGACATGTTTGGTTTCTTTCAGTTTTTTCTTCGGTAAATCCACATGACTTGGGATTTTATTGATCATATATATGTAAGTGTATGTATTATTATAAGGAATGCATCTTCATTAAATGTAAAAAACGGAAACACGCGCAACTTACCCAAACGCGCTTACTGTGCCTAAGAAGCAGTAGTTTTTCGTAATTTATCTACGAACTGATTGTCTATCAGTAACTTCAAAAACGGGAGAAAACTCCTAAAATTCCTTTATCCTTGAAGGATTTATTCAATTTTGAAGCATTAAAACCTTTTAATACTGTAAAGTGCTGTATTGCCCACTAAACAAATCATGCCACAAGAGTTGGATAGAAGGCTACCGCATATAACATTTTGAGCACATCAGGGGTCTGCAATTCCGACCAGCATAGTTCTGTAATTTATTGCTCTTATCGGCAGTATATAGCACGAAAACAGATGCAGCGATAGTTTCACTAATTTACGACGTGTTTAAATTGTGCATGGCGAGCACAAAAATTAGCGCTCATTATAGTGCCGAGGATGAGATCCTGATTCATTCTCCACCTCTTAAGGCAGCGGTTGCGGTTGGTTGCTTGCCGTGCTCCGTCACAGAAAACTAGTTAAAAAGCAATAAAATTTGATCCCTTATCGTTTTTACCACATACAGGCTTGTGGTGGGGGATATTAATGCATACCGCTTCAAAAGCGGATAAGTCTGCTGCAACCTATTTGCCAGCTAAGTATATCTCCTAAAATGAATCCTTAAGCTTCATCTTCTTTTGCCAGAACTCTTGTACGCCATTAGGGAAGCTCATATCTACTTCTAGCTCCTACGAACCTTTAGTGAAAAATTCCTCCTTAATGGAAGTCTCAACAGGAGGGCAAATGGGGTCGCCTTTACTGACTGGCTGACTACTTCCACTGTCCTGGCGTGGATTTATGATTCCGCTAAACGTGCTAGTCTTAATTTAGACATCGCTTGTAATTGCTTTGGAAGTTTTAATTTGTACATTATTTATGGCTTGATAACACGATTTTATTATATTGCCATAAAAGTTACTGCACCCCACTATTTTGCTCTATTTTTTTACGTTACGCCAAAACTAAAGCTTTCCTTAAACGAGGAAGTCATGTAATTGTCGGCGGTGCTGGTTCTTCGACCGTACCGAATCGCTCCTTGTTCCATTGCTTCCCATAAATATCCATATGGTGCAAGAAATTGTTATGGCCCAGATATGTGGAGTGACAGTTCCTGTATTTAGCGCTTAAAACATTTAGTGAACAATAAAGTGGCTACGATAAAAGAGCTTTCCATTATGTTATTTACTAGAAATTTAAATGTTATTGGTAACAACTATTGATGATGTAGTGGACAGAGATTTGTTCGGGAACTTTATCTGACAGATTTTGTTGGAGATATTGATTATTTTAAATGTAATAGCTCTTACCTTTTGCACTTATTTATTCTACACCATATTCATGACATACCTCAGATAGCACGAGTATAGCAATTTTTTAAATAACCTACAATCTCTTTGTGGTATAGCAGCTTGTTAGCAAATTGGGGCTCTGTGCCTTTTTCAAATCAGTTCCTAATTCCGGGAACAGTCAACAGGGAAAGAGTGTCAAGGTAACTCAAATCTAAGGGCGTTGAAGTGGAATAACGATTTCTAAAAGGGAATATGTACATAAGCTACGAGTGGTGTAAAAGTAACGAGAAGTGTACGAAATTCCTTTAACATTAAGAGAAATAAAATCTTTCACGATTTTAAAATAGAAAAGTTTTAATTCCAATAAGCTTGCTTTATATTTATTATTGTGAATAGAATGTAAAAACCTAACATGTTGAAAATAAGGACTAAGAAGAAAATAATGGAACAAAAACCAACTTTGGGTAGATGACTTCAACCTTGAACGGACCAGCAAAGTTGAATTCTTAACTTATTTTAAATATCTTCGTCCAGACAAAGTGCAATTTTACCAAGAGTTACTATCGTCGTATGTATGTCTGGCCTAGAGATGGGCGAAACGTATTCGATACTTTCGGTATCGAGTTGGTAGTAGTCGAAGTATCGATTTATGTATCCGATACTTGAGAAGGCCAATAAATCGGTAATCGATACTTTTTCTGCTGGTATAGTAACAGTTTTTTCTATCCTTTCGAAATCGTTGTAATGTCTGAGTGCGCTTGCGCGTATTACCTTATACTTATAACTATGGACGGATGGACCGACCTGCCAAAACTACTTGCCGCAAAGTGAAACACTTTTGTATAAGCCCATTGCATTGAACTCTAAAGGGTAAATTCGCTGAGTAATTTTGGACCTAGACAAGACACTGGGAACCTCCGCGAATTTTCTTTTCTTTAGGTTTAATCACCATCTTATGCTTAGTGTAAGTGCACTAAATAAATAAAAGAATCCTTGTCTTACTTGATTTTAGCAAGGCTTTTGACTCTATTAATCACCTTAACTTGCTAACAAAGCTTTTCTGTCGTTTCTCATTCCCTTCGACGGCTATCAAGTTTATCCAAAGCTTTTTACATGAACGGAGTCAACTTGTTCGGGTTAAGGATGAGCAATCGGAGGTCGAACTACTCAGGTGCGGCGTACCTCAGGGATCCATTTTAGGGCCTTTGTTGTTCAGCTTGTATATTAATGACCTACCTGATGTAGTTTTTGATGCCTCTATACACTTATATGCAGATGACGTTCAGATATATCTCAGCAGGCCAATAGGATTAGTCGAGGACTGTATCTGTCGGTTCAACGACGAACTTCAGCGAATACATGAATGGTCCATACTAAATAACTTGGTACTTAACCCAAGCAAATCTAACTGTCTGGCTATATACAGAAATGGGATTGACTCTATTTTGCTATCTCCAATATTATTAGACGGGGTAGTTCTCCCTTATAGGGACACTGTCAGAAATCTTGGTGTTGAACTCAATACAAGGTTCTCGTGCTGCAACTACATAAAGGGCATAATGGGAAAAATTTATGGCTGTTTGCGGCAGCTCTGGCTAAGCTCTAGCATCCTTTTGTTTAGTTTACGCAGCCGCCTTGTTAAATTATTAGTTATTCCCTATTTTACATATGCGAGTATTATATTTCCGGTTCATGACTCAGTATGCCGGAGGAAAATTAATGTTGCATTTAATGATGTGGTTAGATTTGTCTACAAGCTTCCCCGCAATAGTCATATATGAATGTATTCTAACTCTCTTCTCGGATGCAATTTGGATACATATTTCGCTTTTCGTATCTCCACAAGCTCATTTACCTTAGGTAGCCAGTATACCTCTTTGAGAAGTTACAGTTCTTGCAATCGCGGACAGGTAAAAAATTTCGATGTTTCCGATTTAAGTAATATTTGATTATGTTATACCTATATATAGTATGTCCTCAATCCAGATACAAAATGTTTTTACAGTATTAAGTCTGGTTAACGAGCTAGAGGGCTTTACAAATTTGACTAATCGGCAGGTATGCGCTACTTTGAATCCCATTACCCAGTTTTAAAAGTTACAATAAAATAAATAAAGTAGTCAAATTTATACTTCATTTAAGGAGCTTTTTAAATGCAATTTTGGATATTAAAAAAAAAAATTTTTTTTCTGGAAAAAAACTATATTTTAATTTTTTAAACTTAAATTTCACAAAGTTCGAACATTTAATTTTTGTTTTAATTTTTTTCTAAAAATACCTAATAGTGTATAGATAATGCTTGCCAAGTTTCATAATGGGCGTAGAAGTCGTTTAGAAGCTAGACTAGTTACAGTTTCGAAGCGTAGCGGCCTGCGCCCCACGGTGGGAATTTTTGTATGGAGTCAGAATGTTAAACCATATTTTGCGAAGCTTTAATAATGTAAATTATACGCTCTCTTTAATAGGAAAGTATTCATTAAAAGTACTCGATGTTATAGTGAAATCGAGGGTCTTTAAAGCATGTGAAGAGTGGATTGGCAAAGAAAATACTGCAGACTAAAAAGATTGGTACGAGTCTCACGAAGCTAATTGCAGTATTAATCATGAGGAGACTTTTTAACGTCTCTTTTCTGAATCCTGAGTACCTGATGATTTTCGTTTCTTCTCTTTAGATCGTCCGCGTCTCAATTGTAGTGCGTCTTCTTACGCTGATGTTTCATCAGACTCTTATTCCTCGTCAACTATTAGCTTCGAATCGTCATTCTCTTCGCCAGGCTAGGGTATTTCCACCTCAACATAGTTTTATACTTACTTGCACTTCCATTATCGTCCTAAGTATCTTCGAATTCATAGAAACGGTGACGCTTTACGCGTTCGTTTATTCAAAAGTTCTAGGGATATGAGACCCTCACATTACTCTTAACCGAGAAATGCTACGATGATGGAGATTTTGTTGTAGAAAGTTTTAAGATTTTTCTCCTCTAAGGCACTCTACTTTTAGCTACTGCTTTGTTTAATTAATATGTTTAATAATACATCATTGGTTGATTCAATCAAAGAGATTATTTAACTTTATTGGTGAATTATCTAACAAGTTATTTCCTTGAAAAATAACTTTCCTTTTTGAGTTTTGGAGTTATCATTTCACTGCACTTTATCTTAAATAAAATATTTCAAGAATTTTGATTAGCGGTTGTCAGAGAAGAGGCGGAAAATTGGGCGGAGACCGGACAATGGTTTGTGTTCCTCAAGGAGCGGTGACTAAAACAGTGTATTTCTATGGATGCGATGTTAAAAAAGATCAACGAGATTTGCGTTGTGCCCCATAATATCACTCTACCACTCGACCTTAGGTATATTTCTCAACATTGAAGGAGCCTTCAATAATGGCAAGACTGTAAAAATACACAACACTCTGAAATCTCAAGGCACTGGTAACCATGGATTGGCGCAATGCTGGGAAGTGGACAGATCCACACAAAGTTAGGCAACTACGAGGCTGTAAATGCCCACAATATCAACTGTAATAAGTAATAGTACAAATAATAGGAGAAATATTTAATCACACTTCGAGACACTTTTGACTTGCAGCACTGATTTACATCCAAAACACTTTTGCCAAAAAACTTTTTGTTTTTTTGCATCTCATTTTCGTTCGGATATTCTTTTTCACCAAAAAAAAAAATAAATCGGAACATACTATACTACCGCCATTCCTGTTTAGTTCTATATCCTAAGGTTCAGCTTCAGCCATACGGCGCCAACAACGAAGGATGTATTTTCTTCTCACTGTTGCTGAGTCGTAAGATCATTAGCAGAGGTTATATACATAATTAAGTAAAAGTATTGACGCTTTTCACGGGTTTAAAATAATAGGCACATAAGAAAATACCTAATAAAAAAGTATAAAGTATGGACCGCAATTCGGTTAGTCGTTCCAATGCTTTGAACTCGAGAGGTTGTGATAGTGAGTCGAAGTTCTTTTAAAAGAACGCGAATCGTAAATCGCGATATTTCGTGCATAAAATAAATCTTGACGTGCGTACCAACTCATACACACACTCACGCAGACTTCTTTTCGAAAATAGTGTAGAAATACTGTAGTGACCCTGAAACATAAAGTTATATAAAAAATTTTGATTTTTGGACACATTACAATAACTTCCCGATGTACAGAAAGTTTAAAATGACGAAACATTTGAAAATATGTCCTTTAGCGTAATTATTGTTCCTTAGAAGATGGGCCGACTATGTTATGCATTCGTATGCCTTCGTTAGTTCCCACTCCACACTTCAGCTTAGCCAACATAATAAATCCCCTCCACAAGGGCACTTTTAGGAATTTTTAGATCACAGAAATGTACTACACGCACATTTATAATCGTAGAAAGACTTACTTGAATGGTATCAATAAATAATAAAATATAAATCGATGAATCCGTTCGTTAAGGTCTCTCAGGGGTCTGTTCTGACCACTTTATTAGTTATTAATTCCTTTGTCGGCGAAAGTATGACTAACTTTGTTAATAAAGTGTTTGCCTTAATTATTTTTTGCTTGAAGCTACACACTACTTTTTTTAGAAAAATCTTTTAAAAGAAATATAAATATAACTTAACTACTATATAATCCCCAATTGAATCACTTATTTGAATTTTACCTCCCTTAGACTGCACAAGTCATATCTGGAAATTTAAGACCACAAGTTAAGTCGATACGCCTCCTCAATTAAGCGCAGGCATTGAATTGCGGAAAGGGAAAAAGGCCATAAAAATATCGCCTTTCATTCCAATTCTAGCGTAATTTTCCATTTTTATTATTGCTCATTAATGACCACATTCAACTAAAAATTATGCAAATTACATATCGCTTTAGAAAGGAGTTACACCACCCACCCTATCTTCAATCGGTATCCGTTCGCAATAGACCCGCCAAATGCATCCAGATACCCTTTCTAGTCCTTTATTAGTGCCGAACACCCCGGGCTGACTTTCCTACACTTTTCCTTGAGGTTAAATTCAGCTAGTAAATGTCGACGGCACACATTAATACCTTCGAAAGGTTAAGTTCTGTAATTAGCGCCAGTTTCATGTGGCCGTCAGAGTTATGGCCGGTGCAAATATTTTCCGTCCGTCCACCCTGCAGAAATTCTGGGCAATGTTTATATGGGCAGGAATATCAGGAGACTAGACGTACTCACCAGTAGTGGACGGCGTTATGTTTGCTTTGTTACCGGCTTTTAATGAGCAATGGTGAGAAAATTTTCCACAATGAACACCTCTTTATGTATGTCTAATTACGGCAGGTTGTTATGCGGCTTTGATGACAGCTTTACTGTTTCATTGTGGATTAGGGTGGACTCAGTTTTGTCATGTTTATTGCAATTCAATATAAAATTTCTTGAATATAATCTTTTAATTGAATTGTGAATGGCAGCATGTTTCGCACATTTCGGAGTTTAACGTAGGTTCTATCTACTTTAGTTATGGATCGATTAGAGATTTATATTTAATTAAAAATTTCTTGCATGTTGATACTTAGTTTATTAATCACCCTGTTATTTAAATATTTATATAAATTTAGAAAAGCTTAAAATATCTAAGGAATCTCATAAAATCATCTAACAGCTTTATGAACAAATGAACGTGGAACCTTTTTAATCGGCAACAGGCATGTTGAAGTCTCCCAAAAATAGCATGTTATCAGATGTTGGATGTTGACAACACATGCCACCAACTACCAATTATCGTTAAGCAAACTTAGTGGAATATAAGCTTAAGCAATAAATTTTAATTTTTCTGAAGAATCTTTAGAACGACGTAAAAGAATTCAAAACAATCAACACCGATAATCGCACATGGACTTCACACATACACAGAAGACCTCGCACAGGATTGTCGAATACTAAAAGATCACTGCAGAGTGCAGATGACCAGTAACTCAGGGCCAGAAAGCTAAGCGTTAAAAATTCTTCCGCAAAGCTAAGTTGTCAGATTCAGATCACCCAACAAAAAGGCTATAAGGTGGACTTAGTCTGATATAATTCGATCTTACCTAATCCTCATTAATTTTATTTATATCCGCGTTAAAGTCTTCTAAGCTAGTCAATAGGCTTATCTGGATGTCATCAGTATACAATTGTTAACTGCATTTCCTTGGTACTTTTACTGAGTCTCTTATGTATAGAGAGAATAATAACGGACCCAAAATAGATCCTTGAGGTACTCCCGAATGTAAAGGCTTAGAATGTGATCAGTTATCACCAAACCAATAGTTTGTTGCCTATCCAACAAATACAAATAAATAAATTTTACAACCGAAACTTAAGAGTTTGACTTCAGTTTTAAGTTTCTGACATAAAATATTAAAATTTACGGAATCAAACGCTTTGCTGAAGTCAAGCAGATGAAGAACCGCGGCCTGATTTTCCTAAACACTACACCTCATCGCTTAAATCAGATTAAGTAATGTAGTTACTGTGCCAGGCGAAATACTGATTGATTTGGACTGCAAACCCCATTTATATCAATAGAGGTCATTAGTTGATTGTAAATAATTCTTTCTATGACTTTGAACAAGACAGGTAAAATGCTGATGGACCTGTAATCACATGATTGACTGGCTTTAGCGTGTTTTTTGATGGGAACCAGATTCACCTGTTTCCATGGAGTTGGAAAACATCCAGTTATTATACCTGTATTAAATGTGTAAGTAACTGTCTTAATTATAAATGGAAGGAGTAACTTAATTTAAGTAAGGTTAATTTTGTCTAGACCCAGTTACCTTCATAAAAGTCCGTTGCATGCAACGAAGTTTCGAAATTATTTGCAGAATTACCCATAGAGTTAGTAAATTTTGGTGAACATCCTTTTTGTCAGACCTTATTATATTCATATTTCTAATATTCTTCTATAACTTGTTTGAGGATAAACTAGACTCTCGACTTGTGCTGATTTCGAGGATATTAAGTCATGTCATGTTCTTCCACTAATTTAGGGTACCACCGCTTCACTTTCACCCGATTTGCCGCTAATTGCATAATTTCTTCGAATTGGGCCGGATTGAAACTGTTCACTGACGACTTAAACAATGTCAACATAAATATTAACAAACTTCTAGAAGCCCCTCTTTAAGAGTGATCTGGGATCCTTGTCGGCGGCTGTCAACAAAAATTCTAAAGTTATCCACACTATTGGCTCTAATATAAAGAATTTGGCTTCACTCAGTGCTTATTGTTCTATTTCCCCTCCTCCTTCTATCACTCTGGATTGCTCGGACTCTTTGCCAGCGGCAGTTTCTTCGAATGAGCTGAACGCGTCTCACGCAGTTCGGCGTCGATCGCGGCCTAATGCCAGGTGCCGCAAGCATCTAAAAGTCCGTGTCCCTCTGCCAATACCGTCAACTGATAGCGTAGACAGCTTACCCTTTGTTCCGACGCGCAGAGGTAGGGCCGTTGATTCGTCCGTGCTTTCACTCCTGACGCATTGCACCAACACTGAGGTTAGCCCCTCGTGTATGGATTCCACACACCAATATATCCCTGTGGGTTTTACATCATCTCCTCCGACTCAAAACGGTGGTGTAAGCTCTCTGAAGCGTTTTTATTTCACAAGTACATCCGAAGTCTACCAAGGACGGCCATTATTGCTACGTATCATTGCACACTAGGGCATCACGAAGCTCAATAGTCTGCAGTAAGATCACCTCTAAACTGCTGTTTCTTTTTATCATCTTTCAAGATTCTTGTACCTGAGTACTTGGTTAGAACAATTGTTTCACCTGACATCTGGCCGATTAATTCTATTGTTTGTGAATTTGTTCCAAATACTCTATGCGACTCTGGGGCTACTTCAAAAAACTTATCCGCACTTATCGCTCTACTAGGACTTCGCGAAAAAAATTGACTTACATTTTTATAGGTTCGACAGATTCTTGACTCGACGTGGTCTGTCTGACTGAAGCTTGGGTATGTGGTAGAATATCTGATGCGAAACTCTCCAGATTGGAGTTTCTGGTTTATCGTCGTGACCGATATCTTTTTGCTTTGGACACTATTGCAGAAAGTGGAGTTTTATGCGCTGTTCGAGGTGATATTCCGTGCTCCATTTTCGACGTTGCTGACTCTGCCTTGCTGGAATACTTGTGTGTAGTTGTGAAACTTCATGATAGTAGGGTGTTTGTTACTACTGCTTACATCCTTGAGGATTGTGAGAATCGTGACCCCCTTGTTATTTCCAATCTACTCGGTAGCTTTTTCAAAACCGCTTTTCTAGACAAAGACTGTGATATTAGTGATAAGAATTTTACCCACTTGACGAAGTTTCCGACGAATTCTTTTTACTGGAGCATCTTGCATTAAGGAACATCTCGAATTTGGCCAATAGTCCCTGCTTCCTTTCTGAAAGCATGTAGCTCGAGCCTTGTTTCTGTTTTTGTTATTTATTCGTTGTGACCCTGGAAGTATTCCGTAGTTATTCACTTACATAAGAAGGGCAACAAGTACAAGTACACAATGAATTATAGACCTATTGCTAATTTATGTTGCGTTGCGAATGTTTTTGAAGCAGTTGTTTGTGATGTGTTTCAGTTTCGCCGTAAATTCTTTCTGTGTTTGCTCGTTTCAACACCGTTTTATAAAGGGTAAATCCACCATAACCAGTTGATTGCATTTTTACTGATTTCAGTAAAGCTTTCGACAGAATCAATCACAGAATTCTCATTCATAGGTTACACGTCCTAGGTTTTCCCTCGGTTGCTGTAAACTGAGTGTTTTATTATCTGTCCGATCGTAGACAGCGTGTTTTATTTCGTGGAGCGCTTTCTGATCAAAAACCTTACACCTCACGGGTACCGCAGAGAAGCGATCTAGGACCGTTGCTTTGTATCAGTTACATTAATAATGTATCAGCGATCTTCCATAATTTGACAATTCTTTGCTATGCTGATGACACAAAAATCTTTCGTACCTACTATTGCAAATTAACAGAATTGTTTACTTTTAAATTCTGACATAGACGCCTTTCATAAATGGTGTTCTATTAACTACCTCCGTCTGAACATCTTCAAGTAAACTGCTGTCCGTTTCACGCAAAAGGATTCCTCTGCACTTTAACTTTTTAATGGTAGTTTATTATCCAGACTTGACTCGCTTGACTCTCTTGTAAATAAGGCTAACGAGACCATAGGTTTTATTAAGCGATCGATGTCCAAAGAGTTCGACGACCCTTATCTAACAAAACTTCTCTAATGCACATTTGTTCGGCCTATGTTGCCAAATGGTAGCCCTATTTGGTCTCCCTTTTATGCGGTCCATATTTGAGATTTCCTTTTAGGGGTCAAATAGACTCAAACTATACCTGGTTGAATACGCTTTCATTTGCAGGGCACAATTAATGAATAAATACCTCTGCTCCGGCTCGCTCACTGTGGACTCACAATTTCTTCCAAGTTCCTTATCTCTCTTTAATGAAAAGTTTGATTATATTAACTTCCATCTTTTGAAAAATCGGATAAAGGATCAAGGAATTTTTATTTTTTGAAGAATAACTAAGGAACTTTCATTCGTGAATCAAGTATATTTTACTGTGCAGATCGTAAAATTTACGGTTTATATTTGACTCCCCTAATCACTCCAGTTTAGTATGGTAGTGATTCTCGGTGTAATTTTTCTTTTACGGGTCTGACCGTGTGTAATCGGTTTAATTAGGAAATAGTTTATAATGATTCTTGTAAACGTTAAGAAGTTCAGTTGATCAGAATTTCTGTTTATCTTCCTCTTCATCCACTTAGTATTAGTAATAATAACAATAAACATAATATGGAATTTTTGTTGATATTGCATGTAATATCTGCTAATTCACTCTAAATATTTATTTACTCTCTGTGTTCTATATTTTATGTAAATAAATTATTATATTTTATTATTTTTCAACTTCACTTATCCCTGAGAGTAAAAATTGAAATAAAGCTGATTCTTGCGCACGCTAAATAGATAGGCGTGGTTTTACATTTCAATCGTTTTAGTTGGCACAGCCCAAGCAATGATTCGCGTTTCAATTTGTAAACATTCGAATCATACAAGCATGCGAAGTATGAAAATAATACAACTAAAAAAACTTGCAAGTGCTCTAATTCAGTTACGCCCCCTCTATAATTATAAATAGAACCGCAGAAGTGCGCGTCAATGATGCATATCATTCGAGCGAACCATTCATCGGTATCGGAAATAAAAGTGACAAAAAAAGATCCTCTTTTCTGTAAATAAACAACTAATCGCGGTGAATACTTATGTCAAGAACGGGATAAGTTTAACCCAATTCCGTAACTCTACACCTACACTCGTATCCTCTTTCCCCTTTGCTGGCTGCTTGGAATATGAACTTGTTGGCATACGTGGCAAAGTTCGAAAGGCAGTGATCTCCGCTCAAACAAATCGATCATAAAAGATCCTCGTTGAAAGACGAAGATGTTCGAAATTGTTTATGAGAACGCCCAGGCAATGTTTAATAGCGGCGTAAACACATGTGCCAAGATCTTGAGGAAATCTTAAGGAAAACACAAAACAAAGTGATCCCGACTAGCTGGACTAGTGCAAGTTATAACCGCAATAATTGCTCAAAATTTCGGTAAAGGGGTGGATCGCTCTGCGGTTTCTTGTAAACTACGCAGGATAGATTTGTGTGATATCCGTGACGAATTTTATTACTCACAGCTTCCGAAAACAAATGAAGATCACCATAAAGCCGGATTCAGTAAGATCTCCGGAATTCAAAGAGACTCAAATGTGGCAATTTCGTGCTGCTCTAGTAAGATCACTCGGGTGCCGTGTTTGATGATCGCCTTCTAGAGTGCTTCTGTTTGCCATGGGGCACATTAAAACAAATAGAGGATTAGTTTTATGACTTTCAAATACTAAACGGATCTTGTCTAGCTCCTTGTTTTTATTTATTTCTATTTCTTTTGCTGTGCATGTTGTTCTTTGAATAATCTTGTTTTGTTTCTGTAATGATCATGTCAGTGTTGCACAAGTCATCAGTGGCACGTACTTTGAGTGAAATTCAAACATCAGTTTGTGGTTTGCGGTCGGTGGACTTAGATTCGAATCTTGCTCATGCCGAAAAATGGATGTTCAGATGTTGCCGTCTTTTGCACCACATCTGGGAATTTACGCGACTACTCTAGAACAAACTGCCAATTTGCAAATGAACTACGGATTTTTTGATGAAAGTACTTGTTTCTGTAATAATCATCCATATATGAGGCTGTCGAGCAATCTGTGGACGTTACCAATTTCTTTATGGAAAAATACTCATCGACCAGAGAAGCCTCCTTTTTCATATATCGCGCTCATTGCAATGGCGATCAGTAGCTCCCCAAATCAACGACTAACTCTCAGTGGAATTTATCAGTTTATTATGGATAAGTAAGGGAAAAGTTTCCGACCATAATTTCCATTTATTAACGAGCACATTTCGAATAGATTTCCTTACTATAGAGAGAATAAGCAGGGCTGGCAGAACTCAATACGTCACAACCTTTCCTTAAACGACTGTTTTATCAAAGTGCCTCGAGACAAAAACTCAGTAGATGATGGAGAAAGTGTCGGAAAGGGCAGTTATTGGATACTGGATCCTTCAGCAAATGACATGTTTGAGCAAGGAAATTACCGCCGCCGACGAACTAGACGACACCGACACACTAAAATAGTTTGGGACAACCAATCTAAGGTAAGTCTTTCACTGAAATTTAGTATATGTCCTGTTCCTATTAACATACGGTTTTTTATAACTAGGAGTCTTTCGAATCCTCTTGCGACTCGAAAAGGAGACAATCTCTCGTTTCACCTAGACTTCAGACTGGAATCTCAGCCGCAATTATACAGTCAACGATGCCACACATTAACTACTCTGACAGGATAACAGAACTACATAAGCAGTACTTAGCTAAATTTGAGCCGTTCAACGTTTTCTTTAGTAACACAATTAAACAAAGTGAAATTTTAAATAACAGTGAAATTTGCACAGAAATTAGTCAAAGTAGTGCCAAGTTAAGTGACTCTCTTCCCCAGACCAGTGCTATCAAAGGACTCGCTTTTACTATCGAAAATCTAATGAAAAAGCGTTAAGCATCCCCTGTGAGTGTGAATTACTTCCCCTATTTGTTTTTCATTAGTTATTAATAAATTTTGATTAAAGAGAAAGTTTTAACGTTGATGTGATTTTAATAGCCGCAACTTAGACAGCGTTTAATCACGTTCAGGATAAAGTAATTAATCACTGTCAGTCAGGGAATATCAGTTGGGGCATCCTGTTGACCATATATACGGGCGAGGCTCTAGAATATAAATTGGTGAAGAGGTAAAATCACACAGTAAGGCAGATGATTTATGCTTTTTTCCTTTGTTTTCCAAATACGATTAGTTACATCGTAGTTACAGCGCACTTGTATTTAGTTGTGGGACGATTTTAAATTGTGAAATTCATTATTGTGTCAAATCTGTGAATCTCTGCAATTAAAATGTGATTGCTGGTTACTGAATTATGATGGTTACACATCAAATGGATAGTCTGATAAATACACCTTTAACAACCAATGTGGATCCCTAGATGGTGGTGATTTATTTATATTTTAATGGAAACTAGTTTTAGATTGGGTCCGAACCTTTAAATGTAATTTTAAAACATTTAAATACTCTTGCCGGCGCGTGACGTGATCTGAATTCACCTTTAAAGGGGAACGCCACTGTGACGGAACAAAAAAACTACCAATTTTCGTGTATCGGGTATCCCTTCCAAATTTTATTAAAAAATCTTGAAAATGTACCAAGATATCGTCCCCAATATGATAGTATAAAAATAAATTCTTCCCATTCTCCACTGAAATTTTGGTGAAGAATTATCTCAAAATAAAAAATTTTATTTTTGTTAATATTATTATTTATAAGATTTTTTTTATGATAATGGCACTTTATCTAAGAAAGCTCCAAAACTTTTCGAAAAAAAAAACAGAGCTAAACCCAAACGAATGTACGTAATGAACTGAAACCGAAATATTAACAAGAACATTATTTTCTGAGTATTCCAAGAGGGTGGACGAAGCATCAGGCGAAGTTCCTACTACGGGAACCACTGCTCCCAAGCACATGCCTTCTCCGTAGAGCCATTCAAAACTTTTCTATTCCTCCGGGAGCACTCATCCAAACATGTTCTAAACAAACGCACACAAATTTCGAACCGATTAGAGTCCCGCGGGACCAGTCTGTAGAGTCATTGACGTCTGTAAACTGCTCCCATCATCCTCCCAGTTCTACGATTCCAACGTGAGATTTTTCCTTTCCGCTGCACTTGTAGCAATACCAAATCGAAGAGGCTTCCGTTCCGCACCGACGATAAAGGTTGCCAGATGCATTTGAATGTGTCAGCCTCCATTGCCAGGAATTCTAGACGTAATCGTCTCCTCAATCTGGCAATGAAGTGGTTCTTAAGTGCACGTGTGTAAAACTGTAGGTTAGTGGGCTGTTGCCCAGGCTCGATCCGCATGCAGTTTAAATGAATTGTCGATTTAGCAAGTGTAAGGATGAATTCACCTGGTGACAAGATTATCAATGTCGCACACGGCCCGGCATGTGAAGTATCTTTGGAACAGGGCTCCTTGACCACCACAAACCGTGCAGGTTCTTTGAATTCGTCGATCAATATGTGACAGCTGGTTTGGATGCAGAGGCAATGATGGAGCAGTTTGAATGCCACATCAGCGTATCTGTAATTGGACGGATAACCATTTTTTTTTTTTTTTTTTTTTTTTTTAATGGGAGCGGGGAAATGCATTTACGCACTGTGTGCCGGACTCACCTGGCCACTGCCCAGTCATACCGGCTAAAACCCCCCTCCCCCCTCCAGGAGGACCACCACGGAACCGTCTAGGAGACATTACCTCGCGGTGGAGTCCTATGGAACAGCCTCCTACGAGGCTCGCGAGTCAACCGGGCTCCCTAGCGGGAGCCCCCGCTCTCTCGGCCCCCCAACAAGCTAGCAGGTGCCCCCGCTAGGGAGCCCCGTTGTTGTCTCCCTGCTTTTGGCGAAGGACTTCTCTCACAAAGGCGGCAATCCTTCGCCAGTGGTCCTCCCCCTGGAGCATGACCCCAACTATATTTTCTGGGGTCAAGCTGCCCGTCTCCGCCTCCAGCTCCGCCCTCCCCGCTCTCCAGCGGGCGCATTCAAAGAATGTGTGGAGAGCTGAATCCGATGGGGAGCCGCAGTATACACAGCACGGGCTCGGTACCTTCCCTATGCGGTGGAGGAAGGCCCGGAAAAGCCCGTGCCCCGTCAGCATTTGGGTGAGGTAGTAATCCACCTCGCCGTGCCGACGGTTCAGCCAAGTGTCCAGCTGGGGAATCAACCGAGCTGTCCACCGGCCCCGTGACTCCCCATCCCATCTTTCCTGCCAGAACGCCATGGTCCTGGCCCGGGCCACTCTCGCGGCCTCTCCCCCCAGAGTGAGTTTCTCCCGGTGGACGAACTGCCGCTCCCTGGCCAAGAGGTCGATGGGTATGACCCCCGCTACCACTAGCACCGCCGGTTCCGAGACCGTGCGGTAGGAACTCGCAATGCGGAGCGCCGCACGACGCTGCACCGCAAGTAAGCGCTTGCGGTACCTTTCCCACCGCATCGCGTCGGCCCAGACTTCTGCACCGTAAAGCATTATGGCCTCGGCGGTGCGAAGCAACAGGCGCCTTTTACAAGGTCTGGGTCCACCAATGTTGGCCATAACCCTGCTTAGCGCAGCTGTCACCGCAGCCGCCTTATCAGCCCGGCCCTTGATCTCAGCCCAGAAGGAGAGCCTACAATCAAGGCTCACTCCAAGGTATTTAATCGAGGGCCGCGTCTGGACCGACACGTCCCCCACCTGCATCCCGATCAGCAACGGTATGCGTTTCTTTGTGAGAAGGGCGATCTCGGTCTTGGCGAGCGCCAACTCCAGCCCGTGGTCGCGCAGCCAGGAGCTTACCCGACGCATCACCTGGTTGAGCCTCATCTGAGCCGCCGCGACATCTCTAGCGGTGATGACCGCTGCAATGTCGTCAGCATACCCAACCAGGAAAGACCCTTCCGGCATCTCCATACGGAGAATCCCGTCATATGTGTAATTCCATATGTCGGGGCCCAGTATGGAGCCCTGGGCCGCCCCTGCCGAAAGAACCCTCATTTCCGGTCCATCCTCCGTCTCAAAGGTGAGGGTACGATCCTTCAGGTAGTCCCTCATCATCCGTAATAAATACTGAGGGACCCTGAAGTCGCGCTCTAACGCCCGGAGTGCGTCTCCCCATCTTACCGAGTTGAAGGCGTTGCGCACATCCAAGGTGACCAGCAGGCACACCGGGCGAGAATAATGGTTCCCGCATTCGGTGGCCCGGGCCGCGTCAACTACCTCCTGGATAGCATGAACCGTCGACCTCCCTTTCCGAAAGCCATACTGCCTCTCGGAAAGGTCCCCAGCAGCCTCGACGGCCGCTTGGAGGCGAGGCTTCAGGAGCTTCTCCAGGAGCTTGCCGGCTGTGTCGAGCATGCACAGCGGTCTGTACGACCCGGGGGACCCTACTGGCCCCTTGCCCTTGCTGACAAGCACCAGCCTAGCTGCTTTCCAGCGGGAGGGAAAAACTCCCGCCTTCAGGCAGGCGTTATACATCTGAAGCAAGAGCTCTGGATGGCTCGCCGTCAACGCCATCAGCACCTCTGCTGGGAGCCCATCGGGTCCTGGCGCCTTTTTTTTTTGGAGGCTTTGCGAGGCTCTCGTAAGCTCCTCCATTGTAAACAGAGGAGCGTTGAGTACCTCGCGGACCACGTAGTTAGGCTCCAGCGGATGGGTGGGGAAAAGGGCGTCCACGATGGTTCGGACCGTCTCCGCATCCAGGGGAGCGTTCGGTGAGAACGCGCCCAATTTGCGGAGGACGATCCTGTACCCCAGTCCCCAAGGGTTCTCGTTGAGATCCTCCCCAAGCCGCTGCCAGCATCGGCGCTTACTCGTTTGTATGGCCTTACGTAGGCTCCTCTTAGCCGCCTTGTAGTCGGCAGTTCTTTGGGCTACGTCAGGATCGCGGCGGTCAGCTCGTTGAGCCAGCCGCCTGAGACGGAGGCATATCCGCCTCAGTTCCGCGATTTCGTCCGTCCACCAGTACACAGGGCGGCGTCCCTCCCTGAATCCTCTTTTGCGCGGCACGGCCTCCCGGCAAGCCTGATGGATCAGACTCATTGTGGAGTCCACCACCCGAGTGGCTCGCTCGATTGCCGGAAGTCCTTCCGGAATCCCGTCAATGGTCCGCTGGCCGCGTGTGATGGCTTGGGACAGCTTTTCGACGTCCATCCTGCCGACATCCCATCTGGGCGTGCCCTGCGAACGCTGGGCCCGCGCTGGCGCCATATCACGCACGCGGAACGTGATATATTGGTGATCGCTGGCTGTATAGTCCTCGATCACCTGCCAGTCCTGCACGCGTGCAGCCAAGATTTCTGTCGCCAGGGAGACGTCAATAATTGTCTCCCTGTATCCGGGACGTCGGAAGGTGGGCGTCGAGCCGGTGTTTAACACCACCAACCCTGTCCTGGAAGCAAAGTCCAGGACCCGTTCTCCCCGGGAGTCGGGCATGCACTCACCCCACTCCAAGGCCTTCGCGTTGAAGTCTCCAGCCACCACCAGCTTCCCATCCATGCCGCGGACCGCATCCTCCAGGCCATCCAACTTGGCCTGGAAATCCGCTATTGGCTCGTTCGGAGTAAAGTAGCAGCTGACATACGTAATGTCCCCGCTCCTCACCCAAACGAAGCCAGTACCCGCGCCATGGTCCGCAACGCTAAAGCGCCGCAGATCCGGGATCCAGATCGCCGCCGTGCCCAGAACATCGCGGTACCATGTCGGCTCGCGTCCGTCCCGGTACTGCTCACTGACTATTACAACGTCAGCGTCTTTCTCGAGACGGATTTGAGCCAACAGAGCGTGGGCCGTCCTGCTCCTGTGCAGATTACACTGGAGGGCCACAACCATTGCTTTTTTTCTTGGCCTCCTCTAGGGCCTTGCGGAAAACCCCGCACTGCCCTGACCCCGCCATATGACGCCGCGAGCCGGATTCCCCCACCGCTTCCGGACAGAGGAAGCACACAGGACCCATGGTACACGTTCTGGAATTATGTCCCTCCCCGCCGCAGCTGAAACAGAGCTTGCTTCGGTCCGGCCCCTTACAGGCCTGGCTCAGGTGTCCGTATCCCAGGCACTTAAAGCACCTGGGAACGACCACCCGCCTACGAACTTTGCCCTCTACCCAGCCGACCCTGATTCGGGCAGCCTTCAGTAGCCTCGCCGCAGCTGTCTCCTCGACTTCTACAATGGCCAGGCATTGTCCCCGACCATTGGGGCGGGTCAGCGCTACCTGGAGGTGGCCGTTATACTCTCTCAGGTCCCTCTTGAGAGCTGCCGTAACCTCCTCTTTGGTCGTGCAGCCATCAAGCTCCCTGATCTCCAGGTTAGCTCTGGGGACCAGTTGCTTGACGCTGCTCGCTGACCCAACAGCGCCCTTCAAGGCGTCCGAGAAGGCCGTCCGGGTCTCTAGGGTGCACTGCCCGAGCTCGAGCAGGACCTCGCCAGACCTAGTCTGACGGACGGCCTTCACTCTGACTCCGCAGCTCTCGGGGTTAACCGACTTGCGGACAGTACTAAGTACCTCCGCAAAGGTCTTCCCGTTTGCGGGCTTAAGCAGAATGGCCTCAGGTCTGGCCTTTCCGATGGGAGCCGCTGGTCGGTTGGGTGCCGGAGTCGGAGCCGCTGGTCGGTTGGGTGCCGGAGTCGGAGCCGAAGACTTTGCCGTCTCCTTTGCAACAGCGACCTCCTTCTTTTTGCTTCTTCGGATTCTTCTGGTTCTTCGGATAACCATAGGTCACTCTACTAGTTACGGTCCCCATTACTCCCAAATCTACCCCAAAATGTGTGCGACATCTATTAACACCTGAGTGTTCCGTAGGATTTACTCCTGCGAAGAGCTCACGCAGCCGACGTGAAATGAGTGTACTGAATGTAAAATTAATAATAATAATAATATCAATAAATAAATAAAGCAGCTTTCGTTGTGCATAACCGGTTTTTCTATTTTCTTTTTCAAATTACGGTAGTTAAAATTTTGTTTTTTTCATTTTTAAGCAGGGTTTTAAAGATTGAAAATCGGCTACGCAAGTGCTGTTAAAAATAATAATCATCAAAATTTTGAAAATCGGCTACGCATGGACATAGCGAAAATTAAAAAAAAAAAACTGAAAATCAGTTGATTCATAATTTTGTATCTTCGTAACTGGGCATATACGTCAGTGAAACTGAATACTGACTAAATTTTTAGACTACTATTCAACGCTTAGAATTGTATATACTGACAAAAAATTATAGTATTAAAGAATGATTTAATCGAATAAAAAAAGCGTTTTAGGCATAGAGTTGAATTAAGTTGTGAATGCTGACGGGAGGCGACGTACCGCCGGTATTCCTCCCCAAACAAAGTTAAACTCGGTTGCGAGAGCAAATTTATAGTTGGAAATTGTGTTATTAAAAGTGCTAGTGCCAACTTCGCCAAAGGGAAGGGCTTTTATGCTCTATTAAAAAGCACACATTCCGGTGATTCCGTTCCTTTTTATTTCGTTTTCCATGCAACATTTTACTACCTCGCGCTTAACACTGCTTTACATTTGCCGGCTATGCTTTACATTTGTAAAATCCGTTCGTCCTTGTGTCGGTGTACATTTGTGTTTTGTTTTGATTCAAGCAATTTGCGGGAGTATTCAAAAATATTGTATTGAATTTTTGCAACATGGCTTAAAAAGTAACCATTTTTCCGTTTACTGTCACTACACCTCGGTTAGGTTCGTGTGGCTGCCTTAAAGGGCGCACTTAGACCTCAAAAGGCCCATTGTGAAACACCTCGGTTAAGTCGGTTATTCTTGCACTTAGGAGGACAAAGGCTCTTTCTGATTCCAAAATTATTCAATATTGTAATCCTAGTTACCACTTAGTGCCGCTCTTCTCGTCCCAGACGGAGATCGCAATTTACATTAGGAATGATGCGCCTTTTTCCGATCACCCTCAATTTGCTTCTACTAATCCAGAATTTAATTATGTCTTCTACTAATCCAGAATTTAATTATGTCTGAATTAGATTTAAACTCCATCAACATATCATTCATTTCTGTTTATTATAACACAACCCAAAATATCTGACGCTGATATACTGTGTGCTCCTGTGATAAACTATCTTTAGATATTGATAAGATTCTAGAAATATCTGCTTTTCCTCAAACCATTCTTACTGGCGATTTTAATGTCCACAACACACAGCGTGTTTTGGCCATAAGCCTGTCTAAGATATATCGAGTTACTTAGCCAGTGTTTTAATTTGCAGCAACTGGCTTAATATCCGACAGGTAACGCGCAGGTTTTGTTCAAACCATTGCTTTATCTCCACCCAATTTTCCACCTCCTCTCTAATTACCACTAATTAAAATTCCACCAAAAAACTTAGTGAGGCATTATAAAAATGCTGATTGGGCTGGACTTAGTAAATATCTCAAAAAACTGGACTAGTCTGATTGCTTTCCATGAGAGACGTTAACCAAAGCACCGAATATATTTTGAACATCCTATGGTTTGAGATGTGTCGCTTTCGGTTCAACAATGACAGTATGAAGCAGCCTTCCAGACATACAAATTGTGCCCATCAAAGGAATTAAGACGTATCTAAAGAGATGCGCGAAATTTCTGCAAATCTGATTAGTCGAGCAAAGTTCAGCTTCGATCAGACTGTCAGACAGAAGGTATTTGCTACTCAAAAGGGCTTTTGGTCTGTAGTCAAAGCCGTAAGAACAATTTCACCTGTTCTTCAATACCGCCACTCATTTATAATGGGAATGTCTATACTGACTCATTGGACCAGGCCATTCTGTTTGCTGCTCATTCTCACCTGACACCTACATAGCAGCCCAGCCACTTCAATCTCCATTGCAGCGCACTAGCAGAGAGGAGATGCTACATTTTTGCAATGAGAAATTTTTAAGGTACTCTCTTAACTCGACGTGCCCAAAGCCACTGGATCTGATGGTTTCGGGATCAGTACACAATCCCGCAAAAAATAATCCCTAAGCCAAAACAACGAAAACAAAATCCCTATAAAATAAACATCTATAACGATAAAATCTCCAAAACAAAAAAAACCAAATCTCCAAATCAAATCAAAATCTCTAAAAAAAAAGAATATATTCCTAAAAAAAACCTGAAAATCCATAAATTAAAAGGGATCGAGATAAAACACAAATTTCCTTAATAAATTCGTACTTAATACAACTCCTTTTAAAAATGGCAATTCGTATTTCTCATGTCTCTCGTAGATTGCAAAATCTGAATCACTTTGCAAGGAAAATGTTATAGTTTATATGCCAAAAGTTGTAGCTTAAAAGCAGAGTTAGAAAAATAAAATAGTTTTTAAAAAAAAAAGTTGAACCGACTTCACAAAAAGCGTTAAAAAGTATAAAATAATTTTTAATTTTATATCTTTTACGACATTTGGAAGTCGGTGCAAATCAAACAAACCAAACAACTACAACAAAAATATTTAATCGTCCTTTCTTATGATCCCGTAAGCTGAAACGTTCAGGTAGTTTTATGAATTATTTTCAATTGTGGTACTGTAGTTGTTTTATTTGTTTAATTTGCACCGACTTCCAAATGTCGTAATAGATATAAAATTAAAAATTATTTAATACTTTTTAGCGCTTTTTGTGAAGTCGATTCAACTTTTTATTTTTAAAAACTATTTTATTTTTCACTTTAGAAGACTTTAGTGTCTTCTACTCTACACAACGAAGAAAGAACCATCCAAATCGGTCCACGCGATAAAAGTTAGTTTTAACCCCCTACCCCAACTACATTCCACTAAACTTTTTTTCACATGGTATCAATTAAGGAACATACTCTACCGAACAGGAAATCGGTCCTTGAGTTACGAAGTTACTACCCCTCCCCCTCCCCCACCACCACCATGGGACCAAATTATTCTCCTATTAGCAATGGGGGATCACACTCTATACAACAGCAAAAGAACCATCCAAATCGGTCCACGCGTTACAAAGTTAGGTTCAACCCCCCTTCTCCCACCCAACCACACCAACAATTTTTTCTCGTGGTATCAAATAGGGAGCATACTCTACCCAAAAGAAAAAGAATTATCCAAATCAGTCCACGCGTTGCGCAGTTATACTACTCCTCCCCCCACCCAACCCCCTACCATGGGCCAAATTATTCTTCTATTAGCAATGGGTGATCACACTCTATACAACAGCAAAAGAACCATCCAAATCGGACCACGTGTTACAAAGTTAGGTTTCAACCTGCCCCCCACTCCACCAACAATTGTTTTCTCGTAGTATCAACCAAGGATCATATTCTGCCCAATAGAAAAAGAATTATCCAAATCGGTTCACGCGTTACGAAGTTAGACTACACCTCACCCCCCCCCCCAACTTTCACACTAGGACCAAATTATTCTCCTATTAGCAATGGGGGATCATACTCTATACAACAGAAAAAGAACCATCGAAATCGGACCACGCGTAACAAAGTTAGCTTCCACCCCCACCCCCACCACCATCCCACCAAAATTTGTTTCTCGTAGTATCAACCACGGAATATACTCTTCCCAACAGAAGAAGAATTATCCAAATCGGTCCACGCGTTACAAAGATACACTACCCTCCTTCCCCGCCATGGAGGATCATACTCTGTACAACAACAAAATAACTGTCCAAATCGGATCACGCGTTACAAAGTTAGGTTTCACCCCCACCCTATCCAAAGATTTTTTTGACATGGTACCAATCGGTGAACATACTCTACCCAATAAAAAAAGAATGATCAAAATCGGTCGACGCGTTACGAAGTTATGCCCGGTCAGACAAAAAAAACAAAAAAACAAAAAAAAAAACAAAAAAACACTTCGAACTTAGAACCTCTTTGTTTTTGGAAAGTCGGTTAATGAGTCAAATTTCAGAAATATTTTGATGAAATTAGTATACAAGACGAAATACGAGTTGTAGATGGACATGATTCAAAAACGTACAACACATTAAACAACAACAACAACAAGTATAAAATAATTTTTAATTTTATATCTTTTACGACATTTGGAAGTCGGTGCAAATCAAACAAACCAAACAACTACAACAAAAATATTTAATCGTCCTTTCTTATGATCCCGCAAGCTGAAACGTTCAGGTAGTTTTATGAATTATTTTCAATTGTGGTACTGTAGTTGTTTTATTTGTTTAATTTGCACCGACTTCCAAATGTCGTAATAGATATAAAATTAAAAATTATTTAATACTTTTTAGCGCTTTTTGTGAAGTCGATTCAACTTTTTATTTTTAAAAACTATTTTATTTTTCACTTTAGAAGACTTTAGTGTCTTCTACTCTACACAACGAAGAAAGAACCATCCAAATCGGTCCACGCGATAAAAGTTAGTTTTAACCCCCTACCCCAACTACATTCCACTAAACTTTTTTTCACATGGTATCAATTAAGGAACATACTCTACCGAACAGGAAATCGGTCCTTGAGTTACGAAGTTACTACCCCTCCCCCTCCCCCACCACCACCATGGGACCAAATTATTCTCCTATTAGCAATGGGGGATCACACTCTATACAACAGCAAAAGAACCATCCAAATCGGTCCACGCGTTACAAAGTTAGGTTCAACCCCCCTTCTCCCACCCAACCACACCAACAATTTTTTCTCGTGGTATCAAATAGGGAGCATACTCTACCCAAAAGAAAAAGAATTATCCAAATCAGTCCACGCGTTGCGCAGTTATACTACTCCTCCCCCCACCCAACCCCCTACCATGGGCCAAATTATTCTTCTATTAGCAATGGGTGCTCACACTCTATACAACAGCAAAAGAACCATCCAAATCGGACCACGTGTTACAAAGTTAGGTTTCAACCTGCCTCCCACTCCACCAACAATTGTTTTCTCGTAGTATCAACCAAGGATCATATTCTGCCCAATAGAAAAAGAATTATCCAAATCGGTTCACGCGTTACGAAGTTAGACTACACCTCACCCCCCCCCCCCAACTTTCACACTAGGACCAAATTATTCTCCTATTAGCAATGGGGGATCATACTCTATACAACAGAAAAAGAACCATCGAAATCGGACCACGCGTTACAAAGTTAGCTTCCACCCCCACCCCCACCACCATCCCACCAAAATTTATTTCTCGTAGTATCAACCACGGAATATACTCTTCCCAACAGAAGAAGAATTATCCAAATCGGTCCACGCGTTACAAAGATACACTACCCTCCTCCCCCGCCATGGAGGATCATACTCTGTACAACAACAAAATAACTGTCCAAATCGGATCACGCGTTACAAAGTTAGGTTTCACCCCCACCCTATCCAAAGATTTTTTTGACATGGTACCAATCGGTGAACATACTCTACCCAATAAAAAAAGAATGATCAAAATCGGTCGACGCGTTACGAAGTTATGCCCGGTCAGACAAAAAAAACAAAAAAACAAAAAAAAAAACAAAAAAACACTTCGAACTTAGAACCTCTTTGTTTTTGGAAAGTCGGTTAATGAGTCAAATTTCAGAAATATTTTGATGAAATTAGTATACAAGACGAAATACGAGTTGTAGATGGACATGATTCAAAAACGTACAACACATTTTCGACGGTAATATGTAATAACTAATAATCGTTATCTCATTTTACAATTTATGAATTTTAGAAAAGAAAGATTTTGAATTCAAAATCTTTCTTTTATTAAATTCACAATTATTTTTCGATTATGGATTTTTTGAATTATGAATTTTTACCCTTAGAGATATTATCATTATGGTTTTCTTCTTTAAGATATTTTGTCATTAGGGATTTTATTTTTAGAGATTTTGACATTAGGGATTTTTAATTTGGATTTTATTTTTAGTTCATATGAACCAGACCCGATGGTTTCTCTCCCCTGCTTTTTAAATGTTATACTCAACAGTAGTGTTTCCATCCGGTTTTTTAATTACCCGTCAACTCTCAGCTGATGAAATATATAGAAATTAACCATCTTATATAGGTTTTCTAAAGGCTCTGACGGAACAGTCTCCATAATTTTTAAGAGTCGGAAATCCTCGATCTTGATATTTCAACGGCTTTTGATAGAATCTAACATGCCCTTCTAGCCAAACTTCAACTATTCGGTCTTCGTCCTTAAATTTCTAAATGGATAGAAAGTTTTTTGTCAAACTGTTTCATCCATGTTAAATTGACAGAATTACATCTGACCCTACGAATTAAATGCCGGTTACTCTCCCTTTCTTCTCAAGAGATCCTCTGCTCGTGTTGCACGGTCATCCAATTCGGAATTTCCCTTGGGCCCCGTGCGGCTTCTTATTTTGATGACTTTAGCTCAGATGTTATTTGACAGGTACCTTTCCATGTTGTACAACAGAGCATATTTCACGATCGTTTCAAAGATCCGAATTTTCGTGGCCCGTATATGTTTTTATTGAGTAGTATTAAATTCCAATTGCTGTTCTTCCCTATAAGTTGCATCCTGTCCCCTAGCATCAGGGCCGCCGAGAAGGGTGGGCGAAGGGGGTAACCCCCCAGGCCTGGGCTTTCAAAAGGGGCCCCGTCATCTAATTCATCAACAGAGAATTTTTTCCACTTAAATTATATATATAAAAAAATGTTTCACGAAAAAGTGTAATATACTAGACAGACTTTAAATTGAAAGTCACTGATTCGATTGTATATGAGCCCGTAAACGCTTAGTCCCAGACCCGAAATTCCTTTCGCGGGGGCCCGCATGCGGTACCCCCGGGACCGAATTTTGTCTCTACGGGCCTGCCTAGCATCCAAGCTCATTAGTTTTCTTTCAGCATAATTGATCTTGAGCCCAGCTCTGCGACCTTCTACACTCAGGGCTTCGGACATTTAAGGTACGGGACTTAGCTTGTTGTGTAGAAGATATATACATACATCTTTGATGTAATATAGATGCGTAAGATAATAATTTTCTTTTTATTTAATTACTGGGAGAATTAATAAATAGTTAATTGAGAGTATTTTTATGTATCGACGCTTTTACCAAAATTCTAGGTGTATATTCGTCCCTGTAGTCCAAATTCTGCTAACAAGTTCGTCTCCATCGTTAACACACCTTGAATAAATTTCATCCTTCATTGTTTTCCATAAAAAAAGTCCAATGGAGATCTGGAACTCTAGTAGGCCAAGCTGCACTTCGTATAAGCCAGAATTGCCTTTACAATGATATCAGAATGCTATGGTGCTCTATCGTGTTGGTAAAACATTGCCTTACGATAGGTCTGGCATTGTTGTATTCTTTAAAAACTCCACATAAATTTGGAGATAAAAGACATGCGGGAAAATTTGTGTCTATTATACCAACCCAAACATTGGCTCAGAATTTTGGCTGGAAGAAGATCCGCTTCTCCTGTGTGTTAGTATCCGACCAGGTATGGATGTTCTGGAAGTTCGTGATACCATCCCCGATGAACTTCGATTCCTCCGTCCACAGAATTCGACCCAGAAAGCCCCTTTCTAAATAATGCATTCAAGCTTCTCTCGGAATCTCCTCCCAGTAGTCCTTGGACTGATATGAACGTCACCTTGCTGGATGAATAAACTCTCCAAACTTTAACTGAAGACACTACTAATCGTCTTGCGGATCGTTTCAGGGTCTTTTCCGCCGAGGGTGATTATTTGCTGCTCGGCGTCTGTAGAATCTTCCAATACCACTCTTTGAGATGCACGTGGATTAGAGAATTTTATTTCCATATTCAAGTACATCCGCCTTTTTCATTTCAGTCTACTACACAATAAATGTAAATTATATCCGCGTATTCCTCAAACGTTACTTAATTCTTTCAATTTTTATTAATTTCAACTTTTTCGTTTTTGAACTATGATCGATATTATTTCTGACTGACCCACTTTTGTAGCAGAATTTCATGTATTGCATGTATTAGTAACAGAACGGCAGGATAATTGGGGTTTAACACTGGCTACCACAATAACACAAGCTCCCATAAAGTTCTCGAAACTCCTTATGGGGGGGGGGGGGGATTCAAACCCCCGCCAGGAGGGTTTTTAAAATTTTCTGAATTTCTTGATTAGGATAAATTTGACTGAAATACTAAAAATTAACCTAAAATGTATATGACTATATTTTTTAAATGCAAAATATATCATATTTTACATACATCCATTTGTTGATAGTTTTCTTTGTAAAGCTCCTTTATTTCTTTTAATGAAATTAGATACCCCCCCCCTCAAAAACAAAACATGCGCACGGAGTCTATGCGCTTATGGGGCGGGAGAAGAACTTCAGCCGATTCGAGATAACGATTGCAAGTGGTCCTACATTTAAAGTGGATTCTGAATCAATAGCCTTTTTTCTCTGTTACCCACGTGACCTTTTTTAATATGTTGTCAGCAGAAAACAACCATGGGTCGACGCCGGTTGGACTCGAACCTGAGAACTTCGGATTGGTAGGATGACACCTTATCACTTACTGCACTGACAACATATTGGAACACAAGCTAATAACCACAATTAAAAAAATTACACTTAACTTTTCAAATTTTTTGCAACAGTAATTAAAATTAGTTACCCGTACACCCTGAACACACATTTTCGAACCTTTTTCATAAAAATTTTGTTCATTTAACGAAATTCTTAACTAGTGCAATAAAATAGATAGGTAGTTAGGGACTTCAAAGAAAGCGATTTTTCTAATCCTTTCTCCGCATTGACATGTAGCTTTTTGGAAAGATAATAAGATGAGAGTTTAATAAAAATAAAAAACAGAAGTATCAATTTTTCAAAATTTTTAAAATGCTGAATTCTAGGTATTCGGAAAATAATTTTTTCATTTTTGGAAGTGACTGTACCTTCAATAGTAGATGCTTGATCAACATTGTTAACAACTTTGGAAAGGTCATTGTGATTGTAGCTTTTTGTCGTTTGTTTGTTGTCGCTGGGTTGAAGAGATCAAAAGATAAAAATCAAATAGTGATGTGCATACAATTGCAAATTTATAAGTAACTCTGTAATTTCCAAACGGTTAAGATTGCCCCCCCCAGCCTAATTAAATTTTTTTTTGCCTAGGCGAGATCTATCATACATCTATATGTACAATGATAGTTATAAAGAACTGCGACAAAGTAAACGTTTTAATGTATGTATAAGAGTTGTTGAAAGGCCCTAGCCAAATAGTGGAATATTGTAATTTCGGTGGTTTTATATTAATTCTTATGACAATATCTTCCACTGAGAAATCGTCAACATAGCATTTTTTATTATAGAAATTGCACCGTGTATAAATGTTTAAAGGATTGAATTTACCTGCACAAGTTTAAATTTCAACTGACCATGCACAACGGCAACACATCAAAAACAGAAAGTCTCTAAAATATCCTGAATCTAGGAAAAAAAATTACTAATGGAATGAAAGCCAAATGTAGAAACACAAAAGTTAGTTAGTGTACATTTTACTTACTTTGTGCAAGTAGTACCCGCATTTACCCAAGATTTTACGATGCACTTGAGAAAGTCTCAGTCGTAGACAATTTTTCAATTAGCAGGCGACAATTAAATCAAGAAACACTTGGACAATGTTAGCCAGTAAAGATTTTCGTCAAAAAGCGAATCACAGACATTTACGAGCCCTTCTCTGTTTATTTATCCTTAAAAAAGACATCGCATAGTTTTATGAGCTTCTGCTAGACTCCACGGTTAGCCCTGTACTCGTATCTATTTAACAAGTCGTAAACATTTTTAGTGCGGCCCTTTTTCTGTTTCTGAAATACTTGAAAGGTCTTTTAAAGAAATTTGTTGAATATTTTCATAGCGCACCAAATTGTTGTGTTTGTTTAGACGTATGCGGTCCTTTGGTTTTATATCCACAATAACTTTACAATTTTTATGAATTTATCAAAGACGAATTGCTGGGATAGGTAGGTAGTAAAACTACTTTTTTCGTCCTTAAAATAGAACGAACTTTACCAAATACATATACGTACGTATGTAGTTACTAAACTTTTGCACATACACACAGTTCAGAAAAATACAATCGCTTGTGGTAAAATTATGGCAAATGTGAAAGGATATAATTTACCATATTTTTATGTCGTCATCAACTACATAAGGAGCATAAAAACCAGAAATAAACTCTCTTTTAAGTTGTTTGGTTTACTAAAAGTGGTACATTGTCATTGGATGGGTAAAAGAGGAAGGGTGCAGGACAAACCAGTGGTCAAAATAGTAAATTTTTCATTAATATGCTATGTAAACGGCAGACACCTCCGGATTAATTCACTTTTGCCATCACTTCTCAGGTTCGTTTTGATAAAGCGTTACTCAGGAAACTACGTACGGTATAACCCAGGCGATTAGAAACTACCCCGCGTCCAAAATATTGAACTGTTCAAATATTTTTCAGCGTAGCAGGATGACATATCTAAATGTTCTAATATAATATAAATAAAGCAATCAATTTCTTAGACTATTCTAATCAATATTTATGAGAAGAGCACTTCGCTCTAATTGGAAACCTGCGATTGAAAATTGTATGTCCGTAAGTGAAATGCGCTCACAAAAATTATAAAATTTCTTTAGATCATCGCAGAATAATCGGTTTGAAAAGGAAAATTACTTTGCACTTCAAATTGTGTTTTGTTTTAATTTAATTTGACAAGATAATTAAATCGCGCGATTTTCAAAATTCGAAAAAGGTATACTCGCCAGTGTTATTTGTTCAAAGTTTACCCCACAGTCACTAATTCAAAGAAACGGGAGGGGAAAGCCTCGACCGAACTTTTCACTGTTTACAAGAATCGTTATTAACTAACCCCTACTTAAACCGATGAATCCGAAACTTTCAAAAGAAGCATACATCGACTTCTCTTTCACTTAAAACCTATAACCTCTCATTGCGTTTATATTAATTTCCTTTACTTTAGCGTCCTAAGGCATGTCCTTAAGTTGTGGCAATATGATTACAAAAATATTAATTGGATATTATTCAATACACTATACTATACTATAACTCAAGAACGGCTGGACCGATTTTAATGATCACTGATTTGTTAGATTCGTCTCCGCCCCGAATAGCAGAATAACTATTAAAATAACTGAAAAATTCACGGAAAAAAATAATATAGTAAATTAATTTATCTATATAAAAACAATGCTCCAAAGTCCTCCTCAAGCAGAGAATATTTAGAAAAGCAAGAGTCTGAAGGTGTGCTTCAAAATATCACATGGCCGCGACCGAGCTTTTATGGGAACACCTAGACAGAAATGTCCGTGACCAGTGCGCTTTATCAAAAGAAGACATATGGAGAGCTTTAGTTGAAAGCTGGAACAATATTACGCAGGGTACAACTGATAATTTGATAGCTCGGATGCCGAGACTAGTAGAGAAAGTGATAGGATGCACAGGAGGATTCTTTGATGAAAAATCTGTTTATAAGCATTTCTTTAATTTAAAGTGTATTAAAATTTTAATAGTTAGTATTTTTTCATAATTAAAGTATATTTAATTACTTAGTGTTTATAGCAAATATAATAATAAACCCATTTCTCTTCTTATCAACAAAGTATTTTATTCTGTTTTCCGATATAAAGACTGTTCTCAAACATTTCGCCGGCAGTCTACATGTATTTAATGTTTGTAGATATCTGGTATTAACAGCGCTTATGTTTTAGACGTCCAGCACTTTGCCGATAACCATGTCTTTTTGCTAAATCTACTTTCGAATACGTCTATAATTTATAATTTACCCTCCCCCCTACCTCCACTAGCTCACCAAAAGGGAAATCTGCGCCTGACTGCCTCAAATGTGATATAGTATACATACATTTGAAATATCTGACAGCCCACTAAAAATTTTGTCCTATTTTTTTTTTGTAAATCTGACAAGTTACATACGTTTTAACCGAGCCGCTCACCGGCAAGAACTTGGTCGCAAGCTCTTGTACTATATATAGAGTAAATAATATTTTTAAATAAAGTAAATCTAATAGGTTTTTAGAAAAAAGAATTATTTAAAAATGCCCTTTTTTCAGTATCGGTAAAGTAAGATAAACCCTTAAGATCATCTTCATAACTTCAAAAACATCAAACCAACTAACTCCAATTGGTTTAATAATGACTGTTCCGCAGCCTTTAAAAACTAGGAAGCAGGCTTCCAGGCAGGCCCGTGCGCGCGGTGGTACAGCCCCCCCCCCCCCCCAGGAACTTCTTTATTAGGAAAAACTTGACTGAAATACTAAAAAAAAATAACCTAAAATGTAAAATGTATATGAAATTAGATAAACCCCCAACCCCTTCCTCTGTGGAATGGAATGCGAGAAATATTTGCAATTCAGTAATTAGTCGGGCAGAGTTTAATTTCGACCAGAGCGTTAGACGGAAGGTATTTTCTACTTAAAAGGGTAGTAAGGGCTTCTAGTCTCTAGTAAAAACCGTACAGACCAATTTCACCTATTTGTCAACACCACCACTCATTTATAATGGGAATGCTTTTACTGACTCATTGGACAAGGCCAACCTCTTTGCTGCTAATTCGTACTATCCACCTTCATCGGAGCCACTTCCATCCCCATCACAGTGCACTAGTGCTACACTTTCGCACTCGGGAAATTTTTAGGGTACTTTCGAAACTCGACGTGTCCAAAACTACTGGGCCTGATGGTTTTTCGCCCTGGTTTTAAAATGCTGCGCCTCTGCTTTGGCTAAACCTCTGCGCAAACTTTTTTACCTGTAATATTCAACAGGAATGTTTTCAAGTGCAAGGAAACTGGCTCATGTCCTGCCGATACTTAAAAAAGAAGAGGAATGCGACCCCTCTAACTACAGACCAATTGCACTAACTTCGATCATATCTACAGTTTTTGAATCGCTCATCAACTCTCAGTTGATGAAATATCTAAAAAATAACCATCTCATCAACGATTGTCAGTACGGTTTCCGCGCTGGCCGCTCAACCGGAGACTTACTGACGGCTCTAACGGAGCGTTGGAATCATTGCCTCCATAATTTTGGTGAGTCCGAAATCGTCACTCTTGATATTTCAAAGGCTTTTAATAGAGTTTGACATGCTGCTCTTTTAGCCAAATTTCAATCATTTGGTCTGCACACTACCCTCGTTAAATAGATAGAGAGTTTCTTGTCAGACCGGTCAATCCGTGTAGTAATTGACGGAGTTACAGCTAATTTCTACGAAATAAATGACGGTGTATCTCAGGGCTCAGTTCTTTCACCAACCTTATTTCTTCTTTATATTAATGATCTTTTATCCCTAACTGTCAATCATGTCCATAGTTTCGCCGACGACAACACCCTTGATTTCGCGTACTTATTTGATTCTGCCATGAATTCACGCGGAAATGCTACAGAAGTCAATCGGGACCGCATGTTTAGATCATTAAACAACGACATTTCTACGGTACTCGCTTGGGGCAGAGCAAATCGCGTTTCGTGAAATGCATCAAAAACTCAATGCTGTTTAATGTCCCTAAAAAAACGCCCAGTTCAACCCCAACCCATTTAAGTCGATGAAGTGAATATACCCAATTCGCCCTCCCTAAAAATCTTGGGTAATCACATATCCAGCAATCTTAGCTGGACTGATCATATTTTTGCAATCGCTAAAGGTGCGATGAAATGTTTGGGTTTTCTACAGAGATGTAAGAAATATTTCATTCCACCTGACTTAGCGCTGATCTACAAGTCCCACATTAGGCCTAGACTTGAATATAATTCTCACATTTGGGCAGGGGCCGGGCACACCGCATTGTCCGCGTTAGACAAAGTCCAGCGTAAGGCTATTAAAATTATTGGCGATTCCTCAATCTCTGAGGACCTTGACTCTCTGGAGCATCGACGGAATGTCGGTTGTCTCTCTCACTCTTCTATCGCTATTTCTATGGGCATTGTTCTAACAATGACACATAACAAGGCGCGATACAAGAGCTACAAGTCGCTCCCACCCCTATACTATACTTTCTAGGTAAAATTTTGAGTTACCGTCAAAATTCAGGAATCTTTTCTTAGCAGAACAACACGAATGTGGAACAGTTTACCATCTTCTGTTTTTCCCGCGTCAAATGATCCTGAAACTTTCAATGTACGCCCCATCGACACCTCCTTCACTCAACCTCCTAACCCATTTCCCTCATCCTTAATTCCTCTCCTGCCAAGGCTGTGCTTTAGCATCATAGGGCATCTTCTCAGCTTTGGCAACATCATATATAAAAAAAAAGATAAAATGTGAATATTTTTATATTTAATTCAATATCTCTTTGCATATGAAAATGCTGTATTGCTGTCTACATTACTCAACACGGAAAGAGTCATCAGTTTTAACACTGAGGTGACTTTTCTTACCCATATGCATATCCGTACATACATAATTTGTAATATTTCATAATTTTTAAATCACAAGAGAAATATATATTTCCTTCCAGACAGCACTATAATCGTTTAATTCCTAGAAACAACTTCAAAGCAATCCGAATCCGACACGGCCACCAATAATGAGATTGTTTTCCAAACAAACTTCAAAAAGTGTTACTTCCTTCTGGTGCGTGTTGACTACTTGTTACAGAAAGGCACCCCTGCCCCGGGGTTTATGGTCAGGGAAGCGCTGTTTTACTAATTGCTAAATGAAAACAAACATCGAAATTAGGTTTAGAACGATGAGGCTCCTTTGAGCGCGATACCTTGTTACATCTGTAGCTTGTCTGCTGACTGCCCACTGGGGGGCTGTTGCCCGATTCATTTGATTTCGGGGGGTCTCTGTTGGCAGCGGCCACAGAACCAAACACTAATTTCGAGTTTTATTGATTCCGACGAGATGGCAAACAAACGCTTTTATGGCGTGAGCATAACAATCAAAGTGCGGCTCACCAGTCATTTCGCCGGATTACACGATTCCGGGAAATTTTTGATGAGATGGGATCCATCATCAAAGATCTTGGACTGGGCTGAGGTGCGTTCACGATGCAGCGAGATGTCGGATGCTGAAAGTTGGAGCTACTGATGTTAAACCCGCAAATTCGGCATTTTCTCATCGAAAGTTTGCCTTTCAACTTCTCTGCAAACGGATAGTTTACGTAATTGAGAATTCTAGAAATGTGTGGGAACGAATTGTTTTCGGGAAATGAAAGTATTCACAAAACGCAGAGGAGGATGAATGGGGGTGGCCACCAGTGTACTCAGTAAAATTCTACTGGATTCCCAATAAAAGGAAAACTTTGTGTAGAAGCATTAAAATGTTTGCTTGTCCCTTTCCTTTCTGATGAATGCGGTCGGGCGCTACCGAATTCCTTTTGTGAAAACGTCAAGGACAAGTTTATGCGCCTCTGAAGCATTTAACGAGATTTCTGCGGTTTTTAGAGTAAGCGGTAGAAAGGAATTTTTACGACTTTTCATTTGTCGACAATGTCAGGGATCTTCAAACCAAAATTGACAGCCCCAACAAGTCACAAATAATACGTCGGGTTCTGTAACCCTGTTCACCTGCGGTTAGGTTATTTTCCCTTTCAGTCCTTTAAATTTTCTTCAGTCAGCAGTACCTACCTTACGTATTCATAATCTCAGGTGTAATTGCTCATTTCTTCAGTAAATGGTATGCCACCCTGACAGTTAGTAAAGATGGGGCTTCTCAGGTTCCCGAATAATATTTAGGCCTGACGTTAGGAACACTGCTTAGATGTAATTTTCAGTTGACAGCTTTAAGTACTCTGGGATGTAGTGGAACAAATGCGAGCACACTGGGGCTCAACGTTTTCAACCGTGTCTTTTACAGCCCAGCTTCGCGATTTGCATAACAATTTTGCGTCAACTACTTCGTGAGTGGATTTTAAAAGCATTTTTAGTGTAGCCATAAACTGAATCATGACGCCTTGCGGAATTCAAGTAGGTGCTCCTGTGAGGCACATTTATCTAGAACAGTCACGTATTGATATCGCAAAGAGATAATTGAGTCTGATACTTGTGTCATTAAGCAAAATTTTACAATTTACATTGTTCGTGAAATAACAAAATTGTATACGGGCTTAAGAGATAGATTATAGATATAGATAGATTAGATAGATAGATAGATAGATTATTGAAAGATAGAGTTAACATATCCAAGATAATAAATACATCCTTACATGCATAATATTAATGGGACTGAAAGCAACAAATTTACGGGTCTGACTTCAAGTGCTATAATTTAATTGAAATCGTGTGTAAATGAATCTCGTAGTAAATGAAAAATATCAAAATAAAAGGTAACTGACCTTAGCCGTCTCTGTCTGAATTATACCGAATACAGGACATACAAATATAAGTTATAAAAAATATGGGACCTTATTACCGAATACGATTCGATTGCAATCGATCGTAAATGTAGAAAATTTAAAATTGAATGGACCTGAATTTGCCTATCACCTCTGGTTCCTACTATTTTAACTTTAAAAGCCCATCCTTGTAAACTTAACGAATGGCTTTCTGCCTGTGATTTGTTGAGTGTTCTGAATAAGCGTGACATTGACAAGGCTGTGAAATATTTTTATAATATTTTGTCAATATGTTCTGCAGACTGTGTTCCAAATTCTAAATGCAATAAGTCGTGTTCTTTTCAGTCCGGGTTTTGAGAACATATTTTTCAATAGTTATAATAACAATTTATGAAACAAAAAAAAAACATCGATTTTTTGAACCGTCTAACCCTATTTCCCCCCTTAACTACTTAACTGCATTACTTTTTGTAGTTAAATCGTTTTGCCCGGAAATTTTCTACGATTCGTTTTTGCCCGGAATCTCACGCGATTCGGTTTTGCGCGGAACATTTTCTAATCCACTTCTGCCCGAACCTTATAAATAGGTCACTTTTACTCTCCCGTCGTCGCCCGTCTTATTATATATAATTGAACCAAAGTTTTTTTCCTTCAGTATTAAATTCTCTTCTAAGTGAACTAAAAAAGTTCATTAAAAAGTTTATTTAAATAATTGTTACAGCACCTTAAAGTTTATTTTTTTTAAACACATTTTTTTTAAACCCGCAAAAATTTTTAATTTCACATTTTTTTCTGTCATGTTTTTAGTTCACCCAGAAGAAAAATATATAATATTTTAATATTTTTTTGGTTTTTTCTTTTAGTCAAGAATTACGAGGTGGATCTTTCCCGGAGATTGAAGACTGCAGCGATAAGGCGCCCATGAAATAGGCTTAAAAATCATTTATAATAATTTTTTTTACTTTAAAAAAATTTTGTTGTAGTCATTAAATATATATAAAACCATCCTTCAACATTCAATAACTTCATTTCTATCTTTCCCTTCTAAAAAAAAATCACAAAAAACCCTGTTTTAGAACATTCTAATTCAGAACACCCCCTTAAAGTTCTTAAAAGCCCTACCAGAGTCCAGAGTCCTCAAAACCAGTAGCTTCTGTCCCATGCTTCCTTGGCTGTTGCAGCTTCACGTATATGAAGATAATTTGTCTTATCCACGGTAAGAATTATTTTTGAACTCGCCTTCGTAATTGTTCCCAGATAGCTCTCCTGTCCGGAGGTCTTCATGCTTGATTTAGGCCTGCATGGCAAATTTCCAGTCCATATAATTCTCCCTACCAATAAGCTTCTCAATTAGGGGTAATCGTGTTGCCGACACATAATTACAATGACGAGAAAAATGATAAGATTAGGCTAACTCGCGTCTTTTTAAAGTTTATCCACCTTTTGACTTTTCTTGTCAATAAACTTGAGCGGCGTTTACAGATGGCGCACTTGGAACAAAAAATGTATTTAAATGGGGCTATCCTTGGCCCATTATCTGATAGGAGGGGTACAAGAAAAATTAGAAACACGTTATTTGCGATATACACACAGCGAAGGCCTTTATTGAAGTGAAGTAATCTAGCTCAGGATGTCATTATTAGTTGAATTGTCTTTTAAGTGGGAGATTCAAATATATGTTTATACTCCAACAACCAAATCGGGCGGCACATTACGAAGTAAGGCGAGTGCTCCTTTCGCCAAACTTTCGCCGGCAGACTTTTTATCATAGTATCATTCAGGAAGCGAGGTGTGCTAAGCAAAATCAAAGTCCTTCTTCCCATCCCCACTTTTCGCCAACTATTTTTGTGTTGTTTCATGGAATAAGATACTCTATAATACAATAAACAAATCATCCAATTCGATCTCCGCAATACGCAATTAGGCTGCACCCCTTCCCCCACCCACACACATTCCGATAATTTAGTTAATACACGAATATTTGTGTATTTGGCTAAATAGTTGTTTTATTCACAAATTCACCATACTCATATTTGCCAATTATTTAATTGGTTCCAGCGGGAAATAGTATTTATTTTTGCCGCATATTCGTCTATAAATACAGGGTGTTTCCGATCTGCCGTGCCAAAATGAGTGGGTTGATAGATCTCAACTCGACAAACAAAAAATGGTACGGCAGGGGGGGGGGGGCAATCTCAACCGTTTGGGAGTTACAGAGTGATTCATAAATTTCAGTTTTGCAGTTATGCATATTTTATTGTTATCTCTTGATCTACCCAACACTGCCACATCAAACAAACGCTAAAAAACAACTATCCTAATGACCTTTCCAAAAATGTCAACAATATTGATCTAACTCCTACCATTGTAGGTACAGGTACTTCCAAAAGTGCAAGACATGGTTTCTGATTACCTAAAATTCAGCATTTTCCCAAATTGTCTCCGAACTTCAAAAAGGTGCAACATGGCTAGTTAGACAAAAGACTAGAAAAACCGCATCCTTAAAAATCCCTGACTACCTAATTATTTGTAGGTAGGAAATTCTTTAAATAAACAAAATTTTTAAGATAGAGGGTTAAACAAGTTTTGGGTTAACAGGTAATTAATTTTAATTATTGGTGCAAAACAGTTAGAAAAATGTTATTGTAATTTTGTTTTATTGCCGATATTAGCTTGTGCTAGCCAGAATTCACACCCTTGTATCCTGGCGTTCTGTTACTCATACCTGATGAAAATTTTGCTATTACAAAGGGGCAAGCAACAAGAATACCTATCATAGTTGAAAAACAAATCAATAAGTACGGGTATTTTTAAGCAAAAATTATTAAAAAATAGTAAAATTTACATTTGAGGAATACGCGGATATTATTTACATTTATGGTGTAGTAGACAGAAAAGAGAGAGCCGCTGTACTGGAATATCAAAGGAGATACCCTAACCGGCGAGCACCCAAAAGAGGGGTATTTACACGGACTTTCCAAAGATTAAAAGAAACAGGAAGTTTAACTTCACACGACATGGAAACACGACCCCAAATTTCGGGAACTTCTGCCGACGTTGAGCAGCAAATAATCACCATCGTGAGGCAGGACCCTGAGACGAACACGGAACGAGTCGCAAGGCGATTAGAAGTGCCGTCATCTAAGGTTTGGAGGGTTATCCATCAAGGGAGATTACGTCCATATCATCATGACTAGCCCAAGGACTACTGGAAGGATATTCCGAGAGCAGACTGAAATTTAGCACTTGGCTTCTGGAACGCAACATTGACGACAGAGCGTTTCTGGACCGAATTCTGTGGCCAGATGAATGTCAATTCACCAGGAATGATATCACGAAATTCCATAACCTCCTTACCTGGTCGAACACTAACCCATACAGGGCAAAGGTGACCTCATTCCAGCAGAAATTCAGTGTCAATGTTTGGGCTTGTATCATCGGCAACCATTTGGTAGAACTATTCATTTTGCCGCAAGTGCTTATAGTGAAATTTATGTAGACTTTTTGGACAATAGACTGCCAGATCTAATAGAGGAGAACATTATAGATAATCTTAGGAGAATGTTTCACCAACACGATGGAGTAACATTGTAAAGGCAATACTAAGTGAAACCCTTACCTCATTGGACTTTTTCTTATGGGGAACAATGAAGAATGAAGTTTATTCAAGCCCAGTTAATAATAGGGAGGATTTAGTTAGCAGGATTGGGAATGCAGCGACGAAAATACGGGAGATGTTGGCTTCAATACACCTTTGGTAGTTGGATGTACGAATCGAAACTACCTCCTATTTAGTTGATTCAGTTGACTCTTCATCGGGGCTTTATAGCCCTAGTTAACCTATTCATGAGGAGAAGGAGATACATATGTATATTCGTGGAGTCGTGAACAGAGAACAAGATTCAGTTTGCTCTCTGTCACGAAATATTGAGGGTATGAACCGTCTTCTTCAGTGTGACGAGTCGATGCCAAAAAGTCAACTTAAGTTCCTTTTCAGTTGATCTATATAGTAACTGTCTTTTTCTGGTGATGAATCGTGACCAAAACATAAACCGAAGTTCCTTCTCCGTTGGTCTATATAGTAAGAATATAACGTCTTCTTCGTGAATGTCTAAAAACCAAGGCAACGACTTATTTGTCCTTCTTCAGATACATAGAAAGGATCTGACCTAGGAATGCTTGTGTATCCCCAGGATTTTAAAATGTGCCTCTTTTATAAGGGCTTATAATCACGCAAAAAATTTAAGATAAAAATCTTACACAAAATAAATAATTAAAATAGTTTTCTCAAAATTATTCATACAATTTATTTTAAATGAAATTAGTGAAAATTGACAAATACTAACTATTAGTCGCGTGATTGAACGAGTAGCCTCAATTCTAGCTTGAACTAAACTCTAAACCTATTTTACAGCGATTGTCAAAAAGAAAAAAAGAAAACAAGTGAAAAACTGTAGTGTATAGCCTACTGTGTTAGATTCGTCGAACGCAACCTAGGAAAGGTTATAGTAAAATTTATTAAATTAATTGCTACGAACTCTGTTAGCAATTGATTATCAAACTGCACAAAAGTATTTTTATAAATGAGAGTCGCCACACACCTTAAAGTTTAGTTATTAAGAGTCACTGTAATACGTTTTGAATTTAATAAAAATAATTTTTGAGTTAATATGAGTTTAATTTCTTTGAATTGTTGATTTTTATAATATTCTCCGATAGGATTTCTACGTATAAATTTCTAAATACTTACCCTACGTAGACATTTTGTAAAGATAATAAGACGGGAAATCCTATAAAAATAAAAAAGAGGTATACTTTCGGAGAAAATTTGGGAAAATGCTGAAATTTTGGTAATTTCAAAACATTTTTTTCAGTTTTGGCAGTGACTGTACCTGCAGTGGTAGTAGTGAGATAAATATTGTTGACAATTTTGGAAAGGTCATTGGGATAGTACTTTTTTAGCGTTACCATACCATGAAAAACTGAAATTTATGAACCACCCTGTAACTCCCAAACGGTTGAGGTTGCCCCCCCCCCCTGTCATACAATTTTTTGTTTTCTAGGTGAGATCTATCACCCCACTCATTTTGGCACGTCAGATCTGAAACACCCTGTATACACAGCGAAGGTTTTTATTGAAGTGATTAAGTGAAGTATTCTAGTTACAGTTGAATTGTCTTTTAAGCGGGAGATTAAAATATATGTTAATACTCCAACAATATTATCCACATCGGGCCACGCATTTCGAAGTAAGGCGAGTGCTCCTTTCGCCGTCAAACTTTTTATCATAGTATCATTCAGGAAACATAATCTGTTAAACAAAATCCAAGTCATTAAAATTGGTCCACGCGTTGTAAAACTAAGTGCCGTCCTTCCTCCCATCCCCACTTTTCATCAAAATTTTTTTTTCTTGTTTCATGGAACAAGATACTCTGTATGTCCTGAATTACACGAGAGGGATTTTACCCCATGAGTGACGAAAACCTGTTTTTTTCTTGGCGAGAGAAGTGAGGTAGGAAGAGGGTCATCTGTGAGTGTCAATCACGAATCGTAGGGGTTTGTTTTTCCTGATTTGCTTTTGTCCATTTTCGTAACTTCCTCATTAGGGATCGAAAAATTCTTGGTGTCAGGTTGATTTAGTATTGCTTGAGTCAATGAATAAAAATTTTCAACCCTGCAAAACACTTATGAATCGGTTTTTTAACGTCAATGAAAGCCCCTTTCGTAGCAACATTCTGAGGGTTTTTCTACTTTTGCACAGAAGAGAATTGCCGTGAATCATGGGGTAAAATCCCTCTCGTGTAATTTAGGACTAACAGAATTAACAAATCATCCAATTCAATCGCCGTAATACGCAATTAGGCTGCACCCCTTCCCCCACCCATAAGGCATACATTCGGATAATATAGTATTGTGTATAATATAGTATTGTGTATTTGTGTATTTGGCTAAATAGTTGTTTTGTTGGCAAACTCACCATACTAATATTTGCCAATTGTGTAATTGGTCGTTTGATTAATATTTGCGCGGTTGATTTTTATTAATTTCAGACTTCGAGCGGGAAATAGTATTTATTTCTGCGCATATTCGTCTATAAATATTTCTCAGAAATATCCGAATGTTGGCTCCACACATTCGGATATTTTGACTAACATTTAAAGTGTTCGATGAAAAGTGCTTCTAAGTAAAAGCTGTGTGAAAATATTGTTTTTTTTCCAAATTAGAATATTTTTCTGTATCTAAATCCAAAAGTCAATATGCAAATGTACGGCTACTATAGAATTAATAAAATGAATTCTTTCATTGTTCGTAAGGGATTCAATTTATGGCAAGAAATATTTTAAAATAATAAAAAAGACTTCCTGTGGGGAATTCGTAAATGCTCAGATGTTTGCAATTTTCTTGAAACAAAATCCCACAAACAAACATGTTAAGCATGGTTGGGACTACAGATACATTATTTCTTCAGGCAGATCCCTCTGTTTTTGTTTCTGTTGCTCAAAATATTTGTTCTGAGATTCCAAGTCTACAAGACCAAAGTGCGGCAATTACTGTGACACTTTGTAAATAAAACGTGATGAAGGCTTCATTAGGTTTCCAGCACTTTCACTGCTTTCTTCTTGTTTGGAATGCATTGAAACACGAAGGGGGAACTCTTAGAGCCCCACAGACTCCAGTTCTAGCTCCTTTGCATGCAGTTGTGAAAGCCAAGATAAACAAATCATAAATCATCAAAGATCAACGGAATCATAAGAGCAGATTTGATCTGTCGTTTGGTTTGCCATCCTGACTACCATCAGATCTTGTCTGGACCGTGATTTGGTCTTGTCGAAAGAAATTCTTTGAATTGTTGCATTGCTTTTATGTACTGCCATGTGCCGACGACATCACATTTTGCACCTTGATCTTACGTTTTATCTGATTGACGTGCTTTTCTCCATGCAAGGAATTGACTTTTGATCACCTGCATTTTCATGCAATTCAATGCAGTTTTCGTAGCTAAACTCGTAATTAGTGCACCAAATTAGTTTTATATCTTCCGTCGTTTTTGGCGGCATTAACCGAATGTCGGCTTAGCGCTCTGAACAATTTTATGAGGCATTCTGTGGGTTTCGTTTGAAGTCGATGGTTTTTGGTTTCCGTTTGCTTATTTGTTTTGTTATGTTTTGTACAAAAAAAATATAGGAATCTAAAACGTTTGAAGTATTTTATTAGGGAAGGTAATTTACTCGTATGTTCTTAGCAGAAATTAATGAGTTTCATTTGATTTGGTAGAACGTATCATATAAATTTTCGCAGTTTGTTATATGCAGCTTGATAATAGCTTGTAATTATGAACGTAAGGGGAGTTCACATTGAAAGTTGTATTATAATACTCTGGAGGTGCAAAATTTCTTCGAAAATATATAATTTTGATGACAGAAAAAATTCTTTAATAGTAATTTATTACAAAAGGAAGCGAGTAAATTAATTAGGCTTCGTGTTATATTTCCAAAAGCATCTGTTGTGTAACGTGCAAAAGTACGAGGGTAGTTTGATAAGTCAATGACTTTTAAAAGAAAACATTTTTTTCGCAAAAAAGCGTTTTATTTTTCTACATAATCTCCTTTTAGCTCGATACATTTAGTCCAGCTTTTTTTCCAATTTTTTTATTCCTTCCAAATAGTACGATTCCTCAAGGCCCTCAAAATTGGCGTTTGTTTCAGCGATGACCTCTTCATTCGAAACAAATCCACTTCCAAATCCCAGCCACTTCTGCAGGTTTGGAAACAGGAAATACCAGCAGGGTGCTAAATCTGGATAATATGCTGAATGAGGTAGCAATTCGTAGCCCAGTTCATGAATTTTTGCCAAAAAAAACTGTGGCCATCTTGGCCTACTTTGGTCCACTTTCGTGAAAATTCAGGTTTGTCTGCTTTCAGTGGCTGTCAAACAGAGACTAAATGGCGCAGCTTGTTCAAAATTTTACAGTCTGTTGATAGATGGCAGTTGACGGGAGTAGTGTTGTCTTTAAAGTTACTGCGCGTGAATTTCAAAAAGTCACGGACTATCAAACTACCCTCGTATATTTTGTTTTGTTCATGATGAAAGCTCAGGAGATGCCCTAAAAAGCCATAAAAAACCGGAAAAAGCAAAACCGTATTTTGCACTTTTACTTTCTAGTCCATTGGTGGACATATTCACTCGATTGCTTTCTCGGTTGACTTATGCTGTTCCCACGAGAATTCATTACAGAATCAAAAGAGTACGCGAAATCAAGGGTACCGTTGGCGAAAGATGAAAGGTCATTAGAGTAAGTTCCTTAAATATAGGCTACCTTAACGATTTTTTGAAATAAAACTTTAATGAAAACACTGCAGAGATTAGAATAACCTCTCTGGAGCAGCTGCAAGTTCTTGGTAAATATCTATACACTCTAGATATGAAATCAACTTATACAGTCTTCCACAAAACTCTACGTAGAGCAAAGAATATTTTGAAAATGATGCCTATATTAATGCAGCGCCAATGATGCATTTTCAAAAAAGTTATATTTACACAGAGTCCAATATATTCGAACACAAAAACAAATTGAGAAATAAAAAGTAAATATTATTTTTCAAAAATCTTTATTTAAATTAAATGCCACATATTTATTTAGTGATTCATTTGCAACAAATTTTTTTTTATAATTCCTCATTTTGCTTACTTTACTAACATTAATCTTTTTCCAAAGGAGTTACAGGTGGCACGCACGGCCGCCATTAGCATGTTTTTATTGAAAAAGGAGTGAAGATCAACGCTCAATATTAGAAGGATGAACTTCTTCAAAGATTTGTACTTCCAAACTGCCGATTATTTGGAGGCGATTACTACTGCTTCCAGCAAGACGGGGTTGAGTTGACTTTTTTCCGAAGGATGAATGGCCTCCTAGTCATTGGAGAAGTTCAAGCGAGTAATCTCTAAAATTTGGGAAGAAATGCCAATGGCGGACGTGCTTGCCGTCTGTAACTCCTTCGAAAAAATAATTCATGTTAGTAAAGGAAGCAAAAGGAGGAATTATAAAAAAAAACATTTGTTGTAAATGAATCACTAAATATGTGGTTTTTAATTTAAATAAAGATTTTTGTAAAATATTATTTACTTGTTTTTATTTCTCAATTTGTTATTATATTCGAATATATTGGAGATCGTGTAAGTAAAACAATATTCGATGCATTATTTCTCAACAAAATTAACTTTAGTTTATTGTTCTTTACAAAAAAACAAAACTTGACAAAACCTGAAAGAAATCATGATAGCAACTCCACAAAAGTTAACGTACACATTCACCCATTCTTTGTTTCCGCTACTTAAAAGTAGTATCTAGGTCATTTCTGTACAATGCAATTGTATCTGATTTAGAAGGATTCAACAAAAGCGTATTATCACGTGCCCATATGGATATAGATTTAAGATCATCATTTAACCTAGTTACTGTATCCTCCATTAATCCTCGTCGCCTTGAAATATAAATTTGACAATCATCAGCATATAAATGGAATTTGCAATTTTTTATTACCGAAGCAATATCATTAATAAAAATTGAAAACAATAAAGGACCAAGAATTGATCCCCGCGGAACACCACTAGATACAGGCAGGAAATCTGAGTACGATTCACCGCAATATACCTTCTGCTGGCGTTCTTTTAAATAAGACCAAATAAGCTTACAGGCACAGCTAGAAAAATGACATGATCGTTTAAGTTTATCAACCAAAAGCAAGTAGTTCACTTTATCAAAGGCCTTGGATAAATCAAGAAGGGTAAACACAGTTATTATGTCAGAATCCATAGACACCCGAATATCATCCGATATCTTAAGTAGAGCAGTAACGCAGCCTTGTTTAGGTCGAAATCCGGACTGAAAACTTGGTCAACATATGAGAGTAGCTGGTGATGTAGCAACCGCTCGAAAACTTTAGACATAAATGGCAGAATAGAAATAAGCCGATAGTCAGGGACATTTCGCTTAGAATTTTTGGGAATGGGGATAACTATGAAAAATGTCCAGTTACTAGTTAAAACTTATAGATTTTGTGATCAGGTCAGGTCCGGTCGTGGTTCATATTTTCTATGAAAATTTGCAACTTTTCACAGCGCGCGAAAAGATGCATGAACGTCCGATCGCGCGAGTTACATGTATGCGTAACAAACATGCAAACAAGTTTTACTTACATTTCATATTTTCCATAGAAATGCTAATCATGTTCAAATTTTCATGTCAAGTACAGGTAAATTCTCAATCTTGTGAAATCAAGTTGGTACATAAAGCTGCAAATGAATGCTTCGATAAAATTTCGAGGTAACAAAATATTGTAAGTCGGTCAGTTCTAGTTGGACATTCCTATAAAAAAGTAATACGGATTTTACAATAAAACTAAAAATCAGTCTGTTTTTGAATTTATTATAATTTTTGTATCTGGTTCGGGGAAAATTATCTTCGGTGGAAATAAGGGAAAAAACGAGGAACTCTTTTTCGCATTCATTGCTTAAAAACGTATTGACTTACTTTTACGTGGACTTAGTGTACGAGTACTGAAGTTCGTTTAGTGTATTTTTTCCGTGGTGGTTGACAATAGAACGACGTTCGATTTCCACAGCATCAACGAGCATGATTTCAAGCCAGAAGGACAAGATATTTTTAATTGGCCACTTGTCTCACAAAATCAAATCACTGGTAGTAAATTACCTGGTAATTCCCAAGTCTTTAGCAGTTTATTTTATAGTATTTAATATAATTGAACAGTGCAGCAGCAAGACTTACAATACAGGAAATTCTCTGCAAATGAACACCACCAGATCATCAACTGCCGCTCAAAATCAAAAAGTAGATTTCAAATCAACTCTTGACGACCTATTTGACGTTGCTCATCAAAACGCACTTACAAACCCCACTGAAGTTCCCATGCAGTTTTTGTTACTCTAGAGAGAAAAAGGACGTCCTGACACTATGGGAGGTATTGACATGAAATTTGTAAAAGTAGAACAAACAACGAAGAGAAAAAATGCGAGCAGCTGAGATGACAAGATTGGAAAAATTAAGAAAGATGAGTTTGAGTTTTTCATCCATTTTTTTTAATTTCTATATATACCTATATTTGATTTTTATAAGGAATCTGCACTAAGCTCTAGCAGAACATCAAAGGAAGATGAATCGATATAAGACGATACGAAATATAATTTTTCATAGCAGGAATAAAGAAGAGGAAGAACAGTAGACGTACTGAAAAGATCATAACTGAAAACTTTTCTTTATTGTTAGATAGGTGTAGTAGTTCTGTAAGAGATGCGGGGCGAATAATAGCAGTTAAAGCAGAGACGTTGGGTCATGACCCACAGAATTTAATTATAAGTAGGAGTGTCATACCACTCCGCAGACAGCAATTCCGACAGCAAAGAACTAACCTGATAAAAATAGATTTATGAATTCCGATGTAGAGTTAGCTGCTGTTCACTGGGATGGGAAAAGATACATATGTTGTATGTATGAAAAAAACATAGAGGGTAGCGATTTTGATTAGTTGTGGAAATGAAGAATAGTTGATAGGCGTTCCTCAGCTTGAAAATAATAATGGGAATTACCTAGGCAAAAGCAGTATTTTCATATCTTTAAGAGTGGGGGCAGCTGAGAAAATCCAGGCAATGTGTTTTGATACCACGACCGTAAATACTGGCCGCCTTAGGGGAACTTGCGTTTTGCTTGAGCAAAAAAAACTTTCTGCACTTAGCCACCATATTTTAGAAGTTATTCTAAAAACAGTTTACAGGTACAACCACTGGTCCTCAGCCAGATATTTAAAAAAATTCCAGACTGGGTGGTCTAAGCTAAATCAAACGAAATTCAAAACAGGATTTGATGAAAATATTAGTCATAAAATAAGAAATCCGGATCAAACCTCAAGTTTTCCTTACGAACACTTAAAAAACAGCCGAGGGATGATAAAAAACTCATCCAACTTTGCCTAGATTTCTTAGGACGTCTTCACGCTAGATGGATAGCAACGGCCATTTGTTCTCTTAAAATATATCTTTTCAGGGATCAATTTCCATTAACTGGTTTAGAGAAAGAAGGTATTCAAGAAATTTGCCTATTTCTAATCAATATTTATGTAAAAGCTTGACTCAATGCCCCCATACCCACTTTGGCCCCCCAATCAAGACAAACCCTTATTAAAATTACATGTTAAATACCGGAAGATTGATAGAGGTTGCAGACCAAGCACTGTCGAAAATGATAAACCATCTGTGGTAACTCAGGAAAAAATTTTAAAACAAGCCTGGTTGAAAAATTAACGTCCGAAAGAAAATATGATAAAGATGATTGTGATGACAGGGATGCAAAAGATAGTGTCTTAAACAAGTTGGTCATTTATTAGAAAAGGAAATTTTACTCTAATAGATTTGAAATCGATACAGAATTTGTAAATACTGATCCCGATCTATGGTGTGCAAATTTACATTATTTTAAAGCTTAACAAATAGTGGACGGTTTGAGAATTGTTAATGACAGAGCTGAAAAAGGGGTAAAGACTTGAATTCCTGTTTGACCAAAGACGAAGATCAACCGTAGTTTCTGTTACAAGTTGTATCTGACTGTAAACGTTTTTGCTGCCTCTTCAAAACTACCTAATCTAAGCCATTAACACCTTAAGGTTACTCTTAAGTAAGAGTTGTTGTTTTTGGCACTTGTTGGGACGATTTTTAACAATTTCGACGCGTTTCACCCTATAGAAGCATCATCAGGACAGCGACTGACTTTCAAACTTAAGTTACGTTACATTTAAAATAAGTGTGCGGTTTTAATAACGGACTGCAAACTGGTACAGTCTAGTTGATCGTTCAAAATATCTTTAATTTCAGAGCTTTTTGGATTTGAAAAACTTCCTATCTATCCATAACAATCCCTCCATCGCAATTAATTAAAATTTTTGCATTTTTTTAACTTGTACTGTGCCCTGTTAACTTGTACTGTAGATGTTAGCCCAAAGCTGGGTGTAGGTTATTATTTTTAGCTCCAGCTATGTGCTCAGAAAATCTAGTTTTTAATTTTCTTTTTGTTTTGCCAATATATTGCAGCCGATTTGGTAAATTCCACTTTTTTCCAATTCATCCTTTATTGGTTTAATTTTACTATTGGATAATAATGCCTTTAAATTTTTATTATTAAAGAAGGCTGGTTCTACGTTTTGGCCTTTTAAGATATCTTTAAGATTTTCTGATATCCCGTTTATGTAAGGTATTTTACGCCAATTTGTTAGTTCTTTATTAGAGAATTTGCTTGGAAATATAGAAAGGATAGCCCTTTTCTTTGATTTTTCTTTTAACAAATTATATATCACCGATGTAGCATTGAATGGAATGCAGCTAATTTCGTGTTCCACGGATAATCTGAATTCGCCGGGATTATTGCATCTGAGAACGTCTCTTTTCTAAATTTGCAAAGTCTAATTAATTATTACTAATTTTAATAGGCAAATCGAGAAAATTAATCTTGTCACCTACTTCTACAGTAAAATGTAAGGAATTGTCCTATTTAAAATGTCATTTACAAATTTAACTGTCGCAAAGTGCCCCTCCAAATACAAAATACATCATCGACGTATCTATACTAAACAAGTATACCTTTAATATGTTCACCGTTTAAACTATACAAAGATTGTTCGAATTTGCACTGTCCATCCTTTGCGTATATATTTTCCCATCAAAATAAAAATAGTTTTGAGCACATATGTAGCTGGAGCTTAAAATAATAACCCACACTCAGCTTTGGCTAATCATCTGATAAATACAGGGCACAGTAAAAGTTAAAAAAAATACAAAAATTTTAATTAATTGCGATGGAGGGATTGTTATGGATAGATTCGAAGTTTTTAAAATTCAAAAAGCTCTAAAATTAAAGACAAATATTTTGAACGATCAACTAGCCTACCAATTTTAGTCCGTTATTAGATCCGCACACTTATTTTAAATATAACGTAACGTAACTTTGAAAGTCAGTCACTGTCCTGAAAATTATGGCCAGATTCCGATTTAGAGACCAAAATTACATAATAATTTACAAGTATTTCTGAAGGAGAGAAAACCTTGTACGCCTGTGTAATTAATACCATTTGTAATTATTGCCAAGGAAGTTCCTGTATGCATGCACGCATACAGGCGCAAAATGTCTCATTAATGTTACGAAAGCAAATTTTTCCCATTTCCGCACGCAAATATGCATTAATAAAAGCGCCCTTACTCACTGAGCGAAGGATTGCATATCTGTTATACAAATTAGCAATCTGTGATTTTAATTTTAAGGAAAGAATTTTCCTTATATAAGCCCCCCACTTCTTAAATTACACTAAGACGTTATGTTATTACAATTTTAAATATTTTTTCTTACGCTTATTATCTTTCAAAAGTGGCAGTGTCGTTCATTTGTCTCTAAACCTTCGATATATCAATAATCAAAATATAGCGGAGACTTTTTACTCGCGTCGATTCGAATGCGACTCAAACAGTCATTTTAACATTTTAATTGAGAATACAACTCTTGAAACGCAAATCGATAACAGAATAACTGGGGTAGGATATAGTGCAATAACGATCATTACGTTACATCCGCACATTCACATATATCATAGCACATCACAGCTAAATTAAAAATTCAATTATTCCTCTTTATATTTATTTTAAAATAAAAGAAACGTTTATTCATTCTTTTTGGCACCACGTGCTTTTTTGACTGGTGCAGGTTTCTGTGACCGTAAAACAGCTGATGCCCTGCGGATAGCGGCCTGTAAAAAAATAAAACAAAATATATGTTAGAATTCAACTTTTAATAATATTTGTTGTATAAAAATTATATTAACATCAGATAGATTTTTCGTCAAAATTTTCAGCGATCTTGGTAATGTAGCTTTCATTTTGAGTCATCATAAAATGGTATATGGTAAAATATGCTTGCATTTATAATAACTACATTTAACTAACTTTTTGACATTACAACTAACTTTTTAAAATTTGGGTGAAAACTTTTTGGCTCAAAGAACAGTCCTAATTTTCATGACAATTCTGCCCCATCGCAAAAGAAACGAAGAACTTATATAACTACTATAATTGTCTTTAAGGGGGTGAGTAGTAATTTCTTATTTCGATCAGTGTGAGACAATTTTCCAAATATTCTAGCAATGTGTAAAAAGACTTTTGACTTTTAACAGGCAAAACTGCTAGAACCAGTGGAACACTGATTTCTCTTCCTGGCACTGGGGTTTGATCTTAGTGGAGCCAGTGTTACTATTACAAGTTATATAATCTCATATAACAATATTTTAAAATGTTTTTTTTAGTAAATGTTCTGTTGAAAATTTCTTAACTTGCCCGCACACATGGACAAAGTCAAAAAGAAATTCTCCATGATCAGTGGACCGCCACTGTAAGAAATCGCACTGAAAAAGTCCCACCGAAAATGCTATTAATTAAGCTGAACAGGAGTCAAAATCCATATCAGAAGCAAGATGCGATGGTTCTGACATGTCCCTAACGTCACCGATGTTATGCTTCGGAAGCACTTTAGGAACTTAAAATCAGCTGTGGTCGTTCAATTATAGAGACAAAAGCATGCCACAAAATAGAAAAAGATATTTCGTACTGTTAGGTGAATGAATTAAGTTAAATTTTGTTCAGTTTGTTAAAACAGTATGTTAGTTATCATTCCAATAAAATTATTAGACTATTTTGTTCTTTTTTTTGTGAAGCAACATTGTTTAGATACCAAGAATTTGTTTCAAATAAAGCAGCACGAAGTGTTGGGGTTTTGGATGCTCCAATAACGTATAAATACGGTCAGGCATCTATCTCATTTTGAGACAACTTGGACGGGTATGCTATCTCATTTTGAGACAACTTTTGTGACCAGTAGGTGAAGACCCTTTTTGCCTGCAGAGTTATTACTCTAATACTGGCGAGAGAAATAATCAATATTATATATAGATTAAATTGTCTTCTCCGAAATTAGTTTTTGTGATATACTATTTCTCTGTACTCCTGGTATTTCTTAAAATAAAATTTCGAAATAAATGGTTGTTTTCCTCAGAAATTTGCTTAACCAGAATGGAAGCGAAGATATATTCTTGTTTGTTGGTCTATTTCTATTACATTTGCTTTCTTGTTTTGAACGTGCCAACTAACTAATCCACCAACATTTTGCAATTTGAAATCTTTTAAAATCGAGATTGAAAATATTTTAGATCAACGTGAACTTCTATATCTCAAATTAAGAATATAAGATATAGTATAAGACAGTGATTAAAATTAAAGAAAGGAATTCCAGAGATTACTGTCACAGCACAAAGCAGAGCACTTGATTGTAAAAATTTTTTTTTTATGTTCTTTGTCAATTTATTCAAACTAGAGATGGGTAACTCAGATCTGAACCGGCTCTCAAAAGTGAGTCAAGTGAACGGGATCTGAGTTTTGTCCCGTGACGGATCCCGAAGAGTCATTTCTCAATACTTGCATCAGTTTGATTTGATTCTTCTTGTTGACTAATGAGAATGAGCGAGAAAAGAATGAATGAAAGAAAGAGGAAAATTTTCAGTGACTCTTTCGAACAGACTCTTGGAGGCAGATCCTTTAAAAAAAGCAGATCCGTTTTTCCCCATCTCTAAGTCAAACAAATCTAATAATTCTCCTCCATCCCTAACTGAACCTTTCCAACGAACAAAATGGCTGGTCTTACGTACACAGGTAAATACCTTATGTGAATATAAACATGGCTTGTTGGATTAAAGCCTTAATTTACGGAAAAAACAAAAATTTCGTAAGAATATTTGGTCATTGTCTAGAATAACTCACCCCCCTGCTTCGTACAAGTCTTCTTCGATTTTGTAAAAGGAGAATTACAGTTTTGGAGTGCAAACATTTTATTGTACAAATGTTTTTGCCATATTACAACAATACACCTTTATGGGGATGTACAATATTTCCACGACACTTCGTTACCCCAACTATCATTGTTCGTACACATCCTCCCCTTACCCTAAACCCCTTCCAGCCAACCGCTTCAAAGGTTTTTTTTTGTCACATCTTAAAAAAATTAGTAATAAAGTATTCAACCATTTTAAATTAATATAATTTATAATTATTTAAAAGACCCATTCCCTTCTACAACAAAAATCTTAAATTTGACTACCATATGGTCTACAACATAAATAGCGCTACTAGAGATAAAAAGTAAGATGGGTCCAATAATTATGAAACTTTTTGCGTCTTTATATTCGGGACAATTTTTTTGGTTGAAAAAAAAACTAAATGGACCCCTGAATTTGGCCCCTCAAGAAAAAACTCCAGCAGATTCAAGCCGAAATTACAATCAGTTATTCTCATGATACATTAAAACTCATAATTTCGCCTACATTTAAAACTTATAATTTCCATTCGATTTAACATCATTACAGAGCTCGGGATTATATTTACGGAATATAGAATTCTGGAAAAGGTAGAATTTTTATTTCATTACCAACTATTTTCAAAGTGCCCATAACCTAATCGTAAAAATATATTAGATTAAATTTTTAGGTTATGGCAATTAAGTCACCTCAAGAGCAGACTTTGATTAAGCAAAGGTCTGTATAAAAATACCAATAAGCAAAGTAGTGCGGTCATTCCATTTCAAATCATCCAGCCAAAGATGAAACACATGGTCTCAGATATTGAATATCCTGAAAATCTATATTATGAATAATTGCCCCTGCACACAAACAATAATGCCTTAAACAAAGCATGAGTGGTTAACCTGATTTCAATCCCGCTTCGATACTCGTGCTGAACGCATCAAAATTAACCAACAGCAATTTTTTTAATAATAACTATAATATATTTAGATGTATTTTAAATTTTTATAATAAACGTATTACGAATATTTCCCCCCTGACTTACGCTAGTATTCAATAGGTCTGTTTCTTTACTTCTTCAGCTGAAAATTCCTGCATTTTACTTCTTTATTTGGTGGGGGCAGTTGTCAAAAGTACAAAAACAGTTTTCTGAAATTTCCTGAAAAAGTAGAATGCCAAATGTGACAAGTGAATAACATCAAAAATACACAACTCAGCTATTTGACATCAGCCGGTGAGAGTAAGGAAAAGTAAGGCAGTTTTAAGCTACTAGGAGCACGTTCGGAAACACAACTATAGTCGTAGCCGTAGTCAGCTCTAACTATTGCAATAGTTGTGTCAAAGTCAGCTATATACGTTCCCGTTTCCCAACGATATACAGGGTGTTTCAGAACTGACGTGCCCAAATGAGTGGGGTGATAGAGCTCACCTAGTTAAACAAAAAATTGAATGGCAGGGGGGGGGGGCTCTCAACCGGTTGGGAGTAACATAGTGATTCATAAATTTCAGTATTACATGGTATGCACATTACTTTTATTTTTATCTTTTGATCTACCCAACACAGCGACATCAAACAAACGCTAAATAATGACTATCCTAATGACCTTTCCAAAAATGTCAGCAATGGTGATCTCACTACTACCGCCGCAAGTACAGGCACGGAAAAAATGTTTTGAAATTACCAAAATTAGTACCGGCAATAGTTAGCATAGTTGTGTTTCCGAACGAACTCAAGGTTCATTCGATAACCGGCCGTCAGGAGCAATTCGTGATTTCTTGAGAGATGTCAAAAAAGCCTGGGGCACCCTAGGATTTGAAATTTTGGACGAGTTGTAAAACCACTGAGATACATGTGGGAGCGAGAGAATAACGGCAGCGTTTAAAACTGTTGTGTTTTGAGGAGTAATAAAAGTTTGTTCGCAAAAGTGCTAATCACTCTCGGTTAAGTATTCGCGAAGTATATACCACTAGAAGTCAAACGGTTAAATCTGTAGAGTCAACGCAAAGTAATTAGTTTTCGGATTTTTATTGTTATTAAATTCCACATAACTTTTATATTGAATTTCCTTGTTTAAATTATCGTGACTAATAAAATTGAATTCTGCCAAAATATTTTCTTTAAAGAAAAAATCTAAAACAATTATCCCATCCTACAAAATTGGTGTCAGAAGTGGGATCGTGGCAGAATTTTCGGGAACCAGTAAATTTAAAGCCATAGGAAAAACATGTGTCACGTGAAAAACTATTTAGACTTGAGGTGTGTGATAAGTTAATATTGACTTGGACAGTGATTTTAAAGAAAAAGAAAAGTGGACACCTGACATCGCTATTGAATTTTCGGCAACGAGTTTGAGTATCATCAAATGGGTGAGATCTTTCCATTGTTTCATTTTATCATGATTATGCTAGAAAAGTTTCACGATAACATTTTCAATAACAAAACACAAAGAAGCATTTTAACAAATTAAATAACTTATTACGAAAAGGAAGAAACCGCGTGGAAGACTTTAGTGCGAACTAATGTTACCTCTAACCGTTACCTCCTATGCATTCACAAAGCCAATAACAATTTTAGGTTTTGAAATAATATATTGAATTTTTCATAAAAGTGCTATTCAGATTGAGAAATTGAATTCGTCTATGAAGAACTCTAAAACTTTTAATTGCAGTAAATAACGTGTGGGACAATGATTTTTAATTTATATGGATTTGTCGGGAAATTTAACATAGTTGTCGTCTTAAGGAAGATCTAGTTAAAAGATTGTATGCTCAGCGATTGAAGCTGAGAGTAACGAAAGTGACATTAATTTAGCAGATATTACGCAATCGTTGTTAAGTGAATCAATGCTAAGAGACAGTAATACACTAAGCGGTTCAGAAAGAGATCTTTCGAGCTCAAAAGAGAACAATAACGCCTTTGAAACTATAACTATATCAAACGATAGAGAATCCATTTCGCGTAATCAATAGGTTGACATTGGGAAAACCTTAAATATGTCTGTAGAGAAGCAAGATCAGGCGAGTACGTCAAATTTCGTTTTCAAAGATGTAGAAGAGTCACTCGAATGTTTCAATGGGGAAGTCGGTAGTAAAGATGTATCTTTATGGCTAAAAGATTTTGAGGATATTGCTACCGTCTGTGGCTGGAATGGAATACAAAAGTATTTGTACTCAAGACGCTTATTAAAGGGAGCACCTAGGCTTGAAATTGCAGCTTCGAATGGGACAATTTAGAGAAATATTTAATCTCAGAGTTTGGTCAGACTCACACAAGTGTTAGTGTCCACCGAGCCGTAGAGCGTAGGAAGAAAAATAACAATGATAGTTACTTAGAATATTTCTACTCCATGAAGCAGTTGTCTATTCGCAGAAATGTGGAAGATAAATCGCTTATAACCTGCTATAAATGGAAACTCGTTGTGCACTGAAGTCCCATCGAATACGCTATTAGTGAGCAAGAGTTATTTCTAGTGCTTGTTAGGCACTGTTGTTACTGCAGTTTTCTGAAATTTCCTGTACGAGAAGCGGTGACATCAGCAAAAATCTGCTGTAAAACCGAGTACGAAAACGACTGCAGTTTTCTACGCAGGAATTATAATTCCTGCAGGGAAAGAAACAGATCCAATATCACCCAATTAATCGCACTAACGTCCCTATTATATATATATATATATATATATTAACTGTCGCTGTTTTGTGTACGTATTTAGTCGTTGCTGTTAGGTCAATCAATAGATCGCCCAAAAAAGCTCGTGCTAGAACATGCAATCAGGATCAATCACTAAAGTAACATAACGCACTTTTCGTATTAATTTGTAATCCCGCGAGCGCATAGGGAATAATACGCAATTTAACAATATTTTTATTCTAAAAATGTGGGGCTTTTCTTGTATTACTTGGAGCCTATGATAATTGTGCTTATGTAGTTATTGTCTAGCCTGCATATTTTACCTTAAAACATACAAAGTAAAAAATCTTTTTTAACTTACTTGTTTCAAGTCGTATCTGTATTTATTGGCCGTCAACATATTTCTCAATTTCTTTAGGGAACGTCTTGGGCCAGCCTTCATTGTTACTCGAACGGTATTCTTTGCGGGTCTGTTTTGGTACTTTGCTTTTTTGTACACAACAGTAAAGCCCTTCTTATCAGCAGCTGGAACAATTCCGAGAGTTTTCTTATGAACAATCCCGCTGTATCTGTATGAACTCAAATTTGTCAAGTTGTTTGGTTCCTGCAATTAAATTTTCTATAAAAAATATTTGAATGTAATGTTGAAAATGTAAGCGCACTACACAAAGGCGTGATAACCTCAGTAGTAGCAAATAAACGATATAACTTTCATAAACAAATTCAAAAAGGTGAAATTCATCATAAAAAGCAATATTTAAGTCTTTTTTATCAAATGATTATATACTTACAGTGCTAAATGGTTTTTTCACATCACGTTTTTTAAGCAAATGTGCGTGATGATCACGAATTATCAACCAGTTGAGATGTGAAGACGTCGACATTTTGAATAACCTAAAAAAAAATACAAATTCTACTGTAAATCTTTTCGTATTAAAGCAATCTTATTATTGAGTAGCAAAAAAAGAGAAATATCAGAGCTAGGTGATGAATATAGTCTTCAAGAACTCTTCGGCTCAATAAGTTCATCATTGAAATTTACAGCCAAGAAAACACGTGTACAGATTTATTAATTACCTTTTAAACTATAATTCAAATGTATTTGCAGCATAGCAACTTAATTTCTTTTTAATCTCAACTATTATTTAAAGCAACAAATAAATGTCTGCACGCACCAACTTTCCTCTTAAAAGAATTAATTATAAAAGAACCTACCTTCTTGCTCCACAGCTTTTGACGGAAAGAAAGCGGAAATGGCGCTGATGTTATACGCCATACGGACATTTAACTAATCTAGTACTTTGATATAAAAGGGTCCGTTCACGAGATGGATGAAATGTTATTAAAAAAAGAAAAGCTTTAATGAACCTATTTCAACCTTATCAAAATCTAAATGACTCGCTAATATAATTATATCTTTAGCTAATACTTATACGTTTTTTCGGTTCGTGCGAATAATTTGAAAAGGAAAAGAATTCCATTCGCTAAATATTAAAAGGTGACTTTAATTAATAAACTTATGTAACAATTGTAAAAACTGTAAAAAATGATCTTAAAAATAAAATGTGATTGGAAGCAAGTCATTTCCGTTTTTGGAATAAACACATCTAGTAATAGAGTAGTCTATGCAGCTGGTGCAGCGATGCAATTCGGCATTTTTAGTAAAGGTGCAAACCTCGCTGTCAAATTTATGTATTTCGGCTGGGAAATTTCATAAGGATGCTCAGATGTTCTTGAACAACATAACTTGTGTGTGAGCAAAGTCAAGGAGGTAGGCTGTTGATGGTTTCGGCTAAACTTGACCATTGCCAATATCTTTTCAATCTTTCTTGCCATCAAGAAAATCATGTTCACATATTAAAAAGTGTAGTTTTTACGTATATCTGTTTAAGCATTTGTGATAAATTAGGTAAGTTTCAGGCGCTTGTAAGTGCATTGTCTACTAGATTCTCCGTTGAGTACAGTCAAATTATTTTGTTGTTTTTGTAGGAAAATGATTGGAACGCAACAAGATAGGCGACCGTTACTTTTCGAAGAGTATTCAAATGAATCACGTCGAGGAAGTGATGAATATGAGTATAGTTTTGATAAGGAAACTAACGGCACGGCTGTAAAATTATCTGGTCAACGCTACCGACATCAATCACATAGACGTATGCGCCGCATGACACGATTCGTTATAATATTTATCGCTATTTTAATCGTTTTGCTGCTTATTTATATTCCTTTATTTAATAATGTTCAATCTAGACTGAGTAAGTGAATGATTTTCATTGATTTATGTTTGTTTAATACAAATCAAATTTTAGCGGCAATTCCTGGCTGGGGATACAATACATCAAGGAATGTAGCCGATTACATTAATCCTGGCACTGAGACAGCTATAATTAAACCACGCAGTATGTGCTTGTCGAATTTCTTCTTATTGATAGTAGTTTGCTCGTCAGTTGAGAATTTCAATACAAGGTAAGTGCACTCCGCTGTATATCTCTTAACCCATTGGGGGAATTGCGTGTTTTCAGCTGTTTCTGTGATTTTTCTGTTAGGGTGTCTACATTCTTAAGATATCGCGCAGCCGCCCAGTTCGACCTTTGTGAGGCTTACATTTTATAGCCTGCTAAACATTGATATTTTTGCTCTATATGTGCCTTATACATTTCTGTCCGTCTGCGCCTTGTCTCCATGTCCATGTTGCTTAAAAAGACTACTTGAAAAAAACTAAATATTATTGAACATGTTAACTATTTTATGACAAAAAATGCAAGTGGATCTAGAATTTAATGTGAATTCTGAAGAATCGGCAATACTCGACATCTTAGAACATAAAGCTAAACAGGAATGGCAGTATCGCGTATATGTGCTGTAGGTGTAATCGGCATCTGAACGTATGAAGAAGTGTGGCAGTGGAGAAAGGTTTGAGGTACTGTCCCCTTATTTTTGTAGACGGAATTGGATCAATTCGTTAAGCCGCACGACCACCATGCCATGGGCCCCGGGTTCGAGATCAGGTCTCCCCGTGAGCTTTTATTAAAAAAATTAAAATAATCCACTCCGTCTCTGGGCTGTTGTCTAGCTCGCAGCTATGCAAAAACTAGACTTTCAAGTTTCCTCACTTCCCTTACCCTAATTCCCTTCCGGCCAAAACCATGCTACCGCATCAAAGGGTTGTCCCCTAGGATTTGGCTACATCGTATACAAAAAAAAATGTAGCCAAATATAGCGTTGCCCTTATTCTCACTGCCGGCTCGCGGATAATTTTTCAGTTAATTTTTTATGTTATTGGTCCTGCTTTGGGCGCATAATAAATGATTCATTACGGTCTGGGTATTTTCCCTCTTCATTGAAGGAATATATAGTTACACCAATTGAAAAGGTTAATAAAGCAAGAAAGTGTGAAGAATTCAGATCTATTAACGGAATGCCAGTTATTGAGAAGTTAATAGATAAAATAGTTCACGGTCAACTTGAAGGGTATTTAAATGAAAATGATCTAATTATTGAAAGTCAATCCGGATTCAGAAAGCATCACTCGTGTGAGTCTGCATTGAATTACGTCATTGTAAATCGGAAAGATGATATAGCTGCCAAGAAAAAAGTAATAGCCATATTTCTTGACTTGAAGAGAGCATTCGAGACTGTTGATCGCTCAATATTGCTTAACAAACTTTACCGAGGGAAGGAGCATGAGTGGTTCAGAACATATCTTACAAACAACTCAGAGAACTAAAATCAATGATGTGTATTCGGCGCGGAAAGAAGTCACGATGGGTGTTTCTCAGGTATCGATTTTGGGTCCTTTACTCTTCCTTTTATACATCAATGACATGAAAGGTGAACTCAAACATAGTAATATGTTTAGTTTACGTTTCACACGGATTTGACGATGAATTTCGATAAAACACCACAAAATAAAACGAAAATAATAAATAAATTTTTTTGATATTTAGTTTAGATTTCAAGATATTCGATCATGAAATTTTAGGAACACATCACTTGTCAAAAGGGCCGAATTTGAAGTTAGCGCGAACTTTTTTATTAAACTTTCTGGGAGGAAGAGGTGTATAAATAAGTCTTTTAGTTCTTTTATTAACCCCCCCCCCCCCCCCCCACCCTGCAGAGGAATATATTTCATTGATTAGTTAATAAAACACCTAAAAGCCTAATTAATACATCTCTTTTGACAAAATCGAAATTCATCGTCAAATCGGTGTGCCACGGAAACTAAAATCTCCCCCCGATCGGACTATCGGTGATTGCGAGACGAAAATGAATGTGGACCTGGGTCGACTTAGTATATGGCTTAAAGCGAATAAATTAAAACTGAATGTCGAAAAGACGAATTTTATGGTTCTTGGAGATCAGTGTGATGTTAATCTGGTTATTGACGGTCAACGTATTGGGCAGGTGGATAAACTGAAGTATCTAGGTAACAGTTGGGCTGAAAAGTTCGTAGGCTGACTCATAGATGGCGTTACTAGAATTAAATCCATGTGATTTTTACTTAGTGCTAACCTTCAAAAGATACGTATATAAATTTGACAGCTGCCTCTTACACGCATAGAAGGCCGCGCTTGTTTTCGCTATGCGCTCTTCCGTAATCCTTCTCCAGTTAATTTTGGAGTCTAATACGATACCTATGTATGTCTAGAAGGAAATATATTAAGAGAAACAACACTGGCGGGTTCAAAAAATCGACTTTATATTTTCCTAAAGTAAATGTATTCAAGTTTCAGGCGAAAACAGGTAGATCGAGAAGAGCCGAGAGCAATGGACTACTTCGAACTCATGTATGTACATTGCGTTCAAGGTCTCGGCAAATCTTTCTTTTGTTTGGGTATAAAGTAATAATAAAAATTATTTAGTATATAAAAGAACAAAAACTCGATTACTAATGATTTGTTATTGATTATTGTTAAGCGTAGCTGCAAATTTAGACTTTTTCATACCTTTAAAGCAAAAAATTTCTAAATAACGTAGTATAAACTATTTTCGTACTCCTATCATCGAGTTACATGATTCAATGAACTTCCTGGGTTTAAAGCTAGGGATACACTTGCTATTACGAAATTTCCATTCGCACTGTTGTTTGAAACAAACTTGTGCGATTATAAACTTTCATCCACGACGTGCACAAAACTGAGAATAATCATCTTTGCGTCCATGGTAGGTACTACTTTGCAATTTCAAGTGTGCCACAGATCATTTCCGAATATGAGATGCGCTTAAAATGCGAAATAAAATTATATGAATTTTTGAAAATATTTTTTTATATAAAAAAAAATGATAAAGCTCCACCAAAGTATTAAATCAGTTTAAATTGTTGGTAGAGGCAGAGATATTAAAAATGTTGTAGAACGCTCTATCACTTTTGTTTACATGATCGAATTTTTTTTAGTAAAAATTCTACGGTAGAACTTCGGTAGAGCTCAACAGAAGAGTTTTCAAGTATCTACCACCTGTACGTGTTTGGTAGAGATCTACCAAAAAAAAATTTTTTCTTAAAAATTCTTTGATATTTAAGGAATAAGGAACCCAGAGGACCCTGTACGTATTTCGCTATAAAAGAGGATCAGTCAGCAAGAATATTGAACATAGTTGAAAAACAAATCAGGCAGAACTTAGTTTTCAGGAATTCGTGGATACAATTTACATTTATTGTGTAGTAGACGGAAACGATAGAGCGGCTGTACTAGAATATTAAAGGAGATTCGCTGAACGACGTGGGGTATTTTTGTGGACTTGCCGAAGTTTAAGAGAAACCGGAATTGTAACTTCAAACAGCACTGTATTTTGAGTTGAAACATCGGAAGATTCTGCCGGCGTCGGGCACCCTCGTCGAGCAAGATCCTGAGATGAGTCGCAAGACGATAAGTAGTGGCTTCAGTTAAAGTTTGGAGGGTTGTTCATCAAGTAGGTTGACGTTTATTACATCATTTCCCAATCCAAGGACTACTGGAAGGAGACTCCGAGAGAAGATTAAAATTTTGCATTTGTCTTCTGGAATGCAATTTGGAGAACGGGGCGTTTCTCGGTGGAATTCTGTGGACGGATGAATCGCAGTTCACCGGGGATGGTATCACAAACTTCCACAACCTCCATACCTGGTCGGATACTAATCCACATATGATACGGGGACCTCCTTCGAACCCAAATTCTGAGTCAGTTTTTGTTTTGGAATCATCAACATCCATTTAATAGTGCCATTAATTTTCCCCCAAGTGTTTAATTGCCAAATTTATGCGGGCTTTTTGGAGAATACACTGCCAGATCTACTAGAAGACATCCCTATGGATAATCTTAGGGGAATGTTTTACCAACACATTGTAAGGGCATGAATGAAAAATATCCTGACCGATGGCTTGGACGAGGTGCACCGATTCCTTGGCCTGCTAGATCTCTAGATTTTACACCATTGGACTTTTTTTTATGGGGAAGTTTACTGGAGAGAAGTTAACAATATAGCCGAATTTGTTAACAGAATTGAGACTAAAACGACGAAAATACAGGAGAGACTGGCTACAATACACCTTAAAGAGAGAATTTAGAGGGGTTATTGGCATGCATCGAAAGTGGCGGAGTACAATTCCAACAACTTTTGTAACATACTAAGATTATTTGTAATTGGTTTGGAATTCAATAAAAAATATTTTTGGATTAATCTGAGTTTAATTTCTTTAAATTGTAGATTTTTATAAATATTCCCCAAAAGGTTTTCTACGTATAAATTTCTACACCCTTTCTCTACCTTTTTGTAAAGGTAAAAAATAAAATAATAATAATATAATAGGTAATTTAATAAAAATAAAGAACAGGTGTTTTAATTACGTGAATTTCGGAAAAAATGCTGAATTTTAGGTAATCGCAAATCACTTTTGGAAGTGACTGAAAGGTCATTGGGATAGTAGTTTTTTTAGCGCTACTTTGATGTCGCTACATTGAGTCGATCAAAAGATAAAAATAAGAGATCTATCACCCCACTTATTTTAGCACACCAGATCTGCATGTTGAATTTATAATTTGTACGACATACCCACCCAATGCACATTGGGATTGGGATTGGATGTTCGACAAGTTTAAACATGAAAATTAGTAACAAATCTCATGTAATCGTAACAATTTCTATTTAATCGAAAAGAAGTACAATTAGAAATATTAGCATTTTAGCCTTTAAAGCTCCAAGATTTATAATAAACGTTCATTCTTTCATTGTAGATTTTTTTTTCATATAGTATTTCGATAGGGATCAGTTAACTATCTTAACCACATTTGGTAACTACCCTACTTTTGATGCATCTTAAGAGAAGAATTGTGTAAACGTGTAAAGTGTCTGTCAAAGCTTTGGTATACGGTAAGAAAATAAATATTGCATGCAGTGTTAACTTTAAAAGTGCTATTGTTTGTCATTTCATGTTTCAGTATACTGCATTCTATTATGTCGCACATAATTAATTTGGCTCTTCTCTTTTAGACAAATTATTCGGGAAACATGGGGGAATGTCTCTGAATTTAATTATCCGATGTTTTTAAAAATGCACTCTCTCCTGAGCGGTCAGTATTTAGATGTTAAGGAATCAAGTCTTCGTTTTTTCTCAGATTATCTGAATTTGAACAATGTAAGATTTTCAGAGATACTAAACATTATTATGATTATAACTTATTACATAATTTTTCACAGAAAACAAATTTCAAAACATCTTTCCACTTTCAAAATTTGCCAGTACGATTAGTTTTTATAATAGGTAAAGTTGATGAATCTAAGTTGAATCGGAATGAGACGATTGCTCGACTGGAGCTCGAATCAGAGCAGTATGATGATGTGATTCAGGAAAATTTTTACGATACTTATAATAATTTAACAATTAAATCAATTATGATGTTAAAGTGGGTCATTAACAATTGTCAGGGTAAAGCAAAATTCTTAATGAAATGTGACGACGATACATTTGTAAATGTTCCAAATTTGCTACATGTTCTTTTGGGCGGAACAGTACCAGTGTACAATGCTGTAGTAGAATTTTACGATCCGGTGACTGTTAACGCACTCTCTCCTGTTAATCGGATGACTGTACATCAAGACTTACTAACAGGATACATGTTTTGCAGTGTTCAGCCCATTAAATACCCATTTAGTAAATGGTATTCTCCAGTTTACATGTTCAAAGGTGATATATATCCAAACTACTTATCGGGATCTGGGTATTTGATGTCATTTGATGTGATAGCAAAATTATACAACATATCACTGAACATTTCTCTTTTACATTTGGAGGATGTCTACTTAACTGGAATTTGTGCAGAGAAAATCCATCTCAAGCGTCGACATCATCCCTTGTTCAGTTTTAATTATTCATCAAACAAATGCGCATTCAAAGGAATTATCACTCAACACTATGTGAAAGGTGATCTAATGAGAGACGCTTATACTTTTGCTGTCAACACAACAACACACTGTCCACAAGCAGATAAGTATTTAAGCATTAGTAGACTGCGTAATCGTATGGAGGACTGCTAATATTAACTTCTGTATGCCATCAGATAAGTATTTAAACATTAGTAGACTTCGTAAACGTACATATGGAGTACTGCCAATAATGAAATCAATATCGGTACTAAGTAAATATACATATGTATATATTTAGACAGTGGCTATTTGCACCCAAAATGTGTACAAAACTTTTACATGGAGTACACAACTTTTACACGGTCCATATCCACAACTTTAACATAGAATAGAATTTTGGTGTTCAAATATTCTCTTATAATTTGCCTTTTACAGAATATCAATACATCTTTTGCAAATAATACATGGACACGAGCAGAAGACTGTCGAACTCCGTGTAGTGTATTCAGTGTAAAAATTGTGGACACGTACCGTGTACTCCGTGTAAAACTTGTGTACACAGTCAACGTGTGCGAATAGCCACTGAGGCATATCTATATGCATTAAGGTTAATTAGCACAAATAATTGTATAATTTATAATTTTGTAAATTACAGGACATAATTAAAATAGTACATATTACTGTATATTTTTTCGTTGTAAAAAATTAGATGCCCTCATTTTTGAGTGTACATATGTAGTTAGAGATAGTAATGTTTGAAAAGTTTGTTCTTATTTGAATAAATAGAAAGTATGTAATAAAATAATAAAGTATAATCAGTTTTTCATTGAATTTTAACTATTCACCGAGCTGATTTTTATTCCTAAGCATTACTGCTGCAATTGTTTAAATCACCGCTTATCTTATCGTCATATTTCCTTATTTATTCTTTACAGAGCTCTATAAAATTGTACTATAAAATATTCCCTTAACTTTGGTTTCACCTAAACATAGCAAAATAATACAATTATTAGAATTTTACGGCGTGTCCCGCATCAGTAACTTCATTTTTCTCTTTTAGGCAAAATATTCGAGAAACATGGGGGAACGTCTCTGAGTTCAATTACCCGATGTTTTTAAAAATGCATTCTCATCTAAGCGGTCAGTATCTAGATGTCAAGGAATTAAGTCTTCGTTTTTATTCAGATTATCTGAACTTAAACAATGTAAAATCCTAGTGGAATGCACTTTATTATAATCATAACTAATTGTATAACTTTTTTTCAGAAAACAAATTTCAATGCTTCTAACCATCTTCAGAATCTTCCCGTACGTTTAGTTTTCTTAATAGGAAAAAGTGATGAGTCTAAATTAAATAGGAATGAGACGGTTGCTCGACTAAAACTTGAATCAGAACAGTACGATGATTTGATACAGGAAGATTTTTACGATACATACAACAATTTAACGATTAAATCTATTATGATGTTAAAGTGGGTCGTTAACAATTGCCAAAACAAGGCCAAATTCTTAATGAAATGTGATGATGATACGTTTGTTAACGTTCCAAATTTGCTACATGTACTTTTGGGCGGAACAATTCCAGTTTACAATGCAACTATAGAATTTTACGATCCGGTGACTGTTAACGCACTCTCTCCTGTTAATCGGATGACTGTGCATCAAGACTTACTAACAGGGTACATGTTTTGCATGGTTAAGCCTATTGCTGACACATCTAGTAAATGGTATTCTCCAGTTTACATGTTCAAAGGTGATATATATCCAAACTACTTATCGGGATCTGGGTATTTGATGTCATTTGATGTGATAGCAAAATTATACAACATATCACTGAACATTTCTCTTTTACATTTGGAGGATGTCTACTTAACTGGAATTTGTGCAGAGAAAATCCATCTGAAGCGTCGACATCATCCCTTGTTCAGTTTTAATTATTCATCAAACAAATGCGCATTCAAAGGAATTATCACTCAACACTATGTGAAAGGTGATCTTATGAGAGACGCTTATACTTTTGCTGTCAACACATCAACACACTGTCCGCAAGCAGATAAGTATTTCAAAATTAAAAGATTACGTAAACGTATTAAATATTGCCAGTAGTAGTATTTAGTAGAAAGTTAAACAAAATAGGAATCAATTTTAAAATAAATAAAAAAATTTCTGTGATTTAATTTATTATTAACATTAAGCATTTCATTTTAACTCTGCTCGAACACATTATTTATTTTACAATAAAGGAAAGTAAACTGACATTCGGTAAACTTAAAATTTAGTAAAACAGTAAAAGACAGCACAAACGATTTCTAAGTTTATTAACGTTTGAAAATGTGTTCGTGAAGAGTTGTATTTTGTTAAAATATATTAAATATTTGAAAGCACACTATCTTTCAAAGGTTATAATATTTAATTTAAATTTTCAAGATGACCACTTTTAGCTTTACCTAAACTTAATAAGTTACAACTACGGTAGAGCTCCAGTAATCTAAATCAATTAATTGCAAAGGCTGTTCAAATCTAGGGTTAAATTCACATTATCGAATCATAATACTCATATATCTTATAATTTATTATTTTCACACATATACAGTTAAAGTTTAAAGAAAGACTTTGTTGATGATTGTTTCGTACAGTAAAGTGCTTGGCTTGTTGCAATTTCACATATCTTATCTAAACTGTACACTGACACTGTAATATAAAAAATCATTATTATTATTAAAAATTATTTATCACCTATGTCAACAAGAAATGTGTAGCCTTTGAAACTTCTGCGCCTGGGACTTGATTTTACTGCAGAACTTCGATGACTTCAGTACTGGCTTCATCTGATATGATTGCCCCTAGTATTGTTCTTTCATAAATTTATTCTCTAATCTCTTGTTCAGGAACGTCACCTACAATTTGTGCCATAAAATAATGCCCACTAGTTACATTGTTCTTTGTCGGTTAATTTGCTAATACAGCCAATGGAATCAAAACTTATTCTTCCCAGTCACTGTTTGCGCAGTCTTTACGCTGAAACGGAATGCTGGATGTGAAAAAAATGAAAGATTTATTGCTGATAAAAGTTCAGTTTTATTCACTTGTCTATCTTAGTTTTTGAGCACATACACTTAGTGTCTTAATTCACTAAATCTCACATTACTTCGTTAAACTAGCACTAATATAATTTTATATAGAGAAATATATATATGGCAAGTTAAAAGAAATTATGTTTATATTAGAACGATTATGTAATGTTTGCGCGGTGTAATGCAACGCAAAGTTGCACGCCTAACTGGCACCACGTCCTAGCTCGTCGGTCTGGGGTGAGAACTAACTCAGACTAAATTACAATCTTATACTTAACTTTCACTTAACTTAAAAACAAGGAGAAAAGTTGCCAAGTGGTACAATGAGGGCGGCAAGGGATTTAAGAAAGTTCATGATAAAGAAGAAAAAAACCACATAAACAATTATACCTTAGTGTAGCTCATCTTCCTGGACATTCGACAAATCAAAAAAGAAGAAGAAACCTCTTTGGTTTCAGTATAAACCCAAGTTTAAAAAACCCGAGTATCAAACGGAATCATAATCGCGATGGTCATAAATATCTACAACAACGTCTCACCGTATCATATCTTTCTACATAGAAAGCCCAGCGCTAGCTGGCAGCATGTCCTAGCTCGTCGGTATGGGGTGTGAGTCCTTGAATATCCTATCACATATTGAAAACTGAAGTTCGCGTGCCTGTGGCGACTGAGGGTTGTGGACTCCCTCTGTCAGGTCTGCCACAAAGGATAAAAACAAAACAAGAAGCAGACATTGAAGGAACAACTATAGGTCTGGTGTGACCTGTTGTTCCTAGCCGCGCTAAACTGTCATGAAAAATTCGAACAGAAAAATGTACCCCCTTGTTTGACAGTTCAGGCTACAACCCACTCCATTCCTGTACCTGGCTAGGGTACAGGCCCAACCTAGAAAGAAATGCTGTAATAAAAATCAAAAGATGAGAATACAATTTAAATTAAAAACATAGGGAGAGAGAGGGAGAAGGGATGAGGGGAGCAAAGAGGACAAGAAGCTTCATAGGGTTCCTGAAAGCGTTATTAAAAACATATATATACAATCATAGTTACTCCACTGTATTTAAATATTCGTATGACCTTTATAACTTGGAAACTAAGGGAAATTCTCTCACAAATGTATTCACATAAATCTAACAAAGTATAATTAATTTTTAGGTAGATATGTATTTACTATAAAGTATAAAATTTATCTTGCAGATGCAAGTAGGCTCCCCCAAAACAAATGTAATTATTACTAATATGATATGTATGCGTACAATACAGGAATTTATTTTATAAGATACATGCATACATATTAATAAAGAAAATCTGTAAATATCCCTAATATGTACATGCGGAACTAAACGACATCATTTCATAAAGTATGCATATGCATATGTATGAGTTCAATTATTTCAATTTAAAAAGGCTTTAATACGTTTATTAAGGAAACTGACGGAAATTATGTATTTAGGGAGGATATACAAAGTGCAAGCGGAGGGCAGCTATGCAGATAATGTGACAATAGAAAAAAAAACAGCTATGCTCAAAAAGGAGCATGATAGGGTCATAATACAAGTACTGGATATCCCCTATCTGAGCGTTATTTTTATATCTTTGACGTTAACGATAATTTAACGTGCACAAATTCATCACGTTTATTTATGATCACGACGATATATAATTTACAACTTCTGTTCGTTTTAAGATCATACTAATATCACTCGGGTAGTAAAACTAAAACGAGAAGGTATATCGGCTATCGCCTTTTTCTTTTGTAATGTAATGATCCTTGGATCCCGTGCTTTTCTTTTGTGCGGGAGAAGAGGTACAAGGGGAGTCCGGGCCTTTTATTTATTGTTTCAATGCAATAAAACAAGTAATGCAGGTATATCGGCTATCGCCTTATTCTTTTGTACTGGATCTACTGGTTTCTGATGGGAATCTCTTCTTTATCGATTTCTACTATTAGTTCTTTTTACTCTGTCAATATCAACCTTTGCTTTGGCGAGGTTAAACTCAGCCGTATGTCGCAATTGGTAATCGGCGTCTGGGGACAGCCTTATATTACCAGGTCTCTATTGGGACAGGAGAGTTTAAAATAAAACAACAGCTTCAGTCTGTGTCTCAAATGACTCTGATCTTTATTCAAGTCAAGTCAAGTGCGGACCGCGCGTTTTTAAAACACTGTCAATTTGTAATCCTTCTTGATTCCGGATGGTTTCCGCTTTGAACTGGTCGCTGTAGATGCGTCACGTGCTTGTTTGTTTACCTAGTGCAGTGTGTCGATAAAAAGAATAAAAAGTTGTCTACGTCATTTTGCGACGTTTTTGGGGTGATTTTAGGTGCCTCTTGCGAAAATGACATACCTGGCTAAATATAGTTCCTGGTGGATTCCCTGAAGAACTGCTCTCTCTGCTTCTGTTGGTCCTTCTGTTTGTTGCGGGTTTCCCTGATGTATAAGTACCTGGGGCATCCTCCGAGCTGGCTGGGTGTCCTTCTTTCTGGCAGTTCATGCAGAAAGGCTTCGCTGTCTCGTCGTTCTTGATGCGGCGGCACTCCTGGTCCATGATTTTGCGCACATTTCACGCATCTGTTGAGTTGAGCGCAGTTGCATCGGTCCATCTTCATGATTTGCCAGACTTCATGTTGTCCGTCAAAGGTGACGATAAAAGCATTTAACTGCTTACCTGCAGCTTTGCTGCGTTGAGTTATCAGCCTCACCACGCTCTTAATTCGGATAACCTTCTGCTCACGTTCCAGGGCATCCTTGACGTCTTTCTCGTCGAATGTGTGTTGCACACCTTTGAGGACCAGCGTTGTCTTTCTCTCCTCCTTCGGGGTGAAGGTGTATGATTCCACCTTGATGTTATTTAATAGACCAAAAATTAATTTTCGGTCATTTTCCGTGGCGGGCTTGATAGTACACTTTCTACCGCTGCTAATCTTGATAAAAAACTTTGGCTTGATCTCCAACAAGTCCAGTGCCTTGTTGAACTTTTTATAGTTAAGCCCATGTGCGATGATTGGCGGTGGACGTGTTGCAGGTTTTCCTTCTGTTGCTTCCACTCGCTCTTTCTGCTTGGGCGGTACGATGAATCTATTTTCATTTAGCAGCGCCTGGTAATAATTGCTGCTCTATCTCGGGTCTTGTGGTGGAATTGCTACTTTTGTCTTTTCATTGATTCTTCCTGCTGCTGCGCGTCTCTTTTTGGCTTTCTCTTATTATTCTGGACTAGCTCGTAGTCGTTTTTTTCGCTGGCTGATTCGGGAAGCTCGGGAAAATCGTCTTCGCTCATTGCTTCCGTCGCGTTGTCGCTGCCGGTGATGCTGGAACTTCTGCTGCTGCTGCTGCTGCTGCTACCGCAGCTTGATGAGCTCGTGTCCTCCCTCATTTTACCGTTTAGAATTCGTTTTGCTACACTTTCAATTATGTCGTCAGCGAAGACCGTGATGTTATTTGACGCGAACATTTCACTCATATTCTCTTTAATTGAGTTTAAAATGTCTTCCTTTTTAATGCATTTTGTTGTTTTATTTATTTTTAATTTTTTTAAATTTTAATTCACTATTGAGTCTTTCGCTCACATTTCACTAACACTGTCACTGGTAATCCTTGTTCACTTATTTGGTTTGTCACTTTTTATCACTGTTTATGCACTTCTTGTAATTTCTTTAAAATGCCGTCGCTAATTGCTTAATATTACACAAAGTGTTGATCACTACCTGACCAGTTGTTGTCTTCTTTATTAGAGTCAATTTCTCCAAGAATTTCACTCATTGACTGATTTGTTTATCACAAACAATTTACAAATTTTCATTGATCAATAACACGTCTTCACTCTTTGACTGATCTGATCTTTCCTTACCCGGAAATATTTCACAAATAAATTCTTATTATCTAACTTTCTCAATATTGCTTAATTGCTATACTCATGCTGGGTAAAATATTGACTTAAGAAAATAACCTGCACAGCTGCAGTGCACTTCAGGTAAACAGTTTTATTTGGGTCATTGCTATTGCATACTCCAGCAGTGGTCTAACAAGGGATGTATAAAGATGGAGTCTTATGTGAGGGCTAGGAAATTCCCTGGACCAACGGATGGTAAAACCCAGCATAGAGTTGGCCATGGCAACGATATTATTAATGTGGGGGATGAAGTTAAGTTGTCTATCAAGATACACACCCAAATCCTTCACTCCTTCCACCCGTTGAATACAAGTATCTTCAAACTTGTACTGAAAAGTACTACCCAGTCACAAAAGTATTGGGACACTTGCATTTCTTCAACATTTTCAACTTTGTGGGTATATAAAAAAGTGTTTAATTATAAAAGTAAATTTCGTTATGGTAATAATTACTTTGTTTGTTTTGTTCGAAATTCTTTTCACAGTTACAAAAAATTTAAATAAATAACAAAAAAAATAACGAAAATAGTGCACAATAGCAGAAAGACAACCGTAGTCATGTTATACGGAAAAAGTCCGAAGTATACCTGACAGAATGCTTGAAGCACTCTGTCAAATTTCCAACTTCTGTAATGTATTTGGGGCTGCATGTCCGGGTATGGAGTTGGGTCTCTCCATTTTATTGATGGTGCAATTAACTCCGAAAAATACCAAAATGTGCTGCCATCAATACCTCTCCTTCAGTCGCCTGAAGGGATGGAGTACCAAGCCATACTTCAAAATCCAGTAAAGCCTGGTTGCAGGTCAATGGAGTACCAACAATGGAGTGGCCCGCTAATAGTCCAGATCTTTCCATAATAGAGAATTTATGGGGAGTTATTAAGAAAAGACTTGAGGCGGATCAGTCCAGGAGGACTAAAACTTCTTCGTGAGAAAATAAAGGAAATTGGGAATTCTTTTACCGCCGAGGATTGTTAAGAGGGAGATTAAGATTTGTTAAATCAATGCCGCTCCATATTAAAGAGGTTGTAAAACAAAAACCTAATGAAACGAAATGCTGAACATAAAAAAATCTACAGTAAATTAAATTTATTTTTCCTATTTTTCCAATGAATATGTATTATTTTTCTTATTTTGCTGTTATGTATTTCTATATACCCACAAAGTTGAAAATGTGAAAAAAATGCAAGTGTCCCAATACTTTTGTGGTTGGGTAGTACAGTAGTTACGGGACCTCGAGAAGGTCATAACCTGACATTTACCGATGTTTAATTTAAGATTATTATTGACACACCAGCTATAAAATATAAATAAGAATTTTACTTCTTTGAAGCAAAAAAGTAATGTCATCAATAGATAAGATGAACAACAGAGGCCCAAGATGACTACCCTGAGGTACGCCGGAAGGAGCCACAAAAGCATCAGAGAGCACGCCACGAAACCGCACTCTATTAGTCCTATTGTATAAATACGACTTAATCCATGCAATGAGTGGGGCCGGGAAACCCAACCTGCCCAATTTGAAAACGATAATAGAGTGAGACAGCTTATCAAAGGCTTTACTAAAGTCGGTATAAATGCAGTCAGTCTGGCAACCTTCCAGAAATGCATCCCCACTGCCAGACACAAACTCTAACAAGTTGGAAACCGTTGACCTACCCTGAATGAACATAACATAGGAAAGCGTTACTCACACTTCGATGTTCATTAGATTTATTTCTTTTTAATGTTTCTTCTTCACCAATCAGTCGAGTCTTTACAAAGTCGTACTTTAAGTTTTCTATAGTTTCTTATGCTGTTACTACATTTTCATAAGATTTGGGTATTGATAAGAGAATATACTTAACTTTCACTTCTTCTGATACGGATCTTGACCTAGTGGCACCAAGAGGAAGTAAACGAACCGAAATTACTTGCTTATGTGTATCTTGTCGTAGAAAAGAAACGTAGTCATAGGCATAAATGTGATTGTGTTAAAGTATCTGCGCGCGCATTTAATGTCTTATAGTGACTGTTTGTTTTAACACGTCGGCTGGAATAGTGTTATCCCGTTTAGAAACTTGTGGGGAGATTGAAAGAGGGAAACTTGCTAGGGTTTTTTTACGTTCGTTTTACTTCCTTTCGGCTTCAAGGAAGTTTGACGAGACTCAAATCTCTTTGGACAAAACATGACAACTGGGTGATTTTGTTGCTGTAATGTGTCATCTGGGTTAGAAAGTTAGTGACCTTCTTTTCGGATAATCTTCTCACCCCCAGATCCCGAAAGTAAAGAGGTGCTATGAGTGCAACTTTAATTAAGTTGCCAATATTTTAATTAAAATACAGGCAAAAATATTTATAATTCTATAATTGCTGTAATGGAAAATAAGAAATTAATTGTTAACCTCATAATATGACGGCTCAAAACATTTGCAACTATTGCATTTCTCTGAATGTAAGCTCTAGGTGACTGTAACAATAAAGAAAGAAAAATAAAAAATTTTGATTTTAGCAATAACTTTAATCCATATATTAGTATTTTATTGGAGTGCGATTATTTCTAATTACTTCGGCACATCGCTTAGGCATATGTTAGATTCTATTAACCTTTAATAGTATCTGAAGATATTTTGTTGCATTCCTCCACAACGTATTTATACAGATCCAGTTTTCTTGTGAAAATGTTTTTCCCAATTTGGCGTTTTAAAATCTTCCAAAGATTCTCAATTGGATTGAGATCTAGAGATTGCGGCCACTTCATCACTGGAATTTGAACACTCTCAAGCCAATCCTTCACTTGCCGAGAAGTATGTCTAGGGTCATTATAGTGTTGGTAGACCCAAGAAAGTGGCATATTTTCTTCTGCAGCATGGTGGATTCTAATATGTTTTTATAATCGTCTCCAGTCATAATGCCTTCGATTCTTTTAGTGGGACCTACGCCTTGTCCGGAAAAACATCCCCATACCAGTACGTTTCCTCCACCATATTTGACCGTCTTTTCGGTGAATTGTGGATTGAATCGTTGGTTTCGGTTATCATGCCATCTGAGCCTCGCAAATTAAATTTGGACTCATCTGAAAACAGAACAGTCCTCCATTTTTGCAAAGATCAATTCCGATGATCTTTTTGCGAAACTCAACCTTTAAGTACGTTCGAATTTTCTAGGGAAGTGATTACCTGAAATTTGTGCCATCGCTATTTGAATTGTTCGGAAACAAGGAGAAAAAAAACCCAAAATATCCTCTCTTTACAGAGTTACCAAATATATAAATGTTATGAAATATATATGTGTAAAGAATAACAAAAAAATTTCTCATACCTCGTTTTATCTCACAAAAAGAATTTTTGTTTCTTTACCCAAAGAGAAATATGTAGATTCTCCTCCTCCTTCAGTTCGTCCTTCATCATCCCAAAAAAAAATCCATAAAGTAAGCACAGCGAGCGAGGCAACCAATGTAATGCCCGCTTTAGAATACTCTGCTGCTGCTGCTGACACGATGCCGCCAATTGAGTAAAATAAGGAAAAGGGCGCACTCGGTCGACAGAAGTAACTGTCAACTCCGTTGGCTCACATAACAACATTCAATCCAAAAAGAAATCAAGCGAACTGGCGCGACCCGCTAAAAACCTCATCGTTTCCCCTCCGATTTATGACGTTCTCATCAATATGGGGCGGGTGGCTGTCATATCTGTCATATTTTGGAATACTCCGAAATATGAGCGCTACAATTTTAAATTTTAAAGGATAGAAACAACGATTTTTTTGTGGTTAATGGCAGGTAGTCGCGTGTCTTGTGGAAGCTCCTTTCGGATTGATATCAACAACTTTTCAAATTGACTCGGAGAAATTATTGCGGGATGAGGTTTATATATACTCGTATTATAGTATCAATGGTGCTTTCATTACGCAATTTGCAGTTATTAGACTATTGCTAAGAAATTCGTCATTCAATCCTGATATTATATATTAGATAACTGAAGCTTCAGACAGGTAAATTTTTGAGGCTAAGGCAGTTACACTGTAAAAATAATCTTCGATGGGTTCGTATCTCCTCCTTTGTCGATTCATTATTTGCATTAGCACAGTTGCGTTGTTTCGCACTGGGACCGACACTGCTGCTGGATGATTTCCCAAGGCAGACCATGACTCCGGATGACATCAACTGTAAGTCAGCTGGTGTCAGCCAGGATCATGGCCTCCGCCGGACACTCATCTGTCAGCAGATGCTCGGGCAGGGATGGGGGATGGCATGCTTGCAGGATAGCAACTGTAAAAGAGTATAGGGGGGTTCGCAAAAGGAAAACCATCTCTGCCCTCGGTCCCTCTCAGGCATACTGCTGTTGGTCATAACAGGCTCCTAAAGTCACACTATGGATCAGCCAGCGGAACGCACCGCCCCCTCAAAACGATGTACCACTGCAGCCAATCTATACAATTCCACACAAAACTACCATAAAATCACCAACTCGTATAAATAATAAAACCAGGAAACCATCTTTTATTATCCCATTCTTATCTGCAGTTTAAGTTCAAAAACAGAATCCAAATTTAAGTTCCAAAACAGAATCCAGATTTAAGTTCAAAAACAGAAATCCCCAGATTTCATTTTCCCAAAAAAAAAAATGCTAACTTTAAAGCCAACACAACACCATATAAAGTCAAAAGTTTTTCAACGCCGATAAAATTATTGAAATTCAACAAAAAATAAATAAATTTTCCAACGCCGATTAAGGAACCAATCTTTAAACCTTCATCCTCACCCACCGAAAAACAACACAACCATAGAAACAAAAAAGAAAGAGGGAGAAGAAAAGAAAGAAACACCCAATCAGATAATTATTCAAAATTTATTCAAAAGTAGTTTAATATAAAAGTCTATTACAGGTATAGATATAAAGACAATTTAGAAAATTACTCAAAAAAAAAAATTATTCTCGTGTCAAGATCCGTTCTCACAACTCCTCACTCGAAGCGGGTTCACTCCTGTCGATCACTGCAGGCTCCATATCCGACAAGTCCCCAACATGGACCTCCAGGGCCGGCAAAGAGGACGGCGGATTATAGAACGTCACTCCAGTGACAACCAAGACTCCACCTGAAAGAAAAAAAAAACCATATATATATAGAAATTACCAATATCGGACAAAACAAACTTACCAGAAACCGACCACCGTTCCCCAGTACTAAGGACAAAATTAACCCGGTGGTATACTCTTGCCGTCGCCGGAGCAGACCAAATGGTCACGGGGGACTCCTCGGGCCGGTGCAACACAATCCTAATCGGTCCACCCCAGTTCCGGGAAATCGCTGTAACGTAGACTCCGTAGACTCGTACGGTGTGAGGGGAGATCACGGTGATCCCCGCACGAGTAATAACCTCCGTAAAATTCATGGCGACAAAATAAAAGTTAAACGATTAAATTAAACGCTACAAATGCCGCGATAGTTGAACAACTAAACGACAACACTTCTCGGCACACGACTTTTATTAGAAAATTATCCCTGACTAAACATTTTCCAATGATAACTATTCCTCTTCAAACAATAGTTATCTTTTTCCCAGAAGGAAGGAATGTTACAGGTCAGATCCGAAATCCGATGCTGGATATTTTTGTCAAGAACATCGGATAACGGATATGACCACAAACAAACAACATAAAAATTTACCAGCAAGTAGCCACTTCGTAAACAAATTCCAGAGGAAATTGCATATCGCCTTTCACGAAGTGGCTAACGCGTAAATTTTCCTAGAAATCAAAGCAAGGCAAAAGTACATGAAAAATGATGGCAAAGCACCTGGGTAAAATTCCAAGTCTCAGGCTAAAAGCGCCTCGCCATCAAATTCCAATAAGTACATCGTCTTGCTCAAGGTCTATCGGTGCTTGAACTTGATCAAGCCAGTGTTACCTTCGTTTTGATGATTTGTTGCGAGCCGGGACCAACACTGCTGCTGGATGAAACGAAGTACAACAAAATTTGGAAAGAAAAAAATCAAGAAAATAAATTACGACGAAGAGAAAAAAAACGAATGGAGAAAAAACTAAATCTGAAAAAAAAAACCAAAAAGGAAAAAGGAGGAAGGATTGCGGCAGGCGTTGCCAGACTTACCGGCTTTCGTTGGGGGGAGTCTGGTGGTATGACTCCCCTTTTGTTGGCCCATGCCCAAGCACCCTCGCATCTAGGCGGCTGACGTCATCTAGATGCCCTTTGAACCCTGTAAAGAAAGAGGGCCACTCACCTCATTGTGAGGACACCTCCCACCGACGTAGCGATGACCGCCCTAAGGAAGGACGACGAGGAGAGAGAGAGAGAGAAGAACAAAGCTAGTTAAGGTGCATATAAATTGTAATAATTTTATTTAGAAAAAATTTTAGTTCAAATAACCAGGTAAAGGCTTAAATTTGAAATAAAAAAAATCAAGAAACTGATAGTCATTTGCATTTCCACCTGACACTTCTACCCCCGAAGGTGATATATCTAAACATTTTTCACTAGCTATATTTACTTAAGTTCACTGGCACTAAATGTTTTCACAGTCACTAACTGCACTCTTTCGTTCCGGACGAATGTTCCTTCCTAGAATTACGTTAACCCGTAATTATTTTCTTTTTCGTCTTCCAGGGCCAAGATTTCAGACGCTTGTCGTATCGCTCATTATATATGTATACAAAATCCATAGAAATATATTAACAAAAGTATATTGAAAAAATAACAACATACCTCTAGATAAGGAATCCATCACTAATAATTATACCAGGAAACAGAACGATTTTTATAACTTTATGGTGTTGTGTATAGGGGCGTCACCTTTCCAACGAACCTCTTAAGGCCAATTCAATCACAATTTACACACATATAATTAATTACAATACTCTTAATGCCCAGAAAACAAATTTTTATTTAAACAAATATAGTTAATTATAGTACTCCTAACGTCCAGTACACAACATTTTATTTAAACAAATTTCAAAGGAAAACTTTGGAAAATCCAATTACAATTTACACATGTACAATTAATAATAATACTCGGCTACGACCAGACGCCCCCGGAATTTCAGACCGATTCTTATTTGACGACGTTTTTAATCAGACTCCGTCTTCTACTTCAAAAGAAACATTTACAACCGATCTACATGAAAAAAAAGCTTTCGCGCTTTTTCTTCGTTTTTGGCATTTGCCCTTGATGTAGATGCTGTCATTGGGCAGAGTTGCTGCAGTTTCCTTTCGCGCTGATTAAGCAAGTTTCTCTTGCTTATCGTGTATGGCTACCGTGTGAAAAGAATGTCGACGGTAACCCGAGCGCGTTGTTTATCATGTATTTGTTGGTTGTATTTTTATTTGCTCAAGAGTTGGATTTGAATATGTTGCAACTTTGTTGCTGCTGGATGATAAATGAAATCCAACTCATAAAATTTTTACGACTTTTATTTGTTAATGACAGTTTGGGTTCGGTGGAATTTGGCTTATCTAGAAATAAGCGAATCCAATCTGTGGGGGCTGCTTCAGACCTTTACATACTCGATATTTTTCAAAACCACAATGAAGTGTTGTAAAAAATTGTTTATGTAAAAAATGCTTTAATATTGAAATTGGACTCTTGTCCCTCTAGATTGACCAAATCTTATATCGATAGTTCAGGTATCAACCCACTTCATTCCTACACCTGGCTAGGGTGTAGGCCCAACCTGTAAAGTAGAGCTGTAAACAGAATTAAATAAATCCAAAACATGACCAAAAAGGAAGAAGGAATGGGACAAACACGACAGGGAAAAACTTCATGGTGTTACCTGAAATTAAAAGAATTTAGCTAAGGTTTCCAAAACATGATCATATTAATCAGAAATAAAAATGACATTATCTTTGAGTCATAATTCTAACAATTATCTTCTTGTTATTAACCTATGATAATAATTCATAACTTATATAAACTGTGTTATGCTCGCCTTTGCAGGATACCCAGTGGTTCAGGATTATCTGACCACTATGTCAAATTATTTCCCATTGTGCACAGGGTATATATATACTGGATGAAATTTGGATTCCCTTGTCTTCGCTCAATCCAATGAGGTTATGTTCATCTTCTAACCCTTTGCCCCTACTCCAGCATGGTGGCGTCATAAAATGGACTTCCAGGAACCCCAAAACACTTACCTGCATTGGAGTGCATTAGATTCGGCTCCTATAGCCGAATCCAAGGGCATACATATTTCATGCACCTGTAAAATACCTGAAAGAAGAATACCTGTAAAGAAAAAAAAATTGTTCATACTCGCATAAGGAATGGCATTCAGTAGAACGTAAAATTCCCTCTTTATAGACACCTCAAACACTAAAATCAATGTGCAGAGAGCTGAGGAAAATGATTTAATCAATTAAATCATTTCCATAAAACTCCTCAACTCTTGCACCTAAATTTCCTAAAATTTGCTAAAAGTTACATTTCAATAAAAAATGCAACTGTTCGCCTAACAGCACATACACCCAAGCCCCGCCTATAAACGGTAGAATCAACGCGCCAAAATGCAGAAATCCTCTGACGCCCCTATAAAAATGCACAGAAGAATTAACATCTGGCATAAAATGACATGATCAAACCGTTTACGCCGTTAAGAGCCGTGTAAAGTTTAATGGGAATCGAGGAAAGATGCGCTTGTGTACGTGTGTTAGTCGGCGGGTAGATGAGTAGCACGATGAAATGAAATTAAGTATTCGGCAGTAAAGAGTAGGTTTTGAAATGGAGCGGTTGGCCCTGAGGTTCGCGCGAAGTTCATATTTTTTTATTAGGTGTTGCGAGCTTGGACCGACACTGCTGCTGGATGATTGCCCAAGGCAGGCTATGACTCCGGGTGACATCAACTGTAAGTCAGCTGATGTCAGCCAGGGTCACGGCCTCCGCTGGACATTCATCTGTCAGCAGATGCTTGGGCAGAGATGGAGGATGGCATGCTGGCATCGCTAGCTTTGCGATAGAGAAGGGGGGGGGGGGGGGGGGGTTCCAAAAAGGGGGTGCCATCTCCGCCCGCGGTCGCGCAACAAAAGCAAAGAATCATGCCTAGGATGGGAAGAGTGGGACGAACCGAAAAAAAAAATTAAAAAAATCTAACGACCTAGGAAGGAGAGAAAAAGGAAAACCCGCGAAAATAAAAAATAAAAACACCCAAAGAAAATTGTAAACTCAAAAAAAACAAAAAGAACAAAACAGGAGGAAAAGGATGCAGGCAGGCGTTGCCCGACTAACCGGCTATCGTTGGGTGAGTCTGGTGTCATGACTCCCCTTGCATGGCCCATGCCCCTACCACCCTATGCATCTAGGGGGCTGATTGCACCTAGATGCCCTTTGAACCTGAAACGAAGAGAGAGCCACTCACCTCATTGTGAGGACCCCGCCCACCGACGTAGCGATGAATGTAGAGTGTGAAAAAAAAACCTAGTTAGGGCTCATTCGACAATATTCATTATTGTACAAAAAAAAGGAAAAGGAGCAGCAAAAAAATTATATCAAACTTTTTTTTTCGAGTTACCCCCTCCATAGGAGGGCACACGGCCAACTAGCTGAAGACTAGGGCCTATTTACCTCTTTGCAATGAGGCTCTGATGACTCATTCGTTACCAAAAAAAAAATGAAATTGAATTAAGCTCTAAATCTTTATATTACTAAGTATAAATTTCAATCGACGATATTTTCATACAACTAGGGTTAGTTAATACACTTCACACGCCTCATTGTCTTTCAATATGTTGTCCACCATATTATTAAATATAATGGTAAACCGACGATGCGTATATATATATATAACTTGGGATAACATAATTCAAAGGAAAATGTGCGGCCCTTCACGCCTTATTGTCTTTCAATATATAAATTGTTGCACTATCTTATTAGATTTAAATTTTAAATCGGTGATACGTTTATATAATTCGGGATAGTTAATTCACTTTCACGCCTTATTGTCTTTCAATATAAAAATTTTTGCACTATGTTATTAGATTTAAATCTTAAATCGACGATACATTTATGTAACTAGGGATAATATAATTCAAAGGAAAATGTGCGACCTTTCACGCCTTATAGTCCTTCAATATGAAAGTTACTGCACCATATTATTAGATGTAAATTTTAAATCGGCGATACATTTATATAATTGGGGATATTTAATTCACTTTCACGCCTTATTGTCTTTCAATATTAAAATTTTTGCGATATATTCACCTTTCACTCCTTATTGTCTTTCAATATAATTTTTTTTTGCACTATGTTATTAGATATAAATTTTTTTTCGACGATACGTTTATATAATTCTAGATAGATAATATAATTTAAAATGATTATTGGTGGCTTTTCACGCCTCTTCAATGTCTTTCAATATAATTTATTGCACTATATTATTAAATCCAATTTTTAATCGGCGATCATATATATAAATGGGGATGGATACAATTCAACAGGGATATGTGCGGCCTTTCACACCTTTATATAATTGGGGATAGATAATATAATTTAAAAGAAATATTTGTGGCTTTTCACGCCTCTTCAATATATAAATTTTCAAATGGTTATTTGATTTCAAAAACAACAAATTTTTATTAAATTTAATGAAATTGGTTACCTTATGTCTTCCTTTACTTACGGAGCACCTTAATATGCTCATTTTGCCACTTCTTAACAGTTCGTCCATATGGTAAATTTTCTTCTCGCATCGAAGTCCCCCAAGATGGAATCTCGTGTTTCGGACTGCCAGGTGGGTGGCGTCGATCCCTTTTAATCGTGTAATATCCTGAGCAGGTTTTTTTTCGAATTCAACTCTGGAAAGAAACTTTTCGTTCTTCGAGCACGAAATCAATCCTCCTTGTTTTTTCTTGCCGCTTTTCTTTGCGCCACTCCCAGAACAAAACTTTTCTTTATACAAAATACTACACGTCTGCCAGTTCCGACATTCAAAAACCTTCTCCCATCACTTCAATTTTCCACACTATCCCAAGCCCCGCACGCATACTCCCGAAAACTTTTCTACCATCACTTAGTATGCTTTGGTTCTCTTACACCCGTCTCTCATTCTCCCGACCAAAATTTTCTTCTCTCATTCCCGCTATATGCCGTCATCCGATGTTCACTTACCGGCAAGTGATCCACACACACCCACGTAAATCCACTACTCCCATCTGATTTCCATTGTTCGAATCCAGCTGATCTCGCTCAAACTGGTTTTCGTCAGATGATTACGTGCAATCATACACAGCTACCGTGGTGTGTAACTTGATTTTACAGCGGCACTTCGAAATGAGTACCGTTAAATTCTAACTTAGCGCATGATGAAATTGCACTTTTACGAAAATTTTAAAAATCGCGTAGGCGAGTTAAATAAATCGGCTGAAGCCATCTGTGCGTGAGGTGGGCAACAAAATTTTCTGTTTTTGTTATCCAGAGTGAATATTCAATTCAATGCGGAAGATGGCGCTGGCAATTCGTTTTAATTTTTATTTTCATGACATATCTATTTTTTCATGCAAATCGACCGAGATTTTAACAGCGACCATAACATAGGAAAGTTAAAGAAAGTTATGGCAAGATTTTTAAAAAACGCAGGGTTACACAGGGATGTCAATATATCACTAAACATATTTTTTTAAATTGTTAGAAAAAACGATCACAGGCATGTGCGGTTTTTTTGTGCAGTTTTTTTTTTCTCAACGATTCATCACGGTTAGTGGACTTGTGTTAAAATTTTGGAAGGAACTCTATATAGATTTCGAGGAATATCGGTCGAAAATCTACTGCGATCGATTTTAGTTGTAGTCGAAATAGAAAGTTAAAATAATTTGTTTGCAAACACAAGTGAATTATTTGTTGAGCAAAGATTTTTATAAATTAATAGTGGATTATTGTGAGTTCTAAGCATAACCTTTAACAAACCAAGTATTAGGAAAAGTGCACTTCAATTGAATATTGCGTACGGATAAGGTAGATCAAAACAAAGTACAAAGGAATATTTACACAACATAAAATTGTTTTGCTTGATGTATTTGCGATTTTATAATATTTTGGCTGTCAAGAGTAAGTCGCATTATGTAAATTCAAGCTGCGTCAGCATACAAACCAAGATAAAAAAAATATTTTGAGTGGAGTCCTGGACGTTTTTTTTTTGTGAAGAATAGCGCGGTCGGGCAGAATGAAATCTTGCGATTTTTGAAGAAAAATAAAGAGAGGACGAAACGGAATCGCGAATGTTTTTGCATTCGATACCGTGTATATGTGTAGTAAAAGACGAATTCTTTAGTGATAAAATCGTGTAAATATTAATTAAAAATATCACAGGCATATTAAGCAAAGAAAAAAAATATTAATCAATTAAATTTCGCACGATTCATGCTTTGTTTGAAATCGAAATTTTTGTCAGTGTGTTTTTTTACTCGTTTTTTCTTCTCGCGTTGATTGTTAATCCGAGAAACGTAAAGAAAAAGCCTGTGAAATTCTCTGGTGTGGTTAAGTAACGCGCCGCAATGGAATACATAAATATAGTATATGAGTTAATCAACTAAATCCCGTAATTGAAAATTATAAAAGGAAAAAAAAACGGAAAAACCGAAACTTTTAGACAATTCTACGTGAAGAATTACAACCCTCTGTGCATTTTGTGATTTGAAATTTATAAGTTGTGTGAGAAATTGAATCATGTGATATGTTCTCACTCATTATGAATGATTAATTAATAAGAGCAAAAATAACGAATCACAATTAACTAAAAGCAATCTTAAGTGCGTATGTAATCGTATTTCTTAAAAAGTGTCTTCAAATAATGGACTTGTAATGTTTTTTTTGAAACAAAAAAATTGCACAAAATTAGCAGCAACTTATTCCTTTTTACATAATATATATACATATACATTTACTATAAACTTTTTACCATTTTATATATATTTAATCGGAGATAAAACGAAAATAAAAGTGTCTAATAGTTGTCGTGTAAACACGCTTTATCCTTTATCAGAAACAATTTTCTGTTTGATTAAATTTAAATGTGCAAAAATTGCAAAAATGCGTATTAGCAACAAACAAAAAAAAAAAACGTTGAAAATCTTCTAGAATAAGAAAAAAATCTACAAAATAATTGTCAATAAATCAGTTAACATAAAAAGCAATATTACAATACATGAAAAAGTTATTAATAATTACAACTGTAATCAATTAAAATCGATTATTAATCAAAGCATTTGCAAATCACGCAAATATTGCAAACGATGGAAGACGTTTAACAGACGTTATGCTCTCAATATAGTGCAAATATGGTTTTGCTTTAATTGTTCCGTTTTTAAATCAATTGGATAATAAAAAGAAAATAGTTTTGAATTATTCGAAAATGATTATCAATCAAAGATAATTAATGCTAATTTTCTGAGAATTCTTTACAAGAACACAATCGTTCAGTTGGAATACAGCACAATTTCAGTGTACTTATAGCAAAACCGAAGGAACAGGAATTAAGTAATTTGTTTCCGTTCACATACCTACGTGGATGCAACTCTAATTGATTACCCGAGCATCTTTTGAACTCAAAGCAGCAACTTGTAACGGACATTGTTTTTGAAACAATAGTTTTAAAAAATAATAATAGTAATAATAATAGCCAACAAAATCTCCTCTTTGTTGTTTTCAGTGCTTATATAATATATATTAATTTTGATGAACTTTGGTAGAACCTATTAACGTTTGATTTAGGTAAAGTAGAATTTTGTAGAGAAGGAAAGTAAACAGGAAGGAAATAATTACAAAGACCTTTCTTGGCGATATTCGGGCTGATGGGAAATTACTTGGTCCAGTAGTGTCCTGACTGTTGTGAAATTGGTTGGTTGTATTCAGTGATAGGTTATCCTAGACTCGGGGGGTCTCGGAAAAAGGAGGTGTGCATGGGTGTCTCCCCGGCCTTTTACTCCGGCCAAGTCATTTTTCTAATCAATTTTAATAGCTGTATTTCGCTAAAAATATGAGGTTTGATTGCAGGGATAAACTTTATTTAGGATATCTGAAAGTTTCCTGCACCGATTTTTTTCTTTTAGGACAAAGTTGAACAGCTATCAAAAATTTTGGCCGATCTGCAAAATTTTCCACACAGACTATTCCTTTTACTTGCAATGTTACATTTATACACCTTGTGTATTAAAAGCTAAAGGTAAAATTTATCTATTGATTTCTTTTTCATTAAATATGCTAATTGTCAGAACATTACCCATCCATCTCTAGGCAGCAGGGGAGGAAGGCTTCACTGTGACTTTTTCTTTTCATCACGTCTTCTCCAGCTGGCACAATTTTCTTGGCTTCTGTGTTGCTCAATATTCCAGGATTCGGGTGTTCTATTTGCTCTGTTAAAGTGAATTTGAGCATTACAAATGGCATCTGAGCCTGGACGGCTCGGATAATTTGGAATTTAATTCTGAGAAAAAATTTTCTTGCCTCTGTATGTAGATCTCCACCTGGCAGCTGTCACGGAATTAATGTTTCTTCTTCTTCGCAAAAAGAGATCACATCCGTGGCAGCGAACAGGGGCGATAACCACAGAGTGTGAATGGGTATGTTTATACAAAAAAAAATTGAGTTCACATTACAATATTAATACAAGACTGCGTTACTAGTTCCCTAAAACTCCGCCCCGAACAAAGTAAGAATCCTCCATGATTGAAGAGCTAAAGCTAAGTATCAGCGCCTTGGGGAGTTCAAAAATATCAATTTTTTATGTAAGTAACCAGGATTTTTGAAGTAATAATTTGGTAAAGGGATGTCAAAAGCCATTCGCAATAAGAACTGCTCCAACGTACAGCCCATCAGATGTTTACTATATCCCGACACATGATCAAATCTCCTCAAATGATATATGAATCTTATACAATCATTAAAAGCCACCTTGACTTTCCTCGAACAGGTAAACAACGACGCGGGAAAAGTAGGCTTCCATTAATAAAGTAGGGCAGGAGCAACGATTTCACAAGCAACGAGCGCATGTCCGACAACAAGCAACAAAACCATCAATATGCGATAGTTTAAGCCGACCAAACGCCTTCAGCAAAAACATAATCAAACGTTGTTCTGCCGCACAGGAAAACTTTGCTATAATAGGGCTGGAAATATTTTTATTTGCTCGGTGTCCATCATTACTTGCACGCCGACCTTAACCTGTACGAAAAGCTGGCACATGAGGAGGGAATGGGTGATTTATGCGTTCACAAATTTTTATTAAAATATTTCTGGGATTCTCTCTCTCTTTAAGGGGAATTCCACGGATAATGACGTCAGTCGATCTTTTTAAATTTTGTAATTCTTTAGCCGTCTTTTCAAGGGAAATATCGACATTAGCCTTTTCAAGTGTAGCAATTCGGTTTGACATCTCCAGAATATTCTTTTCAGTTTCACTGAGTCTAACCGTAATGCTATTGACAATCTCCTCAAATCTAGCTGTCATGCGTTCCTCCGCTTCAAGCAAGAGTTGTTTAATCTTAACAAACCAAGCTCACTATGTGACGTGGTAGGTAAAGGAGAATTTGTAAGTCAGCTGATGTCAGCCAGGATCATGGCCTCCGCTGGACACTAATCTGTCAGCAAATGCTCGGGCAGAGATGGAGGATCGCTAGCATTGCCATAGAGAATGGGGGGGTTCAAAAGGGATGCCATCTCCGCTCGCGGTCGCACAACAACAGAACATAAATCATGCCGAGGAATAGGGAAAAGAGGACCGGAAAAATGTTTGAGGAATGAAGAGAAAACTAAACTAAAACCGCGTAAAACTTTATTCAAACAAAAAATAAAAAAACCAGAACGACACAAAAAAAACTAAATCTGGAAAAGAAAGATATTAAACAGGAGGAAGGAAGGATGTCAGCAAGCGCTGTCGACTTACCGGCTTTCGTTGGGGGAGTCTGGTATCATGATTTCCCCTTGCTTAGCCCGTTCCCCCGACCACCCATGCACCCAGTTGGCCTATGTATTCTGGATGCCCTTAACAATTTATCCCTGAAAAGAAAGAGGGCCACTCACCTCATCATGAGGGCCCCACCCATCCGCTAATTCAAACTATTACAAGGTGTAGTCTTAAGATTTAATAGGACCTAGCTAGATTAATACTACGTGCATGTTCGCAATTAAACAAAGCTTTATTGGAAATTAACTCGACAAGTTCAAATGAGAGAGAAAAAAAATGCGCATTTCCTTCCCTTCCCTCGTCCAACAACAAAAGTATTTAATTATACAATACTCAACGTAATAACAATTAATAATCAGTATTGTAATACTTGTAACTCTTAAACATTGAGAGATTTAAAGGAGCAATGATTGCATTAGGTGTGCTTAATTCAATTATGTTACATAAAAAAATATTCAAAACATACTTCAAAATAATGTTTCTTTTCTTTTACGTTTGTCATCTAATCTGTCTTAGATTCTTATTCCTATATGATATAAAGCTCAGATTTCTTGTTAAAATTACATGGTAGTATATTAAATTAAGAACACAAGAAACTGTAGGCTGGATTATCCAAACAAATGTTCAACTGAAATTATCTCATACTAATCAATAAGAGGACACTTTCATGTTTAATTACCCTAATATTTTCATTCCAAAATTATCTACTGAAAAAACTAAATTTGTTTTTTCATTAATGCATATCTTTCGCTCAATTTCCTTAACGCCTTCTGAATAAGAAACTTTGAAATACATAATCTGCCAAAATATTTGCAATCCATTTACTGGCGTAGTACGTAGGACGAGAGTAAACACCAACAATACTGTACTCGGTGTAAATATCTTTTATTTTTCCAACGAACTTATGCAATGATTCTCCATTTTTATAGCTTTTACCTTGCAATCTAACCAATAAAATACACGCTTGCGTTGATTTTTAGGGAACAATATTAATATATACATAATTGTGCGGTCGAAAGAACAAAAAAAAAAGCAACTTCCATAAAGGAACGAACTCACCAAATTGCCTACTTTCGTCCTTCGTTTCCCACTTCTAGTTTCTTCTTCTGGCAGCTGTTCAGTCTTTATAAGTTTCGCTTTTTCCTTTTTGTATGTTGAAAATGTTTTGTTTAACGTATGATTTCACTTTTCTGTCTTTTCGTTTTTCCTTTCATTGTCGTAAATTATAAACTAAATTCTGTTTTTTGTCACTTTCATGTTAATTAATAAAAATTGCTTTCTTTTCTTTAGTCTATTTAATTTCACTGTTTCCTTTTATGTTGTAAATATTTCGTTAGTTCACTTGGTTTACTTTTCAGTCTTTTCAAAGAAATTTCCGGGGCGCGGTTTAGGTGCATCCGTCCAAAATGAAGTTATGACGCCGACTGCTGTTTTTGCACCACACTTCCTCTTGCTTGCCGGCAAAAGTCACACACCCAAGCGTACCATCCCGCTGATCCCATATGATTTGCAGTCATCAGCAAATATATATTCTCTGCTTAACCGGTTTTATCATATGATCCGGTGCAAGATGTTTAACTTAAAATCAAATTCATTGCAATTTTGCTTGCTTGAATTTGCTTTGAATTTTATTTTTGGTATTTTCTTTGCAGCCCGACCGTTTTTGGTTGCAATTTTGTATACTGTTTTATGGGTGGCTGTGGATTTTAACTTTTTTGTGTCGCTAGGTCTACCGTTGGGAGGCGGGGTTTAATTGTCGGTGCTGTTATTGCAACTGTTGCATTCTTGATCGAAATGCAACTTTTAGACGCTAAGCAAATTTTTGATGTGGGAGCTGAGGAATTTTATGAAAATAATTCAATTAAATTAAATTATTTTCCTCAGCTCTCCGCGCACCAATTTTTATGCTTTTCATGCCCTTTTTATGCACGTAAGTATGCTTACAGATGTTTTTAAGTGGATAAATATATAGGTCTCTAGATCCAACCAAACGAGCCGAATCTTTTTATGCACTTGCGCAGGTGAGTATTTGTGTTTAAGGGATTTCAGGTATGATGTGTGAGCGCGGGAATGGGACAAGAAGGTAAAAATGGGAATAGAATTGGGGATTTGGAGTAAGGAATAGGATTCAGCTCGTTTAGCTGAGTCCATCGAAATCTCAAGCGCCGAGAACTCATTTCTTTCCGCCCTACCTGGATCCAGTGGTCAGGTGATGCTAGACCACTGGAGAAAAAAAAATCTTTAGCGACCATAACAAATTCACGTTTTATCCGGGTACCATCGCCCGAAATACATAAATTATATGGCTTTTACCTAGCATTTTCATTGCATTGCTGGTCCTCTTAACCGGCTTTTTTATTGCCCCATCAAACACACTTTTACTAGTATTAAATAATACGTAGCAGAATAAATATCCATTACAAAGCATAACGTATTTTTTCCAGCCAGTCCAGTTCTAATAATTGCATATAGCTAACACTAATCTTCTATTTACTTCGAACGCTTTGCTAATAAAAAGACGGGAACTCAAGACCATATCATTACATTAGCAAACCTAGGCCGCGTTCTCCCTCTTCCGAATTTCAATTTGTGCACTTCACTAATCCAGCAAGTGGTATAAAAATACTCATGAAAGAAATGAGGCAACATAGCACTGTTATGTTACCCACGGATCTTTTAACAATCAATCGGCCAAATCAAACCATTCACGCTCAACAGTGACAAGTTTTTCTTTATTAATTTTTCACCTCTGTACACAAATAACTTAGTCCATATTGTTAGATTTGCTGACACTTTTTCTTTTTCTTTATTTATTATAAAATACAGTTTGGACTTACTCACTATTATTTTGTTAAATTAATTCGAAGCTGTATACAGGCACTATCCTAAGCCAATTGCAGATCTTGGCTTGTTCACATTTATACAAATTTTATATAATCTAGTCAATTATATTATAATTAATAAAATGAAACTTTTACTATTAAACTTTAACACTTAATTCGACCGCGACCGACTCTATTACGCGACGTTTAAAAACAGACTCTCCTTTTGTTTACTCTAACGGAATCGTTACAGCCATCTACATGAAGAAAAAGCTTTCGCGCTTTTTTCTTCGTTTTGGCTTTTGCCCTTGATGTAGATTGCTTTCATTGGGCAGAGTTGCTGTAGTTTTCTTTCGCGCTGATTAAGCAAGTTTCTTTTGCTTATCGTATATATGGCTACCGTGTAAAAAGAATGTCGACGGTAACCTGAGCGCGTTATTTATCATGAGTTGGATTTGAGTACATGGCAACTTTGTTGCAACGTAACTCGCTGTACGAAATCCAATTGATTAAATATTTGTCGGTTTTATTTTTATTTGTTCATGATTTGGATTTGAATAATTCGATATATGAAATCCAACCCATAAAATTCCAACGACTTTTATTTTCTAATGACAGAACCTAGTCATGACTCACAACCGAAAGGGATAGGGGAGGTTACAGGAGCTACCAGGGTGAGCGTAGGTATAGCCGTGCAGGCTCTGTCCGATGACCGAAGAGGTGAGGGGCCCGCCTAGCGAGCCGTGCTAAGCTCGTCGGATTGGGGTGAGTTATTGCCTCACACTCCGCGGTACACTCACCCGAACAATTTTTGCGGGCACTCTTAAGTCCTTATAGACTGAAGACAAAAAAAAAAGGAACGCACAAAGGATACTAAGGGAAAAAAGGCTATTATGCTCCTGACGAGAAACAACCTTAGCCTCCAGCTGGTATGAGGCTTATTGGGCTAATCCTCCCCATCCTATGACTATGTCACGCCCTGGATATGACATTGTCCCTTCTACTATGACGGTCGTTCGTACAAGGAGTAGAGAGAAAAGTGGAGAGGAAGGAACGAGGCTGATTTCTAACCCCTCATCATTCGTCTGAAGCGGTAAGGAAATCTATTAACATCTATGAACAAGGATAACTGTTAATGTAATTTATTAAGAATGCGATGTCTTATTTTCTAATAATTCAAAATTATCGATTTATACATAAGATGGTGATACCTAACATTATGTTGCGCATCAATAATACTTATCGCCACAAAGAGATATGCATCCGTTACAATTCCATATCAAACGGATACAAGTAACATAGTACTTCCAGGGTATGGGAACAACTACCCAACGAATACTGTTTAACTTAATTTCCTTTTACATAAATATATTTGTAGCAAGGGGTTAATTTCTTCTCAGTAAATAATTCATGGCTCTTTCTTCACGTGCCACGTCTAATTTAAATTAATTTTCATTTTAAATTTCGTGTCTTTTTAGAGGTAAACCAAGCTTCGATAAATATGAGTTCAGATAAATAGTTGATCTAGCTCACAATTTGTAGATTTGTGAAAAATAAGGGCAAGTGATCTGAATCTTAATTCTAATTGTGGCCAAAACAGTTGGATTATAACGCATAGCAGAAATTTTGGCCGCTATAATACAACCTGATCATTTATATATATTGTAAAATGAATATTCTTAGTCAAATAGGATTCAATAACTCAATTGGCCGTTAACCATACATAGTAATTAGAATATAATTTAGATTATAAAAAAAGTATAAGCGCTCAACCATCTAGAGGATCAACTGATTAGGCGCCTTAATGATACCAAATATCTTATGTCATGCACACAAATTTTATATATATTTATTTCAAATATTATGAACGAAAATAAGAAAGTATATTATGTATAGATTTCATTAGGATATAAGAGCTTACTTCTACTTTATTTATATATTGGCTTTAATTTCTTTGCTAGACCAAGTGCACTTGTGGAAGTTATGTCTCTCGAGATGCCCATGGATATATGTGTATGAAATTTTACGTCTCTGTGACCGTCTTTAGGCCTCTACAATTTACAATCTGATATGAAAACGCAAAACTTAATGTGGGTTGGCTTATAGCTGCCAATCAAATTTATTTAAACTAACGCATTACTCTAAAACTGCCGATCGTCCGCGAGGAACTTAAGCAATTTTCAGAAAAATGTTGTTTTGTTTTTGTTTAGTTTTTTTTGTTTCATTCAATTAGCACAGGATCTAGGTGATCCGATATTCCACTGTCAGTAAAACTTTTTTGTTACACAGCTGAAAATTTCCAGATACCGACGGGATTAAAACTTGAACACCTGGAATTAAATGGACCACTACCTCTATAAGAGATATATCAAAAATTTTTCCAGAGATAATTTAATGACGCAATGGTAGGTTAAGAGATATTTGTGAAATGAAATCTAATCTTACACTCACCTAAATGAAAGATAATTTGGAATAAGTCTTCTTCCATGTGATCGGTTATTAATTTTTCCAGCTATTGAAATTAATACTACCCATGCTGGATGAGCAATTCTAAGTCGCGAAAATAAGAATGGTATGCTGAAATTTTATCGCTAAAGTACGCTTACCATATGGCGTAAACCTTTTACTTTTCCTATTTTCCTCCACCTGGGTTCCTCTCGGCACTCCTGATGTGCTGCCGCCTTCACCTTTTTTTCCAGGTTATTCGTTTTTTTCTTCTTTTCCTTCTTTTTTTATACAATTAAATTCACAACTTGGTTTAAATTACTTTGCACGTTTTTTTTAAAGCGCGCACTCCTGTCCCATTGACAGTTCTTTCTAAAAAGGACAAACCTCTTTTCGCTTGAAGCTTTCTTCCCTCTGTTGTGTTTTCTTCTCATTTCTTCCGGTACCTTCCTCATCAAAACTTTATTAATACTGTTTCCAGTTTGTACGGTGGATGTTGTACCTTGGGAATAGAAATTTTTAAATGTTCGACGAATATGCACTATATCGAAAAAAGAAAATAACCTGGCTGCGATCCCTAGTTAGTATTTTAAGAACTTAAAGCGGTTAGATAGTTTTTGGTTATGTTGTGTCTCAACCTAAGCTCACACAACACGGTATCACCGCCAAGAATCATTTTTAACATTTCAACTGCAGTCGGTTCCATCATTGGTTCATTCCATAAGATGATTCGTCTATCAACACACTCCATTAATGAAAAACTACAGTATCTGTTAATGTTACCCATTTGCCATTGGTTTTTGAAGAAATAAAACGATTTCATCACCCTTTCCTCTTTTTGCACCTTTGGAATTTTCTTCAATTCTACTGCTGCCAGCGATAGAAGTTTCTGTACCAATACTTCCTTCTGATCTACAGGAGATGAAGTTAGAAAAGTGCTCCTGTATGTTGCCTGTTTCCACCATTGTTCCTTGGGCAAGTTGCAAATCTTCGAGTAGTCGCACTGCTCCGGTAAACATTTTATGCAGTTGTTCGTAATCCGGTCTGCATCCTCCTGACAAACCCAATGACGAATATATGTCGTGAATAATTCTTGCTTTTGGAGTAATTCTACGAAATCCTCGATTGAAAATTGCTCTAATTCTGTCTCTGCTAGTTTCTGGTTTTTTGATATATTCAAAATTCCTTGTTGCATCAAATATATGATCTTCTTCGCTGTTATCATTTTCTCTTTGAGTGCCATAATTGTCAGTTTCTTCAATATTGGAATCATTTGAATCATAATTCCTTCGTACTATAATATCATCCACAATGATGGTATTGTTATCGTTCCGTCCTCGCTCGGTTCTTGTTTCGCCAAAATTTCCCTCACTGATAATTTCTTCTTCCTTTTCATAAAACGGAAAGCTTCCTCTTCGCTTGTTATTTGTTTCCTCTTCCCAAGATTCGATTTCCGATTCGTCTGAACAGTATACTTATATTCGGTTTGGTAAGTTCCTGTTGATTCTCCGTCATAGTTTGATTGTTTTCCTTATTCTTCTTTAATTCCCCTTGATTCTGTGGTATCTCTTCGTCGCTGTTTTGCATTTCCGCATTGTTTATAGTGTTCTCCACTGGATTGCGACTCAAAACTTCGTCGTCGCTTACTATTATATCTTCTAAACTTGGTTTTCTGAATTTTAATAATGTCACTGTAGATTTTTTCACTTTCGGTAAAGGCATTATAAGAGCACTTTGAACTACACTCCGAACTGTTTGAATTCATTTGAATTTCACTTCATTGCAAACTAATTTATATAGCAAAATGCAAGTAAAAGTATTAATTACCACGATATTTTATCAACATTCTACGGGGTAATTTTATAACACATTGCCGACGACGACGTCAGTCGCCAGCGGCAAAAAGCTTTAACCATGTATGCATGATCATGGGCTTCGCCCGATCGCTGCGGTAAACGTTTTTGCCATGCTCATAATTTTAGAATATCTAGGTAGAAGAAGGTCTGACTGCACTTGCTTGGGTTGGCCCATTGAGTATGTCCGTACGAGTCCCATTGAGTATGTTTATTGTTTATACTTGTTGTTTACACTTGATTTTAGTGCCGCTGACCGAAATTAACGTAGGTGTGCACAGCACTTTGAGTGAAGCGAGCTCATTTTTATTTTTGAAAGCGATTGGCATCTGAATTGCATTGGCACACTTGGGATTAATTATGTTGAATATTCCACCTTTGGAAAAAAATTTGCTTTTGAATATATTTTTTTCTTTTTTCGGGCTCGATATGTAGCAATTATGAACGTAGTCTTTTCTTAATTTGTAATTTTCTATTATACAATTTAATTTGTTCTATTTAATTTTAATTTTCTATTATACGATATACTACTCAAAATTTGAATTTGTTTGCTTATTGCTAAGTTATTATATTAACTTGATTAATTTTTAAAGACAACGTTATATTTACTGTAGTTCATTGTGCATTAGTTTTGTAATTGTAATACATGTATTCAATCTTTCATTATTTAGTTTTGTTAATTTTAATTTTTTTGGCTTTCATTTACGTTTTACTCAATTAGATTTTGTTTTTTAATATTTTATTCTCTTTCCCTTACTATCTTCTGCTATACAATTTATTATTGTTCTTTAATACATTATCTAAGGGAAGTTTACTTAGTTAAATTTGTGTTTTAATTACATTATTTCCCTTAATCTATCTTTATTGCTTTTTCCATTACTTATATAATAGAAGATACAATTTACATTATCAATTTCTTTGATTATTTAGGGTCCATTTTACATTGGGTCTAGTTTCTTTCTATTTTCTATTTCGAGTAATACTTTGTCGCCTAATTTTAACAATACCAATTTAGCTTTTTGGTCAAAAATTTGTTTTCGTTGTTATTTTGAGCGTGCTCAGCAGTTGTTTTATGCAATGTATTTTGCATTCTGAAGTTGATTCCGTTGTATAAGTCGTGGTTTGCGTATTTTAAGTTTGATATTCATTTTCAATGCAAAGAAAACAGATATTATGCTCCTGAAGAGAAGCAACCTCAGCCTCCAGCGGTTATGAGGCTTATTAGGCTAACCCTCCCCATCCTATGACTATGTCACGCCCTGGATACGACATAGTACCTTTGAAAACCTCGGACAGATGTCCGGAATTAGAAGCTAAAGAGAGAGAGAGGGTCTAGAGGGACCAGCGTAATGTCTAGTACCCCATCATTTTAACCAAAAAAATTTTTATCAAACAAAAGATGCAAGTACTTACAGAGGTCCAGCAATTGTTTCACTCTAGCCGTGAAGGCAGTGAGCGTTTCGCAGGGGTTTTGGTGAGCTGTTATGAGCCTATTTACCAGTTCCTGGTAAGTTTCTCTGGGAAGGTATGCCGCGTTCAACCTTGCTTCGACTTCTTGAAATGTTGTCGGTACATCCGAGGCCAACAGTTGATATGCTCCTCCACGAAGTCTTGTGGGAAGGATCTTGAGGAAAGCTTCTTGCTCCCCTTCGAAGAGACACTGTTTGGCCTGGCGGCAGCAACCCAGGAATGTTTGCAACTCTGATCCGAGATGCGGGCCTGGCTCACCTGAAAAAATGGGCACCATTTGCGCAGTTAATTTTACAATTTTTCCATAATCGGTCGCCATAGTGGAGTTCTGATTCGAGTCGGTGTCGGGCGAGTCTTGTGCGAGAAATCGATTTAGACCCTGTTTCAGGTTGATTTCTCGCAGGGAGTCTTGTAGGGACTGAATGAGGTTTTCCTCAGTTGTGCTTTCCGAATTGTTTTCAATATTTTCTTCAAGAGGGAGTATGCGCGAGAATCCGTCTAGCTTGGCTTGAAAGAGTGCGGCTTCCTTTTGAAAGCGCTCTAGGTCTTCCAATCTCTCCTCGCTGGACTTTGTATTCCTATTTTCGAGGAGGTTAGAATAGAGAGTTGCTAGGCGTTCGGATTCTCGCGCGGACTCGTACAAGTTATTAAAATTATTATATTTAAGGTTTACTTGGTTCTGATTTACTCGTTGGAGGACGGTCCCGCTCCTGAGTGTGAGTCCTTCTGAACTGGGTCCTGGTTGTGCTGGGGTGATCTGGTGTCCAGGAAAGTTATGAGGAGGTCCTCTGTCTTCTCCTCCGTTGGTGAGTGAGCGGGAGTGGAGTGGGTGTCCTTGGACATAAACTCCTGCTCTTCAGCGTTGCAAGGGGGGCTTTTGGCCTGCTTTCCGTTCCCTTGTTGACAGTACTAGAGTTGTGTTGGGGAAAAGGGGGGCTTGTGCCTGCTTCAACGATTCCCTTTTCCTACTTGTTACTGTTGCTGTGTTGATTGTTGGTGTTGATTGGTGTCGTCTTCTTCGGGCTGGGACGGAGCCCACACAATTCCACCGGTGGTGCTGGCTTACTCTTTGTGGAAGCGTTGGGGGTGACTCCTCAGGGCTATTGACTACCCGGGAGTGCTTAGAGGTACCCCTTTTGGTTTGGTCTTGGATCAAGGCTTTTCAAGCTGTTACGGTAATTTAGATTTACCACGCTTCCTTGATCCTACCGGCTGCGCCAATTTTTTGTTACAACTTCCAAAAACACTACCGAACCAGCCAATGAAATACTATCTCTCATTAAAACACTATATTTTCTTTTTAGTTTCACATTAATTAAATTTTTCTTATCTTTAATAATTGTTCTTAACTAGGGTCTCATACAATTTCACATTAATTAGTAAAACACTATATTTTCTTTTTAATTTCACATTAATTAATTTTTTCTTATCTTTAATACTTTTTGTTGTATAGGATCACAATTCCTTCCAAAACACTATACTTTCTTTTTAATTTCACGTTAATAAAATGTTTCTTATAGCCTCAACCCGTGACGAACAGAGCAAGACCTCCACAATCGCGACCAACTCCGACCTCGATCAAAACAAAACTCTATTTTTCCTTTTTGATCGGGCTGGATCCGAGGTGATCCAGCCCGACGGCGATTTAATACGCGCGACTACTTAGTTAGACAGTTGAAACTAAACTCTTATTATCACGTTTGAAGGCAAACCGAACGCGATCAGTCGACATGTATGAAAAAAGCTTTTTTAAGCTTTCTTTTCTTTTTGTCGTTTTGCCTGTGTTTTTGTGCAAGACGGTACATGTCGCTGAAAATCGCTGATAAGGCACATTATGCTGGGAACAAACTTAAGTTTGTTCGGCACCTTATCGCTGATATGCTTAATTAGCATATTTACATTACCATCGCACCACGATTTTGTGGGAAAGGAATGCGAGGTAACTCGAGCGAATTGTTTGTAACGGTTTCGTGATAATTAATTGCCGTGTAGGCGATATGTGGTTGCTTGAGTGCAACAATTGAATGGAAAGAATTATTTTAATTCTTTTGAATTAAATTTATTTTATTTTGTAATGATTTTACCAAAATCCCCTTTTCTAGATTTTGGTATATAACAAATTTTCGATAAAGATTAAACCGATATGTACAACTTGGTACTCATATATACATATACACGCTAAACTAAATCAAAGCAAAAAAAAAAAAACTACGGGAATCCACCCTCTCTCATCGACGATCCATAACTTAGGGCAAAAAGAAAAGTGTATCTCAACACAGAGTTCAAAATGTAAAATTTTTTGAAAGACAAAAAAAATGTAATTTTAGGAATGGAGTTCCTTTATTGCATTTCCATATTCCTATATAACGTGTTTTTTTTTTTGATTATATTCGATTTGATCTGCTACATATTTTCGAACCAATTGACCTGGGTATTCGACTGTTAGTCATTTCTTTTTATCCTTAAATGTTTTCGTTCAGTTTTAAAATGAGCTTCAATAAAGATACAATTTCATATCAAACCCAATGCGAGATAAATAAGTTTCGCTTTCTAAGATTTTAACAGAATTCATAGGATTTCGCAAAACTGTGTTCCACAAAAGGAGGTGCTACGTTGAGCTACAATGGTTGGTTCAGTAACCGTAATTTAGTTAGTATTTAATGTAAAGTTATAGTATCCCAGCGGGAAATCGGTGCGCATCATCATGCATGAAGAAGCGCATCTTTGGATGAACGATGCGCATCCCATCTGTATACCATTTCATTTCGCTTTTATACATGCATGTCATTGGGTAGAAGCGCATTATTTTTGATTCTTCATAAGCGCATATTCTGCTCATAAATAGAAGGCAATAAGATGCTCGTTCGCGTGAAAATTTTGTATTCAGCTCGTTAACTTGGAGCTTTTAAAAAAGCTTCACTAGAAAAATGAATCTTTTGCTTTTTCTATGAAAACGGGAAAAGAAAACCAGGTTATTGTTCTCTGTTATTTATTTTTGTGATTGTTGCTTAAGTATAAGACATCAATTACTTAAATTTATTGCATTAAAAAATAAAAAGTTTTACTTCAAGACTGGGGGGTAAAGGTATTAATAATAATAATAAAAAAAAATTAACACAGATAACGGAAATTTTTTCAAAAGACAATAACAAAATAAAAACTTATCTTCTTAATTGACTTTAATACTTAAGGTTAAAGGTATTAATCATTATAAAAAAATTCAACAGTTTTCCTTATCTACTAAAGTGCAATTTAATTTTGAGGAATTTTTATATATTCTGTTTTTAGCCAATCGGATGCCAGCTTTGATTCCTTTTTCGTAGTCCTTCTAACCAAATTGCTCACTTTTCACAGCGTCTGTTAACAATTAATAATATTATTTCGAAAAACTAGACCAAATAACTAACCATAAACAAACGTATTAAATAATTTCGAATTTTTAATTGCTATTTTCTTGTGTGCACCATCCCAATTAATTTTTAGTAAAAAGTCGTCAGAAAAGAATAGAGAGATGCACTTAGAAATTGGTGCTTTTCCTACTATTTCTCTTATGTAAGTTATCTGTGAGAAATAATAAAGGACTTTTAAGTGAAAGTGTTTATTTTGTTAATTTCTTCACAATATCTTACCAATTCCTGGTCGGCAATATCGTTTATATGTTGCTCGGCTTCTTCGAGCTCTTGCTCGTTTTTGAGTGGGAATATACCAAGTTTTCTGACCTCTGCAAAACATTTGCCTATTAGTTTTTCGATCAGTACTGTCTGCTTGGCTAACATTGTATTTTGTTGTTGTAAAATAGTTTTTATATTGTCTTGGTCTTCTCGTATCTTCTTTATTTCCCTATTTGCTTCTTCTGAGAAAACCATAATCGTTTAATTGTCAATATACCTCCAAAGAATTATTATTTACCTAATTCACAACATCTTTTCTGTAGTATTTTTATTGTATCTTCCAATTTTTGTACAGAACCTGAAATGTAATTGTTACGATTCTCAATTACCCAAATAATGTAACTAGAACTTCCTTGACTCCGTGCAGTTTCATATTTTTTCATAGGCGTTGAGCTCTCCGGCATTAAATTGAAGTCCAGCGTTTCTTCAATTACTAAATCCTCCCAATTCCTTTCTGCAGTTTGGCGGTCGAAAACATCACCTAATTTGTCGCTAAAATTAGACTCCGTTCTGAAATAAAAACAGTTAATAGGCTTCATATAGCTGAAATGTATTTTAACAAACCTTCTTTGGTAGGAAAAGTCGGAGAGGAACATTGACTCATCATAATGTTTCCAATACATGCTATCAACCGCTTTGCTTCCTGAAGGCAATTGTGTTCTTTTATGTTCTCTATGAAAAATATCACGAAGGCTTCGCCACCTTATCTGTACTTTATCAACTTAAGAAAAATTATTTATTAAAACAAGTGAAATCATTTTCCATTTTTTTTCCTTCAATATTTTGTTACGATATCGCCCGTCCGCTTTATTATATAAATATGGATGCTCACGCATAATATTTATCAATTGTTCTTCCATTTTAATAAATTTTCGTTCCACGATAAATAAACTCAACCAAAACAAATGCCAATTGAAAAATGACAGAACCAAAAATTTGTTTTTCTCATTTTTCCAACAGCGCATTCAAAGTTATTTGGTTGTCAGTACTGTAAAATTTGCGTCAAAATTAAAATTCAAAGTCGAAGTTGCAGTTCATTTTGGTACAACGGCTACTGCATTTATTGTGGCAACTATGAAGTTCATCCAGAAAGAAATTACGTGAAGTCGATGAACATAAAGTCGAAGTTGCAGTTACTGCAGTGAATGTGTCACGGGCTTTATTGTCATAGTGTAATGCGAGCCATTATTCTTAATATTTCGCGCCATCTGTGTGCTGAAATGGGAAGTCACTTTTACACACAATTTTAGACACCCAATTTTTACTTCTGTAGTGGTCGTCTCCGTAAGCTGCCATTAATGCTGTGCTTTTCTTAAGAAGATGCATACATTCCGTGACAGCTGCCTGAGGACGACAACTGCAAGAGGTAAGTGGGAAAAAACTTTTAACTTTATGCCTTTTTTATCCGCGGCATCCTTATGCGGAACGAAGGTAATATTCTATTAATTCATTGTAGACAAACGATAAATTCGAGAAGCCATCGTTCACGTTCAAAGTCTCGAACACTCAACAGCAGATCACGATCAAGGTCTTACTCACCATATGATAGCAAAAGTTAGGAACGGAGAAAATCATACTCTCCTTTATCTCAGATACGAATACATGTTGGAACAAGGGAACATCCTCAACAGAGTCGCTGCTTAGGAATATTTCGGCTGAGCATTTATACGACTGAACACAAAATTAATGAGATTTTCTCCAAATTTGGGCCAATCGAACGTGTTCAAGTTGTTATTGATGCCAAGAGTGGAAGATCTCGAGGTTTCTGCTTCGTATACTTTGAGAGCTCCGAAGATGTTAAAGTTGCAAAGGAACAGTGCTCAGGTATGGAAATAGATGACAGACGAATTAGGGTTGACTATTCCATCACAGCGAGAGCTCATACAAATACCCCTGGAGTATAAGGTTTTTGTTTATATACATATTAATATATTTGTATTCATTCATTTGAGCCAAGTAAGCATGGCATAGTTAAGAACTAAAGTAGTTAGACCAAGTAGAGTAGATAGGAGTAGTAGCGAGAAACACGCAGAAGTACAATGCTTTATAAAGCTTATCTTAAGTGATCAATAGTTCTACTAACCTCAATAGTTCTACTCACCCCCCCCCCCCCCCCCCCCGTGCGCACCGGCCTGGTGCCATATTCCATATAGATCTTTAAATTATTATTACGGAGATGATCCATGTTTCCTAACATTATTATTAAAATGTCTGGGTCAGACGATTTTATTAGAACGTCGGACACACGATAAATCATCATTTATATAGTGCATAACAGAGTTGTTATGATCACTATAAGTGTGGCATTCTTAGTAATTTAAATTTACAATGGTATTCCCGATAAACTCTGCCATCTTTGAATTCTATATTTCGTAGCTCTTTAATAAAATCTACCGGTCGAACTTGTTCAGGACCAGTAAATTATGTATTTTATGTTTCGTACTTCATGCCGTTGGGCTCGTTCATAATCCTAAATAGAAGACGTAAAGTACTGATCAAAAATAATATCTACTCGTGGGGCAGATGTTGCTGTTAGTATTGATATAATTTTTTTTGGAAATATTACCGAATGTTTTTCGGATATTTTTCATTGTATGCAATAAAAAGAATCCATCAAATATAACAGCATCGTAGCGTTCTGGTATTTCCTTATCGGTAGCATTTGCCTTTAAAACGTCAACCATTGCTGATTTGGCAGTTTTATGCATGGTACCATCATCATGACACAGTGACGTTGGAGCGACTGTAATAGGATATGATAATATTTTTTCTATATCGATGTTGTGTTCCATTAACAGAGCTAACAGACGACCAAATAAATTTCGTTATATACGAATTTCATGAACCTTACCACCGACTTTGATTTTTTTTCTTTTTTTCTGAGGCAAAGTTCATTATTTTCACCTGTGATATTTTTCTTCGAATCTTTTTCGATTAACTGAACATTCAGTAATAAACGTTTCTTTTAACTTTTCTCCTGATTTTAAAAAATCTAAGCTGCACTGCATTCGAAGCTAGTGTACCATTACCGATGTTGTATAGACAATTTTCATCTAAATTTGGTTGAAATGGATTTAACCATTTTTCAAAACTATTTATAAAATTCCATAAGTGGGCAGAATCTCTTCTGATTGCATGTTCTTGTAGGTCCGCTGATACATCATGTTTTCTTCGTAAATTTGTTATGTCCATTGTATGTATGAGATATAATTGTAGTCCTTATATGGTGACTTCTAGCCCATCGTTGACGAGCTGATATAGAGTTTGTAAATTGAATCACGCCGGTTAATCTTCTTCCTGCATCAGCATTAATGGTTTGTTCAAGTACTAAATCTATTGGTTGTATCGAAAAACATTTATCAGTACGTTTGATTCCAATGTTATATATTCCGGGTGATAAGTTAGTAAGCACACACACTCGATTTGGAAGCTTATTTGTTTATATTTGGATATTATAAACTTACTTACTATTTTACCAGCTTGAGTTACAATCATCCTTAGTTACTTAGATACTTTTTATCATGAACCTAATTGTGAATCAACTTTATGTTTACAATCACTATTTCGTTAGATACTTACTCTCAAACAATATTTTATCATGAACTTAATAATGAACCAACGATTACTCTTTCGTTAAAGACTAACTATTTTATCATGAACTCAATTATTAATCAACTTTATTACAACGTTATGACCTGACCTGATTGCGACCTCGCACTCTTTGCGTTGAGGAATTATGTTATTTTGGTCATCCTTTTGTTGTGGGATTTCCTTAGCCTATGGTATTAGCTTGCCATTGTAGGGCGATTGAGCTAGTTGAATAACGGAGTAGTCTTTGGTTGGGACAAGATTTAGTTTAAGACTTGTCAGGACCACTGGGAAACTGATTGAGTTGAGGACTCCAATTGACACTGTGTTTCCGGATTGGAGTAAACTGTTGGCCAAGAAGACTCCATCGCTTATCTCTTGGGATAAACAGAGCATTTCCTCTGGCACTATTAACGAAGTGTTGACTATGGTTCGAGACCGTGCAGGTATGCAAACAGATTCCGTTAGGATTACCTGCTGCTGCCTCATTTCGCAGGTCCGATTATGATCAATCAACTTTTCCAAATTTTGTCGTTTTCTCTGACAACCAGCGCTCTCTTGTTAAGGCGCCTTGAGGATACCACAGGTAGAAAGTTTCACTAATTTGTCCTTTAACTTCCCTGTTGGTGGTCCTACTCCGATTGTAGATTCTGGACTTGGATCATACGTTATGGGTACAGTAAACCCTTCCGAATTTATTTCCGTGCGAGGAAATCGAAGTGTCTTCGTGGGTCCCTCAACGTTACAGTTTCTTTTTAGGAAGTCATTTGCCAACAGACCGTCATTGGTAAGACCTGGGATGTTTTTTACGACCTGTACGGGGAGTGCTTGCCTAGCAATTTGCGAAGATCACCAGCCCTGATTTAAATCTTAATTAATAACACCTTTTACTATATAAAATAACTTTTATTCACTTAGGTTGATTAGTTTAAGCACAATCTTTTCTTTTGTATAATCGCATAAAAATGTTAAAATATTAGCAAAACTTTCGACCCAAAACGAGTTGAAGACCCCTCTGATTGCAACTCGGTGTCGAAATCTTAACTGCTCAAGGGAAAAAACAAAAAAAACCTCTTCATCGACCTCCGTCCATATTTATAATGATTTTCCCAATTACATAGGAAAATGTGCTAACCAATTACGGAATTAGCACATAATCGATTAGTAGGGGAAGTATAAGCCAGAGAGAATGGAGAGTGTCGTATGTACTACATACAAAAGTAGCGCGACGGTTCTATGCACATATGTAAGTTGAAGAAAAGGGGAACGCATCGGAGTTACTTATGAATGGTTGGTTAATGCCCTGGAGTGCACCGCGTATGCCCATGCTTGAGCGGCAAGTTTACATAAGAGAGATTTTCATTGAGCACATGTGGTGTGCCCAAAGAATTATTGGGGTAGAGCATGGTTCTAAATATTTTTCATATTTCGGTTAATTGAAGGCATGTGCGAAGTTGTTTTTGACTTTAAGTGAATGAGGCACTTAAGCGAAATTATGATGATTGATATATTGATTGGGCGGAAAATGGGCGTTGTATTTCTTGAACGCATTTCCTTTGAATATGTTTTTCATTGCTGGATTTTGGAAACGTGTGCAAGACATTAGTTGAGAATTTATTGAAGATCATATTCCACCCATGCGTATTGCACTGTCTGAAATTCATGCTGAGTAAAGGGAAATTGATTTATACTTGCGTTGCCAGGGATTAAACTGATGATGCCAGGGATTAAAAGATGGTAAGATTTTAATGGTAATGAGCTGGGTTACGATTAGTGGCATGGTGGCTGCAGAATACGACAAGGGGGCTTGTAAAAAATTGGCCCCTTGTTGCAGCCTTTCCATATCCAAGGACTTTTGAATCAGATCGTCGAGCGTTCCTTCAGTAATAGTCAACAGATACTGGCATAGGTGAGGATTTGTAACCCCACTGCGGAGTGCGTTTCGAGCGAAGTCCTCCAATTGGGTCTTTACAAATAGGGCTGCTGTGGCTCCGTATTTGGTAGTGGCTGCCTCCTTGCAAAGCGTCAGCAGCTGATTCACCCTAGTTGTGAAGGCAGTGAGAGCCTCACAAGGATTTTGTCTTGCCGTAATCAGTCTGTTCACGAGTTCTTGATATGTTTCTCGTGGAAGGAACGCGCGATTTAGTTTTTTCTCTTATTCTGTTGGAACTGAGTTCACCCGAAAAGAGAGGAACTAGTTGTGCAGTAAGCTTCACTACTTTGGAATAGTCTGCCATTGTAGGGGTTGGTCTCTCTAACAATTTGGACTCGGGCAGACTATTAAAACTTTCCTCTAGACTGGTGTCCGTTAAGGATGTGTTGCGAAGCAGGGACCAACACTGCCGCTGGATGACTGCCTAAGGCAGGCTATGACTCTGGATGACATCAACTGTGAATCAGCTGATGTCAGCCAGAATCACGGCCTCCGCTGGACATTCATCTGTCGACAGATGCTTGAGCAGGATGGGCGATGGCATGCTGGCAGGCTAGGGGCTGCGGTAGAGAAAAGGGGGGGTTAAAAGGGGGATGCCACCCTGCTCCTGGTCGCGCAACAACAGAAAGAAATCATGCCGAGGATGGGAAAGGGAGGTAAACGAATCGAAAAGAAGAAAAATTTTGAATAAAAAAAAACCCGCGAAAAGAATTTACAAAACGGAAAAGAACAAAAAAAAATTTTGAATCTGAAAAAAAATGAAAAAAATATGCAAAACAGGAGTAGGAAGAATGTAGGCAGGCGTTGCCCGACTTACCGGCTATCGTTGGGGAGTCTGGTGTCATGACTCCCCTTGTATGGCCCGTGCCCCAACCACCCTTGCATCTATGGGGGCCGATTTCATCTAGATGCCCTATTGTCTGCAAAGAAAGAGGGCCACTAACCTCATTATGAGGGCTCCACCCACCGACGAAGCGATGGCCGCCCTATAGGCGGGACGACGAGCAGAGAGAGAGAAAAGAAAAACGCCTAGCTAAGGCTCATCAGACAGTCTTCTTATTTTGATTAATAAAGGAACAAAAAAACTTGTTATTTAAAAAAAAAATATTATTAGTTACCCCCTCCGTAGGAGGGCACACGGCCAACTAGCCGAAGGCTAGGGCCTATTTACCCCTTTGCAAGAGGGCTCGGACGAACTAGCAAAAACATGTATACCACAAAACTAATGTATAACAAGCAAAATTTATCTCACTAAGGTATAGCTAAACTCAACCTACTGATCTATAAGATTTACGTAAAAATTTCAAAAAGGAAGCATTCATATATCTACTATATCTAACAGTATACAAGCATTTCTATGACTCTAAGAAATAATAATGCTCATTATTGTTTTCTTTACTAACAGTCTCTAAAACAGTCTGTAAAAATCAATAAAGCTCAATCATGCAACAATAGTGCGGGAAGCATAAACAATTACATTCTATGAGAGTCAAAATAATTTATCCAAACTATCAGTATACATAAGCCATATTTAGACCTTTCTCTAGTACATTCCGTGAAAGAACATTAGCACTTAGTGTTCATATTTCGATTATTCCAAATATAATGTTTAAATTCATAAAATCGGCGATTGACAAGAATTACAACGACAAATATAAATTTCTAACGTTCGAATATCAATAAGTGTCCTTCAAAGTAACTATACCTTGAGTCTGTCTTGAAATAATACTAGTATTTTGTGTCCATATTTCGATAATCCCAAATATAATATTTAAATTCACAAAAATTTTAGAGTTTATGATACTTAAAAGTTCATCCGATCACTTTTCTAGCTGCCATAGTTTTATTGTCCTCATAATTTCCATCGTCTCATTTGAGTGAGCAACTTAAATTATCCAAAGCAAATTCAGGAACGTTTAATTTTCCTAATAGAAACCCTTAATTCATTGAACAAACAAATTTAATAAAATCTCAACCCCCAACCGATCATCGGCGATTGACAAGAATTTCAACGACAAATATAAATTTGAATTTCAACGACAAATATAAACTTCCAACGTTCGAACTTCAATAAGTGTCCTGCAAGATAACTATACCTTGAGTCTGCTTTGGAATACTATTAGTATTTTGTGTCCATATTTAAATTATTCCCAATATAATATTTAGGTTGCCAAGATTTTAGAGTTTATGATATTTAAAAGAGTTTCACTTTGGACATTTCTCTAATTGCAATAATTTTATATCTGATTCCAAAAAAAATTTAATCATGCGTTGGAATAATACTAGTGTATTCAGCTAAATGAGCTGAATCATTTAGTGCGCTTATACAGGTGGGTATTTAAGGTTTTTTTCGGACTTCCATTTCCATAAGACCGGGAATAAGGTCGCACATCGAGGACGAGTTGCCCTCCCGCAACCTTTGTTGACCCGGTGGTCAGGCAATCCCGGACCACTGAGTAAAAGAAATTTTTGGCGACCATAACAGATGTTTCTATCCACTCTAGCAATAAATCTTGCACAATAGCATTAGCCTCGTCACTATTATTTACACTTTTATCACTGTTATTTTTTAAATTTTAATCCTTAATTAAATTCTTATCTAAGTCGAGCGAGGGCGAGAATCCCGCAAATCTAGCGATGTCCGCTTTAGACTCCTCTGTGTTTGATTTGAAGTAATTTATTAAGGCGAGTCTTTCCTCGCGACTTCGGGCTAGTTTTAAATCTAACGCTTCACAGTGAGGAGCAAAGAACTTGCCAGATTGCCACGCTTTCTCTAAAATCTTATCTAAATAATTATTTAAGCTTACTTTGGGAGCAGCTAACGGAACAGGTAAGACAGTGCCGCTGCGAAATCGACGTCCTTCAGGTTCTGGAACCGCTGACGTTGAAGGTTCTTGCTGACCTTATGCTGATGAGGTCCTCTCAGCTCGGAACTTCGTTCGTGGGGCTGCTGTTGGTGGGGAGTCCACCGAATCCGACATACTAAAACTGCTCCAAAGGTGGCAAGGGGGGCCTGTCGTCTTCTTTTGTGTTCCCTGTTTCTTAAGACAGGGGGGTTGCCTGAACCGTCTTTTGGGTTTCCCTGTCGATGAAGTTTGGAATGGGGCGTTATGCCGCCTTCGGATGAGGGGGATAGCTGCGTGTTCGCCTGGAACAGAGGCAGTTAGAGCTGACTAATCCCCGAGCGTTGGAGGTGACTTACTGAGCAATTGACGACTCAGCAGGGGTCAATGGTTTCCCGTCGTAGATTCGTATGCAGGATTGAGGGTTTTAAAGCCTTTACAGTTCTACGAACAGAGCTTTCTCAATCCTACCGGCTGCGCCAAATTTTTTACGCTTACGAGGTAGTGTCGTGGTATCGTTTTTTTCAGGACAAGGGACTGGGAGTGCTTGATTAGAGCTCGAAGATCACCAGCCCTTAATTATTTAATTGCGCAGAACATTGAAAGAAAACACACTTTTTCGTTGTTTGTTTTAGCACATTACACTTTTATTTTCGGTTTACACTACTTTTATGACCAAACCCGGAACCGAAGACTCAAGAAGAGTTGAAGACTCTTCTGATTTAACTTGGTTCCTTGTACTTTAATATTTTTAATTAATTTTACACAATGCCCAACTGGGTTCACTCTAATGCTCAGACACTCTGTCTGCTATCCTCTCTTCAGACCATATTTATTAATTTTTACTAATTCCCCCGATTTTGCATTAAATAATAAATACATAAATCGGGAGTTCTAATTGGTTATTTTAGATTTTGGGTAATACATAATTAGAACCAGCTTAATTATGTACGCCATCAACTGGCAGAAGGGGAAGAGGCTCGAAAAGCTTTATGTGCGCAAGCAAATATGACTTCTTAATGCTCATAAGCATTGAAGGGGAAAATATGAGAATTATGAATGAAGTGCATTATGCGTTGGGAGTAAGCATGTGCAGTGGATTTACACACAAGGGAAACAACCAAGAACTTTGTATGGTTTATTATGCATTTCTTTAGTGCTCATAATGAGCAGGGGAATGTCAATGGATGGCGTATGATAGAAGTACGCCGATGGGTTATTTACCGAAGAAAGGTATGTGACATGCGGGCATGAAATATTGGGATAGGTTAGGGTTTATGGAAATGGACTGTGCTCTTGAAGGTCAAGAGCAATTGAGACTTTTGTTTTTCAGATTTCAATTTATGGATTGAACGGAAATTCGTTGTGGTATATCGTAGACCGATTTCCGTTGTTTGTTTTCCCATAGATTGTTTAAGTGCCTTTTAGGCAATTTTAGCGAATATGTTAGCCATTAATATGAGATTTATGTGAAATTGGAAAATGTGCACATATTGCACTGAAAAGATTGGTCAGGGCTCGTGCTGCGAAAAAGATGAAAAGGTGGCTTTCATGGTGGCAAAAATAGGCTAATATAGAGATGGAAATGTGGTAATGAGGCCTTGGGTCATTACAAGAGATGCAAAGTATTGCATGTGAGGATCAAAATATGGTAATGAGGCGTTGGCTCATTACACCAACATGCTACGCCGCAGAAGGTCAGTGTAAGCGGGAACGACTAACAGGCTACGCCACAGAAAGTCGGTGTGTGTAAACTGGATGACCAACAGACTACGCCACAGAAGGTCGATGTAAGCGGGAGCGACTAACAGGCTACGCCACAGAAAGTCGGTATGTGTAAGCGGGATGACCAACAGGCTACGCCACAGAAGGTCAGTGTAAGCGAAAGCGACTAAAAAGCTACACAATGTTGGTGTGTGTAAGAGGGATGACCAACAGGTTACGCCACAGAAGGTCAGTGTAAGCGGAAACGACTAACAGGCTACGCCACAGAAAGTCGATGTGTGTAAGCGGGATGACCAACAGGCTACGCCACAGAAGGTTGTTGCGAGCTGGGACCGACACTGCTGTTGGATGATGGCCCAAGGCAGGCTATGACTCTGGATGACATCAACTGTTAGTCAGCTGATGTCAGCCAGGATCACAGCCTCCGCTGGACACTCATCTGTCAGCAGATGCTTAGGCAAAGATGGAGGATGACATGCTGGAATCGGTAGGTTCAAAAGGGGATGCCATCTCCGCCCGCGGTCGCGCAACAAAAGCAGAAAATCATGCCGAGGATGGGAAAGGGTGTGACGAACCGAGAAAAAGAAATTGAAGAAAGAAAAAAAAGAAGGAAAAAGAAAAAAAACCGCGAAAATTCTGAACAAAAAACTGAAGAAAATTATTGATTCGAAAAGAAAAAAAACTGAAAGAATAAAAAACAAAACAGGAGGATGAAAGATGCAGGCAGGCGTTGCCAGACTTACCGGCTTCCGTTGTGGGAGTCTGATGGTATGACTCCCCTTTTGTTGGCCCATCACACAACCACCCTATGCATCTAGGGGGCCAATGTCAACTAGATGCCCTTACAACCTGAAAAGAGAGAGAGGGCCGCTCATCTCATTGTGAGGACCTCGCCCACCGACGTAGCGATGACATGACCGCCCTAAGGGGGGGGGGGGGGGACGACGACGACGAGGAGAGAGAGAGAAAAAGAAGACCTAATTAAAGCTCATATAAAAACATTATTTATTTTTAAAAAGACAGAGTTACTCCCTCCGAAGGATGGCACACGGGCCTTTTAACCTCTTTGCAATGAGGATCTGCGGAATCATACAATAGAAGCAAAAAAAACAAACTTACGCTAATACAATTCTATCAATACAACTCTGTCCTAACCGACTTGACACGACTAAATTGAATCAATTTCCCAAGGGCTGGAAAATGCGCATTTTCTTTCCTATAGGTTGTTTATATAAATTTTCTTCTCTACTTCAAAAGAACAGGTATTACATTTTTTTCTTTTTCGTTTTTTACATCACAATTTACCAGGTTTTGCTATCGAATTATAATTTCATCAAAAAAAATTGCTGATACAAGTGGGTACGTTAAGAAAAAAAGGACTGTTATATGGTCCAAAACTTTAAAGTCATACGTTAAATTTGGAGTTTCATCTACGATTGGATTCTTGGAAAAAAAATTCTCTGAAAGATTGGCGTTTTTTTTTCTATTTTTCTGTTGAAAAGTAAAAAACAGGAACGGACTCACCAACTTGCAAATTTTTTTCTTAGGAATTGCTTTAGCTTCGTAGTTTGTAAATTGTCACGTTCCACGTTGATTTTATTTTTAGCTTCGTATGATTTTCCTTTCAATTTCCCTTTGTTTCCTTTTCTTAGTATGTAAATTTTTCACTTTTTGCGTTGTAGTTTCTTATTTCTTTGTTTCACTTAAGAGCTTTTAAATTTAATTTTGTTTTATCGTAGTTTTAATTTTCGTCTTTTATATTTTAAATTGTTTTCACTTTTCGTTGATTTTCCGTTGTAGTTTTAATTTCTTTTTCCTTTAACTTATTTTCACTCTTCGTTATTTTCTTTTGTCGTAATTTAATTTCCTTTTTTTCTTTATCGTCCCGATTTTTTTTCACTTCTGTAATTCTCAACCCCACGGCAAATGACAGTTGTACTTTGTCAAAAAAAAAATAAACCCATTCCTTTTCGTTTTTTCTTATTCACAATTTTTCTAGACTTTTTTGAATTAGGATTTCACATTTTTAAATAATTTATCTTTCCATTTTGCTTTTTGTTCTTTGAGACTAAAAATCGAATTTTTCTTTCAACTACCGCGCGATTTGAGAGTCAATCCAGAACTCAACCTCACCATCGCGCCAATAAAATCTACTGCCGGCAGAAGTCACTAACACCCGTATACTCTCCCGCTGTGCCCATATGATTTTTGTCAATATCACAAAATATCACTCGGCTTAACCGGTTTCGTCAGATCACTCTCATGCCAGATGCTGCAGCTTGGTTTGAATTCATTGCAATTTCACTTGTTAGAATTTGCTTTGAATTTAATTTTTTTTGTATTTTATCGCAGTCAGACAGTTTTCAAGCTGAAATTTTGCACATCTTCATGAGTGGCTGTGGATTTCAACTTTCTGATGCCGATAAGTATACCGTTTTTAATTTTTGGTGCTGTTATGCAGCTGTTACATTCTTGTCGAAATGTAACTATTTAGACAATCTAAAATTGATTTAAATTATTTTCTCGGCTCTCCGTACAACAATTTCAGGGCTTGAGGTGTCTTTGGAAAGGAAATTCCATGCTGCCTTCAATTATGCCCTTTTTATGTGCGTAGGTATTTTTTTGTTCTTTTTGCAGGTGTTTCTAGGTAGGTGAAATATTGGGGTCTAGTATCTCTTAGATTCGGCTCTTATAGCCGAAGAGCCGAATCTAAGAGATACTAATACGGTCTGGAGCAGAGCCGGGGGTTTGTGAAAGGGCACAGCATCCTGAGATTGAACCCAGTGCAGGGATTCGGCTCATATAGCCGAATTAAGCACCATCTCAATGGGCTAAAAGACGTTTTCCGCGCAGACGGTCTATAGGATCGGATTAGACTAACAGGCTACGCGGACGAGCTAGCAATAAGGGGTACCACCCTGGAGATCCAACCGGAAATGACTATTCTTGGAAGGCCCCTGGCAACCTGAAGATGTTGCTTAACACGAGGGCAATTAACTTAGCGAACCACAGATGGACAAATGGTACTACGTGCCATACGTCCAGGCAGATCTGGCCTGAGCTGGATCTTAGGCGGTCCAAGGGTCTGCTTTCGAGGGGCAGATCTGACCTTAGAATAGCTATTGGGGTTATTAGAGGCCATTGCCCTATTGGCTTACACGCGAAGAGACTGGGTATCTTCTCAAACGACTTTTGTAGAAGCTGCATGGACGAGGAAGAGGAGGAAACTGTTCTCCACTACCTCTGCCGGTGCCCTGCACTGGCACGCAGGCGTAAGTCCTTCTTGGGTAACTATTTCTTTGAGAGTCTCTGTGATCTGGCGGCGATTGACGTTGCAGTTCTTTGGCGCTTCGTTGACAGCTCCGGATGGTTCCAATGAGGAGGTGGAGGGAATTCTTTGGATTCCGTGGCATCACACGGGCCTTTTGAGGTCTAAGTGTGCCCTTTATGGCAGCCACATAAACCTAAACCTAACAGGCTACGCCACAGAAAGTCTACGAGTCGGGACAGGTAAAACTAATTAGCTACGGTACGGTTGACTTTTGTAAGTCAATTATAAACCACGAGGGCTTACTTGTGCTTGGAGCTTGGGTCCTACTTATAATGCCGCAGCACTATTAGATGTGAACCTGACCACTTTCATGGCTTTTACTACGAACAACTTGATACAACGGAGATGCATACACCCAACTGATTATGGGTTGTTATGCAGACTAGAACAATGTGTGAATTTCACAAACCCACGCTGCCAGTATAACATCTGGTGTTATCTGGTTATCGCGCACAAGTTCCCTATGACTTGGCTAACGGATGACGTCACGCACATTTTCACTGGATTATTTGTGAGTTGCATCTTTGTACTGCTTGAACAACTGGTTTACAACGGAGATGCACACACCCAACTGATTATGGGTTGATGTGCCAAGAACTTAATATGACAACGCAGCTGGTGGGAATAATTGGGTCTTTATCTGTTTCGGTACGCAAGTCTCTCTTGCTTTTATTCGTTGATTATGTCATGCACATCTGCAGACCATGGAACTGGAGTTTTTATGTACAACGAAGAGTTTATACAAAAATTGAAAAATTACATGGGCGACGGCGTAAATATATGTACGGAGCAAAATGCTTCATTACAACTGTTGCTCTAGTGTTATGTATATAGGTGATTCTCCTTCAATTGATAAATATAGCCTTCATTTGCTTGCACATTTATTTCAAACACTAATTAATTGGACTTGTTATCGATCATTGCCGATATGTACACATTAAATTTCTTAATTTCACTAATAAAAGCTCAAATGTATTGATTTAATATCTTATATTAAAATTCTTTACAGTCATCTGTAAAAACACAAATTAATTGGACTTGTTATCGGTCATTGCCGATATATACACATTGAATTTCTTGCTCAACCAAAAAAACAAAATCGCGACGACAATATTGACCGACTCTTTCACTCGCGACACGTCCTAAAACAGAAGCCTACTTCTACCAGTTTTAAAAAACCAGATTTTTCCTTCCTTAAATTATTTTCGACCACGACTCAATTCCTCGACGTTTTCAAACAGACTCCCCTATTTTACTTCAAAAGAGTCATTTACAACCGATCTACATGAAGAAAAAGCTTTCGCGTTTTTTCCTCGTTTTTTTGGCTTTTGCCTTTGATGTAGATGGCTGTCATTGGGCAAAGCCGCTATAGATCGTTGTTTTTCGCGCTGGTTAAGCAAATTTCTTTTGCTGATCGTGTATGGCTACCGTGTGAAAAGAATGTCGACGGTAACCCGAGCGCGTTGTTTCTCATGAGTTGGATTTGAGTACATGGCAACTTTGTTGTAACGCAACTCGTAACTCGTTGTACGAAATCCAACACATTGAATGTTTGTTTTAATTTTATTTGTTGATGAGTTGGATTGAAAGTTCCCATGAAGCAGATGGACCCAACGTTCTTTTTGTTGATTACTATCCTCTGGTATACATATTGCTTTATTTCAGGGTATGTGTTTAGAAGTAGGAGAATTGTATCAAGTTCTCGCAGGAATGACGTCAATGCGATGCTTCCGTCTCCTCGAAATTCTCGAATCCTTTAGGCATCCTAAACAAGGTCGCTCAACGAAAATGTAAATGTTAATGATGCTGGTGGCGGTGCAGCAGGTGGTGCAACATCTTGTGCAGCAGGTGGTGCAACATCTTGTGCAGCAGGTTGTGCATTTGGTGAATCGTTCGACATCTTGTCTAGGACTTCACTTGAAATATCTTCTTTTGTTATTTCACTGTCACGGTTATGTTCTCTTGCATAAACTTCGGGTTTCTCTATTTCCCGAATTGCTTTCACTTTTGGCATTAATCACTAGTTATTCCTCTTTTCTGCTTGAACTTTGGTTCACAACACTTTTATTAGTTAGCTTATTTTTAAATAGCACTAGATTAACAAGACACTAGGATTGCTTATCTTTGGATAGCAATCCTACCGACTGCGCCAGATATATTTTAATTAACCTCAAAGAAAAAGAAATATTATTAAAACAAAAATTTTATAACTCTAATCTGCTGCCATCAAGCGGTAGCATGAGGACATGAATTGAATGGAGGGGTGTGAGAACCCTGACTAAGTCGGGGCTTACAACCAAAAGAGATAGGGAAAGGTTCAGGGATTACCAGGGTGAGCGTAATGATTGCCGTGCAGGCTGATTTATATTGCCGAAGAAGTGATGGGCCCGCCTAGTTAGCCGTACTAAGCTCAAGGTTATGATGTTCACGTTTCCTCTTATTAAATTGAAAATTTTCTTAAGCATAAATAATGCAATATTTTATACTTTTCCAGATATTAAAGCTATTACTTAATTACATATAGACAAATTACCTTCAAATCAAATTTTTTCAATCCAGTCAAATGAATTGTTTCGACGACTTAGAAAATTGTTCAGATCAATTCACAAAACCGGAGTACACACCCTTTTCAAAAAAAAGACCCCTTCCTTATTCCGTTTCTGCACGTAAGGTAAGCTTTTAACAAGGTAAGCTTTCGTGGGATCATTCATATTTGGTACGAAATGAAATGTGATTCACGATCACATGTCGTGGCAGGTGAGTGTAATTGTATGATTTTGTTGTCGGAAATTTTTGCTGACTTAACTAAATGGTCATCTTGAAATTTACTAAAGCCAGCATAAATATTAGTTACTACTAAGGCGTGCTGTTAAATATAAATGAGAGAGCACATCTCACTTAGATGTGTAAGTTTTTAAGATGTGCCTTAAAGGTATTTTTAGTTTTAAATATTTTATTTTAGCACAAATTTTAATGGAAGCTTATTCGCCAAAGTATCTTATAAGAAGCAATGTTTTCGTTTTGTAAGCGCTTTTTGAATCGATACAAATCCCAAATTTAAATTGGTTTGAGTTTTTAAAATTAAAAAAAGAGATTGAAGAATTAAGACATAATAACACTAGTTTACAAATTTTAATTAATTTCAAATCCTATTAACTATTGTATTTTATAATTTTTACTAAAGCATTGGAAATAATAATAAAGGCAGATATTGATATAAACATATGATTTATTTTAAGACGTAGAAATTATAAAAGTTTTATTCTTAATAGCTAAACTAAATAATAACAATAACAAAAAGTAAAAGAAAAACTCGACATTGTTCCACTGTGTATATGAAGCTATGTATTTTTCAGTTGTTTTTAATGCTATTCTTTGTGTAAAACGAATTAATTAGTACACACGATCAGACATGTTTGGTTTGCTCAAAAAAGCAGCGCAAATGATTGATTTTCTTTTTTTTTTTGTACATAAGACTATCCTTCCCAGTCTCTCTGATATCAAGTAAGGCACATATGAAAAAATTCCAAAGACTTTTAAAGTCTTTTAACTTTAATGAAAATATATGCTCGGAGATCATTCAACATCGTAAATGAAAATTTCTTGAACGAAAAAGTGAAAGATTTAATTAAATCGGTTTTTTACGTTCATTATCATCTTCTACACTCAACCTCATAATATATTTCCTTTAGCATTATCATTATTAGTAATTATCGTAAAACAAAGTTATTTAAAATTCGATTCCCATTTCCACTTGAATTTTTTTTCCAAAGTATTTCCGACGTAAGGGATTAATAAGAAGAGCGCTTTGAACAATCTTTAAGGAAGACACAATGGTCTTTTGGAATAAAAATGTGCCGGGAAATTATTATTCGTTAGTTATAAAAGGAATAGATCCAAACATAAATGAAATGAGAAATAATATATAGTGTTCAGTAATATTGATTTTCAACTCTGGTATAACAATTTGTAAACTAGTGTAATTAATATTATTTTTCGATACAATCTGCGAAAGAATTTTCGCACGCCATAAATTGTTAATATTTGGCAAATATTTCTATTTGCTTTTTGCTGATTAACACAATTCTCTTTGTTAGTAATTTACAAGCTTTCAATTCTTAACAACTTGTAAAGGAATTTAGGAGGATACTGAAGGTGTATAGTTTATATATAACTGTATGATATTCGCTGTCCGTATATTTTATATAAGACTAATTTATTTTATAATATTAATATTACGAAAAAGTTAAGAATTAAATCATGAAATTTTTTCGAATATTTTACATAAGCCCTTAAAATGTCTCTTAAATCATATATTTAATTTAAGTAAAAAATTTGTATTGTGATCATTTTAGATTTATTAAGATTTTTTATGAAATGTGTGAGAACAATAAAAAGGAAATATGCAAACTGAGTATATTTACACTACTACTGATTCTATTGAAATGGGGTAATTCTTATTATTTGTCTTTAATAAATTAAGAATACTCGAGCATTACACCGTTTTTTTCAAAGTCGTAAAATATTTTTCCTTCAGGTGATGTTCTGTTCTTAGCTTTAGAGGGCTAAATACATCTACGTTAGGGTAGTCGCACACTGATCGAGCAAAACCGCCTAAAAACGTTTTAGCTAAAATCGTTTTGATTGATCGAAAAACATTTTGTTTGAAGAGAAAACATTTTGTTTGAAGTGAAAACAATTTGAATGATGCAGTAATTTTTCAATATTTTCATTTAGCTTTTAGTAGTGAAAGTACAGTGATAGTGATAATGTCTTCCTATAAAGAACAAGAAGAAGTATTTATAGTAATTTTGTGGAATTGGATTTCAAAACTAGAAGAAGTCGAGAGAACATTATGGGTGCATCCAATAAATAGAAAAAGAACCGTGGAACAAATGCTTTTATCGTTTATAAGCGAGTTACGAAATGATGAAGAAAAATTTCGTAATTTTACCCGACCAAGTTGTAATACATTTGATTATGTATTATCAATGATTAAAGACAGCATTTTAAAGCAAGATACTAACTGTCGAAGAAGCATATCTCCTGAAGAAAGACTGTTTATTACATTAAGGTAAGGAAAATTAAAATTAATAGTTTTACACTTTTATTATTATCTATATTTAATTTTAATTATAAAAAACTTAATAAATATTCAATGAAAATGCGTAATAGAAAATAAAAAAAAACTATTTAATTCTTTAAAGACGCTCACATAATGGAACTTTAAACCGTCCTCTGAAAATAAGTAGAGTCCCCAGGCGGTGAATTTATTGCACAATAAGTAGCATTACTTGTTGTTGCGGTGGGATGTGTAAATGAAGGCACATAAATTAAACGTTGTTGCTCTGCGTTTATGTAAGACATATTATTTGTAGGAATAGGCTCAATGTTGGAGTAATTATAAGAACTGGACGATCCAGAAATTGAAGTAGAATTCTCTTCTTCATCTAGCATGCCATTTAAAATAGAGAATACTTAACTTTTAAATTGCCGTTGTTTACGAGGAGCTAACTTTTTCATATCACTAGAAACACTTTAAAAAAAAAACATAAATCGGGATCCTCAGGTAGCTCCTGCGGGTTAGTCTTCGCGCGTAAATATTCTACTATAGGTCCAGCTACAATTTCAGCAGCCGTAGTTTTTGACTTTCTTCCCATTGGTCGGAACTCCACTGGTGGTGCGTTGGGAGGGAGGGGAGGGGAAGGAGACTGGAATGTCTCATTGTTGAGTTCATTTGTAGGCGACGTATTTGAGTTCTCCGCCAATATATTGTCTTCCCTCTCAGTGTATTCTAAATTGCTTGCCATTTTTTTATGCTGGCCTACAAAATTTTTTAAAAAAGACAGCATCAAAAAGATACAATTTCTTTTTCTTTGGAGCTGCATGTAATGTGAGACTTTATGTCCCTTATTTTTGACATTTTAAATTAGTCAACGCCATCTAGAAAAGAGGCAGCGCAATGCATCACTTCGTTCCAAAGTGAACATATCCTTACAAAATTAATGAACGAGTCTTCTTCTTTCTAAACTCTGAGGTTGGTCACCCTGCTTTCTGCCACGAGATGAAGATGACATTCCGAGAAGGAGGCAGACATTTGCAAATTGTGACAGAAAGCAGATCGACCCAACATCCTCAGAAGGTAATTGGTAAATTATTTTAAATAAAGTCTACATTTATCCATGCCATCGGTGCTTGGATGAATTATTAATTCCACTTACAACACATTAATATAACCCCTACCATCAGTTGTCCCAGTCAATACAACCCATGTCGAGATTTCCTCATTATGAGAGGAAGAGGCTAACGTCCAAACGTTTGCAGAGAAACTACTGCCGTCATTACTGAACCACTAAGTGGAAACATTGATCGAAGAGGGTAAACATTTTACATTTTTGTTAGTTGAGTGAGAAATCACAAAATGCCCCTGGTGATTTATAGGAACCTTTCCTCAGAGGCGCTGAGAAAAACAGACAATACCTTGCCAGGCCAGCGTTAGCGTGTCGTCCTTCATCTCCGGGCCCTGTCTGGCCCCATCTGACAAATCGGACAAGGAAACAAGTAAAGGACACTTGATATGAGTAGGGAAATGTCCTAGTCTGAATATATCCGTGAGTACCTAGAATTAAGTTGCAAATATCGACACAATCGAAATGACCGCTACTTCGGGGATTGCCCAACACGCCAAAAAGGGACCTTAATGAACTTCTGGAAGCCCTAAGGAGGATGACCGCTTTATGCTCCAAGGGATACACTGGCTCCAGCAAGGGAAAACTTCCCCTCAATAGTAAATTAGCCTGACAGCCCGAATTCAATTTTCTTATCAAAGCTTTCATGTAGTAAAAGATCAATGATCAAATTCATCAACCAAATTTAATTATTTACTGTGGTCAACTGCTTTTATTATTATTATCTTTTTTTTGCACAAAATAAAACTAAATAAACTTTAATTCACTTAGTTAAGTCATTAATCTAAGCAACCATTTCCAAAATTTTGAAATTTAGATACATGAATAGTTTTTCCTGAAACGCTTTAAAGGTTTGGTGAAATTAAGAGTCGCGCATTGACATATGTAGGTACGAGTCGTATTCTTAACTTTTACCCTCATTTTAGTTAAAATCCACTGCACATGTATTCGTTTGTTAAGCATCATCTTGTACGTTAGGTTTATAAATTATAGTGGAAATGCGCATCTCTAATCCATTCATTTCCCTCGTTCTTGTGAGTGACTTTCAATTTTAGTTATACGCTTAGCTTTCTCAAATACTCATAAGGACAAAGCAGCCATAGATAGGGAAGAGAAAGAAAGAACAGTTTTCCTCTTGTTTTGTTTAACTAAATCAAAGATTCCGAAAGAAAAGAGAAAAAGGATTACAAAAGAGTTGACGGAACTGTTAATTTTGGTCTAATCAATTTTGAGATAAGCGAAAGATTATGATTTAATTTTAAATTCAACGCTTAAACCAAGAGATAGTATACTTAAAGAAGAGATTTTTTTTGTACACATTTGCTAACAATTTGAATAGCTCAACAAGCAGCTATGAGGATTTTTTTTGCCGTTAATATTTTTGAAGCGAATTACAGTCATGAATAAGTTGTGCACAACTCAGGTATAGGGTCGCGAGGCATGAGAGTAACGTAAAGATTGGTATGCGTTAAATGACCAAGACACCCAGTACAGTATTATCTATGTTAATAAATTTGCTATTAGTTTTTCTCTCTTTCTTTGAATGCTAACGACATTCCAGCAGGTCTTTGATTAAGGTAGTCCTTCTTATAGTAGTTATAGTTTCCCTTATATTAAACATTACAATTCAATATATGCTGTTTTGATTAACTTAGTAACCCTAGCTCTTCATTGAGATGTGTTAGTTATGTAAGTTAGATATTGATGGACAAATGTATAGAGATAGAGTCTTAATAAGATTTAATATATTACTTATATTAAATATGAAGTGAATTTCTTAGTTTAATTTCAGGAATCCCCATGGCGCTTCTCTCTTGTCTCCCCTCCCCCCATCCCTTCTCCCTCTTTCCTCATGTTTTTCTTTAAGGTTTGTTTAAATTAATTTTGTTTTTTGTTTTCAGCACTACTTTCAGGTTGGGCCTACACCCTAGCCAGGTGTAGGAATAGTGGAGGGTTAGTACCTGAACCATCGTCTCCGGGGATAGTTTTTCTGCTTGTTTGTGTAACTTTCAAGATGGTTCAGTGCGGCTAAGGGTAACAGGTGACACCAGACCTGTTGCTCTTCCTTCTGTTTTCTGTTTCTCGCTTTTTTTTCTTTTTGTGGCAGACCTGAAGGAAGGATACCACAAACGGATATTTAATTATCGTCTTTCAAGAGCAAGGCGAGTGGAGTGTGCGTTTGGGATGCTGAAGAGAAATTTAGGGTTCTTGAAAGTTCAATTTCTTTAAATCCCAAAAAAGTGAAGTGGTATTGGCGACGTGTGTTCTACACAACATTACCAGATTAAGGGAACGAAAGATTGCAGACCTTCAAAATGAATTAATGAATGTGGTAAGTGATGATAATGAAACCGAAGAAATCAGTACGGGAAGGCCATCAAATATTTTTATCGCTACTCGAAACAAATTTTTAAAATATTTCAATTCCACGGAGGGATCTCTATCTTGGCAAAATAAATTTGTTTGTATGCAATAGATTAGGACTCTTACCTAATATATACGAAAACTATTAATTATCATGCATGCGATAGTAAAGATAAAATTTTATGATCTGGAAGGATGTTATTTTTTTTTTATTAAAAGCTAAGTTGAACAAATATCATTTAAACATATTATTTTTGCTATGCCATTTTTTATGTTATTCTTTTTACGTATAAAGTTAATTTTTCAATTTTATGTTCGTAAATTTAATTTTTGTAAACAAACAAATGTTATTTTTATTTATTCATGTCATTATATTAACCCCACACTTCTTAAAATAAATTCTAATGATTCTTTTAAAACTTTAGTTTTTGATTCCAAATTTGTCCTCCCGTAATACCTATTTAATCTACATTCACATCCAAACGGAATATCGGACCAAAAGTATTTACTATAATTTTTTTTACGAAATTGTTAACTTCAATATCGCAGAGTACAGTTATCTAAAGGAAATTATGTACGATTTTCTTTCCGTTCATTATAATGTTCTAAAAAAACAATATTATGTCCTAACAGTGTTGAAATATAAAATATCGAAAACGAATTATGATTAAAAATGTACATGCAGAGAAGAGTAAATTCAACTTACTTGAAGCGTTCATATCATTTGCTATTTCTTCCCAAAGTCTTTCCAAGATATCACGGTTATGGTGTTCCTTCATGCTATAGTCATATATGGCTCTCCTTTCTTCCACTAAAACTAATAATTTTTCAGCGTCCAAATCCATACTTAATATTTATGTCACTTTGTAAAAGTTATACAACCCAAGCAATAAGAAATAATTTTCTGACTTGAATAGCAATGCAAGTTGTTTTACTATAAAACGTTTTTTCTACAAACAACGTCCGGCACGCCTAAATGTGTTTTATTATGACGGAACGACTAAAAACGTTTTGCCTTACCAGTGTGCGCCGCACAACTTACTTACTCGAGATGTATCCCGCTTCGAGCATGTTTAGGCACATTTAGGCACGTTTAGTCAGCAGTTTTGCTCGATCAGTGTGCGGCTACCCTTAGGGTGGAATGAAAAACCCGACTTTTTAGAGCGAGAACACCTATATGCGAAAAAAGCATGGACTAAGTAATTCTAGTTCCCTGCAAAATTTGAAGTCAATTGGTTTAGCGGTGCCCCCACCACTTCTAAATTTGACCGCCGACTGCAAAGAAACGAAGCCGGTTTAATTAGTTTTCCAGCGACTATTGTTAGCTGCGTGTGCGGTTACGCTGTCAATATTCATTAGAAAATAGTTTTATAGACGCGTGATTGTATTTCGATTACTTTGGTGTAATTTAGCACATTTTGATACTCGAGTTTTTGTGTAAAATATGCCAAATACTAGGAAAGACACAGTGTGCCCTGTATTTGGCGCTCCGTCTATGCAGATGCGATAAAGAATTATTTATATATACGTAAATATTAATTGATTCAGCAATAAAGAAGGAACCGACTTTAGGTAGCATTGCAGCCATTTTAATAGCGGAGCTGAAAATTGTTTAGGCTAAAGCGTCTATTCCCGTGGTGGCAGACCAACAGATTTTACATATGATAAGAAAATATCACAGAAAATTGAGGAATCTTAAAAAACCCTTAAGATCTTGATATAATGATGCCCTTAGACAAAAAGTGAAAGAATTTAGAGACATTGCTAAGAAAAAACTTTTTGATATTTCGTCTTGCAAGTGCGTGAACTTTTCGTTGTATAAGTGTAAAAACAAAATGGCAATTAGAGAAAGAGAATTTTTAGTAGATCAGAGAAATGAAAGAAAAATGTTCATCGGCTCTATTGATCCGGTAGCGACCCAAAGCATTTAGCGATCCTTACATCGAAAAGACTTGGAAAAAAGATCGCTACCTTCAGCTTCCACAACTAATGTGCTGGATATGGAACTGTCATCAGATCAAGATACAGTTGATAGTGATAAATGCAAAGCAGGAGGCTAGCTCGAAAGTAGTAACAAATGAGCATAAAATTATCAAGTCTCACACAAGCCTGCGATCGAATGGGTGTTTCTGATAAATCCGCTACTTGTATTTCGTCTGCTGTATTAAAATATATTGGACTGATAACCACAGAAGAAACTTCGAAAATAATAGATAGAAGTAAGATTAGAAGAGAGAGAGAAAGAACACCAAACACTTTAAGATCCCAGCTAAAACAACACAGAGTCTTTTAATAAGCCATTTATTTCGACGGTCAAAAAGATAATACCCTGGTTTAGCGTTTAATTGGTAAGAAAAATCACAGAACTACAGTTAGTGAAGAACATATCGTGATTGTTTCAGAACCCGGATCTAAATATTTTGGTCATATAACCGTTCCATGTGGCACAGCAAAAGCAATTTCCGAAAACATAATACAGTTTCTGAAGCAACAAATGGATTTAACGAACTTGGTTGCTATTGGATGCGATGGAGCTGCTGTAAATACGGAAATTCACAATGGTGAAAATAGAAAGCTAGAAAATTACTTTGGAAGGCCACTACAGTGGTTTATTTGTATGTTGCACGCAAACTACCTTTGCGCCATTTAATGAAACATTTAGATGGGGAAACTACTGTCTCCTCTGGGTTCTCTGGCGAAATCGGAAAAAAATTGTAATCTTGCGAACTTATACCGGTCAGAGACTTTCAAAAGGTTTCCACAGAATTTCCTGAAATTGATTTACAATGTTAAGCACAGACCAAAAATATTTGTATAACATAAGCTTGTCTATATCGAGCGGTAGCGTATCGGAAGATTTGGCCAACACACAACCTGGAAAAATTGCTCACTCAAGGTGGATAACAGCCGCAAATAGGGTGTTGCGCCTATACGTGGCAACTTCAAACCCTTCCGAAAATTTGAAGTGTTTAACAGAATATATTTTGAAAGTTTATGCTCCAACATGGTTTTCGATTAAAGTATGTTTTGAAGTTAAACATGGTCCACAACATTTACTAAACCTAATCAAGCGGTCACGATATATGCCGTGCCGTTTTAGAGATATTGTTGACAAAATAATTTAAATTAAAGGATATTTTGCACATCCAGAAAATATTTTGTTAGCAATGCTTGCTGATTCGCGCATTCAAATCCGAGAATTGGGGTTAAGGCGGATTTTAAAATCTAGAGGTCATATCGAGACAAGAATACGAACGTTTAAAATACCAAAGATTAATTTTGGAGCTACTTTGAGCTAATAAACTGGCAATTAGCTGTTGTTACTGAGCCACCAATCACTAAGAAATTTTCTGTGCATGAACGTAAAGAAATGATCTCTAATATTCCAGAGCAAATTTCACTTTAAAATGTCCCTTGTCATTCAGAGGCTGTAGAAAGATGTGTAAGGTTAGTGACAGAAGCCTCATCATATCTTTGTGGACAAGAGGCCAGAGATGAGCTTATTAGATGCCGAATAGCTTCCCGAGAAATTTTGCCAAAAACTTCTACTTCTAACTTTCTAAATGCCCCGATTTGAAGAGCCAAAATAGCTACGGAGGGCGGGTGGGTGGAACTCGACATTTGTATAATTCTTTTTCTGTTAGGTAGAGTATGTTCCCTGGTTGACACCACGATAAAAACATTTAGTGGGGTGGGAGTGGGGGTGGAACCTAACTTTGTAACGCGTGGACCGATTTCGATGGTTCTTTTTCTGTTGTATAGAGTGTTATCCTCCATTGCTAATAGAAGAATAATTTGGTCCTATGGGGGAGGGATAGTAACTTTGTAACGCGTGGACCGATTTCGATGATTCCTTTTCTGTTCGGTAAAGTATGTTCCTTGATTGATACCATGAGAAAAGAAATTTTAGTGGGATGGAGGTGGGGTAGGGGGTTAAACCTAACTTTTTAACGCGTGGACCGATTTGGATGGTTCTTTCTTCGTTGTATAGAGTAGATGACACTAAAAAGTGAAAAATAAAATAGTTTTTAAAAAAAAGTTGAACAGACTTCACAAAAAGCGCTAAAATGCATAAAATTATTTTTCATTTTATATCTATTACGACATTTTGAAGTCGGTGCAAATTTAACAAATAAAACAACTACAGAACCACAATTGAAAATTTACGTAATTCTACCTGAACGTTTCAGCTCACGGGATCATAAGGAAGAACGATTAAATACTTTTGTTGTAGTTGTTTGGTTTGTTTGATTTGTACCGACTTCAAAATGTCGTAATAGATAGAAGGTGAAAAATTATTTTATGCTTTTTAGCATTTTTGTGAAGTAGGTACAACGTTTTTTTAAAAACTATTTTATTTATTTTTTTATCTTTTGCTTTACCCAACACAGCGATATCAAACAAACGCTAAAAAACTACTATCCCAAGTACCTTTCCAAAATTGTCAACAATGTTGATCTATCCTACCATTGCAGATAGAGTCACTTCTAAAAATGAAAAAAAAAAAAATTGTTTGCGATTACCTAAAATTCAGAAAGGATTAGAAAAACCGCATCCTTAGAAATCCCTGACTGCCTAATTATTTTATTACACTTTATGTTGAAAATTATTTAAATAAACAAAATTTTTAAGACAAAGTGTCGCAGTTTTGTTTTATTGCCGATATTAGCTTGTGTTAGCCAGAATTCACACCCATGTATCCTGGCGTTCTGTTACTCGTATCTGATGGAAATTTTGCTATAAAAAAGGGTCAATCAGCAAGAATACCTATCATAGCTGAAAAACAAATCAATAAGTGCCGGTGTTTTCAAGCAAAAATTATTAAAAAAATGGCAGAATTTACTTTTGAGGAATACACGGATATTATTAACATTTATGACGTAGTAGACGGAAACGAGAGATTGGCTTTTAAAGATTCCCCAATCGACGAGCAACCCAAAGAGGGGTATTTACACGGACTTTTCGAAGGTTAAGAAAAACAAGAAGTGTAACTTCACAGGACAGGGAGACACGAGACACGTGAGGCAAGACCCTGAGAAGAGTCGCAGACAAGGCGCAAAACGATTAGGGGTGTCTTCATCTAAGGTTTACAGGGTTATTTATCGAGAGGGATTACGTCCATATCACCATAACCCAATCCAAGGACTACTAGAAGATTCCGAGAGAAGATTGGAATTTAGCAATGATGAATTTTAGGTAATCGCAAACCATTTTTTTCACTTTTGGAAGTGACTGTACCTGCAATGGTAGGAGTCAGATTAACAGTGCTGACAATTTTGTAAAGGTCATTGAGATAGTAGTTTTTTAGCGTTTGTTTGATGTCGCTGAGTTGGGTAGATCAAAAGATAAAAATAAAAGAGTAATGTCCGAACTGAACTAAACTGAAATTTATGAATCACCCTGTAACTCCCAAACGGTAGATATTGCCCCCCCCCCTCCATTTTTTGTTTGGCTAGGTGATGGCTCGTCAGATCTGAAACACCCTGTATAACCTAAAACCAGTTTATGAAGTTAGCATGGTTATGGGTGGAAGAGAATTAGGGTGTGGAGAATGAGGGAAACGAATGTCTGGTTTTTGCATTACTGCGACCTACAGAGCAGCTTAGAGACCGGGTGGAATTTTTTTATGGCAAATGAATGAAATATATTCGAACCTGCATCCATTGTGTGGTGATCGCGCCACTCAACCATTGATCCAACTCCAACTGCGATGATGACGAATATATAAATGAATCAGCAGAACTAACCGATAACGAAATAAATTTTTATAATCAACAGGACCCATTAGCTGCTTTCCAACTGCACAATTTAAGTACTTGCAAGTACTTGAGGTAGTTGTCTACGCTAAATCAACTGCTCTGAGTTGCTCAAGCAATTTTTTTCAAGTGCTTGCGAGTAGTTACGCAAATTTTTTAATCCAGAGGGCGAATATGATGTTAAACTCATTTCAACAGATGGCTTTTGGAAAATTGAGGTTAAATTTGTCGAAAGTTAATAAATTTTTGGTTGTAATCTGTTTTCATTTTTTTTTAAATTGAAAGTAAAATACTAATGTAAAATTAGCCTTACATCATTCCTACTGAAAAGTCTAGAAAGACTAATAGATTGGGAGGTAAGGAAGATAGGCATACCCCAACTATCAAGTTGTCGGTTGATTCCGCTCTACATAGCCTAGTACATCAAGTGGAAAAGGCATTGATGTACAAAGAAGTAGCGTTAAGCTGCTTCATTGATATAGAAGGGGCCTTCAACAACGTCAGAATCGATAAGATTCTTTACGGGTTGAGAGAAAAGGGGACAGATCACAGTATAATCAAGTGGATCAAGTCCATGCTGGAAGACCGAATTATAATTACAAGTTTCGGAAATGAGCAACTAACGGCGCGGGTAAATAGAGGAACTCCACAAGGAGGGATTCTTTCACCATTCCTGTGGCTGATAGTGATTGACGAACTACTTGAAACCCTATCAAAAAAAGGTCTCCACGTAACATGTTATGCGGACGATCTAGCGATAGTAGTCAGGGGTAAGTTTGAAGAAAATTTGGGATATTTACTTCAAGAAGCAATCGGCACGACAACGTCTTGGGCGCAGGATTGTGGACTGAAGATAAGCCCAAATAAAACGGAACCAAATTTAGAGGCAATCTTCAAAACGCAGTTCCCGACTAAAAGTGAATGGATCAACAATGGAGTAATCCAAGAAAACACTTTAGCGATTTACACAGACGGCTCAAAATGCGAGCGTGGCTGTAGTTTTGGAATATCGTGCGAGGAGCTAAACCTAGAGTTATGGGGAGGGGTAACCGACTCCTCCTCGGTTCTTCAATGTGAAATCGCAGCGATAGAGATAGGAGCTAAACAGCTAATAGAACGCGGAGTAAGATCCTCTAGGATTGCAATATGCACGGATAGCCAGGCGTCCATCAAATCTCTAACTAACGCCGAGGTAAGATCCAAAACGATAGAGGGATGTAAACAGACCTTAACGCAGCTAGGGAGACAAAATGATGTCACCCTAATATACGTACCGGGGCACTGTGGCATCCCAGGAAATGAAAAAGCAAATGATCTGGCTCGGAGAGGCGCAAATAAGGACACTCCAATAATACTCAACCTGAGCATACCCATCGAGGTAATAAAAAAAGAAACCATGGAATGGGTAACGAGGAGGCACAAGGAAAAATGGGAGGGATCCGATATCGCCGGACACACAAAAGCGTTTTGGGGAACTCTCAGTGCACATGAATCTGAAAAGATCATTAAGCTTAACGAAGGCAAACTGAAACTTCTTGTTGGCCTTGTGACAGGTCATGCAAGACTAAGGGCGCATGCCATAAAAATGGGAAGGACGAATACTAGTCTATGCAGGGGATGTGGGGAAGAAGACAAGACCGTATTACACGTTCTCGGCCAATGCCCAGCCCTAACGCAAAGATTTAGAATCTTAGAAACATACTACTGCGAAGATTTAGCAGAAGTTAAGAAATCAGGTTATAATCGAATTATCCAATTCGTTACGGGGATCAGTTGGCTCGACAGTGAACTTTAGGGTACGCTGCCGAGCAGGGGGCGTACAACGGGCCACTATAGGCCTCAGTGCATGGAAGACACACATCTTTCCCCCCTCGAAAACCAACCAACCAACCAACTAAAATGTATCAAGTAAATAATAAATAAATAAATATTAGTTTTATCCCATGCATTGCTGCCTTGTTACATCACAATCGATCAGCTATATTGTGTCAAAAACTTATTCGGCATACTTTAGGTCTGTTCACGTACTTTTTGATCAGAAATATTCTGAGTAAAAATGTTAAATAGGAGAAGTTACCAAATACCAATAATACGTGAACGAGTTTGAGTACTCTTGGACAAACACCTTAGAATATAGAACGAGAGGAAAGGCTATCTTAAGTAAAAACCCTGTACGTGTGATAAGTATTTTTGCTTCGTGGCCAAGTGGCGAGTGCGTTAAGGGGGAATGACGCCTGAAATGTCAAATTGGACCGAATGTCGACTTGAAATCAAAGTCGTCTCCGTAATACTGAAATATTTGGGGCATAAGCAAAGTGTTTTTAAATAGTAAAATTAAGTAAATTAATAAAATATGTTCGGGCAAAGTTATATTATATTAAAAGTGTTATAAGAATATATTTTAAAAACACCTAATTTAAAATATTATCAAAATGAGTTGGCCCCTCCTGTATACAAGCATAATTTTACTACTTTCATGTCGAAACGCACACATAGCTCAGACTCTACTACATAAAGAAAAATGCTTAGATTTTTCCGAGTGATGTCCTTTCCCCTATTTTTTTATTCTAAGACAAAAACTAAAGCAATAACTGTCAAAGTGACAATTAGTGGCTTAACAAAATTACTCAACTTATTTCTTCGGGTAAATTTGGACTAACATTTTTAAGTAGGGGAAATGTTACGTCAGCAAATTTTCCCCCATTTCATGAGTACGTGAACGCGTTTGAGTAAAAATATCATAATGCATTTACCCAAAACTAAGTACGTGAACAGACCTTTTGTATTCTGAGTACCGTGGGGTCTGCTAGCTGTCAATTCTTTTTTGCTTTCCAATTAACAACTTAGCTGAGACACATTTAAGTACTTGCAAGCGTACTACGGGAAGCGAGGTATTCGTAACATTTAACTTTGAATACGCCGCGCCGGCCAGGCCCGTAGACAAAATTCGGGCCCGGGGGTAACACATACCGGACCCCACGAATGGAATTTCGGGCCCGGGACTAAGCGTTTACGGGCCCATATACAATCGAATGAATGACTTTCAATTTAAAATCTGTCTAGTAAATTACACTTTTTCGATTCTGAAACATTTTTTTATATATATAATTAAAATGGAAAAAAACTTCTGTTGATAACTTAGATGACGGGCTTCTTCTGAAAGTCCGGGCCCGGGGGGTTTACCCCCTTTGCCAACCCCCCCCCCCCTCTCGTTGGCCCTGGCGCCGGCACATGAATGGGGACTTTTTATATGGTTTTGCTAAAAGCGAATTTTTTCGCAGATGGTTTGATTTTATGTATAAAATTACTGGACTATAAAGTACAAATTTTTGTAATAAAGTAGAACAAGCCTTTGTTAATAAAATTGCCAGTTTGATTGAATATAGTGAAAATAAAGGGAATGGCGATAGATTATAAAAATAATTATTTTTTCAGTTAAAAAAAAGGTTTTTATTAAGTTAATCTGTACCTACTAAGGACAAAGAAGCTTCGAGATCCACAGCCATATTTTTTACATATCGTTGGAGTTTTTTCTTTTTTTTCTTGGTAATTTTCTCCTCCTTCGGTTGATCTGACTTTAAAAACTCAGCAGTGGTAGGTTCACAGCCTTTAATTTCTTCTACATGTTTTAATTCTTTTCTTTTCCTTTTTCTTGTTGGCATTTCCTCAATTTCAAATTCATTGTTCTCTAAATGGTTATTGATATTTTCATTCGCCTCTTGAACATCTTTTTTCCTGCGCTTTTTCTTTTTAATATGACCTAAGTCAGTTTTTGCGTTCTCCACCTTTTCCTGAAAGTTTTCCTCAAGGCAAAAATAATTGATTGCCGAAGATAAATCTTCATCTAGTTGCATTTCCTTTTTTCTCTTCTTTTTGGATTTAATATGATACTCTGTCGTAAACAACTCACATTGCAAATCTTGTAAATCTAAATTTTCATTTTCTACTGCTTTTTTCTTATTTTTCTTTTTACTAGTAATAACCTTCCATTCAGTGTCTTCAATTATAGCAGCATTTTCTTGCATTTTTTTAAGCAATTCTCGTTCTTGCTCCGCTATTCTGGATAACTTTCCAGATAATGTTAAGCCATGCCTGGCACCTTTATGTGCCGTTCTTCCACCACAAGCAACAAAAAGTTCTTCATCAGTCAAAATCTTGTGGTTAGATATTTGATCTTCAATATGTTCAAGGTCATCAGTTATACCTTCTTCAGGCTTTTCATGCAGTCCACTCAGGACAGATTTTTTGATGAAATGGTTGTATCCATCCTTGGTATTACCTTCTTTTAGTTTACTCGTCGAATATTCGCTAGTTGAAATCTGTTAAAAGATGTTATTTAGAGCTACGGGTTTTTTTTTTGGCATAACAAATACCTCTACAAAATCCTCATTTTTAACCGCAATATCAACGCTTTTTTCGCTTTTATTGATTTGTATATTGTTTGCAGCATCATTGAAAACTCTTTCCCACCAATGGTTTTTGAACTCTTTAGCTTTATCTAAACCCAGACCAGAGGAATCAAATTTTAAATTTGCTCGAAGCGGCTTTATAATTCCGTCGCTGTTTTTGCCGAGTCCTTGTCCTAAAAAATACTGCCATAAAATGCTTTGCGTTCATAAAACTAAAAATTTACCTTCTTGCCAACCGTACTTCTTTAATAAATTCTTAGCAAAATCCATAGGTACACTATATGTAATAGCTGTTGAATTTATATAAGAAAATTGAATATTGTATCGATTTATTTCATAATAAAATTATTATTGGGGAACGGTCTTTTCAACAAAAAGCTGATTTTAGGGTTTTAAAACTCAAATAAACACATGGCAGGAGATCGGATGCGAATGACAATTGTCTTCTTCTTTTCGAAACTGGGCACACACAACAGAACCTCGTACTAATTTTACAAATTGATTAATTATTTTTCTTAACATTTATTAGAAATCAGCTCGGAATTAAGGGTAAGAAAAATAGTTACTTTTTACTTACCTCTTTAAAACCTCAGTAAGTGAGACTCCTTAGAAGGAGTTGATGTAAATTTAAAGACAAAATTTAGAATTGATTATGCTAGGATGGATTATTGCCTCATCACCCTGTGCTATTTGTGTATTATGTCCAACTTCACAAGCTTGCGTACACTCAATCCAGTTCTTTACACGTCAGTTTGTTTTTGTCTGACAGCCATTTGTTGTCATTTGCCTCTAAAATAAGTTTTCAACAAAAAGTAGAAAAGGCTAAATTAATTGTTCAAAATAGAAGCCTCGCATATGTTTCAAGTTTGCACAAAATATAGTAGTCAAGCTACCTTGTGTAAAGAAGCTTTTTTATCGTGTGTTACTTTGTTGCCGTCAATCACTTTTTTTTGTATCAAAGTAAAAATAATGATCAAAGTTCATTTGAACTAAAGCTCTCAACTTGTATTACTAGTGGAGTAATTTTCAGTGATACTGTTAGTGTTTTTGAATTAACTGTGTTCTAGGCAGTCATGGCCACCGTGGAGGAACGATTTAACGCAGCTGTGAATGTTATCAAAAATTTACCTAAAAATGGTAAGTCTCTCCTCCAATTTCTTCATGAAATAGTTTTTATTTATTGTACTGAATTGATTCACATCGTAGGCTTCGTTAGCACATTGTCATTTTTTATTTTGTAATGTTCCAGCAAGTTTAGGCTTTTTTGCTGACATGGCCAGTATTGATAAATTGCGCAAGTTTTTAGGTGCATATATAACGAAAACTGTTTTCAGGCATTTGTCCAAAGGTCTAGAGCGTACTCACTTTTATCAACATGATACCCAAAAAGCGATTCTGACTTTACGCGGTCAGAGGAGCATTGTGTAGTAAATTGTCTTAGTAAATAATTACTAATGCCTGAAGTTTTGTTCTGGAAGCCTTCGTTCATTAGATTGTGTTCAATAATTTCCGGATTTGCAGAAATTTGCAGTAAACTGTTGCTAGAAACAAATTACTGGTTTGCCGTATGTGAATTCCAGTTTGGTATCGTGATCGGCGATATGTTAATTCTCAATTGATAAGCTGAAAGGTTTTAGATGAATCATTTCACAAGTTTTGATGCGATTATTTGAAAAGACTTAAAGTTTGGGATTTAATCTCACTACCTTACTGATAACAAATAATCTCTCGCAGTTAATTTTGCCAAATTATAAGTATTTTTTGCTCATACAGCGATTAGATAGAACCTGTTCATGTATGATTTATGGCTATTTCACAAACAACATATATATATAATCCCGTGCAGAAACAAGTTCTGAAGTAAAAAAAGAGATATTAAAAAAACAATATGAAATTGTTCATTTGTACTCTAGAAAAGACTTCTGCCTTCAGTGCAATTTGAGAATAGAGTTAAATTTGATCGACCATGCCTACATGCTTTGCAATTGGGAATTTGTGTACTGTGATTGCACATTAATTGACTCAAACCTGTATAAAGTGAGTACTTATTGTCACGATTTTCTGTAGAGTTTTGAAAAATGAGCTGTCATCATATTGAAATGGCTGTTGATGCCCAAGGCCGTAAGGAACTAATTATGGTTTCAATAAGTTAAAAATTTGTAGATTTAAAAAAAGTCGTTTATACTGGTGCGGTTTTGCGAAATCACCATGCAACTGAAATTTTTTCGCAAACCCTAAACGATTGAGGGTATTTAATTTTGTTGACGTGACTTTAGTTTAATAGTTTGTTTATTAATCGTCGATAAGAAAGAAAGTAAATGCCAGGAACAAATGTAATTTTTACCTTCCGTTGTCACCATCGTGAGGCCAAAAATTTCTTTTTTTATAAGATAAAGACAAAGCTTAGTGGATGCCCTATGATGATTGCTTGGCAGGAACGGAATTAAGGGTAAGGAAAATGAGTTAAGAAGTTGAAAGAATCAGATGTCGACATGCGCCTCGTTTGAAAGTTATGGGCTCATAAGACGAGGGAAAGCTGGAGATGGTAAACTCTTCGACATTTGTGTTGCTCTGCTTGGAAAATATTCCCGAAATTTGACCTGGAGAGTATATGGGTCGTGTGATGTGTCTGCAAGAAATCAGGCAAGCAATTTCGTTAAAACAATCGCCCTGAAAATAGCAATAGAAGAATTAGAGACAATCGACATCGCGTCGCTGCTCCAGAGAGTCAATACTCTCAGAGGTTGAGGTATCGTCAATAAGTTTAATAGTTTTCGAGTCTATGCCTTATGTGGAACTTGTAGATCAGCGCAAGTCAGAATATGTGAAGTATTTCTTACATCTTCGTAGAAAACTGAAGCATTTCATTATAATATTGGCCATAGAAAATATATGGTTAGACCAACTAAGATGGCTAAATTATTATTATTATTAGGAATGGATCTCAGGACTTAATCACCCTTTAGGGGGTGACCCCACCCTGACGGCTCTAAAAACAGCAATTTTCACAAATTTTTTTAAGGTTTAAAAAACAATCGAATCATTTAGGGTTTTTACTATATCATTGCATGTATTTTCAACTTTATTACAAAAATTTTGTTTGAATAAAAATATTGATATTTGGAGCCGTGGTAGCCTTCGGCGTCAGGGATGTCAAAAAAAAGCACTTCTAATAGTGCCAGGCGCGATCAGTCCTGAAACAAGGTAGAATAAAATCTTTTCTATTTCCTTAAACTATATTAGACTGGCTGTTAGCATAATAGTTTTTGAAAATTCAAAAAGTTACAAAAACGGCGGCAGTTTGAAGCTGAAGTTCCATTTTTCGTGAAAAAATGCTATAAAATTGTTTATAAAAAATCGAAAAATTAAAATATCAATAAAATTTTCTGCTACACGATAGAGAAAACAGTTTTACACATTGTCGAAAAAGATTGAAGCGATTTCATTGAATGGTTCCCGAGAAAAACTGGAGCTCAATTTGAAAAATATGGTTTTAAGAAAAACGCGTTTAAAGTTTTTGGTACTGTTTTTTTCTATGATAACTTGCGCCAGCGGCCGCCACAATACTTCTTGTATCTTTACAATGACTTCGAATATCAGTAAACTTTTTTAGAATAGATTTACGCAAAAAAAAAATAGATTTTTTGAAACCTTCAGGTTGGGGTCCCCCCTTAAGTCACTTTGACCAAGATTGTCTTTTGTGAAATGATCCTAATTCAGACTTAAGCCACCCAATCAAGCTTTAATTCCTTAATTAGACCTAAAATTTCTTTGGGGGCTGTCTTAGCCATACCTAGTGGTGATGGGAAAGCCCCACCAAGATATCTGAGCCTGATACGGCCGAGGACCTCACAGTGACAGAGGATGTGTTACTCTGTCTCTTCTTCCACACAGAAGCGACAGGTATCTTCTTCAGTCAAGATGTGTCAATACCAGGCCCGTGCGCAAGATTTGCTCGTGGGAGGAAGGGGAAGGGGGGAAATCTTTTTTTAGTATTTCAGTCAAATTTTTCCTCCAGTGCGCACGGACCTGCTCAATATTCCAGATGTTTAAAGAGGGCGAATTGGGTATATTCTAGAGCTCTCAGTTGGAATCGGATAACCCGAAAACTCGGGTACCCACCTGACCGGGTAGGAATTGATTCCTACCAAAAATTCTGTTCCAATCGGGTACCCGGTTCCAGACGAGTACCCGGTTACAAATAGGAATCGATTCCATCAATGTAATCGGTTCCACTGTGGGAATGGAATTCGCCACCGGGAATCGATTCCGTCGTATGAACTGGCTAATAAGAAAATCTGTAATTTCCAAAGAAATGTGAAATGCAAAATATCCTATGTTGGCCTTGAAACTGAATCTGTACTGCTTTACGTGGCAGTAACTGACAGTACTGGTAGTGTTGTCGAGAGCATGCTGTAGTATGTTAAATAAATAAAGCCTTAATTCTTTCAAAACTTGCATTAAATTTAAATTGTCAAAGTATTAGCAACACAGCCTTAGATAAAATAGCGCTAGTGTATTCACTTCGTCGACAGAAATGGGTTGAGCGTATACTGGGTACTGTATATGGACATTAAATAGCATTGAATTTTGGATGCATTAAACATAACACGGTTTGTACTCCCTCAAGCGATGATCGTAGAAATGTCTTTGTTTAATGATCCAAACATGCGTTCTCAGTCGTCGTCGGCGAAACTATGAATAGGATTGTAAGTGAGAGGTAAAAGATCATTAATAAAAAGAAGAAAAAAGGTTGGTGAGAGAAGTGTACCCTGAGGTACAACTGCATTGATTTCGTAGGGATCAGATGTTGTTTAAAACTATTATTACACGGATTGGGGGACCTGACAAAAAACTTTTTATCCATTTTAAGAGGTGAAGGTCTAAACCAAATGCTTGAAGTGTAATTAAAAGAGCAGCGATTTCGGACTCACCAAAATTATGGAGACAATTATTCCAACGCTCGGTTACAGCTGTTAGTAAGGCTCCGGTTGACCGCCCAGCGCATAAACCGTACAAACAATCGTTGATAAGATGGTTATTTTCTGGATATTTCATAAAATGAGAGTTGATAAGTGATTCCAAAATTTTAAATAAAACCGAAGTAAGTGCAGTTAGTATGTATTTAGAGCGGTCGCATGCCTCTCCTTTTTTAGGTATCGGCTACACAGAAGCAAGTTTCCATGTATTACCCCTTGTCATCGAAGTTCGTACCACAGCATGTTATTTAATTCGTTACTCGTAATGTGATGAATAAAAGATGAAATATTAAGTAGAAAGAGTTAAATTTATTTTCACAAAAAATAAAAAAGATAAGAAAACAATTCATTAAGATTGAACAAAAAAATTATTAAAAAAACATAAAAATAACTCAATACCTGTGTCACTGAAGTTCGTACCCGTAAAATACTATGTCAATGAAGTTCGTACCTCTGCATTTTAAAAGAAACTATTAACCGGAATCTTAATTTTGCGATTGATTTTTAATTATCGTTTGACAGTGAGTTTTGGGAACTGTTTTGCTTATTATGGGATTGTTTTTCGTAAGAACGATTTAATAGTGAATTCTTGCCACTGACTACTTATGTTGGGTAAAATTTAGAAACATGGCACGTGGAAAAAGTTTGATTTTAGATTTACGAACTAAAATAATAGATATTCAGAACTGTGGAAAATCATATAATAGAAAAATTTAAAAATTTTAAGTACTTTGAAGTCAACTGTTCAATATATTATAAAAAAAAATTAACAAAACAAAGAATGTAGAGCCGAAAATTAGACTTGGTGGTGTAAAAAAAACTAGTGCTTATGACGAACGGATGTTAAAAGAATTATAAAAGCCAATAGACGGAGCAGTAAAACGTTAATTAAGACTTTTTGGGAAGAAAACATTCACAAACAAGTATCCTTATCCATAGTTAATCGAAGGATAAAATCTCTCGGCTATGAATGTTATAAGGTATGATTAAATTTTTATTAACTTTCTAATATTCAGGCATACTTCAGGCAAAGAAAAAATCTTTTTTTATCGACGCCCAAAAAGATTAGCTTTGGTAAAATCTCATAAAACTTGGACATGTGAACAATTGCGCTCAATTATTTTCAGTGATGAATCTAAGTTCGATGTATCATTGGGCGATAAACGTGTACAAGTGATAAGGACAGCCACTGAAGTATTCCATCCAGATTGAATGAAACGCCAGGTGAATTATACTTTAGTTAAGGTCCTGTAAATGCCTTAAAGTATCAAAGATATTGGAAGAATATATGCTTCCATCTAAAGTAATTTCCATCACGAGAAATGTTCTTCCAGTATGACGGGTCTAGCTGTGACACAGCCAAAAGTACTAAAAGTTGACTTAAAGATAATAATAATAATAATCGTCAACGATGTTTCTAGAGCTCTTTTTTAACAATACCCCATTGATTGGATTCAAGTCCGGGCTTGATGACGGCCAATCGAAAACTCTCAGGGTATTGTTAAAAAACAGCTCCAGAAACATGGTTGACGAACATCCAGGCTCTAAAAGAAAAAATTGTGGAAATTTGGATGAATATAAGATCCAATCAATGTGAAGAATTATATTCTTCAATGCAAAGAAGAACTAAAGCTGTTATTACAGCTAAAGGTGACGTTATCTGTTATTAAAAACGCGGTACGAACTTCGTTGACATTAAATGTTACGAGTACGAACTTCAGTGACACAGATGTTATTTGATTTAATGAATTATTGTTGTCTTGATTTTAATCATTTTTTTGTTCAGTCTAAATGAATTGTTTTCTTATGTTTCTCATTTTCTGTGATAATAAATTTATGTCTTTGTACTTAATATTTCGGCTTTTATTCACGCCATTACATGTAACGAGTTTAATAACATGCTGTGGTACGAACTTCGATGACAAGGTGTAGTAGTCGGAAACACTCCTGTGGAGTATGGTAGGTAAACAAGTTTGCGCAGAGGTTTAGTAATAGCACTTTTCATGTACTTTTTGACAGTCTACAGTATTTTTACAATTAAAAAAGTACTAAAGCTTAATGACTCTTGATGTAAGTTGGTGCCTTTTGTTTGAAAAAATAAAAAATAAATTAATTGTAATTGTATTTTGTCATCCATGAACTACTTTTTCTAATTCATAGAAATATATATGTTAACCGATTTATATGAAATAGGCTCGATTTTTATCAAACAAATGTCGTCGGTGGAGTAAAGTGATAACGTGTCGACCTACCAATCCGGAGGTCACAGATTCGAATCCCACCGGCGGCGTCCCATGGTTGTTTTCTGCAGATTTCGATAAAAAGTCCATGGGGTTGCAGAAAAAAATATATTAAAAATTGATGGATGTATATGGTTGATTTTGCAAAGTTTTGTAAGCATGCTTCAGATTTTGATTGTGAATTTATTGTGCATAACGGGTTCCGTTGTTGTAACGCATGGATTCAACTGACCGTTAGCCCGATATCTTGCAGACATCATGATAATGTTTTTAGTTCATAGAGAACAGCTACTGATAACTTAAATGAAAATGATTCGGTGAAGTTAATCAGTTCAATACGTTTCGCTTACTAAAGTCAATTTAATTTTCAGTTTTGAAAAAAATAACAATAAAAGTTTCAAACACAGTTTGTGCTTACTTAAGGGCGTTAGTAAGCCTAGACCACCTAAAAATACCACTTTTTCAAGAATTTTTGGCGTTTAAATGAAAGAGACGATTAGATGAAATTAGCAGAATTTTGTAATCATACTTTAAACTAGATTTAAAAAATTTTCCAGATTTTTCTAACCGACTATAATTATAATAACATCGCTGCTAAGGCAACCGCTGTTCATATTCTTGCTCCCCATTCCGTACATCCCCCACGGAAAAGGAGACAAATCTGGGAAAGTTTTTCAAAAATTAATTAAATTTTTATACTCGTACCTCGTACTATTTTTTTAGTGTTTCGTAAAAACAAATGAGACAGAGTTGGATCGATGGATGAGTGGCACGATCACCACGTAAGGGTTGCAGGGTTCGAGCCTAGGTTTCCCCGTGAGTTTTTAAAATAAAATCATAAAATCCACTCTGTCTCTGGGCTAGCTCGCAGTAATGCAAAAAACAACAGATTCAAGTTAGCTCATTCCCGTTACCCCAATTCCCTTCGGATCAAAGCTTTGCTAATCCATCATAGAGTTGTCCAATGGGATTTGGCTACATCATAAAAAAACCTTCAAGAGCATTACAAGGTATTAATGAAATAAAAAAAAACAAAATTTTAAATTCTTTAAACCAGATTCCCCCTTAAGTAATTAATAAATTCAACAGATTATTCTTTTTGAAAATCAACACTCACCCCCACCACACCCACAAAATTTTGATGTGCCGTACCTCACCAACGCAATTTATAATATTCAAGTTGGCAGCTCTCTGGAAAACCAGGAAAAGTCAGGGAATTTAAGTAGTCAGGGAAATGTCGGGGAATTTTGGAAATTTTAACTGAAATCAGGGAAGTTTTTCATCCATAAATTCAAATTAGTTTCGCATGAAGGTCCCATATTGGCACGGTATATATGGAGCCATCTCTCGAAGTCTATTTCTCAGAAATTTAAAGGGAAAAAATATGTCAATTTCTATTTCTTGGAATTAATTCATTTCAGTTATTATTTCTGGCCAATATAATTTCTTAGAATAACCGCATAAGGGTGGAGTAGTCAGATTCTTAGAAAAATCTAAAAATTCCAGGAAATCTAAAAATTAAGGAACCCCGGAATAAATAAAAGTGTAAATACCTGATCTAAATCAAATCGCACATTGCTTTCTTACCGAAAAAGTTTTCAAAGTAGAGATATCGTTCCCGTGTGGCTGTCAACAGAAATGTTAAGATGGCGGCCTGTTTTTAGTTCTCATTTACCACGTATACATGCATGGTTGAAAGATTGAGTCGAGATTGGGTTGAGTTTTCGACCCGCGTATATGGCAACGCAGGGTTGAAAGATCGAGTTGAGTTCTAGTTGAAATATAGTTGAAGTGACAGAAGAAAGTAACCTTGAAAACTTTGAGTTTATTTTTGTGTGATTTTATCGAAATATTTTATGTAAAAATCATCAGTGATAATTACGATATTATTGTAAATGCTTGAGCGAGTTATTTAAATTTAATCCAAAGACAATTAATATCGCCTATTAATAATTAATATCCCAAATGTTTCTCTGGCCATTTCTTAAATCGCAGCACGAAAAACAGAATACAAAAAAAAATATTTTAACCCAAAAACACAGCAAACAAAATTCCGTTCCAAACTCGACTACTCAACCCGCGTCCATACGGCAATCACAGCTGTCATTTGAACTCGACCCAGCCTGCTAAGCGGAGTTGAGTTGAGTCAACCCTACTTCGACTCGATCCGCGTATACATGAAGTTGAACTTAGGTTCAACCTAGGTTCAACTCTGTATGTATACGGGGTAATTGACTTCGTATGCCACATGACATTATGTTTATGGCAAAAAAACACAGATGGCGTTTACATAAATTTAGATATCCGAGTATTCCAAATTACCTGCAGTATTTCAGATTTGCTGCACTTTCTCTACTTATGACCACTGTACTCTGCGTAAAATGTCTCATTGTTACGAGTTATTGTAAAAATATTCAACATTAGAAAATCAAAGTAGTTTGCAAGTGTTCATTTATTAAATCTGCCTGTAAAATTGTTTTTTATCTCGGTGGAGTAAGTGATGACGTGTCGGCCTTTAACCCGGAGGTCACAAGTTCCATGGTTGTTTTCTGCTGACAACAGATTACGATAAAAAAAAAGGCCAGAGTAAATGTCGGGGCTTCAAAATCCACTTTAAATTGTAGGTCCATTTGCAATTGTTGTTTAGAATTGTGTGGAGTTCTTCTCCTACTCCATTGCTGATGAATTTCTTGGTTGGATGGTAAAGCCTACGCTTAAACATTCGCTGCTCCCTGAGTTCGCATCAGGTATTGCGTTGTTCCTAGCCTCTTGATACCAATTCAAAATATTCAATTTTTTCTTTTTACATAAAAGTGTTCCTTAATATCATAGAAATACTGTCCTAACGCCGTTTTAAGAAATACGTATAGGAAAAAAAGGAATACCTATATTTGTAAGGGTACCTATACGTGTTTAAGGTTACAAAAACTTTAATCCCGTTTTTCTCAAAATCACGGTTTTTTTAATTGGCTCCACACTTTTCTCGAAAACTACTCAACGGATATTAATAATTAAAAACCCATTAGATTCGTTATACGAATTACTACTAATAAACCTTTAAAAATATTATGTTACACACCCCCATTTTTTTATACAGGGGTAATAAAATCCCGTTTGAATTTTTACTCTATCTGTTACGGGAAGCCCAAAAACTGTGTGCTTCTTTTGGAAGACGGCCTGCAGTGGTCAAAATGTACTAAAACTGCACAACAAATAAATTTTTATAATTCTTAATATGTTTTATAAAAATGCCCAAAAGGAATCAGTTCAATAAATAAACTAGTCTTTTCACACAAAAAAATTAAAAAGTGTATTCTTTTTCAATTATGAAAAGAAAGATTTTAACTTGGACTTTTATCAGAAGGCAGGGTTTGTCAAACAATGCGATTTTAAAAGTTAGTCGTTTTATTTTTCCTGTAATAGACTGAATGTCCCATAAGGCCGTCTTTGCTTTACACCCCAATTTCGAGAAATAAATTTTACGGGAGGAAAACCACAAAATGCAGGGTGTGGGCAGTAGGGGTTTTGTGATTTTGAGTGCTTTTTATCCTAATACGCTGTAACTTTTATTATACACCCTATGAAGGTGTTTAGAATTTCACGTTTTAGAATTTCACGTTTTAGTAAATCTCTCCACTCCTTTTCCGTGAGGAGTTATCGGATGTGAAAGTAAAGACAAATTGAAAAAATCTGCAATATTTTTTTTTCTAATTTTAATGATTTTCCCGCCAAAAGGCGGAAAACAAAAACATTTTCTTCAAGATTTGGAAACATCAAAAGATTTTGGCAGATCTCGGTCTTGGTCTCGTCAAGGTGAAGACGATCTCGCTCTCGTCGCAATCTCGGCGAGATAAAGGCCAGTCTCGGTGCGATCTCGCTCCTCTCGGCAAGATAACGGGGAGCGAGGACAAGTGATATATCTATGTATATATGAATTTTCTTCATATTCCCATCGCCAAAATAAGGTAGCAAAGGCTCTTGTTTGCTATTGGGGATAAAGCGCAAATATCCGAAGAAGGAAATAAGGTAGAAAGAAGCGACTGAGGAGAGCAGTGTATACTTATATGCCCCATAAATCACACAATTGAAATTTATCGGAGCGACATAAAAGCTGAAACAACTAAAAAAAATTTTCCATAATAAAATGACAAAAACTAATATCTCGTCCACTCTCGTCACCTCAATCTCGCTCTCGGTATCGCACTGTTACCAATGATATTGGTCTCGCTGCCGGTCTCGGTATCGTGTCGAGACCGATACCGGCAGCGAGAATTATCTCGAGTCTCGTGAAGCCCTAATCAAAATGTTAGTTTTCATTTGATGTTTCACATTAACCTACCTACATGTAACCGCTTGTTAGGTAAAAGCAGCTTTATGATTCATACTTTCAGTAATCGCCTAAAGAAACTGTTCAAAATGCAATCCTTCTATCAAAAAACTCCAAAAACGCAGAACGAATTCTAACAAAACCCTGAAGACGCTGTAGACACAATGGATCAACAAAAGAAGAATTGCATTTTGAATAGTTTCTTTAGGCTTTACTTTGATAATAAAGAAGAAGTGTACAAAATTACTGAAATTATGAATCATAAAAACAGCTTTATCTCAAAAACGGTTGCATGTAGATAAGTTCATGTGCAGGATCAAATGAAAGGTAAAATTTCTATGTTTCCAAATATTGCGAGAAAGTGCTATCGTTATCCAGGAAAATCGTTAAAATTGAAAAAAAAACCTACAAAATTTTCCTATTTTTTTACTTTGATCCCCACAATTTCCTAACTGCGTTGGAAAGAGATGGAGAGGTGTTAGGGCCTTTGTTGAAAATTTTAGACAGTTTATAAGCCTCAATATTGCTCCCTTTTTTAAATGAGACTTAATATCCCAAAATGTCTTCAGGAGACTTTTATTACATAAGCTCGAGAAACGTTATTATTATTTTCGGTCACAACAACAAAAAACTACAGATTGAGATTTTAAGATGGATTGAAGCTAGCTGCAGATTTGGATGCAATCAAAATTTTTGGTTAGTTTCTTATACCGTCCTATTGTTTTTTCTTCAATTATAAGCTGATAAGTAAAGTTTCCTGTAAAGTTTTTTTCCAATTAAACAAAGGAAAAATAGACAACTTTTTGAATAAAATCCAATTCTAAGAGTAATATTAAATTATTACTTCTCGCAAACAAAAAGCTGTCTACTGCAAGATCCAATTTCATTCTACGCAACTTTTTTTGTGTTTCAGTATTACTCCAACTACAACCACCCCCCTCTCCCCACCCTCTAATCGACATTTAATATTTAAAAATAAAATTTCACAATTACCAGCTCGAAGATAAAAAAAAAGAATGTAAACGGAGCCAAATTATCATAAACGAAAGGGACGTTGTGGTAGAAAACCTATTATAGCTAAAGAGGAATGCAGATCTAAAAAAATATAGAAAATGAAGTTGATGGAAACTGAAAAAACAGAAATGGTTAATGAACCTGAAGTAATAAACCTTCAAATGTAACAAAAACAAACTTGTATGAACTGAGATCAATTGGAACGTGATGTTTTACCTCAACTAAAAGACTTTAATAAAGCTGCAAAACAACTAAGCCCACTGCGAAAACCGGACTGATTTTCATGTAAAAATTTATTTATATTTAGAAAACGAGAAATTTGCAAGTGCATTATATTTTCTAATACTTTTAAAAGAAAAGGTAATATGCTTATCGGAAGAAAGTCTTTATCTTGCGGACTAGTGTTTTTGGGTTTGAATATGATTTTCAAAAATTGCCAAGTCTCAGAGAAAATGCAGGTCGGGAAGTATGTGCACAAGGGGCATTGGATCCAATGCTGTCAATTATTGTTCTAACCTCAATTGCTTTTATCTAAGGAAACTAAAAGGTTGTCCAACCAAATTGTGGCTTCATTCACAGTACCTGCTCCAGCATCAATCCTACTATATCTATGTGAATGCATGGTGAAAACAATCATCTAACTGATAATAATCGGCTAGCTAAATATCTAGTTCAGATTAGGAAGTCAGGTAGCCCAATTTGCAGGTTGCGTCTGAACAAGATGAAGAACTTGTCAATGTTGTTTCGAACTTCTTAGAAATGTCTAGAAATAAAAATTCGAACATCACCATACATAATAATATTACTTCCAGTAGTAAATAGGGCGAATTCAAAAATAGTGCAAAGTAAAAATAAATGTAAATATTTACCACATAATCTAATTTATGTGAAAGCACGAAGTAACGGTCCTAAATCATTGACCTTAAAGCAGCAATAAGCCTCTATTAATGTTCTTCTTTAACGTGGTATTAACTCCATGATATTCAACCTACAAAAAACCTGAAAACGAAAGATTTAATTTATTATGTAAGATGAATTGCAAACCGGAAGATTGAAATGCGTGAGACTTTTTGCAATTTTTTCTTTATTTTTCTACCTTGAGTAAAAGTACTGTTGGACTTCTATGTAACACTACGTAGTTAGATAATCTCACTTAAATATTTTAACCTAATTGCCGCAGTGAATGGTGTATTATTACATCTGCAAGCAAATCACATTCCTCTGCGCATAGCGTCAATTTCCAACGTCTAAAGCATTGAACCCAAGCGCAATGGTAAGCTTACTTGGGTTGTCTAGTCGATCAGTGGATAATAAGCTTGATAAACTAGAATTCAAGTTGCTTAATGCACTTGCCGGTCAATAACTAGTTAGACTTGGGTGACCACCAAATTATGCTAATGTCATTTTATAGTGCTCTTAAGTTTCAGCATTTTATACAAATTTTAGCCGAGGTTAGGACTGCAAAATATATCGTTAGTGTTATGCAGTTATTAATAAAAATAATTTTCTTCCGTTAAGGAAATACTAAGGTTTCTTGTTAATTCATAAGTTTTAAATAAATAAAACAAATAAAAATAAATAATAAAATAAAATATAAACTCCTAGTTGATTCTATCAAGGAAAGAAATTCGACCGTAATTACTTTCTAGTCTTTCCAAGTGTTAAAGACTTTATGGAACTATTATTTTACTATAAACAACTATTTCTGTACATCTTTATATACAAGTACATAACCGTCTATATAAATGACTTCCAAGAGGTTTTCGCTGACTTTCAACGACTTTTACATAGTACGAATATTTGTCCTGGGTAAATTAACAAGTGTTAAACCTTTCCTATAATTCATTTACTTTCATTGTAGTAATATTTAAATTTAATATTTACTTTTACCATTTGCATAATCGCGTTATCTCACTACACTTAGGTTAGGCTATAGAGACGAGCCCTATGAATCTACTGTGTATGTTTCAATCAGGTAACCGACGTTTTAACTGCGATGACCACACATAATACTAGATGCTCGAACATGGAAGAGTTTATTTACCGCGAAACCAAAAAGTACAACATTTAAATTAAATTAAACTTCTGTCAGTGATTTCGATCTTCCACATTCTAATCCAAGTATTTATTTATTTACGCGACACGTATCTACCATAAAATAAATGTTTTAAACTTTTTTTGTCTGTCTGTCTTTATGTACATATGTATGTAAGTATGAACCGCTTTAACTCAAAAACGACTATAAAATTTACACATCTCATGGGACCATGGGTAGTTTGTTTCATCTTGATATCTCAAGCGTCTTCGGACCAACGTCCCGGGGTTGTAAAACTTGATAAAATCTGACCAACTTGTTTCTTAAAATCTAAGGGGTGATTTATGGTTGTATCGTTGAGCAATACCTAAGAAAGCTGTGCAATAAAGCTAACGTAGAGAGTTGTACGAAGAATCTATATAAAATTCTTACGGGATATGTATGTAAGTTTGAAATCACCGATGATCTGAAAGATAGGTTTAAATATTTGCTTGTTTTGTGTGACAAGAAATGCGATTGAGATAAAACTTTTGCCAGCTTGTTATGCATGGTTTCCTGAATGAAATGCAGTATTGGCAGTTATTTGTCAAAATTCAAATTCTTAAGCGTTTCAGTACTCTCATGCAGATAAAAAAATTATATTTTAATAGTTTTAATATTACCGTCACATGTAGTGTTAAATAATGTGAGCAGCCTTCAGCACTTTTCAGTAGAAGTTTGGTCGTTATAATAGCTGGTAAAAAGTACAGTATGTAATTTAAAAAAGAAATGAAGCAATCGGACAGCACAAGAAACTTCTCCATTAATAAACCATCAGTGTTACGAACAATTTTAAAATTCAAAAAGACAGAATCACTAGAAATATGTCAGTATACAAGACGACCAAGTAAGATCATATCCAAAGAAAACAAACTCTTCCTTTGGGTCCTCAGGGCTACACCGGATGAAAGCTCACGGAAGATTTATTTAGCGTATGGCGAAAGCTCACAATAACATTTACAGCAAAACAACAACAAAGTAGATAATATAGAATAAAATAGTAATAATACGGAATGTAAAAAAGAATAAATAAAAAGTAAAAATGAAAATACAAAAAAGAAAGTGAATTAATCGTGAATTGAAAAGAAGGAAAAAGGAACAGTGAATGAAAATATCGGGAACAGCAATGCAGCACGTCCCGTCCTGACGTCCAAGGTATTCAGCCACTCCAGCAGTCCTGCATTCCGCATTCCTTATTGCTTACTGCTCCTTACTGCTCACATTTTTTCTTGTACGACATAGTACCAATGACATTAATTGTAGATAACGAAGCCCTCTACATTTTTTGTTCAATAAATTTTTCTGTAAAATGCATAGTTTTCGAGAAAAATGCATTTCAAGATATTTTTTTTTGAGTTTTTTTTGAGTATTAGAACAGGTAGCAGGTGGCCATCGCCAGGTAAGCTTTCTTTCATCATTCTTTAACGACTCACCAAGTTTCATCACTTTGGAGTGATTTGCAGCCGTTTTTGCCAGATTGACTGTACTATGTGTACTTCAGTTGTTGTGAAAGGTTGGGAGTAAGGGGACGAGTTGGGACTGGAACTTTTCAATGCTCTCAGGAGGCGCTTAACCGTCACTGTGTGTTCTTTGTCTCTAGGTGTTCTAGATATATTTACGATATGGTTAGCAACTTGGTCTGGAGAAACTACTGGTTGGGGATTTGGAGTTGCTGTGCTTCCGCCAAGTTTTCTCAGTAAACTCCAGGCGCTCCTGATTGAACGTTTAAAGTTTAGACTCTCAACTGTACTGGTCACTTATCCCGTCTTGCAGCATCGAGGCTATTTAGGAGGTTGTCGGCAATTTCTGGGTATCAACCGGGAATATACTGCTTTCTGATACCTCTTGGAATCGATTTTTTGGCTGATTATATGACCGCTCTTATAAATCTTTCATAGTTGTCAGCTTTCGGTGGAATCGAACGGATACGAGAGCCTTTCAACCAGGGACCAGTTAGCCTTACTAAAGTTCCAGCGCGGGAGAAGTGAAGGTGTTATAAAGGGAATTTGAATTCCAATAGGATTGGTCTATGTTGGCTGTGTGGGAAATTCTCCATAATTCGGCGAGAGATGACCAGGGGCGGCCGTTATTGTCTGTTGATACGAAGGAGAGATCTGGATTATATTCGTTGCCCACCTAGCGGATTTGAATAATCCTCTGTCTTTGGCGTCAAAAACGAGGTGTATATTATTGGATTCCGCCCATTCTACCAATTTTTCGCCTCATGGGTTGTTTCCGTGATATTCCCAGAGGGTGTGGTGACTATTAAAATCTATGTTCATTATCTTCGGCAAAAAGCTAATCACTTAAAAGTGCTGACCTTCGAACAATTTTTGGTATATTCTGTTAAGAATATTTAAATAACTATATTAATCTATTATAGCTTCTATGAATTCCAAATTGTCTACTCTTTGCTGGTTTGTGCACCGTCATACCAGCACATCTTTACTGCCAATTAGCAATTGCATATAAGTAGCTGTGCTTAAATTAAATTTAATATTAAAAGTGACAAGCCACTGTTCAATGGTTATATACAATTTTCTTCAAGACTGTGTTATTGCATAAAAGTAATTTCACGTGTTTTGGCAAAGTCATAACATTATGCAAAGAAGCTTTATCTAACGTTCTGCATAATTAGCATAAGGAATACTAAACGATCATTCTAAATTGATTGGCGCTTTCACAAAAATTTTTATCTGGCACACCGGTTTGCAGTTTGCACTGCAATCCTGACGTAGTACTGGTAATAATTTTACGACGTATATATTTTTGAAGATTTTATTAAGTCTCGCGTAAGGCTTTATTTTTATCTTCGAAGTTTCTAATGGGTATACGGCCATTCTAAAACGATAAAAATCCGTCAAGGCACACTTACGTTTTACGTAAGATAAAAAACTCTAAAACTAAGAAATATAACACGGTCATTTTATGTTTATTAGCTCTATCAAAAGAAGAAAACTTTAGTTTCCATATCAAGTACATACTCGTGAATAAAGTATCAAACACTTAATTTTAGGGAAATGTTTTGATATTTAATATTTTAATGAGATGTATCGATTTTAGGATCATATCAGCCAAGTAATGCAATGCTGCTCACATTCTACGCGTACTTTAAGCAAGCCACAGAGGGTCCATGTACACAGAAAAAGCCTAATTTTTGGGATGTTGTTAGAAGGTGAGATTTTGTAAATTTTGAATTTTGCGCAACTGAATCAAAGTAAACTTTATTTTATTTTTTCAGGGCTAAGTGGGATTCCTGGAGTGCTCTAGGGAATATGTCCCGAGAGCGAGCCATGGAACTTTATGTAGACGAGTTAAAAAAAATTATTGAAACAATGTCGTACACAGAAAATGTGGCTAATTTTATGGGTAGCATAAACGAACTGGATAATATAAATTTTGACGATCTGGATGCAATTGCACCAGAAATAATGAAAAGAGCACGCTCTCATCCAAATTCACCATTTGCCTCTCGAGCGAGCAGCCCCCAACATTTATCGCCTATACAGAATGGTTTTACCAATGGAGACACATCACCGTCTAGTGAGCGCAGAAGCTTTATACATCAAAATGGATATACTGTTGAACAATCTGACGACGAGTATATCGATACTGTAGAAGTAAGTCCTTTTTGATAGTAATCCTATTAATTGGTAAAAACTTACATGGTCCACGCATGTTGTATTTTTCATTGCTTCAGGATGAACATGATATGCAGTCAGTGAAAAGGCAGAGAGTTATGCAAAATCAAAATGATAGTGTAAGTCATGCTTTGTTGGTGTGGGTTTTTTATGTGTTTCTTATATATGCTTCGGTTTGATTATTTTGCTTTGGTTTTTCGATATTTTGGGAATCTTTTGTTACTTTAAAATTGTTTTATAGATCCCAAGTGACATTATGCTCACCCTGGGTCGAGACGAAGTGGGTCCTATTCTGCAACAAATTCTTACAACTGTACAGAGGATGAATGCAGACATCAATAATGTCACACAGCGGATTTCAGATCTCGATAAGCACCTATTAGAGTTAAAAAATACCCAAAATAATAGAAAGGTGAGTTTTTATTAGTGTTTTATTACCCGAAGTATTGTCATAACTACATATCAGTTAAGGAAAAGATCAGTTTAAACTTGAAACAAAATATTTTAGTTTATGACGATCTGTTATGTATAGCATAAAGGCAATATTTCGGAAACCTTTCTAAAATATTATTGGAGCGCTTACGGTCTTTTAGGCGTTGACAATGATTCTTAACATGCCTGTGATGAGTTGCTATTATTAGGCGATATTTACCACCAGGTATCGATTGGTGATTCACTTGTGCAGATGATGGGTTACTTCCATCCTATACATCCGAGTTTTGGCACGCTGCATACTTCATTGACTCTGCGCGCTCTTCCAGTTTTCTGTAGAGCTGTGATACTAACAACTTGGTCAGGTGAAAGCAGTTTAAGAAAAAAGCTGATTGAATTAAATACAAGCGAAGCTAATGTACAGACATTTGTTAAATAGCTTTCTTTGAAAAAATCATAGTTGATTAAATTATTGGCACAATAGGGTGTAAGCGGTATTAGTCCGCCATAAATTGAACTTTTTCTTGACTTCAACCATATGGTTGTACAAAGGGAAATTTTAAAAATAAAGCATTTTTCGTTACTTTCTTATTATTATGTTTCACCAAACAATAATTAAAATAACAATTCGTAATGAAAGTGAATGGATTATTGACTGAAAAATAAGATTAATTATTATAAAATAAAACTTAATTAAAATTGTATGCATTGGTAACCAAATTTTGTGTTCAATTAGTGAGCCTACAAGTCATCGGTGGAATAAGTGATAACGTGTCGGCCTATCAATCCGAAGGTCCAGGCTCAAATCTAGCTGACGGACACCCATGGTTGTTCTCTGCTGACAACAGATTACGATAAGAAGGCCATCGGGGTTGCGGAGAAAATGTCAGTGGTTCGGAATCCACTTTAAGTTGTAGGTCTACTTTGCAATCTTTGTCTCAAATCGGTTCGCACACTCTGGAGCATTAGTTCCTGGACTTACAATAGAGCTTGCCAATTGACATTAGCCCTAGATAACTAAGCTGACACCAGAGATACTCTATGACAAATCATTAGACTCATAGGCTACGAATTAAAAACTTGTTTATTTGTATATTTCCTTTATTTATTTCAAAGAAATTGGCATATAGCGCTAGTATCCTGACGTTCTGTTTGTAATACCTAATGAAAATTTTGCTATAAAAGAAGGTCAGTCAGAAAGAATATCGATCATAGTTCAAAAATAAATCGATAACTACGGGTTGAAGTTAAAATTATTAAAAAATGGAAGAATTTACTTTTGAGCCATTCTCGGATATAATTAATATTTATGTTATATTAGAGGGAAACGGTAGAGCGGCTGTACTGGAATATGAAAGGAGATTCCTTAATCGACATGCATCCCAAAGAGGGATATTTTCGCGGAAATCCTGAAGGTTAACAGAACCCGGAAGTTTAACTTCAAACAGCACCAAATTGCGATCTGTAAGATAAGAAATTCCTGCCGAGGTCGAGCAAATAATCACCTTCGCCAGGCAACGAAAAGAGCATGAGACGAGTCGCAAGACGAGTAGGAGTGTTTTCAGTTAAAGTATGGAGGGTTATTCATCGAGAGGGATTACTTCCATAATACCATATCACAGTCCAAGGAATACTGGGAAGAGATTTTGAAATAATCGAAATTCACTAGGAACGGTATCACCAACTTCAATACCTAACAAGAGACTAACCCACATATAACAAGGGTCACTTCATTCCATTACAAATGCAGTGTCAATGTTTAGACTGGTATCATCGGCAACCATTTAACCCTTTGAGGTGCACATTTTTTCCGAAAAAATATTGTTTTTCACATTGATTATTAATTAATTAATTATTTTCAATCCCCCATGATGACATGCATGCAGATAAAGATAAATAGGTGCATATATGCAACACCGCCCTTTAAAGGGTTAATAGAATCTTTCATTTTTTCTCTTTTTTGCTTAGATTTAGTTGCATTGAATTGTTTAGTTTTAGTCTTCCGTGAACTCTAGCCGGTTTAGTTTGAATAAATCTGTATAAGCAATCCTCTGCATTTTAATTCAGTTTATCACTGCTCTATTGGAATTCTACAAGTTCCTCAACATTTTGGTCCATCAAACCAGATATTCGCCACGGATTGCTCGCGGTTTGTGAAATATTAATAAGCTACTTATCCGATTTCGTCAAACCGCGCAACTGTACATCGCACACGCTAAATCGTCTCGTTCTTCGTTCACAAGCCTCGAAAATCGGAAAAATTGCAATGGAAGATAAAGCTGCTCACAATGAAGTTCTTAAAAACCAGCGCAGTGGCATAAAGGGTACCTATTTTAAAAATCAAGTGGATAAAAAGAAAGCGACCATTTCAGATTGTGAATTACTGTATATTCATAATAAGCTTCCAGGTATTTATCAAAAGTTCGATCAAACGCAGACTGAATTAGAACAACTTGACTCCAGTCAACTTGCTCAATAGGAATAATTTTGATGATGACTACGGCACACTAGAATCTCAAATCATCAGTTTAATAGAATTACTGCAAAAGGCTTCTATAACGGTATTCAACAACAGCACTATGAATAATAAATCCATTGGAGATCAAACACAGTTAACAACAGTGAAACTTCTAGATATAAAACTACCATCCTTCTCTTAAGGCCTTTACTGAAAACTTCTGGAAACAGTACCGCGCAGTAACAGCATTAGGGCAACCGACAGATAAGTGGGATCTCTTTCTTATTCACCATTTGTCTATCAAATTAGACGCAGCAACTCGTAGAGAGAAGCCAAATCGCCAGTTCATAAAATTCAGACAGTAAAGGTCTTCATGGATAATCTTGCTCTTCGTGTACGCGTATTAGAAGCGGTGGCAACTCTCGCACAACCATCACCGTCGACCACTAGAGGAATTTATCAAGCAAAGCCACAACGCGCTCTCGCCATATCATCCAGTCAGTGTCCCGTTTGCAAGCAAAATCATTCGTGTGCGAAAAATTTAATTCCGTCTACACTACTTTCTTGATGGTACAGCAACTAAAGCTTTGTAGCAATTGTCTTAACACGGCACACTTGGAAAAATGTCTGTAAATACGGTTCGTGTAGAATTTGCCACCAAAGGCATCACACACTTTTGCATCTTACTATATCAACAAGGGCATACTCTTCTCTTAGTTCACCGACATCATTGCATCCAAACATAGAATCTAGTGCGGAAACAAATATAGTGGTCAATTCAAGGCCAATGGTAAGCTCAACAGCACTCAGCAGTACAAATCAGCTAACTTTTCCAAATCAATCTCCCAATAAATGCTCACAAATACTTCTAGGTACAGCTGTCATCAATATTTATTACATTTCCGGCTACACTCCTCATTGCAGAGCTTTAATCGATAGTGCATCTCAATGTAATATAATCACTAGCCGCTTAGCGCAACGACTTAAGCTACCAAGGTATTTAATAGCAGAACCCATTTGGGATTTAGGGGAAGCAATGAGTGAGGTTAAATATGAGATCAACACTACAATACAATCGCGTTTAAAAAATTACAAGACTACACATCGAAAATTACAAGGTCACATCGAACAATCAGCTCGGCGACTTCTTCATCGTTTAGAGAATATATCGCAAAAAACTCCAAGAATCAAGCAGCAATATGACGCATTCATGAAGGAATATGTATACCTCGGCCACATGCAGATCACTTAATGCTGCAATCTTCAAGTTCAAAGCGAATTTCCGAATTTTTATATGCCGCATCATGGAGTTGAAAAGCCTTCATCAGCGACGACAAGGCTACGTGTCGTGTTTAACGCCTCGCATAAGTCATCATCGGGTCTATCTCTCAACGATGTTCTAAAAATCGAAGCATCCGTGCAACAAGACTAATGCGTTCTTCTTCGATTCCGTAAACACAAGCCTGCATTTACTGCGGACATCACATAAATGTACCGCCAGGTCTTAGTGCATAGTAATCAACGCAGCCTATAGCGCATCCTCTCGAGATTCAACGCAGCTGATCCCATTCAAACATACGAACTATCAACAGTAACATATGGCACTGTCAGTGCTGCATTCTTGGCAATCTGATGCCTCAAGCAAGTTACACTTGACGAGACAAATACGTTGCCAAGAGCCTCCAAAGTTGACATGTCGGACTTTTATGTGGATGATTTGCTTTCGGGCTCATCAACCTTGTAAGATGCAAAACGATTACGCATGTATATCACAGAGCTTCTTAAGAAAGGGTGCTTCGAATTGCGAAAGTGGTGTGCAACTGATGCCGAAATCTTAGAAGGCATAAAAGCAAATGATACAACTTCTGATGAGGAAACAATAGTACTTGGGTTATCATGGAACTTCAGTCAAGACAATATCTTTATTTCAACTGAAAATGTAAAATTTTATTCAATAGCAACAAAACGAACAATATTGGGTCTAATAAGGTCTAAGAGGAATTTAAAATAGTTAAGGGACATTATCCTGAAGTTTTTAAACAAATAATCACTGTCACTCCGTAGTTTTTTTTATACGACGTGGCCAAATCCTAGGAGACAACCCTTTGATGCGTTAGCATGGTTTTGGCCCAAAGGGAATCAGGGTAAGGGAAGTTAGGAAGCTTGAGTCTTGTCATTACATTGCTGCGAGCTAGACAGCAGCCCAGAGACGGAGTGGATTATTTTAATTTCTTAATAAAAGCTCACGGGGTCATCTGGTGTCGAACCCGGGACCCATGGCATGTTGGTCGTGCCGCTCAACGAATTGATCCGTCTCCATTTTGGTTTTTCTTCTTAAAATGTTTGCACCCAAACTCTTCGATTTTGTTTCCTTTTCTCCTCAAATAAAAAAATATATCGCACATAGCCCACAAAAAATAACTTCACTTTTACTCACTTCGAAATTAGCAGCAATTACTTGAAAAGCGCACGATTAAGTGAGGCAAATCGTGTGGATTGGCGGAGTACTTTCAACAAAGCGCAGACTTTGTTGCTTGCGCTTTTATTCATAGCGCATGCAATTTGAGGCATCGTTTGGATGGGCCTTTATAAATATACCATGAAAATATGAAATGAGAAAACAAGGTTTTCTGTATCGCTGGTCTACTGAAAAGCCTCCGCTTCACTCTACTCCTTGTGCTCTAGCGGTGCAAATTTTAAACGTACAGTGCTCCGCCCGGCGGCAAAATACTCGTTTCAAATGAGCTTATAAAAAATCAATTTTTTGACAATTCTAGACTTCCTTACCCCCCTTAAGGTGAGTAAAAGGTGCAATTTTAGTAAATCGAAATTTAATTATTAGTTTTGGCGAACGTCCGATAGTAATAACAAAATAACCAAAGGTTGGCGCAGCTTGCTCCGGCCTACACTTCTAGAAAATGTTAGCCTACTTTTTACATTTTGGAATTTGCCTACAAATATTTAATATTAAAATTCTTATAAAAGTTAACATTCATTTTTACTATTTCAGCTATCACATCGAAAATATCCTCCATGGTGGCCCTTTCAGGATATATCACCAGTGTGGTTTGCTTTACTAATTATGTGGCCGTTCTTAGCACAACGGCTCGGACGAGTATTGCAGCGAAGGAAATGATGCGACAAAGTCAAATTGTGTATAAATAATTTTTCTACTCTTAATTAACTTAGGACAAAAAATTTTGTACAATGTGATTATGTTATTTTCCAAATATTGAGATTTTATTATATAAGAATTTACTATCATTTATGTTACAAATTTCGTCTATAAATACGGCTTGTGGCGGGTTTCTGCGGGCTACATTTAGTTGTAATCGTGATTGACCAGAAGGCGCAATTTATTTTTTAAAAAACTGATATTTAGTCTGTTGTTTACTATTTATTTTTATGCATTTCATAGCCACGTGCGTCCAATTTCTTTGTTCTGTAGTATTCGAAGCCGACGATCACAATTTCTTGTAACACAAAAACTTAATTTTATTTTATAGGTAGGTTTTATATCCTTTGTTGTTTATTATTGGTCTGAGATTTTCTATATTAATAAAAGTTATTAAAAACAAATACGATTTTTTGTTCGCTTTGTTGGTGTATTTAGGTTCTTATAAAGTAATTTCATCATGTAACATTGCTATAATGCTATTCGCAAGTCCATATCTAATAATTGCCGACTTCTCAGTTATTTGTATGAAACTCTTCCCTTTGTACTGAGTTCTAATATACCACACTTCATGTTGTGGTGTTGGAATAAATTGAGTGTATCCTATTTCAGCCCAGATGGCCATAAGAAACAGGACGTAAATTTGTGAGTGGAAATGTTGAAACCCAGAAATACCGCAATTGTCAGAAAACAGTACGCTATAGAACGGTAATAAAAGTTCGTTGGTCAATGCATTTGGGCAAAGATTTCCATATAAAAATTTAATTCCCTGCACGATAAATTTTTATTGCTGGTCCTCTAGGCTCAAATGACTTTTCCATATAAGACTGGTGCTGGCGATAAAAAGGGAGGAAATTCGATTTCAGCATTAATTACACGATAAAATTCTTACTGGTCTACGGCACCAGTTATTTGGATTCCTGAAGCAAACTGACCTTTGGATAATGTTTGTGGTTATTGCAATGGGGAGTTGTTAATTAGTAGTCATTGGGGTCCACTTCGGACGTATTTTGTCCCTTTTTGTTTGGTAGTATTGTTGTTTTTTGAAATGCTTTGCATTAATGAGCTTAATGTGGTCCTGAGTATAGTTTTCACTTAAAATAACAATTAGAATGTTTATATACACGTTTAATACGTTCTGTTATTACAGCATGTTGATTTATTGTTCTAAACTTTTTGAGCTCTCTATGTGATCGCTTTACTAAAAAAACTTCCACATTTATATCTCATACTTTAGTGTACTTGTTTCATTTAAAAACAAATCAAGGTAAATCTTGCACAAAGATTTTGTTGACTTAGGTATTTAGGATGTTTTTAATAATGAAAGACTGCACTGTCGTGCATGAAATACTCTTAACAATTTAGAAGATTTCGCGAAATTAAATTGGAATAACCACGGTTTAATTCACTTCCCTCTACTTATCTTTATTAATTGTTTCCTGACCCAAGTATAGCAGTCAAAGCCCTTCGTTAGGGACATGGTTCCCAACCGTCCTATAATTATATATAATTTGACCAGCTGTACTATCCGCAATCCAGATTCCATTATAGTACGCAAGTGTACTATCACTTAATTAATGTTTTCACTAACTAACTAGTCACTCAATCGTTTGTTTCTTCAACAAGTAACTTTTTACAGCTGATCGCAAATTCGCGTTGTAAAGCTGCCTTGACATATGCATATTTACATGTATTTTGTATGTAATATAATAACAACTACACAGGGGTCCGGGAAGAAACGATATGTGAACTGTTCTTAAACGTTCCAGGAATTTTTATTTCCTTCCGGAACAATATCAAATTTTTTAACGAATTTCGTGCCGGAGAAAAACTTAAAATATCGCTCCAGTGGAACGAATTCATTTTATAAATAATAAAAAGTTCTTTTTCGGAACTTTTCCGATTAAATTTTGGAATAAAGTTCCCATGTTCTATTTAGGAAAGTGCTGCCTATATGCGACTTTCAGTCGAGGTATCTTGTACTATAGGTGGCGGGTGATATGCGGGCTGATGGATGGTCAGTGCGTGGTGGATTGGTGGTGAGTGGTTGAATAAAAGGAAGAAGTCTGGTAATTATAAGAAAGTGCTCCTCATCTCACTTGTAACTTAATTAAAGGTAATAAAAGAGATCTTGTACTTGGAGTGTTTTGTGAGTTAGTGAGACGGGTTAGGAGTGAATGTTGGTGGTATGTGGGTGATTGGCTCGTAGATGGATGGGTGGGTGGGTGTGTGGGGCGTTGGATGGAAGGATGGTTGGTTTGTAGGCGGGAGGTTGGTGGTAGAAATTCACCACCCATTCCCACAAACCCCAACCTACCACACACCTACCCACCTCCACCCATCCATCCACCAGCCAATCATCCACATAACACCAATATTCACTACTCACCAAACACCCATCCACCCAACACCCACAACTATAAGCAACCAAAACCATAAAAAATTGGAATAAGGAACAAAATTGTTTAAAGAGTGGAATTTTTCGTTTCTAGGGAGTAAAAATCTTTTGGGAACGTTTAAAAGATTCTTATCGGATAAAGTTCCGAAAATAACGTTACGATAGGAACTTTTTGTTTTATTTCGTTTCTTTCCGGACTCCTGCAACTACATATAATAGTGTCAACGCACAGAGCCTTAATATTGTAGATCATCATCACTACCACTACATACATGTAATGGGGATTTTTACATTTTTACATTGGTGTTGTCTTTTTTACCAAGCATACTATAATTCTCAGGTTGGTACTATAATTTCACCACCACGATACTATCTTTCTCTCTAGCCGACCTGAGAACCCTGGTTAGGGATCCAAAAACATATCATTGTCTTGTCTGTTGGTGGGTCAGCGATTTTTTCAACGCTTTGGAAGGTAAAAAAAAATTGGTTATATTTATGAATTTTTTAAGGGAGAAGGAATGCAAAAACTTTATTATTTGTTTCTGTATCATCGATAGGTATGTTATTGAAAATAAAGCTATGATAGTAGGAGAGACCGTGACACAAAATCCTCAGGCATTTGTTAGAAGCGTAGTTTTTGAATCTCAGGTAAAGTATGCCTTTGGTCGAACCCAAAACGTGGGAGCTGGACGCATAACAAAAATTTTTTAACAAAAAAAAAAACTAAGTCAAACGACGTTTTCCTTAAAACGACTTTTTTAAAAAAACGAAAAGCAAAAGAACAATTTCGCAAAATAATCATATTGTATAAAAGTGCTCTACTCTACTCTTTCACCAAAGGCGATTTCGATTGCGAAATGACCTTCGAAAATAGTGCATTTTGCCATATGTCTTTAGGCGAAATGAGTAGTACCCCCGAAACGTATGGGTTGTGGGACCGAGTTTTGCAGGGCCTGAAAGAGAAGGAGATTTTAGTCCGCCTCAAAAACACTTTTTTACGCTCATGTACTAGCCGCATTTTTTTCATTTAATTGAAAGCTATGCATTTTCCCATGCCTATAAACGATAGGTTGGCACATTTTTCCGTCCTTCCCCTTGCCAGCCGCGCTCGAAAATGCTCGGGCCAAGGGAAAACCTCCATATGCTAGGAGGATGAAACAAAGTGTAAATGAAAAATCTTCATTTTCTCGTCCATTTTGTGGTTGGTTGGTGGCCTGTTTTTTGGTAAACATACTTTACTACGCATTCAAAGTTGCCTTCTCTCGCTATTAGAAACAGCTTTCCTCGTATGAAATGCATTATCCTGAAGTGAAAATTAACCAGATATTCATACATTCGTTTCATTCAAAATTACAGCAGATGTATGTTAGATTACTGGTAAATTATTATTTTATTTAATAAAAAAGAAATGATAAAGGAAGAGCATTTTATTTGTTCTGTATATAATGAAATAAGCACACTTCAAACGACTTTATTATTAAAGTTAAAACGCAACGACTTATCTCTAGTTCCCGTAACCCCTTGTGGGACATGGGGCAAGAAAAGAACTGCACCCGATTCGAGACAACGGTTGCAACTGGACCTACAATTTAAAACAGATTCCGAACCAATTGACCTTTTCTGTGCAACCCCTACAGCCTTTTAACGTAATCTGCTGACAGCAGAAAACAATCATGGGTCGCCATTGGTGGGATTCGAAACTAGGGCCTCCGGATTGGTAGGCCGACAGATTATCACTTACTCCACCGACGACTTTTCTTAACTTAAAAATTACTCCGTCTCATCATCGGATTCACTGTAGTCCGCTTTGTCCTCATTTTGTTCTCTGTCGTAACGTACATTTTCTTCTACTTGGAAGGGTGTTAGATCACCTTGGAACCAAAGCGGGTACAGTTTATCGTCCAATCCAACCACACTCTTCTACATTTAAGGGTACGCAAAGTGGAAGTGTAACGTTTTTCCAATTTTCTTAAATTTAAAACCGGTTCCGGACTAATTGTACTTGATGTTTTTTGGGTCGCTGATTACGAAAATCGAGTTCCCGTAGTCCTAAAATGGTTGTGTCACCCTTAAAAATGCAAAAAACACCCCTGTTTGAGGGTTCTTCGCGATAATTTTAATAATAATCAAAAATAATTCAATGAAATGCGCTTTTTTAAATTTTTTTTTTTGTACATTGGTGATTGTTTTATATCAAATCAAGCCAAATTTGATGATAAGGGATAATCCTAGAGGGTAAAACTACCACTATATTGACTAAAAATATCAGGTGGTGATCAAGTGTATGGACAACACAGCGCTAACCTTGGAGTGTGTCCGTAAACTCAACGCATGTGTCTCATTGACTGACATGACACTGGGGTGGGTGACAAGAGAACAGATGTACTGACTAAGCTGGGTGGTGCTGTAAGTTTTCAAGGTCTAGAGCCGTTCACCGCCTTTAGCAGTGACGTGGTAACTTGGGTCACGAGAGAGCACTGGGAAAAGTGGATCGTCGCGGACTCGTGTAGACGGGCATCAGATGAAGATGACGATTGAAGCGCTTAGAAGTGCTGAACAGAAGGGGGTTCTTATTCATCTTAAAAAGATTAACAGCATTGAGAATTATACCAGTAGGCTGTGCCTGGAGGAACAAGAGACAGCGGTGCATATAGTGTACTAGTGTCCTGCTTTAGCAAGCTGAAGGAGGAAACTGATGGGATACCACTGAATGGAGCCCGAATGGATAGGAAAGTTGTCTCATAAGCAAATGCTTGCTTATCGAAATCGAGGTGAGGGAAGAAAACTGCATTAGTTCAGGTATTCCTCGATGAGATGACAAGCGTAAGGAACGAAAATGGACCCGAATAAAGTGGTGGTTACACCCCCAAGTGGTAGGAACCAAGAACTGCGTCATGGAACGTAGCCAAATAACTACTGTGGGAGGAAAATCCCCATAACTCCAAGGTTGTAGTATTCAATGCCGACGGAGTCTGCCGTGTTTCATTCTCCGCCCGAACCAGGGGTGGCGAATGGTGTCTCATCAAAAGCAGCTCAATCTCCTGTTGTCACTAGTTGAATTGGGAAACGTGGGAGTACAGAGGTGAAAATTCAAAATAATTCCAGGAAATCCGGGCACTTCTGTAGGAGTGAAGGTGGAGGGGAGGAAAGACACTAACAGGTTGGCTACCTCTACGGCACCCATAAAGGAATTATGGAATAAATTACCTTCCGAATGTTCTGCGGCGGCTATGGAAGCTGGACTTGCGCGGGCTAAAAGTTCTCTAGAAACCCTGGAAGGTAGAAGGGTCAACTGGAGCTAGGGGGGATGAAGGTTACAATTACCGTATGGACCAGGAAGGAACACCGGAGACAGTGAAACAACATGCATTCATAAAGAATGGCTACAAAATGTGGATGTTGTGAAAGACATCAGAAGAACCTTCACATCCAAGTGAAGAGAGTCTCGAATGCAGAGATACGACGGAGGATGCGGAGGCTATCAAGAAAGCAGGGAATAGATTGAACTGCGGTCTTGTAACAGCCTCCGTTAAGTTCCAGTCGATTGTTTTATCCATTTTAAAATCTTTATTTAAATGTCTCGTATTACCTTGTTGCCTTTGAATATGATATTGCGAAATCTTTGTGGATGTAACTAAGAAATTAGATTGGAGAGGCAGAGTTAGAATTCGGAACCGAAGCGAACCAGACGTGTTGCTCCTAACTAAATTTTACAAAATCTACCTAAAATTTTAAAGTTAATTTGATGCATTCAAAGTGTTTTTTAAAAAGTATAATTAAATGCAGTGAAAACAGTGTACCGTGTTCTGGCTTGCCCGCAAATCTTCATGTCCCAGAACCCTTCACTGTAGAGAAGGGATGTAGTTCATGATAGATGCATGGACTAAGGAGGAATACTGGAGATGGTGGAACAACATGGATTCCTGCAGACAGGCTAAGATCTTAGCAGTGAACCAGGGAACCCAGACAGCAGGAGTTGCTGAGGGAAACTGGGAGGAGAAAAGGGACCCGCTTATAGGTGGTCTGTTTCGGTTAATCCCCCAGAGAGATGTTTTTAGTGAGTAAGAATCTCACACTATCGGTGTCTTATGGAAGATTTGCACTTCTTCCGCTAAAAAAATAGGGAAATGGGAAAAGAGTTTGAGTGAAGGAAGTAAAATAAGGGAAAAAACAGAAGATGGTGAACTGTTCCACATTCTTTTTGTTTTGATTAGAAAATATTCCTGAAATTTGACGGTCCGTTCAAATTTGACCTGGAGGATATAAGGGTTTGAGCAAAATGAAGCTCTTGTATCGTACTTTGGGAGTTGTCTACAACGAAACAGATTAGCAAATCCCCACCCCCTCGCATGCCTGATCTGACCTTCCTCATGGTTCCTAGGCTTGGTAATTCGATTGGCTTGGTAAATACGATTCATCAGAAAGAAACAATTGATACACTGTTTTAAAGTGTATGAGAATGCGCATCGTTTGACTTGGGCATTTTTTAAATTTCGATTTTGTGACAAAGTGGCTTTAAAATAGAAAAAAAGAGAAAACGAATTATTCTGTATTGAGATATCTTGGGAACCGCGCTTTCTAAACAGTGCTATAACTAAGCCATTTTTGCGAATTCCCTTAAGCGGCTTTGGGAATATATTTTCAAGTAATTAACGTTTGAAAATATGCGACAAAAATTCATTTTTTGAGCCGACAAAACTGACGTGCCCCATGAATAGATAAGCGGGAAAACCTCTACAAGTGAGAGTAATTGCCAAGTTCCGTTATTTTAACCCTCGAAAACCTCTAGAAGTGAGAAACAGAAAGCCCTATATGAGAGAGTCGTTTTTCCCGCCTGGACCTCTATAACTGAGACTGCCACTTACCCTAAACCTCTAGAGTCCAGTGTATTTATTACAATCGAACCTGGGTGAGCGAGAACTACTTGAGAGAGAAAACGATGTGTGAGATTAATTGCCAGGTCCCTTCATTTTAACAACCAAAACGCCTATACATACTTGTAACTTTGTTTTTGTAAAGAAATTTATATTTCCTTTAATGACTTTAAGGTGCCTTAGTGCCAAGGTGAAATAAAAGTTCGATCTACATTATCCATGACTGTCTCCTGTCTCTCCGTGAGTGAGAGACGCCGCTCTTGCGCATTTACAAATCGGAAACTGGCTAAGTGAAGAACCTTTGATGTTCCCGGTCCCTTGAATCCTCGCTTACCCGGTTCGACTGTATCTCAAGCAAAAATTGGTCTGTTCCCTGATAAGAATGCGGGATCCCGCATGTGCACGAACTTACACATTTTGCGTTCCATAGCGCTTCGTGCCAGGAAAAATGGCGGAGAAAAAATTGACTTCACATGTTCCCCTGCTGCACGAACTTACCCAAACTTTTTAGCTGGTGCATGATCGGCCATCTTTTCTTGCAAAAGTACAAACAAGCTGTTTGGTGTTTTTGTGTAGAAAGTGAGGTTAGGTTGAGTGCCGGTTTTATAATGAATAAGTGAATTGATTGAATAAAGTTATTAATAAAGCAAAATTTTGTTATTGAAAATTAAAAATAAAATAAAATAAATTGAAACATGTTCCCTCGACTTTTTGGTTTGTGTACACTTTTCCCCCCACCATATTAGTAAGTATTTACACGGAAATTCAATTCAAATTTCGTTTTTCCTGATGATCTCGAAACCTCATGAATGATGCGAATGGAGAGGGGGGGGGTGGATGGGGGAGGGGTAGATAGGGGGAGGGGGTGGAACCTAACTTTGTAACGCGTGGACCGATTTGGATAGTTATTTTTCTGTAGGGTAGAGTAGAGTATATTCCCTGATTGATATTACGAGAAAAACATTTTGCTGGGATAGTGGAGTAGGGGGAGTAGGGGGTTGAACTTAACTTATTAACGCGTGGTCCGAGTTGGATGCTTCTTTTTTTGTTGTACAGAGTAGAAGACAATAAAAAGTGACAAATAAAATAGTTTTAAAAAAAAGTTGAACCAACTTCACAAAATGGGCTAAAAAGCATAAAATCATTTTTAGTTTAGTAGCTATTACGACATTTTGAAGTCGGTGCAAATTAAATAAACAAAGCAACTGCAACAAAAGTATTTAATCGTCCTTCCTTATGATCCCGTGAGCTGACACGTTCAGGTAGTTTTATGTATTATTTTTAATTGTGGTTGGGTAGTTGCTTTGTTTGTTTAATTTGCAAACTTCAAAATGTTTTAATAGATATAAAATGAAAAATTATGCTTTTTGCGCTTTTTGTGAAGTCGGTTCAAATATTTGTTTAAAAACTATTTAATTTTTTACTTTTTAGTGTCTTCAAATATACGACTCGTACGAACAAAGCAATTTCAAAAGTTGCAGAGGTAGGTAGTGCACTAACAAAATTATCCAAATCCGGCAAGATATTACGAAATTAGTGACGGTCATCTTTTCATATCCTCACTTTAAAATTTTCTTAACATGACCCGAGTGCGCCCCGTTCTCTATACAGTAAGAGAGAATTATCGTAGTCACTCTAGGTATAAAATATATATTGTACAACAGAATCGAAATCATGAAAATCGATCTACTCCTTTGAAACTAGGCGCCACCCATCCTCCAACTCTCACCGCAAGCCAAAATTTTTGTCAGAATACAAATAGATACTCTATTTATTTAGAATCACCTAAATCAGTCCACGCTTTACAACAACTTTGAGACATTTGAAAAATTGGCAAAGAAATGCAACTGGAAAAGATCGGCTCAATGGTCTTGCACTTTTAAGTATTCATAGAGCAGTTGATGTAACGGCTGAGGATGTTATAAACAGATTCGCTCAGAAGAATAGAAAATTTGATTTGTAATGTTAGAAAATTTTCGAAACTGATGTCGATGTAACTGTACATTGTAGCACTGCGATTTATCTCATCCTGAATATAACAATCATGGAATAGCTTCAATTATGAGTAACTAGCCAAGGTAGTAAAGTGAAGTGACGATAAAAAATTTCAATTTAGTTTTCATCAACGTTTCGTACTACGCCTCTGAGCCCGCCTACCAAGGTCTTTGCATAGAATTAAATGTCCTCACAACTTTCCGATTAACAATATTTCAGCGAGTTTTCTTATAGAAAGGCTTTCTTTCCTTCCAAGTAGCTCTCTTACAATCTTCATACGTTGCTTTGTGCATACAATGCGTAGACGTCCACTTCTCTTACTGTCTTTTACAGAGGATGTTTTCTTATAACGTTTTCTCATATACTATATATTCCTATACGACCTTTCTCAGGTCTTAAAAATAGCGGAGGGTTTCATTCTTCTAATGAATTTGTTAACAATAAACTTTCGTTAAACTTTCATCGCACTTCATTTTTTAAATAAAACTCACACAAATTCTAATTTTTTATCATAATGCCTGGACTGATAACGGACTTGTTATTTAAAGTATTGTCATAAAGAAAAACATTTGTTTTACTTTTAAACAAGAAAAAGTTTTGTAATCGAACTTATTGGACTCCGTGTATGTCTATCTATACACTGAAGAACTACTTTGCATATATGCTGAGAATACTTTTTGGATTTAAATATTTCACACACGGTATACAGAATACAGCGTATATTGAATAAGTTTTTGCGACATTTCAGCTGACAGTAATGAGTTTTAAAGTTAATATTTAAATAAGTAAAATAAATGTCTCAAAGAAGAAAAACTAATTACGTCTTGAATAGCGGAACTATAGCTTACTCTAAATATAATCCCGGAAGCTGATACGAACAGCTGAGCATTGGTGGTGTAAACAAACCGAAACTTTCCACAGTAACATTAGGAAAAGTTGGGGAAATTGTACTTTCTCGTAGTATTTCTCGCAATATTTTTAAGACTTCAAATTGGATTTTACTTGAGGTTAACCTACAAATATTGATTTGTGCGCAAGGATTGATTGATCTGTGGTACAACAAAAACGAAATAATGCCGAAACGTTTGGTGGTAAAATCAGGAACTAGCCCAGTCATATTAGGGGTTTCACCTCGGAATGAAAGATAATAAGCTGTAAATTGGTACAAACCTTTGTTTTGTCGTTCTAAATGTTGTCTCAAAAGTCACAAATGTTTTCGTGCCCGCGTCTTAAGATATTGAAGGTCAAAGGTCATAAAAATCGGTTTTTCGCGAATATCTCGCTTTCTATTTCTTAAATGAGATTTGCACCTTTATAAAAGTTGTAGAGTATAAAATTCTCTACAACTTCTGTTTGAACTTTTTTTTCATACGATCAACCGTTTTTGCGGTAGACCGCGAAGAGTGCGCCGCGTACAGTCATATATGGCCTAATGCAAAGTCAAGCGTGAGTTACGGTTATCAGTACGTTGTATAAAGTTAATTATTTACAAAATTATAATTATTAAACAATGCCCATTATTTATGTACTAATTATTAATTATTTATATTTAATTAAAATAAGTGACTTAATTGAAATTGTATCTTCACAACGACGCACGTACGGTTTTAAGAGCTATGGCTGAATTGTCAACACTTCCACCAACAAGTGTAGCAGCTCATCAACATATAAATCGTGTCTACTACCAGATTCAAACGTTGTTAGGGAAAGACTTAAAACCTCAAGAATGGGGCTGGATGCTTGAAAATGAAATCCTGGAGCCCATAAGAACGTTATTGCCTCCAGCACCAGCCGAACTACTAAATATAATATTTTACAATTGCAAAAACGGTTGTGGTTCCCGCTGTGGATGCAGAAAATCAGGGCTACTATGTTCTTTAGCTTGCGGCCAGTGCAATGGACAAGCTTGCCTCAACGCGTCACTATATCCAAGTAATCCCGATGAAGAAAGCGCATACGATCCTGAAATTCTGGAAGGTTTGGAGATGAATATGACCGATAATGAGGATGATGACAATGAATTGAACATTTTCGAGCGACAACAAGAAGAAGAAGATAACTAGCTTCCATTTACAATTTTATTATAATTAAAATCAACAAAAATTCTTTTAATATTTGAACTCACATTTCAATAAATGTATAATATGCTATATTTAATGATAAATGAATATATGTATAAAATATATTCCCTTACTGTCTTTTTAACTTAAAATATAATTAAAATATATAATCCAAAATTAATAATATACTATAGTTAAATATAAATAATTAATAATTAGTACATAAATAATGGGCATTGTTTAATAATTATAATTTTGTAAATAATTAACTTTATACAACGTACTGATAACCGTAACTCACGCTTGACTTTGCATTAGGCCATATATGACTGTACGCGGCGCACTCTTCGCGGTCTACCGCAAAAACGGTTGATCGTATGAAAAAAAAGTTCAAACAGAAGTTGTAGAGAATATTATACTCTACAACTTTTATAATAGGTGCAAATCTCATTTAAGCAATAGAAAGCGAGATATTCGCGAAAAACCGATTTTTATGACCTTTGACCTTCAATATCTTAAGACGCGGACACGAAAACATTTGTGACTTTTGAGACAACATTTAGAACGACAAAACAAAGGTTTATACCAATTTACAGCTTATTATCTTTCATTCCGAGGTTGACCCCTTTTTTTACCTAATATGACTGGGCTAAACTGCCATGTTTTCCGGGCATATATCTAGAGTAAGCTGTGGCAAAACAGACATTATGTTGCACATTCCTTGTATTCTGATACCGTGATTTTTTTTCCTTGAGGAGTGAAAAGACACCAGGAGACCCGATTGTCTCTGGTAGTGTGAGATTTTTACTCACTAAAAACACCCCTCTAGGGATTTGTCGAAACAGACTACTTTATCCGGGTCCCTTTTCGTCCCTACCCCTTGTGATCTCAGCGAGAGAGATCCGTACTAATCTAGTTTTCTTCCCTCCCCTCGATTCCTCGGGTCAGCGCAAGCATTTGCCTATAAGACACTTCTGCCATTCTTCCTTCTTCCATCCAGATACCGAGATTTAAGAAACTAGGTATGGGTGATGGTGAGAAATAAGATATACTACCCCGTTTCATCAAAGTTCGTCAGTTTTATTTTTTCTTATATAATAAAGTCGAATCGCATAAATTTATGTTTAAATGTTTAAAATAGTTTTTTAATATTTATTCTTTTAAATATAATACAGTTTTATGATTTTTGATACAATTTTTGAAAAACAATGAGATACAAAACAAAAAAAATTTAATTTATTATGTAAAACCTAAAAATCGCTGAAATAACCGATTCTATTCGATTTGGCATTGCTTCTAATATTTAATAAAATTTTATTGCATTTAAAAGAGATAAACATTTAAATTTGATGTTGATAGAAAATTTTGTGTTTTTACTTATTTTATACGAAAAAAATTTAAATGACGAACTTTGATGAAACGGGGTAGTACTGCTGAGAATGCTCAAAGTCATTGATAGAACTGTCTGAACAACACGTTGTTGCCCTTGATTTGAATCGAAATACTTTGAAAGTTGGTGGGCTTGGTTACTGCGGATGGGTGGTACAAATCTAAGGCTCTAGATCGCGCAAAATTAGTAAGACTTGGGCTATACGATAAGATTAACTACCATACCGTACTGAGTTATCTAAGAAACAACTTCTCAATTAAAAAAAAATGTGTGCAATAATAAAATACAGGTATGGATTCATCGATTTTAATGCTAGGCAGCAAGGAACCTGCATACTGTCAGAAGAGGAAGCTTCGGTTTAGACAGCTGTCTGCAAAAAAAAACACAGAATCTAAAGTTATTCTAATTTTGGGTAATTATGTTACGGGCAACTTGATTAACCGGGCAGTATTAATTAGAGCTCTCAGTTGAAATCGGAAACCCGAAAACCCGGGTACCCACTCGAACGGGTAGGAATCGATTCCTACCAAAAATTCGGTTCCAATCGGGTACCCGGTTCCAGGCGAGTACCTGGTTCGAAAAAGGAATCGATTCCATCAATGGAACCGTTTCCACTGTGAGAATCGATTCCGCCACCGGGAATCGATTCCGTCGTATGAACTGGTTAATAAGAATGAGTGAAATTGCAAAGCAAAAATTGTCACTAATAGTAAGGAGTATAAGGAATTTTAAATTTTTATTAATAAATCTTAAGTCGTATTTTGTAATTTCACTACAGAAAAGTAATTTCCAAGGAAACTAGACATATCCTTAATGAAATGCAAAATTTCCTCTGCTGGCCTTGAAACTGAATCTGTACTGCACGATTTCAAGAGGAACCGATTCCTGTGACGGAATCGATTCTGGCGTTGGAACCGACTCTTATAATGGAACAGATTCTCCCTTAGAACCGGATATCCGAGTAGGAACCGGGTACCCGACTTAAATCGGTTACCCGGATGAGAACCGGGTACCCGCGGGCCAGGTTTCTGAGAGCTCTAGTATTAACAAGAGCGTCGGTCAAATTCATAAATTTATTACTTTGACAGGCCCATATTAATAATGCCCGACGGCCCGTGGTTGAGAAGTTCGGTCACTATGAATAATGACCGGTCTGCATACACAACTCCCTGAAATATGTTATCCCTCGTTTTAAAAAAAATTTATAGGGCGCGCTGGGATCTGACGGGGTGATATATCTCACCTAGCCAAACAAAAACTTGTATGGCAGGGGGGGGGGGGGGCAATCTCAACCGTTTGGGAGTTACAGGGTGATTCAGAAATTTTAGTTTTTCATGGTATGCACATTGCTCTTTTATTTTTATCGTTTGAACTACCCAACACAGCGACATCAAACAAACGCTAAAAAACTATTATATCAATGAACTTTCCAAAATTGTCAACAATGTCGATCTAACTCCTACCATTGCAGGTACAGTCACTTCCAATAGTGAGAAAAATGGTTTGCAATTACCTAAATTTCAGCATTTTTCCAAATGTTTCCCCGAAATTCATGTTATTAGAAAACCACTTTTCTATTTTTATTGGATTACCCATTTTATTATTTTTCCATTCTAAAAAGGTACAACATGCCCATTTAGAGAAAGGGTGTAGAAATACGTAATACGTAAAAAACCTGTCGGGAAATATTTCAGAATCTGCAATTTAAAGAAACTAAAATCATATTAACTCTAAAATCGTTTTTATTGAATTCGAAACGTATTACTTAATCTCAGTAAAAATATCCACCGCTACTTTGGATGCATGCCAACAATCTCCTTCTAAGTCCCTGTTTAAAGCGTATTGCAGCTAGCCTCTCCCGTATTTTAGCCGCTGCATTCCCAATTCTGCTAACTAAATCCTCCCTAGTGTTAACAGGTCTTGAATAAACTTTATCCTACATTGTTCCCCATAAGGAAATGTCTAATGGGGTAAAGTCTGGAGATCTAGCAGTCCAAGGAATCGGTGCACCTCGTCCAATCCGGCGGTTAGGAAATTTTTTACTTAGCAGTGCCTTCACAATGTTAAAAGTATGCGCTGGTGCTCCATCGTGTTGGTAAAAAATGTCCGTTCGATTATGCACAGGGATGTCCCCTATTAGATCCCGCTGTGTATTCTCCAAAAAGTCCGCATACATTTGACTGTTGAGCACTTGGGGCAAAATGAATGGTCCTACCAAATGGTGGCCGATGATACCAAACCAAACATTAACACTGAATCTGCTGGAATGAGTTCACCTTTGTCATATGTGGGTTAGTTTCTGACCAGGTATGGAGGTTATGGAAATTCGTGACACCATCCCTGATGAATTGAGATTCATCCGTACACAGAATTCGTTCCAGAAACGCGCTGTCGTCAATGTCGCGTTCCAGAAGCCAAGTGCTAAATTAAAGTTTTCTCTTGGAATCAAATCTCAGTAGTCCTTGAACTGGGTGATGGTGATGTGGACGTAATCCCTCTCGATGAATAACCCTCCAAACCTTAGATGGAGGCACTCCTAATCGTCTTGCGACTCGTCTCGTGCTCGTCTCAGGGTCTTGCCTCACGATGGTGATTATTTGCTGCTCGACGTCGGCAGAAGTTGCGGAAGTTTCGGGTCGTGTCTCCCTGTCGTGTGAAGTTACTCTTTCTGTTTTTCTTAACCTTTGGAAAGTCCGTTAAGTACCCCTCATTGGGGTGCTCGCCGATTAGGGAATCTCCTTTGATATTCCAGTACAGCCGCTCTCTCGCTTTACGTCTACTATACCATAAATGTAAATAATATCCGCGTATTCCTCAAAAGTAAATTCTACTATTTTTCAGGTACGAGTAACAGAACGCCAGAATAAAAGGGTGTGAATTCTGGCTAACACAAGCTAATATTGGCAATAAAACAGAATTACACTAAAATTTTTATAACTTTTTGCAGCAATAATTTAAATTAATTACCTGTTAACTCAAAACAAACATTTTCGACATTTTATCTTAAAAAGTTTCTAATCCTATCTACCTTGCCACGGTGCACCTTTTTGGAAAGGTAATAAGATGCGCAAAAAATAAAAAATAGGTGTACTAATTACATGACTTTCGGAGGTGCCGGAACAGAATTCTGTTGCAAATAAAATTATCTTCGCCATACATCATGCTGGCATAAGGTAATATAGTAAATGTTTCTGTAACACTTGCTGTAGGTACTTTGCCTCGAATCTTTCCTCTTGTGGAAACAGCACTCCAAAACATCACTGTACTAACGAATTTGGTTCGCTCTAAGGAGTTTTTGTTAAAGCTACGATTAGGAAAACTAAAATAAATTACAATAAATGTTTAGTTGAAAAATGAAAAAAAATTATAAATTAAGCAAGTAAAAACCTGTGAAATAAAAGTAATAAAATATGTAGGAAAAGGAAGAGAATTGAAAAATGTAATTTAAATGAATTGTAAAACTTATAAAGATAGGTCAAAACTTAAAAATTAGAATAAATAACTTAAACATGTAAAAACCGTACAAATAAAATATATAAGAAAAGAAAAAGAATTGTACAAATATTAAGCAAAACGCACTAAAAAAAGCTAAGATAAGTTAAAACTCAAAATGTATAAGAGTTAAATATAAAATTAAAAATGTACAACTGAAAGGAAGTTCAAAGAATTGTAACACCTAGAAAATAATAATTATAAAAATAATGGGAGCCAATAAAAATGTTAAAACCAGAAAAGATAAATATTAAATCAAATGGAATAGACAAAAGAATTAACATAAGATACAAATATAAAATATTAGCAAGTAGGCTGTTTTCTATGGGGTAGATTCCCAACGCGTTTAAGTGAAATTGTTATATATAATAATATAGATAGATATAATAAAAGTATTTGAATCTTGAATCTCAAACAGGGTCCTTTTACTTTTTGTGAGATTGTAGTCGATATAATTTAATATTTTTTTGAAAATTTAACATTCGTATTGATAGCAAGGGAATTCGTCGAACATACGTTCCCCGGTTAAATTAACTTTCTGTTCGCTGGCTTTTCTCTTTAGGTTTTAATTTGCTTTATTGTTGACTGCACAAATTTCCAATTAATTTTAAGTCTTTCAACGCACACACAATTTTATGAGATATTTTTGCATTTAAATGCAAACTTAAAACTAGCTCGCTTTTGTCTTATCTGTTTAACATTATAATATCACAGGTATACGTATCATGAGAATTATTATTCAGGTGAAAAATAATACGATGAAAAAAGAGTACAAAAATTATTTTATCTACAACTTATTAGATTCATTAAACGATCTGATAGAAAAAGAGCACACTACATCTGTAACGTCGTCGGTAGAGTAAGCGATAACGTGTCGGTTGCTGGAGAATGGACGGATGAGTTGAAGCCTTCTAGGATACGGCTATCCTCATCTGGACATTCTCAAGTGTTATTTACTCCTCCAAGCGGTAGCAACCAGGAAATGCATCCTAGAACGTAGCCAAGTAACTAATGCGGGAGGAGATAATTTCTTGAAAAATCCCTCTAACTCCAAGGTTGTGGTAGACCATGCCAAGGGAGTCTGCAGTTTTGTCGCATCAACTGCAGTACCCAGGGGTAATTTTTTTTTTTTATACGATGTGGCCAAATCCTAGGGGACAACCCTTTGATGCGTTAGCATGGTTTTGGCCGGAAGGGAATTAGGGTAAGGGAAGTGAGGAAACTTGAGTCTTGTTTGCATTGCTGCGAGCTAGACAACAGCCCCAGAGACGGAGTGGATTATTTTAATTTCTTAATAAAAGCTCACGGTCATCTGGTCTCGAACCCGGAGACCCACGGCATGTTGGTCTTGCCGCTCAACGCATTGATCCAACTCCGTTGTCTTGGGTCGCGAATGGCGTTTACTCAGGCACTTCTGTAGGAATGGAGGTGGAGGGTATGGTAGACCCTAACTAGTTGGCTTTACTCACGGTACCCACAACACAACAGAAGCAGTGCGGCGGTGACCGAGATGGTAGACTCTAACGAATTGGCTATCTCCGCGGTACACGCACCAGTAGAATATGCAGATCTGCCTTCCGGAGGGTTAGCTACGGTTAATCCGGAGGAGGTTACTTATCCTGGCTCTGGACTAAAGCTTTATGGCCTACAGCCCTTCAATGCCGTAGGTAGAGAAGGGATGTGTAATTAACGCATTGACCAAGATGGAACACTGGAAACGGTGGGACAACATGGATTCCTGCAGATAGGCTAGGATTCTAGCAGTGACCCAGGAAACCGAGGTTATTGGCGACAGTGGGATAACTGGATTCTCAGTTGCCACCACTAAGGGAGACTGGGAGGGGACGAAAAGGTACCCGATTCTATGTGGTCTGTTTCGGCTTATCCCCAGCGAGGTGTTTTTAGTGAGTAAAAATCACACACTACCAGAGGGCACGGGCTGTCCAAGGTCTTTTCGAAGACCTTCACCTCTCCCGCTAAAAAAAAAGTGATAACTTGTCGGCCTACCAATCCGGAGGTCACAGGTTTGAATCCCACTGGCGGCGGCCCGCGGTTCTTTTCTGCTTACGACAGATTACTATAAAAAAGACTAGTGGGGGTGGCAGAGAAAATTCCAGTGGTTCGGAATTCACTTCTAAATTCACTTACACTTGTTGTGAATCGGAATCGGGTGAAGTTCTTCTCAGTCCCACAAGGAGTTACGAGAACTACAGAGAAGACCCATTGGTTGCATTATTGTTGTAAAAGATATTTAAACATAAATTCTAGGTTCCAATATTCGAAGAAGATTGTCCTTTTCATGCGAAAAATTCGTTTTCCTTATTGCGGGTTCTCGACTGTAAGCAATATTTAAGCCCCGCAAAATAGTGGAACTGAATACTGCAACTACAGTAAATGGGCAATCAATTTATTCGTACTTTTAGATCCGGTTCTGGGCCACTTCTGTTTCAATGTCCAGAACTCCTCCCACAATTTGCCTCTTTTGATAACTTGCTTATCAGCGATCTTCTCCACGTATTGCGTAAATTCGACGTCTTCTATGTAGAGCCTGTTGAGCGATTTTGTTTGCTTCTTTTGTAAGTGTGTGATCCATTGTACGTATGTTGTCACCTTCTTTTTTGAATACCGATGTCTAGCTTGTCTTGACCTGTGAGGATCTCCAGGATGCCTTAAAGATACCCGTGAATGACAGTTTGTCGGTTAGATGTTTCTGGTGCATCCTTAAGTTAAAGGTGCACCAGGTGGAGAGTCGGTGTAATAGACGCCCTTTGCCCCACAAGGGGTTAAAGAAGCCAGAGGGAGTTTGATTTTAGAAGCGTGTATAATTAAGTTCTGCTGTGCGACCTGTTGCACTAAGGGCTTGGAACATTTGAGCTACGTGACTCTACTTATTAAATAGACGACAAACAATCCAGTCCGTAACCTTTTAAAAAGGACTATTATGAGCATCCCGTATATTTCGAAACTCAACTGAAACTAACTTATTTAAAGCTTATTTGACCTATACATATATAACTAGTGGAAAATTAATTGAGATAATGTAAACTAAAAAAACTTGTTTGCGATTAAATGACAGGGTGTTTCTGAGGCCATGTGTAATAATGAAGGAACTGTGGTATGATGTCCATGTCAGACACTCTACAATTCTGAATGATAGAATTCTCTCGTAGGGACCCTGATCAGTCTATAAAATTGGTATAGTGACGTATAGGGACCCTGATCAGACTATAACATTGGTATAGTGACGTATTACCTTGTGGTGAATTTGTTTAGATATATACGGGGGGTGATTCAAAACTTACTTTACGATAATTATAGTAATTTTTAATGTATTCAGAGGCAATTTTTATGGAACAGCACTGCTGTTTGATTTAGGTAAAATTGACTGCCTAATACAAAATTTGTCTTAGAATAACTGGCAAATTTTACGGTTCTCTATTGTTTCTTTCCGCAGATACTGATGATAATGAATTAAACTTGAAATTATCATCTTCGCTTTGTGAGACTTAATTTTCTGTGAAAGAGCAGTACAGATGAAAATCAAAGTGGGTAAATCCGAGAAATCTCTAGACCAACGCTTTAAAAAGCCTAAGATTAAGCTTCCTCTAGACACAACATAATTAGTATTCAAAGTAAAATCTAGTTTCCTATCGAATTTTACCCCAACGTTAGTTACGGACAGCACGCGATGAACGTCATTCCCCGCAAAGGTGTAATTAAAAACTTGTGAACTGAGGCTCTCGGAAAAAATCATAGCCTCACATTTCTCAAAATAGAACTGTAAGCCATTCTGCCCGCACCAACTCAGAACTCTGTCTAAGTCCTTTAGAATAACGGTGGAGTTACCACTTTAATATAGAAGAAAATCTTCATGTCGTCTGCATAGATCAGAACATTCAAGTGGAAGATCAGACGGACAATGTCATTAATGGGAAAAAAGAATAGTAGTGGGCTGAGATTGTCCGAAAAATTCGTGAGGTAGAGTTATGGAACGACACTCGATATGACCTGCTCTGAAGTAGAAGTACAAAGGAGCAGTTAATCAGCAGATTGGGGAATCTCATCCTTTCCAAATTAAACACTAATACGAAATGAGAAAGTTTATCAAAGCCTTACTGAAGTCAGTGTAGTAATAGTCCTTCTGAATGCATCGTTTGAAGCCTGAAATAACGTATTAGGAAAATTGCAGCAGGTTAGTAGTCGTAGTGGGCAAGAACCCATGTTGATTGGATGACCTTTACTACGCTTAATAAGCTGTAAATACACTATCGACTCAAATAACTTGGGTGTGCAGGATAACTTCGCGATTGGTCTGTAATTAGTTACAATGTTCTCATGACCCTTTTATGAACAGGGATTGCAAAGGTTTTGAATTATATGCTTGGAATATCCTTTGAAATCAAACAGATACTCGAGGATCATAATACAGGAAATTTCACTGTAAAATTAGGGTAGCTGACAGTTGCAACATGATTACAGTTTAGAACCGTACTTTTTACCAGAATTTTCGTATAAATATTCAAGAACTTTTCTCTCCGCGTAGAGATTCAACTGCATAAAGCTAGTTTAGGTATGCCTAAAGCTACTTGTAAGCTACTGCTTAACAATGGACGAATGATACTATTTACGTGCCATATGACCAGACAGATTTGGCCTAAACTGGAGCTTAAATGCTCCAAGCGTCTATTTTTGGATAGAACTAATCTACTCGCAGACATATCCTAGGTAACTATTTCCAAAACAGTCTCTGCAATCTCGAAACAGCTGACGTAAGGGATTTCTGCCGCTTCATCGAAAGCTCCAAATGGTTTCTGAGAATTTTTCATCACTCATTTCATATCTAAGCCGTGAACACTTCCTCAAAACGTTCCATTCTGTTTTTAAAATTCCAATTGATGTATCTAATCTGCCACAGCTGTACTGAAAGTGGGCTTGCGAACTCCCAAGTGTACTCTTTTAGCAATACAAATGTTACTTTACAAAAACAAGAACAAAGAGTGATTGCATAGGGTAATATATGTAACAGGGTACTATATGTAATTGATAAAATTGTAGAAATTCCCATAGTATATGGTACGTTTCTTTTTACGGGCAATACATGCTGTTACGGTTCCAATATTCGCAGCATACCTGAAATTAAAGAAATAGAAATAAATACCAAATAGAAATTAAATGTTACCTTTTGTGATGTACAACTGTCATTCATCTGGGGCTTTCGATGCTGTACTTGTTTTTTTCTATATTGCAGATTCCAGATAATTCCGAAAACCTGGAAATGAAGGTTGCAATTTAATATTAAGCCTTTAACGCTTCCCAAAAGAAAGACGGAAGTCGGAGCCCTTACTTCAACTTGGGCCACCTCAGTAATGTTTTGGTGCATAAGTAATCGTACTAGAACACCTGAAAGAAGAATGGATAAAGCGGTTTGAAGAGCATGACAAATTGTTTAAACCTACTCGAATTTTGCATCCCCGAATATTGGAATTCTTACGGAAAATACTTGGCAGAGCATTTAACATATACTTACCTGGACGTGGACTAAACTGTTTCACTTATATTATTATTAAGTAAACAAAATTATTAAGGATTGTAAAGATTGATGGTAGCCATTTCGATATCGCACACGATACTTCACTTCTTTATTTTACTATATTTACAACAAGAAGCAACACTTATTTCGCGAATTTATTATTTTCAGATAAAATAGTATCTAATTAGTATAATCCAGGCTATCCCCGAACGGGAAAAGCAGAAAGAACTCCAAGAAAAGGAACCTAACCTATATGATAATTAAATCATGAATTGTATGCAGTACTTCATTTACCAGCAATATTTAATAGCCGGATAAAAACTGCTGTAACCCAAAGTTAAGGTTGATTTTAATATTAAAGCCAGAAAAGCCTGAAAACAAAATTTTACAACGATTTTAGAATTTTTCCAAGAATTGGACAAGGGTTAAAATAGAATAAGGATTATTTTAAAATTAAAATTGAGAATAAAAATTTATAAATTTTGAACCGATTGGGAAAATTATCCTCTAAAATGTTCCGATTGGGAATTCGTGTAAGCCACTTTCCAATAGTGGCAAAAATTAAATAAATCAACCCGTGCCGCAAAGTAGAAGATCCGTGAAGTAGAAGTGAAAACCAAAGTTAGTGCAAAGTCTGTTTTAAACGAAAAGTAAAAGAAATAAAAAAAAAGGAAAGTGAAGGAAAACAATCGACCGAAGATAAAACAAAAAGGAGAAGAGTAATCGTGGAAAGTTAAAGGAAGACAACCCAGTAAGTGGTAGCCTGGATTTCTGATTGTAGCTCGCGAACAAGGAAACCAAATACAAAAGATAAGTGTTGTTTAAAATTTCTTAATTTCATTATCCTTATTATTTATATTTGATTTCTTATGTCTTCGTAATCATAAATTTTTTGTGGTGTGCGCGATATCCGTGGTAGATATATTTCGGTTCATAAGACGTCAGATTTTAACTTGATTGATTGATTGATTAAATTTGGAGGTGCGAGGTTCTCAAGCGCCGCGGCCACTAGGGCCTATTGTGCTAACCCTCTCAACTCCTTATAGTAAGCCGGTCCCTCCAAAGAAGTTCAACAGCTCCCGCAGTTGGCAGTCCTTCAGCCCGCTCGGTACCAGGGTTGGTTTCCCGAATAGGCTAAATCTGCTCCTGGCTACTGCAGGGCATTCACATAGCACATGTAATGGGGTCTCATCCTCCTCCAGACAGAGTCTGCAGGTGGGGTCGATGGCTCTGCCTATCCTCACCAGGTTTTTCCTTAGCTGACAGTGGCCGGTAAGTAGGCCTGCCAGGGTTCTAACAGCCGACCTGCTCAGCTTGAGGAGCTCCCTGGATCTACCCGGTGACGGTGAGGGCATAAGGCTTCTTGAGTGAGCGTCCCCTTCAATACTGTTCCAATACAGCCTATGTCCCTCATTTGCGCGGTTTGCTATTAGCCTTTTAGCCGTGCAGAGAGGTATTCCACAGACCGGCTCCGGCCCTATAAAAGGGGTGTTAGACCCCTTCCTAGCAAGTTCGTCTGCTTTTTCATTTCCTGTGTAGCCCTGATGTCCCGGTATCCAGATCAAGCTTACTTGATTAGTTCTACACAGTGCGTCTAGGCTCCTTTGGCATTCCCACACCAGATTTGATCTGGTCTTAGATGAAGCAATTGCTTTGATTGCAGCTTGACTATCCGAGAAGATTGAGATCCTTTTGTTTTTGTAGGCTCTTCTTACGTTCTCGTAGGTGCATGTCAGTATGGCGAAGATCTCAGCCTGGAATACCGTGGTTTACATTCCCAGGGCCAGTGATAAACTGAATCGAGGAGAGTCGCTCCAGACCCCTGCCCCAACACCTGATTCAGTCTTGGATCCATCCGTATACCATACTAGCTCCCCTGGACGGACAGCTGGAAGCGTCCAGGTCTCACGCTTTTCCACCCGTATTAGGGGTGGTTGAAATGGTGAGAGTCTTGCCGGCATCTGATCAGTTAGCATGGCCAACTCAGGTGTGGCTTCAAGAATCTCCCTTATTGTCGTGTGGCCCTTACCTATGTTTTCCCCAAGGAGACCGGCTCCCTCTAGAGAAGGCCGCACACATAGCCAGGCTTTCAACCTCTATGTGTAGAGGTTTAATGTTTAGCATGGTTTCGAGTGCAGCCGTCGGCGAGGTGCGCATGGCTCCAGTGATGCATAGGCAGGCCATACGTTGCAGTCTGTTAAGCTTAGTCCTTATCACATTAAGTTTTGCTCTGTGGCACCATGTAATTGCTCCATAAGTTATCATGGGCCTTATTACCGATGTGTAGATCCAGAGCATTGTTCTCAGATTTTAACTTAGTAGTTTATTTGGATTCATTTTTCAATTCAGTTATTTCAATTTTGGGAATTTCAAGGAATTTGGAGAAATTTTCTTTGAGAACCGAGTTTGTTTCTTTTCGTTTCATGAAGTATTAATAAATCTATTTTATAACGTTTACCATTTTAGTAGATAATGGATTTGTTTTTTTTTTATGAAGAGTTCGTGGACTCATAATTAATTAATAATTTTTCAGGTAATAACCCGTTCTTCTCTGAGCGAGCCTAGTTACCCCTAAAGGGTGGTAATAATACATATATGGTTTAGTTTTTCTTTGTAAAAATATATTATTTGATTTGACTCTTAACTTCACCTCCTGCTGAGTTCAATCCTGGCTCCTCCACTCATAATATAAAATTTAACTTCCATAGGCTCTTTAGCTGCCTATAAATTTCCAATTGGATTATGTCACCATCGGTTGCTCCAAAATAATAACCTACTTCAAGTTAGATACAATTTGAACAGAAGCATACATAGATGCCTTAAAGAGCAGGAAATAAACGAATATTTTTTAAGGTGATCCTTCTTCGCCAAGCACCAATGCTTTCTCAACCTAATGATAGCTTTGCAAAATAAGGAACGGGCTATCTTTTATAATGCTATCTGTTTTTTTTATTAAGAAGATAAAACTAAAATGTGCTCTATAGATTCTTTCGAAAGTACCTACCTAAAGTCGTCATATCTGAATGATCTGCGTGTAGAAAGATGTAATTAATTTGCGAATGAAAAACAAATTGAAGTCGTAACCTAATTAAGATCAGTTAACGCATTCCATGGTGAACAAGGACTTTAAGGCAGAGAACCAGCATATGTTCCGTGTACAATTTGCCTTCGTAAATGCATTGAAATTGTACGAATGTGAATGATGCAGAACTAAAATATCAAAAACCAGCAAGGCATTTGTCTTTCCTTCCTTCCGAGGTGGACTATAATACAAAACAAAGCAGGATTCTCCCCTAGCTGATTCCTCGAAGGGAACAAGTAAGCATGTGTTAGTGAAGAAAGCACTACTAGCGCTAAATGTTGTCCCTGGCGGAGGGTAAATTATTCACCGGTACGAAATTAATTGAGGAGGGAAGCCCAAAAAGGAACAAAAAAAATTTAACGGCTGGCGGCTGCTGCCGGTAGACTCGGGTCAGGGCGGCTGCTCTTGATCGTGCTGCCACTAGCGCGGGGCAGATGTTATTTAGCCGTCGGGCCGTTTAGTTCGCGTGCGCAAGAGGTTTACATGGTGACATCGAAGTAACTAAGATAAGTGCAAGAAGTGTGCTACGAAAATAAGTTCAGTGCGCAAGATCTGTGAGATGAAAGTACTTAAAAATTGTGAAGATTTGATTTATTAGTGGATTAATTAATAATGTCGCGTCACAATTATACAAATCCGGCATTTTGTCAGAAAAGTGAATTTTATTCAACTCCACCTCCGCAGAAGCAGTCACTGGAAAGTTCAGCAATTTTAAGTGAAGGTGGAAGAAGTGTTCGAATTCAGCGGAGCGAATCAACGCGTTCTTTTCAAACTGTCGTAAGGAAGTGCAATGGACTTGACCGAAGTCTCCAGCAGCACTATGATACTCCTCCTAAACCAGGCCCAAAGCCAAACCAAAGTTCTGGCGGATCGTTTGAGGTTCGTTCGGGAAGTGGTCGTTATGCGCTTGTGCCGGTTGAAGAACTCTCTACTGTTGCGAAGGATAGATATGCCATCGTTCCTGGCGCGCAACCAAAAGTTCGTCGCGCGCAACGATATTCTAAAAGTCAAGATAATATCGACAGATATTCGCACCTTCCGGTCAAGAATGAACCGTCATCTTTTCATGAAGAGTTGGATACGTTCACTAGCCTTCCACCCGTAATGGGGCAAGAAGAACCTCATTTAAAGTCGGCTTTTTCAAGTGATTTTGGAAATAAGTCATTCGTTCTTGTTGACCAGAAGAGTAATCAGCGCTATGCAGTCGTCCCCACGGAGGATGACGAAGAAATAGTTGATGATAATCATGAAATAATTCAAATGCATAATGGACGAGCTCACCGCTACGCAGTGATACCTACAGAAGAAGAAGAAACCTGCCTAAGTACTTCGGATATAAACCGTAGCTCACATAATTACTCTACAATTCAAGATCTACCAAGGCCTCCTCTCCATTCTTCAACTCCTCAAAAGCCAACTGGATACCAGTCAAATCCTGGAACACCGTTAAAGAATCCAGCCGCAACGAAAAAACTGCAGGAAATTTTGTCTACACCTCGAAAGGTTCCGCTTCAGAGAACAAGCAGTTACATGGCAAAAGGAACTCCAAATAGGTACCAAAGCCAGCAAATTTTCAAGACTTCGCCGAAGCAGGAGCTTACTCCACAAAGACTTCAGTACGAAACAAAGCAAGCTTACTTGGAAGCCAGAACGACCGCAGTCATAATTCCTCGAGTGGCACAATCGTGCCACAATGACGACAACTGCAGCCTAAGCAAATCGGAATCGTATCCGCAAAAAGTGGCCAACGCTACCGCTACTCTGGGTGTTGTTTCCGTGATGTTAATCCTGGGAAGTATACTCAACTCAGGCCTGTGCCTTTATATGATTGCATATGTAAGTGGTATTTTCCTTACCCTCCTGATTTTTAATACTTTCAATAAAAATTTTTTAGAACGGGCGCTCAGTGTACTTAGAGTTTAGTCTCGCATCAGGATTTTCAGGGATCGGACTTGGGATGTTAGGATTTGGATCACGTCACTCAGCCTGGTTACCGAATAGAAGTTACGTTTCAGGTTACATTCTTGTGACTGTATTTTGCCTATTGAAGTGCTGTGGATTGCTGGTGTTGCTAGCACTTGCACCAATACCAGGAACGCCTCTCCATGACGTCACAACCGGTGTTGTTCTAGGACTTTCAACATTCACAGTATTTTTCATCGCACTTGGAGTTATTGGATCCTATTGGTGCAACAGACCGCCGCCAGATAACAGAGTTAATGTGTGCTAGAAAGCTAATATTTAAGTGGATATACTGATGACCTATACCAAAACTGGATGTAACTGTGAGAGAATTATAAATATTTTGGTTTTAAGTGAAATATTGTAACTTATTATAATTGTTAAGTTGTTAATTTTTAGAATTATACGAATGATAATAAAGTTTCGTTTGCGAGTTTTTCTTAGTTACCCCATTTAAATGTGTTAGGGTGCCGTAACAGGAAAGGTGAAAGCGGAACCATTACGGTGCGACTTCGGCAACTGGCTGTTTAGTCTGTCGCAGGCACTAAAGCTGAGAATTTGAAATTTGGGACGGAGGGAGTTTGAAGATTCACCGATAGCCCCGAATAATTTATTTACTTACAAAGATTCATCAGTAGCTGCTTACTTAACAGGAAAGTATAGACATATGTAACAAAACAATTTTATAACCAAGCCATACAAAATATTTCAAGGAATATTAGCTTTTATAAAATTTTTAGATAGATGAAAGTAAATTTTACCGAAATTTATATTGAAACATAGAGAGGGGGCTCGTAAGAACCGTAATTAGTACGGTGTTGGGGTATTTATAAAAAATACCTTTTCTCAAGGAGCAAGACGGAATTGAAATACAATAAGACAAATGATAGGAGAGATAAGAATACCATGTAGGCAAATTAAAACAAAAGCAGTTTTGGATTTGTACGTCGAGTTTCGAGAGAATCGAGTTTTATAAGATTTGGTCTATCCATATAAGGATCAATATGAGGGGATTGCTTTTAAAGTGGCCCAGGAAGTAAAAACCGCACGAAACGACACTGAAAAGGATCAACATGATTGATATAAACCTTGTCAAATGGAGACCAAATTCAGCAAGCATACTGAAGAATTGCTCGAATGAACGAACAATAATGGAGCCGTCTGATATCAAGGTCATAGCCCACCTTTTAACCAAACCCAAATTCGTTTGCCAGAAAAAGATTTAGTTTTACACTTATTAATATTTAGAGGAAGGCATTTAAGCGAACACCTTTTATGAAAGGAATCTAATTCGGAATTAAAAATTTCACAATCAGGAGTGTAGCAAAAATCACGAAAACTCCTGGCATCGTCAGCATCATTTTTGAATTAGACGAAAAGGAAGATACATCATTGAGATAAATAACAAATAAGACGTATCTTGATGCCTTTTCCCCACACATTTTAAGAGATAAGCATTGGTGGTGAAAGGTTGGAATGGTCTTAATTTAAAGCTTTAAAACACTTTTTTGTATACATTTTATTGACATTTTTTTTTATCAAAAATACTATTTCAGGCGTAAGGCTATTTTTTTCCGTGAGGGGTGAAAATCTTCCAAAGACACCAGGAGACCCGATTGTCTCTGGTAGTGTGAGATTTTTACCTTCTAGGGATTTGCCGAATCAAACCAGGACAATGTCACACTATGTGTGCCGTCGTCTCTTGTTTATCTTCTTTGGATGACACCTGAAGTTACCATGTACTGTTAGTAGTGCTGTCAGCCATCTCAAGGTCCTACGATCCATATCCAGGTCCTTCCTCTGTTCAATTGTTTCGTCCCACGTCTCTGACATCTTACCCGTTCTGTCCCGAACCAGTCCAAGTCTGGAGACCGGGTCAGTTGAGACCATATTCTGAAGTCGGCAGACCTTAGATATATTTCTCGTGTTCGAGCAGAAGTCTCTCCACGATTCTCTCTTCTTTCTACGTAGAGCTTTCTTCAACTCTTTCTTTAAGGATTTGTATCTGCCCCAGGCTTCCCCATCCTGAGTCCGTATAGTTTGGTTGAAAGCCTTCCTGCACACCTTCTTCCGTGCTTCCAGTTCCCTGTCCCACCAAGGGGTTGGGTCCTGGTCCACTACTTCAGTTGGAGTACAGGATTTGCGATACACCTCCATTACAGCCTTTTGTAGAGTGTACAGCTGCATCTCTACATGCAGTGTGTTTTTGGGTACTCTTGGCGTCCACGCTTTCAGTTTCTCCCTTAACACCTCCATATATTTTTGGCTATTGGTGTTCTTAGGTATCCTGATAAGCCTCCTACTCTGCTTCTTGTGTACCCCATATGGAATGTCAAAAGTTATGGCTCTATGATCTGACAGCGTCATCACATCTGCCACTCTCCAGTTGAGTACTCTATCCAACAACTTAGTATTGCTAAAGGTGACGTCAATAACCTTCTTACGCCTTCCATCTACGAAGGTTGGTTCTGTCCCCCTGTTTAGAATTGCCAAGTTGTTACTTGCCGCGAATTCTAGCAAATCTTCGCCTCTCCGGTTGTCGTCTGTGCTGCCCCACACTGCAGTGTTCCACCAGAGCCTCCACCTCCCTACCCGGGGGTGAGGTCGGCGAATCGTATGGTAGATAGCCCGAGGCTACGACCCACGCCCCGGCGATGCCTTGCTTAGATATAAATATTATTATATTAATGATTCTTTTCAGAACGAGAAGTCTATTGGAAATCTCTTCCAAATTTTTGTGCTTTTTTGCTGTTAGCAAGGCAACCACCAAGGCAAATTTGTTTAAATGATAAATCAGCACAAGTAAAATATTACGGACGGAAATTTTTTTCTCATTTTTCCTACAGTGAATTCAAAGTTATTAGGTTGTCAGTAATGTAAAATTTGAAGCAAAATTGAAATTTCTCAAAGTCGAAGTTGAATTTCAATTTGCTACTACTGCAACTACATTTATTGCGCATCCGTGAAGTTCATTACATAGGAAAGTATGAAGTCGATGAGCACAATAACACATTATTATGCGCAACTAGTGTAGTAATTGCTTAAAATAGAATAATTCATAAAATAACCTCATAGTTTATGTGAACTTTTTGTTTGCATCTGTTTCTGAATGTGAGATCAACCGAACGTTTCTTTTTTAAGCTAGGAGGACTAGGGCGAAGACTAGGGCCCGGGTTGCAATCGCCATCCTGACTCTATGGCCAGTCCGACCGTGATACTCTATACAACAAAGAAAACCCATACAAATTCGTTCAACTCCCAACATCACCCACCTCCCCCCCCATCGACAAAATTTTTGACATGGTACCAATCGGGGAACATGCTCTACCCAACAACAAAAGCATCATCAAAATCGATCCACGCATTACGAAATTATGCCTGGTCATACATAAAAAAAATTAAAAAAGGGCAAAATTTAAGTTGTATTTAGAGTCCTTAATATCTCTTATTCAGCAAGAGATTGGCCACAGCCAATCCGCGGAAATAATCTATCACCAGTCCGTACAGGAATTGAAGGCGGTATAAGGAGTGGTCGGAATTAAACAAAGAGATCATTAGAGCTGTTTATGAAAGCAAAAATATTAGGCTAGCGTACCTGTATTAGATGTACCTACTTATGTTTTGTACGAAGTGAATTGATTGAGTTGGATGAAGATTATGTTGAAAACCTAATGCCTAATAAACTCATAAATCTTTTCTTTACGTTCTTACCACAACGTAATTCAAAGTACTTTCGTCAGATTAATTTCTGGCCGTAAGATGCTCTTTGATTACTTATTTAATACGAAATAATCTTGATATTTTGGTTAATCTCCTTCACGAGAGAGGTCCATCTTATTTTTATAGCGAAATTGATTTTCTTTTATATCTTGTATCGTCTCAAGCTTTTTATGCCAAGGTTCTTCTGACAATTTGGAGAGCGAGCTTATTTTGCCCAATTTACTCGTAAATGGAATTATTTTCCCGATTGCGTTAGAGGCCAAGCTCCTTTGGGATTTTCAACAAATTGTTGAAATAAAATTATGATGGAGGTTTGGTTACGCTCAGAATCTCTTTACAAAGGTTAGTTAATGCTTTGAGATTATTTATTTATTTACAATATTTCATCAAAGTGCTGATTACTACAAAAAAACCTAAATAAGAACAATGTAATAAACTATATAAAATCAAAGATAATGAGAGAATATATGTACAGAAAATAAAAGTGCTAAAATGTACAAAAGGTATATAAAAAGCTGAAAGTACATAAATTGTAAAGTAAAAAGTGAAAAGTAAAAAGTAACCTCACTTGATTTCGCGATAGATGAAAATCAATGCAATTAAAAGAGGAATTAAAAAATTGCGACATCGATGTGATAGGCTCATTTAATCAGTAATTAGTACGATGAAAAGGTAACTTAAGAAAGTCATGATTCCTCAAGGAGCGAGCCGGAACCGACATGCCAAAACAAGCCAGGAGAAGAGAAGAGTCTATGGACCCCCGAATGCAGTCGAAAGCAAAAAGGATCCTTGCGTTACGTCGTCTCTTTTCAAGTGTATCCAAGTGCAGGAGTACAAGTCTATCAACATAAGGAGGCAATATACGGGAGGTATTGCAAGGAAGGCCTCGAAGAGCGAACCTAACGAACCTCCGCTGAATAGCTTCAATGCGATTGATATGTGTCACATAGAGCGGTGACCAGACTGGAGAGGCATATTCCAGATTAGGCCGGACAAATAGGCCGGTCATCTAATTCCTTTGACCACCTCTTCACGAAACCAAGAGTCATATTAGCCTTGTTGACTATGGCATCAAAATGATCCTGGAAAGAAAATTGGGAATGGAGCCAGACACCTCGGTCCTTAGTCTTAGTAACCTGATCCTGAACTAGTCGCCGCCAGTATTAATAGGCTTGAGGACGACTTTCACCCAGGTCCTGATGGCATTCCGGCCATTGTTCTGAAAAAGTGTGCCATACATCTAGTCCAACCCCTTACTTTGCTTTTTCGTCTCTCGGTCACTCAAGGGGTTTTCCCTCAATTATGGAAAAATTCGTATATTATTCCCATCTTCAAGAAAGGTTGCAAGAACGATGTGTCCAACTACAGACCCATTGCTAAATTATCATCCATACCTAAACTATTCGAAAAATTGGTCTATGATTCCATGTTCTTCCACTGTAAGTCTATCTTCTCACATTCCCAGCATGGCTTCCTCAAAGGTAGATCTACAACCACCAACCTTACTGACTTCGTCTCTAAAACCCTATGTGCCCTGGAAAACGGTAAAGATGTTGATGTCATCGCCACCGATTTTAGTAAAGCCTTCGACAAGATCTCCCATAACGTTATCTTGTTCAAACTTGATCGCCTAGGCTTCCCCCCCAGATTCATCTCCTGGATCCGATCCTACCTCAACAACCGTCAGTACAATATTCTTTTCAGTTCATCCATTTCTAACCCTATTGTCGCTCGTTCCGGCGTCCCTCAGGGCAGCCACCTAGGTCCATTGCTTTTTATCCTCACAATAAATGATGTTGAATGTGTCATCAAACACTCAGAGTTGTCCATTTATGCCGATGACATGAAAATAATTAAACATATCTCCTCCACAACCGACTCTCTTCTCCTGCAAAAAGATCTCGATTCGTTCACCACATGGTGCATGAAAAACTTTCTTGAGCTCAATGTCTCCAAATGCCAGTCCATATCTCCCGCAAGCGCCTTACCACCACCCCGAGAGTCTATATGTTAACCGACGTACCAGTCCCTATCGTTACCTCTTTGTGTGACTTAGGAATAATCTGTGATAGTGAACTCAATTTCCGTTCCCACATTGACAGCATAATTAACAGAGCTAACTCCGCGCTAGGGTTTGTGAAGCGCTGGTCTAGAGAGTTCTCCAATCCTTATGTTTCCAAATCTCTCTACGTCTCCTTCGTTAGACCTCTCCTTGAATATGCCAGCCAGGTATGGTCCCCTACACAAACAACTCACATTAATAGGATTGAATCTGTCCAGCGTAGGTTTATTCGCTTTGCTCTACGTGATCTTCCGTGGGTTGACAGATTCAACCTTCCTCCCTATGAAAACCGTCTGAAACTGATCGACTTACAACCTCTAAGCAAACGTCGTGATGTTTCCGACATTCTCTTCATTTATCAATTATTAACTGGTGCCATAGACTGCCCCTCAATCCTGCAATCTTTACCCATCTATACCAATCCCCGTAACCTTAGGTCCACTCCCCTTTTCCGACTCGATCGCCATCGCACAAACTACGGTCAAAGCGAGCCAATTACCAGGATGTTACGAAAAGTCAACGACCTTTCCTCTTTTGACTTCCATCTGAGTAAATCATCACTCCACAAAGCCTTATATCTTGACCCCGCCCATCTTGATCCTGATCGCCTACTTTAATTCTTCTTCCTTTCGCCTTCTGCCAGTTACCAATATATATAGCTCATATTGTAGCTTATACTTTTTATTTATTTATTCCTAATTATTCATTTATTATATTCTGTAGAATTAGTATTAAGTTATAGTTTGTATTTAATTTTTTATTTTTGTGTTTTTTATGCAATAGCTTGTATTAAGCTTAAATAAATAAATAAATAAATAAACTCTTGTTAAAGGACAGCCCTCTATGGTAAAGTTAAATTGAAATTGAGACCTTTTTCGTGAGAAAGACATATATGTATACTTTCCGATATTTCGGGAAAGGTCATTAATGGAACACCAATTCTGAAAGTCGCCCAAGTCAGAATTTAAAGGTAGGCAATCGGCATTGTCAGACACAGTGCTAAATAACTTAGCGTCGTCGGCATAACAGAGAATATTTGAGTGAGACAGAATCGTAGATACGTCATTGATTTGAGTTGAGAGATTTAATAAATAATACAGAATAGGAGCAAGAACGGAACAACATCTTTTCACGAGTGAGGTGGGGATACCGTAAGGATTAATTGAAAAACTACCAGTCAAGGTAGAGATTTTCTTCAAAATCATAACTTCGTCAAGTAAAAGGTCTTTGGATTCGAGAGAAGTCGGTGGAAACCCCGTCAAATGGGTAAAATCCTTAAAGCTAATATCACGGGTATCATCCAAAAACGCAGTTTTAAAAAAGTCGGCAAAAAGGTTTGCTATCGTCAAGGGCTTATTGCTTTCGCTGGCTCCGAAAGACAAAGAAGATGGATAGCCATCAAAATTGCGCTTCAAGTTCACGAACTTCCAAAATCGCTTAGGATCGACTCGTAAGGATGCTTTCATTCTGTTAATATAATTGTGGTAAGAAAACACTAAGTCAGATAAAAATTGACTGCGTAAATTGGAATAAATTGCTTAAATTTAAATAGTCAGAGTCGCTCCTAGAGGAACAAAACCTCTTAAAAGCCTTACATTTAATATTTCTTAAATGCTTTAAGGAACTATCGAACCAAGGCTGGTTAGATCGTAAGTTATTCGATTTAGAAATAGGGACACAGTAAGTAAAACAGATAGACAGTAAATTATAAAAAGAACTTACGGCAACATTAATGTCTCGTTCATTGAGGACGCTACTCCAATCACAAGCTGAGGGCCAGTTGTTGATTACGGAGAAGTCTTACTGAAGCCTTACTGAAGTTATAACAAACGTCATCTGGCACACAAGAGATTGTTTTGCGTTATTAAATATTTTATTAAGAGTCCACATTTTTATTTTAGAAAAAAAATAGAAAAATGGACATAAATATATCCAAAGTTGTAAATAATTTGTTACAAGCTAAATTTGTACATACATACATATTGGTATTGGTGTAAATTCTTAACAAAAACATATTAATTAATTAATTAATTAACGTTACAAAAACAGTTCGAACAATTTTCTTGCTGGGAATTAGTTTTTATATCTTCAACCGGCTAAAAATAATGTGCTGAACAGTGGCGGATCCAGAATTTCTTTTTTGGGGGAGCTAAAGAAAAGTAAAATTTTTTTTAAATGAGCCGAAAATTCAAATAAGAAATTATCATATTAAGTTTTATTTTTCTAATGACACCGCTTATCTTCCGGGATATTTTTGTCCGAATTCTTCCACAACCTGAATAGGTTGTAGTCCTCCCGCAATGTCCTTGTGTATATATACATAGCAGCCACGCCATTCAATCGTTCTTCTGTCATCGTTGTACGAAGATAGTATTTTATATGTTTGAGTAATGAGAAACTCCTCTCAATGCTGCATGTCGATACTGGTATGACTCTGCCATGCCAAAGCCCCAATGATTGATCTTTACAGATAACGAGGGCGGATGTGGAAAGTCACAACAGTACACACACGCAGCTGCACTACAGCTGATAAATTTTCTGCCTTCACAATGAAGTTAGGAATGATCGTGAAGAGATCAAAAATTGAAGAATGATCATTTTTCGAAAAACGACTACTCATCTGTGCGGGCGAACACAAAATCGAGGAAAGGAAGGAATTCATTCAACCTGAAAAAGAAAAACCAATGTTATTCGACAGAATACTGACTTCCTAGCATTATTACAAAATGAAGATACAGCTCCAAAATTATCTCTTAGGACAGGGTTAGATGGGCGATCAACTCCTCTGATCCAGCAAAATCGTCTAGTCCAGACGATATACTTCTAGTGATGTTGCAGAAGGTGCTTGAGCTAGATACACCCTGGTTGATGGCGATTTTCACAGATTGTTATGTTAGACCGATCAGTCTGAGTTTGTTCCTATCTAAAGGATTCTGGATCTGTATATCAGCGAAAATCTCAATCCCAACCTACTATCCACGACCCAACATTCTTTCACGAAAGGCAAGTCGGTAGACACTGCCCTACATGGGAGCACTTGGGAACCTTATCTAATAGAGCAGGGGCTTCAACAACGTAACCAACGCGTCAACTTTGGGATTTTTTTTGGGTATATAATGAATATTTATTGGAACGGCAATTAATATAATTTATTTTCCCAAAAATGGAGCCATGCACCGCGAGCATTGGTCTGCAAGGGGCGTTCCACCCCCTTGTCAGTTAATCCGAAACAAAAACGGATAAAAAATTATTAATCTACGTTTGTAAAAGGACTTTTTTTTTAGCTTCAATGGACGCAAAATGTTTTTAATGTTCGTTTTTACAACTTACATATAGTCAGCTATCCCAGCACCATAAAGGCAGCCTTCGGCTTCCTCAAAGTATTCGTTTTGCTGGATCTGCAGGTTGATCAGCTTGATTGCTCAATGCGCTGTAACTTCTAAAATATATCAGATTTTACAAAATCCCTTTAACTACATATACTAGACACTATAAGATATCGATTTTTTGATCGTCATGTATGGTTACCTTTCCTTAAGGGAGAATCACAACACGGCCACTGATTACACCGATTTAGAACTTCAGCAAAAGTTCGAGGTAGTAATATCGGACAGACAGTTCTGGGAAAAAATAACAAAGGAACCTGCAGATAACGTAAAAATATACACAAATTGCTCTAAAGTGAGCTCCAGAGTAGGATTATCAGTGTTCTACTAGGAGCTCAACATCTTCTTCTTCTACAGACTTTCCAGTAATTGCAGCGTCTTTCAGGCCAAGGTGGTGGCGTTGGCACGCAGTCAGCTGGCAATGGGCACTTCAATTAGCATCTATGTGGACTGGTAAGAGAGGAGCTGAAATGAAAGATTAGGAAGCAGAACAAATACTTCCCCCGATACACGGTGTTATTAAATCTCTTAATTGGGTTTTGCGAAAAGAAGATGGGAAGAGACAACGACTTGTCGAATCGATAAGACCTGCGGTCAGAATTGGTGTTTCCGGCATTAATTTATAAAGGCATTGTCAAGACCCAATAAAAAACAAATTGTATAGCACCTCTTATGTCATTGTCATGCGCTCGCAAGGAAAAGACAAGAGATGCTAGGCAATTACTTTATTGAAGGATTAAAAGAAACTTTGAACATGTGAAGCATTATAAAGTTCGCAACAAAGCCAGCACAAGCAGAGTCGCTCCTCCAGGCGAGTAAAACGGTATCGCTAGGACAAAGGGTAACCTCTTTGAAGTTTTGAATCAAACAACATCGACCTCCGAACTTACTCTTTGTGAAACGAAAGCTTCAAATTAAATTTTCTCTCTCTAGTTCCCTCTCTTTGTTGGGCATGGGTCGGGAGAAGAATTTCACCCGATTTGAGGCAACGATTGGACCTACGATTTAAATTGGATTCCGAACCACTAACAGTTTCTCGACAACCTTTTTTATCGTAATATGTTGTCAGAAGTAAACAACCATGGATTCAAACCTGGGATCTCCGGTTTGGTGCCCGACACATTACTTCACCGACGACTTAATTACTCTGAGAAATATTGTAAAAATAAAGCTTATTTTTCTAGAACCACGGACCCCTAAGGAATATGGGGCCCATAGTCAGTTGTCGTTTTGCCTTTAAGTTAATTCGTCTCTTGTCAAGGAGCCAATTACAATTCTGATCCAGCCTGTTCTGATCAACTGTTGACTTAAATTTTCTGTAACTGCATTGAAGGCTGTGGTTTAAATAAATTGTGGATCTTAGAAGATAGGGTTAAATTATGTTCTCCTATTGGTCACTGTCATGGTCAATCATTTTTGAATATGGTTACACAAGATATTAATGAAGAACAATGATGGATATATCATCTTACCTGGGTCAATTTTTGGAGATCGAAGAATCGGTCTCGGAACATGAGTACAGCAATACACTTTTACAATTTTGTGGCTTAACAGATTGAATAATAATATTATCATCAATTCCATCATAACATAAACAAAAAGCATTTTGATATTGATCGTTTCGAGGAGATATTGATACCACCAACAATATTTAATGTAAAATAGGTTGCCAAGACTCACAAGCTGTTAAATAGTTATCAGATGTCATGTAGAGCCAAGTCCCTAACTCTACAAGGCCTGACTCTACAAGGCCTAACTCTACAAACCCTACATCTTCGCCGATACATAAAACTATTGCGTGACACAACATTAAAGACCAGTGCGACGGTCGCGAAACGGCCAAGCCATACTTTTTTACTAAGATGTAGGGTTTGTAGAGTTAGGCCTTGTGCCCACATGAGATCTGATAACTTTTTATATTTTTTATGTACAAATATCATCTAGCTTTCTTATCAAATTTCAGCTTCCTAGAAGTTTTGAAAGTACCTCCCTATAAGAAATTTTATATACACCCCTGCACCCCTGTTTATGGGTGGTTGGAGGGTGCAAATACAGATTTATTAATTTTTCCGTTGTTTATGTGCAAATCCGAGCCTGCATACCAAATTTCAGTCTTCTAGGACTTCAGGAACTCACTCATGATCATCACAGTGAGTCATTGAAGGTTTTGATGATCGAAGGTGTTGATAATTGATTGACGAAATCGAAATTTTTAGGTTTTTCAGATTTTATTAATATTTAAAGCAGTGATGGGCATCTTTCGATAAATTTCCAATCAAATAACGATTCTTAAAAAAATCGAATAAAAAATTATTCGAATAAATTTTTATTTGATTTTCAATTTATTTTAAGTTATTCCCAAATAATTATTTGTTATTTGGTGCTCCTTATTCCAATTTCATATAATTATTTGTTATTCGATAATCAAATAATTATTCGTTATTTGATGAATTATTCTCAAAAATTATTTGTTATTTTGTGCTTTTTATTTGAATTTCAAATAATTATTTTTTATTCGATTATCCAATAGTTATTCGGTAGTTGATGTCTCTTTATGGAATAATTATTTGTTGTTGGTGTCCAAGTTCAATTTAAAAAAAATAATTTCTTGGTACACGCATTTCATATCACAAGGTGTCTCGTACTTAAGAAATTAACTGTCTTGTTATGTTTCGATGTTTTAGATTTAAGTATTTTTTTCCAATTAAGTATTTGTGAAATCTTTGAAGCAAATTAATTGGGTTTGTATAGAATAATTTTAGTGTCAATTGAATGAAAAAAATATATAATCAATTGATTCGCGGAGGTTTACAGATACATAAGCTCTGGAAACTATAATTCCTAATTTCAAGTAAATTCAGGAATGGTTTGTTTTCATATACACTAGCTCTTTAATTACAATTTACATGATGCCGTTTTAAATGATAGGTAAGATTTGCTATCTGAAACACTAAGTTCCTTTGCACTATTTATATGGTTAACCTTCAGTTATCTTACGTTTAATATAATAATTATTCCATAAAGAGACATCAACTATCGAATAATTATTTGATAATCGAATAAGAAATAATTACTTGAAATTCGAATAAAAAGCACCAAATAATAAATAATTATTTGCGAATAGTTCATCAAATAACGAATAATTACACTAGTTTACAGCTATTTTGTGCAGCTGATGCCACTATTTTTTTCATATGTAAATTGACTAGCTGAACACGAAAAACGCACTGAAAATTTTTTTTATGGGTTACTTTTTCAATAATTTTTTTAAAAAAAATTGTTTACTCTCGCTGGAGGTAGCCCCATACTTTTAAGTATATCTCGAGTTAGAATGGACCAATCTAATCGCGCAAGCTATCAAATTAAAGGTAATTCAATAGCCAAAAGGTCTGTTCCCTTTATTAAACCTGGACAATTTAAAATTTTCCAAAAGAATCAATTCTACAATGAACACACTTTACATACAGTTTTACTTTTTCACTAGATACACACGGAGTGAACTTGGTTTCGTACAAACACCCTTTCTTATATGGCGGTCGGAGGAGGAACTCTGGTAATTTATATATCCTTCAGGTTTCGTCTTTATTACGCTCAACCGTCAACCGATATACGCATGTACTTCGAGGAAAGCGTTTCTCTGAGGGCTAATTAATTACGTTACGTCTGTCGCCAGACTCTAAATACTTATCCTACTCTTTGCGGACAGGAATTTGTAGCATGATCAAACATGCATTGATCTTGCTTTTCTGTCATAAACTTGCACCATAAAAACGTACTATTTCTAGGAAATAGGTCCCTAAAGCGGCGTTATCAAGGATTTTGGACTATATTTGGTTCCTCATAAGAGAATCGGATCCCAAAACGAACAAAAAATAAAGAAGGAACCGGAATTATTTCTAATACATACTTATTATATCGGAATATTTGAATATTTGAACCAAATGTATCAAAATAGAAAAAAAACCTACTGGGCCTGATGGTTTCTCCCCCCTTGTTTTAAAATGCTGCGCCTCTGCTTTGGCAAAACCTCTGCGCAAACTTTTTCACCTGTCATATTCAACAGGAATATTTCCAAGTGTATGGAAACTTGCCCATGTCCAGCCGATACTTAAAAAAGGAGAGGCATGCGACCCCTCTAACTACAGACCAATTGCACTAACCTCGATCATATCCAAAGTTTTTGAATCACTCATCAACTCTCAGTTGTTGAAATATCTAGAAAATAACCATCTTATTAACGATTTCCAGTACGGTTTCCGCGCTGGCCGCTCAACCGGAGACTTACTAACGGCTCTAACGGAGCGTTGGAATCATTGTCTCCATAATTTCGGTGAGTCCGAAATCGTCGCTCTTGATATTTCAAAGGCTTTTGATAGAGTCTGGCATGCTGCCCTGTTAGCCAAACTTCAAACATTTGGTCTGCACCCTACCCTGGTTAAATGGATAGAGAGCTTTTTGTCAGGCCGTTCAATCCGTGTAGTAATTGACGGAGTTTCATCTGATTCCTACGAAATAAATGCCGGTGTACCTCAGGGTTCAGTTCTTTCACCAACCTTATTTCTTCTTTTTATTAATGATCTCTTATCCCTTACTCTCAATCCTAATCATAGTTTTGCCGACGACAGCACCCTTGATTTCGCGTACTCATTTGATTCTGTAATGAATTCACGTGGAAATGCTACAGAAGTCAATCGGGAACGCATGTTTAGATCATTAAACAAAGACATTTCTATGGTCCTCGCTTGGGGCAGATCAAATCGTGTAACGTCTAATGCATCCAAAACTCAATGCTGTTTAATGTCCCTTAAAAAACGCCCAGTTCACCCCCAACCCATTTCAGTCGACGGAGTGAATATACCCAATTCACCCTCCCTAAAGATCTTGGGTATTGAGATATCCAGCAATCTTAGCTGGACTCATCATATATTTGCAATCACTAAAAGTGCGATGAAATGTTTGGGTTTTCTACAGAGATGTAAGAAATATTTCACCCCACCCGACTTAGCGTTGATCTACAAGTCCCACATTAGGCCTAGACTTGAATATAATTCCCATATTTGACTCTCTGGAGCATCGACGGAATGTCGGTTGTCTCTCACTTTTTTATCGCTATTTCCATGGCCATTGTTCTAACGAAATTGCTAGCCTGATTCCTTGTAGACTCATTACAACGCGCGATACAAGATCTACAAGTCGCTCCCACCCCTATACTCTCCGGGTCAAATTTGGACGTACCGTCAAATTTCGGGAATCTTTTCTTTGCAGAACAACACGAATGTGGAACAGTTTACCATCTTCTGTTTTTCCCTCGTCTTATGAGCCTGAAACTTTCAAACGGTTCGTACATCGACACCTCCTTCACTCAACCTCCTAACCCATTTCCCCCAACCTTAATTCCTTTCCTGCCAAGGCTGTGCTTTAGCATCATATGGCATCCCCTGAGCTTTGGCAACATCATATATATAAAAAAAAAATAAATTTGGGTACTTCTACTCAATCGCTTATAACTTTTTTATTTATCCATAGTTCTTTATAAGTAGTACCTTGTTTTCTTCTTAAAAGTGTCGACTCCTCGCAAAAATAAATAAACTGGTACTTTGCAATGATTTATATTTTTTCCTTGTGTTTAAGTCAATTTACGATCTCGATTTCGGTCGAAAAAAATTCCTTTTTCTCCGCATTCAGATCGATTGTAACTTAGCTAATGATCCGATTGAAAAATAATGTACAGGAGATTTGTTGACTATTCAGACTATTACCTTTAATTTGATAGCTTGCGCGATTATATTGGTCTATTCTAACTCGAGATATACCCAAAAGTATGGGGCTACCTCCAACGAAAGTGAAAAAAAAATTGAAAAACCAACCCATAAAAAAATAGTGGCATCGGTTGTACAAAATTTTTTATTTCTTTTGTAAACTAGTGTTATTTGATCATCGAATAATGCACGATCGAATAACAAATAATTATTTGAAATTCAAATAAAAAGCACCAAATAACAAATAATTTTTGTAATCAAATAAATTTTTATTCGATTTGTCAATTTATTTGAGTTTTTAGCTTTTATCTTTGTTCGAATAAAAAATGCCCATATCTGATTTAAAGTATAAAAGCTAGACAAATGAAACTTAGTGTATTTTATTATTCTCCTAACTACATCTTATCCTGAGAATTTGGGCCCCAAAATATATCCGGTATCGGCTTGAACATAATTTTATTTATTCTTCAAAATTTAATTTAGCCTATGTGAATAATTTTGCGGTCCAGTGTATGTATGTACATGTGCCTGCTTATCTCACCTTCGTTTGATATTTTAAGTGGCATTTCAGTCACCAAAATTAACCGGAGAAATAAAATGCAAATTTTTATAATAAACTCAGGTGATTCAGGTTACATCTGCTTCATAAATGGCTCAATGTGCTGCAGATCTGTAGACTGTGCCGCGACCGCGGCTAAGAGGAATGCATTTGTTAGGGCGGTTCAAGCAACTTCCGAATTTCCCCTCAGCAGCATCTTTAATTTCCGTTTTTAGTTCGTTATGATATCATATGTTGGTATTCGAAGTTTATTTACAAGTTCATATTCATGGGTAACCAAAAAATTCCTGAATTTCAGGGCAGCAGGCGCCTTTTACAAAGCACTTCCTCAGAAGGGCTGATCACACCATGACGATTTCAGACGAGGGGGAATCCACTCTACAAACAGATTAAATGTGAATGTGCCTGGGTTGGCTCTACGTTGAATCTTGACTACTTCTGCTGTTGCTGTCACTTTTTTTTTGTATTACGATTTTGGCGGTTGGAGTTATGTCGAGTTATTGCTGCAGCTGCTCTTCTTTTGGTTGTTTTGGCTCGTGCCACCGGGACTTGTTGTTGACCTTTCCATTGATGACTATTTTTGGATTATCGGTTATCACATGAGTACAGAACGTGTACGTTACCTACGAGAAAATTTCAAGTTTCAAGACTGCAACTGATGATGACATTTGTGTCAAAGTGTAAAGTTTTTTTTTGAGCTGTGTTGTGGTGCTAAATTTAGCACTATTTTACAAAAAGTTTACCCATTCAGCAATTTAGCACTCAAATTTACATTTGATGTGTATTTCCTACAAAAAGAGAGAATTCGCAGTTAGAATTTGGAACAGGCTATATTTCTAATGAGTCTTAAAACAAAAAATATGTGCATGCGCAAAAGAAGTAATAATTACTAATTGCGACAATTAAATGAATTTTTTTGTGAAAAGCATTTAGGTTTAAAGTAATAAATTAAATTGAGGAGGCTTGAACTTGACGATCCTCTCATCAAACTTATTGACCTCATGCTAAAAAGCAGGGTAATTATCTCCAGCTTAGGAGGATCCAATATCCAGAGAGTGGTAACTAGAGGTACCCCTCAGGGAGGAATCCTTTCACCACTCTTATGGAACTTAACTCTGAATGAGTTACTCATAGACCTGGAGTTGTCCGGTCACATGGTTATTGCCTATGCCGATGATATTGTCCTGATATGTTCAGGTAAGCACCCCAATACAGTGGCTGAGGTGTTACAACAAGTATATATACAAGTGTCATACGGCCTATATTCATGTATGGGGTGATTGTCTGGTGGCCGGCACTAAATATAGCAACCCATATCAAAGCAATGGACAAAGTTCAGAGGATGGTAATACTGCTGATAACAGATGTCCTTAGAACCACACCTTCCAAAGCCCTGAACACAATTCTCCAGCTTCTACCGTTGGATCTCTTTGGTAAGCAAACCGCATCATCAGCCGCCATTAGGCTTAACTCAATCCAGACCTGGAAGCGAACTGATTTCGGTCACTCCAAAATATTGCACAGTAGAACTGCCAGCAATATCGACTACACCTCGCCCCAGCCTTTCTTTGGAACAAAATTCGATTCCTTCTTTCCCACCAGATCGGAATGGAAGAAAGGTCCTCCCCAATGGGGGAACTCAGTGCATCTCTACACTGACGGCTCCAAATTGGATGACAAAGTGGGTGGAGGTATCTTCTCGGAACATTTGGACCTCGATGTCTCATTCCGCTTACCTGACTACTGCAGCGTGTTTCAAGCAGAAATCATGGCTATAAAGGTAGCTGCTGACCGCCTGAATCAACTAACGCTACCTACAGACAACGTATGTATTTTCACAGATAGTCAGGCAACTATTAAATCCCTTTCGGGAGTATACACAACCTCCAAAACGGTTATAATATGTCGCTCAACACTAAATGACATAGCTGAGCATCTGAAAGTACGGCTCATCTGGGTGCCTGGACATAGTGATATTCCGGGCAATTGCAGAGCCGACGAACTAGCGAGAATCGGTAACACAAGTCCTGATTCGGACATTAACCACCAGCCGGGTAAACCGCTAACTACATGCAAACTGGAGCTCTCACAGGAGGCTCTCAAGATTGCTAACACTAACTGGCAAAAGGAACACACCTGCCTGATTACCCGACAGATATGGCCTAAGCTTGACCCTAAGCGGTCAAGAGGGCTGATCCTACTCGGACGCAAAATAATTAGCAGTACAGTAGCCGTAATAACGGGTCACTGCCTCATAGGTAGACACGCCAATAGGCTGGGCGTGCCCTCAAACGACTTCTGTAGGAGTTGCCACGACGAAGAGGAAGAGCAAACCATACTTCACCTCCTCGGTAACTACCCGGTCCGAGCCTACCGTAGGAACCGGTTTTTGGGCTCCCCCTACTTTGAAAAGTTAACCGAGCTGAGTTCCACGGATGTCAGAGACCTGACTTGGAGTTCAAAATGGTTCCCGATGACGTATTAAGGATGAACACCCTTCACAACCCAGTCAAAATTATTTTGACTTCCCGTGAACTGGTTCCACTGGATACAAGAAGCTGGTTCGGTGCACAGGGGGCAACATGTTAACCCTCTTATTCCTTAGGTAATTCTATGGGGTTGTTTAATTCAAGCCTCAATGTGGTAGCACAAAGGGCCTTTTAGGCCTAAGTGTGCCTTCTTAGGCAGCCACTTTAACCTAGCCTAACCTAAAGTAATAAAAAGAAATTCCGGCAAAGTGCAAGTAAGAATCGCGCATCGAGGGTTCCGTACCTTAGAAGGTTGTTGATTTCTAAAAAACTGTGCTAGATAGACATCGTGTTAATTTTTCTGTAATATTATTTAGACTGTGCACTACCTACCTTTTCTCGAAGCGTTTCGTCGCATTTTCGAACCCTTATAGCTTCGGTCTGGATAATATTAAAGAGCTCAATTTCTTAGATGTAGTTACCAGACTAATGAAACACACTAAGTTTCATTTGTCTAACTTTTATACTTTAGATTTTATTAATACCTGAATTACGTCGATTTCGATATTCCTGATCATCAAAACCTCCGTCATCAAAACCTCTAGGGTACTTCCTGAAGTCTCAGAAAGCTGAAATTTGGTACGCAGGCCAGTATTAGCACAGAAACAACGAAACAATTAAGACATCTGTAATCTGCCCCTCGAAAAGGGGGGTCTGGAGGATGAAATTTATAATCGGAATATTTATACTGGCTCAGCGGATAAAGCCAATCTGTTTACTGCTAATTCCTACCTACCTGGAATGCTGCCCTTTTATCTAAACTTTAAGCTTTTGGTTTGGATTATCACCTCTTAAAAATTGACAGAACGTTTTTTAACAAGTCGTTGAATCCGTGTAATAATAGACGTAGTTACATGTGATCCATACGAAAACAAAGCCGGTGTACCTTAGGGTTCAGTCTGTCACCAACCTTATTTCTTATTTTATCAATGATCTTTCGTCTCTCACTTACAATCCTATTCATAGTTTCGCAGACGACAGCACTCTTGATTTCTCGTACTCTTCTGATTCTGCAATGATGCTTCACGGAAAATCATGTTGTAGCCATTCCTTAGTTATTAGTTCTTTGCATTACATTCACTATTGCATTTCGTCTTTGTTTCATTTTTTTATGGTTTTCGTTCTTAAAGAATTCCTTATTGATATTGAAAAGTCATAAAAATCTATAATATATAAAAGTGTTATTAATAAAGACAACGATTTGTACAAAAAATAATTTACATTGGCAACTTCGTACTTCATAGTCGTTATGAAATTCAGAAATATATGAAATTATTGAACGCGTATAGATTCTTCGTTCACATGGAGGACGTGCATTTCTTTTACTTAATTGGCAATATTTATTATTGTGCACTACTCGTAAACTATAATTTTCACGATTGAATTTTAATATTTTGCGATTATGCTTTATTTTAAATTAAATTCTACTCACAAACGTTCAAAGTCCTGGATTTGATCATCCTTTTTGCTTTCTGGGAGGTTATTCACAGTAGCTTTCGTGCGTCAATCATCCGACTGGTCTAGGGAATTGCCTATTAGAGGTGAGACTGCTTTTCGTTGGCTATCAGCATTTCCGAGACTAGCGCCGTGGAGATAATGTGGCAATGGTTATCGCGGGCTTATAACGGTGGTACCGTAGATGGTGCAGCCTTAGGGGGGTTTTATATTCCCTGGGTGTGTGAGGGCGAGTCTTCAATTGACCGAAATGGTCTCGCAAGGGAGTGTGCCCAGAGGCGTGTATCTGACTTCGATTTCCTGTTATGAAAAAATGAAATTTGGGTGATTTCTCACTCTTAATAACCTAAAATGGCAAAATTTTACCCTTTTTGGTACTAGCAGGTGCTTTTTAAATCAACGAGATGGCCTCGATGAGGTTTATGATGGCAGGCTGCCTATGGCCGAGTAAAAAGTGTTGCGGAGCTTGATGACAGGGAAGGTTTGGCAAACAGGTGAAATATTCGCCTTGTGATTATACCCTGTTCCAAAAAGATTGGCAGTACACGGTAAATGGGAAGTTATGATGCCAAATTTTACAAACTCGCCAAAAACCGTGTACTGCCATGCTTTCGATCTTTCTTGGTCGAGAAACCAAGAGGCACTGCACTGATGCTGTCAGCAGCCAGCTCTTGGTCGACCGACAGTGACCAGCACTCAGTGGTGGGTGGTAGGTGGTTTTACATGCGAAGTTCTCCGATTCAATACGAATAAATTATAACAAGCTAACAAAAGTATTCAAAGTAACCTTTACCAGGCTGAACTCTCAAGAGGCCTTTGGACAAGTGAAAGTCAATTGAGTCAAAAGATAAATTAAAAAGCCATGCCATCGATGAGATCGGCTCGAAATTACCATAATTGGTGCGGTGGTGAGGTATATACAAGAAGTTGTGGTTCCTCAAAGAGTGGGCAGGAACGGATATGCTGGAAGAAGCCAGCAATTCAGAAGAGTAAATTGAACCCTGCAAACAATTAAAGGCGAACATTGCACAGGAATTCCGGAGTCTTCCATCAACGTTATCCAGATGAAGTAAACCGAGTCGGTCGCGGTAACGTGGAAATGTCAGAGAATTATTCCAGGGAAGGCTGTTCAGGACAACAAACGAACAAACTTCCGATGACCCATCTCAATGCGATTGATGTGTTCTGAATAGTAAGGGGATCAACCGCGAGAGGTATATTCCAAAATAGGTTTGACGAAAGTACAAAGCTTAGGGTCATCAACCTCTTTCGACCAACGCTTGAAGAACCCTAAGGTTGCGTTGGTCTTATTAATTATAGCATCAAGGAGGTCATCGAATTAAAAACGGGAATTCAACCAGACACCTAGATCTTTGGTTTTTCTCAACCGAAATTAGGCGGCAGCCATTAATGGTATAGTTAAACTTCACTGGGTTTCTTTTTCGAGACAAGGACATAGTTTTTTCCTTACCGATGGTTAATGGAAGGCGGTTGACGGAACACCAGTTGTGGAAGGTGTCCAAGTCAGAATTTAAAAGAATACAGTCTGTAACGCTTGACAGAATACGGAAGTTCTTGGCGTTGTCAGCTTAACACAGACTTTTTGAATGAGATAGAAACAGAGATACGTCATTAATGTAAATGATAAAGAGCAATGGTCCGAGATGGCTACCCTGTGGAACCCCGGAAGTATTAAGAATAAGGTCAGACAAAGCTCCACGAAACGAAACTCGCTGAGTGCGATCAGACAGCAGCAACCAGTCAACAAAAACAGATGGCAACTGGAGCAAGGGGGGTTTGAGAACAATAATGATTTATGATTGATTCAATCAAACGCCTTACTAAAATCAGTAAAAATGCAGCAAACCTGCATGCCACCCTCAATAGCAGAGATGCAGAAATTGGAGAACTCCAACAAATTCGTGGTGGTCGATTTGCTTTTCATAAAGCAATGTTGAAAAGATTGCAAGAACGGTTTGCAATGAAAATAGAAGACCTGGTCTGTGATGACCAAGAACTCAAATATCTTAGAGACACAGCAAAGATTAGCGATAGATCTGTAATTGTCGCCTTTCTTATGCATAGGATTAATTAGGGAGAGCTTCCGATATAAATAAAATGATTAACACAAAATTGGAGCAAAAGATGCAGGAATTTCATCAGAGTCAACCGAGAAGATATCAGCCACGAAAGAAATCAGCTTCAAAACGATGGCTTCGTCAGATAATAGGTCTTTGGATTCAAGAGAAGTCTGCGGAAGCGTCGTCAAATGGGTAAAATCATTAATACTAATATCACAGATATCATCCAAAAACGCAGTTTTAAAAAAATTTACAAAAAGGTTGGCTAAACTCGGATGCAATTTCCATATTTAGACAAAGTCCAAAGAAAGGCTATAAATTACGTCAACTGACTGTACCGTGGGGTTTTTATGAAACATCGTAATTTATTAATTAATTAAAACTCAGTTTTACTTGTTTCAAACTTTATTTTTTATTCCGATACGCATATTTCGGCTTATGAGGCCATTTTCAAGGGAGTCAAATACAAACTGTTTGTATTTGACTCCCTTGAAAATGGCCTCATAAGCCGAAATACGCGTATCGGAATAAAAAATAAAGTTTGAAACAAGTAAAACTGAGTTTTAATTAATAAATAAAGGCTATAAAACTTATTGACGACTCCAAAATCTCTGAGAACATTAGCTCACTGGAATATCGACGGAATGTCGTTTGTCTCTCACTTTTCTTTCACTATTTCCACGGCCGTTACTTGCTATGTAGTTTGATTCCTTCCAGACATCACAACGCGTGATACAAGAACTTTATGTCGTTTCCACTCATATATCCTCCAAATCAAATCTTGAGGTATTGTCTAATTTGGGGAATCTTTTCTAAGCAGAACAAATCGAATGTGGAATAGTTTATCATTTTCTGTTTTTCCTTCATCTTATCAGCCCGAAACTTTCAGACGAGGCGTACATCGACAACCAGGCTCAATCTCTTAACCCATTTCCCTGATCGCTAATTTTATCTGCCAAGGATGTGCTTTAGAATCCTAGGGAACCCCGTGAGCATTATATTTACATAGTATGTAACGATTTATTGGAGGTTCGCTTTTAAACCTGCATTTTGTTAATCTTTCGATTAGATTCAGCGAAATTACTTAGGCTTTCTGATCAAAAAGTCAGGGCTACTTTTCCATTCTAATTCATAACACATTCCCGAAATAATAAACCTAAATTCTGACCTCACAGTCTGTGCAATAAAAGTACAACTATAACTATGTATAAAGTAGAACTATATATATATATATATATATATATATATATATATATATATATATATATATATATATATATATATATATGTGTAACTATAGCATCAATTTACATTGAGTGTGACATGGGAGCTTACAGAAAGTGCCCTAGAAAACCTGACCGAACAACTACTAGGTCCAGTTATAATAGGAGGAGATTTCAATTCTCACAGTCCCATTTGGGGATGCAGGTATTGGGATCGCAGAGGCCGAATAGTTACCAACTGGATGGACAATGGCTCCCTTATCATGCTCAATGATAATGTACCCACTTACCTATCAAATTTTAACACTTTTTCGGCAATAGATCTAACCTTCGTTTCTACTGAAATTATAAGTAAAGTCACATGGGGTAGACATCAGGAATTAGAAGAAAGTGATCATTTCCCAATTATGATCAAAATTAATAATGCAACAACAACTACCAAACATCTAAGTCGGTTTTTGGAAAGTAAAGCAAATTGGGAAAAGTTCAAAATTACTACCTTTAATAAACTGTTACATTGCAAGGATTTATAACTAGTAAGAAAATTGACAACAGAAATTTTATTAAAGCGCACTATGTGGGTACGTTCCTGAATGTGCATAAATATTAATTATTAAATGTGAATTGTGTTGTTATATTCAATAAAATTTTATTGTATTCTATTCTAAGAGTAGCCGACATTTATTACTCAATTCATTGTTCAAAATTAAAGGTGATAGTGATACGACAGATATACGAGTAAATTTACAAATATTTCGTTTGTTACAGATAAGTACATACATCTATGTCAACTCTATTTGTTCTATAGTGGAATTTCAAAGATTGAACAAATAAAATCTAACATTTGGCGTGATTAGCTTTTCTAAAAACAGGCCCTAGTAATATACGGACAATTTCTTGCTTTTAAAAGGCAATTTATGATGGATTTCCGTAAGAGGATTTTCCTAACTGATTTATTGGACAGTTTGATGGACTTTTTATTATTAACGATGGGGTATAATGGAAAACCTGAATCCTATACATGTTTTATTGATTTCAATTTAATATTCTATCCCTGATCCTACGACATGTTTCTTATCTCCAGTTTTCGCGTAGATTCGATTATAAGTTAACGTCCTTCCTATGCCAATAAATTCAATGATGTCTGCTTTACCCGAAATCTTATAGTCTTATCTAACTTTTAACAATGTTTGGAGCACATTCTCTGCAAATGCCCTCAAGCTGGAAGTATTAATTCAGGTGTAAATGCTTAATGCAGGACATTTGGGTAAAGTAGCCTCAAAACTCTTGGAAATGCATTTGGTTTGGTTGGAGACTTTTGCATTTACTGGAATAAGCAATTTTCGTTGTTCCTCTCCTCCATTTCCCTTCAACCAAACTTCTAACCAAAATGCTCGGCAAATGCCTGGGTCTGGAAAACTTTTATCTTCTCCCTGGAGTAAATTTACTGTTCGCCTTCTAATCGCAATTTCACCACTTTTGCCTAGTTTTAAACTTTGAGTCGTTTTAAACAAACATCTTAAGTTTTGCAATAATACGGGATTCCCCCTCATTTTCAGTCCTTTAAAAGTGCGACGTGAAGTTGCTTTCGTTCTCAATTGCTCTGTGGAAGTTACGAAAATCAACACAAGAAGAAGCCAGATAGCGCCAAATAAACACCCTGTACAAATGTTTGTAGTTTATGCAAGCTTATTGCTCCTATAGTTAGTCCTTGCAGCATTTTTGTATTATTGTATCTAATTAAAGTTGCCGATTGTTCATTAATTACAGTTGAAAATACTTAAATCGTTAAGTAATTGGAAGATTTATATTATTTTGATGACACGTTGATATTCATTTCTGTCCATAAATTTGCAATCAATTTACAAGGTTGTGCCATCTATTAGACAATTGCTGCAACCGCTGCATCCTGTTTGTTGGTTTGTTACATATAAATTTAAGTAAAAATAATAATTAATTGATTTGTGTTGTTTTTTTTTATAATTTAATTGCGACTAATTTCTTCATTTTATATTTACATTCGACTAAAAAATTAATAATAAATATTTTTTTTAAGTAGACTCCCCAAGCTATGCAATATAATATAAATTGTGTTCATTTCTTTTTTAGTAAGAGACGTACTAGAATATAATAACAATTCAGTCAGGAAGAACAGTCGTCCGCGTCTACCACGTATGAAAAACGAGAAAATATTTATTCGCGAATTCGACAACTAATGAAGGTAAAAAGTAACTGTAGTTCTGTACAAAATAGTTAAACATTGAGTTATTAAAATATTATTTTATAAAACTGGGTAATTGCTTAAAAGTGTTATTTTGAATATGAAGCGCTTCGCGTATGTGCAAAAAATTTGTTTTTTGTTGTGTGCGTGTGTGCCAACAATCGACGTTATGGGCGCGCAGGATGTCACATTTCGGGTAAGTTTTTTAATAAAAATAATGTTTTTTTTAAATCCGTTAGTCTGTAATAATAAAAGTATGAGTTAAGAGCTGGAATAAATAATGAGAAAAAGTAAAGTTTTCTTCCCATTCTTAGTTTGAAGTTTTCGGTTTTTTTTCTCGACCTTTTTGTGGTTGTCAATTGAATTTTACAAAACTTGAACATTTGTCCCGCAGCTACTGTTGCTTATTTTACTCAACTCCAGACGTTTTATTTACCTTGATAGTCGAGGTGTTGTTGATTGTTGGGATTCTCCTTTAGTTCTGTACTATAACTGTTATACAAAAGATGAGATTTCTAATTAACTGGCATCATGCGGCATCATGGTCGTCGGTGAAGTAAGTGATAACGCATCGGTCTACAAATGGAAGCAGACGAAGAGAATCAGTTCAGGGAAGGCGACGAAGAGCGAATATTACAAATTTACGCTCGACAGCCTCCAAACTATACCATTTTCCGTGCTGACGGTTGTATAGGCACCAATGATCCACCAGGTCGCGGGGTTCTCATAGCTGCTCACAACTGTTCTGATACCACCCTGATAAAGACCTCCGACTCTACAATATCAGAATTTGTATGCATAAATATAGCACTAAATAAGTGTCTTCTGTACATCCTCTGTTGTTACATTCGCCCCTCTCAACCTCTAGACGCCTACGAGCCCATAATTGAAGCGATCGATACCCTGGACAGACAATTAGACTTAATCTTTTCTTCAGACCCAGTTAACTCGGCTGTCGCAGAAAGAAACCATCTTCTCTCCTCCCTCGACCGTTACCATCCTTCCTTGTTCCTCGTTTTCTCTTACGAGCACCCTCATGCCGTTTCAAGCTCCGAGTCTTCTTTATCCTTCAATTTTCGTAAAGGCGACTTTGAAAAATTAAATCACTTCCTCCTCAACTCTAATATCCCTCAACATCTCCCAATTGACGTTGCTTTGGAGGCGTTCTATTCGAAAATACACGCTTGTCTTACACAATTTATCCCTCTTCTTCATCGTAAAAACTACTCCTCATCCCCCGTATGGTACGGCAAGGAATTACGCTCTCTTCGCAACAGGAGAAATAAACGTTGGCAAACTTTTCTTCTAACCCAGACCGAGTCTGACTATTCTTCCTATCTATCTGCTTATACCTCTTTTTCTGAACGTTGTGATACCCTCTACCATGAGTACCTCCAACGGATGGAAACTAGCCTTATATCCGACCCCAAGCGTTTTTATAGCTTTATTAATTCTAAGAAGAAATCCAATGGTTACCCTTCCACCCTAAAGCTCGAGAGTACCTCTTCATCTGATCCAAAGGTTATCGCTAACCTCTTTGCACACTTCTTCAGTAAATCTTTCAGCGACAATTCTCTACAACCCGACCTTAACTATTTTGCATTCATGGACAAATGCACTCAAACGTCGTTTTCATCTTTTGACCCTGATCCTGAACTAATCGCCGCCAGTATTAATAGGCTTGAGGACGACTTTCACCCAGGTTCTGATGGCATTCCGGCCATTGTTCTGAAAAAGTGTGCCATGCATCTAGTCCAACCCCTTACTTTGCTTTTTCGTCTCTCGGTCACTCAAGGGGTTTTCCCTCAATTATGGAAAAATTCGTAGATTATTCCCATCTTCAAAAAAGGCTGCAAGAACGATGTGTCCAACTACAGACCCATTGCTAAATTATCATCCATTCCTAAACTATTCGAAAAATTGGTCTATGATTCCATGTTCTTCCACTGTAAGTCTATCTTCCCCCTCTCCCAGCATGTCTTCCTCAAAGGTAGATCTACAACCACCAACCTTACTGACTTCGACTCTAAAACACTATGTGCCCTGGAAAACGGTAAAGATGTTGATGTTATCGCCACCGATTTTAGTAAAGCCTTCGACAAGATCTCCCATAACGTTATCTTGTTCAAACTTGATCGCCTAGGCTTCCCCCCCAGATTCATCTCCTGGATTCAATGCTACCTCAACAACCGTCAGTACAATATTCTTTTCAGCTCATCCATTTCTAACCCCACCTCGGCCCATTGATTTTTATCCTTACAATAAATGATGTTGAATGTGTCATCAATCACTCAGAGCTGTCCATTTATACTGATGACATGAAAATAATTAAACATATCTCCTCCACAACCGACTCTCTTCTCCTGCAAAAAGATCTCGATTCGTTCACCACATGGTGCATGAAAAACTTTCTTGAGCTCAATGTCTCCAAATGCCAGTCCATATCTCCCGCAAGCGCCTTACCACCACCCCGAGAGTCTATATGTTAATCGACGTACCAGTCCCTATCGTTACCTCTTTATGTAACTTAGGAATAATCTGTGATAGCGAACTCAATTTGCGTTCCCACATTGACAGCATAATTAACAGAGCTAACTCCGCGCTAGGGTTTGTGAAGCGCCGGTCTAGAGAGTTCTACAATCCTTATGTTTCCAAATCTCTCTACGTCTTCTTCGTTAGACCTCTCCTTGAATATGCCAGCCAGCTATGGTCAGCTACACAAACAACTCACATTAATAGGATTGAATCTGTCCAGCGAAGGTTTATTCGCTTCGCTCTACGTGATCTTCCGTGCACTGACAGATTCAACCTTCCACCCTATGAAAACCGTCTGAAACTGATCGACTTACAACCTCTAAGCAAACGTCGTGATGTTTCCGACATTCTTTTCATTTATCAATTATTAAATGGTGCCATAGACTGCCCTTCAATCCTGCTATCTTTACCCATCTATACCAATCCCCGTAACTTTAGGTCTACTCCCCTTTTCCCACTCGACTGCCATCGCACAAACTATGGTCCAAGCGAGCCAATTACCAGGATGTTACGAAAAGTCAACGACCTTTCCTCTTTTGACTTCCATCTGAGTAAATCATCCCTTCACAAAGCCTTATATATTGTTATAGTTATAGCTTGTATTTTTTTGTATTTTTATGAAATAGCTTGTATTAAGCTTAAATAAATAAATGCCATCAGTATGAGCCCCATATAGAGGAAACCAAACCGGTGAAGCATTCTCTAAGATTAGTCTAACAAAAGCGTAATAAAGCAGCTTCGTTATATACACGGTGCTTCAGATCTGGTGTGCCAAAATAAGAGGAGTGATAGATCTACTGTAGAATCAACTCTTCTAACTCAGAAGGCGCACTTCTGAGGCAGGAGCCTAGAATCAGATCACCTATTCACCAGAATATAACAATATATTGAGGTGAACGAGGCTCCCATACCAACATACAAAAAACATAGGTAATCAAACTAGACTACGCACACACATAACAATCAGGAGTACACATACAACAGAGATCGTTTAAGCGAATCTTTAGTAAGGGTTAGATCGAAAACAAAGCACATATTCACAGCTCTACACATGCGATTTATGGACTCATGCATACCATAGTTACACCGAAAGTGAACGAAATGTAGTAAAAGCAGTCTCCTGAAGCTATACGGGGTATGTTTGTAAGAAACCTTACCTGCGAGGGCACGAGAAACTCTGTTCGAGTTCAAAAGTTGATGAATAAGCCCCACGTCAGCAACTCTACGTCGTGCCTCCAAAGAAAAGGCATATTAAGCAATCGAAGGAGGAAGCCTTAGTAGATCATTCCACTTGAGGTCTCTTAGTGCGAACCTAACAAAGTTCCGCTGAACCGACTCAATGCGTCTGGAATGAACAGCATAGCAAGGTGACCAAACCTGAGATGCATACCCGAGGATTAGTCTAACAAAAGAAAAAAAAATAAGTGAATTAAGTTCTGCTGATCAGAAAACTCTCTTGACCTCTTGACATTACCCAGAACTGAATTACTCCTAGACATAATACAGTTTATGTGCAGAGTGAAATCGACCTTTTTGCTTAGCTTCGCACCAAGATCAGTAACAGACTGCACGCGATGGATAGTAGTATCCACAAAGGTATAATCAAAGACAAGCTGACTGAGGTTCCTAAAGAATGACATAACTTCATATTTTTCCAGGTTAAGTTGCAGGCCACACACCAAACCTTCAAAGTATTTCAATCATCCTAAATGCAAGAATCACAACTGTTTCTTACGCAAGAGAAAATATTCATATCGTCTGCATAGATAAAGACTTTGGAGTGTTAATCAGGGGGACAATATCGTCAATGGCTAGAATAAACAGCAGCGGATCAAGATGGCTACCCTGGGATACACCAGAAGAAACCCTAACGACTCTAGATAAAGTATTACGAAAAGATATCTATGATAAGATGTCCTATCTGTTAAGTACGAGGAGATCCAGTCGAACATTAAAGGCGGGAAACCCAACTTTCGAAGTGTGAGCATAGTCAGAGACTAAGGAAGTTTATCAAATGGCTTGCTGAAGTCGGTGTAGACCCAGTCGGTCTGGAGACCCTGTTGAAAGGCAGAGATTACGTGGGAGGTAAATTCAAGCAGGTTAGTTGTCGTCGATCTACTAGGCAGGAAGCCATGTTGATTAGGCGAGATTAGCCCCTTACACGGCCCCACAAGCTGTGAATATAAGACGGACTCGAACAACTTGGGTATGCAGGAAAGCTTCGCGATTGGCCTATTATTTTTAATACAGTTTTTATGACCCTTTTTATAAACAGGAATTACAAAGGAACTCTTCCATAGCGTGGAAAATTTACCGGCCTGAAGAGACTTGCTGAAGAGGAGTTCCAGTGGAGTGAGTAATCATCAGAGCAGTGAGTGAGCATCAGAGCAGGACCTCACGAACACAGGTGGAACACCATCAGGTTCAAAGAAAAAGTCCATTTTATTGTCTCTGCGCTGAGTAGATCAAAAGATAAAAATAAAAAAGTAATAATGTGCATACGATGAAATCCGCAAATTTATGACTCATCCTGTAACTTCCAAACCGTTGAAATTGTGGCCCCCTGCGATACAATTTGTTGTTTGTCAATGTGAAATCTATCAACCCTCTTATTTTGGTACACCAGATTTGAAACAGTCTGAACGGGTTATCAAATTCCTTTGACAATCTTTAAATAAGGCCAGAGCCTTCTGATAATATCGTCAACATGATCCTCGAATGAAATTTTGGTATTAATGACGACTCTCAAAATTCTAGCTTTGTCAGGTATATTGACTGGCCTACAACAATCGTGAAATAAAAAAGCAGAGGATTCCTTTTACGAGACAGTATATGACATAACAGTGGATTTGCCGATGTTCAAAGGAAGGAAATTAATAGAGCACAGACTCGTTATCATTTGAAATAATAATCATTTGAAAAATTTTGGCCTCGTCAGCATAACAGAGTATTTTCGAGTCAGTTAGAATCGAAGATAAAGCATTAATGCATATGATGAAAAGCAAAGGTCCTAAATGGCTACCCTGAGTCGCACCTGAAGATTTATTAATTTCGTCAGATAGTGCACCACGAAATAAAACACGTTACGTGCGACCAGACAAATAAGAACATAACTAACCACTGGACGAACACTAGAAAAACCAAGAGCTGATAGCTTATAAATCAGAATCTTGTAATTGATTCTGTTAAAGGTCTTAAAAGAAGACTCACAGCGCATAAATTTAACGAAAAATGTTGGTCACAACATCCATTGATTAGACAATTTACTACTTAGTAACATTTGGGTATTAAGTGTAAAATTACTTTTCTTTCATTTTTCCCTATTTTAAGTAGCATATAAAATACTTTTAACGACTCACTCTGTTTCTGAATGTAAATGTAAATAGTTTACTCCGAAACTACAACGTCGTTCTCTGCAAATGTTTCTTCTAGCAATGGCAACCTAATAATATTAAGGATGAACGAATTTTTGATTCTAGCACCTTTTTATTATTATTTTAACCTGCCCGGAGTAAAACTAAGACTCGCCCATTCCTAGTCTGAAACAGACACGCACAGCGTCAAAACACCTGAATGGCGCTCAAATGAGGCACGGTTCGCCTGGGTTTTTAAATTACACTTTTCAAAGCAAGCATTTTTTAGATTAAAATTTAAAATGAAAACAAAATTATTTTTGTAGATTGACTCATTCGAGACTGACGTCTGAAATAACAAGACTATCTCACTATCTCTGCAGTAGCCGGCAACGTTTGTGCGGTTGAGTCTTATAAATACTAATAAAGATTATAACTGAAACTGGAAAACATATATGAGAACAGAAATAAGACATTTCAGGTAATTGTTATCATTATTACTGTAACCTTGTGAGTCATCGTCTACTGGGGACAATTTTAATATTAGGTGGCCGATCACCCACAGGGTGAACACGCGTCTATTAGGGTGAGATTTAACATAACCAAAAAAGCCGAAACCAAGTAACAGAAGTGTGCATTTATGGCGGGCGTATATTTAGATTTTTGTTCTTGCAGCGGGAGCGTGCATATACGTGTAGCAGGCGTGTTTTCCAATTTTTGTGCCTGTAGCGGGAGCGTGCATAATACTATCGGGCTCATTTTTTTGCTATGTGTGGTCGCAACGGGCGCGTATATGTATACTTTCAAAAATATTAACGTCTGTACCTGCTTTGAATTATTTTTACTCGAGTTACACGACGAAAATCGAGTTATGATTGCCGCACAGAGTTTTAGTCCCACTGTGCGATGATGAAGCCGTTCATGTCGATGTATAAAGTCATTTCTTGGGGTATAGTGTGATTGAGAAAAAGTATACCCCATCATGCTTCGAGGATAGGGTAATAGAGATTGTCTTTTATATTGTTTTGGCTGGAGTTCCGAAAATGGGTACCCTCTGAATGGCATCAAATTTTTACCAGACACTCTACTATACACTAGATGACAGTACCTAAAAGGATTTTTGCCGACTCGAAAGGGAAGGGTGTAAAAACAAATTTTTTTTTATGTAAAATTTGTTAGTAATTATGTTGATCTTAACATATGTATGTACACGGCATGATTTTAGTTTTCGTGGCCCACCGATTTGACGATGAATTTCGATAAAGCACCACAAAATAAAACGAAAATACTAAATAAATTTTTTTGATATCTGGCTTAGATTTCGACATATTCACGACTTGTCACAATGGCCCAACTTAAAAAAACGAAAGCGCGAACTATTTTATTAAATTTTCTTGGAGGAAGAGGCGTATTAATTAGTGCTTTTATTAACTTACGGAGGAGGGGCGGCAGTGCCCCCCCCCCCCACCCTGCAGGAGAATATATTTCAATAGTTAGTTAACAAAATAATTAAAATAATCGATCTTAAAATTTAAGTAATAAATCACTTAAAAAGTATGGTGACAAATTTTTTTTCAACCCTTTCCCTGTCGAGTCGGCAAAAATCCTTTTAGGTACTGTCATCTAGTGTATAGTAGTGTCTGGGAAAAAATTTCAAGTGATTCTGAGGGTACCCATTTTCGGAACTTCAGCCATTGTAGGTTCATTCAATATTAAATACGCGTAAGTACCTTTAAAAACCTGAGCTTTATTGAGCTTTAAACGAAAAAATAGTCCTTCTGGCCCCCTCACCCCTACACGGAGAAATTTACATGCATGTGTACACGTTGAAGCATGCTGCAGAAATTTTTCATATAATTAATTACTGCGTTTGTTTACTTTTTTGTTTTTCAATGTGTTTATTTTAATTTCTGATTGTGTATTGCTCGCACTTCAGTAATGAAAACTAAAGCACAAAATATTGCCCCCCCCGCCCCCCTCGCCCCCTCCGCCCTATCTTTAATCTATCTAAACGCAGCTCTATGTAGGTAGACTGCAATATGTGCAACAGCCCTGAGGAGTTCTTGGATATTTATTTATTTCATTCTTTGATTTTGCAATTTTTCCAATCTTTTAGCAATCGAATATTTCAATATCTGGAATTGATTTATACAAATGCCGAATTAATTGAATTGTAGACTCAAAGAATCGATCGAGTTGAAAAATTGCATAGTCCTGTCTAACGGATTGTCGCCTATAGTTGCCATATCCGAAATAAAACGTTTTATAACAAATAACATTTTCTCATAAAAATGGTTTTTGCATTTAGGAAAAGAGGAAAACACTATGTAGAAATGTTCGTAGAAATTTTAATTATCCCGTCACGAAAACCCGCAACCTCATGTCGGGTGAATTTTTTATTTTCTCGAGATATTTGCTTATCGGCGTAAAGTGTGGATGTGGGTAGAGAATTTTCTGCCCGGCATTGTACTTGGGGCCGGATCGTTTAAAAGCTATGCTCCAACTATGCTCGGGGTTGCACTAATTGAGTCTTTTTATTCAGTTCATGTTCCCACTTGCCCCAAATGTGTACAGTGTCTGCATAGCTTTAGCCCCCAGCAGCTGGCCGGAAAGAGAACCACAGCAAGGAACCTCTTGAATTCATCTTCATTTTATCCTTGCACTACCCCCGCCTTGTCCGTGATAGTTGGGTGCAATGTCCCTGCACTAATTTAAGGAAATTCAAATCATTCTCGATGTCCTGGACGAGTAGCAAACCAACACCGTTCCCAGAGGAGATGCTATGCAAATGCATTCGAGGTTCTGGCGCAATAAAACTTGGTGATGGCCAGACGTAAAAGTGCATCTAATTACACGTCCTCCGTGCTGAGGATAAATCATTTTAAGAGAGCGCCACAGCCTTAATTGCTTGCTGACCTCTGCCTAGCGAGGCACTTATGGGATAGGGATTTCCTCTCTCCCTATATTGCTAGAAAAGAGGAAACAATATTTATTCTTTAGTAGAAAGGTCGTCTGCGAAATTTCCACCGGATTATAATCGCTGGCATAGCATGAAAAATGTTTTGGCATATTTTCCCCTCGAATACCATTCAAGATTTACTTCCCATTTTGGTGTTATACAGTTCTGCCATGGTTGACCCAGCCGATTTAAGAGCTTCCAATAAGCATTAGTCCGTACTCTTGGATCTAATTATGGTGAGTAATTTATTAGAAGGTCTGGAAATTTGGAACGTTCTCCATAAATCAAAATTAGGTTATTATTGTCGTCATCCTTCATTCATGAAATATGTGGTTTTGATATAATTTTTTTAAGAGGTGGTTCGACACTAGGATTTTAAAGTTAACCCTCATTTGATTGAAATTTATGACTATAGTATAGAGAGATAAGGCTCTGACACAATAGAGACTTATGGGTATGTCGTTGATTTATTAGGTGACTATATTTAAAAGGAATTTTTTTTCACAAACTTTAATTTAATGACTTGACGTTAACTACCTTATTTAATTGTTGTGAACTTTCACTTTCTCCCGAATTTCACCACATTCGAGATAACGATTGCAAGTGAACCTATAATTTAAGATGGATTTTGAACCACCGACATTGCTCTGCATCTCAATGGTATTTGTATCATAACCATGGGTCGCCGAGAGTGAGATTCGAACCTGGGACCTCTGGGATGAAAGGACAAGTTATCGCCTATTTCACTGACGACTTGTGAACTTTAGCTAAATGAGACTATGCGAATGCATTATAGAAACTGTGTCATTATTTTATAACAAAACAATTGTCTGAGGATGATGACACCACACAACCAGTAGTTATTTAACTACCAGTAATTTTGCGTGTGAAGTTCTCCCACCCTGTGACCCACAAGGGGTTACGGGAACTATAGAGAATTTTGCATGTAAAACTGAAATCGTCTGAAAAATAAAACCTGTGACAATTGTACTATAGAAGGTGCTACGTAATACTTCCTCTGGTTTGATGATCACTACAATCAAAGCAGGGGTTGAAGCAACTAGACATCTATGGTAATGGGCCATGATTGCCATAGTTAGTCTGGTGGTTATAAATTGGGAAAAATTTGTCTAACCAGAGAGTGTGCTGGAATCAAAAAACTCTGGATTTCTTGTAAGAAGTTATATACGAAATCTGTCTTACAGTACATATTGCGTATATTTTTTAGAGTATCAATACAAATGAGTGTCTGTCCATATATTATAAAGAACAAACCTGATAAATATTCTCGGCGTCGCCTCAATTAGTTAATATGTGCCACATATAGTAGAAGCTGACAACACGATTCATGCATATCTTAAAATTGGCCTGACAAGAGAGAATTAATGTAACTTCGTAATGTATGGATAGCTAAAATCTTTAGCCTACTATTTTCCAATAGCCAAAGTTGAATTAGACTTCTAAGCTTTAGCATCAATGTGATTCTTAAACGAGCCTACACGGAGGTCTTTGTGGTGCCTAGTCTGGCAAGTGAGCATTCTTCTAGAATGTAGAAGCAGACTCACAGGTTGAAAAATTGAGTTTATATCGTCAATGAGTGCAAAATGGTCAGATAAAATTTTTTTGTAATTGGGCTTATGCCTATAGTCACCTCAGTTGACAGAAGAAAACATTCCATCAACAAATGTTGATCAGCTTAAGATTTTAGCCACAAATTCCGAGGGGAAGTTATTAATGTGATTATTTTGTTGATATAAATAGTAAAAGGCAATGGCCCTAATGGCTGCTTTGTGGCACTCCCGAGGTGTTATAAGCTAGGGAGAATACTGCGGAGTGAACTTGCTGAGTGCGAAAAAATTAGTAAGAACGGAGCCGATTCACAAAACGAGAAGCAAATCTAACAAATTGTATAATAATTCTTTGATTAACTTTATCGAAGGCCTTTTTGAAATCAGCGAAATTAATTGCACCCTGCCAGGTCCCTCCCCGCCCTGTGCTGCCATCACTAAGCTGCTCGCCATCTAGTTTATATTACGCGGAGCATTCACACAAATACAATGACACCTCATTTCTCCAAATCTGCTGAGTAATTTAAAAGCTACGACTGGAACCAAAATTAGCTAGTCTTTGATTATACCTTTGAGGAAACTAATATCTGTCGTGTGCAGTCCGACACTGACCTTGGAATGAAGCTCGACCGTAAACTCGATTTCACTCTGCACATTAACTATATTGTTTCTAAGAGTAATTAAGTTCTGGGTTATGCAAAACGGTGGTCAAGGGAGTTTTCAGATCGGAAGACCTTAATTCACTTATACTCTTCTTTGGCCTGACCAAAAAATTCTCGAGTATGCATCTCAGGTTTGGTCTTCCTGCTATGCTGTTCATTCTAGACGCATTGAGTCGGTGCAGCGCAACTTTGTTAGGTTCGTACTAAGAGACCTTCGGTGGAATGATCCACTCAGGCTTCCTCCTTATGTGGATCGCGTCGTTGGAAGAACGACGTAGAGTTGCTGACTTAGTCTTTATTCACCAGCTTTTGAACTCAATCATAGATTCTTGCACTCTCGCAGGTATGGTTGCTTATAGGCCAGTGATGTCCAAACCTATGCCCGCGGGCAAGTGAGCTTTTAAGCTTTTAAATTCGTATATGCACTGTTGGGCTGTATTCGCTTTTCTGTTTTTACGTTTTTTAGTCGTTCTTGAAATATACAACCTTTTACAAACATTTTAATGTTCTAAATCAAACAAACAGTACGAAATGGTTCTAAAGCTTTTAAGCATTCCTCACATTAAGTAGTGTGAGTTTGGCCATCACTGTTATAGGCATACCCCGTATAGCTTAAGAAGACTGCCTTTGCTGCAAGTTGTTCACTCTCGGTCTAACTATGGTATGCATGAGCCTATAAATCGCATGTGTAGAGCTGTGAATATGTGTCCTGTGTTTGACCTGACTCTTACTAAGGATTTGCTGAAACGATCTCTGTTGTCTGTGCATCCGTGATTGTTGGGCGTGTTTTTTTGTTTTTTTTGGTCACTAATGTTTTTTTGCACGTTGGTGTGGGAGCCTCATTCGCCTCAATATTTTGTTATATTCTGGCGAATAGGTCAATTGTTTCTTGGCTTCTGCCTGAGAAGTGCGCCTTCTGAGTTAGAAGGATTAATTCCGGTTGAACAGATGAACATTCATACCCACAAACATACATACATACAGAGACTGTTAAACTCAAAACCTTCCTTTTTTTGCTGTATTCGTAGAAGGGTAATTAATTATAGAATTAACCCTTCTAACGCAGAAGGCGCACTTCTTTGGCAGGAGCCCAGAATCACTTCACTTATTCCATCAAAACGATGAAATGAGACTCACTCTACACCAACATGCACAGGAAAAAATAACAAGCGAAAGAAAGGAACAGGAAGAAAACAAGTATAGATACCCAGCACACACCATTCAAAACAGAGAGTCACGGGAGCACAGAAAATAGATAGTTCTTAAACGACACCTTGCTAAGGGTTAAATTAAAATTAGGCCATGCATTAACAGCACTACATAAACAATTAATTGGTTCATGCATGCCATAATTTGATCTGGATGGTTCAACATGCAATAAAGGAAGTCTTCGAAGGTTATGTTTGGCTAACAAGCAAACCCGCGAGTCTATGTAAGAGTTCATGTTAGAGTCTATGTTAGAGTCAGCGAATTTGCGCCTTCTCTAAAGTGAGGGCAACCCAAGCAACCGGTGGTGGTCGGTGTAGGGCGGGAGTCTAAGCGGATCGTCCCACGGGAGCCCTCTTAGCGCAAATCTAAGAAAATTATAGGTAAGAAAATTATAGTGTAGTAGGGAGACCAGACCTGAGATGCATACTCTAGAATAGGTCTAACTAAGGGGCAGTATAAATGAATCAATGTTGGTATATACGAGAACTCTCTAGGCCAACGCTTTATAAAGCCCTATATTAATTGCCACTAGACACGATATAGTTAATCTGCAGAGTAAAGTTAAGTTTCCTATCAAGTTTTACCCCATGGTCAGTTACGGACAGCACGCGACAGAGACCATTCCCCTCAAAGTTGTAATCCCAAGTTTGTGGATTAGGTCTCCTGGAAAAGGTCATACCCTCACATTCTCAAAATTGAGGTGTAAGCCATTATGCTCAAACCACTCTAGAAAGATATCTAAGTCCATTTGAATAAGAGCGGTATCACCACCATCCTTAATATAAGAGAAGATCTTCATGTCATCAGCGTAGATTAGAACATTAGAGTACGAGATCAGATGGACAATGTCGTCAATGACAAGAACTTGCCGAGCTGACTGCCTTGTGGTACACCAGATGAAGCTCTGAAGATTCTTGAGCTAGAGCCACGGACCGACACACGATATGTGCTTTATCTTAGATAGGAAGAAATCCAGTCGAGAAGAACAGGGTGGAAACCCAGCCTCCCGAATTTAAATATAATTATGGAGTGAGGGAGTTTATCAAAGACTTTACTGAAATCCGTGTATATGCAGTCAGTTTGCATGCCTCGCTGAAAGCCAGAAATAACCTGCGAGGTAAATTCAAGTAAGTTAGTAGTCATTGATCTACTGGGCAAGAACCCATGCTGATTGGGAGAGATTAAGCGCTCTATAAGCTGCGAATACACTATTGAATCAAATAATTTCTTTAGGTATGCAATATAATTTCGCGATTGGTCTATAATTAGTCATAATATTCTTATCCCCCTTTTTATGAACAGGGACTATAAACGAGCACTTCCACAATGCAGCTTGAAGGATCCTGTTAAAAAGAATCGCTAATGGAGTAAGAAGGGCATCGGAACAAGACTTAACGAAGGCTGGAGGGATACCGTCACGACCAGAGGAAAAGTCCGATTTAAGTTCATTGATTTTTTAAATAATAAGATCCCGGCAAAACGGCAAAAAATCGGATGAAGCGGGACGATCCAGAATCTGATCAAAATTATTCACACAAGACTCAAAGTTATCCGAAGAAAAGGCACTCTCAAAAAATGAAGCAAAATTGTTTTCTATGTCGGACACGTTACTACCAGAAAACCCCTTATACCACATCGTAGATGGATAGTTGCACGAATTCTTTTTCATATTGAAGAATTAAAAGAAATTGCGAGGGTTATTATGCATATTATCGCGAACACTAACAAGGTATACCTTTTAAAGCGAGGAGGATAGTGCCTTAAAGCTTTCATAACAGGACACAAAGTTAGAATGAGCTATTGCGCTATTACAACGCAAGTAATTTTTCCAGAGTTTGTTCTTCCTATTCCTAAGACTGCGGCGTTCGGCATTGTACCACGGGGGAGAGGAGCATATAGACCCAATCAAAGGAACAAACGAATTAAACAAATCATATGTATATCTTGTTATAAAATAGGTAGGCGCCGACATCAATATCATTATTGCCCAGCAATGCCGAAAAATCGACTGAAAGGAGATTAGACGTTATCTCAGAGAAGTTCGATCTCTTATAGTCATAAGAATGATGTTCGAAATTGGGATCCGCCAACCACAATACTAGTACCATCATAACAGAAAGAGACAAAGATAGGCGGATGAAAACTATCAATAGCGGACAACTGATCAGAAGCTAAGTAGACTATAGTGTTAGTCGAATCAGAAGAAAACACAAGATCCAACTGCCTTCCTATAGAGTTTAGTACATCACTTATTTGGTGCAAACCAGAGGAAGCAATGGTGTCAAAAAATATAGAAACCATAGATGTGGGAAAGGAAGTCATCGCCATCACAGTTTGGTACCCGTAGAACATTGGGTAAATTAAAGTCACCAAGAAGAAGAATTTCATCTTCAGGGTTCATCATATAATGGATGAAGTCTAAACTAAAGGTTAGAATATCGTTAAGACTTCGCCCTTCAGTATCAACGAAGTTTGTCAGGTTAGGGCGAATATAACAACAGATCAAAGAGATATTGAGCTTAGGTAGCGATAGCTTAAGAACCAAGAGTTCAATAGTGAGTGAACTAGAGAAGGCAGAACGGGGAAGCCGTCAACTTGAAAGACGATACATATCCCTGAGACAGACGAGAATTAAGAACGTAGAAATACAGAGTCGTCAATCTTGGACCTCATTCTCACATAATTTAGATTATCATCAACAGAGGTAGAAGGATCGAGCCGAGAAACAAAAAAAAAACTTAGGCATTAGGGCAGTCTTCAGAGTGAAGTCCGTGCTCTGTGCTAGGCCAAAAGACCCATCCAGAGATGCGGCCTGTAGAGAAAAAAGATCGGCTTGCAAGGTAGTACCGGAGGCACTAATAGGAGAGCGCGAAACAGCACCAGATGTACCAGGTACACCATTGGCAGACTCCGGGTTCGACTGGTCAACAATGGTAACACCAAGAGAAACATCAACAGCGTCCTCAGTCATCGTGGAAGAACTAGCAATAACATCCTTTCGGTGTCTGGTATTGCTCTTGCGACGATAGTGCGATGCAGATACGGCAGGGATTACAGACGAATCAGATGGGTCAAATAGAATGTTAGGCGCATGCTTAGAATATATAACTAATAAGGAAGGAAGCTATAAGCTCAGAAAACTTCGTCATACTTCTTTATGTAGTGAAGTACCATTTCTTGTGTCTACACCATTGAAGTAACACACATTTAGAATTTTGGTAGAGGCGGCGGGAAAAAGATAAAAATACCGTAATCATTTGTCACGCAAATCTTTACTTTTAAGGAATTAATATTTACATAAAGGAGAAAGAAAATTATTATCTATTGAATCGTGCATGCTCCTTTTCAAAACATAACCAAGAACTTTGAACAATTGGTGTGACTAAAAATGAACATATTTCATATGTGAACAATTTGGAAATTGCAAACAAAAACTTTTATTTATTATCACTTCTTCTGCAGAATTCGCACTTTTGTCGGTGTATTAGGACAATAAGTAATCATAAGAAGTTAGGCGATAACTAAAACCTTTCTAAAAATTGATATTCTTGGTGAATTGCAACGATTATTGTCACAGGACAAAACTGAGCACTTTATTGTGAAATTAACGTATTAATAACACTTTAAGTTCCTAAAGAATTTTTTAAAACATTTTTATTATGTTCTTTGTCTATTTAGTTAAACAAAATTAATACTTCACTTCTAATTTGTACATAAACTCAAAAAGTCTTTTACACGAACGCTTTAGACGGAAATCACACCAAGTACAAGTTGACAGTTCTATTCCAGTTTATATTCTAAGTGCGCATGTGTCGAGCCTTTAAAAAAACCGGGCATATGTGTTATCAAGCATTTTTACTCCCTGATCCTTTTTTGGCGCATGCGCAGCACAATCGTCAATTTGACGAAATATATGGTCGAAGGTAGGAATGATTGATGTTCATCGATATTCACAAAACACCGGTAATGAGGGAATCAACATCGATGTTGAAGTATATAGAATATCGCACAATCGATGTTAATGACAAAACATCGACCTTCGATGTTGCCGAAAGAGGACCGGACCCAAATTAAAAAATGTTTTTTTTTATATTGAAGAGTTAGCATATGTTGATTTATAATTTTACGAGATTAAAAAATACCCATTATACATATTTATATAGTTCGACTAAGAAGAAAGTAACTCAGAATTTTAGTTGGTCGAATCGGATGCTCCCTTCTACTGATCTCCACAATATGAGGAAAACTGAATTTCTATTTAGAGAGCAGCAGTAGAAGCAACCGGCAAAATTTGTAAATTCTGAGTTTGAATAACGCTGGTTTTCAGCTGGTTTGTTATTTGAATCATATTCTAATTTATAGATAATAAATTAACAAGGTTAAGCAATAATGGGTTGATAGTATTACTCAAAGTTGTCACATGGTTTTTGCTGTTCTTATTGTATACCTGTGGAATGAGGTCGTTGCGCCGCTTTCTTTATGATCATTCAAAAGACAAAGAATTAATAGGTTCGTTAAAAGTGTAGCTAGGCCGACAGATGTAAAGGAAGTCCTAAGGCAAGGACAAGGAACTAAGATATTCAGGTTAGTAGCTTCGGGGTATTAATTGTACCCTGCACACATTCCTAAACGAACAGAATCCCAACTCGCGTCTTGTTCCCGATCCTGTATTCCATATTGTTCGATCATTGTTCAGTTTTAGTTTTATCTAGTTGTCTTCGACGTTCACGTTAAAATCACCGGTCAGTATAATTGGTATTTTATCCCAAATTTTGTTCGATAAAGCTGCAGGTGTTGCTGATTCTCCATGCTACAATATTCTTTATGAAAAGGCCTCGATCCCACATAAATAGATAGTTGTAAACCTACCATTCGAAAATCCATATTGGAAGTGCCCATAAATTGATTAAAGTGAAAAACAGCGAATCAGAAATAATTGCCTGAAAGAACTCTAGATATATTATCAACAAGTCGTTAGTTATATTCTTCCTTCTTCACTGCACTTCTTACAGTGCAGAAAAATCACAGAGTTTCTGAAACATTCAAGCATCTTGTTTTCTGACGCCCTTCTACAAATTCATTCTATTTAACATCGATATTAAGGAACATCGATGCTTTGAGTTCGATTATTATCGATCATCGATGTTCAGCCGTCGATGTTGACATCGATATCAATATCGATGTTTTGTCAACATCGCTCATCTCTAGTCGAAGGTAATCTCCTAAACGATTTCTAAGCCCATTATGAAACTTGGCAAGCATTATCTATACACTATGAGCTAGTTTTAGAAAAAAAAAATTAAATGGTCGAACTTTGTGAAATTCAAGTTTCAAAAATTTCAAAATATTCTTTTTCAATATCCAAAAATGCTCATTAAATGAAGTATAAATTTGACTACTCTATTTATTTTATTGTAACTTTTTAAAACTGGGTAATGGGATTCGAAGTAGCGCATACCTGCCGATTAGTCAAATTTTTAAAGCCCTCTAGCTCGTTAATCAGACTTTATACTGTAAAAACATTTTGTATCTGGATTGAGGACATATACAGGTATAACATAATCAAATATTACTAAAATCGGAAACATAAAAATTTTTTACCTGACCGCTTTACGTGCAATGCCCCATAAGTATAAATGGGTGCCCAATTTTGGAATGAAACTGAGGTTGCTATTATTCCGTTGGCACGCAGGTATAACGTAGTACCTTTTCATCATAACCATACCAGTAAAATTAGCCTTAAGTTGACTCCAAAATAATCTTTGTTACCAGACTACCAAAATTCTATCGGAGTCTATACAACTATTGAAATTGACAGTCGGTTGTGAGATTGACCCAAAGTACTACAATGCACCAATAATAAATTGGAATTTGAGAAAGTTTATAAAATCGATCACAGCTATTTATCTAAAATTTATGTAAAAGGAAAATCGAATCGAATATTGAAATATTACCAGTCGATGTAAACTATAAAGTCGTAATAACTCGGACAAGTAGTTGTGTCATTGGTCATGTTGCAAAATGACGTTAAAAAACATGCGCTTAGATTAAAGGGCCGTATGATTGGCAATCCCAATTTCTGACAAAATATTATTCTGCTTGAGAGGCCGAGCACATTACCAAGTTGACACTTACCTACTGTGTTTTAAAATGTATTTGTCTCATCCCGCATATTGTATAGCCGTAACAGAGTTTTATTGTCTATCCGGCCAATATATATTTTCAAATTAAATCACGGCCTAATGAATTGCACTATAAAACTTTCATTGAACAAGCTAATCGTCTTTCAGTTCCTATACGTATTTCTTAAGAAGGATCACAATTATACGGTTAGATATAATAGCATATATTCTCATAAAACAAAAATAATTACCAGCGGCATTGGGTTAAGTCCAGCTTCAATCATGAAGCTAGTCTATAATCAGAGAAAAGACCCCCACAGAGGTGTAGATACATATATTCCCTACTACATAGTGGCATCGATAGATCAAACCATAAATGCAGAATGAGTTCGCTTAGAATAAACGAAATCGCTGGTTATAACCGATCTCTCTGTGGTATTAGAAACTCGAGTAGCTCCTAGCTCCTATCATGGTCTTTCTGTCCACTAAGATTCATGGCAACCTCTGGGCATTTCAGGTTCCGGGCTCGGTGTAATTGGTTGTCGTCCACTGGGCGGAAAATGCAATAAATGCACGCTTTTTGACTGGTGAAAGATTTATCACCCCTCGGAGCTTTTGATTCCAACAGTTCCCGTATGTACCGATTGTTCCCGTACCATGCAATGATGCTGGTAGTATACTATTTGCTGAAAACTCCCTGGCGTTAATGGTGCGATTGAAGTTTCTAAACCCAGCTATGTACCTTCACACAAGTTCGCGGACAGTACGTGTACCTTTATGTGGTCATAATTTTCACCTTTTAAGTGATTTCATGCAGGACACCAACATTCAAAACTGGTTGTATGCAACATTAACAACACTTGACTATCACGGGAATAGTGTCATCAGTGAGAATTCCACCCACACCTGGCGGTGGTATTCAATTTCTGTCCAAATGTTGTAAGTTCACGATAAAATCTGTAAATTCTGCCGGTCGTAGCGAATGAATACTAACTTTAGCGGTGACTTTCAACTTTAGCTGCAGCTTTTGTGTAAGACGTGACTTGAAGCCTGATGATGACATTTTTACGATTTTCAACAAATTTGAAAAATTACTAGACCTGACGTGGTTTCTAGTCAACTTGCGGATAGTGTACCGGGCTACTTTCAGATTTGAAGTGAACTTTTTTCACAAAAATTACACGTGATTGGACACTCCTTCGAAAATAAATAGAATTGGATTCGCTCCAGCAGAAGGCACTGACTGTCGATAAAAAATAGAGACATGCAGGCGAAATTGTAAAATTGGATATGAATTAAGTTGGCAGCAGAAGCTTGCTCAACATGTTCAGAGTGTTCTGAGAGTTTTCTTTTTGTTCAAACTTAATCTCAATCTGGAAGAAACTAAAAGATAATTTCTCCTAATTCATTTTTTCTTCTATTTCTTTGTGGATCTCAAACGTTCCACGCGGACTGAATATTTAATAGACAACAATTGCTTTCTAATGTGTCTTATTTCTTATGAATTTGAAAACATGTAATAATTTTCAAAAGTTAATACCTTCAACATAAGACCTTCAGTAATAAATCTCTTCCTTTCTTTATGTAATTTCTTGCTTTTTTGCGTGAGGTAGGAGGTCACTGTTGTCACATGCTTCTAGATTATAAAATAAACAGGATTGACCAGTACGCGTGTTATCCGTGTACGTGTGACTAACCAATTTCACTTGTGGATTGTGTTGATTATTATTAAAAAAATAACCGATTATAATTTAATCAATTAAATCTAGTATTCGACGATGCACACGTTGCTGAACACTTATCTAATTTGGCGGAGGGATTCACGGGTGGTCCCAACGGTTTAACCGCTTTCTTTCTGAAGAAATGCCAATAATCTCTTGCCATTGTTCTTTGTTACTTGTTCAATCTTTCCCTGCAATTTGGCCACTTTCCTGAACTTTGGAAGACTTCGGTGTTGATTCCCCTCCATAAGAAAGGCAGCAGGTTAGACGTCTCCAACTACCGACCGATCGCCAGCCTGTGCCATGCCGAGAGGTTTTGGAGTCTCTCGTCGGTGACGTTCATCGATTTCACTGCAGGCCTTTCATGGCCGACACGTATCAGTTAGCAATGTTGTTCTCCAAGTTTGGACTGGCTATCGGAAGATCCAGAACTTCTTGGCGAACAATGTTGGTTTATTGCATTTGCTTAATATATCAATGTTATTTTTAATGAATTAATGTAATAGGTACTCACTTCGGCTGTTTATCCCGGTGTTTCCGCAGATTGTGTCGTGGGCATTCGCTTTGCATCCAATTATAAACTTCCTATTGTGCTTATTGCAATAGAGCAATAGTTGCGTAACTAACCTTCGAGGTGGTGGTTGGTCCGAGTCTCCAGGGAAATAAGCAGAGACGATAATAATCTCCTGCTTTCTCCTTTCCGTCGTCCACTAAGGCAGCAAGCGACCAAATCCCTATTGATTAGCTCTGGAATAGGAAGAAAGTTAATCTTTGATTTAAACAATAGGGCAGCACGAGGGGCTCCATGCTCACCATAATAGAGTAACTAACCCTGTTCTGATGGAAGTCCCTTTATAAGCCTACCATGAACCCAAGGTTCCTATATAAGAGCCACATCCAGTCCCTCCAGCACGAATCTCCTGCTAAGCACGTCAGAGGTAGCTTTGGCAATGATGGAGATTGATTTGGAGAACTTTAGAGTGGCTCTATCGCCTGCCCTTGGCAGAGTGTGACGGGCCTTTTTCTTCGGGTTCATTCGGCCTCTTGGATTTTGCACGGCCTGTCGTCTAGGGCCCTTTACTTTGTTCGTGGCTGGTGTACTTTTTCCGGCCAATGCTATATTTTTACCCGGTTTATTGTGGGCACCGCAAGTGTCTCCTTTGGTGCTGTGGAAACCAGATCAGTTCGAGGTGTGTGCAGCCCCGTGCCCGTTCCGGCTGATGAACATCCCACGTTTTGACCCCTCGAAGTGGAGAGAACCAGACCCGTCTGCCCCACTGGTTGATTTGCACCAGCTGTGGTATTGACTGGTGCCGGAGTCGCTCCACCTCTCGAGGCCGTGAGACCTGCATTAGTAGTCGCCTGGGTTGCTTGGCGTTTTAAACATCTACACATTATGTTCCATTCTCTGGTCATGCTGCTGCGGCGCAGGAGCGAATAATATCAGCAATGTGTTTTTGAATCTTACCTTTTTGAAATAGTTCTGCCATCCTGCTGCTGAATATGGCAACCATTAATTGATTGGCATCATGGAGGCATGGTGGTTTTAACTAAATCAAGTTTTCACCTGCCTTGCGGGGTGTTTCTGATTCTACCTGGTTAGAGTGGGCAGGTTATTTTAGTATTGTTTCAGATGCGAGTAATGTGTACTATTTACTTCCTCTCTATCTAACTTCGATAAACCCTGAGATCTTAACATTGTCTTGCATCACTCCTCGTTTGATAATCTCCAAACTCATCGCATAGAGTGGGGACGTTTGTGTAGATTCTCTCTAAGCCGACATATTCTGGCTGTTGGGTTGTCTTTTCTCAAAAATGCTTGCTAATTTGTACAAAAATGGTCGGTATAGTTACTCATCCATGTAGCTCATTCATAATCAAATATAATTTTCAAAATGCTTCAAAATTAGGCGCGCATAAGCGTTCAATAGCGACTTAAGAAGGGAATAATTTGTGGAACACTCTTAGGAAAATTGTACAGAGAGAAGTCCCTTCAACAAAAGGAATCAATCTATCTTACTATGGTAAATCGGTACTCAAGTTTTTATATTGATTGCAAATCAAAGGATATTCACTCAAAAGAAACAAATAACAAAAGTACTTCAAAATAATACCATTCAGATACCAAGAAATTACGGAAAGTAAAAACAAAATTTCTGAAATTTATCATCGAAAGAAAAACTATTGGCGAGAAAAGGAAGTACATAAAAATCCAATGTTCATTAGAGTCTGATCACAAAAAATTAATTTATTTGAGTTGATTGGCTTGGGGGTATTCGTGTCCTTTTCCACTGCTACCTAAAATATGGCTCTAAAGGTGAGCCCCGATTCTCGATGTCCGCAATAAATTTCAAAGGTAAGAAGAAAGAGCCAAGCGAAAATCCGAGGGACATTGGATGTTGATAGTAACTGCAGCACACAAAAACAACCCACGCTTGAGTGGTCGTCGTCCAGTTTCATTGGAGAATCGTAAAAGAGTTAAATTTACTATCGATAAATTTTTTAGAAGCCATTTGGATATAAATTCAATAACAGCATAATGGCGACAGGTTCAGGGCGAAGTGAATGGCCATCACCCACAGTTTTCAGCCTTTTGGTATCTCTCACGATATATCTAAATACTGTTGAGGTAGAGCTGTGGCATCCGCACCTTGGAGTACTACCTGAATCCTAGCCTTGCAAGTTACATTGCGAGCCTTTATTGTACCCTTCGCCTTGAATTTGATGGAATTTTTTACCCTTTCCGAACAAGACGGTCGAATCAAGTGAGTAATTTCTTGATGATGCTTGGGAGATGTGATCCTCTGGCCGCGGGGAATAACGAACACCAGCTTCGTCTCAAATTATATATCATTAGGCCCGTTCACATCGACTTTTATCGGTGCTAGAGCTGAAGATTTCATGGCATTTGCTGATACCTCTACCTGGCGGCGTCTCTTGCTGTTGTTGGTTTTACTCAACATCTCGTCAGCCCGGGTATCTCTGGTAAACTCTCAACGAGCCAGTACTCTGCAATTTGCACATCATCAAGATATTTTGTAGTTTTATGGGCCGACATGAGTTGTGTCGTTTCCTTTATGGCATTTGATAGATGATCGTTAGTATTCTTGGTTTTCGCTTGCTTTACGAAGGGTGATCATTGCTATGGTGCTTTTGGGCGGACACGGATGGTGTATCTAATGACCGAAAAATATAGGTTCAGATATTCATTCGATCTGAAATTAACAATGTCAGGTGTACATAATCCAATTTAAAGAAGTTTAGCTCCACTTACCGGGAATCGATTTACATCTGGCATGATATGCGAGGTTAATCTGTTTATGAATCGATAGATTTAAATTGAAATCGATTATTTGTAATGATTTTGTTTGTATGTCTAGAGCCAGTGGCGTAACTACCGCCTAGCCGGTCCAATTGTCTGTGACCCCGGACTTTTTCCATTAAATATTACGTGGAACATTTTAACTGACACTGAAAGGAGGTCCATTCCTGAAACGGTTTGTTTAACACCATCAATAGATTTTAGAAATTTATTGTTCAGTGGAACGTTTGAATTAAATATAATACCAAACGGGCCCCAAGATATTTGTCAAATGTTTAATTTGACCATTCCTATGACAGTTACGAACACCGAGTGATCGTTTCCAATAGGAAAATCTTTTATCAATGTGTATGGTTGGTTCATTCAGAAGAAAGAAAACATATTGAGACTTAAAATTTCGTACTCACAATATATCAACTAGGCCAATTTGATTCGTAGTTCTTTTTTTGTGATCGGGAGAGGTGATAATCTTCCAGAAGATACCTAACAACTCGTACCCTCCGTTACTGTGAGATTTTTATTCGGGGAGCAACCGAAACAGATCACATAAAAGCGGATGCTTTTTCGTTCATTCTAAGTTTCCCTTAGCAACCATGATTCCCTGCGTCATTGCAAACATGTTTTGTGGGATATCTCCCATATTCTGTTGGGATCCAGGTGCTGAGCATTCAGCAGACAGAATCTTCTGCTTCGTAGCGCAGGGAATTGGCGCACTATGTAAGACGCCGTCTCTTGTTCTCCCAGGCATAGTCTATAGGTATCATCTTTAGAGATATTGCATTCCTTCTTTAGATGATACCCGAATTTACCATGGCCTCTCCCTAGTGTTTTAAACCTTCTCAGGATTACCCTATCTAGGTGAAGGATATCTCTTTTGGTAGCACCATCATTCATTCTTACGGCCATCTTGGCCTGACGTCCGGAAGGTTTTTCCAGTTAATCCAGGTTAATCATCTGAATCTTTACGAAGGCCGTTACAAGATCGTAGCTAAATCTATTTCCTGCTTTGACTGCGTATCATTCAAATATCCGAGGAACAAGATATTCAGTGGTGTTTCTATGTAATAAAGAAAATCTAAATTCCTTTGGCTCTTCATCAACAGCAGCACCAAAGGGTTAGATTTTCTTTGTTAGACTCCTTTGAAACAAACCAAAAACTAGACGTTAATCCAACTAAATCAAATATCGAACTTGACAGCAGAATCACAAGATCACTAAGAATGTTACATTAACCTTTCGAACTACACCGTAGGCGATCCATGGTTGCTTTTCGTTGACAACAGATTACAATAAAAATGCCATTGGGACTTGCAGAGTAATGTTGGTGGTTCTACTTTCGCCCCATCTCTCTACTCACCGTAACTCCTTGTGGTGCTTTGGGTAGGAGAACAACTTCACTTGATTTTAGGCAATGATTGCAAGCGGACCTACAATTTAAAGTGAATTCCGAACCACTGACATTTTCTCTGCAAGACCTTTTATCGTTACCTATTGTCAGGAGAAAACAATTATGTGTGTGGGATTCGAAGATGGGACATCTCACTTACGGATTGGTAGGCCGACACGTTATCACTTACTCCACCGACTACCCATGCCTTAAAAAACTCTCAAACTTCCCGCGTGTCGCGAAGTAAGGCAACTTATTCTTCCCTTCTCATCTCACCATAATTACAACTTTTTTTTATAATAGTACCAGTGAGGAAATATAACAGACCACAAAACATCAAATATGGTCCACTCATCGAAAAATCAGGTTCCGCCAATCCACAAAGACCAACATTCTTGTCATGATACGAATTAAGCAATATACTCTTTACAAAAAAAAAATCATCCAAACCGGCCCATTTGTTACAGCGTTTCGTCCAGTTCTCTGAAGAAGTACACATCCAAAGCTTTGTACCTTCTCCTGGCCAGGCCCCGGCAATCGCAGAGTAAATGCTGAACGCTTTCCACGGCTTCCTCGTCCATACAACTTCTACAAATGTCATTAATGGTGATGCGTTCGGAGATCAGGGCGGTTTTCCCTTAGCATAAAGGTCATTTTCTTAAAGCTGGCACAGCTGCCTTGATATACCGCAAGGCGCCAGATTGTTCCATCTTTCCTTGGCAAGCTGAATTGCCTTAAGGGGACCTAGTTCTAGTTAAAGCTTAAGAAATCGTCAAGATTGGAGTCTTATAAAATAAAATCTATTATAGATAGAGACTTAAATTTTTTTTTATTTTATTATACATGAAAAAATCTTCAATTTGTTTTTTTTATGTCGACGACCCCTGTATCCCACTATGACTAGGCATTCAGCAGAAAATTACCGTTTGCATTGCTCCTAAGTTCTGGAGACCGACACCTGCGTACCAGCTGTGCCTTACTACGTTTGAGTCCAGCGCCATGATTGCAGCTTGAGAAGATTTTCACAAAGCTCAGTGGGGTAGTGTAGTCGGTGTTCTCCTGCAGGCAGCCTTCAGGATTGAGCTTCAGTATATTGCTATGGCCGTGGTCTGAATTTTCCAACATTTAAACTCTTTCAGTCTTAAAGTGCGTCCACACGATACAGACTTCTATAAACTTCTATAGAATTTAGTCTGTACAACAAAGCAGTACAGACAAATGTCGGTGCGTTAGAAAAGTCGGAGGTATGCATAAAAGTCGGAAGTAAGCATGTATTTTTGCGAATTTTTTGGAGTAATGGTGTGTCCGTGTGTATCGTGCGGACCCACCTTTAGGGGCCGTTCAAGTATTACGTAACGCAGTTGGAGGGGAGGGGGTCTTGTGAAACGTTACGGTCCGTTATATGGGGGGGGGGGGGGGGGGAGGTGAAGCAATGCGTTACGTAACATTAACTTTTTGTTAAAATTAAAAGTCCTAACTCTTAACTCGTGACTTATGGCTCAATTTATATGGTATATCTACATCACACATATTATTTATACATACGAAAAGAGTCGCGTCACTGAGTATGCAGAAGTATGACAAATAAGTACAATAAGCCGTGTTCCACGAGTTCATAGTTTGGACTATAAGAGTCGGACCGTTGCGGTCACGCAAAATCACCTGAACTACAAGCCATGAACTTACGAATTTCATGCACACACATTAGGGCCAAAGTGGGCTGAAATTTCGTTTAATTTACATTGCTTCTTATTCCGGTATTTTGCGCAATATAATTGACATTTAAGGTAAAAATAATCATCTGAGTGTTACGTAACGTTGGGGGGAGGGGAGGGTGGTAACGCGAAACGTTACGGCGCGGTAAAAGAGGGGGGGGGGGCAAAAATATTCAAAAACTGCGTTACGTAATACTTAAACGGTCCCTTATGGCGCTGCGTTCAGCTATACTTATACAGTAGTTCTGGTTTTCCTGTGAAAACAGAAAACGGTGTTATGGCCTCTGGGTGGTCGTCTTAAAATCGGAAGAAGTTCTCCTTCCGCTGCAGGCCCACAAAGGGTTATGGCAGTTGACGAGGTGAGTCATCACTAATAATAAATTTGTAAGTATGCGCTCATTTTGGCCACTACTGTACCTAGGTATAACATCCAAATCAGTCTACGAGTAACGAACAAATGGTAACCTCTTGGTTTTTTTATGTCGGTTAAAAAATAAGCCCAGCAATACTTCGGGTTTCATTAAAAGATGGTCAAAGGACTTTGACAAGGTTATATGCGGCGGATGTCCATTAGTTTACTTTTGTCGTATCGTTTTTGCTTATGCTCGTCTACTTTGGCCTCCGTTAATTCTTTTGGAAACAGTCTAGACTTGCAACATTCGCTCTTTGCATCTTAGAACCGTCCCTGGATCAACCATCGCCGACTGAATGCGTAAGCAGAATCAAAGCTTTTTCTTTGAGAACCCTTGAAGGAAGATGTGAAAAATATAAAATCGCTTTTGCTTTCATATTGCTTTTGAGGTTTATTACTGAATTTTTGATAAATTTGACGTTATCAATTTCGACTCGCGTCTTGAGGAATCATGTACTTACCGCAGCACAAATTATGCAAAGCTTAAGCCTGCAACCGCAACGCTTAGTCAGTTACAACTTTGACTGTGTTAACTTTCACTAAATTTAGCTGTAAAAATTTTAATTACATGGTTGAATAGTTTTTTTTTTTAAGTGGTATAACATTTTGCTGTGGTTCAAAGCATTTAAATAATTCAACCACCATAATTTCGCTCAAATTTAAAATGAAAACAAATTCATATCCCATCCATTTAGTTTGAATTGAGTCCTTAATACCCCAAAAATTTTACAAAAATACAGTCTAAGTAGTATAATATCGACCCAAGCAAAAAGGTCGCTTCGTGCTAAGATATAGTTTCCCGCACGACTTGGTGTACCTGTCATTCAGGACTTCCAGGAATTGCTATTGAGCACTTTAATTTACATTCAACATTTCCCAAGGAGATTGTGAGTTTTTCATCTTTCCATTTGTATATTATCAACGGTAGGATCTCTGTGGGTTTTTTGGGGTACAAAGTTTACCACAAGTGGGTTGAGAAGAATTTCGTGTTCGACAGCACTCAAAAGAGATCAAAGTCGAATTTTCAATGCTTCCAGCAGTTAATTGAATTTTGAAAATCATATCAACTTGCCTCGAGTGGGGGCTGTGCTTTAGCTTTGAGATTCAATCGAGTGGAGTATGGGGTGGTACAGTTCCTGTGGGAGTCGAACTTCTGGCAAAACAAGAACTCATTTGGCCGGGGTAAACTTCTTGGAAACACCCTTCAGAAAATGCGCTTCAAAAAACTTTTTGCACTCTCACAAGCTGTTGCGAGTTATGAACTCGTTTCGTAGGGTGTTCCGGGAGTGGACGAGAAATGTTTTCTTGAGATAGCTACCTGGCTCAATACAGGCGTCATGTCTCGTTTATTTGCCTTTAACGAGTTGTGATATTTTTCAAGTTGCCTAATGCACCATCTAACGTCTGAAGAAATTTAGCTTTGCCTTGCACGGATTGCAATCAAATCAACTATGCCTTCGTAGCAATGAAAACGTTATAAATCGTATTTGACTGCAAAAGAGAAGACAATTTTCATAGAGACAAATTTCTGGGTTGTACTAGGACCAAAAGTAGGTAGCATATCTCATAGAAAATTACTATATACCGTTGAGGGAAAGAATTTCTATGAGGGACGAAAAGGCATTCATAATTGAAATGAGTGTATAAAGCACCCCTGAGAAGTTTTGCAGATAAGGAAGAAGACCGTAATAGTAAAACCCTAAGTGAACGGGGTGATACACGACGGACGATACGATACACATGTTGCTAACAGAAGGAACAACATTTACATGTGAGAATATATTATGAAAATGTGTTGATTTGAAAATTTGCAAAAATATGCACGACGACGCAGAAATAGTACACCGAACGAGGGTACCTTTCGGCAAAGTCACTTTGTTTCCATTACCAACGACCCCAAGGACTGTTTGGGATACAGGATATGTAGGTCCAGGACTTCTTTATGTATTCTCCCCCCAGCTTCTTGTACAGCGCATAAATATGCATTGGCTGAGACTCTGTTTATTTTCCGTCTTAACGCAAAATGTTAAGAAGCCGAAACAGTTTGCTAGAAGACTCCGGTTTGGGTTTAATGTAGGCGAAAGCATGCGATTTCTTTAAGTGGAACACCTTTAAGGAAACATTAATATGTTGGGGTTACTCGATTATTTAGACAGGAGTAAGTGCAAACACAGATAATTTTCCAATTGAGTTTTACATATCTCCTGCTATTGATTGTTTACTTATGATTTAGAGTGAATTTGGTGGGTGTTGTTGGGGTTGGTTTTCGATTGCGCTTTATTTTTTTATAATTATAGCCAAAGCCTAGGGGCTTTTTTATACCATGGGTATGGCCGGAAGGGAATTAGGTGAAGAGGGCTAAGGGAAATTAAAAGCGTTGTTTTTGCATTGCTGAGAGATAGACAACAGCCCAGAGACGGAGTGGACTTTTGTTTATGAAAGAAAAACTCGTAGGCAGACTGAGGCTCGAAAACTGGAATTATGGAAATAAGTGAATGCTGCAGAATTTCATTTTCTATTTTGTAATTGTTTCTATACTCTGGGCTCAAGCATTATAAGTAAGGCGAATCGCAGCACAATTATTATTGCTAGACACACTCAAGACACCAAAACAGGCACGATTTGTTTATTTATTATAACAACATTCATTCAAAGACAGACTTACACAATTCAATTATTAAGAAATACAATATACAATAGGCTGCTTCCGCTTAGAGGTCAATACGTAAAGAGGCGATAGTGCTCATCCAGCATTACAAAAAATGATCTGTGACCGGTGGGTAGGCCCTATTGACGATTTTTTGGCACCAGGCGGAAGGTTAACATAACAATTTAAAAACATCTGAATATTCTGTATGAGAACGTGTGTACGCTTGTGTATGGATATTAGACTGCCCACCATGGGAACAATTCTCCCTTAATTTTGAGCAAAAAATTACGTAAGAGAGGCATCCCAAACAAAAGTTGTAAGAAGTTGTCCTAATCAGAAGCCTAATGTCACGACCTACACAAGGGAAAACTGTCGGAGCCCTTCCAAGTGCTAAACGGAATGAGACATGGATGCATACTATCACCATTGCTTTTCCTGATCGTTATTTACGACATATTCTGCGCGAACACCCATCGTGAGGGATTAGATGGAAATGTTTTAACCACCTTAGGCACCTGGATAAATAGAGTCATGTAGCCCTAATGTCCGAAGCATAGCGCAGAGAAGGTTGCATGCAGGACCTAAGATCAATGCTGCTAAAACCAAACTTATGAGCTTGTACTCCACAAAGATATCTGGAAGAGTTGCAAATAGAGTAAGTGGATAAATTTTTCTATTCCGGAATCGGCAATCTCAACCGTTTGTTTTTTACAGGTTGATTCAAAAATTTGTAATTTTCATGGTATGCACATCACTCTTTTATTTTTATCTGTTGACCTATTCAACGCAGCGGCATAAAACAAACGCAAAAAAAACTCCTCTCAATGACCTTTCCAAAACTCTCAACAATGTTGATATAATTCCTGTCATTATAGTTACAGTCGCTTCCAAAAGTGGTAAACATGTTTTGAAATTACCAAAAATTTAGCATTTTGTTAAATTTTCTCCGAAATTTATGTAATTAGTACACCTCGACGTGTCCAAAGCTACTGGGTCTGATGGTTTCTCTCCCCTTCTTTGAAAATGCTGCGCCTCTGCTTTGGCTACACCTCTGGGAAAACTTTTTCACCTGTCATATTCAACAGGAAAGTTTCCAAGTGTATGGAAACTTGCTCATGTCCAGCCGATACTTAAAAAAGGAGAGGCATGCTACCCCTCTACCTACAGACCAACTGCACTAACCTCGATCATATCTAAAGTTTTTGAATCACTCATCAACTCTCAGTTGCTGAAATATCTAGAAAATAACCATCTTATCAATGATTGCCAGTACTGTTTCCACGCTGGCCGCTCAGCCGGAGACTTACTAACGGCTCTAACGGAGCGTTGAAATCATTGTCTCCATAATTTTGGTGAGTCCGAAATCGTCGCTCTTGATATTTCAAAGGCTTTGTTTTTTCTCGTCATATGATCCCGAAACTTTCAAACGGGGCGTACATCGACACTCCTTCACTCAACTCCTAACCCATTTCCCTCATCCTTAATTCCTTTTCTGCCAAGGTATCTTAGGGCATCCCCTGAGCTGTAGCAACATCACATATAAAAAAAACCTCTTTTTTATTTTTATTAGATTACTCATCTTATTAGCTTTCCAAAAAAGTAAAATTGGTCTAGGTAGAGAAAGGATTAGAAAAACCGCATCCTTAGAAATCCCTGACTACCTAATTATTTGTCAGCAAGAATATCGATTATAGTTGGAAAAAAATTGATAAGTACGGGTCGTTTTAAGGAAAAGTTATCACATAATGGAAACGAGACAGCGGTTGTACTGGAATATCAAAGGAGATTCCTTAATCGAACCCCCAAGAGGGGTATTTACATGGAGTGTTCGAAGGTTAAGAGAAACAGGAAGTGTAACTTTATACGGCAGGGAAACGCAATCCGAAACTTCGGAAACTTCTGCCGACATCGAGTAGCAAATAATCACCCTGGTCAGGCAAGATCCTGGAACGAGCACGAGACGAATCGCAATATGATTAGGAGTGTCTTTCGCTAAAGTTTGGAGGGTTATTCATCGAGAGGGATTACGTCCACATCATTAAGTCCAAGGACTACTGCAAGGAGATTCCGAGAGAAAACTGGAATTTTGCGGTTGGCTTCTGGAATGCGACATTGGCGAAAGGGCGTTTCTGGACCAAATCTGTTGACGGATGAATCACAATTCACCAGCGATGATATCGTGAACTTCTACAACTTCAAAACCTGGACGAATACTAATCCTCATTCCAGCAGAAATTCAGTGTCAGTCTTTGGGCTGATGTCTTCGGCAAACATTTGGTAGGACCATTCATTTTGCCGCAAGTGCCCTGATGTCGCTGCGTTGAGAATATCAAAAATAAAATTAAAAGAGTGTTGTGCAAATTAATAGGGTCCGTTATAATATAATTAACGTACTTTTTTTATACGATGTGGCCAAATCCTAGGGGACAACCCTTTGATGCGTTAGCATAGTTTTGGCCGGAAGGGAATTAGGGTAATGGAAATGAGGAAACTTGAGTCTTGTTTTTGCATTGCTGCGAGATAGACATAATAAAAGCGCACGGGGAGACCTGGTCTCGAACCTATGACCCCTGGTATGGTGGTCGTGCCAATAAAAGAATTGATCTAACTCCGTCTGCAACTTGCTGAACATTTTTGGAATGACTACAAAATGGCTACGGAACTATCATGTGCGTGACCAACACATATGTCGCACATAAAATACAAAATCTTAACTAGAGTTAAGGTGGACTTCTTTAGGGACGTCTATATGTGTCACAAAGAATTAAAGGACCCTTCTAGGAACTGTTACTATAAGTGATCGTCCGTTATTTTTATTATTATTTTTTTTTATGTAAAAATCAAATTTCTATATTTTCCATCACAAAAATAAACTCGATCCTTGTTATCAGAGAAATATTGTCATTAGGCAGTGAAAGGTTCAAACGATAATCTTAACATTTCTCGTTATGTAGCAAATTACAGCTGGAAATAGACTCTACCTGCTCCTCCGTAAGTCTGACTGTAATTACTAGTTAAGTTATTTTCTCTTCTTTTGCCAACCACTTTTGTATCACAAGCACGTCTCGGCGCCTAATTAATTTTAAATCAAACTTGTTATGGTGCCATAAAGCTGATCAACTTGTGGTGTAAAAATTGTAAGGATATGTCATGGAGGAACGATTAATTCCTTAAGGCATTTAAGGCAAAGATCTCCACCAGAACTCTCTTGTGACGTATTTCTTAATCACAGCAATCGAATGATCGTAAAGCAAGTGCAGTCACATTTACGATATTCGCTATCAAATTTCTACTCAGAATGTAATTAAGCAGGCGGAAAATCCCTTTTAGCCAGATTTCTTACCTTTCAGGCTGTCGTTTTTTTTATATTACAGAAATTGATCCTCGAACCTGAAGGGCCCAATCAAATGTATGAAATGCCAAGGCAAAGAACTGCGTTACCATGAATAGACGGCAAACACGATTCTGTGCTGTGTAGCTCACCTATGAATCTCGCTCAGGTAAATTGAATTGCGGCGGCCGGTCTCGGGGTTCTTTTGTGTAAGTAGAAGAACCAACCAACGAACTTGTGTTACCAGAATGGACTGGACATGGACGCACGACGCAGTTGGGCAGGTCGATCTGCCATAGCAAGCACAGAGAACTCTTCCAGCAGGTTTCCGAGATCTTCTCAGAGTTTTGGTTAGTCGCCTACTCGTGTTTGATCAGTTCGTGCAGGTCGGTCGTTTTGCGGTTTCGTGCAAAATTAACTTTAAATCGAAATCGAAGGTGAAACAGGCTTCGAAAAAGCCAATCCGCGGTCACCTAGCACCTTCTCGGCTGGGTGCTCTTCTTTGCAAATGAAGTGTAATTGAACCCTAGACAAGTGATTTGTGCAAATTGTGTGTACCATCGGATCTTTTGGGTCAAGCCCTTTAAATCTTGCCGATTAATGAGCTCGCCGATCCGCTAAGAGTCGATGCGCTCGATTAGTGCATGTTGTGCAAGGGTGGCATATTTCATAAAACAGCAAAGAAGGATGGTACATGCTGGAGGAAGTGAGGCTTCTTATAATATCGTGCTTTCTTGGCTTAAATGTCTGCAGTGCATGTGTTAACAGGTTTAATGGAGTGAATCAATTCTGAAGGCGGTTTTGTTCCCTGGTGAATTTTGTTTTCGGGCGCGCAAATTTTATTTGTTCTAAAGGTGCATAAACGTATCCGATTACGAGAGTATCGTTTTACCTGTTTAATTAATGAAACCACTGGCAAAAGAGTTTTGTTGAAGTAAGTGTTCAGAGCAACAACATCTCTCCTGGAACTCAAAGGCAGGATACTTCCATTATCGCTTGAAATTGATATCAAAACACGAACACAATGGCAGTTTTTGGGAGTGTTCAGCGACGTGGTTGACCTCAGCGGTAAGTGATAAAATTACCTTCCAGACGTCTTGATTTAAGACAACAGATTTTCGTACCTATTCGTTTTTGTCTTATTTCGAATTGGAAATAAATTATACCAAAATGCCGGCGGTTGTTCGTCTTTTGTTGATATTAGCTGTCCGGGTCATGGAGTAAAGTACAAACTGTAATTTGCAGGAACACCTTTGTCCACTGATTACAAAAAAAATATTTAAGAAATTAAAACAGCGTTTACATATGTTTTTTTCCTGAGCCTGCCATCGCCTGCATGACCTGCTGTGTTTTTATTGTTACAATACCTCGGATTATTATGTTAGTGTTGGCCCAAACTGACGACGTTTTATACAGTACATTTTCCAGATGACGATTTTTTGTTTAACCTCCAAATACTCTTACACACCTTCATGTGAATATGTGATAAAGATTTCAAACACTTTAACGTAACAGCTGATGAAAGTCTAGTGGAAGAGCAAAATTAGTTAATCTTCTAGGGGATTCTAAGATTTCTATGGCGCCGCCATTTGACGATTAATTATGAATTGTACATATCGTTCTATAGAAGGGAAGCCAATAAACTGTTTTCATTTACCTCTCGCTATACAATAAGTGTTCTACACCAAAATTATAATTTGCCTTTTAGAGAATATTTAAGGAACACTTTTTGTACATAGAGAGGTAAATGACAACAGTTGATTGGCTTTCCCTCTATGGGGGACGGGGAGGAGGAGAGTAGGTCTGTTGAAAAGTGTGTTGGAATTTTTACCCCGCCCCCTACCCCACCGCTACCCTTTCTCCGGGTCCATTACTGGATATTCACAAAATATTGACAATACATCGTTTCAGAACTGAAAACTTCAAGTATCGATATCTCGAAAACTAAGCAGCGAGATGTCGAAAAATTTTATTGTTTTATTCTCGTCTTATTTCGGGAGTTTTATTAAAGTTCATCAATAAATATCGGTGCCCTGGAAATCGTAGACGCAGTCTACTCAGTACTCAAATCTGTGCAACAGATTTTGATAAGTCCGTGATATCTCAATTGCTGAAGCGTATCTTAAAAAAGTAGTCACTGATTGTAGTTCATGAACTGAATGAGTTTATTTTGGGCTTCCTGTGCCTCTTTAGCTTGGTTGATATTCTAGTGGCGGAAATTTGTCATTCGCTTACGTAAATTATTGACGATATTGATACCATTGTTTTTCATTTGAAATTCTACCTTTCCATGGAATATTTCGAATAAATGACACCCGTAATATCGGATTTATATGTATACCCCGCACCAAAACAAAGTTGGCAAAAAATATAAAACATCTTACTTTCTTGTTTTCCTATTATGACACTATTTCCTTTGCTCCTGTTCAAACTCAACTGATAACTGATGTGGTTAAAATGATGACACTTGCATTTGAAAGAGGGTACTTAATTCAAAGTAAAAAAGCTTTCAAGGTTACAAAAGGTGTTACCGATCTTTAAATTTAGGCACTAATACGAGGGTGAATCAAATATAAAAGCGCATCATTTTTTCCATCGGGTTGGGAGTTTCCGCCAGGTTCCGGCATTGTAAAATGAAGACGCTTGTGTTAGGAGCCAATTGCTCACGAAGGTCTCAACTTCTGCATCGTTCTGAAATCGTTGTCCTCCGGCTGCTTGTTTCACCGGCCCAAACAAATGGAAATGGCAGGGCGATAAGTCAGGGCATCCCCCCTGCTCAAGTGGAATCCATCTCATTTCCTCTAATTTTTGGCAAATTAAACGTGCAGTATCGGGTCGAGCGTTGTCGTGGAGGAGCATGTTTCTCATTTTCAACCCGTTCAGGTCCTCCCTCACTTCCCATTTTCAACCCGTTCAAGTCCTTCCTTGAACTCCTTAGCTAAAGGTGACGCGAGCTCTTGACAGCGTTTGATCACCAAACTGTGCAGTCAATCTTTTCAAGATTTCAACTGGAATTACTCCTTCTTGAGTAAGAAATTTAATAATACTGCATTGAGCAGCAAAAGGATGCACATGTTGCTCGGACTTCGTGACAATTGCTGGCAAACCGGTTTGAACCCGTCGACCGCTTGCTCTCCCCTCTCTCTCCTCTCTCCTCAGAAACGAAAGTCTCGATTATATTTGATTCACACTCGTATCATCAAATGACTTGTGCACACTTTTTTTGAATACCTTATTCAAACTAACCTTCAATTTGGTTACATCTTATGTTAAGCTACCATTTTCAGAGCCTTTGCCATTTTATCTATTGAGTACGTAGCATGTAACGTGAGAAATATTTACTTTTATTCTCCAACTCTAAAACGTCTAAAAACTCAATTTTCTTCGGTGGTGTAAGGGATAATAATAATGGGAAACTTGAATCCTGTCGACGGCGACTCTTGCTTATTTTCTATTATAATCAGATCACACTAAAGGTATTGTGGAGCGGCCGTCAAGAAGAATCCCCCACTATGAGACATTGATTTATTTAGACTCCGATTGTATTCTGCATTGAGTTCGAGTCGAGCAGGCAGTTAGATTTTCCCAATCATAAAATTTGTACATAAAATTTGGCATTCGATACGATATGGTCTCTCACCCGTTGGATATATTATGCAGGCTGGATGGATTAATTTCTTAAGAGCGCGTCCAGGCAATTGTCCGACACTAGTATAACGACATCATCAAAGTCACTTTTACGTCCTTTTTGCAAGTATTATAAGAGTCGCTCAGAACTTAAGAAGGTTCGAAAAAACAGCACCCTGTGGTGTTCGCTAATTTTCCGCCTTGTTTGGAACACTTTGAACCAACACCGCCTTGCTAACATTTAATTTTTTTTGTACTAAACTTGTAATGTATATAGATAGAACACCATTATTCTAACGCTACTGGACTACTGCTTGCTCTCCCACCGAACGGATAAAAACTTTTTTAGCGTAAGTTGCCGAGTTTTCTTCAGCACGTGAAAGTTTTTTTGAACCCATTCCTCGTAATCAGTACAAAAAAAGTTGATTTCTGAGCCGATAAAGCAAAGAAAATTCAAATACAAGGTTTTCGATAAGTTCCTCAGGAGTTACGATTGAATTTTGCAGGAGGGCATTGTTATTTCTATTTTAACTTTGACAAAATAAACTTAAAAACTGATCTGCGCTCCTCAAAAGTTTAACAAAAAATAATAACCGGCTTTATACCAGATGCAGGTACTAGCGCTTCAGTAGTGGGTTAAGTACCTCCATCAGGTATAAAGCCGATAAGGTCAACTCTATCTCTGAAAATTTGGCTGGACTTCAGATTATATCTGACGACTTCTTAAGTTTAACTGCTTTCTTAGATGGACTGAGTTTATCTCTTACTGCAGCAGACTCACGTCGCATTCTCATAGTCAATCTACTAAGTTGATTATGCCTGTCACCTATGACATTCAGTGCAATGTCCGACTCGTCAAGATAACCTCGAATCATGCGCTTTGGAAATCAAAAATAACTACGACCTCATTGGCTTACTTGTATCCGATATCAACAGTTTATAATCACAAAGTTCATTCGGATCAGCTTTTCCTTCATCTAAGACTTTAACCCGAGATGAAGTTGGATCAATTGGTCAAGAATCGGTCTCCCCGTGGGATTTTAAAAATAGAATTAAAAAATCCATTACGTCTCTGGGCTGTTGCCTAGCCCGTAGCAATGCAAAATCAAGGCTTTCAAGTTTCCTCACTCCCCTTACCATAAATCCCTTCCAGGCAAAGCCATGCTATCGCATCAAAGGGTTGCTCCTAGCTTTGGTGCCATGGTTAAAAAGGAAACCCTCACTGAACACTGTTCCATTAACTTGTGTCCTACATCTGCAGCTCTCTCTTAGGATTGTACCCCTCAACAACCTTCTAAATAGCCTGAGGGAAGCCGACTTCGCATCTCCTTCCACCTTCTGGACGCGCATCTCCACCAGTTGCCGTTATCGAAAACGGCAATAATTCTCATCTTATCATGGTGCTACAGCCTTCTGAGACTAACAACGTCGTGCCCACTGAAAGTGAGTGTCGTAGCAACTCACATTCTGCTTCGATGAAGCGGGGGCCAGATATACATAGATCTTGCTAATGGTTCGGTAAGGCCTAGTCACAGTCGATGCTGTGACTTTGAGACCTGCTGTGTTTCCTCGTATCATATTTACTCCATCATTCAGCCTGATACTACCATGGAGGAGGTTATGCTTCATGTTCCGTCACACTTTAGTACTTCGCATGACAGTATTAACTGTCGACGACAAGACACGCAATAGCGCTGGCTCTTTCTATGCTTCTTTAAAGATCGTCATTCCTGATGCTGTGTTTAACGCTATCGTCTCTCCTGAGGTTTGGCCTAATGGAATTAATTCCACGAAAGAAGACTCTAGACGTACTCCAAAAAATCTCATCAGCGATCCAAGACGCACAGCCTCTATATTGCCTCTACTAATGCTTCGACGTGATCTGTTTGACTGAAATCTGGCTCTGTGGAATGATTGCCGATGCTGCGCTCTTCGGCCCGGAAAACTTAGGATTTCGCCGTGATCGAAATTCATTTAGATTGAATGACCCTGTTTGGGAAAGAGTACTGTATGATGATCGTCGTTATATCCGATGCTCTGATGTTGAGCTTTCGGACTCTAATGAACTGGAATTTTTATGTGTTGTTTATTGCAACAGCTTACATTCCTACTGGAGGGTCCAGGAATACTTACGATCTACTCGCTTCTTGCATTTATACTCTCTCTTGTGCCTTGCGCCCACATGACGAACTATTGTTCTTCGGAGATTTTATCTTGCCGACTATTTGCTGGATCTCTTCGATGTTGACTGGTTTATACCTTTCCACTCGTGGTCATAGTAGGTTGCTTTATTTTTCATCGACTTCTTTCTTCTTCCGGGCTCACAACGTGTTCTAGCATTATAAATGATATATTCCTGGACTTAGTGTTCAGCACTGAGCCATTCGGTGCTTTGGTCAGGCGCTGTTTAGTTCATTTGGATCCTGAGACGTCTGAGCATCCTGCTCTTTAGATTGCTATTGTCTTTGATGTGATGTCTGCGACATGTCGTATTCACAGTAATTACATTTTTATGATGATATGATGATAAACGTGACATCGATATCGCAGTCAGTGCATTTTACGACAATCTAATTGATTGTTTTCGCAATGCCTTCCCATCTCTAGAAGAAACAATTCCTTTTCTAATCTGCCTTGGCTAAACAGTTCACTAAAACATCTTAAAAACATAAAACATAAAGCTTGGAACCGGTCTTGCTCGTCAAGGCATTCAAGGTACATACAATAATAACATCGACAGAATGAAGACTACTTTACGTGTCGAGACTAAACAGTTTTCGAGATCTGTTAACTCTAAGCGTCGTATTGATGGTCACGCTACTTTATTGATCAAGGTTGCCGGGTGAAATATTTTTATCGTAACTAAAACTGTATTGATAGGGACGCTTTGTAAGTCGCGAATGCGAATCTGATGAAGTATTTGTTTGACAAAACATGTTCCCAAATAACAACAATAAGCCCGAAGGAGATTTGCCCTTGTAGATCGCCACATGTAAGCAGACTTATTGCTGAGCGCGAATTTTTTTTTATCATCGATTTCGACGGTGAAGAACTAACTAATTGTACTTTCGAGGTATCAGTCTAGAGGAGCTGGTATCTGCAATTTTGTCTGTAAAGTCCGAGGCTATTTTCCCCGACTCTTTACGCCTCGCTTTTTCAAACTATTATTTCCTCTAATTGACAACTGCATCTTGCATAAAATGAATACTTGTTTGGATGTATCCAAAACTGCTACCATCCCGCCAATTTCCAAGAAAGCTTTGTTTTATTTTGTCATTCTTATCTAAGGTTCTGAAGAAACTCTTGTATAGGCAAATTTTGAAGCGGGTGGAATCAAATGACTTGATGACGCCCTGGCTGTCAGGATTTCGTCCTTCTTGCAGCTGTGAGGCGGTAATATTGAAAGTTTCCATTGATATTAGAGTTACACTAAATGATGACAACTAATGTACTTTAGTTCTTCATGATTTGTGAAAAGCTTTCGACTCTATCGACCATAATATTCTTCTCTACAAACTTTCTTATAATCACATATTCAGTTCATTCGCTAGCTATTACACTTATTGAGGCGTTCATTTCTGGTCGTCAATAACAAGTTAAATCAGATGAAAATTATTCGGGTAAAACGCCAGTTGTTTGTGGGGTACCTCAGGGTTCTGTGTTTGGTGCCTTATTGTTCAGTCCCTTTATAAATGACCTTCCTCAAGTTTTTTTATACGATGTGGCCAAAGCCTAGGGGACGACCCTTTGATGCATTAGCATGGTTTTGGTCGGAAGGGAATTAGGGGAAGGGAGTTGAGGAAACTTGAGTGTTGTTTTTTGCTTTGCTGCGAGCTAGACAACAGCCCAGAGAAGGAGTGGATTATATTAAATTCTTAATAAAAGCTCAAGGGGAGCCCTGGTCTCGAACCCGGGACTCATGGCATCCTCTCCTCGAGTATACAGTATTAATGACGACTTGAACAAAATATGTGAGTGGTCTGTGGACAACTGTTTATGGCTTAACCCTGCCAAATCACAGTGCAGTTTCTTTTATAATGGCACACTGCACGTATTAAAATTCCACCTGTTTTTCTGAATGTGTTTATCCTTTCAGTTCTTAAAAAGGTCACCAACTTAGGAATAGTGCTAAACTTCAAAATGTAGTAGCTGTGATAATGTCAGCTTAATGCTTGGTAAGGTGCATGCTGGATGAAGAAGGTTTTGGCTATCGGCGAGTGTTCTGAGTTTTCGAATTAGTTTGAGGTTGTTAAAGGAGTTGATAATAGCCTTTTTCAATTTTAGGTTGTCAATTTACCCCAGATTAGATGGTACTTGTGGTCGTAAGGCGCAGGTGGCCTTCAACGACTGCAACCGTTTTATTTTTGGGACTTCGCCGATTTGACCATGTTTTCCGATAGAGTACGGTGTTGCTTTCTCATGTTTATGACATCGCAACGTAATTGTAATATCTTGATTTCTCGATTCAATAAATCAATTATGGAGGGGTTTTCATTGACTAGGCTGCCTGGCTATGGAATAGTCTTCCTACTAACATTCAGAGTGCTTGAACTCTCAGTACATTCAGGACGCTTATTGGAGATCATATATTTTAAAGCCAAACTACTTTATTACGAAACGCTCTCATCTTTGCAGTACTTACATAGGTTAGTTTTTGGATATCAATTATTAAATTTTCTATCAAAATATTGTTTTTGTTTAGCCACGATTTTATAAATAAATTGCGAGACCTTCTTATCGTAACGATATAATCTTTAACTCCAACAGCTCCAACATTTGTATGATACTTATAAAAGATTTGTAAATCTTGTGCACTTTTTACTCCAATAAATTATTATTATTATTAGTGACAGATTTGAAATCTATTTTGCGACTCATTTATGACTTCTTTCTTTGACAATAACTTTGATTTTAACTTTACGGATTTTAGTTACTTACTAGTTTCCTACTTCTTCACTGGAAATGTAAGATCTTACATTTAATACCTGATGCTATATCTTCTTTTTTTGTAAACAATTGTTCTTCTTCTTTCGTTCCTCTTCTTACTTATTTATTTAATTTATCAATTTCTTGTAGTGTCCTTCAAAAATCTTGATAATGCTCCTTAACAAGGTGAAATTTCCAACTTTTACTAACTTGTGTTGCATTGCCAAACTTTTTGGAGCATTCGCTTACCATGCATTATATTTTCATACCAAGCCGTTTCTTGATACTTTCCAGCACTTCCTTATAAAAGGAAGGTCAACTAAGACTAACTTTCTGGAATTTTCTAATTTCAGCTAATCCGTAATCGCAGCTGGTAAGCAAGTTGACTGTCTCCACTGATTTCAGCAAGGCATTTGGTAAAATTGATCACAAAATTTTGATTTACAAGTTAGCTGCCAGATGGCAAGTTAAAGTAGACAATGAATATTAAATATTATGTATAAATATTAATAACAATTATAACACAAAAAAGTAAGCACCCTTCCCAAACATGGTGAAACACTTTGTCATAGTAGCAGCTCTACTCTATAAACAGAAAACCCATCCAGTAGTAGTAATAGCAATAGTTGGTGGTTTGATATTACGTGTTTCTCGTAGCCTCTTAAATATCGTGGGATGAAATTATTTAGTTATAATACAAGATGAAAACAAGAGAAGTGTTTAATTAAATTCTCACAGAATTCGAAATGCACTACCTATGCAATGTCTGCTGAATTTTAATTATCCAGAACACGTTTTCAAGCATAACTTAAAGAGCGAAATAGTTTCGTACGATTAACCTGCCAACATTTTCGAAATGTTGTGATAGTCAAGAAAATCCTCTAAATGAGCTCCGTCAAGTTTCACGAGATTTCTTCCAGGATTAAATCACTTAGAAAACTTTCGGAAAAAAATGAGATTGACTCCATTACTATTCTGCACGTATGTTGTACGTTCTCTTGCAAGTAATTTCACGAGCTGCAGACGGCCATGCTAATTAAGTAAACGCTCGGTAGCTTCTTTGATTATTTCCGATTATTCCACGGTAATCAGTCAAAATATCTTACCGTTAACCAGATGCCTTGCAATTATTTCCAATTATCACCTTTAACTCCAGCACCTTTTTACAGAAGTTAATGCCCGATGAAGCGTTCTCGACGCCCCCCAATTGAGGATGCCGCCAATGAGCGCATAATGAAGCTTAACAAATGCGCAAACAAAAGAAATTTCAATTCCGTTTTAACCGGTCACGCAAGACCTTGTTTCTTGGTGATTTTACGTAAGATGTACTGCAAGATGCTAAGGTGTTTACACTAAGTATGCACGCATTTGGCATTGTTGTTCCCTTTAGTATTTTCGTCACATCGCGTGCAGTTTCCTTCCATAGGTCATCTGCAAGTGCCTTCAGACACAGACCCTGGCCAGTAATTGTCCTACCATGACAGTGGTCCTGGTTGTCTTAAGATTAATTACAGTGCATTCGAGTGCTCCCTTAATGGTTTTGAAACTAAGTCAGAGACGACGATAGCATCTTAATTAACATATAATTACAACACAAGATAATTAGGAGACTTCTAATGGGCAATCGACCCTTGCTTTAGTGCAATTTGTTATACTCGATGTGCACAGCATTCTGCCTTTCGAACAACAACTCAATGACGGGTTTGTTTAAATTCTCTTCCACAGTCGGCACTCAGCCATAAACTTATTAGTTCAAGAACTAGATAGAAGTCTTGTAGTTTCCACTACCAATAAAACTGGAATTACTCAAGGGTGGATACTTCCCATTTCGAAACAATTACAAGCTCCCATGGCGATGGATTTAAATCCGACCTTAATCCGGTACAATTGCGAACTTTACTTCAATTTCGAGTTGTTGAGCTGATAGATTTGGAGCTTCGAATTCCAATGGAAAGATTCATGGAACCGATGCGCTCTAAGCGGCTTACGAATGAAATTGTACTTTTCACACGCTTTTGAATGTAATAAACCAGAAACCTTTGTTCGTCCCTTAAAGATTTGAATGAGCAATGTCATGGTGTCCAGATAGATGTTTAGATTCTCGTGGTTCTCACTTGTTTTCTTCTTGTGGCCATCATCTAGTGGGGAACTTATTGGGTCATGATAGCGATGCGCTGTTGTGATTCAGATCAATTGATTTTCGGATTTTAGTTTCGTTACTTCTTCCTTTTCAATTGTTGCACAGTCAGGCCTGTCATTTTTGTAAACACAGCATTGACGTTATCGATCTCTGCCGCACAGAGATGTTTGCCAGTCATGGCCGACGGATGATTGAATTTGCTGATTGGTCAGGAATTTATATCTGCCCAAGCATCCAGAAGGTATTAGAAATGAAATGTTTTTTGATGTTGTTTTTCCTCTGCATTGACTATGCCTTCGGCTAGTGTCGTGATGTACTGTCTGATTTAAGATAAGAAAACTTTTTAAAACATTTGTCGCAATAAATTGAATATCTTCAGAATTCTCATTGAAAATAGAAAGTTAAGTTAGTAATAATATTAGTACAATTTTATGTGATTACTTTTTTTCTCAATTTCCCAGGATGAACGTTATATATTTATTACGAAAACGTTGTCTTTACTAACCTGTGTGACTGCAAAATTCTTGGAGCATTGCAAACCCTTTTAGTGACTGTTTTACTATCGCTTTCCCTAAAAATAATTAATAATATATTAATTTTAAGGTTTTTACTATCTTCACGTCATTTCCTCCGTTTTTGGTGGCGATGAAAGATCTTTTATTTGAGCCAATGCCAATGCGCACTTGACTCCAAATGACTTCCCTCAAGCCGATTTAAGGATGTGAATCCTCAGACTCACTTTTATGTCAAAATAGAAATTGAGTTATTATTGGTTTGATAACTAAGAAAACTACGCTGTACTGTAAGAGACAAAATATCCATTCTTCATTTGTAGTGGTGTTTTGCATCCGAGAAATAGAAATCATTTCGATGGAAAATGTGAGAAAACAACTACGGCTCCCTGCGATCCTTTACCAGGAAAAACCCATTTGTGTAAAACTCAAGAGGAAATTGTGCGTTGGCTGTTTGATGACAATGCAATCACGCTTGATAGTTTTTTGTGTGGATCAGATGGTATTCCAATTTCTCCGCTAAAGAATTGGTCTCGTTGCTCTAGTCTCTTTTCTTTGTTATTTATTTAACTTATCCATTTCTTGTGGCATCTTCCCTAAATCTTGGAAATCGTCCCTTATTATTCCTCCAAGATTTTCCGTGTTTTTTCCCTCAGCTCGTGATTGTGAAATTTTAAATTCCGACTTGAACTCCTTTTATAAGTTGTGTTCGATTTATTACATTTCTCTTAATATTAGTAAATGTACAACTATGTCTCGTTGTCGCAAAAGAATTCAGCTTGATTTTAACTAGACTATATATGCCGAGACTTGGCAAAACTAATGACTTGGAACGACCATATTCACGCGATGGCGAGGAACGTGAAGAAATCATGACTGCTGATGGGACGGGGCGGGATAGAGATGCCCACAGCCATCAGTAATTTGAATGAATTTATCGTTCAAATCAAAATAAAAAGGATTTCGGAAATATTCCGCCTCTTTTCACGGGAGTCCAGAGAGATGAGCCTCAGACTCTCAAGATAAGATGGACGAAAGATAGGGTTATTCTAGGGAAGACCACGGAGTGCAAACCTTAAAAATCTGCGCTGCATCGCCTCGATGCGGCTGATGTGTGCAGCGAAGTAGGAGACCAGACAGGGGTGGCGTGTTCCAAGATTGGCGTCACAAAGGTACAATACAGAATTTTGATTAAATTGGGGTCATCAAGGTGCCTGAACCATCGTTTCACAATGCCCAGTGTCGAATTAGCCCTAGCAACGATCGATGCCAGTTCAGAACTACGCGCAAATCCTTAGCCTTATCAACACCCCTCAAGACAATACCATCCACGAAGTTATCAAAAAGCAAATGACTTCTGTTACGAGAAAATGTCACAGCAGTGCACTTGCTAGCATTCAAGACAAATCATTGTTAAGCAGATCACAATTGGAATCCTGAGGAACAATGTTAAGTATTTTGGCTTCGTCCGCATAACACGAAATGCCTGTGTTAGATAAAAGGAGCGAAACATCATTTATATACAGAATGAAAAGGAGCGGGCCGAGGATGCTACCCTGAGGCACCCCAGAGGTGACAGAGATTTGGTCCGAAAGAGTTCCCCGAAACAGGACACGCTGCGTACGACCAGACAAATAAAAAGACAACGAAGTGACAAAAGGAGGGGGTAACCCAAGCAGAGATAGCTTGTGAACTAACATTCGATCAAAGGCCTGGCTAAAATCTGTGAATATACAGTCCACCTGTTTACCTCATTTAGTGACTAACAAAGAGTAATTCAAGAATTCAAGGAGGTTGGTGGTAGTTGATTTACCCTTTAGGAAGCCATACTAGAAGGAGTAGATGAAAGATCTACAGTGAAAACATGAAAGATCTACAGATGTGAAGCACATCATAGACAAAGGCCTCGAAAATCTTTGCGACATGATACAAGCCAGCAATCGCACGGTAATTACAGTTATCGGCCTTTTTATAATTAGAGAGCTCTTCCAAAGCACAGGGAAATGAACGGAATATAAGGACAGGTTAAATAATTAAAAAATTACGCTGGCAAGAGATGATTCACAATTTTTAAAGAAGGAAGCAATAATGCTTTCCGACAGACCGGATAGATGATCAGCGATGAATACGTCGTCAAATGAAAGGTCTATAGCCTCGAGAGAAGTGGGCGGAACTATAGTCAATTGGGTAGAGAAGAAGGATAGGCATCACAGTTAGGCTTGGAGTTTATAAACCTCCAGAGTTGTTTAGAGTCAGCCAACAACGTGAACCTCATGCTTGCCGGGAATTTGGCATAGGATTCCTGCAACGCCAGAGGAACACTGGCGGCAAAATTTAGAATAAGACAGTCGTCGTTACTCCCCGAGGCACAGAACTTCGTCCATGCCTTGCCCCTCAGGTTCCTGAGATGTCTCGAGGCACCGTCAAGCCAGGGACGAACAAGCAGGAAGAACCCGATCCAGAGGTGAAAATAGGAATACATCAGACAAAACATTCAAAAGGACATTGTAGACGAAAATAAAGTTGATCCTTATGTATAGAAGCGCAGTGATGCACCTAAACGCAAGTTCATTTTTATGACCCTTTTTATAAACAGGAATTATACAGGAACTCTTCCTTAGCCTGGGAAATCTACCGGTCTGAAGAAACTTGCTGAAGATGAGTTCCGGTGGAGTGAGTAAGGCGTCAGAGCAGGACCTCACCAACGCAGGTGGAACACCATCGAGACCAAAGCAAAAGTCCATTTTAAGTTCCCTGATACTATCTATGATAATATCACGAGATATATTGGGCAAAGGAATAGAGGCAGGAGGACGCTCTTGGTTATGATCAAATTCTTCCAGGGAAGGCGAAAAATTGCGAGAAGAAAAGGCACTCTCGAAGAACAACGCAAAGTTATCGGCAGTATCGGATGCGTTGCAACTGGAGGACCCGTTATACCACATTGTAGATGGATAATTATTAGTATGCAAGTTATTGCGAACACTATCAAGGTATTCCATGTATAACGATGAAGACAACGCCAAAAAGCTGTCATAATAATCGACGAAATCACAGTAAGCTGACGTGTCTCAAAGCGTAAGTAGGTTTTTCATAGCCTATTTTTTTATTCTTAAGGCCTGGAAGTTCTCTAGTATACCACGGGGGAGAGCAGCAGGATGATCTCGACAGCTTGAGTTGTACATATGCGTTAAACAGATCGTACTCATCCTACGGAATCCTCTCCACGCGAGTTCAATTCACACTTGTCCGGTTTTTTTGTTTGTTAAACCCTGACACCGTGCTGATACCATTCGTTTATATTGTCCGCATTTTTCTACAGCACCGCCATATTGCACACTTAATGCACACTGCACATCAATTTATCGTATTGTGTGTATTAATTTTTCGCGGCTATGTGCACCGGATAGACCAGATAGGAGACTGGAATCCATTTCTGTCACTTTCAATTCGATTTAAATTTAGATTAATTAAAAATAATAAATTTTAAATGACATAGTTCCGATGTCTGCGACGTACATTGATTGGCCGAAAGACTTATACCTAAATAATCAGACCTGAAATATCTCACAAAAGTATTTCATCGTACTATTGAGCCATTCGATTACTGCGACTTGCTTCCTGTAATAGATCAATCTTATCAAGTTATCACCTTATTTCTTGCGTACGTAACTAAACTAACCTCTAACAAGAAAATAAATACAAACAGTGACAATGTTATTTCGACAATAAAAAAAACCTGAAATCGAAATGAAATGAAAATTCTGCCTGAATAGATGATTTTCATTATTTGGACAGAGCCCTCATCACTGCCCCAAAATCAGTAACCAACTCCCCATTTCATGATGATGAGCACTTTGATTATGATGGATGATGAAATCGGATATCTTTTTCTGACATTTTTGTGTATATTTTCGAATGGATGATGGACCTGAGTAGTACCTGGAAACTGATTATTCTCGTTATTTACAGGTGGGCTTCAATTATATTTCTCATGCCCTGCCCTGATCGAGTTCTGCCAACTCAATACAGCTCAGTTAATATCCTGAATCTTTTGCAACTTGCAATCTCATTATGTTTATAAAAAATTATGAAAATTGGCTGAGCAGAGCACAATCATTGGTGGAATTTAAATTTCTGTGATTTTACCGTCAGAATTTGAGGAATGTAAAAAAATAGCCTGAAACAATGGACGTACCTGTCAGACGATTTTTAATTACTCTTGATGTGTAACTAATGGTTGGATGCTGGCAGTATAATTGCTGATTTCGGGCAGAGTTTTGATTTATTGCTGGTTGTAATTCAATAAGTCAAAAGAGACCACGAAACAATTTGTTCTCGTTGTTTGCGTAGCCAAGTCCGCGTAATATTCAGTAAAAAAAATTTACGTTTTAATAAATATCTGCGAGGTGAACTCTGTTAATTCCATTCTACATTTTTTTATTACAAACATTCAATTTCCACAAAATTACATATATTCATTTACCTATGTAAGTACATACTGAAAAAAAATTAATTCTTCTGACGTATATGTATAAGTTACAACCAAATCTAGGTTCTAGGTATATGGAATACAAGGTATGCTCGATATAGTTATATATAATAATCAGCCCGCACTTATTCAAAAAAACATTTTTACATTTGAATACTCGTTTAATCCCATGCATTGTGCACTCGTTACATCACAATCGATCAGCTGAAATGTGTCAAAAACGTATTAGGCATATCTTGTATTTTGTATACCGTGGGTTCTCTAATCTGTCAGAAATAATCGAGTAAATTAGTTGGTAGATAATATTTTTGAAGTTATTAGCAAATGAATGTTTGTTATTTGGTGCTTGTTAGTTAAATTTCAAATGAAGCTCTCTTGCTTCGTGCGTTTTATATGACAATGTGTCTTGTGCTTAAAGGAATGTTAGAAGTTAAGAGGAGTAAGGGATTGCTACTTGAAAAAAATAGTTTTTTATTAAAATATTTACAAAAACCAAATAGACAGAATTATCTTATTGTTGTAAAAGCGGGAAACTCAATACTGACATTATGCCTTAGTGACAAATCCAAAGTGCCCAATCAAGGTAAATCGACATATTTGCAATTTGGCTCGAATCGACTAAAGTTCTTCTCCCGCCTCATGCTCCACAGGGGGTTACGGAAACTAGAGAGATCTTAATGCAGTTGAGTCATGTTGGCCGTATACAATTCTATGTTTAGAAATAAAGAGAACGATATCACGAACAAAGAATATCACGAATAAACATGACGATAGATATGGTTCGCCGGATTTCTTGCGTTTGAAGCTCAAGAAGTAAACACCTGGAGTTATATGAAGGAATCACATTCTGCCAATTAAAACTTACGAACTGCAAACGCTTAAATGCCTTATAAATAGATTTAATTCATGAGGTATTAAGAAAAATATAAGAATTCCACACGATGGCCCCGTAAAACAGTTGCGTGTAAGAGGATCACGAAAATCAGTAGAATTTCTCTTAACAAAACCTAGCAAAACCTAAATGCCAAAGCTCAGTGGATGCCCTATGATGTTAAAGCACAGCTTCGGCAGGAAAGGAATTAAGGGTAAGGGTAAGGGTAATGGGTTAAGGAGTTGAGTGAAGGAGGTGTCGATGTACGCCTCGCTTGAAAGTTTCGGGCTCATAAGACAAGGGAAAAACGGAAGATAGTAAACTGTTCCACATTCGTGTTGGTCTGCTAGGAAGGATTCCCGAAATTTTACCTGAAAATAGGTGGAAGCAACTTGAAGCTCTTGTATCGTGCGTTGTGATATGTCTACTAGGAATCAGGCTAGCAATTCTAGCAATTTCGTTAGAACAATTGCCGTGAAAATAGCGATGAGAGAGAGAGAGAGTAAACCGATATTCCGTCGATACTCCAGAGTGTCAATGCTCTCAGAGATTGTGTAATCACCAATAAGTTTAGGAATTCAGCTTGAAAGACACTGGGCCATTTACCCAATGCAATCGAAACCCTAGTGTTGGTTCCAAACACATCAGCACCAATACCGTGTTCCATTTTTGAGCCATCAGTGAACCATTTGAGGCTACTAGGGTCCAAACTTGGAAAGAGAATCCTGAATCTTTTGGCGATGCGCAGTTATTTAGTCATGTGGTCCGCTACGATGCACAACATCTATGACCATGTGACCCCTGTGACCAACCGACATATAAGATGTCAGGGTATTAATTGCAACCGATTTTATGATAGAGATGTGTAGGGGAGAAGTACAATTACCACCTCCACGGCAGCTATTGGACAGGTCCTCAGTGTTGTAGAGAGACAAGGAAGTCGTTCTAGCTTATTGCATTTAGGAAATGCCGAACATTGTTGAACTTTTAACTACCGGCGAAGGTAAAAATCGGTTTTACAATCGTATTGTGTAACTAGAAAATCATCTTCGGGGTGACACCCCAAGTCCTTCCGAGCTGACTGATTGGTCTTAAGTGGCCTATTGCTACTTTCCTACATGAGAGCGGTATGTAGCCCCGATTAAAGTTGGCTCGAAACGAATGAACAAGGATGGTATCCATTCAGTTCTGGAGGAGGGCTGGAAAGATACCATCGCCCCCAGAGGCTTTAAAAGCTTGAAAGGAGGCCACTGTCCATCTAATTTTATATTCGTCAAAAATGACCCCAGGCAAGCTTGAAGTCCTACGGCTCAACGGAGACTCTTCGTCACTGACCACGTGGTGGACTGAGTCTTAAGTGTTGACCCGAGAAAGTGCACCTGTAACAGGTATTGCAGGGTTTCGCTTTGGATTTCGGTGTAGGTGTCGTCCTGCTTCCTGAGAAACCGTACTCCTTTTGAGGCCTTTTTTTTGCTTGATCCTTTTGAAGGCTGTCTGAAAGAAGCTACGCTTTAACAGTGCCTTCTTCAGAACTGGTGTTTGAGCATCTTATTTCTTTATGATATTCAGTAAGTGCGAATCTGTTTTTATCGCACTGTTCCGAATCTGTATTTATTGCACTGTATTTATCGCTGGGACTGTGGTGACTGTGGTGACCAGCACATCAGCCTTCGAGCTCACAACAGGTCCAGATTATCGAATCGGATGTGCTGATGGTCCGTAAACGAATCTTCATCTGAGACTCACCAGTGTCTTAGGAACTCGATTAGCCAGAGTGAAATCTAGCACCTCTTCTCTGGCTGCAGTGATAAAGGCAAGTGTACACCCTCTCTTAACTATATCAATATTTCTATCGATTAGATAGCTTAACAGGTGCTCACATCTTTCATTGATGTTGCTGCTGCCCAAACCGTATGGTAAGAATTTTTATCGCAACCAATGACGAATTGTCGGTTCGTCCATCGACAGTAACAGATGAGTTCTTGGACCTTATCATGATTAACACTTGTGTCAGTGAGGATGGCCGCCCGTCGCTTATCTTCTCCCTGCTGGTAAATCAACTTACATGAGTTGATGTGAAGTACTTGAACTTGGCCACAGAAAACCCAGAGCTCCTAAATTAGCGGCGGGGTTAATTTTTGCTCTGCGAAACACCTGCATATTGTGACTGATTCTTCTTTGGAGTGGTAAAGATTGTAGTGATGTACGAGGACTCTTCCCTAGAAACCAATTCGCGCGATGAATACCTATCGCGTCTGCATACTAAATACCAAGCTTCTGCTTGGGCTACGCATCCCTCGGCGTATGCTGTTCCACCTTGGATTCGGGTATTTGATTTAAGAAAGTACAGTTCTCTTTGCCTGACTAAAATTGCCTAGCACACCTGGCAGAGACATGACCGTACCAGTAGTTTGTTTCCAGCCGCAACCACGAGGATGATGTAGTTGCACTACCATCCGTGTACACAGTTACGGCGAATGCACACAGAAACGGTACATATACCAATCTCTGTGTAGCTGGGCAATTCAAAACGGGGATAGGTGTCGCGTGTAACCAATCTTTGAGATTGCTAGCTGTATGCACGGCAACGATATCCTGCTGGAAGATGAAGTTTCCCCATGTCATTTGCTTCCGATTAATATTCAAAGCCCATTCGATACTAGTACTAGGCGCTGCTGATACAATATGGCAGTAGTATCGAAAAACAAGTTTCTCGGAAAAATCGTAATGAAAGGTCACGTTGGCGGGTTTTTCCAAGAAACTTATAGTTTTTCGATACTACTGCCATATTGCACCAGCAGGACCATCTTGGATTTTAAAATTGGCCAAAATAGACATTGAATTCGTACTCAGCACCCTCGAAAACCCCCTAACTGATCTTCTATTGGGGGATTTTCAATTTATTTCCGATTTTCCGATTTTGCCGCCATGACAGCAGATGCATATACTATATATAAGCCATTTTGAGCCGGTTAGATGTAATATTAGAATATATTACAACAGGAAAGGCCCTCATCTGTGAAACCGTGTACGTGTGATCGGCACTTTTCTTTTAGGTGAGGTGAGGACGGAGAGCTCTTCTCCTTAGTTTGCGAACTGTCAAAGTTATTACCGTGAATTGTCCGATGGTTTAACAATTTTGTTTTGTGAATTACATATAAAGTTCCGAGTGTTTTTTACTCTTTATTTTAGTGCAATATATTCGAAAACTTTAAAGCTAATAGCTTTCAACTTTTTGAAGTGTCGACAGTGTACTTTAATAGTGAAATTGTTGAAATGAACTGCGCGGTTTTGTGTTATGCAAACAATCGGCGTTGTACACGTGGAATATAGTTTTTGATTCAAATAATGTTTTGTTAGTTCTTAAGCTTGATATAATTGCATTGACACGCTAAGAACCGCAACGGAACGTAAAGAAAAGTGAAGTTTTCTTGGCGTTCTTAGTTTGTTAACATTTTCTAAGATCGAATATTTTGCTTCTCCTTAGCTAACCCAGAGGCTCGTGATTTAACTTTTATAAAGGGACACTAAAAATTTTAGTTCGTGATTAAAATGTTTAAAAGTTTTCATTTAATTTTGTGATATAGATTCGCCTAAAGAAAGAAAATCATTCGCATTTTCCTTGAGGCAATTGTAAAATGCTATTACGCTCTAATTTCCAATTTATGTTGGCCCTCCTTTAGAAATGTCACTGTCTTACTACTGCCATGACGAAAACAAACACAACTCAACGATTCAACTACATCAAGAAAAGTGCCCAGGTTTTTTGGCTTTAGAGTGCCTTTCCTTATAGTTATATACTCTAAGGATGTAATCAAGTTTACTAAAAAAATTTTTCCTGGAACTTCAAACATTTTATGCAGTTTTGTTCATGGTTTGGAATTGACTCGAAGAGTTTTTTGACACGAAAAACATATTGAAATTAATTATTTTTTCGGTACCTTTCCATTTAAAATCCGCCATATTTCTTTTATAATTCATGGAATCATAAACGAAGGAATAACTAGTTATTCCTTCGTTTACGATGGAATCGAAATTTCAACCCCAGGAATCGAAAGAGCACACCAAAAAATAGTAAGATATATAGGTTTGCTTTGGATATTTGACTTTTTTTTTCATTCGAGTATGAAGCTTAAAAATTACTTAAAAATTCTGACTTCTTGGGCGTTAATGGGTTAAAATGCAGACGGAAACCCTAGCAGCAAATCAACTTGAAAACGCAAAAAAAGTTTCTTCTCTTACAGCACAGCGGGTGTGTTTTAAAATACTTCTTATTATAAAACGTGAAACATTTGTTGCAGTCAGACAGGCAGTTTTCAATTTCAGTAGAATAAATTGGCAATTAAGCTTGCTAAATTGCCCCTTTATATTGTCAATTTTTAATAAATTGCCTAAAATGTTGTAAATACGTAACGATTTCATAATATCTTTCACTACATGAGAAGCATAACACTGTATGTAACATGATACCAAATGATACATACAGTGATATGCTTCTCAGGTAGTGATATACATACCTACTACAATTTTATAAATTAGCTGATCAGTCAAGTGTCACTATCATCAGTCATATAATTTTATTCAAATTAATATAACAAACCATCGCGTGCACTATTGAAAATTTGCGTTTACAATTTTTGAAATGTATTACTTACCACTCCACTCATATTCATATAGTGTTAAAGTCAAAATTGGCCCCGAACCTACCTGGGTTTAATTTCTTGATTGATCAAAATTATGTAGTTTATAATTGATAACAAGTAGCACAAAGTTGCACGAAGCTTTGCTGTATTCTAGTAGTAGTAGGTTGTATTCAACTCTACCTACTTCAACAAAACACAAGTATCCAAAAAAGAATATCGGAGACAGAGAGGAGCAACGAAGTAATTTTACAGTGGTTGAGCCTCCATTAGATACAATTTCCAATCATGGCCATGATGATCTGCGAGTTTTTATCTATGTCTTTTATCAACTTCAATTCCTGCTGCGAGATTCTTTTGCAAGAGCATCCATAGTAATTTGCAAACACCGCACGGTTTTAAAGAGTTGTGAGTCCTGAAATAAATGACAGAAACGTTTGAGAGACAAAAAAACTAACAATAAATTAACTACGTTGATAATGCCTTACCCTTTACATTAATGGCTTATTTCTAAGTTATTTATAGTAAGACAAAATTATTATAATATTTCGAAAGACAGGTAATGGGTCTGGGTGCGGCAAAAAAAAGTAAATTTAGGTACTTATAGACCAGGTGGCTTTTTACTGTTTATCTATTGTGAGCAGCTAAATCAATTTCGATACTAAATGAGCTATTAATATTAGTAGGTTATGTCAGAACAAAACTACAACACTTGCAAGCAAGATTAAGAACAAGACGTGACTGTGCAAGACCAGGACCAAAACCAAGTATACCTATTAGGATATTGAGCGTCTTCTAATTGTAGATATATGGAAACCTTCGTTTACCTTGCGTTGAGAAAATTTTAGGAATATTTGTGAGTACCATCCTCGGTGTACTTCTTTAGAAAGTTTTATGGTCCAAGATCTCACCGTAAAAATACGAGCCGATAAGGTAAGAGTACAAAATATTCTTAACAGTTTAATATCTACAGCGACAATGCAAAAAGTCATTTTGTGCCTGAACGGAAGTTGTTAGCTTTTTCTACCCCCACTCCTAGTAATGCTTTTACATATAATTTATCCCATAAAGTAACAACTTGAACTTACTGCCAAAAGTTATAGTAAGAAAAAACAATTGTGGGCACAAATCTTTATAGTTTATTATCCTGTTTTCGGCTCGTATCTTTACGGATGGCAAATCTGCGTGGAACCTTTTTTCCGATACCTCAAACTATTCAAAACTAGTAGAATGCGTACGGAATTTTGAAAATATTAATTTTTCGAAGAAATGGTAACATACATAAAAGAATCAAGTTACTTTTCACACAAATTTTTCAACACTAAATTGTCCTCGGCATTTCAATCCGAAGGTTCTAGATTCGAATCCCCCGGCAGCGGCCCATGGTGTTTTCTGCTGACAACAGATTTTGTTAAAAAAGCCATTGGAGGTTGCAAAAAAAAATGTCGGTGGTTCGAAATCCACCTTAAATGCAAGTGAATCTACAATCGCTATCTTAAATCGGTTGAAGTCCTTCTCCTGCCCTATGCCCAACAACAACGGGTTACGGGAACTAGAGAGCGAGTGAAATTATATATCAACAAAATTTAGAACTAGAAAATGCCGTATGCATTCTATTAGATTACACGGGTCTACAAGATTCTGTTGTTAGTCAGGAAGGGGTCATTTACGAAGTAATTTGCTGCGTAGAATCCGAAACCGATGTCGAAATCGGGCCATTACGTCAGAATTTTGAGATATTTGATATTACGTACTCGAAAATGGGCTACTTTTGAGGTTATGTACAGGATGCAGAAAACTGTTTTCTTCTTTTGCATCATTTAATACTACTCTTCCCCTTCAAAATAAGATTTTGAGTGGCCACCTACGATTTTTTTGCAATGACGTTCTTGGCATATATTTCATAATCTAAAATGGTTGCAATTTTGCAAGAAAAAATCGTAGCTTACTTTGAAGGGTAAGAGTAGTATTAACTAATGCAACTAAAAAAAGACAAACAAATTTTTGTGCATCCTCTACATAACCTCAAAAGTATACAAAAACCCATTTTACGAGTGCATAACCTCAAATAAAAACCGAATTTGGACCTCGAATTCGAATTCTACGCAGTAAATTACTTTAGAAATTACCCCCCATCTGCCCAACAACAATCAAGTACCCAGTTTTTATAGGCCTGTGTTATTAGTGTGAGAAGCTATCCTAAAAGTTTAAAGTGAATCGATATAGATGTGTAGGATTTCTGAATACGCCCGATTTTGAAAAAGGAGTTTCGAGAAAAATGCGTTTAAAATGTTGCGGAAATATGTTTAGTAGAAAATTTCACGCTACAGTGTACAAACAACTAGCATATATATGTTATATACTGCTAATGACACCTATAACCTTGTATATAAGCCTCATAATGTTTAAGACTTAAGCTAAATTTTTTTCAAAAGGAGTTGCGAGTGTTGTAACTCAAGCGAATCATGCCACTCGAAAAGCGCCCGGACTGCGTAGCAGAATTTCTGCACTAAACCTTAAATAAAAAATATTTATAAAATTTCCACGGTTAAGGTTTTTTTTTCTTATACGTAATTGTCTTCGCAACATTTTAGACAATTAAAAAAAATCGATGATCCTATTTATTTATGAGGTCTGCCGCTTTTGTGAATTCTCTGACGTCAGAGACCTAGCTCGATTTATCAGGAGTTCCAAATGGTTCCCGATGACGGGTTAAGGCTAATCACCCTTTCCATCCCAGCCAATTTTATTTTGACTCCCCGAGAACTGGTTTCGACTGGAACTGGCTCGGTGCACAAAGAGTAACAGGTTTATCCTCTTCTCCAGGTATTTTTATAGGGTTTATAAAAAAATTGTTTGCAGCCTCAATTTGTGATATCACAATGGGTCTCCTTGGCCTAGGTGTGCCTTCTTAGGCTGCCACTCTAACCTAACCTAAGCTTTTTGAATTTTCTAGTTTTTTTGTTTGTCCATCGTTAGTTCACGTTTATTCATCAACTAGTTTTATTTGTCCAAGCTCAATTTCAAAATGACTAACAAAAGACTTTTTTTGCATATTTTTTCAACAGCACCCCAAAATTGTGAAAAAATTTCTCTACCTCTAAAGGTTTGTCCATCACCTACCAATAAGGTTTATTTGTCCACGTCAAAATCTCGTTTATCCAGGCTTTACTTGACTTGCCATTGTCAAAACCTTGTTTGTCCATTTCTAATTATTTTTATCCAAGTCAAAACCCTTAGTTTATTTGTCCATTTAAAAACCGTATTTGTTCAGGCTTGGACGAGGCCTAATATCTATTGTCCAACTCGAAGTTTTGTTTGTACAAAACTTATTGATATTGTTCAAGTCGAAATCCCCTTTGTCCAGGCTTTTTTCTATTTGTCCATGTCAAAACATCATGTGTCCAGGCTTTACTTGTCACGTATTTGTCAAGACCTCCTTTTCTAGGCTATAACTACTTGGTCCAGGCCAGAATTTCATTTGCCCAGTCTTTATTTTATTTGTCCACGTAGAATCCTTGTTTTTCCAGGCCTCCCCGTTTGACCAAGCCTTATTTTCATTGTTCATGTCGAACTCTCACTCATCCAGCTTTAAAAAAAATTCAAACGTGGTGCTTCAAAAGACATCTATAAGATCGTGACAAGCGAAGAATCATGGATCTATGCATATGAATCCGAAATTAAGCAACAATCGACTGAATGGGTCTTTCACGACGTGCAAATTCAACAAAAGTTGTTCGCGTACGAAGCACTTCGAAGCGTATGGTCGCCTGTTTGTTTCGGAATAATTGGGCATGTCGCCACCGTGCCATTACAGAAACGTAGAATGGTCAATTCTGAATGGTACGCCACCATATGTTTGCCAGAAGTGTTCGGAAAAATAAGGGAAACCAATTGTAGAAGACGAATCATTCTCCACCACGACAATGCAAGCTCTCACACATCAGCTAAAACAATTGAATTTTTGAGCATTCAAAACATCGAATTGATGGGTCATCCGCCGTACAGTCCTGATTTGGCACCCAATGATTTCTTCTTATTCCCGCAGATCAAAAATAAAATGCGAGGTCAACGTTTTTCGTCCCGCTGGACTTTTCTTTTGGTCCTGATGGTGTTCCACCTGCATTCTTGAGATGCTGATCTGACGCCTTACTCACTCCACTAAACTCATCTTCAACAAATCTCTCCAGGCCGGTAGATTTCCTACGTTATGGAAGAGCCCCTTTATAATTCCTGTTTATAAAAAGGGGCATAACAACTTAATAACAAATAATAGGCCAATCGCGAAGTGTTCCTGCATACCCAAGTTGTTCGAATCTGTTATTTATTCACAGCTTGTAGGGCAGTGTAAGGGGTTAATCTCATCTTATCAACATGGCTTTCTGCCTGGTAGATCGACGACAACTAAGCTGCTTGAATTTACATCCCACATAATATCTGCCTTTCAACAAGGTCTCCAGACCGACTTTAGCAAGGCATTTTGTAAGCTCTCATTTTGTCAACAAAACCACTGCACTTGGTTTTCCGCCTTTATTACTCGGCTGGATCTACTCTTACTTAAAAGATAGAATTTACCGAGTATCTTTCCATAATGCTTTATCTAGAGTCGTGAGGGCTTCATCTGGTGTACCGCAGGGTAGCCATCTGGGGCAGCTGTTGTTTATTCTTGCCATTGACGGCATTGTCCCTCTGATTAAGCACTCCAAAGTCTTAATCTACGCAGACGATATGAAGATTTTCTGATGCCTTAGAAACAATTATGATTCTTCTTGGATTCAGGATGATTTAAATACCTTTAAGAACTGGTGTGAATCTAATGGCCTACAGCTTAACTTGGATAAATGTGAAGTTGTGTCATTCTCTAGAAACAGAAATCAGCTCGTCTTTGATTATACCTGTGCGGAAACTAATATCTGTCGCGTGCAGTCCGTTACTAACCTTGCTCTGAAGCTTGACCTACAACTCGATTTCACTCTGCACATTAACTATATATTGTTTCTAATAGTAATTCAGTTCTGGGTTTTGTAAAGCGGCGGTCAAGTGGGTTTTCTGATCGGAAGACCTTAATTCACTTATTCTTTTCTTTGGTTAAGCCAATTCTCGAGTATGCATCTCATGTTTGATCTCCCTGCTATGTCCTGAATTGCACGAGAGGGATTTCACCCCATGAGTGACGAAAACCTGTTTTTTTCTTGGTGAGAGAAGTGAGGTAGGAAGATTTGCTTTTGTCCATTTTCGTAACTTCCTCATTAGTGTTCGAAAAATTTTTGGCGACAGGTTGATTTAGTATTGCTTGAGCCGGTGAATACAAATTTTCAACCATGCAAAACCGGTTTTTTAACGTCAATCAAAGCCCCTTTCGTAGCAACACTCCGAGGGTTTTTCTACTTTTACACAGAAGAGAATTGCCGTGACTCATGGGGTAAAATCCCTCTCGTGTAATTTGGGACCATGCTGTTCATTCTAGACGCATTGAGTCGGTGCAGCGGAACTTTGTTAGGTTCGCGCTAAGTGACCTTCCGTGGAATGATCCACTCAGGCTTCCTCCCTATGTGGATCTCCTCCGATTTCTTACTATGTACTCGTTAGAAGAACGACGCAGAGTTGCGCTGACCTAGTCTTTATTCACCAGCTTTTGAACTCGAACATAGTTTCTTGCACTCTCGCAGGTATGGTTTTTTATAGGCATACCCCGTATAGCTTAAGAAGATTGCCTTTACTGCATGTTGTTTACTCTCAGTCCAACTATGGTATGCATGAGCCTATAAATCGCATGTGTAGAGCCGTGAATATGTGTCCTGTTTTCGATCTGACTTTTACTAAGGATTTCTCTATTGTCTGGCACCCCTGATTGTTATGTGTGGGTGTGGTTTAGTTTTTTGATTACTAAGGTTTTTTTGCATGCTGGTGTGAAAGCCTCATTTGCTTCAATATATTGTTATATTCTGGCGAATAGGTCAATTGATTCTAGGCTTCTGCCTGAGAAGTGCGCCTTCTGAGTTAGAAGGATTAATTCTATTTAAGAAGCGGTTGATGCGTTCAAATCACATGTTTTGGAGGTAACGCAATCGTAGTGGAAAAAGTGCTTCGAAAATTGGTTCAAATACATGCAAAAGTGTATTGATCTTCATGGACAATGTTTTGAAAAACAATAAAGCCATTTTTGATTATAAATATTTATTTTTACTTGTCTATCTTAAAACTTAAGTAACAATCCTCGTATTTAATATTAAGAAAAACCCTCAAAAATTTCACTTGTTTTCCTGGTCTACATGGGTATGCTCCTCTTATTCCGGTAGACCCAATTATTGCGCAATTACAAAACCTGCCTTCACCATTAGTGTGGTTAATAAAAAATAGTAATCAATACTAGGATACGTGTACGAAATCAAGGACGCAAATTGATACTTCTTTCCTAGACACAAACTTGAAGATTCTGAACTCTTACTGATAACAAATCAATCAATTCCTGAACTGTGTAAGTATTCTCTTCAAGGGCACGTGATTAATAGCATAAAGATAATATAAACCTTCACTGATTTCCACTTGAACCTCTTTTCCGGCCAAATTTATCGTCTTCCTTTTACATTTCTTTCGAGAATCCCAAAATAAAGCTGTAACAGAAATCAGGTACCAAAATTATAGTTGCCGCCAAAACCATACTTTTTTCGAAATTTCCAATGCAGACGTTTTGGGAATAACTAACTTCTGCACAATTATTAGGGTAAACATAAATTTTTATGGTCCCACCTACAGCCATTGAGATCAGAATTCTGTGCAAATTCGATTCGCTTTTCACACAATCTCCGGACAAATTCTTGAACAAGCATACCTGCGGATTCTTTTCATTTTCTTAACCTTCTACCTGAGATCCATAGCAAAAATCTGCTGTCTGATTTAATCCAGGCAGGTAACATCCGGATTGCATTGTCTCGTTACACACACATTTTCATTAAATCGATACCTGTAGCGAACATTTAAATTATCGCCGATAACATGGAACCGAAACAATTTTAGCAGGCGGCTTTGGATTGTCTTGGATAGAGAGGGCCGCAGACCGAAGGCAACCGAATCCCATAAAAGAGTTAGTTGGATCGTTTGCATTCAACCATCACCTGACATTGGTGCTTGCTAAATTTATGTCTCACCTGTTTTTTGTCAAAATACCTTCATTCGATTACTTCACTTCAATTTCGCCCTCCTCCCGCTCGTATCCCTCCAATTGGCATGTACAAGTACAAATGACCATAAAAAAGGTTTTCTTGCATATAAAAAATTTTATTTCACAAGAAATCGAGAAAACGAGCCTGAGGAGATGCAAACGAAACGAGCTGACAATTTATTTCGTTCCAACGACAATCGTTTTGCATTGGCGCGCAAATTTCATTTCGATCTGAAAATGGAAACGAGCAACATCTCTGCGGAATGTGAGGTGCCATGCAAAATTGTTGCCGCAATAAAAGTAATTGAAAGCGAAGAGAAACGAGGTGCCATTGTTCTGAACGAGCGCTGAGATCTCGCAAGGCTCCGTACAGAGACCTTCCTAATTCAGTTTTACACTCGTCGAACGCATCGCTTACGCACGGACAGCATTTTTGGGCTAACAACTGATTACAGATTTGTAAGAATTCATCCTCACAAATTGAGGTGGGTGCAACTTAGACTCAACAGGATAAAGGAAACGATTTATTGCTTATGGATTTCTTCTCGTTTGACAGGAGGAGGAATGAGCAAGCCAATTTGGCGGTACTTTTATTTTTTCCAATTCTTCTCATGGTTTCCTTTTAAGAGCGATTATTTCCAAGGATCACATCCTATTGTAAGATTATTGTTGAAAGGAATGATTAAAGGTTTTGAACACCCAAAAATTATAGGGATAGGAAGATTTGCTGGTGTTATAAAACAATTTAAAGAGTCTTGTGGAAAGGTTATGGAAAGGTTAAGAATTTATCCGATTTTGCTTTACCTATTAAAAATTGCCTGGATTAAACGAAACTAAATTATCTACAGGTTACAATGTAGCGTGTCAAAACCGATTTGCATTTAATCGCAATAAACGGCGTCAACAACGTTTTCCAAGCTAAGATTCATGGACCAACAAATGTCTCCATGTCTGGTCGAGTTGCGCGAATAATTTATGCCCTTCCAAATGAGATGAGAAAAAATTAATTAGAATATCGTTAAGACGACGCTTTGCAGCCTCATAAAAATTCCAACGCTTAATTTTATTTTGACATTTATGTTTAAGCGGAACGAGGCTTTTTGCCGGAATCCTTGTCCGATCGTCCAGACACCGCAATCAATTTTCCAAGTTGAGGACACTTTTTTACCATGGGAATTCTGACCGGGAAATTGTACCTGAAAGGTAAAACACTGCCGATGATATGGACCACTCATCCACCCGTCCAGGGTAATTTCGCTGACAGAAAGTCGAGGTGCGGTTTATATCGGAGCGATTCTGTAGTCATCAGAGTCGTGCTTGAGAGCACCTCTGAAAAGTGATTGTCATAAATTGTTATCAGAATTTTGATACCCCTCCAATTCTGGAGCTCGACTGTCCACTCCTAATGGAAAATGCATGTCAGCTTGAATTATTTAGTGTAGTCTGATCCAGCAAGAGCTCGTGGATAAACAGGCGGATCCGTTGTATAGCCAGCGGCCTAACAACTGACATTAACTGCCATTTCATGAGTCGTGAATGAATCGTCGTTTTATTGTCGTTTATCACAGAAAATTGTGTCACTTAAAAATTGTTCTTGTCAGACCTAACAAGGGAATTCCACCAAAAATGTTCACGACATTTTTCGGGGACACGCTGGTTATGTGCACCTTACCATGGATCTGATTAATTAATGAAGATAGACGTCCTATGCTGGTGCTGGAGATTGTCAGGCTTTTGTTGTTAAATGACCACATGCTGGGATTTAGTTGTGATGTTAGGGATTTTGATTGGACAACACTTCTCAGGTGCGATAACAAATGAGGTCTCAAGTGTTGTCGGCTTCATGCTTCGTCTCAGTTCCAATTAATGCAGACTAAAATCGTTTCGATCTAGAAGAAATTTCCGAGGAAGTAAAGCTTTCAAGCGTGACGACTTAAAATGTTCTCAGTTTTTAACAAAAAGCAGCATTTGCTTAAGCGTAGCAAACTACACTTGAAAACGATTAGAAACACAAGTTTTTGTCGAAATATTTTTGAATAGATTTTATACCAAACGCCACTTATAAGATTTCCGGAAGCGATTTACTTCGGTATCTTGTTCTTGTTAGAAAAATAAGAGATTTTTTAAGTGAATTATGAATTGACACGAAGTAAGCGTATGTTGCGTGTAATTAAGCGGCTTAAAATAAAATAGTATTGTTTTATGAAAATGTAAAGTTTTGCCGCTGAATGCAATCTCTTTACTTAGTTTCCACAATTCTTCGTGAAGCATGGAATAGCAGAAGAACTTCACCCGATTCGAGACACCGCAATTGAAGGTGTATTCCGAACCATCGACATTTGTCTGCTAGATGTCAACAGAAAAACAACATGGGTCTCCGCCGGTTGTGCTCGAGCCATGAAGAGAACTTCCATTCGTATCTTGAACAATTAATTTGTTGTCATTGGGAGGATGACGGGATAAGCTACACTTTCATTACTTTCCAGGGACTCTAGTCGACCACCGACTCACAAGAACCAAAAGACGTCGAAACAAAATTTAACTGAAAGTTTTGGAAAATTAATTTATAGGTTTCTTAGTCTTTCGTTTTAAAGTATTTAGGCTGGGTATAGTTGATCCAATAATTCTCCCCAACCTGTATATCCTCACTGCACAGATTTACAACTGGTTTTTTTCTCGACAGATTAGCGAAACGAAGCACCTAAGCAGTCGCACCCAGGAAGTGCTTCCAGTTACTCCAGGGAGGAGGAGCTTTTTATTGTTGCCCACTTCCAGGGTTGCAGGACGAAAAGCAACTTGGTAACTACATATATTCCGCAGAGCGAAGTTGAGGCTACAGTCACCAGAGAAAGAACTGTCTGGTGACTATAGTCAGCTTCACTCCATACTAATCCGCCGGGCCAGATGGAATCCTTCCTAAAGAAGGTACCTAACTGATTAGCGAAGTGGTTGGGGGCTATTTATTTAATTCATTTTATTATTCAACGATTCGTCAATAAAAACTACTATACCACAGATAATAACATGAAAATACAATTGACTTAAAGTTAGAGTTAAAAATAAAAGTTTAAGGTTACACTTTGCAGCCTATGCGTCGGCCAGCTTAGTCGAACTCTGGATTAAATGAAGGCTGAGCATAAGTTGGCTTTTCAATCGTCGCCCGAAGAAGCTGAGATCGACACTCGCATAGCACTAATTGAAGAGGCGAGACTTTGATGTAATAGGCTCGTACATGCTATTCACAGTTCAGTGACGAGGAACGTGAAGGAAGTCGTAACTCCTGAGGGAGCGGGGCAGGTTAGAGATGTTCACAACGCTCAGTAATTCGGGGGAATCTATCGATCCCTTTAATAGATGAAAAATAAAAGATATTTTGGCGACTGTACGTCTCTTGTCGAGAGAGATGGCGAAGTTAAACCTTAGAAATCAGCGCTGCACCGCATCAATTTGGTTGATATGCGCTGCATACACAGGCACGGCATACACCAGAATTTACAGAAGTTTGGTGAAATTGGGGTCCTTAAGCTCCCTACAACATCTCTTTACAAAGCTCAGCGTCGAGTTAACTCTAAGAACGATCGGAGCCACATGATCCCCAAAAGAAAGACGTGAGTTGAGAACCACGCCCAAGTTTCTAACTTTGTCAACTCTCTTCAATACAATGCCATTCAGCAAAGGACTTCTGCTGTTGGAAAAAATCATCTTGGTGCACTTACTAGCATTTAAGGAAAGACGTTTACGAGCACACCATTCACAAACCTGTGTCAGAGTCCTGAAAAACACTGCTAAAAATTTTTGCATCATCCGCATAACACAAAATTTTAGGGTTAATAGAAGACGCGAAACATCCTTTATATACAGAATAAAATATAGCCGACCAAGGATGCTGCCCTGAGGCACCCCAGAGGTGACAAAGATTTGGTCTGAGAGAGCTCTACGAAACAGAACACGCTGCGTGCGACCAGACAGATAAGAAGACAGGAAACCGACCAAATAGATAGAAGAGGAAACCTAAGCAGGAATAGCTTCTGAACGAAAATTCCATGATCAATCCTATCGAAGGCTTTGCTATAATCCGTAAATATATCATCCACCCTTTGGCCTGTAAAGATTAATTCAGAGAGGTTAGTGATAGTTGATTTACCTGTGGAGCAGGCCGTGTTGGAAGGAAGAAATGAAAATTCTAAAATGAAAGCGAAATACGTCGCTGGCCAGGGCATCGAAGGTCTTAGCAGCATGATAAACACAAGCAATCAGTCGGCAATTAGAGATATCAGTAATGCTTTTCTTAAGGAGGTTAATAATCAGGGAGCTCTTACAGAGCACAGGAAAACGGCCGGCACAAAAGAACAGGTTGAATAAATGGCAAAGAGTCGATTAACATCTTTTAAAAAGGAAGCATAAGTACCGTCGCGCCCCAGAGAACCCTCCGACAGATAAGGTAGGTGAGCAACAACAGAGGCATCGTGAAATGCTAGCTCGCTGGGCCCAAAGGAAGTAGGCGGGACCCTGGGCGGATGGGTAAAATTAATAGAGCAAATATCACAGTTTAAATCACAGAAGGCAGTGCGAAAGAAATCCGCGAACAAATTTACAATTTTAGAGGGATCATCTCTCTATCACGATAATAAGGGAAGGATAGGCTTCGCAGTTACTCTTGCAGTTTATAAACTTCCAGAATTTTTTAGGTTCGGCTAATAAAGTGGATCTCATGCTTGCCGTCGGTATAGAAAACCTGAAGTTAAGAGGAAAACGGGTGACAAAGATTCGAATAAGATAGGTAATCCTCATCCTTCCCCGAGACGCGGAATCTCTTGCAGGCTTTGCCCCTCAACCTGATATGTCTCGAGGAATTGTCGAGCCAAATTAGAAGATCCTGACCTATTGTTTTCAACTACATATGTTCCTCAGAACTGGAGAAATGTCAAGGTTGTAAGCGGGGTCAAGAGTTCGGAAAGGACTTCAGTTCAATCAGTCTGACCTCTTGCTAAAAACTCTGAAGCGTGTGCTGTACATTCTCCTTAGAGAAATTCTCGATGACAACCGAATGACAAGATCTCAGCACGCTTACTGCAAGGGAAATTCCACAAACACGGCTGTTCACGAAGTTCTGTATACAATTAAATGATCACTAAAATTCTAGGAAAACACTCTATCGGTGGTATTATACATATATAGAAGGGGTTTTTAATAACGTTCATTCTGAATCTATCCTAAGAGCTCTCCCGAGTTAGGCGTAGAGCAGGGCATCGGCCGTTCGATTATAGCGATGTTAAGATCAAGAGCAATACAGTCAAAACTGGGTACCACTAGGGATACGCCTCAGGGTGGAGTTCTTCCTCCCCTGCTTTGGTGTATTGTTATGAATAAATTACTGTTGAAACTCGATCACTATATGATTAAGGTTGTCGCTTACGCCGGTATCGGGGAAGTACCTTCCACTTAGTGACTTTGTGGAGAACGCGTTTAGCATGGTCAGCAGATGCAAAGATTGTGTACTATCTCTGAATTGGGGAAAACTGAGCGGATGCTACTCACTCAAAGATCAGAAGTACCCTACTTTGCAATGCCCAAATTATCTGGCACAAACTCTTATTATCCTCCACGGTTAAGTTCTTGGGGCTGACTGTAGACCAAGTTGAACTGGAAGCAAAACCTAGAAGAGCGAACCAAAAAGGCAAGCTTGGATCTTTATTCCGGTAAACATACTCTTGGTAAAAGATCGGGGCTTATATCTTAAATGACCCTGTGTACACAGCAGTAATACGTCCTATCCTCATTTCTAGCTCCATGGTTTGGTGGCTATATATTTGACTACGTAATACCTCCAAGATGGACTGTGGTGTCAATGCGGGGTTTTCTCTGAGAGATTTTATAGCCAGAGTCTTATATATTGCTGGGAAATGTAACCGTATTTCAAGCGGAGGAGCTTGCCATTCTGAAGGCAAGCTGGGGATTCAGTTAACCATCGATGATAAACGTTGGCATTTTTCGGAGAGCGCAGAGACTAAGAGACTAGTGTAGATTAAAACTCACGTCTCCACGTCTCCCTTTTCTGGGTTCCAGTCCTTAGGAACATACTAGGGAAGGAAAGAGCAGATAAACTCGCAAGAAATGACTCTGCTCTCCATTGCCCCAGAGCAGAATCTCTTCCTCCTCCTTTAGCTCTTCTTACTCCTTTAGCACTTCTTAACGAATTTTAACCACAGGCGGAGTGCTTTCTCGATCTGTGACATCTCTGGAGCGACCTGACTAAGTCTTATCAAAAGCAAAACAACTCAGCTGCCTAACAAGTCTCGTGGTTGGCCTGCTGATATTTGAATCCTATGCTGCCTGTCCTACAGGCCCCTTCTGACGTATTAAAGAAGTGCGCATATTTTTAATTAAGAACAGATCTTTTGCCTTTATCTTTATTTTTTGTAAAAAACGATTAAGGTAAAATTTAATTTCTCAATTAATCTTAAACATAATTTTGAAAAAATGAAAGACTACAGAAGGCTTACTTTGTGGAGTATTCAGTTAATTGAGATTCGGTACGATTTGCTTATGAACACTTTTAGAATTCCCAAAAAAAAAATCTTAAAAAGGCAAAACCCGGAAATCATGACAACTTCTTTAAAGCAACATCAAGTTGAACTAATTTGGCAAATTGCTTAAAACATTCTGTAATATAAAACAAAACCGTTCTAATTTCCATTTGTTTTGACCGAAATAAGAATTGATGAATTCATAATAAGGCTGATCGCCCAGAAACTCCACACCCAAATTCATAACCAGCTTCACTGCTAATATAAGATTCCTCCCATTCTTTCATTCTCTAAATTGTCCATGTTCCAACTGGTTGGCCAATTTCTCAATCACATAAAAATATCTTCTGACAACTTGATAGCATCTCATTGGAGCATGCTTTATAAAAACGACGACAGCAATGGCCCCTATAAAATCAAAAAATTGTCAAAAATGATAAACTTAACCCCCGAGGCAACTAATTTTCGAAGTGAAACCGCCTGCTGATTAAGCGCCCAATTTACCAATGTGAAGCCCCTCAACAGGTCTGCTCTGGTGTAATTATCGGCAGATAAGAAACGACCACTATAGCGATGGGGCTCCATGTAATTGTTGAAGCACCCTGCCTGAATGATAATTTCGGAGAAAATTATGAACGAAATGGTCGCGGTCAACATGACTGCTGTTTGTGTCTTCAAATCACGGTTAGCTGCGCTGAAGCTGACAAGCAGAGGTCTACAGAAGGCGACAGCTACAGCTTGAAATTTGTGTTCTCCGATCTTCAATTCCGAATTGGATGTCCGATCTGGAATGTGGTGATTAACCTTTGCGATGTGATGTAATACATCGCGACATCCTCATATCTCGCTTTTTGACGAGTGCACTCTCGATCACTTGGTTATTGTGGCTAATTGGTAGATAGTCGTTCAGGTAGAATGACGGGATCAGGAGAATGAGAAAGATCGCGATAAGAATTACTAAGGACTAAGGTAGCAATGAAACCAAAACGTACTCAGCACACTGTAATCTGGGTTTAGTGCAGATACACCAAGAATTCAGCGGTGCTTTCACAGTTCACAGATTGCGATCACAAACTCTGAGTACTCGACACAAAACCTGCTCCGATCAATCGATCGATTCGATACGTGCATTTGCCGGCAATGTCTTCTATGGATTTTCGATTTTATCTGTTGTTCTGGAAAATTTTGCAAAATGAAGGAGTTAGAGATCTCGTTTTTATGCACTTTGACTTGTTAGTGTTTTGCGGAAGAAAACAGCGCTCAATTGCAATATGCAGATTTCATGATCATTTAAAGATATTCTCAGGCATTCTCGATGTTCTTTTCTTTTACGACTTTCATTTCTTTAAAAAATTTTCCACGCAAAGGTTTTTTCAACTTTGTATTCCAAGCAGAGTTTTTACAATTAAACATAATATTTTTTTAGTGTTGTATTTTTTCAACCTACGTATGAACCTTTGCCCTTATGAAATTAATTCAACTTTTATTTAATAATAAACGAGTAGCTTCCATTGTCCTTCAATCAGACTAGCTCTGTCGTTTTTAGAGATATTTTGACGTGCTTTTCATAAACTTTAGCTAATTATGATAAACTAAATAAAACTTCTAATTATCATGTTTTGGAGATTCGTAACGATGGTGGACCATTATTATTATCGCGGTGCTGAGTGTCATAATCTTTTGATGCCTTTTAAAAGCGCTGACTATCTTTTTATTTGCTATTGAAAATTTAAAACATGATATCAATTATACAAAGGGCAGGGCACTTTGAGTATACCATGAAATAGTCTCTCAGTTACATAGATGTGTTGCTCTCTGTAAAAACAACTTACACTGTCTTCCTTCTTTGATGTTTAAAGTGTCCTCATTGCGAGATCTTAACGAGATTCCTGACCAAACTTAGAAGAAATCAATCCATTGCCTGAATTTTCCATGTGCTCGTTTACAGGAACATATTTGTTGGACGACCAAAGCAAGGGAAGAAGACTATTTAGAAGAAATCATATCGGCATGGCTAGAATATATATTCTGTCCCAGAAGTAACAGGAATTTTGGTATTAAAATATCGTGCGCTCACTAAATGACATCTTTATTTTTTGTAGGTTTATATTATATGTAAGAGTCATTTGTATCCTTTTTCATACAGAATTCCGACTCCATTAAAGTTATCGCTCCACTCCACGTATTGATTCAGGAGTGTTTTGGTAATATCGAACCGCAGCGAAACGCTATCAGACTTGACAATAACAATTGCTTTAGAGCGGTTCGATATATTTTTTTTTATACGATGTTTTTAACTTCAATCGATATGAACTACTCCTAAGTCGTTGGTGGAGTAACTGATAACTTGTCGGCCTTTCATCACAGAGGTTCCAGTTTTGAACCCTACCCACAGAAACCCATGGATGTTTTCAGCTGACAACAGATTACGATAAAAAAATCCATTGGTGGTTTTCAGCGTAATATCGGTGGTTCGTAATTCACCTTAAATTGTAGGTCCACTTGGAATCGTTTTCTCGATTCGGGTGAAATTCTTTTTCCGCCTCATGCCTCAAGGGGGTTATTAGAGAAAGAACGATATTAAATCGATTCGCCATGACTAAAATGGCTCAATTGAATTAAAGGGATAATTTAATCTGGTAATTTTTAGAAACTGTTTTTTTTACTGTAACTTTAGTACAAGGTTTCTTGAACTTAAGGAGCTGTTTGAATTTGCGAGATAGTACAAGGTTGGGCAGACGTGGGTCGGATTTGGTGGGTGGGTTGTGATTACCACCCCACAGAACATCCATACTAAGCTAAACCCACTGCAATATACCCATCACTATGAGAAACTGGGCATCGTGTGATTTTCTTTCTGTTTCCGAAACTCAAACTACCACTCGCAGAACATTCGTTTTGAGGTTTAAGACATAATAAAAATTAATTCAAGTATGAGCGTTGTTCATGCTTCGAGGGTTCCTAAGTTATTTTCAAAAGCAAAATTTTTTAATATATTGTAGGAAAAACATCAAAGAAAATTACAAATATATGCACCTCACCTGCCCTGTACTACAGTACCATGTCCAGGCGTTGTTGTGTTGCTCTCTGCGACGCTCATCATTATGCTCTTTCGAATATGTTGCTCTTTGATCCTGTGACAACAGCATCTCCGATCCACTGTAGCTTGAAAGTTGTTCTATTTGTCAAGGAGCGAGATCGATTTTAATATTTATTCTTATTTACGTGACCAGTAGACCTGAGGTATTGAATCCTCAATTTTAGTAAAGCATTTGACAGAATTAACCACTTAAATTTGATTAATAAGTTGGCTACACTCGGTTTTTCGGTTTTCTTCGTTGACTGGGTTCGGTCTTATTTGTTAAGTCGATTATCGTTTGGTGACTCTCTTTCCGATAAAATACACAATATCTCTGGTGTACCTCAAGGTAGGCACCTTGATCCGCTCTTATTTATTATTTACATCAATCCTTTTTGTCTAATTCAAAAATTATTTGCTATGCTGACGATGTAAAGATTTTCCGTGTTATTTACTCCACTAGTAATTGTGAAATTTTAAATTCCAACTCGGGCTCCTTTCATAAGTGGTGTTCGATTGCCTTAATTCGATCGCCGTTCTCGTTCTCGTAAGTGAACAACTATGTCTTTTTGTCGCAAAGAAATTTAACTTGATTTCAACTACACTATATATAGTTGTACACTAACAAGGCTAACAACCGGCGACCACATTGGCGCGATTGTTAGTAAGGAATGTTAGAATTTGGGTTTCGTTAAAAGGTGGGCTAAGGTGGTATGACCATAGCTCCTTTAAGGGGACTTTTCGTTTCATACTTGAAAAAAAAATAATAAATTGTGAAAAGACTATTTTATTTATTGAACTGATTCCTTTTGGGCATTTTCATAAAACATATTCAGAATAGAAAATTTTTTTTTCCATTTTTAGTACATTTTGATCACTGCAGAGGGCGTCTTCCATAAGATACTTTTTAAACGGCTCCACAGGCTTGGGGCTTCCTGTAACAGATAGAGTAAAAATTCCAACGGGATTTCGTTCATAAGACTAAATACTAGTAACTAAACATAAACAAAATTTTACTTTTAATATTTTTATCATTTTATAAACATTTTTCTGAAATATAAAAAAAAATTCCATATTTTTGAGGGCAACTACCCCTGTATAAAAAATTGGGGTGTGTAACATAATAATTTTAAAGGTTTAGTTACTAGTATTTTTTATAATCTTTTTTTGGATTATTAAAATCCGTTGAGTAGTTTTTGAGAAAAGTGAGGAGCCAAGTCAAGGTTGAGAAAAATGCCTTTTAAGTTTTTGTAATATAATTTTTGGATATTAAACGCGTACAGGTACCGTTACAAATATAGGTATATCTTTTTTTCTATACGAATTTCTTGAAACGGTTTTAGGACAGTATTTCTGTAATGTTAAGGAACACTTTTACCTATGTAAAAAATAAATTGAATATTTCGACATTTTTGAAACGAAAAGTCCCCTTAATGTTTGTTTCCTTCGACGATTTTTTGTGTATGCCAGCTGCGTTTAGTCTCCATTTTATAATATTCATATCAATCGTGTCGAGGCAGCTTAGCATCGCTTTGTGCGGTTTGATCTTCGGGGAATTCCTTGGAACAACCCACTCAGTCTGCCTCCTTATACGGATAGGCTCCATTTTGTTAAATTCGTTTCTCTCGAAGCTCGATGAAATAAATCCAGAACTGTTTTTGTTATTAATTGCCTAGATGGTACTATTCATTCTATTGTCCTGTGTCTTCCTTTAATATCACAGCTCCGTCTCGCTTCTTGACAAATCGCGATAGGTTGGGAATACCCAAAAACTGCACGGTATTGCGATTTTCACCAGTGTTGGGCTCAACGTCTCGTTGTTTTAATGTAAATTTTAATAAAATTGATTTTCATTTATCTAAAAATTGTATAAAGAACTAATATACTTTGAAATCTTGAATCAAATTCCACCGATGACGTCCAATCAGGGCCGCCGAGAGGGGGGGGGGGCGAAGGGAGTAAACCCCCGGGCCCGGGCTTTAAAAAAGGGCCCCGTCAACAAGTCAACAAGTCATCAACAGAAACATTTTTCCATTTTAATTATATATACAAAAAAATGTTTCAGGATCGAAAAAGTGTAATATACTAGACAGATTTTAAATTGGAAGTCGCTCGTTCGATTCTATATGGGCCCGTAAAGGCGCTAAGTCCCGGGCCCGGAATCCCTTTCGCAGAGGCCCGTATGTGGTACCCCCCGGGCCCAAATTTTGTCTCTACGGGCCTGCGTCCAATGATTGTTTTCTGCTGGTAACAGCTTACGATAATAAAATAGTTTTTAAAAACAAATTGAACCGACTTTACAAAAAACACTAAAAAGCATAAAATAATTTTTAATTTTATATCTATTACGACATTTTGAAGTCGGTGCAAATTAAAGAAACAAAGCAAACTACAACAAAAGTATTTAATCATCGTTTTTTATGATCCCTTCAGCTGAAACGTTTAGGTAAATTTATATAGTATCTTCGATTATGGTTGGGTAGTTGTTTTGTTTCTTTAATTTGCACCGACTTCAAAATGTCGTAAAAGATATAAAATTAAAAATTATTTTATGCTTTTCAGTGCTTTTTGTGAGTTAAATTTTTTTTTTAAAAACTATTTTATTTTTCACTTTTTAGTGTCTTCTACTCTGTACAACAAAAAAAGAACCATCCAAATCAGTCCACTCGTTAAAAAGTTAGGTTCAACACCCTACCCCACCCCCTCCAATTCCGCCAAAATTTTTTTTCACTGTATCAATCGAGGCACATACTCTACCCAACAGACAAAGAATCATCGAAATTGATCCAAGCGTTACGAAATTATACTACCCCTCCCCCTCCTCCTATAAGCAATGGCGGATCATACTCTATATAACAGCAAAAGAACCATTCAAGTCGGGCCACGCGTTACGAAGCTAGACTACCCATCCCCCCTCCCCCCACCATAGACCAATTTTTTTTCTCATATTGGCAATGGGGGATCATCCTTTATACAACAAAAATAGACCCATCCAAATTGATCCACGCGTTACAAAGTTAGGTTTCACCCACACCCCCCACCCCACCAACAATTTTTTGAACATGGGACCACCTCTGAAGTATGACCTACCAAACAAAAAAAACAAAAAAAATCAATTCATAATTGGCGGAATTATCGCGTAACAAAAATGCAAAAAAAAATAAATAAATAAATAAATGAAAAACACAGTCGAATTGAGAACCTCCACTTTTTTTGAAATTGGTTAAAAAAGTCATGCAATGGTTGTAGAAAAAATGTTAGTTGTTGGGAATCTACTTTAAATTGTAGATCCACTTGTAACCTTTGTCTCGAATCGGGTGAAATTCTTCTAACGCCCCATGCCCCACAAGAGGTTACGGGTACTAGAGAGAGAAAATTGGAGATTTATGAATCTTGGTATATAAAGAAATAAATAAATGGATACTTATAGACACAAACGAATTAAACACGCACAAACAGCATTTATTATTTTTGGTTTTTGGTTTTTTTTCCTTTTTTCTTGCCGAAACCGAAAAGTTTTTGGAAAAATTTTTTTTTACCAACAATTGCTGAAATTGAAAGAGGGAAGCGGAATTCAGTCAAGCGCTACTTATTTTTGGTGCATTTTGTAAATAATCTGCACTGGCGTCACCCCCTCGAAAACAATAAAACGTAACAATGTTCTTATTTCTTTCTTGGTCTACTTTGAAAAGGGAGCCTTAATATTTACATTAAAATCAGTACCAAAGGCAGCATAGCAATAAACTACCACTATAAACGTAAAAACATCGAGGTTATGATTAACAATAGCGAATTTAGTGCTGCCAACCACCTAATCGAGAAAAGTAAAGTGTCCCTTTACTATCTGACTTCCCCTCGTAAAAACTACTATTTGTGAGTGTCAAGGTATAGAGCTAAGATTGCGTCCTTTGAAATAATGTTTTGAATTGCTTTTTTGTTATTTCTTCGCTCCTTTGCTCCTTTATGTACTCTCTAGTTTCCGTACCCCTTTGTGTTTCATGGGGCCGGAAAGCACTTCACCCGATTTGGTAACAAAAGACATTATATAAGTACATGTGCATAGTAACCAGAAGCAAGAAAATACGAAAGATAATTTCTGTAAATTAAACAATGTCTCAAGTGTATTATTGTTGGGAGTATTCTGGTTTCTCGTTTTACTGTCAGTAGTGTAAAATAAATATAAAACTGCCAAGAAGTATTTTAAGGTTTAAAGACTCCTTAAAAAAAACGAAAGTCATTCCCCTTGTTCCTTAACTTTATTTCCATCAATTTGGTTTCAACTTACAATTCAACTTAATCGACTCTGAGCGCTTGAAGCGTTTTGAATTAAATTTCAACATATACATGTTCGAAAATGCTAGGATCCTAAGAACATTAAAATAATAGGATTGAACGAAAGAACTGACAAGAAACACAAGTCCCCTTCTTACAGTGTAAGATAGCGTTGAAATATTTTTGCAATTTTTCGCTTCCGAATTTTCTACTCGTCCTCCCCACTTGCCCGCTCAAGGAGTAGCTATCACGTGCCATCATGAGGGATACACACAAGGATATGAATTCTTTTCAGGTCCGGTTATCTGAATTTTAATACTTGGGAGTTTATCATTCTATAAAGGAATCGGTCTCATGACGGCATTTCAGTGTTTTCCACCAGGTGTTCCTGCTTACATCAGGATTTCGTGACCATATCTTCTCCAGCCCTGCCGAAATCTGGAAGTTTTTCTAATAAAGCCCACCTTTATCGGATAGAAAGTGTCTGTTATCCTTGAAACACTTTTTATCTAACTCTCTGGAGTGTTGCTGCAATATATTCCACAACAACGAGATCTCGAGCACAAAAGAACGCTTACTTCTGGCTTTATTTCTGCTAACTTTGTTTCGTTGTAATTGTAACCCCGTTTCCTCTGGAGATGGAGATAGGCATTTTCTTGATGTTTTTCAATGGGGATAATCTCCTCCATTCCGATTTGCATTAAATATTCTTTGGAGCGTGTTCTGTTGGACGTTTTTTTTGTTAAAATTATTCAAACGATCGATTTTCCGTCAGGGCATTGTTTACCTTGTGCTGGTTATTTCAGGATACAATAAGAGGACAAAGCAAAACTTCCTTAAAAAGAATTTACATCAACATTGATGTGATTTTCGTCATAAGGTGAATCTAGAATTATGCGAATTGAGGAGCGAATATCTAGGAATGTAAAGAGGATGTTTATTTTTGTCAGATTGAAGTCATCTGTTGCATAACAAAATCACCTGCCTAACCACAACACAGGTAAATTGTCGACATGCCGCCGCTCGGCTGGAACCATGTAAGGTCTTTCAAGGAAAGACATTTTAATCAGCCGACACGAAGTCCAGCAGGAATGTGATGCGTTGGTTCGAGGAAAGCGCCTGTTGACGTAAAAGGTAAAACCGCGAAGACGTGGTTACCTCGATTAATTACCTTCGAGGTATCAGACATTAGCTGTACGCACTGTTAAGGCTCATTAGAGACGACATGAAAGTGAAGGCTGTTACACGCAACATAAACATGGCAGCAGCATTTTACTCAGTGCAACTAGTTTGAAATTGAATTCAAGAGGAATTTGTTTTTTCAATTGCATTTTTCCGTTTTTCTTATGAGTGGAAATCGACGCGTTTGTTATGCTCACCAGAATGCACCCGAATGTCTTGAATGCAGAATTACTTGGATTGATGTTAACCATTTAAACTAACATATTTGCAATTCAGCAATTAGTCGGGCAAAGTTCAATTTTGACCAGAGCATCAGACGGAAGGTATTTTCTACTCAAAAGGGTAGTAAGGGCTTCTGTTCTCTAGTAAAAACCGTAAAGAACAATTTCACCTGTTCGTTAACACCACCACTCATTTATAATGGGAATGTTTTTACTGACTCATTGGACAAGGCCAACCTGTTTGCTGCTAATTCGTACTTGCCACCTTCATCGCAGCCACTCCCATCTCAATCACAGTGCACTAGTAGGCAAAAGCCACTACACTTTCGCACTCGGGAAGTTTTTAGAGTACTTTCGAAACTCGACGTGTCCAAAGCTACTGGGTGTGATGGTTTCTCGCCCCTTGTTTTAAAATGCTGCGCCTCTGCTTTGGCTAAACCTCTGCGCAAACTTTTTCACCTGTCATATTCAACAGGCATGTTTTCAAGTGTATGGAAACTTGCTCATGTCCAGCCGGTACTTAAAAAACGAGAGGCATGCAGCCCTCTAACTACAGACCAATTGCACTAACCTCGATCATTTCTAAAGTTTTTGAATCACTCATCAAGTCTCAGTTGATGAAATATCTAGAATTTAACCATCTTATCCGCGCTGGCCGCTCAACCGGAGACTTACTAACGGCTCTAACGGAGCGTTGGAATCATTGTCTCCATAATTTTGGTGAGTCCGAAATCGTCGCTCTTGATATTTCATTTATTTATTTTGATTCTGTAATGAATTCACGTGGAAATGCTACAGAAGTCAATCGGGAACGCATATTTAGATCATTAAGCAACGACATTTCTGTGGTCCTCGCTCGGGGCAGAGCAAATCGTGTAACGTTTAATGCATCCAAAACTCAATGCTGTTTAATGTCCCTTAAAAAACGCCCAGTTCACCCCCAACCCATTTCAGTCGACGGAGTGAATATATCCAATTCACCCTCCCTAAACATCTTGGGTATTCAGATATCCAGTAATCTTAGCTGGACTGTTCATATATTTGCAATCGCTAAAAGTGCGATGAAATGTTTGGGTTTTCTACAGAGATGTAAGAAATATTTCACCCCACCCGACTTAGCGCTGATCTACAAGTCCCACATTAGACCTAGACTTAAATATAATTCCCATATTTGGGCAGGGGCAGGACACACCGCATTGTCCGCGTTAGACAAAGTCCAACGTACGGCTATTAAACTTATTGGCGATTTCTCAATCTCTGAGGGCCTTGACTCTCTGGAGTATGGACGGAATGTCGGTTGTCTCTCACTCTTCTATCGCTATTTCCATGGCCATTGTTTGAACGAAATTGCTAGCCTGATTCCTTGTAGACACATAACAACGCGCAATACAAGATCTAATAGTCTAATAGTCGCTGCGACCCCTATACTCTCCAGGTAAAATTTGGACGTACCGTCAAATTTCGGGAATCTTTTCTAAGCAGAACAACACGAATGTGGAACAGTTTACCATCTTCTGTTTTTCCCTTGTCTTATGAGCCTGAAACTTTCAAACGAGGCGTACATCGACACTTCCTTCACTTAACCTCCTAGCCCATTTCCCTCATCCTAGGGCATCCCCTGAGCTTTGGCAACATCATATAAAAAAAAAACAGTATGAATCGAAAATTATTGAATTCAAAAGATAAAAAGTATTGAAATTTAGAGATCGGAAGATATTAGAAGGTTTTCATTGTAAACTTTTCCAAATTAATTTTGAGGAATTGCTTATAGTCATTTAAAGCTTGCTTTAGATTAAACCTATTCTTCCATTTGAAGCAGGAAACTTTTTATCGACTATCAAAATTTAAATTAGTCTCCCAAAGGGCCGAGGATTAGCGCAGATCTGGCACAATCCTTAATTCTTAAAATAGCTCAAGCCTATGCTCACGTACCTTTAAGTGTAATTTACAATTTGGATTTTTTATTCCCGACAATATTGGTAAATTCCGAATTAGTATGACCCCCCCCCCCCCTCCCCCCAAATAGCTTTTTAAGCAGCGCCAGAAGCATGAGAATACCCGGTAGATTGGCAATGTTTTCAGGGAATGTGAAGTCACCAATTAGTGAACAAAATATGTTTGTATTTTTTCTAATGCAGACACTGCAATACGTCCAGCGCCTGGACAAATACAGCAATTATCTTCGAATCAATGCCTGATATGGGACTAGAAGGATCCCCAATCCTTACAGAGTTAAACTTTTTTTGCATCTTTATAGATAAGCCAAGTATTTTATCGCATTTTTGACGATTGAAAATGTATGCTCGATCCAGCTAAGTTGTATTTTACCGATTCGCAGTGATTCTCTTCCCTTCGCAGTGATTGTATCGCAGTGTATATCGGAGTATCGATACTTTGCTTTTCATTACATCGAGGTTTTGTTATCGACATTTTCAGCCCGATACTTCCGATCATCGATATTTTTCTTTCAAAATTGGAATAGTATTGATTTTCCCCAACGTCACGGGTTTCAATGCGCGTGCGCAAATAAAAACGATCTATGTATAATTGACAAATTGTGTATGTGTCAAATATATAAATATATATAAGTTAAATATTATTACACGACATACGAATATAAAAGTCAATACTATAGTCTTGTAACTTGCTGCGATACAACAAAAAAGGCTGAACAAAATATTTTTAACTATTGTCCGATTACTAAAATTCGTTTATGTTTGAAATAAAATTTCATCTGTTTTTATGTGTGTTTCAAATTATTCATTTGCTGAAAAGATATATGCGCTCATCCGCAGAGAGACGTCTTAATTTAAACAAATTTTATCAATCAAATGAATATATGTACATATCTTTTGAGGAAATCGACATTTTGATATTTCTCAATGATGAGAGTTGCTGCAAATTGTTTTGCTAACAATAATAACGAACAACAAGATAATAATTGTAATTTCTATGCAATCTCTACGCCATATTTAATTTTTTAGTTTTAACTCACATTATTTCAATACTTTTATGTATCGATACTTTTTCAACGATATATTTATGCTGAAGTATCGAAAGATGTGGTATCGCAATGTTAAGTATCGATATTTTTCGAATCAATTCCCATCTCCAAGTGATTGTTTTTTCACGGCTTTGCTTGACTTCAATCTGCGATTCCTGGACCTTACAGTTGTGCACAAAGCATGCATCGTCTCGCAAGGGCCAAGGATAAAATTTAAAAGTATAAGTAAGAATATCTATTGCAAGACTTTTTCTTTTCGCATCAGTCGGGTCGCTACCTGAGAAGCTCACTTCAAAATGCTGTAATTTCGGTGATAATTGAAATTTAGGTGGAAACGCTAAAATATTCTTAAAAGTAGAAACAATTTTCCTCGCCAAAAATATAAATTCAAATTTCAAAATCTCAAGATGCTGCTTAAACGGCATTTTGACAGTGAATAACTCGATAAATGACTAATATAACCCCGGTTTTATACGAATTGGACACTAATCTGCTACAGAAAATCAATGGATAATGCCTAAAGGTACTATCGTTTCGAGGGCGGCGCGTTATCACTTACTTCACCACAACAACAAAAAAACCGGATAAGTGCGAGTCGGACTCGCGCATCGAGGGCTTATAAACCTTATTAAGTTGCTGATTTCTAAAAAAATGTGGTAGTTAGAGACTTCGATTATCTTTCCTGTAATATTTACATAAATCTCTATTGACTGTAATTATTTCAGTTTTTCACTTTACAAACATGGGACTTTTAAAAATAGTGTAACGTTATTCACTTCACTGATTTATTCGTTTCACTTTAATAATTATCACTTCACTGGTTAAAAATACAACTAATTATTCGCATTATCACATGTAAACACTTCTCATTCTAAATCATGACTAAAGCTAACCAGGCTGCTACTTAGCCCTATTTATACTACTTAGCTTAATTCTAGAAACTTCTGTCACTTAGTTCTAGATGTCTCCGTTACACATTTTCACCTCACATATTCACCATGGGTTCAATTCTTCCTTGACTTTCCATGTTTGACATTTCCTTCCCTTGATTTCTGGCCACCTGGGGCATGCGCATTACACGGATCACTATTTCCCCTTTCGTGGTCTACCTCGTGCACGTTACAATAGGAAACAATCTAGGCCAAGGAAGACTTCTAAACGGGAGGACATTCTTTTGATGCTTTTAAAAACCCTTTCACCCCTTCAGTGGAAATAAGAACCCGTATGGAGGAAAATATCTCAGCCAAGACTGTCAGGCGGCGGCTACTCGAAAATAACTTCCGAGGGTGTTAGAGCCTCAAGAAACCGAAGGATACACAAGGTAGAATAAAATATTAAGCCTCTAGGTTTCGCTAGAAGCCATCGATCGAAAAATCAATCGTTTTAGAATTCGGTCACCTAGAATGACGAATCCAAATTTAATTTTACTGGATCTGATGGAAGAACTTACGTGTGATGTCCACCAAACAAGGAACTAGATTCCAATAACACCGAAGAGACGGTTAAGTTTGTAGGTGACAGTGGGATAATTTGGGACTTACGATGTTGGGGCAATAGCAATAGGCAAAATGGATGGGCCAATGTACAAAAACATATTTGCCAACGGTCTGGAAGCATTCTCGGAGACTTTACCATTGTCAGTAAACTGCCTATTTATGTTCTACCAGAACAATGCTCCATACCACTCACCGCGAAATGTCAAGGAATGATTTGAGGAACGTCAAATTTGAGTAATGGAGTGGCCTCCACAGAGCCCAGACGTAAACCCGATCAAGAATTTGTGCGTCATCATCAAAAGACTTGTGGCAGCAATAAAACCAAACCGGATGAGTAGTGATGGTCAAAATCGGTTACTTTGCTGACTCAAGTTATAAGTGACTCATAAAAAAGAGATTCGGTCATTTGGGTCGCTCGAGCCTACCAGTGGTGAATTTTTCCATTTCTCCGTATTGGATCGACCGAAGTGGTTTGTGCTTTGCTTTCCGTTTTGTTCTCTTCGCAACTCGCATTTACATGTTTAATGGTCGTTATGAGTATATGGAAGGTATAGGGATCACATGTACTATAGTATATAAAACATAACGTCACACTCACTGAAATATGAACAGCAACAACAGGAACTACGTAAAATTGAATGAGTGCGTCTCGCATTGAGTCCTCAGTTCGTGACTCAAGAAAATATCCTACGATTGTGCACCGTGCACAATCTACCTTAAGCTGAGGGCAACCACGAGATTAAGAGAATCAGTGGTCCCTCTATCTTGTTGTTAGAGATATGATATGGCGAAAGGCAAGTGAACAATTGACCGACATTGTATGAAAACATTGACTCAGGTCTTTTGAGTCGTTTTACTGCCGCGGACGCGACGGACACATTACTACCGATAAGGGGCCGTTCAAATATTACGTAACGCAGTTTTTGAAGATTTCTGACCCCCTCCTCTCCCCCTTGTAACGCGCCGTAACGTTTCGCGTTACCTCTACCCCTCTCCCAAACGTAACACTCAGATGAATGATGTCTCTGCTATTAATTATTAAAAACGCAATTTTAAGTTCTTCGCGACCCTATTTTCTAAGAACATTATTGATACACTATAAACTGAGCCGTGATTCACTATATAATAACGCACCGTAACGTTTAACAAGACCCCCCTCCCCTCTAACTGCGTAACGTAATAATTGAACGGCCCCTACGGGACTTATGGGGAACCATCCGTCAAGAATTGTACACAATTAGTGCTGAAGTCTGTGCTGACTTGGTATTCTCAATGGAGATGTACTGCCATAATTGCTCAAATATAATTATTTATAATGTGCAAACGAACCCCACTTCAACATTTTGGCGCCACCTCCCCCACTCCTCCTTTTTCAATAAAGGCAAAGTTATTGCAATAACGTATTTAAAACTATTTCAAATTTCAGGTCGATAGCGTTAGAGCTTTAGAAGTTGCTGAAATAAGCAGCTGTGACAAACAGACGAAGTCGCACCATAAGGGTTCATTTTTTTTAACATTTTTTAACATTTTGGTGCGTAACCCAAATATACTCCAGTATAAAAGTGGATTCAAAATTTTCTTCTTCTTATTGTTCTTGGGCAATTGGGAATTTTTTGGCTCGCTACTTTTCTATTTCGATTTCGGTTATTTCGGTATACTTTCTCCCAGGTCCGTGCGCAGAGGACCCTCAAACCCCACCCCACAGGAGGGTTTTTAAAATTTTCTGAACTTCTTGATAAGGAAAAATTTTAATGAAATACTTAAAAAATAACCTTAAATGTATATGACCATATTTTCTAATTGCATAATATATCATATTCTATGTACATCCATTTGTTGATAGTTTTCTTTGTATAGCTCCTTTATTCTTTTTTAATGAAATTAGATATAGACCCCCCCCCCACTCCTCCCCCTCCTAATGTTGATGTCGTAATTCAAAATTTCGACTGTATACGAAATAGTTTGATCAGTAGAAGCTCAATATTGTAGAATAGGAACGATAAAACTCATATGGTAAAATTTGTTTTTAAAAGGGAATACAAAATTTGGTTTTACATGGCTCTACATTTCGCACAGATCATAATATCTGCCAAAAAACGGTAATATTATGAATATCATAACAAAGCCACGTCAACCACAAATTGTATCCCAGCATTCATATCATATACTTTATGTAGTAGTAACGTGCATATGTAACCCAAGAGTTTTTATGAAATGTTCGCATATTTCTTTTCGGACAAAACGTAGTGAAAAGCTGAATATGATTTCATTACAAAGCATTTATGTATGCCCAGGAGAATACCAGAACACGACGGAAACAGTCCGCGTTTAACAAAATGATTTCCCCCCTCCCTACTGTAACGTCCCGTCATTTTTCATTACATGAAGACAGTGAAGTCCGAATATTGTCCCTGTTTATTATTCCTATAAAAAACATATTTTCCTCACATTTTTGCCAGCAGAACTGTAGCCCATTCTCCCCAGTTTTTTTTTATCTTTATGACCTATTCTGGGCCCTTCTAAAGAAACTTTGTCAAATTGGCCACCCTAAAGGACCGACATGAGTAAAAAAAATGAAGAAACATTTTTCGTAATAAATTTGCATGGAGGAGCCGTGTTGTTGTGCCACAATAAAAAGATGTTTCACTGTGCTATTGCGGTACTGTGAATGGGGGCTGCAGTGAAGACAAATCTCCAGGACATCAGAGCCAGGACCAGCAATGACAGTAACCCCTACCTATAAAGAGGCATCTGATTAGCATTTGAGGAAAATTATTGAAACGTCTGTTCGGCGATAAGCTCTATGACGCCATTACAGTGGGTAAAATGGTTCGTGGGAGTCACAGGACTTAATTCAATCTGGGATATGGCTATCCTGGTTGGCAGTTCACATCCATAACTCATCTTTAACATGATTTAATTCCTCAAAAGCCAGCGGTAATGGTCTTCTGAGGATTGCTTCTCTCAAGTCGATTAATTAGATTTTTTAGTTTGAATTAAGCTGGTGATTTGTAGCATAGTCAGGTGGATGAAATCGCGAAATTTATGCTCCACTTTTCAGAGTGAGGAAAAGGTAAGGGCTTAATAAGCAACGACAGCTAAACGTTAAATTTTTCATCAACAGCAAATTAATCATCGCGAAGATTTATGAAATATGTTTACGGACTACCCAAAAAATTCCATAGATTGCAAAAGGTATTGTCAACAAAAATTTTCCAAAGCAAATATTGTCTTCGTTTGAGAATTTCAAGGTTTTTACAATGTTTTTTGTTTCTGTTAAATATTTGCATTTGAACATGGAACGCAATTGCAGGTTTTTAGAAATACCTATAAAATTTTATTTTAATTTGAAGTTTTGCAAAGCCATACATATTTGTAGTGAAGTGTGAGATACAAAGATAGTTTCAATTTACTTGGGGTCCAGCGAAATATTTTCAAGTCCAAACCCGAAATATCAAATTTATTTTTGTTTGTTTAGGTAAAATCCTAAAATTTATATCCTCTGTAAAGCTTGAATTTTGTCATCATAATTCAAGGTGAATCCTCGTTTGGGGTCCCTTCAATCCTTCCCATCTCTGTAGAAATTTGTTTGTTTTTAATTAAATTTTATTTCATTAGGAAGAGTACCACATCCAAAAGGATCCAAACGTAATGGGAAAAAGAAGAATTAAATCACGAATTAAAAATGAGCGGTTACCCGAATAGGAGCGGAGGGTATTGTTTTATTCATCCACAAATGTTCCTCAGATGTTTAAGTCCGCGCAAAGTAAACCGAGGAGAGTGAATTGATTACCAAACATCCCCCAACAGTTTATCTTGGTCTGAGGGGTATATATCTGTGGCCTAAAGAATCTGGGAGCCCTTGTGCACTGAATTTCAACAAGAATTGAGGGATTCAGATAAACTACAGAGGTTTTTAGAGATTCCGAGTTTGTACGTCTAGTGGGGCCCATTTTAATCGGATTTTTAATTGACGCGTACAACACTAAAATTTTATTGCTTCGGTGTCGGGTTCTTGATTTATTTTACGCGCGGGGTTCTAAACAACTTAATTGATGGTGGCGCAGAGGAGAAGGCGTTAATTTCTCTATGTGGCTAAGATGATTACATCCAAACTTTTCCGGACCATTTCTAGGAAGAGATAAGATTTAATTTGAAATTTCGTGACAAAATTAATTTCCTTGTGGCAGAGCTTGAATGGTTCAAGTAAATAGCTTTGGCTAGATAAAATATTACAGCCGTAAGTTTTACAGTAAAAAAAAGCCAATACAAATTTTCTAAAAGAATATAATCCGCGAACAGTGAGCAAGTTAAAAATAAAACATAAAAATAAAAGTTTTCCGAAGAGTTGGAAACTTACGTGCTTAATTAATAAGGAGAGAGCACTCATTCGGAAACACGTGGATTTACGTCTAATGAGTCCATGGAATATTTAAAAGGATAATGAGTGCTGCTGATGGAAACAAGCATCCACCAACGAATTAATGTTTTCTTGTTCGTACTTCAAATCTGGAGAGATTGAAGAGTATTGAAATTATGATTTTGTGAAGCTCTTGTAAATCTTTTTGTACTTTCAAAAAGTGGCTTTTTTTTCTTGTAGAAAGAAACTGCAATTTTAATACAAACTAAACTTTAAAAGTGAAATATAAATTTATTTTATTGAATCGAATACAATAAAACTACAAAAAATAATTTGGCCGATTATTATAAATGCACCAATATAATAAAAACCAGATAACTTAACATAATACAATAAAAGAGTATAGTACAAGTCAAAAAATGCTATGGAAAATACTTATCATCTTAAACGACTCAAAATTGGTACTTTAACTCAAAATGGCAATAAACAATACTAATTATCAAAACGAATAGAAACAAGGTTAAATCAAACGCCCGAAAAATAGTTTTAAAAGCGGACTCGACACAAAAAATTTGGAGTAGCCTCACTCAACTTTCTGATTACTGTAATAATGTTCTCTTTATCTAAAAGGAAGACATCTGGGGTTCCACAGGGCAATTAATTTGGCCTCTCGCTATTCATTTAATCTGTTGATGACGTTGATTTCCGCCTAAAAATCTTTAGGTTAGGTTAGGTTAGAGTGGTGGCTATCGGAAAGCAGATTAACCTCACAGCCTAAGAAAGTGCTGTTGTGGTACCATATCCGCGGGACCACACTTTCCACTTCTTCCTCGTTCATATAACTTCTACAAAAGTCATTGGTCATTGCGTAAACTTTTTGCGTGATTTCCGGAGAGAAAGTGACCAATATTAACATTTCGGAGATCGGTGCGGTTTGTCCTTAGGAGGAAAGCCGTTTTTATTAGCCTTAATTTACTTCTATTTTTACTGACCCTAGAGATCGGCCGATCGACCTGACTATACAGGAAGCGATCAGATTAGAACTTTCCTTTGTAAACGTATCAGCCACCTCTTTTTCCCGTATCCCACTATGACCAGGGACTCAGCAAAGAGTAACCTTCTGTATTCCTTCTAAGTTCTGCAGACTATTTTGAAACCTGCGTACCAACTGTGACCTAATTATCGGTATTATATTATTTTTTCGCCGATTTCTTCATTCTTCTGTGATTCCACCGATCTTACCCACTTCTTTTTTTTGTGATTGTGTTCCCACCGATTTTACCCACTTGACTAGGCTTCCCCATACTTCCCTTGAACTTAAGGACTTAGTTTCTGACGACTGTACCGAATACTTATCGAATTTGTCTAAATGATTTTCGTGGGGTCCAGATTCTGTCCGTTCGTCTTTCCTGAAAAATTGCTGTTTATCTGTCTTCCCTACTCTTTGTCATTTGTTCAACCTGTCTCTGTCCTGTGGGCGTTTCCCCAGGCACTGGAAGGATTCTGTGATAATTCTGCTTCACAAAAAGGGCGACAAGTCTGACATCTCCAATTATAGGCCCATCGCCAACTTGTGTCATGTTGCGAAGGCGTTCGAGACCTTAATCAGTTATGTGCTCCGTTTTCATTGTAAAATCCTTATTCGCTCTTTTCAGCATGGCTTCATTAAGGGTAAGTCTACCACCACCAACTTACTCAAATTCGTGCCTCACTGCTTGCCTCTGATTGAGTCTGGCTTGCAGGTTGATTGCATTTTCACAGATTATAGTAAGGCCTTCGACACGATTGATCACGGGATTATTATTCATGAATTTCTTCTGCTTGAGTTCCCACCGCTTTTTGTTGACTGGCTGTTCCCTTACCTCTTCGGTTGCACTCAGCGTGTCTTGTTTCGCGGTGACCTATCCAACGAATTCTCTGTTTCTTCTGGGCTGCCTCAGGGCAGCATTCTTGGCCCACTACTGTTTATCATATTTATTAATTACGTATCGTTGCACCTTTCTAGCTCCAAAATGTTGTGTTATGCAGATGACGCCAAAATGTTCCGTGTCGTCTTTTGCGACGATGACTCTGCACTGTTGAGCTCCGACATTCACGTTTTTCATGACTGGTGCTCCGATAACCGTCTCCCTCTTAATACTAACAAATTCACCGTTATGACCGAAGAAATTGTACCGTTCTCTTCGACTGCCCTTTGGATGGCAGTCCCCCCACCCCCACCCCAAACGTTACATAACACTCATGTGATTATTTTTACCTCAAAATGTCAATTGTGTTGCACAAAATACCGGAATGAGAATCAATGTAAATTAAAGTTAGAAGTTTCAACCCACTTTGGCCCTAATGTGTGTGCGTGAAATTCGTAAGTTCATGGCTTGCAGTTTAGGTGGCTTTACTTTACCGCAACCGTCGGACTCTTAGAGTCTAAACTATGGACTTGTGGTACACGGCTTATTGTGATTATTTGCCATATATATACTTCTGCATACTGTTTTCCTATGTAAAAAAATGTGTGTAGTGTAGATATACCATATAACCTGAGCCGTAAGTTAAGAGTTAGGACTTTTAATTTTAACAACAACTTAATCTTAAGTAACGCGATGCTTGACCCGCCCTCTGCCCTATAACACACCGTAACATTTCATAAGACCCCCTCCCCCTAACTGCATTACGTAATACTTGAACGGTCCAAGCCATGCAGCTCTTTGAATTTTGGTTATCTTCCTAAGGCAATGATCTCAAAGGGTTGACCCCTAGGATTTGGCCACATCGTATAAAAAAACCAAATTACACTGAGAATATGAGGTAGCTCTAGACGAACTCTCTCTCTAGTACCCCGGAAGAAGAACTTCACTAGATTCGAGGCAGCGGACCTGCAATTTTGGGTGAATTCCGAACCACCAAACATTGCTCCGCAAACCCAATGGCCTTTTAATCGTAATGGTTTATCAGCAGACAACAACCATGAGTCATTCGAATGGTGGGATTCGAACTTGGGCTTCCAGATTGAAGATCGACACGTCATCATTTACTCCACCGGCGACTCCGATGAGCTAGGAAAACGAAATCGAGTCAACTTGATTTGCATACCAAATTTTATAAATTTGTAGGCACACAGCCAGTGTGGGGGATTTCAACTTGCGTTGCTAAAAGGACAATACAAAATTGGACATAAAAGAAGCACAAATGCTATGGAAATCCTGTGTGGGACAGACTTATTCTTAAAGCTTGATGTCAGTCCCATTACTGAGTAGAGCTAAGGGGCGCTGTTACCTTAGAAAGTAGTTAGGAAAAATCGATAGAGCAGTTTTTCCTGATTGTAGTTGGAGCGCAGGACAAGACGCTATTCTGTGGGTACCACTTAAGCCAGTACCCGAACATTACTAGGCGCAGAATATTGATCCTTGGGAAGCTCTGGTTAGATCCCACGGAGTTAAAAAGCAGTTCACTGCTCGAGCTATTGTACCTTTTCAAACGGATTAGCTTGACTTAAGGTGTAGGGAGGGTTAGGCCTTTATTGGTCGCTCCGCTTCAGCACATAAATTCTCCGATTCAAATATAACATACCGTAATAATATTATAGGGTTTAAGGCGGGATCAGCCAAGAGTGTGATCTAAAAATTGTCACATTTTTGTGAGTTTACTTTCTCTATTTTATTTTTTATTTTATTTTTATTATTAGCGCAAAGGATCTTTTTATTGAAACTTTTTTCCAAATCTTGTGAGCTAATTCGTTCAACCCAAATCCAGCTATCAATCAATGGTCTATCAATTTTCCCTTGAAAGTTTTATGATATTAGCTTGCAGCATGCAGTGTAAGGTGTCACAGTCCTGACCCTCCCGCAATGTAAGGAATTCTAAAAACTTTAAATGAAGAAACCTAAAATCTTATACTATGTATGTGAATGGGCAGACAGGCGTCGCTTGTACTAAAATATCGCGTTATACCTCGAATTACCATAATGTATACCTTCGAATGGAGGTACAGAGTATTTAATTTTAATTAATTACGATCCAATTAAAAAGCCATTAAAGCCTCTTTTAACGATTCGATGAGCACCAATCAACCTACACAGGAGTCGCATACCTAGCAAGAACTCGTCTTGTGGTACCAGAGTCGTTGAATGAGCAATAAGCTTTTCCCATATGTAGAAAGCGAGAATTGCTATCTGCTGACAACAAATCTTGCTACCGGTGATTTTGTTCGAAATTTGTAAAAGTTATAAAATTTGTTATGTTAATGATCTGCTCGTCTCGCGTAACATTTTATCTGAGAACATTAAAGATTCAAGAATACCGCAGCCGTGGTACTTCCTGCAGTCCCGGTCTCATCATCCCAGGGGTCAGCGGTCAGCGCTAGCTATGAGGTGAGAGTAGATAAAATTTCGAAGATAAATGTCCAAAATAACCAAAACTGGCTACCTCCACGATGAATCGATTAAATGAAAACGAACTCGCACCAGCGATGGACTGATGAAAAATGATGGCATCTGGTACATGGTATGTGGCCGACTATCTATTTCCAGTGAAACAATTTCGTCCATGCTGAAGATGCCCGCTGTTCGGGTCAAGATAGCACCTAAGTAAGGGCAAGCACGAAATGAGCCTATGTTTAGTAGAATGAATAAAGACTGGGCCATGGCCTGAGATTCATTCTTGATATTTATTCACTTCCAGGTTTCAGGGCTGCGTGTTTAAATCTGTAGGGTCTGCAACACTGTTTGTCGGCCTCCGCTCTGGTATACTACTCAAAAACAGGTATTTTAATGGTTCGGTCAAGTGTAATTTCCACAAAAGAGAAAATGCCGGCACCACCAGAGCGCTAGAGTCTGACTAGTTTTAGCAATCCGTGGCTCGACTGGATGATGAAGATGCTGCCGTCTACTATGGAGAACAATCTTTGCGCATGAACGCGCAACTTACGATCAAAGCTAATCTACTTCAAATCCTCGCCATGTTGTTGTTGTTGTTTGCATTTTTTTCATTTGCCTTGCACCTTTTTGGACCGCGTTTTCGTTGCATTTCTGCGCAACGCTCTTTCGTCGGCGGGTTTTGCGGCAACATAATAGCCATGTGATTATATAGCCGATACAACTTTGGTTGGGCACCTTCGTGCCATGCTCTGAAATTGTAAAGCTCGTTTGACAGGAACCGGTTCAGGTGCTTACCTCCAGCTCCCGGATCCCTCCGATTGATTGACATTCTGTAGTGGAACCAAGTGAGTCGGTAAAATCTCATCTTTGGATTAAAGTTGAAATGTAAATATTGATTTTAAGCTTCCTTTCGAGCTATGATAGTCATGATTGGCGCGGCATTTTATTAATTGCATGTAATTAACGTTACTGTCTGTATTGACACCAAGTGCTTTTAAAAAAGATAAATTGATATTAAAACCGATTACTGATTCATTGGTTGAAAGATTTTTAAGTGCGCATTTGGAAAGTAAGTTAGAAACCATTTGTGTTTAAGAATTGTTAGCGTTCCGAACCAAAATAGTACAAACAAATCCTATATAGTGAGAACTTGTTCTTCGTGGTTTCTGTACGTTGCTGTTACAGATGTTTAACTCCTAAGGGATCTCACTTAGCAATTTTTTCCTCGCTTTACTTAGCTTTTGCAAAGACTTATTATGTATGAATTATTTAATTTCTCGTTAAAAAACTAGCATCAGCCATAAGCATTGAAGTGAAGAGTGAACGCAACTTGCTACTTTTAGAACAAGATGCGGGCACCTACTTCAAAATTTAAATAAAACATGTTTTCTATTGAAAAGAAGATTGGCTGGATTTGGTATAAGCAAACATTTTCTTGATACAGTGGTGAAATATGAAAGTTCTTTGTTTGAAACTTTGGGAGAATGTATATAAAAATACGAGAAAACCCTTCAGTTTGACTCAGAGTTTTCGTTATTTGTCGATTATAAAAAATTAAGAACTATTCTGAAGTTACCTAACCCATTTTGAGGCGGGAGAAAAACTTTATCCGATTTGAGATGACGATTGCAAGTGGACCTACGATTTAAGGTGGATTGCGAACCACCGACCTTCTTTGCAGCAGAAAACAACCACGGGTACCCGCCGCTAGGGTTCGAACCTAGGACCTACGGGATGGAAGATCGACGAGTTATCATTTACTACACCGATCATTTATAATTTAAATGCTTCTACAAACAGTAGAGTTCCAATAGCTCTAACTTCGCTCTCCTCTTTTTTTCTTCGTCCCAACAGCAGCAGCCTGAGATAATAGATATTACCTACGGGTGGCTGTCCAGTAAAGACAGACTTAGACATCGAATAGGTCCATCGTGATTCCTCAGGAGTAAGATACCCCAGAACTTCTTATTGAAACCATCTGGAGCCGTCGATGATGCGCCGGAAATCTCTAATGTCAGTCGTCTCGAGATCGCAGGAACAATTCACGAAGTACTCAGCGAAAAGGCCTTCTGCGTGCGTGCCAAGGCAGAGCACGGTTAGTTTATTCATTTACAATATTTCATCAATGTGCTGATTACTACAAAAAAGAACTAAACAATAAACTAAATCAAAAAACTAAATAAAAACACTATAAAAAATCATATAAAAACAAAGAACAAGAAGAGAATTCGCAATATATAAATTCAGAAAACAAAAGTGCTAAAGTGAATAAAAAGCAAATAAAAATCAAAAAGCACAACAAAGTGAAAAGTAAAAACCAAAAACTAACCTCAACAAAGCTGACTCCTCACATGATTACGCGATAGATGAAAATCAAGAAAAGATAAGATGTTGTCTTCTCCTCCTCCCTGCAGCTTCTGCAGAAGTCATTTAAGTAGAGTCCTAATCTCTTCTCATGATTACTAATAAGTTGTGAACAGTGATCACCCCTATTACTACGCCTAAATTGGTTCTGTCCACTTAAAGTAAACGCTTAGAGCGCTTAATATCCAGCTTGCAGGATTCAGATATCCTTTAAAGGTATTCTGTTTCTCTTTAGGCAAATCAATGCTTCCTGGGTTGTCATTGCTTCCAAGTGGAACACACTACAATGATCCACCATCTTGCCCTGCAGTTTCGAACCGTCGCGTCCATGTAAATCTGGGCAGATTCAGAAAGAGGCAGTGCAGTGCATTTCCAGTGTTGCCTGGTTGATATCGCTGATCTGAATCGCTTGGAATTACTGAATAAGGTATAATCAAGGTCTCCTAACGAGAGCGGTAAGGCGCTCAAAATTGTAGAGCGTCCAACCCGAGCGTTGGACCACTGAAAGGTGTCTGTGAGCGATCGCTGCCATCTCCTTGCCTATAAAATCTAACGGAGGTAGATGAAGAAGTATTTCCAGAGTAGCAGAGTGGGTGTTGTACTCCTTTTACAATAGTAAAAATCTACAGTTGCTTTCTTAACCCTCCCCTCTATTTTTGGTCTCCAGCTAAGCTTCAGGATAATGCCCAAATACCTAGCTTCAGCTATAAACGCAAACTGAGTGCAGTTTAACACTAGAGGATTTACATGAGGAATTTTATATTTCAAAGTAAAAGTGACTAGCTCAAATTTTTTTTGTCCATAGACAAGTACTATCCCGAGTCATCACACAGCCATCCTCTTCCAGGATTAACAGCAGTTCATTGACCACCAAATTCGAAAGAGGAGACAAAACACCACGTTGTGGTGTGCCACTACTTGCAGTACTTGTAGCATGAGCCTCTACCAGTCTTATGCTGATAGCACTGTCCTGAAGCATATAGCTAATCATCGACAGAAGATTGGCCCCTTCACCATCGCTGTAGCTGATCTTGTCCCTCTCCTTGTGCTCCGGGTTTGGAGGATAGGACTTAACAGTCATTATTGTGAAGAGAGATAATCAAAGATAATTTTCAAAACTTGGGAAAGACAGCACAAACCATAGATAGATTAAATAAAAAACACAAAATAGGAACAGTAGAATTAGAACAGTACTAAAGAATGGAGGCAGGAATACCATCCGGACCACATGAAAAACTGTTGGCCAATGAATTTATGTGTTGCGCGACTGCATTGTCCTCAAAATACAGATCCTTCATCTCCAAGGATGTTGAAGGAAACTTGGGCAAGTGATCAAAACCAATAAAACTGTGATGATATTAGTTGTTGTTAATGAAAGCTGTCTTAAAAAAATCACCAAATAGATTTGAGATAACTGCAGGTTCACTCCTTTCGCGAGCACCCAACCTTAATGAAGTAGGATACCTACATGATAATTACTGCTGTTCTTGGGTAAGTTAGGAAAGCATTTCGTTCTTGCCAACACTTTCAATATCTTGTAAAACAGTTCTAATTTTTTCAGCGTCTGGATTTTAACGTTCTGACCGATTTAGACTAGCAACTTTTCTTTCTGCAATCAAATTATGTAAATTTCTTTTCAAATGTACACAGGCCTTTGACTATTCATTTATGTGTGCTAAAAATTGTAGATTGAACTTTGAACTGACTTCACCTTAAACTCATTCTACATGGTCAGTTCGCGAATGTTTTGCGGCTAGCAACAGCCTCTTAAAACAAAAGCAATACTAAAACGAAGGCAAACCTCGCCAGCGTTTTCCCTGCTATCTCAGCTGGCGTTAAAACACCGGCTAGATGTCGTCATGGATGCTTAACTGGCCAGCGTTTTCCCCGCTACCATTACCCCCTGGCTATAAAACGGTGGCTAGCTGTGGTAAAGCTTATGGAGGTGTTCTAACCGCCAGCATTAGAAACGCGAATGGAACTCTACGGCAGGTTTAGGTGCGGTTACTGTTGGCCCGTGTAGAATGAACCGTAAATGTCGCGGTATTAAATAGCCTGTAAAGAGCTATATGGTTTAAGTAGTTGCGAGAGTTAAGAGACGGAGTTGTATCAATTGGTAGAGTGGTACGATCACCACGCCATGGTTCCAGGGTACGAGCCTCGCTGGAGTTTTTAATAAGCAATCACAAAACAAAAACCTATTCCGTCTCTGGGCAGTTGTCTAGCTCGCCGCAATGCAAAAACAAGACATTAATTTTCCCTCATACTCCTTACCTTAATTCCCTTCCGGACAAAGCCATGCTAAACACATCATAGGGTTGTCCCCTGGGTTTAGCTACATCATAGAAAAAGTAACTATATGGAACAAAATTCACTGAACCAGTATTCACTGTCTTAGAAGTTAGTTAGTTAGTGATATAATTCACCTCTTTTGCGCAGAACCTATAGTTGCAGTGAAATGAATTCTTGGATTATCCAAAACTTACACTTGTCCAATTTATGTTGCGCATTAAACTGAAGTGTACCTCCAATTAAACTAAAACTGATTTCCCCATTAGTCCCTTCATTAAAAGATTCAACCTAATTGGGTTAGGAAAAACGTGAATGCATTAAGCCTGCGTTTTTATGTGCACAGATACAATTATTACAATTAAAGGTTAATTATTAAGAGATAGAATTTAATGAAGTGATAAAATTTAAGCACAGGTGTGTTTCCAAGAAGCAGGTGGTTGTTGCGCCAGCAATTATTATCTCATTAGGATATTATCTCCTGCAGGTAATCTAATCCAGCCGTTACGTGTTGATGGATTTCATCTCAATTTTCCTTCGTGAGGCAGGTACTGAAAGCATGAGTATATTTTAATAAATTTGTTTGCATAGCCCGTCCAACCCACACTCGTTTCTATAGATGCAATTTGAAATGCAAATTCCCGAACGGATTTCCGTAGGGAGTGGCATGAAATTAAACCTAAGCAAATGCAGTAACTGATATAAGAAGGTTTCGTCAAAATTTGGCTGAGTTCATGGTTTGCGCATTTTTTTATGAACAAGATACAGCTGCTTGTTTCGTTGCATGAATACTGAGGGCATCGTAAGTGCGACGGCTTAAGATTGGCGGATTTAAACGGTTACAAAGAAACGATACTTGGAGCAAGACCTTCAAGTTGAACTAAGCCTCTCATTATGCAATTATCTGCTCCACGTAGTGCTCCCATTTTGTGAACTTGCAATGAAATCCTGGCGGTCGTTCCTTTATTCTTCTCAAGTCCGCAGTCTAAGTTAACTCATTCAGCTCACTGTCTGCTCGGGCTATCGTGACACCGCAAAAAGCGCAATCGGTGATAGAATGCAAATACGTTGGCAGTTTTTTACGGTCGACGAAGAAGAGGAGGTCCGACCATTATTATTAACTGAAGCTGTAATTACATGCGATTTAACGACTTGAGAACATGTAAATTGCGGCACTATGTTTGATTTATTCTTCGTCCACTTTGAGGACCGCAACCGCGATCGCGTTCAAAAGAGCATCCGTCAGACCTTTGTCGTAATATTGGACGGCAGTTAACTCGGCATTAATAGCAATCGACCAGGGTGGTTAGCCCTGTTAGTTTTAGCGTAAGTGCTACAGCGAATTAAGATGATTTATGAAAATAGATCAGGCCTAGGGTTTCTTTATTGTTCAGCTCTGCTGCTTCAAGCTGCTTAATCCTGGGATAAATTATTACTTTCTAGGTATATTGAGTCCCGATCTTTGCACTCGCAATTTCAATTTTACTGCAGGGCAGAAGATTTATGAAATCCACGTCAACGTTGGCAGTTTAAATTAATAATCGATAATAAGGATAAATCTACCGAAGCGGCGTGCTAGTATGCATAAGGGCTGAATGAAAGCCTTTAGTAATATGGTTACACTATCCCTACTGGAATAACAGTGCAAGAGTTTCTGGATAATTGATCAACTTTGTAGTGTTGTGATGGAAGACCGATAGTGAAGTTTTGCGTAGAGGAGCTATTGACACTGAAAGTCTGAATCTAGAAATCTATTTTCAGTTCAGCCATGAAACGAATTAAATTAACAAGCCGAAAATAAATATTTCGCAGTCATGCAATTCCATCAAGTCAGTGAAATATACGAAAAAAACTGTTGATACCACTCAACAGCAAATCGATGCAAATCGATTACTCCAGCCTTGCACAAGGAAATAAATTACCAGACGACGTCAGTGTCCACGGCTCCAAAGCTCACATACGTTTCTCCCATGGCAACGAACGACACACCGACTACAGATCTTATTGGGAGCGATAAATCGCAAACGAGTAAATGGGGAGAAAAACTTGTGGTTAAGGAATGAAAACTATTGGCAAAAAGTTGAATAAGAAAAAAAAAACGGAAATGTTGTTGGGGGGGAATGAAAATAAAAATGCTGCAGTAGCATTTCTACTCCTCCATCCGGCACAGTACCCCAAATGACCTTCCGACACTTGGGAGCTTGTAGACAAAAGTCAGCGAATAGATTTGTCACGATCCTGCGGGGCCAGGAACAACGGCAGATTATTGGTTTCCTCCTTTTTGAGATTCGGACAGTTCAACAATGCTAGTAATGGCGTTAGCTTTGTAGCCCTCTGATGCTATTCTCAGCACAAGTCCCACAACATTTCATAGACATGCCACGGGACGATGATTTCAGCAGATATCTTGAAACCTTAATTGACAACACCGCTGGGGCATGGCATGACAGTTGGCACCTTTGATACCTTTTGTTACCTTGTTTACTCCCTTTTCATTCGTCCGCTTGCCTCCTCTTGAGCCCAACACGGGCCTCATTACAAGCTCTTGTGGTGGCCCATCTCTCCAACCATAAAAACGTTCTATAGAGTCACGCTACCTTCAGTCAGACAGTGCTTAATGGACCTTTTTCTGAGACAATGAGTTCAATCAAACGCGATAATGAGTGCTCTTGATTGCGGCTATTTGGGCTGATACCAGGCCCAGGCTCCATTTCTTTTTCTTACCTTTTTATTACACTTTCGCTCGTTAGTGATTGATTTATTTGTGTTCGGCGATGCTTTTTTATATTTAAATACCTTTGATGTGCGATACCGAATGCGTGAGCAGCAGATTCAATTTTACGAATTGCTTTTATGTACTTTGGCTCTACTTAAGGGACAGAAATGTTCAGACTTGGAAAAGTTTTAATCTCGTTTCGGATGAAGAGGAAAAGTATTTTCGGCAACGCTCTAAGTGAATAATATGAGAAAAGAAAAATGACAAATGTCTGGGGTACAGCATATAAACTTTTTGTTGCAAATTTATAGGAGATTTAGTTTATTTGTTACTCTTTCGACAGAGTTGCTCCATTTAAAACAAGTTTTAGTTTATTTTGTTAAAAATAATTCTACCAAAATTTATTTACGAGTACAAATAGAATTGGATTACACATTGCGGGATAAAAGTATGGGACTAACTTTAAATTGTCCATTTTTAAAATGCACAGATAGAAATAAAATTGTACCTATATTATATTTTCTTTAAATAGCCTTTGGTTCGGTTAACAGTATCACACGTCCTATTTTGCTCCTTAATTGCACAATGTCCTAGTAAAAGAAACTGGTAAAGTGCGAGTCGGACTAGCGCACTAAGTGTTCCGTACTATAGAAAATCCTAAAAATTAAAAGGGAAATCTGCAAACAACCATCTACTTGCAAGTAAAATTCGGTCTAAAATTATCCATAACTTTTTATATAATGCATTATTAACTATTTGCGATATTTGTTCTTTCAGTACAGAGTATAAATAATACTCACACAACAAAACAAAATGTGTCTAAACATAATGGCCCCTAAGGTGTTAATTAAAGTTGAAAAAAAGTTTTTATAAAATACTAGCTGCATGTGCTCGGCGTTGCTTGGACTTTCGGCGAGTGTCGTTTCCGATTATTTTTACATGTCACTTCCTTCACTCCATTCTAGGAGTGCTAGATGTGTCTCAACTCCATAGTATTCGACAACATTTAGAGTGTGATTGTTCATCACAGACACCCCAAAAACTATGAATTCTACATTGACATCGGTCGATGTCGGTTATTTTTTCTGTTATTTTCATTCCACCCCTACGCCTAGGGGTATCTTCTTCTTACAGTATCTAACGGCATCGAGAGTCTGATTATTCTTCTCAGCGGTACCGAAAGCTATGGATTCTCAAACTAATATCGATTGTACATATCGCTCTCTTCTCCCCCCCCCCCCCCCCCATCACCATCATACCGGAGTATTATCACCAAATTATTTAACGGCATGGGGAGTGTTATTATTTATCTTACATACGCCGAAAATTAAGGATTTGACTCTAATATCGCTTTGATTATTTGCACATGTCACCACCAACTTCTCCCTCACCCTTCCCCTTCCCTTCGTTCGATGGTGTCCCATCGAAATCGAATTAGCCGTATCCAAGTTTGTACATACCACCCCCACTCAAACCCTATACAAACGTTTGGGAGGCATTTTTTTTGTCGAAGCAATTAACACGATATAGATTCTAAAACAAAAATACCTCTTGCTCTAAATAATTTCGATTTCAATTCACTCACATTGATCGCCATCGATGATAAAATGATTAGACTTTGTTTAATATATGTAGAAACCTGTAAAATTTAAGTACAAGTACAAATACAAATACAATTACCTTGTACTTTGAATTTTTTAAGTACAAGTACAATTCCTTGGTGCTTGTATTTGAAAATTTTAAGGACCAGTATCGGGACTTGTACTTGTACTTACAATTCCCACAAAAGTACTTTAATATCTGATCTTAATTTCTTTATTACTTAAAAATTGTACTTAAGTACTTTTCAATTCCTTTTAACTACTTTCAATTCCTTTTAAGTATTTTCAATTCCTTTTATGTATTTTCAATTCCTTTAAGTACTTTTAATTCCTTTTAAACACCAAATTTCAATACAAGAATTCACACATTAAAACACTGTGCGTAAAATCGCTGGCACGCCAAAGCCACAGATTTACGGTTAAAGTCATCGTCGATCCAGTGACAGGTATATCCCAGAAAGCTACGGTGCCTGGTAACTCAGATATCAGCAGTACTACAGAAGTACTTCACTTCACAGATAAGATGGTGGTTTTAATTTTCGATACCACGTTTTTGTACTGTGCATTCAGGAGCTTCATAAATCGCGGTTGGTTGCTGAAACAGAGTCCAGTTCTTTGAAAGAGCAGGACCTTAGTAAAGGATTTCCTTTCAACAATTGAAACAGGTGAGGCTGTGTCAACTATAAATGATATCAAAAGAGTTCTTCCTGGAAAGACTTCGGTTCGCCAGATGTTCTGGGGTTATTAATGTCAGAAAAACTTTTTTTCTCATGCTAGTGCATTCTTCGTTGTTATCTGGGTGAATTCTCTTTAAATGTTTGATGAAGTTAGAGGCAACTCTTAGAGATTCTTTATAGTTTTTTTACACAGTTGACAAACTGCAGAAATGCCAGAACTAATGAAAGAAACAAGAATCATTGTTTTATTATTTTAGGTATTTTATATAATATAACAGACAAAACCCAGTTCTCTTCTTAATTGTGACACCCCCGCTAGAAATTTATCGCCACCACATGTTAGATAAACCTTTTAGACTACATTGTTTTAGTGAGTGAATATCTGTACTGGAATTAGGTAATTAAAAGTACTTGAAAGGAATCAAAAGAACTTAAAGAATTGAAAGTACTTGAAAGGAATTAAAAGTACTTAGAAGGAATTAAGAGTACTTTAAGGGAATCGAAAAGTAATTAAGTACAATTATTCAGTACTAAAGTAATTAAGATCAGATATTAAAGTACTTTTGTGGGACTTATAAGTACAAGTACAATTACCGGTACTGGTACTTAACATTTTCAAATACAAGTACCAAGGAATTGTACTTGTTCTTAAAATTTTTTAAGTAGGTACAAGGTAATTGTACTTAAGCTATCCCTCAGTCCTAATGTATTTAATTACTTTACAGGTCTGTATATGTACGACAAACTGCGAATTACATATGCTGTTGACGTTATGTTGAAAGGAAAGAAAATATTGTAGAATTGCAGAAATATTCTTTTAAATACATTTCCCGGTACGACACGCGCAGCACCTCATGTCAGTTAATTGTACTATGCCTATAACCTTCGCGCGAGCAATAAGTTGACAAAGTTTTATCGCAATAGGATGAACAAATATTGACTTTTATATATTAGATCTGTGGCCACTGTTCAATTAGTGATAACTCCAAAATTTTAAATAATTTTAAATTTTTGCTATATATGTATGTGATTCTACTTGTTTCGCCTCACTCTTCTTTTGTTTACTTATTATGATAAACTTAAAAATTAAAACAATGACTCGCTAGTAGATAATATCTTCAGTGTTTTAACGTTATATTTGTAATTTTATATTTTAAAAGACTGCAATGAAAAATTCAAATTATGAGTTATCACTTTTTGGCCGGTAGACACAGAGATATTTGTGTTCTGCTAGCAAAGCTCTTTCCATCAATATCTGTAACGATATACACTCAGATATTTACGAAAAGTTTTCCAAAAAAGTGCAAGATTTGACAAGAGCAACTAGATAAACGCGCTAGTAGAAAAGGCAGATAGCCTGTACAACTGGATAGCCTGTAAGAGACAATGACGGATCCCTACTTGATAGCGGAAGCATCAGCTGCGGGGGTGAAGGTAATATGCAATTCTCAACGAAATGAAAAATAATTGTATGTGTGGAGGGGAGGGGGTCTATCTCCATCCCCTACAAGCTGTAGGAGTTTGAAATGTTTTTGCGATGAAATTAGCCAGTCTTACATTTTAAATTTTGAAGTCGCAACTAAAATAAAATAAAATCTAGCAATTGACACATCCATGAGGAAAAGAGGTCTTCTACGAGTATGTATTTAAAATGGCCAAGGACATTTTGACAATATTTTAACTAATTTATTTCACTTCCTATTTAAAATTCAGTCCTTTTCAGGACTTCCAAATTTAAGCACAAAGAGTAAAATGATGATCACTTTTTCTTAGAAGGGCAGGAGGGCAGGTATTAGCTGTAAAGCTTCATGTAACTCGAGGAAGGTGAAACAATTTTCTGTGTTTTAGACTTCCTTTGTTAGCTGAAAATAAAAAAAATGATGGGGCCAATTTTCAAAACATTTCCGTTTGAACTGCAAAAACTGGTTTTTTCAAAAAATTTAATTTTGAAAATCAATTTTTTTAAATCTATTAGCAGTAACAAAAAATAAATTACACAGTCAGACACCATTTACACAGTTACACACCATTATGTTACCTGTCCACTGAGATATTAATAACATCTATTACACTGAAACTGTAGAAAATATGCGTTAAAATGTAAGACTGGTTAATTTTATCGTAGAAAAAGTTCGAACCCCTATAGCTTGGAGGGAGTGTAGATAGATCCCCCCTCCCTCCCATGCAATTTTTTCCATTTCTCGCCTAGATCGAGCAGTTCCTTCATTTTCGCGCGCGACCTAAGAAACACCCTGTATTGTTGAAGGCCTGAATAATACCTTCAGACCATTTAATACCTCTTTATCGGAGTCTGAACTGTTAGCTGTGGCCAACATTAATTTCAGACCTCCGAAAGGATTGGATGGACCTCGGTAGACCCCAGGGATTAATGGAATACCGGCGGATCCCATTGTTGCGACTGATATTCTTCTCCTCGTAATCCAGGAATAATTGGAAACCGCGACCAGCCCTCTGAATAGAAAACAGACGTAATTGTGGGAAGATTCCCAAAAGAGGCGATGGCTAAAATTATCTTAATGCGAGTTAAGCAAACAATAGAGCGCACTTTTCAGACTTTCGAGAGGGGTTCTCTTGCAGCAACCACAACATCCTGCGAATTATCATCGAGCAACCCCGAATGAAGGTTTCCTTTATATCTAATTTATCGATTGCAAAAAGACGTTTCGGGGGTTTAGGCGAAACTGACCACATAGAATCGGGTCCCTTTTCGTCCCCTCCCAGTCTCCCTTAGTGGGGGCAACTGAGTATCCAGTTATCCCACTGTCGCCATTAACCTCGGTTTCCTGGGTCACTGCTAGAATTCTAGCCTATCTGCAGGAATCCATGCTGTTCCACCGTCTCCAGTGCTCCTTCTTACTCCATACGTTAATTAAAACCTTCACCCCTTCTTTGTCCACGGCATTGAAGGGATCCAGGCCATAAAGCTTTAGTCCAGTGATGGCCAAACTCACACTACTTAATGTGAGGAATGCTTAAAAGCTTTAGAAGCATTTCGTACAGTTTGTTTAATTTAGAAGCTTAAAATGTTTGCAAAAAGTTATATATTTTAAGATATTGTATAATTGCTTACAAAACTTCTTAAATATGACGATTTGTTTAACTTTTGTATGCTTTAATGATTAAAAAACGCTAAAAGAGGAAACCGAATACAGCCAAACAAGTGCATATACGAATTTAAAAACTCAAAAGCTCACGTGCCCGCGGGCAGAGGTTTGGACATCACTGCTTTAGTCCATAGCCAGGTCCAATAACCTCCTCCGGATTAACCGCAGCTAACCCTTCGGAAGGCAGGTCTGCATCTTCTACTGGTGCGTGTACCGCGGAGATACCCAACTCGTTAGAGTCTACCATCTCTGCACCGCCGCACCTGAGGAAGTGTTAGTTATTATTTCGCCAATGGCACCTTCTTCCAGGATTAAGGAAGAAACAGTTTTTTAACAGGTTAACATTTTTTTAAACATACATTGGATTCAAGCAATTGTTTCTTGTTAGTCGTTTAAATAGTTCAAATAAATATTTTAAGCCAAGAATTTTTTCAGACCGTACCACCCACCCACATACCTTGCATCCACGCACACCCCGGGTTCCCATGCTTTGCACCTCATTAAAAAAACCCACCCACCCATCCACCATACCACTCACTCCTACAGAGCACCCATCCACCCCGGCTACAATACCACACTAAGCACTAAACACCTTGTAAATTAGTTACAGGTGAGGTGCACCTTCTTATAATTACCAGACTTCTTCCTTGGATTCAGTGATAATATAATCGCTCCATAAGTGGTTCGGATCGATTGACATTAAAAATAATATCGAATCGCTCCGGAGCGTATCTTTATCAGATTTGAAAAGAAGCGGTTCAATATCAAACTTGGAAACATAACGCTGCAGACCGAATTAACATGTGGAGCGGAGCAATATTTTGTATCGATTCGGAACTCTGGTTTTATGTACTTTTTTGGCAATCTGTCCCACTCAATCCATATAATATTCTTAAGTTCTTTGACGTTGGTATACTGGTGTCCTCCTTGATAGACCATTTAGTAAACATTCCACCACATTATATTTAAGTCGAGGGAAAGTGTTGGCCCGTCAAGCATCTGCGCTCTCTTGCGCTCAAAATCTTGTTTAAGTTTTCGAGCAGTGTGAATTGCGGCCTTGTCTTGTTGAAAATTAAAGTTATTGTTTGCGAAATGGACAACATACTTGTCTAAAAGTTTAAGGTAATTATCGCTGTTCATGCAAACACTAATAATACGAATATTTGTCAGTTGACGATTTAAAATTCCTTCCCCGAACATCACGCCATCTTCACCATAAAGACCGTAATTTTTCTTCTTCTTAATGAATGTTCGGAAAAGATGTCGTTGGTGAAAGTATTATATTGAAAATGTTGAACGTATAAATTTTTCATCAATAGCAACATTTGAATTTCGTACCAGATATAGGCTTTTACTTTTGCACGCTTTTTTAAGAAAGTAGTAGTCCGAGCCCTGTTATACAAAAACAAACTGTGCTCGTCACTATAATTTAGCATAGCTTTCACCACAAGCTCGCTTTCATGGAGTGGAGGGGGGGAATGGCTGCAAATAGGAATTTTAACAGTGATTTTTGGCGTAATTTTTCCTGTCTAATAGGGAATTAATTTATAACGATCCTTGTAAACAGGGAAAAGTAAGGTCAAGGCTCAGCCCCCCCCCCCCCCTTGAGTCTTAACCTCGCTTCTTACTGTTCACAAGAATCGCTATAAACTAATCCCCAAGACATGGCCGTCTTTTCACTTAAAATCAATTAACCCATTTCCCTTATCCTTGTTACATTTTCAGCCAAGACTGTGCTTTAGCATGCCCTTGAGTCTTGGCATTATGATTAAAAAATATTAATTGAAGATTATTTAATACTTCTTTTAATGATATAATAAACAAATTGTTTAAGAGCATGTCGGACACGTTCATTATAGGGTTCCGTAGAGTTATTTCTATGTTTTTCATAATCTATTTTGCTGGGGTGTTATAGTTTCAGTTTCGCATTTTAAGAAACCTATTTAAAGACACCCCACTCATTGGGGGTAGGTAAAAACAAATTTTCAGCGCACTTTTCGCTCAATGAGAGGGAGGCCCAACAAATATATTTTTCCACAAATTTCACCAAATCTGTTTTTGGTAACGTTCGTATACCAAATTTCATCTTAATAGGTTTATAAATGAGAGGATGGGAGGGCTGTGTCATACAGACATACGGACGGGCGGACAGACAAAAACTATAAAGCCCACGGGTGAAATTAAACTTCCTTCGTCTTTTTAATTAATAATTAAAATTAAACAGGTGAGAAGGAGTAATGCAAAACATTAAGCATTAAACTTTACAACGGTTACTAATACTTTATGGTTACTAAAGTGTGATATAGATATGATATAGCGTCTATGGTTTGGACGGCCACCACCTGGCTTATTATCACCATATCTTTACTATCACGGATATTCAACTAAATTCTTATCCAATTTCGGTTATTATGACAGTTATTACTCGCCACCGTATTTTCGGAAGACACGTAGAATCCTAACGCATTCCCACCAACGACTTTTGTACAAGTTGTATAGACGAGGAAGAAGTGGAAAGCGTTCAGCATTTACTCTGCGATTGCCCGGGCCTGGCTACAAAGCGTTAAGTGTGTACTTCTTAGTGGACTGAACGAGGTTGCTACCATAGGGCTAAAGCAGCTCCTTCGGTTTATTAACAGTTGTGGCTGGTTCTAAATAAACCCTATACTGACAATCAGGTGTGGTACTGCGGATGAGGTAACACAACGGACCTTTCTCAAGCCTGTGTGAAGCCGATCGACTTTTCGATAGACACCATCCTAACCTAACCTGACCAATTTCGACTACACGCACACGAATTTTATATCTTAACCCCCCAGTTAAAAAACAAAAATTGAAACAAAACGAGCTTTTAAAAATTAAAGTAAATAGGAAATAAGATAACATTATATAATTTATATATTTCCAAAATATCGCTTCAAACTTTATCGTAACCAAATCCACAACTCGCGCCCGAATAATGGCAAATTCGCAATTTCTTTACATCGAAAACTAACAAAATTTGTTGAGCTAAGTATTCCAAAAGTTTTTCTTACACAGACTTTATATGGGAAGGTAAACAGAAACGTACATTACAATTTTTAAAAGTACACTCAGGGAAATAATTATACTTCCACACTTAAAATAAACATTTTTCGACTTCTGGCAAAGGTTTAATCAAAAGTGGAGTTATATTTCATTAGATCATAAACTAATGTGCAAATTTAAATAAAAAAACCGGACGAGTTATTTCAAAATGTTTCCCTATTAACGAAAGAACGAGAAGCCCTAAAGAAAATAATTATACTACCAATACCAACATTAAGAACTTTATTAAGAAAGAAAACAAAACGAATTAACAGATCCCACGTTGGCATGTCAAATTTCATTAAACAGGGGCCGCTCTACGGAAAAACAAGACGATCTGGGCGACCTCCGTCTGTAACTGACCGCCAAAAACGTCGCATTATTTTAGAAGCCAAAAAAAAAAAACTAAGTGCTTCTGAAATTCGCCGGAAATTGGCGTTAAATGTAACCACGAGACGGGTGAGGCAAATTTTACATGACTCACACTAACATTGATAAAGTCCAACGGTAAACCAGAGTAAAAAAAGCACCATAAAAGTGCGCGGCTTTCCTTTGCGACTTCGCATTTGTCATGGACCAACGAATGGAAGAAAGTTACTTTTAGTGATGAGAAAAAGTTCACATTGGATGGTCCAGATGGCTATCAACGATATTGGCATGATAAAGGAACCAAGAAACCAATAATCTTGTACAGAAATTTTCAAGGAGGTAACATTATGGTATGGTCGGGATTTTGTAACAAAGGACGAACAGCTTTGTGTATTGTTTCAAACAAAATGAAAGCTGTCGAATATATAAATATCTTGGATGAAAATTATTTACCATTTTTTTCCGGAATAGGCGAAACAAACCCAATTTTTCAACAAGATAACGCCCCTATACGTCGAGCTGGTATCGTCTCGTCATGGTTCCAGGACAAAAACATTGAGGTTATGAAATGGCCTGCACTTAGTCCTGACCTAAATCCCATCGAGAATTTGTGGGGGATAATGGTAAGCAAAGTTTACTCAAATGGACGTCAGTACAACAATTTACGGGGTCAATCAAATCCCAATTTTCGAATTCCAAAACCTCATTAATTCAATGCCGAATCGGATGAAGGAAGTTATTAAGAACGCCGGTGGGCATACTCACTATTAACTTAAGTAATATATGTTTTTTTATGAAGTAAACTGTTTTTTTTTTCTTAATAAAGTTCTTAATGTTGGTATTGGTAGTATAATTATTTCCTTTAGGGCTTCTCGTTCTTTCGTAAATGGGGTAACATTTTGAAATAACTCGTCCGGTTTTTTTATTTAAATTTGCACATTAGTTTATGATCTAATGAAATATAACTCCACTTTTGATTAAACCTTTGCCAGAAGTCGCAAAATGTTTATTTTAAGTGTGGAAGTATAATTATTTCCCTGAGTGTATTTCGCAACCACCATGGTTTTAGCCAGATTAAATTTTCCACTAATCAGTATCATTGGTCTCTAATACCTTGCTCGAATAAAAGCCACTCAGAAAAGGACAATTCCGATTCGATGCCAATTTAGGTATGCACTCGTTATTGCGGAAACTGAGTACTAAATTACATATAACCACATCCTTCATCTAAGACGAATCCAGTAGAATTGAAAAGCGAAAACCTCGACTGTACGACCACGTGGTTTGATTATTGAGAAATTGCATTTCGAAGTCCTATTAATAACGGGCACAGTTCAAATGCTTCATATCCTTTATTCATAGTGCGTGTCAGGACTATATCACTAAAGTGCACCTACATATATGTGTGGATCAATAACCAATCTATCATGGTCCTTATCTGATAGGTACTTGTCTTTTTCTGAGTAGTGGGCACTAGTCATATTCACGTACGTATCCACTGCCAGCTGGAGGCATATTTCATGGCCGAGGACTGTATAGGACCACCATCTGACGTTTTAATAACGCACTCACAATCGTCTCGTAAAAATGAGATATGAAGCGACACCTTAAGGGAATGTGAAAATGCTTCACCTGCGACGATATAAATTCGTCGGTAACATGTGCAGTAGACATTCAGGCAAGATGATGTGTTATACGGCATTTGATAGTCCTGCTTTCATACAGAAAATGGGAAACGGGGTCGACAGGACCCGGATCTACATGTCCCGTTCATTTTCAAGGGGAGTTTTCCGATTCCCCCCACGTGTATTGATATTAGAGGAGTTGTATATATCATACGAGTAGAAATGGTGCTCGTACTTTCAAATTGAATTCTTTCGATTTTCGATTTCCGCACCGGAAAAACGCTTTGAATTTCTCTTCCCTTACATTACGTTTGAAGGAAATGTATACATGTTGAGAATCACTTGTTGAACATATTTTTTTTTCGTTTCGCAGATTCCGGCGCTATGCCTGGAGGTTACTTTCGTACGTCAGAATTACGATTTCCCTGAAATTGGAATGAGAATAGAAGTCAACATAAAATGTCCTCACAGTCTCCCCTAACCGAAATTTCGCGACCTGGTTCTGGAGAACAGCCAAGCTTTCAACCTTGTCCTCATCTTCACCAATCACACATAAATCAACCTCAAGCTAGTCCAGTATGTCCATGTGCTCATCACTATCATCACATCCATCATCACCATGCTACTGGGATGACACCTCATCATTACCATCATCGATTAAGTCAAAATTCACAAAGAACCGTTGAAGAAAACGAACGACAAATTAGTGGTGAGACACATGTTGCGGTAACAGTTCATCAACAATCTCATCAATACCAGGCGCTGGACTCGCCGGAGGAGGAGTCTTGCGACTGTCAAGAACCGAGTGGTAGGAGCTCAAGACTTGTCTCTGGGGATGAAGCACTTCCTAGTGGTTCAGAGGAGAACAATATACGAAAGTGTCCCCACCGAAAAAATAAGTAAGGATTCACCTTTAGGATATCGTGGTGTGATAATATAATTGATTAAAATTTCAGATCTGTATTAAGCGAACAAAGACATACTGCAGCGCAGACAAAAAATGGAATGGTAAAACGATGTAGTGTAGACGATAGGAACTATTCAAGTCAGATAGAAGTTTATAGTGATGGTACTGATTCAGGTGTCAAAGTTACTGATGGTGCAACTTCTGAAGAGGATCAAGGGCCGCCACTGCCTCCCCGTCCACCGCCCAGACCTAGAAACATGCAAGCAAATGAAGTTGGTGAGTGTTATATATTTTATTTTGACTAGTTTGATGAAGTAATAGTTTTTATGTATGATTAATTTTTTATCAGTTTGTGATTGATTTTAAAATATCTCAAGGATAACACACCCTCTAATTTTGGCAATATCTAGGCATTAAGACGTCCAGCAATAGGGCCCAAGGTATATTATGCACCCGGGTGGGCCCCAGTCCCAGCTATCGATACAAAAAATAACACATATTACACTTTTGAAATTTTATATCTTCTGTACTAAACAGCGTAAAAAAATTATAGGCGTTGAATTTAGAACCTTACTTTTTTGCAGTCAGTTAAAAATAGCTAAACTATATTTTACCTTTAATAAATAATCGGTAGCAGCAATATTTTACTTACATAAAACTTTTGTTTTACTTTATGAAGAAATTTGTTTAGAATTACTTTATAAAATTAATTTAAATAGAAAAAAAAATACATTCCAGTTACCAAGTTTTCGGAAAAAAACACAATGAAGGACTTTGAGGACGCCTTAAGTCGTTGTACTGTACGTTGTAGAAGTATTCCAACGTGATTCTAGGAGGAGATTTTAATGTCGACGTCCTCCGCAACGATAGGGATAGAAGTTTTGTATCCCTTTTATAATCACTACATTTAGGAATTATAAACAGTCTTCCAACGTATCTGAATACAGCTTGCCCATCACAGCTCGACTTGATTCGTGTATCTGACATTGATCGCGTTTTTTTCCAGAACCAAATTTCTCCTCCAAACTTTCTCGATCATAATATTCTGTTTGTATCTTATGGCTTACCTCTGCATCCTTGCCAACCTTTAATTGGGCATTTTAGTAATTATAACAAAGTAAATTTATAGTACCTTCGTGATGATTGTACTTCGCTGTTCTGGGACGACTAGAATGCTTCAGTGGACTCTAAAGTAGAAATTCTGACTTCCCATATTAAATATCTGCATGATCAACACGTTCCTCTGATCAGGCATAAGGTTTGATCGCATAACCCTCCGTGGTTCTCTACCGAAATTTTGTCTGTTATTGAGGAAAGATAGTTTTACTACCGAATTCATCACAGGGTTAAAAGTGAAAATACTAGAGCCCTGTACATATCGGCTCGCAATCGGGTGAGTGCAGTGATTAAAAGAGGCATTACTTTAAAAATTAGCTGAACGGTAATCTGCCTTCCAAGCAGCTTTGAAAGAATCTCAGGCGATTTAGTGTTTGTGACGGAAAAGGAAATAACCCTACTTGTACTTTTGTTCCGAACGAGTTGAATGCCCTGTTCGCATCACGGGGGTCGAATGAAGTTTCAGTAGATCCATTTAAACAGACTCCTAGTGTGTTTGAATCCAACTTTTCTTTCCGTTGTGTGGGGGTCGATGAGTTGTATAGGGCTATAGTCTCGATAAAATCTGACGCTACTAGACCAGATGATATTCACCCTCGTTTTTTGAAAATGATTTTCCCCTTCATTCTGCGGCAATTACTTTATGTCTTCAGTTATTCCTTGATCTCCTCGTCCTTTCCGCGCATTTGGAAAATGGCCACTGCTTTAAATGACTTCCGATTGATAAGTCTTTTGTCTTTTCTGTCTAAGGTCCTAGAAAGGTTGATGTGTTCGCAGATAACAAAATATCTAGAGACAAATGAGTTCATGGCAAAATGTGTTCATGATAGTCGGGCTTCCGGTCCCAATACAGCTGTGAAACGGCTGTGCTCAAAGTAACACACGACCTTCGTAGTGCTTTTGATATTCTGGAGTTTTTCTCAAGTACTACTATTGCTATCGACTTGAAACTTGGCACAGTTGTAGAAGCCATTTGTTTGCATCAACTCCCGGTGAAAGCATTTTAGAAATATTGTTTTTTATTAATAATTTATATGGAGAGGAGCTTGGTTTTATTCAACGACGGGGGTATCATTTGAAGGGGTTTTATTTAAGGGGCTACATCCAGCCAGAGTGTCAAATTGAAGAGAAAGTTTAGAGTGATTCTTTTTTACAATAAAACCGTGGGAATTTGTTTAACAAAAAGTAGACGTAATGACTATTAATTTATTGACAAAATCATGAAAAAATATTGATTACAAAATTATTTACGTCGAATCAAAAATGTTGACTTTTTTTCACGTCTTCCTCTTGATGGCTCCACAGCACAAACCAATAATCTGAAATCACAAAATTAAAATTGTTGCTAGACGTAGGCGTGTGTACAATCGGTTGACAATCTTTGTTTTTAAAAATTGAAGTTTTAAAAAAAAGGGCGGCCATCAAACTTTTCTACGCATTTTTGGTCAAAAATTTGTCACTTTAAATGTAAACTTTTCGAAAAATATTCATTATGACTGTATTGTGACATATTCTTCAACATTTGAAACGAATCGGTCGAATAGAGAAACGTGCATTTTGAAGGGCAGTGTCTATTGACCACCCTCAAATAGCCGTGTAATTTCCGTGTGCACGGAAGTACACGGAAATACACAAAAAGTACGCGGAAATACACGGAAAGTACACAGAAAGTACACGAACCTAAACATAACTATTACTGGTAATAGTTTATCACAGCCTGTTCTAGATACAAAGAATAAAGCAACTAAAAGCCTGATTAATACAGCTCTTCCTTTCTAAAAATTAATTGTTTGTTGTCTTTCTGGTAGGAAGAGGTACACAACACGTTCCGTCAAATTTCGATTAGACTTTCTGGGAGGAAGAGATGTATTAATCAGGCTTTTAGTTGCTTTATTAACTGGGGGGGGGGGCGGCTGCCGCAATCTCTCCCCCGCCAGGTTGGTATCTAGAACAGGCTGTGATAAACTATTACCAGTAAAGCTAATATGGAGGATACTATTTGCACTTACGTGTAGTTCCGTGTACTTTCTGTGTACTTTCCGTGTACTTTCCGTGAAGTTTCTGTGTACTTTCCGTGTACTTCCGTGTTCTTTCCGTGAAATTTCCGTGTACTTTCCGTGTACTTTCCCTGTACTTTCCGTGAAGTTTCTGTATACTTTCCGTGTACTTCCGTGTTATTTCCGTGGAATTTCCGTGTACTTTCCGTGTAGTTCCGTGTACTTTCCGTGTACTTTCCATGTACTTCCGTGTTATTTCCGTATATTTCCGCGTACTTTCCGTGCATTTCCGTGTACTTCCGTGTACTTTCAGTGTACACGGAAAATACACGGCAATTTTAGGGCGGTAAGTAGACACTGCCATTTTGAAGACCAACATTAAAACGATTGACATCCGTAATTATTACTCTTACAATAGTGCATTATGGTCAGGTGACAATCCGACTATTGTGCGCTGGCAGTAAGATAAGCGCGCAAGATAGTTACTGCTTCGAAAAAGTGCCGCCACCGAGGGGTGGAGATGGGCGCTTATAACTTCGAAATTTTTTGGAATTTTGGTCAAAAATTTTACACTATATTTTTGACACTTATATCTAACAGAAAATGAACAAAAAATTATTCGATTTTTTGAAAGTTCTGGCTGGATGTAGCCCCTTAAGGAGTAAAATTTTTTAACGCATTAGTTTTTGAATTTTGCCAAAAATGTGCGAAAAATACCCCCTTCCCCCTAATCACCAAATTTTGAAAATAAAATGAACTTTCAGACATTTAAAGATTCCGAAGAAAATAAATAAAGCTGTTATTTTATTAAATATTGAACGGAAACCTCGGTGCGTGAGTCTGACTCGTCCTTGGCCGGATTTTTTTTAAATAGTACATGGAATGCTACGCACTTCATCAACGAAGAAAAAAAGAACTTTTTGCTGGAATATGCTATTCACAATTAAGAAATCCAGACCCTTTTAAAATAAAAGCATTTAGGGATTCCATTTTATTATCACAAAATATTAACCGAGGTGAAGTGCTTTAATAAATTGGAAATGAAGCTGCACTTTGTATCCCAAGGACTAATAAAAAATGTCTGACAAAGTTGTTCAACAACTTTAGCAGCCGGAGGAGTGATAGTTATAAATAACTAGCGATAAAAAGCTTCGTACCCGTTGCAATAAGCGATAAATCATTTCGAAGAGCTTTTCATAAACACCCTCTAGGAGAGGCTCCACTTGTGAATTGGGGGACGAAGGGATTTTTGTCGGTATGATTTTGTTCAACACATCTAACGACATGGAATATTATGTGTTTGTCCTGAGCATAGCATTAAAGTGGTAATTTGGGGGGGAATTTTTCGTAAAGCTGCATATACCGAGAAGTTAAGTGATTTATAGGGACTGCCAGAAATTTGTGATGGCCCTATAGAAATTGCATGGAATTTCCTATCTCTGCTTTGTCCGCAGACCGTATGAAAGACTTTTTATTTATTGCTAGCATTGTTCTAATTTAAAATGGGAAATTTGGTGCGAACCATAAGTGGCAACAATAGTTTCTTCTATATACGATTGGATTCCTCTCAATGGAAAATTTACATTCACACACTACTTTGTCATTTTGGTAAAATCAGATCAGATTTTGGAGCTTACAAGGTTGATTAGGAAAACCGGCAACAGCAAAGCAAATAATTTGTGCATATTCAGCCATGGTACATGCGAAACAGCAGATTGAGTTGGTACCCTTCTCTCATCCCAAAAGCAGTTTAAAACGTTACTTCAGAGAGCCACTAGAATAGCGTCGGGACAACCCAAAGAGCCAATATCAACTAATCCTTCTCAGAACCTCTGCACATCAATCCTCATGAAATATGGACCTTTGCTTACAGTAGAAAGTCCTATGCCATATCACCCTATTTATCTAACTCAGTCCCTGCTGACTACAAGTCCTGTCACTATAGAGGAAATTGCTTCATAGATGCAATTGTCTTGTTATCTTGGGTCCAACATTAACAAGAGTACTGCAATAACACAACTTCAGGAGCTCCCGCTGGGCTACCAAACTGATGGCAAGGTACTTTCTTCAGGATCACAACCAGAACATTGTCTGACCCAACAAAATGGAATCTCTTTCCAGTCATGGCAAACGACATAGCCCTGTAAGCTCTCAATTCAAGTGGAACAGTGTAATGTCATATGGAAAATAATTCATCTTCTTCGATTTCATTGATCCTGGCTGCAATTTTAATTTGAGGGTTGTCAAACTCAATTTGTTTGCGCTAAAAGGCACGTTCTGCACCTCTTTGCATGAATTTGAACACTCCAAGTGAAATTCGTTATCATGGATCTGTTTTCGCCCTCTCCACGCCTTCCTGCACGAAATTATGTTATCAAATTTTATGAGGCCATAATAATTCGTTTTCATAATATGTATTTTACGACGGAACCGGGTGGAGTGATATTTGATTATTTTAATGAAATTATGCTTCATTTGGTTTCAAATTAAATTTTGAGTGCTCACTGTTTTTCAAGGAGAAAACTAAATAAACCGCGATTGGTAAATTCATTGCTGCTATAGTATGGAAGTGACCACAAAAGCTTTGCATGAGTTAAAAAAGATATAAAAATTCAATTTTAAAATCATAAATTTCGATTGGAAATTTTGTGTATATGTAGTAGTTGAAAATAATTACGCTTATTGCATTTTCATAAACTTTATTGTCAGTTGCTGACAGTTAAAGTATTTTGTTGACACATTTTTTAATTAATGAAATGATGATAATAATTATTTTCAAGAAGGTTTTATATGTTTAATTTGAATTTTTTCGTTTATTAATGAATGAGTATGATTACCCAAGTGGCGAGCCAGAACCGATAATGTGCAGCTTCTAACAATTCAGAGGAATAAATTATACCCTGAACACAATCAAGAGCTTGAACAAATCTAAATTTGCTGCTTGTGACTTCAAGAGTCTCCATAGTAATAAGCCTTATTGACACATAAGAAGTGGGGCTTTCATTTTTAATCTTTAGCCGGCAGCATGGGATCATGGGTCCACGGTTTCTAACTTGTTGGAGTTTGTTTTTGGCAATGTGGGTGGATTTTTGGATGGCTGCCAAACTGACTGCATTTATACCGATTTTAGTAAGGCCTTTGATAAACTGTCTCACTCTATTATCGTTTTCAAATTGGCCGGGTTCGGTTTCCCGCCCCCACTCATTGCATGGATTAAGTCGTATTTATCCAATAGGACTTATAGAGTACGTTTTCGTACTGATGCTTTTGTGGCTCCTTCTGGCGTTCCCCAGGGTAGTCATCTTGGTCCTTTGTTATTCATCTTATCTATTGATGATATTACTTATTTGCTTCAAAGAAGTAAAATTCTTATTTATGCGGACGATATCAAGATTTTTCTCCCAATCAAATCTCTTGTGGATTATGAGATCTTGCAGTCGGACCTACACATTTTTTATAGCTGGTGTGGTAATAATAATCTTAAATTAAATATTGAGAAATGTCAGGTTATGACCTTCTCGAGGTCTCGCAACTGCCGTACTTTTCAGTACAACTTTGAAGCTACTTGTATTCAACGGGTGGAAGGAGAAAAGTACTTGGGTGTGTATCTTGATAGACAAGTTAACTTCATCCCCCACATTAATAATATCGCTGCGAGGGCCAACTCTTTGCTGGGATTTATCCTCTGATGGTCCAGAGAATTTCCTACATAAGACTTCATCTTTATACATCCCTTCATAGACCTATGCTGGAGTATGCTAGTCCGGTTTAACCTCCATTTTACGGATCTCACATTAAACGTATTGAATCCGTATAGCGTAGATTTGTGAGATCGGCCCTTCGTGCCCTGCCCTGGAGTGACCCTCTTATTCTGCCTCCATTTGATGAGCGGTTGGGACTGCTACAACTTGCTGCTCTCGAGAAGCGTCGCTGGGTTGCTGATATAATTTTTCTACACCAGCTTCTGCAGGGAAAGATTAACAGTGCGGAACTTTCTTCCAAAATATTACCTAGAGAACTGCCTTATTCCCTTCGAAACCATTCAAGCTTACACATAGCTTTCTCGCGCACTAGTTACGGTATGATATGGTTATATCAGTTAACCGCATGTGTAGGTTTTCTAATGATGTTGGTGATGCTTTCAGCACTAACGTGGGCAAGGTAACAAAAAGGCGGAGCATCTACAACTTATAACCTTCCTGTTGTATTCACTCGCTTTTGTAGTTATCTTGTATGTTGGTTTGTATATGTTTTTGTATTAGCTTGGCGTAAGCGTTTTCTGTTACCTGTGCATCCCTGATTGTTGTGTTTGGGGGTGTTTTGGTTTTTGGTTTACTAACGTTTTTTTTTGCATGTTGGTGTGGGAGCCTCATTCACCTCCATATTTTGTATATTCTAGTGGGTAGGTCAATTGTTTCCTGGGTTATGCCTGCGAAGTGCGCCTTCTGAGTTAGAAGGGTTAACTCTAATAAAAGAAGCTGTGTGTGGATATGTATGATATATATGTAAGGCCATTTCTTTTCATTTTTGAAAAGAAGCTGTGTGTGTATATGTAAGCACGTGGTCATTTCTTTTCTGCACAAATCTCTCTGGTTTCTTTAACCCCTTGTGGGGCATAGGGAGTCTATTACATCGACTCTGGATCTGGTCCGGTTCTGCGCCAACGATTTTAACTGTAGCCACGATTTGTTGATCTGGGTACTCCCCCCCCCCCCCCCCCCCCTCTAGACGGATCTTCTCCATGTCTTGTGCGGTCGTCTAATTCGGCGTCTTCCTTGGATTCCGTGCTGATTCCAATCTGGGTCCTGCTGTACGATATTGTTTTGCTTTTTTCTTAGTGTGTGGCCTATCCATTGCCACTTTAGCCTGCGAATACAGGTGTCTATTAATATTTGGCCTTTTATTTATTATCTGACCTCCGGCCAATGAATGTTAACGGTTGACAAAGGTTTGTAGCTAAGACGTTATTTGGCAAGTCACTTTACAAATTGAACAGCCGTTCAACAGAACATATTTTACATTCGACTCGAAGATCTGGTCTAGGAGGATCTTAAGCCTTGCTCTGCGACCTTCTTTGCTCAGGGATTCGGACATTTATGCTACATGAATCCGTTTGTTGGATAAAAGACATATATCGTCGGCATAGTCCAGGTGCGTAAGGTAGTTAAAGAGTTTCCATCTAATCCCTCGTGATGGGTGGTCGTTTAGGGTGCTTCACAATACGTCATTTATGACGATTAGAAAAGCAAAGGTGACAGTATGCAGCCTTTTTGACTCCATTCAACACTTGGAAGGGCTCCGACAGCTTTCCCTTGTGTACGACGTGACATTGGGCTCCTGAGTAGGACTCCTTTATGATGGTTATAATTTTTTGTTTGATGCCTCTGCTACGTGAAGCTGCTTATATACTCGCGATCAACGCTGTCAAACGCCTTCTCAAAGTCGACGAACATTAGATGAAAAGAGGACCTCCATTCGGCGGACTACTTGATGATAATTCGGAGGATATTGATGTGATCGCTGCAGGAGAAACCCTCATAAAAGCCTGCCTGTTCATCGCGAAGAGTGCGCTCCGTTGTATTCTTGATTCGCATTAAGATGATTTTTGTCATAAATTTGGAAACTGCAGTTAAAAGAAAGATTTTTTGGGAACCTTCACAATTATGCCTGTTTCTCATTCACAGGGATAGGTTTCGGTTTTCCAACATTCTTGGATTACGGGGAAAAGAATAGCAGCCTTAGCAATGGGATCCTTAAGTAGCTCCACTGGTATTCCATCAATCCGGTGGGCCTTAACCGAGGTCCATCGACTTACTTGCGTCAGCCAACTCAAATCTTGTCAGAGTTCTGGTGTTAATGTTGGCCGCAGCTAGGTGTTCAGAGGTATTCGACGGTCCGAAGTTGTTATTTAGGACTTCAACTAAATATTCTCTCCATTGCAGCAGTTGACGTTCCTCTTTTCTGCCAGTTTTTTTTCGCAATTTTGTCAAGATCTAAACTGTCCCGTGGTAGGCCTCTTCTTCTGGCTTTTCTGTTAGCGCGTTGATGTTGTTGCGTTTGTCACATCTTACACTTCCTTGGATACCTTTGGATACCTTTGGTACCTTTCTGTAGATATCGGTGTGTAGTTCTGAAATGTTGCTTAACTACATCATCGGTAGCAGAATTGATGCGTCCTTTAATCTTCTGCTTCCGTTCCTGTATTTTTGACCATGTGGTGTAACTGATCCATGGTCGTCTCATGCTCTCTAATCGTTTCACGTGTTCTCTACCACAGCTCACAAAACATTCCTTCGCCCTTCCCAGTTTTGGTCGATGATGTCCTCGGTGTTATGACGCAGTGAATCAGCTTTTTGGCGCAATGAGGTGGTATATGCGCTGCGGATGTTCGCTGTTTTGAACCGTGGAATATTAGATGTTGTGATAAATGTTGCTATCTCCAAAGTATAGTTACAGCAGACGGAGGAACGGAAGCTGATGTACAGGCTCGCATCAAAAAGGCTAGAGTTACATTTAATACTCTTGCTGAGATATGGTGCAATAACAACATCTTCAGACGCACAAAACTCCAGATCTCAAAGTGAGATCAGAAAGTGACCTGTCAAATAACATCTTAGCTACAAGCCTTTGTCAACCGGTGTCTCCGGCGCATCCTTAGCATCCTTTGGCCGCAGGTAATTACCAACGAAGTCCTGCACAGATTTACAGGCCAAGACAGGATAGACACCTGTATTCACAGGCCAAAGTGACAATGGATAGGCCACACACTAATCAAAGAGCCAAACAACATCGCACAGCAGGCACTAAAGAAGACGCCGAATGGACGACCGCGGAACACATGGAGAAGATCTCTCACGAGAGAAGGAACCAAGCTAAACAAATCGTGACCACAGTTGAAGGCATTGGCGCAGAATCGGACCAGGTGGAGACTTGGTGTAATAGACGCTCTCTGCCCCACATGGGGTTTAAGGAACCAGAGAGAGAAAAAGTAAAACGATGTTATAACTTAAATCGTAAAACACTCGCATGTGGACTAATTTTTAAATTCCGCAATGAGCACGTAAACGTTTACAGCAATTATGGAGGGGTTTCCTTAGAAAATCCAACTGTAAAACTGCAAAAAAAAATATCAAGTTCTTTAGATTTTTAAAATAAATGTGTATTTTGAAAATAGAAAATGTTCCTGATATATTAAATTGAAAAAAGAAACAAAAATGTTCAATATCCCTTTGTTGTAGAAAGCAACAAATGAACTATGGGCGTCTCGTAGTTTTTTTAAAAAAGTTGCAAATTTTCACTATATGCTTATAATTTAAAAATAGAGCGCAGGCTTGAAGTACTTCTATTTTGTTCATTTTTCATTTGAATTAAAACAAACCTCCATAAATTACAAGCCATGAAGTAAGAAATGTTACGCACACACATTAGGGCCCAAGTGGTATGAATTTCCGACAAATTTACATTGCTTCTTTTAGCAGCCGGGGGTGATTTTTCTTTAAACTCGCCCTAGCGCCTAAACTATTATTTATATGAAAAAAATATTTCCGGATTATCCCGGAATATTGAATGTGAAAAATAAGTAAAGGTAAGGTAACGCCTTGTATTATCTTCTATCGGTATGGGTAGCCTATAGTAGGGTTAAAAAGGGATGCAGCTCAATCGTAAAGTGTCGAGGGGAGCGATCTTTCTCCACCTTACGCCGACTAAAGACATATCTTCGCAGCAGGCTTTAATGCATATCCATCAAGACATTGCGTCAATGATGAACGCTACAGAACAACTTGATATCTTCAGCAGAAAACATAAAAGAAAACTATCATTAGTAAACATGTAATTTTTCATTATTTTCATTATTAAACCTTTATTACAAGTATATTTCTTATAGTTACTGTTGTATGTCATTATTTTACAATTAATCCCAAAGATATAGTGTAATCTTATTAGTACACTCCTTGCCCGTCTGGCCCTTGTGCCCCTCCCAAAAAAAATCCTGTATCCGTCCCTGAGTTCAAATGGTACCCTGTTATTAAAGTCTTTTACTGCTGAACACTTAGAAGAGATGCCGTAGATATTATTTATAAAATAAAATGCATTTTTTAAAGATACTTTCATTCCATTTTATTTATTTTAATGAAGATTACATTAAATATATAAGCAATAATTTTTTTTTTCGAGAAAACTTTCAACTAACTCTTTCTAATTATATAATAAACTTAATTTTATTATTATATTCACACTTTAGTTATTATATTGACATCTTAGTTTCTTACTGTTATTTCCTGGTTCAATTTCAAAAGAGCTAACCTCTCATTTTCGCTAAGCCAGGAAAAATTAATTGAAAAATTTGATCTTCAGGAATGCCCTCTTTTTTAAGAAATTGCTTCACTTTATTTATGTCGACCTTAATATTTTGCAACTGTTCCTGCATACAAGTCATCTTAGCTATATTTTTATGCTGCTCGCAAGCTATAGATATGTTTTGTAGTTCATTACTTTCAGTAACATTTGGTTTATTGGTTTCTTGATTTGTTTGAGGATTTGCTGTAGTAATTGATGTAGTTTCTCCTCGACTATCGTTTTCCTTTTCTTTTTTAGATTTCTTTGTGGTACTTGCTTTGGTTACTCCTGGTTTATCATTTCTTTTGTTGTTTTGAGGGTTCTTTGTGGTAACTCCCAAAATATCGTTTTTCTTGGTAGAAGCTTCGATTACACCTGGACTATTGTTTCCTTTGTGCTTTTGACTATCGTTTTTAATGGTAACCGGTTTTATTTTCGGAGTAGATGACTGAATATTCAGTGGTCTTTTAGCTTGAGAAGTTTTTACAGGACGCAATTTAACTCCAACGCCTCTTGGATATTCAAACGAAAAGTTTACACAATTTAACAAAACTACGCAACCGAAAAATTTGTAGAGCCTCATGTTTCTGCGTGCTGAATATTAACTGTCGGTGATAATAGAAATTCGTCAATTTAACTCTTAATCTCTAAAAACTTTCAACAATTGTGCAAACACTTGACTAACGAAAATTGTTATTTGGATAATTCCATTGAAGCAAACTAAACCCATGGGTTCTATATAGTATATAAGGAAAGGCGATGGCAGCTAATGAGTGTTTACACATGTGTTCTGTTTCGACAATTAAGTTTCGTTTGAAAATTTTCCTAATAAATGTTAACCTTCGACGTTACACTATTAAACTGCGACGCTGTTTCGGCACATGCGTCCATTACGTTAATTATGTTTTGAGCAGTGCAGTATTATTCCAGTTGTAAAAGGAATGCGTTCAAAATTAATTAATTAATTACGAACCGATCAAGATTAACTTCAGTGGAATGAGTAAAACTGATTTTCATTCGATGCACACGAATGTGTTACACATTGCGTTACGTTACTTACGTTACGCCGCTCTTGCTGCCCTTAAGACCAAGTAATCTATAGTATGCATGTGCAATTAAGATCAAATTCTTAATTTTTTTATTATTCGGCACCAGAGTTGGCTCAAATGAGGACATTTATGATCCATAGCTTTCATGATAGTTTCTATTCGAAGGACCATACATTTTTTGATTTTAACCAACCGATTAAGAAAAGCCTTTAAAATTTGCTTACGCATGTACAAGTACAAATATAGTATTGTAAGTGTACATAACAATAGGCTAAAACCATATGGTAATGTATGCTGGTGAAAATATATATCTTTAAAGAGTTTGGTTCGATTTTCGCTCCACTATTGCGCGTTTATTTACTCTAGCCGAGATAATATGGAATGCTTTTCGAACACACTTGACGTAGTCCGGTTTATCGAGTATTGTAAAAATTATAAATTTCCAAAGAATGTCTTATAATACTTGCAAATTATTTATTTATTCGAAAAAAATTGTTAAAGGGAAACTTGCCATGATCTCCGTCATTATATTTTCTTCAAATAATCTGGAAAATATTTTTTTTTTCAGTTTTTCTGGACAAATTATTTTCTTTATGAGGGACACGTGCAAAACAATGTGAATTGTAAAAATATATTAGTTTTAAGTAATATTTTAGTCTTACATAAAAATTAAAGTTTTCTTCGTTTCTTCTCTTTTAGAAATTTTCGATTTCCTCTGATGATTTTAATTTTAATGAAAATCTGCTTTTTCTCCAAACTCAAACTAAGTTATGAGCTTTTTTTTTTTGTTAAAGCTGCGTTTGCCGTTAAGTCTATAATAATACATTATAACGTTAGTATTTCTTCAAAAAGTGGAGGCGTTCAAGGTCAACATAGAAGGTCACTCTATTTTTTTAAATGGCAATCCCCATTTTTTATGGTCGAAACTTGTTCCTCAAACAAACAATTTTTGCCTCAAACATTTTCGATTTGACGCTTAGTTGTGAGGTTCAAATCGAAAAATGTTGTGGCAAAAATTTTTTGTTTTGGAAAAATCGAGAGGGGAGAGCAAAGAGAAAATTCGTTAGTTCGTTTCATTTTAAGATTTTTTTTATCGTGGCAAGCACTGGGCAGAAGGTGTTCAAAATGTTTCTCATCTACTTCCATGCAATGAAAGAGACGGTTTCCAAATTAAAAGTGATTTATTTGGCCTGTATACAAAGATAGAAATCTTTTACAAAGGTATACTTTAAAACTTATGGAAAAATTTACCTAGAAAAACATCAGAAATCATAGTGAATTAAAATTAAACATTAATAAAGAAATGTGCAAAAAAAAAATAGTATAAACTGAGCTGACACAAGACTGTGTTCATCCCTGAATCATATATTCGTCGCAGTAAATTCCCGCCTGAGTGCCTCTTTAAACGGCTCCGACCTACCAAGCCCCCTGACATGACTAGGAGGAGAATTCCATTATCGTGCAATATGAATGAAAAAAGAGCGCTGCCCAACAAGATGTGACTTTCGAGGAATAACGAGGCTTCTATGTCTATTTGATGATAAAAACTGCACATGTTCAAACAAATATGTGGGAGATTTCGTACTTATTAGCTTGTGTAAAAACATCAATGCTCTTATATTAAAGTAGGTAATCAATGTGCATCCAAAGACCATAAGCCTTTCTGCAGATACATGGTCAAAGCGTTTTAAACCATAAACAAATCTTACACAATCATTAAAAGCGGCATTAAGTTTGCGATGAAAATTAGCATTTAAAACAGGATAAATAGTACTACAATATGTAAAATGCGGCAGTAGCAGTGATTTAACAAGATTTATCTTTAAATTAACCGAAAGCAATCTAGCTGACAACCAAAGTTGTTTCAGAACGCTGTAGATTTGCATAAGAGATTGTTTGTTTTGTATGGGAGGAAGGTCTGGAAGATGCAAATCATTCCTATAGCAAGCAATTCACGTGGACTTAGATGGATTCAACGTGAGTTTGTTTCTTTCTGCCCAAATAGAGATGTTAGTTAAGTCTGAGTTAAGTCTGTCTATGCAATATTCAATTAATCCAATGGGTCTTGATAAGTAAAACTGTACATCATCGGCGTAAAGGTGTATGTTGACATCATGAAGCAAGTCATCGAGATCATTGATAAATAGGCAGAACAATAGCGGTCCAAGAACCGACCCTTGTGGCATACGATTATATACACATTCGCATTTGGATATGTCATTTCCCACTCTTACCTGCTGAGACCGGTCTGTTAAAAATTCTCTTATTAATTAGTTTTTCCGTAATTTAGCAATCAATAGATGCAAAATACGAGTTTAAAACACTGGAATCCAGATTGCATATAGGTACATCTTTGCCACAAATTCCACTGTGCTTAAGGTTAGACCACAGTTTCTTAGGTGGAAGTGAAGTATCCAATATTCGCTCGAATTATTTTTTTTAGCTCTCTCTACCTCTTGACTTACTCGATTCCTTATTGCCTTATAGCGCGATAAGTTCTTGCGAACCGCTTGGAATATCTCGACTCTTATTTTACTACACTTTGTCACAATTATTTTCCGCAAATCGTACAAATGAGCAGGTAGAGTTTTGTTGACCACATATTTTAAAGACACTGTCTATTTACCACCCTCAAATTGCCGTGTACATACACGGAAATACACGGAGAGTACGTCAAATTTTTATTTGACTTTCTGGGAGGAAGAGGTGTTTTAATCAGGCTTTAAGTTGGCAGGTTTGTATCCAGAACAGGCTGTGATAAACTATTACCAGTAATATTAATATGGAAGTGTCTATTTGCACTTATCGTGTAATTACGTGTAGTTTCGTGTATATCCGTGTACACGGAAATTACACGCCAATTTGGGAGTGGTAAATAGACATTTTAGAAATATAGCAGATACTTATTCAAAATCAATTTTCCCTCATTATAAACTTGATTTTCTACTTCGTGGATGATAAGAGGGTAGATCACATCCTCCAGCAATTCATATAAAGTTACACGTTCAGATTTTGCTCGAAGAAGAGGGGCCCAATGACTTTGTTGCCGAAAATGGCCATTGAGTTTTATTTGGTCTGAGGCAGAGATAGGAATTATTTATTCGAATAAAGATAAAGCTAAAAACTAAAATAAATTGAAAAATCCAATAAAAATTTATATGATTACAAAAATTATTTGTTATTTGCAGACTTGTTCGCAGATAATTATTTGTTATTTGGTGCCTTTCAAATAATTATTTGTTATTCGATCATGCGTTATTCGATAATCAAATAATTATTTGTTATTTGACGACTTATTCGCAAATAATTATCTGTTATTTTATGCGTTTTATTCGAATTTCAAAAAATTATTTCTTAATACGCACAAAATTTACACTTGACCCGAGTGTTTTTGCGAAAGAGTTATTCTGTAAAATAGCTTACCATTCAAGTAGTAAAAGTCGACGATGACGAGGTGGTAATTTGTAGGTGAGCGCAATCAATGTTTTATTAGAATTTCTGGGAGGACGAGGTGTTTTAATCAGGATTTAAGTTGCTTTATTACTCCCGCCAACATGGACGATGCGAATAGACACTGCATATTTTTTATAGTATTATTATATTTTATAGATAATTACCGAAAATTCAAACCATTTTAGCGTCCCCGCACTTCCCCCCAACCCTCGTCCCCACCCCAACCCCATGGTTGCTCGTGTGGGTCACCCCACCACTTTCAACCCCCCCCCCCCCTCCCCGCCGAGGGGTTGTCATCTTAACCTTTACCATTCCTTTCTTCTATGTCAGAACAATAACTAATGAGAAGATCGCAGTTGCACTTTTTGTGAAGTAAAAATGTGAAGAATTGTATCTGCGGGTAATAACCGATTTACTAGGAAAAACAAAACACGCTTCGCATAGGAAAAATCTTGTTGCATCACTTTTTTTCGTTGCGATCATTATAATTCCCTCCGCATTCCTAGGAAGCAGAAATGGAATCAATTGATTACTTTGGGATAAATTTCGAACTATATTCTTTGACACTGTCTATTGACACGAAAAAAACTATCTGTTGACACGCGGAGTGCCGTTAGCGGGCCTTTAAAGTGCCGTAAGAGTGCTGTTAGCGTGAATTCAGAATGCCGATTGGATACCTGTGAATGCCTTAAGGGTACCGATTTAGCGTGCATTTAGAGTGTCTGTGAGTACCTTTAGGGTGCCGATTTTAGAGTGCCGTTAGCGTGCACTTAGAGTACCGATTGGGTGCCTGTGAGTGCCGATAGGGCGGAGTGGAGCTAAAGCGTAAAAGAGTGTTAAAGTGAAGTGCCGCTCGGGAAAATTCGGCTTTTACGTCCAAATTTTTTATTAGACTTTCTGTGAGGAAGAAGTGTATTAATCAGGATTCTACTTGCTTAATTAACTGAGGGTGGTACGAAGCCGAACCCTAAGGCACCCTAAAGGCACTCTAAATGCACGCTAAATCGGCACACTAAAGGCACTAACAAGCAAGCACCCTATCCGCACTCTAAATGGACGCTAACGACACTCTAAAATCGGCACCCTAAAGGCACTCTAAATGCACGCTAAATCGGCACCCTAAAGGCACTCTAAAGACATGCTAACGGCATTCAAGGAACTGTTAAGGAACGCTAAAGGCACGCTCGCGTGTCAATTTTCGTGTCAATAGACACTTCCATATTCTTTGTAGAACCGATTTTATTTTTCACAACTGGGATAAAAATGTATGCAGTATAACTACTGAGTAATTTACCTAAAATGTAATAATTATTTAAAATTCAAGAAGAGATAAATACCTTGTATATTCGTGTCCGTATGGTTATGGTTGTACATCAATATTGTGGCTAAAAGTAGTTTCAGCTCAGGAGTTAAGTAAAAGTTTGAACAGTTCTCGGTCACTGGGCGCTAAATATGGAGTTGCCGTTCTAATTATAAAAGTTGAAGCCTACTATAGATACAAGCCTGGAAAAATATTCAAACAGCTGATACTTGACCAAGTTCTTTCCATTGTAAAATTCTTCTTTATAACTTTTGAGATTTACGCGATTACTACCAGATATAACATTTTGCCTCAACTTTAAATTAACTTAAAGTGGAGCTACAAGTATGAACATGTTTCGATTAAAAGTTTCTTTTTTATACTTTTCATTTAAGATGCGGTGAGTTTGTGTTCATTTTTGTAAAAAGACGAGGCAGTAATGCATTATTTTAAACATTACAATAATAGCTTCGAGAACGAATTCGAGTTCAGATCAATACCAGTTTAGCAACAAAGTAAAAGGAGAATGTTCTCGTGCTAAAATTTCGAGATTCTCTTTTGATATCGGGTTTTTTTATTCGATGTGGCCAAATCCTAGGGGACAACCCTTTGATGCGTTAGCATGATTTTGGCCTGAAGGGAATTCGGATAAGGGAAGTGAGGAAACTTGAGTCTTGTTTTTGCATTGCTGCGAGCTACAGAACAGCCCAGAGACGGAGTGGATTATTTTTATTTCTTAATAAAAGCTCACGGGGTCATCTGGTCTCGAACCTGGGACCCATGGCATGTTGGTTTTGCCGCTCAACGTATTGATTCAACTCCGTCTCTCCGGTTGCTTTCAAATGGAGAATAGATCAAAATCGAATAGATTAAACGTTATTATTAATATTCCTAATGTAATTATATAATTCCTAATGTATTAGGCAAACGAAACTTTATCGTATCGAAACTGGCTTGAAAAGAGAACTTTGACGATACTTATAATCCAAACCTGAAACACGGTGCGAGACAGAATTCATCAACACAGTTAAATTCGCTCATGTTTAAATCAAAGTGAACAACCACATTAAATTCACAGGGGTTAGGAGTGTCGAAAAGTTTGAAAATTTTAAACTTTGTCTTTGCCTTATCTCATTCCAACTAATTTAAAATTTTACCAAAATGAAGATTTAATAGATCAAGTAAAAAAAAGTGAATATTGTCGGCGTGAGCAGGGTCTTCTTAAAGGCCAAAACACATCCAACAACAACAAACACCAAGGCAAGCTTCACGAGGATTCCTTACATCTATAGCTTTAAAGCGTTCCTCGCATTAGGTTAGACAAATTAACGATCAGACGAACTATCGCATTTGCTTCCAGGCATGTATCTAAAGTAGGCTGTGCACGATGTAATATTGGCAGAACTAGGCTGTGAAGAAAAAATTTCTAACATTTTATATGTATTATTATTATTTCCAACCATTCTTTTTGTCGTGATAACAATTTAGCAAGAAACTCTATATAAACGAATAATCCAAATATATAGTCTACACCCTTTCCCCTTTCCAATTTTTCACCCTAGGTGCAAAACTTTTCTGACACTGGGGAAGGCACTCTATATAACAAAAATAGAACTCAAATCAGTTCATGCGTTGCGAAGTTAGAACCCTCCCCCATCCCCAACCCATTTGCAAAATATTCCTCTTAGTAACAATGGTCGTACGTACTCTATACAATAACAAACGAATCATCAAAGTCGGTCCTCGCGTTAAGAGGGGTTAGGGTTAATTCGCTACATTTTAAGCATATTTTTGATAATTTTTTTTACCATATGCTAAATTGAACACATAATAAAGTATTATTTCAAGATTATCCAGTAAAATTTTTAGCGTAAGATATTGAATCTTCAGAGAGCAAATCTTCGCATACTAGGTACATTGCGGTGGACATCATAACTCATCACTGGATCATCTGAAATCAAAAAATCGAAAATATTTGGTTAGTTCATGCTTGAGGTAATGAGGTCGAGATTTTTTTGACGATTTCTCAGTTTTTGGAATTACTTAGAAGTCAAAACAACTATTTTTTCTTTAAAAAAAGGCAAAAATTAGTTTATTTGTCATTGTTTAATTAATTAGAATGCAAAAAAAAATTCGACGTCATTACCTCATATTTTATATATAAAGAGTGTGTCAAATTTGAAGAGGATCGTTCTAGTAAAATTTTTAGTTACAGTGTCCACCGACTTTTAAGATGCTATATTCGAGAAAAACGCGTTTAAAGTTTTAACATTGTTTTTAATTATTCGTTACCGCTATAAGTCAGATCGAATGGAGGGAGACCCGAGGCACTGTATCTGCAGCAGTTTTGCTCCAATCGACCTCAAAATTTTAACTGGGTACTCTTGAGGAGTTGTACTATCAAATAAAACAAATTGAAAAAACATTTATAGGAGTTGGTTCAATTGGTTGAGCGGCACGACCACCATGCCATAGTTCCCGGGTTCGAGACCAGATCACTCGTCTCTGGGCTGTTGTCTAGCTCGTAGCAATGCAAAAATAAAACATTCAAATTGCCTCACTCCCCTTACCCTAATTCCCTTCAGTCCAAAGCTATGTTAACGCATCTAAGGCTTGTCCTCTAGACTTGGGCCACTAAACTTCATTAAGGGAACTCAACTAAAAATGTATTCGCCAAAAGTGTCGTGCATTTTCAAACGCAAAAATTTCGTCAGCTCAAAATATCCCAGAATCATTAAAGGACTATTTTCAGGAAACGTCCCCAAGGCCTGAATGTTTCCAGGACATTTTACAAGTATGTACCAAGAACATTCTTGTAAATGTTTTGGGAATGTTTGTAGTCTCAGTCATAAAAATGTATATCTTGGGGACAATTTTTGAAATAATTTTTGGAATATTTCTGGGACATTTTGTGCTATTAGGGTTTGCTCCAAAATAAGACAACATTTTGATCTTTATTGGTAACAACATTTTGTTTCACGCATTTGCACATTGTTAAACTTAGAATATAAGGTTAGCCAGGATATAGTGGAATGAATGTAGTGTGAATGGAAGTAACGCAAATTTTTAATTTTGGTAGAGTGGCCAGGAAAAACAAAAATACCCTCAATTAACTATTTAATAATTAACCCAGTTGATTTCGAAAATTAATCATGCACATTTAAATTTTTTCGGAATTAATAATTATATAAAGGCAAATTATTATCTATTGAATCGTGCATTCCATTTCAAAACGAGATCGAATCGAAGACCGCCCATCCCTAGTCCAGGCATTACAAAGTGAAGTGCCACTTTTCCCCCCACCCCCATCTTAGGTCAAACATTTTAAATATGGTTCAAATGGCGCAACATACTCTAGTATCATCCAAATCGTTTTTCGCGTTACGAAGTTAGAATTGCCCTCTCCTCTACCCCTCTGCTTATAAAAAAAAGAATCATCCAAATCGGTTCACGCGTTACGTAGTTAGGTTATTTCTACCCCCACTTTAGTCCTAAAATTATGCTCATAGTGGCAATGGCACAATGACGGTTCATCCGAATCGGTCAACGCGTTACTAAGTTAGCTTCCTCCACTCCCTTCACCACGCACTGAACCACATGATTTTTAACATCTGTGAAGTAAAGTGAAGTGTTTTCGATGAATACGAATGCTGATTACATAAAAATAATATAAAAAATTGGAGAATTCCTATAAGTTAGTTGTTGTTGATTTATCCTTTATTAACCCATACTGGAAAGAAGATAGGGTTTACAGTGAAAATGGCGAACCTCGCATACCAGGGTCTCAAAGAGCTTAGCCAGGCAAGGAAGGTAAACATGAAATTGATAGAGGAGCATACTACATAGCCAGGCAAGGAAGGTAAACATGAAATTGATAGAGGAGCATACATAGAATAAAATAGAGATTCATCCAAATCAGTCTACGAGTTACAAAATAAGGTTCCGCTCCAGTACTATTATATACATATATACGATGATACTAAATACGAAAAAAATTTCAGAACAAACCGTTCAAAACTCGATCGGCTCTTCCTCAACAGCAGCGCCAAAGGGCTAGCTTTTCTTTAGCTGTCTTAGCTGCTGTTTGTTTCGAAGACGTCCAGATAACGAATAATCAAAATGAAGACTGTTTCGCTTCAATTATTCATTATATTTCCTTTCTACTGGCAAGGGCGCATTGTCATGATGAAAAAAATCTATTTTACTATTTCGATTTTTAAAGTTCAGTTGCTTATAATTTAAATATTACAATTTCCTATTAATAAAGGAAATTTAAAAGTTAAATTTTCGGTTTTCTACCTATGTTAAATAAAGACGGTATTCGAAAAATTCAATTCAGTTTAATCACACTTTGTAAGAAGCTTCCGACCAGTCCAACTCTTTCGCAGCCCAGAAGAAAATATCAATATGGTCGATAGAGATTAGTCAGACTGCGGCGTGTTACAATTTTCTTTCTTGGTTTTTCTTATTTTACTTATTCTTAGTTAAGATATTTTCTAACTAATTATATATAATTTCCACTTTATTAAACCTTAGCTGTTTGAGCTTAAAGTTTGTAATCTAATCAATGTAATTGTCCTTCAACTCATACCTTTAATTTATTATACAATAAATACTTCTATAAGCAAAGCTAACACAGTACATCCCGCTCAAATAAAATTAAACTTATTCATAAGCACCCTACAAAGCAGACCTTTCATTTTATAATAAACGTGCAGACAGTCCTTAATTGACTATTCAATCAGAGGCACTTCATTAACAAGAAGTTGGCGTATACTTTAAATGGTACCTTTCACGTCTACCCCATGCAAAAAAGTAGCGCCACTTCTTTAGAAATCTCGTAATCTGGGTTTCCATTCATACGACTGTAATATAGGATTTTCTCCATAATATTCAGCAGCCAAGTATTTTAATTGAGGATTATTTCCCCAGCTAATCTATCCTAGCACAAATAATTTTACTCACAATAAAAATTGCTTGACGGATTAAGTCATAATTACAATCTCTCTTGAGGAAACTGCATTTCAGGTAACTTCCCTAGGAATTGTCGTTTTATGCAAGGCAAAAGCAATGAAGGCAGACAACAACAAAACGACAATAATGGCTGGCAGTTAGGCGCTATGATTATAATGGCAACAACAGCACCTTGTCCTTTATTGTGATGATGACGACTACGATGATCATAATTCACCTCCCACGCTCCTTAGCTAACATGTTGTGGATTCATTCTTGGGAGCAACTATGAAATTGGCACGGCCTGTTGTCCACATCCAACGTTCACTTCATTCCTTGGGACAGACGTTGGCTATGATTCAGATTTGAGATAACGACCATCACTGGAACACTTTGCTGTCATTGTGGTTCACGTCTCCTCTTTCTCAGCAGGCTCCAGTCTGCGTCTGGTTACACTATCAGTATCGGCGTTGTCACTGTCCAAGTCAAAACATGGAGTGGACATGGTACGGGTGATGTCAAAGCCAACAACCTTCAGGAACAATTCCTTCAGGCAAGCATATCCAACGTCTAGTGTGTGTACTAAGTAGAACGGGTTGTCCTGACTTATTTATTATTCTCGTCCGTTTGGCAGGACCTCACGCTTTACAGAGAAATAGTCCGTCTGATGAATAGTTGTGTTGTGATTCCTTCTTCCTTCATATCTCGATCGGATTAACTTTTGTTTTTGGGACGTTGACTGATGGTCGGACATGTGGCGTCTTATCAATTAGGGAGCGAGTAAAGTGCTAGCAGCACTTCAGCACTAGCAAGAGGCCCTTAGGCGATTGAGGGTGGGAAATTGTTATAGCTCGTGGTATCGTGATATTACTGCAATATAACTGTAGTGGTATTTTCTTTACTATGGTCGGGCTTATAGTTCTAGTAAACCCATGCATGGGCTATCTCTTGACCTATACATATATCTCGGAGAAACCATAGTGAAATCCCTTAGTTCGGGCGTTTGTATCCATTAATGTGTTACTTTATTATCATGATGGTCCGATAAAAGATGAACTGGACAAGGTCTGCTGCTCGAGAAAGTCCTGTGGAAACACACGTTCGTGCCATTCTCGTGGAGTGTCCGGAGCTAAAAGGATTTTGTGGTATTTTCAAAATAGGCCTATTGAAACAAGCGCCTCTCATGGTGCCCTCAGAGTGCCACTTGTGTGTTTGCTTTCACATGCATCCCCTTGATTTGCATTTATTCATATCGAAACTAGAATTGTTAAAAATGCAAGTGAATGCATTTTGTATCAGTTGTGCATACATTTCTGATGGAATTTCCAATGAGGTTATTTATTTAGAGCTATTTCGGAGAAATGTTTGTGTTGAATAAATATATGAATATTTGCAAACGATTCATTTACTCGGAGGTTTTGGTGGGGGGATTATCACTAGTTGAAAACATGATATAAAACTTTTGCAAATATTTCATTAAGCGTCAAGCAAAATTACAATTTTGTGCTTTTTACACCATTCGAATGTGAAAATCGCTTTTGTTGAGCGATTACAGTTAATTTGTTGAAAAAGCGTGAAAATATAATTTTTGTTAGTCTCGATTTATACATTCATCATTTGCCATTTAATGCTGAGTAAAGTCGGAAAGGCATAATTTAAACAAGTAAATCCTATTATGGTTAATTTTAATTAAATTAAATTTATTGATTCTTTACCATAAGTTAAGCATAGTGTGTTATGAACACAAAAGGACTGGATTACCACATACTCTATTCAATTCAACAATCGGTTATGGTGGATAATCCGACAATTTGTAGAAAATACTATATCTTTCAATTATTCCAAGTACTACCCTCCTAATTTGTAATTTGGGAACGGAACCCACCTTTTATTTATATAAGCTTAATGCAAGCTGTTACGTAAAAAAAAAATACAAAATAACAAAATAAATACTACAAACTAAAATAAACAATAATTCATAACAGATAATGTAAGCTACAATATGAGCTATGATTATGATAAATATAAACTGGAAGGAAGGAGAATTAGAAAAGGCGATCACGATGGGTGGGTTAAAGATATAAGGCTTTGTGAAGGGATGATTTACTCAGATGGAAGTCAAAAGAGGGAAGATCGTTGTCTTTTCTTAGCATCCTGGTAATTGGTTCGCGTTGACCGTAGTTCGGGCGATGGCGGTCGAGTCGGAAAAGGGGAGTGCACCTAAGGTTGCGAGGGTTGGTATAGATGGGTAAAGACTGCCGGATTGAAGGGCAGTCTGTGGCACCAGCTAATAGCTGATGAATGAAGAGAACGTCGGAAACATCACGACGTTTACTTAGGGGTTGTAAGTCGATCAGTTTCAGACGGTCTTCATAAGGTGGAAGGTTGAATCTGTCTACCCACGGAAGATCACGTAGAGCAAAGCGAATGAACCTACGCTGGACAGATCCAATTCTGTTAATATGGGTTGTTTGCGTCGGTGACCATACCTGACTGGCATATTCAAGGAGATGTCTAACGAAGGAAATATAGAGAGATTTGGAAACATAAGGATTAGAGAACTCTCTCGACCAGCGCTTCACAAACCCTAGCGCGGAGTTAGCTCTGTTAATTATGCTATCAATATGGGAACGGAAATTTAGTTCGCTATCACAGATTATTCCTAGGTCACACAAAGAGGTATCGATAGGGACTGGTACATCGGTTAACATATAGACCCTCGGGGTTGGGTAAGACGCTTGCGGGAATAAGAGATGGACTGGCATTTGGAGACATTGAGCTCAAGGAAGTTTTTCATGCACCATGTGGTGAACGAATCGAGGTCGTCGGGGAGAAGAAGAGAGTCGGTTGTCGAGGAGATATGTTTAATTATTTTTATATCATCAGCATAAATGGACAGCTCTGAGTATTTGATGACACAATCAACATCATTAATTGTAAGGATGAAAATTAATGGACCGAGGTGGTTGCCCTGAGGGACGCCGGAACGAGCGACAATGGGGTTAGAAATGGATGAGCGGAAAAGAACATTGTACTGACGGTTGTTGAGGTAGGATTGAATCCAGGAGATGAATCGAGGGGGGAAGCCTAGGCGATCAAGTTTAAACAGGATAACGCTATGGGAGATCTTGTCAAAGACTTTACTAAAATTGGTGGCGATAACATCAACATCTTTACCGTTTTCCAGGGCACATAGTGTTTTGGAGACGAATTCGGTAAGGTTGGTGGTTGTAGATCTTCCTTTAAGGAAGCTATGCTGGGAGAGGGAGAAAATAGACTTACAGTGGAAGAACATGGAATCATAGACCAATTTTTCGAATAGTTTAGGTATGGATGATAATTTAGCAATGGGTCTGTAGTTGGATACATCGTTCTTGCAGCCTTTTTTGAATATGGGAATAATATAAGAGTTTTTCCATAATTGAGGGAACACCCCTTGAGTGACCGAGGGGCGGAAAAGCAAAGTAAGGGGTTGAACTAGATGCATGGCACTCTTTTTCAGAACGATGACAGGAATGCCGTCAGGACCGGGGTGAAAGTCATCCTCAAGCCCGTTAATACTGGCGGCGATTTGTTCGGGTTCAGGGTCGAAAGATGTAAACGACGTTTGGGTGCATTTGTCCAAGAATGAAAAGTAGTTATGGTCAGGTTGTAGGGAGTTGTTGCTGAAAGATTTACTGAAGAAGTGTGCAAAGAGGTTGGCGACAACCTGAGGATCAGATGAAGAGGTATTTTCGAGCTTTAGGGTGGAGGGGTAACCATTGGATTTCTTCTTAGAATTAATAAAGCTATAAAAACGCTTGGGGTCGGATATGAGGCTTGTTTCCATCCGTTGGAGGTACTCATGGTAGAGGGTATCACAACGTTCAGAAAAAGAGGTGTAAGCAGACAAGTAGGAAGAATAGTCAGACTCAGTCTGGGTCAGAAAAAAGTTTGCCAACGTTTATTTCCCCTGTTGCGGTGAGAGCGTAATTCTTTGTCGTACCAAACGGGGGAGGAGGAGCGGTTTTTACGAGGAAGAAGAGGGATAGATTGTGTAAGACAAGCGTGTATTTCTGAATAAAACGCCTCTACAGCAACGTCTATTGGAAGATGTTGAGGGATAGTGTCAATGTTGGAGTTGAGGAGCAAGTGATTTAATTTTTCAAAGTCGCCTTTACGAAAATTGAAGGAAAGAGAAGACTCGGAGCTTGAAAGTGCGTGGGTGTTCGTATGAGAAAACGAGGAACAGGGGAGGATGGTGACGATCGAGGGAGGAGAGGAGATGTTTGCTTTCCGCGACAGCTGAATTAACTGGGGCTGAAGAAAAGATTAAGTCTAATTGTCTGTCCAGAAAGTTCCTGACTCCACTAACTTGAAAGAGACCAGAAACAAAGAGCTGATCGATAAAAAAGGCTTCTTTGGCGGAAGAGGCGTTCAGGGCGACAAAGTGTGAACAGTCCTCAGACAATGACCATTGAATACGGGGAAGGTTAAAGTCACCCAGTACAATGAATTCATCGGAGGCGTTAGCGTTCTCAAGCATGATGTCTAACGTTTCAATTACGGGCTCGTAGGCTTCTAGAGGTTGAGAGGGACGAATATAACAACAAAGAATATACAGCATACACTTATTCAGTGTTAATTTAATACATACAAATTCTGATATTGAAGAGTCGGAGGTCTTAAACAGGGTGGCATCATAACGGTTGTGAGCAGCTATGAGGACCCCACGGCTTGGTGGGTCATTGTTGCCTACACAACCGTCAACACGGAAAATGGTATAGTTTGGTGGGAATAGTTCGTTGTCGAGAATTTTATTAACTAAAATATGCGTAAAGTTTACCACATTACCACTAGTCACTGAACAATCCGACCATTTTATGAGAGAATGATAGGTATCCCAGACATCTTTACTCCCCTCCAGTCACACTTATATATTTATTTCGGACTATATATACAGGAGCTTGTCCGTTTTCCTTACAAAAATAGTAAAATAAAAATAAAATAAATAGATAACTGCGCTTAGAAAAAGTATAGGTGGCTGTACACTGAAGGACGCACTTAGTCTGTTGCGATGCCATACCCCACTCCTTACTGACACCATTTGAAACTGTCAATGAGTCGACGAAGATCTCTAAGCGCCTCTCGAGATCGCAAGGGACTATACAAGAAGGAATGCTAATGAAATAAAAGAATACTTAGCGGTATATCGACCTCCTGCGTGAGGCTCTCAAACGGCTTAGATTGAAAAAACTTGCTTCGGTTTATACAAGTAATGGCAAGGTCTGTGAAGTTAGTCCCCCGAATCGAACGAAAATTCGATTTTAATAGCTCATTCGTTTGACCAGGGAATGACCATGTTGACCCACCAATTAGTTTTGTTAACCCACTTTCTGAAATCGAGTTATTCAAAAAACAAAAATCGGGGCTAAATTCACACTTTCTTTTCGATTGACCATCGATCGACCACGTTGACCCACCCCTTAAAATTGATGACCCACACCCTAAAATGTTGACCAAACCCGTTAAAAAAAAATTTATAAAAAAAAATTTTTTTTTACATATTTTTTTTATAATCCATATCAGCTGTTGAATGACTTCTCATTTTGGTTCCTGCATATTTTTTAAAATTAGAATTACATGTTTAAAAAAATCCTCCGTAAGGGCTATCTTCACACCTCCTATGGAGCCATTATTAGAGCGAAGTTGAAAAATCAGCCATTCGTCCATGTTTGACCAGCCTAAAAAAACTTTTCCCCACCCCTCAGTTTTTTTGTCCAGATAATAAGTTTTTACAAATGAGAGTTGCAAGTTTTTAAAAACTTCCTCCGTGGGGGCTAACTTAACACCTCCACTGGAGCCCTGACGGAGGATTTTTTTTAAACTTGTAATTCTGATTTTAAAAAATATGCAGAAGGGTTAAAAAAACATATGAGGGTTTGGTACCAAAATGAGAAGTCAACAGCTGATATGGATTATAAAAAAAAATATGTAAAAAAAATTTTTTTTATAACTTTATTTCAACGGGTGAGTCAACAAGTTTTAGGAGGTGGGTCAACGTGGTCAAACGTTGGTCAATCGATGTAGCTAGCAATTTACGAATTTCATAAAATTTGAAAAAAATTTGAAGTTAGCCCCGATTTTTGTTTTTTGAATAACTCGTTTTCAAAAAGTGGGTTAACAAAACTAATTGGTGGGTCAACATGGTCATTCAATGAATGAGCTATTAAAATCGAATTTTCGTTAGGTTAGGTGGCTAACTTCACAGACCTATAATGGCATCGGTCACGTGAAGTATGGGAATGATGAGCCACCGATTAAGCTATTGGAGTTAGATCAGCTGACAGCCCTGGTCAATTCTGGACAAACTGTAGATGCGGAATCAGTCGATTAAGGTTTTGATTCTTAAATGATTTGTTTTTGCTTTTCTTGTTTGTTTATTCTTCTCGAATAACTTCTTTTTCTTACAACTACTTTTATTTTAAAATTTTTTTTATTTCCTATTTACTCTTTTAACTTTTATTATGTCAGTTTCACTGCTTATGTTACCGTTTCGTGTGCTAATCATCTGTTTATCCTTTGCTTCTTATTCTTTTACTGCATGTATGCTGCGGGTGGCGGTGAAGTGCGTGCTAAACTTGCTTGCATGGATTTGTTGGAGTATGGATAGTGGCCCATACCTGGACAGCAAGCTGAGAACTATGATAAACATATTGAGTGATGATATCCGGGTCTCAACATCTGCTATCTCAGTGCTAGAAGTATCAGATCGAAAATGGATGAGTTGAGGGAAATGTTTTCGGGTACTGGACTTCACGCGATCCTTATCAGTGAGTCATAGATTACACCCAGTGTACCTTCTGCATTTGTTGCGATACTTGGTTTCAGGCTATTCCGTTGTGATATGGATGCGAGGGCAGGTGGGGGAGTCGCAATTTATTTATAAAAAGATTTGCCAAGGCTGGCTACTACAAATATGATACATATATACAACTTATACCTAAGATATAAATAATCAAAGTTCGACGATTTGCTGAAGTTGGGCTTTAAGCTGAAACCTGGAACTACCGAACTCGATGTGGGCCGGAAATTCATTTAATAGCCGGGACATAGAATCTATGGGCTCATGCATTCCATACAAGGCTGAGTGGTGAGGCACATGGAGGAACTTATGATTCCTCAAGGTTCGGGCCGGGACGGAGATGCTTACGTCGTTGAGTAATTCACCAGAGTTGATCGACCCCTGCAACAGATCATATAAAAAACAATTTTGGAGACCTTGGGTTTCTTTTCAAGGGAAGTCAGACTAAGTCTGGCAGGATAAGGGTCACGCCAGGGGAGGCCGCGAAGGGCTAACCTAAGGAATCTACGCTAAGCTGACTCGATTCGGTTAATGAGTACTGCGAAGTAAGGATCCCAGACCGGACTGGCGTACTCCAGGATAGGTTTGACGAAAGTGCAGTAGAAAAGCCTCGTCAAATAGGGATCGTCAAGCTCCCTGGACCATCTTTTTACACAGCCAAGCGTGGAATTGGCTCTGGCTACCAAGAAATCCACGTGGGCCTCAGAGGAGAGACGGGAGTTGAGTAGTTGAGGGAAACAGAACGAAAGCTACATGAAAATGACATACCGGTGCATTTGCTGGACTTCAGTGGAAAATGATTATTGGATCTCAAAATTGGATAATCTTAAAAATGCGCATATCGGAGCTCAACAGAGCACAACGCGCTGGCAACGGCCGGACAGGTAAGATTATAACTACTCCACAATATGAATATGCAGTCGACCTGCATACCCGATTCTATCAGGAGTAAACAGTAATGCACGAATTCGAGTACATTGGTGGTGGTTGACTTACCCTTCATAAAGCGATGCTGAATAGAACCCAGGAAAAGTTTACAATGAAAGCGGAGCACATCACTAATCAGGGTTTTAAAGGCCTTCGCAACGTGTGACAAATTAGCGATGGGTCTGTGTCGAGGGTCGATGGTGAATACCGTACTTGAAAAATGCGTGCTGTGCTCTGTGTTCTGTCCACCTAATCTATTTAACGTTGAAAATGTTGTTGATTTCGAAGTTTCCCTATCCATGCTATCTCATAGGTATTCCAACATTGTTGTGGCAGGAGACTTTAACGTCAATATCCTTAGTAACAACAATAAATCAGAAGACTTCATGACTCTTGCTCATTCGCTGCATCTTCGAGTGATTAATGATTCTCCAACATACTTTAACACTACTTCTCCCTCTCAATTGGTTCAAGTGTAATACGTCATTCTCAACTCTCTCTTCTAGCGAAGGCCTTGGAGAAGATAATGGAAAAACAGATATCGGAGCATTTAAATCTAACTGGCTCTTTAAGTCTTTCGCAATCGGAATTTCGGCCCAAAACATAGTTGCGATATGGCTATCCTAAAAATCACAACTGATATTAGAACTGTTTTGGATGATGATCGAGTGTGTTTTTAGTCCTTTTAGATTTCACGAAGGCTTGTGACAGTGTCGACCACGCTTAACTCCTTCCCAAACTGAAAAACTCTTTTGGATTTGGCTCATCTGCTCTGAAATTACTTAAAGGCTTTCTGAATCATCGCTCACAGCGGGTTAAAATCGACAAAATCACCTTACCAATGCTTTTGCTAAATACTGGTGTCCCCCAAAGATGAATATTAGCACCTTTGCTGTTCAGTCTTTTTATTAATGATTTGCTGTCTGCCATTAAAAATTGTTCTCTGCACTTGTATGCTGATTATGTGCAAATTTATCTAGATCGCCCCATTGGTCTTCTGGAGGATTGTGTCAGCAGAATAAATGAAGATCTTCAGAGCATCTTACAATGGTCATAAATCAATAATCTCATTCTTAAACCAAAAAAGTCGTAAGCATTAGTGATGGGCAGAGAAAGTTATGACCTCCTTTAGAGCTGGGCCGGTGTATCATACCCTATCTCTCGAAAGCTAAAAATCTGGGAATTATGCTTAACGCTCTTATGAGTTGCTGTGATCACGTTAATATGAAACTGGGTTAAATTTATAGGGTACTTCTTCGCATAAAGTTAGTCAAAGCGTTAATATTTCCACATATCACACATGGCTCCATTATTTATCCCAGACTCGACTTGCGTTGCAGGTACAAGCTTGAAATAGCTTACAACGACTCCATTAGATTTGCATTCAGGTTGGGTAGGTATGATCATTTCTTCCGATATAAGATTCTAGATTGCTCATTGGAAATATACTTAAAACACATAGCAGTACACATTCTGTCTTGGATAGTTCTTACCTTATTCAGGTTGGTCGTTTTTGGAACACACTTCCTGTTTCGATCCAGCGAGCGGGTTCGACTGCTTCCTTCAAACGGTTACTTTGGCGGCATACATCTTAAGGATAATGTTGTTATCATAAAATTTAATTTATACAGAATGATCGCACACGCATTCGGATTGCACTAGATTTTTATTTCTTTTTCTTTTTTTTAAATATTTATCTTTCCTCTGGTACTTCATTTTGTATCTTGCTTTCATAAAATTTACATAAATAACTTCTGGTATTACAATTGCTTTGGTTGAATTCTTATTTAGTAACTTTAGTAGTACTGATTAAAAGACTTTCTTTTTGTCTTATTGCAATCCACTTGTTGAATAAAGTTATTATTATTATTATTATTATAAGGAATGGCATGAGGAGAGAAGGTGAGATGAAGTCTCCTCCATCACTTCGTCCCTGCAGCTTCTGGAGAAGGCATTTGAGAAGACCCCTAATCTCTACGCGTGTGTACCGATAAGGAAGCGAACAGTGATCACTCAGATTTGTTTGGTCTTATAACAAAGAGTGCCAGTTGCCCAACTATGGTTCGCCAATTGGTAAGGGGTATACTTAAAGAAGCTTTATGGTGTTGAATCTCCACGTCTAGCAAGCTCATCTGCCAGGCAGTTCCTTGGATTGTCCCTGTACCCTGCAACCCAGCACAATTAGTTATGCTACTGCCCTACCGACGCAATTAGGTTTGAACGATTGCTGTTTACGGTTTTTGAAGTCGATGAGACAGATTCTAAGGATATCACCGCGGCTTGACTGTCCGTTAGAGTACAGGTATCCTTCTCAGGTATATTGCTTCCCTTTAGCCAAACGAGGGCATCCCGAATTGCCATTACTTCCGCTTAAAATACACTACAATGATACAAAAGGCGGAAGGATAGATTAATATGAAAATCCTCACACTCACCTTGTTCTGCAATTTCGAACTGTCCGTGTAGATTTGAATGGATTTGTCATAAGGCACTGCGCCGTTTTCCCAGTCTGCCTGTTTGCCAGGCAAACTCTACGCTCGATGAATTCCAAGTACCATCTGCATTTAGCAGATAGCTGGGTATACTTCGGTTTGTTGATAACATTTTCTGGAGTCCTCAGAGGTTTTTGAAATTTGATCGCAGTACGCCCTTTACGATTTCCTCTGCATTATTCTGAGTTCCCTTTAATAGGCTTTCAGTCTTTCCTTATAGCGTTCCCACGCTCCATCGCTCCATTATGGGTCTTGGAGAGTTTATCCAGCAACTCATTAGGACTAGTTGAGGCTCAGGACAGTGATTCAATAATAGCCCTGAACTTATTCCAACCAGTCTTCCTATAATTCCTTAAGGCTGGTAGTTTTGAGGGACGATCGTTCAATTTTTAATAAAGGGTCTGATATTACCGGAGGCAAGGGTCGAATGTAAAACCTCTAGCTTATTTTTAGTTACAGAAGAAATGAAAGATAACCTCCACGTCCTCCACTTTGTGGCTTCCTAACTTGAAAACTCTCTGGCGCACAGGCTTTACTGATGGAGGTTTTTTGAGGTCATGCGCCATGTAAGCGGATATCAGCCAGTAGCATCTTGAGTCAATCTTCAGGTGGACATCTACAGTGTCCTTGTTAAAAGTTTGAGAGGAAAAAAGTACTTAATGTCTTATTTAATACAAGATCTTTGCTTATCAACCTCCTTCCTGTAGAGGGTCGTATATCCTCGTGTTGGTAGTTTCCTACGACCCACGGCTCTTGAACTAAGACAATGTCTTCTACATTATTGGTCACACATAATCTGAATCCAGTGGAGATTAATCTTAATCAGAACCGAAGTCGACCCTAACCTCCACCAGTTGGCCCCTGCTCAAGATTACATTAAGTGTGACGAAAGTAAAACAATACCCCACTGATATGTTTTCCTTGGCTAAAGGCTCCAAGGACTCCTTGTTAAGCACGATAATTGCCGATTGTGAGCCCCCTTTCAGTTCCTCCAACTTACCAACATTACAGTTTGAAGATGACAATTCGGTGTGGAGCACTTGGGTTTCTCAAGTACAGTCGCGGGATGAGAGAAGGAGGAGGACCTTTTCGGACTTCACTGTAGGGTAACGGACATCTTCCAGAGTTATACATCTTGGCTTTCTTAGAAGCTGGTTGGGGCTGTTCTTTCACTTACTCCCGTCTGTTGTAAACTCTCTCCACTTTCGCCGCTCTTCGTCCTAACTAGGATGGAATTGGGGATCCATCGGTATCTCTTGCAGGATGTTCCTGCCAGTTTCTTGGCAATCTTTAATCTTTTTGAAATAACAATATTGTCGATCGGTTCTCAGGTCTGCTGTTTGGGGAAAATAGGATGTTAATTTGTAGTTTTTATGTTTAAAGAAAGATCCACCGACATCAGTTGCTGGAGCTAAAAAATTCAACAAACAACTCCCCATTTGCGTCCCTGTTCCGAGCCTGAACTTCTCCATTAAATGTTCCTCGCCGATCTTTGTTAAGCTAATCTTGGCGTTGAAATCTCTTATAACTGTTTTTATATCACCTTTAGGAGCCCTATCAAAGATGTCGCCAAGGAGTTGGTAGAAGTCCTCTTTAGTAGTTACCTCCGTGTGTTTGTTCGACGTATAGCGCTGACCTATTGCGATGCTACACACCTTGGCTTAGTTGGTACCAGTCCTACACCATTTCAAGTGTGGGTGAATTGAAGCCTTCAACTTCCTCTCCATCTAGTTTTACTTAGCCCTAAGATGTTTATTTTATACTGGGCCATTTTCCCCTACAGCTCCGTGATCCTGTCCCAAAGAGTGCTCACGTTCCATAGCGCGCACTACAATCGGAGTATCATCACGAAATCAGTCTAAGGTAATTGGAACAAATTAAATATTTCGTGTGTAGAGCTTGGTTTTTAGATAAGCTGGTTACAAGCCTACCTATCCAATAACAGAAAGAAGGCTGCTCCTCGAAATCATCGAGAATACATTTGTAAAGCGCATAGACAAGATATTCTGGCTTGCACTTGGGTTTACCTTCTCCTTCCTCAACCGAGCTTGGGATCGACTACGGCGGAGTTATATTTCTAATACAGTTCAATAAGTCTGATGAGAACAAAACTGTGGAGTTAAGTAGTTTCTTTTATCTCCATTGTGCAGATATGAGTTAATTTATTATCATTATGAGTAAATTTTCTCATCTAGATTCCAGGCAATAAATATCATCACAATTTTTCATACTACCAATAACTTTTCGTCTTACAATAAGTAAAGCATTCGATATTATTGAACCTTAAAAAAGTTCTGTAACTTTTTGTAAAAGTATTAGAAAGTTTCTGTAGAGTAATATGAAAGTTGTGACAAGCTATAATCTGTCAAAATTCTACTTCCTCTGCAAATGAAGCTATTTGGAGGGTTACCTAGGGAATAGAAACGAAGTAAAATCCCCAAGCTACCCTTACCAAACATCCAATAACAAGACGCCCGTTAGTTAAGAAATTTCAATTTGGGTCCCTTCCTATAAATGTAAATAGTTGTCCCAGGACGATCCTAATTTAATCGAAATCATTTCTTGGTCGATTAATCAACTTGGCTCCGGGTCTCTTAATACCACGCTTTCGTGCAAGTCGACACCCTTAACAGCGACAAAAAAAATCCTTTCAATCTAAACACGCGTCCAAGGAGCGTAATAAATTTCTGTTTTGGGAATTCATACGATCCTTGAAAATGTAAGGGTCAGGAGACAGGCAAATTTTTCAGAAGCGATTTCGTTTTCTTCTGGTACAGGAAGCAGGTTCCCTGCTCCTTAGTCTAGCTGTTACGCTGGCCAACTCGGCAAGATAACTATTTGGGGGCAGACGTCCGGAAAAGTTCACATCAGGTGTTTACTCGAGTAAAACTCGAAGATTTAAGCTTCTAGTCCGGAACTAATGCTCCTCCCAGTAGTACTAGGTGGATATCCAATGCTGGGGACAGCATCAATTTTACTGGGAAATGTATAGACTTGGATTTGAGCCAAGAAATGGCTTGAAATCCTTTCTGGATCTGGATATCCATTGCTCCTTGAGTGTTTGTTGCGGAACTAAATTTGAAACTTTTCTCGATTTTAGCCAAGTTCAGTTGTAAGTTGCTATGACAGTCAGCAGTCTTAAATGAATAGGATTACGGACTGGAGATTCGATTAAGTAAAATAAATTTTTTATTCCATTTGGGTAAAAGTCCTCGCATTAGAGAGGTAAGTCCGAGGGACACCGATTGATTCGGCCTTTCGCGGTAGTGGAAAGATTTCAGTGCTAACTTGCCTTATATTTTATGATTACTTCCTTGTTCTTGGCACACAAGCGAAGTCTATGGCTCGGAAAAGAACGGATTTCCTTCTCACTCGACTGACGCTGCCCTCATATAATCATATCTGCGGACTTGTAATAAAGACCAAGCCTCGGCGCTTGGAAATGGCCAAAATGGCCTCGCAAACACAACGTGATTGCCATGAACGCTTTCGTTTCGTTATGGATCCGGTCGAAGGATATTTATTCCACAAATTGCAATAATTTATCCTTTTATGCTTTATATTTCCGCGGCCTCTCACTACCCTAGCCCGTATGTACATTGCTTTACTAGTGTCAGTCGAGTTGTCTGATCTCAGTGAATTTTTCTCCCCTTAGCCGATAAAACGCAGATTTTATGGAACAATTATTCCCGTCTTAACGATAAGCCAAATTGACGTAAAAGAAGACTTTTTGCGACATTTACGACGACAGGCTTATATGATGCACGCAATCGATTTTTTGCCTTCTCGGCGACATACAGATTAATCACTGCCGGAATTAAGGATTTTATTATACCTGCGGATTATAGAAAGAAACTACACGAGCTCTTCTGAATTCATTAGCTTCTCGCGACTGAATTATATCAAATGATTGGGGCTCTTGACTAGCGAGCGCAGATAAGTCGGGAAGCTTTCATTGTAATAAACCGCGGCTTTATTGTTTGACATAAAGAAGCTTCAAATTAATACACTAAGCAAGACAGGAAGTCTCGTTCACGACGGAAACATTTCGCTAAATGTTTTGTTTGAATTTTCTTACCTTACCTAATTGGATTAAAATTGAGAAGTTTAGAACTTCTTCAGGAACACGTGCCAATTTAAAGCTGTGGCTTACCTGATTAATTCTTCCTCCTCAAAGATAAGTAATTGTCTCTCGCGCAAAATACGGAATTTAATAGAAGACATAAAAAAACCATATATTAAATAATTGGAGCATAATTAAGCGCTTGGGGAACAGAGGATAATTTTAAACTTAAGCAAACAAAATTGCTTTTGTGTGTGCCTTACATGCTAAAAACTCATATTTTTCATAATATTTTGTTTGGGAAGACCATCTTCTTCGAAATTCTTGAAAACGTCAAAAGACCCTTAGCACTCAGATAGGCTAGGACTTTAACAGGGGAGGATATAAGATCAGCTGAGCTCAGCAATTCCTTTCTAAGCCATACTGGAGCAGGACAAAAACATATAATGTGCATGGTGGTTACATGTTCGTCCGTCTCACTAGAAAGATCTATGCGGTCTAGATGCTATCTTTTGTCATGGTAGACAGATAGGTAGCCTGATAGCTTCCTGAGAGCCACCTTATTTAAGGTGGTAGTATCATTGTAAGCGAAGGGTCTAAGAAGCGCCTTAGCCTGTGTAAGTCCGGGGACATTTTTCCAGTATATCTGCAGCTGACTCCGCCTGGGCACTAAGAGGATGAACCCTTCCTGGTCAGTTTATTAGCGATCCCATTGCCCTCGATACTCGAGTGGCCAAGCGTGACCCTGTTATTTGCGACTGGTTGTTGGAGGGTAACGAAGCAATACTTAGTAAGATTCAAGGAAAAACTTCACGAGGATAAAGCCTTAAGGGCCGCTGGACTATCCGAGAAAATAGTTATAAAAGCATCTTTCAGTCCTTTATTGACATTGATAAGTGCGCAGATTTGAGTGGCATAGATTTCGGTTTGAAAGATACTGGGCAATTTTTTCAATGCGATCGAAATCCTAGTCTTGGGTCAAAAGACACCAGCACCAGTACCGTGGTTCATTGAGCTATCAGTGAACCAATACAGACTTGGACCACCGCCGCCAGGCATGCTCAGTCAGGAAAGACAATGCTCAACCTTCCGTTATGGTTTATAAATCTATGCCACGAATGCGCTGAAGGATGCCCATATGACGCTTGTCACTAACTGGCATACTAGATGTGAACTGCACTAAGGGGACTAATAGCAGCTGACTTTATGATAGAGATGTGCACAGGAGAGAGTTTAATTACCGTCTCCAGGACAGCTGTTAAGCTGGTCCTTACTGCTCCTGTTATGGAGAGGCAGGTAACTTTTTGCATTTGGCGATTGGCGACCGTTTTTGAAATTTTGGCCAAGGCGGTGTAGTAACAATCGGTTTTACAATCATCGTCGGGTGAAACCACAAGTCCACAGGTGAGCGTTCAAATTAAGTTTTCTATCGAGCGTAATCCCCAAGTATTGCAGTACCCAATGACCGCGCCTTGGATCGAAATTGAACCAAGGTACAAATAGTGCCTTCTATTAAACGGCACAAAAACAGCCTTCGCAGGGTTAATAGTGAGATTTTCGCTTGCGCACATAGCTCGTTTAAGAGGTCATATAGAGCAGCTGCGACAGTACACAGCCTTGTGGGCGCCCCTTACCTGCCCTAATGCACGCAAAGGTGTTTATTTTTGAGGCTCCTTTTATAATTTTATTTATACTCTCCTAGTCTGTAACAAAGGAACCTGTCCCACGTTAAAGTTTCCGAGCACGATCAACTTCGTAGGCTGGAAGGAAGTGCTTGATGGTACAATGTTATTAGCTAGAGAAAGCGTTAGGGTCGAGAACTGCAAAATTTCAGACTTAAGGTCATTCTCCGACCATAACTGGATACTGTTCAATCTTAACCTGGTATAGGTGAAAGGCGTCAACCTTTCAGAAAAACTAACCGGAAGAAATTCAGTTAAATAATCAAAACATTCTAAAATACCTGATTTAGGTAAGCAAATAAAGCCATAGAACAGCATTCGATGTCTCCTGTCTCTTAAAGTATAGTTAAAAAAAATCCCTACAGCCCGGGTGGAACAAAGTTCTCTCTAACCTGAGGAAGATTACTTAATAGATCTTAAACATCTGCTACAGGCATAGTTACTACGTAGCTTAATAAGGATCTTTAAATTTAAAGTATTCAAAAATGTCTTCAGGGAAGTCAAAAAATAGGCTTTAATGGAGTGCTGACAATTTATTGCTAGCTCTAAGGAATCAGCCAGACACAGCAAAATACTGTTCTAAGGGCATACCAACTGGATGGAGCGTAGACAGCTGAAACCCTGAAACTTTGAATTGATGCTCACTGTCCAGATTGTAGTGGGGAAAGCCTAGCACAGCGACAACTTGCAACTTTGCAACAAGGTACTTTCCGCAAAGCAGATTTGTAGCTCTCATCACCAGAGAAAGAACTGTTTGCGCTATAAACAGCTGCAGAAGCTACCAGATATAGTATCGGAGTGACCGGTGACTACTTTGAGAGGTTGTATTGTTCTCAATTATCTTTCACAGATCTAGAGAAATGTCAAAGTATATGTCTAGACTGGCACAGCCTCAATGCATACAAAGAACTGGCCCAGAGCAACAGAATCACGTTGGACTAGGTGCCAGAGCACGAGGTCTTTGAAAGTAATAAAATAGCGGATCGCCTAGCAAAAAAAAACCCGGATTCTCAGTTCATCCGAGTTGAGCCGTTTTGTGGCCACTCAAAAAGTCAGCTGGAAATGCAAGTAAGGTTATGGAAGGACAGATGTAAGCGTTTCAGCCAACAGGTTCATAACCTCCTCAAAGCAGAACACGGAAGCGCTGCTCTTACTCAGCGGACCAAATTTAAGGTTTATAACAGAACTTTTAACTTGTCATTGCACCTAGGCTATCACTTAAAAAAGTAGAGACCTACTGAGCAGGACCGCCTGTTTGAAAGAGGAGGAGACAGCGGAGCAAAGGATGTCACGGCCAGGCCCTTGGTCGAATCAGGACATCGCGCTGCGGCTTTCATATCACCGCCCAGTATAACTAAAGCAGCCCTTAAGGAAGTTTTAGGTCTAACTAGAGAACTAAGATTTGATTGGGTGGCTTAAGTTTATTAATATAGGATCTCGTTACAAGAAATCACTCTGGTCAAAGTGTCAGAAGGGTGATGAAAGTCCACAAATCCACGTCTAATAATAATATTGGTAGTCCTGAATACAATTTTTAGTTTCTATAACCCGAGATGAAGCACATTACTTGAAAAACCCGTCAAGAGAGCCGCAGAGTTCTGAAAAAAAACGCTCGTGCGTAAATGGAGTGTCCGTAAATTGGTGTAACATGGTGAGAATTACCTACGTGGTAGGTGGAAGGGGTAAAATTTAGGTGCAAAATGAGCAGCCAAGACGTTTTAGTTTTCCAATAAGGCTATATACCAATCTCCATTGTAAATAAGAAGCGGCATACATAAAACTGGGAAATTGTTTACTAATGAACTTAACAAGTAGACAAACCATACCTTTTTCTAGGACAAGCAATTAATGCTTTTGATGTCCTGGTCAAAATGAGTGGTTAAAAGCTTCTAGTTCCAGTAAGGTGACATTAATTAAATTATCCGGATGTATCAGGAATTTGAGTGGAATAACCCAATACTTATTGTTGACTAATTGATTTGCAAAATAGCATGACGTGTTTTCCCACCAGGCTTGTGATCGGCAAATGACTAAACCATTGCATGGTAAGAGCATTTAAATCGCCCGCTAGGGCGAGGTAAAATACTACATTAATTTCTAAATATACTATACTGCTTTTGATACTATGTATTTCAGTTTGAATTACAATTATACGGCAGAAGAAACACTGCACTGATAATTTTCAAGTTCAAATTACTTTATCTAGTATTTGAATACATTCATTACTGAAAATTGTAAGAGTAATGCTTAACGTTGTAATTAATTCCTGTTAATTGGTTTAATAAGGTTATTTTAAAAAATTGATCCTAAAAGGATAAATAGTAAGACTGTTATGAAAAAGAAAATGCTTAGCAGCTTTTCTTTGTCGAAATTAGAAATTTTCATCCTTCTTGTCTGATTAAGGACTTTTCGTGCCTTCCAGTCACCAAACTGCATGAAAGATAAGTATTCATTTCCCTGATGAATACTATCTCCAGGCGTCATCCACCTCATCTCTTTTGGATGGTTTGGTATCCTAGGAACGATGCCTTCAAAAGTTCATTTTGATTGAATGGCTCTCCTTCTTGTCTACGTTTTGCATATTAATCTTCATTAGAAGGACAAATGCACTTCAGTTTATTAGGTGATGTAAAAGTTTATTGAACCAGTTGTGCTATTTTGGGGTTGTCTTTCAGGTTCAGATAATCTTTTCAGTTAAATTGTTCAAGAAATTTTCTAATTAAGAAGGAAACAACTAAGTGAATATTGAAAGCGGGTCCATCTTTGTACTTCAGACATTCAATTGAAATGTTATTTGAATGTAAATTAAGGCAGGAAGGACCATTTTAATCATCATTAATTTGTCATATTTTGGAAAACTAATTAACTTTTCAAACATGGTTTCATTCATTTGTTGCTTGATGTTGATTATAGTTTAAAAAGTTGTTAGTTGAAGAGCTCCCGCTCAACTGCCACGAAATAATTTTGACTGATATTTCACTGCTATATATGAAGGAAACTACTCCCCGTACACTGTTCACTGGACAAAACCAACCCACTTACTGCTAATTCATCAACTTTCGTCCTCATTAAGTTGTTAAGGTACTCTCTAACTTCGACGAACAGGAGTGTGTCCGTGTGAATGAAAATATGCACATGTTCAGCTAATGCCTAAAAAAGGAGAAGTATTTGACTCCAATAACTACAGAACAATTTTTGGACGCACCTCAGTTGTACTTAAAGTCATCAAAAATTATCAACTGGCAGTTAATGAAATACATATAAAGACAATATCATTAACGATCAACAGTTCGGTTTCCACACTGGCCGCTTAACCAGAGACTTACTAACTCCAATGACGAAGCGTTTGAATCATTGCGTCCACAAATTTAAAGAGTCTGAAATCGTCGCTTTTGATAGAATCAGACATGACGCCAACGTAGACGAAATTTCAAATATGCATCTGCACCTTCACCTCCCGAGTAAATATAGAATTCACTCATTCCTAGCCTGAAACAGGCACATGGTTTGCATAGATTATAACTGAAACTGGAAAATATATAAGAATAAAAATAACATAACGCGTTTATACGAGTGAGATTTTACATAACCCACGCGATGAACGCAGTAACAGAGGCGTGCATTTACAGCGCGCGTATTTTTAGATTTTTGTGTCTGTAGCGGGAGCGTGCATAATAGTACCGGCCGCATTTATTCACTATGCATGCTCGCAACGGGCGCGTATATACTTTTAAAAATATTTATATCTCTACTTGCTTTAGCCGTGAATACACCAAATTAATTATTTTTACTCGGGTTCTTAAAATGTGTAGTGAGTTTTCTTACACAATAATAATAGAGGTACATTTAATCCTAACGAAATAAATGCCGGTATACGTCAGTGTTCAGTTCTTTCACCGACCTTTATGGTAGCTTGGCTGTCCGTAAAAATACTTACATTCAGCATTCGGTAGTCTATAGGACACGATATATGTAATGTTTTTGAGGAAACCCCCTCACCGATATTACAGTCTATCTTGGAGCCGTCAGTGAACAGGACTGTGTCGTAGCAATTAAAGAGTTCAGTTTACCCCATTCATTTCTGGTCGGAATTCTTACACTGAAATGCCTCGTAAAATTAGGTACTCCCATTGAGATACATATATTAAGATTGAGTGACTTATAAGCTATCTCATGTGGGTACAATTTTACTTTCAGTGGAGGAAAACCATTTTTAATTTCCAGTGCTTACTCTGAATTTGCAGCTGTTGCGAGCAGAATAAAATAACCATATATGTATATACGAAATGAGAAAACCGCGTTGTAAAAATAGATGCTTACACAGAAAGGGACAACTAGCGAAAAGTGATCCCACCTTCTTTAAGATATTTCAGAGCACCAGTCACTCCAGTATACATATATATATTAGTGGGAATTCCATAATCAGACTGCGCAGTAGATTGCCCTCTTGGTGCTAAGTTGAAGATGTTGCCATAGGGCTTGGTAAGCCAGAACCCAGACTCTTTCAGTGTGACTGCGCCGCATGACGCCTCAAAGTTAATGTTAAGTTCAGGGGAGATAAGATGTAGCAGATTATTGGGAGCATCAGTTGTTCAATTCAGCCTTGTTATATCCTATATCCATTGCCGCCCACCAAACTAGAGACCCATAAGTGAGGACAGGACGTACCACTGCCGTCCGTGTACATCCATAGACTGTAACCCAAACCATTTACCAAAAGTGAGGCTGCAGGAATAAAGAGCCAAATGTGCCTTTTTGACTCGCTTTTTTGTACTTTGTTTCCAATTTAACTTCGCATCTAAAATAGCCACTAAGTATTTGACTTGAAAGATAATAAGAGTTATTTTTACTATTAGAAATGAATCTAAGGACTTAATCACCCTTAAGTCACTTCGATCAAGATGATCTTTTGTGACATGATCCTAATTCAGATTTAAGCCACCCAATCAAGCTTTAGTTCCTTAATTAAACCTAAAATTTGTTTGGGGGCTGCCTTAGCTATGTCTAGTGGTGATAAGAAAGCCCCACCAAGATGTCTGATACGACCGAGGACCTCACAGTGACAAAAGGTGTGTTCCGCTGTCTCCTCCTCTTCCAAATAGAAGCGACAGGTATCTTCTTCAGCTAGCCCATCTTTTTTAGATAGTACCCCAAGGGGCAGTGACCAGTTAGAAGTCCTGTTATGAGGCCTAAATCTAGTCTGCTGAGTGAGAGAAACGCTTCCGTTTTCTGTTTTGAGTAGGCTATAAACCTCTTTGCTTGTCTTAACCCTGAAGTATTTGTCCAGTGGGTTTTGTCCTCCCATTACCTGATGCGCATTGCCAGTCGGCTTTTCGAGTAGTCACAGATGGCTTAGGTCCGATAAACTGAGAATCCGTACCTTTTTAGAAGCAGGTAATCCCCCTTCTCATTGCCTTTAATACCCTCGCGCCCTGGCACCCAGGACAACGTGATGCTGTTGCCCTAAGTCAGTTCTTTGAGTGCATTGAGACAGTCCCAGACAATTCTCGACTCAAAGGTTTAGGACCCCAGATCCTTGAGGGCCGCCTGACTGTCGAGACATGATGTATATTTTGGTTCCGCTTATACCTCTATGTGTAATTTCACGTGCGCAGAGTTCGATGGCGTGTATCTCTGCTTGAAATATGGTTGGTACAGAACCAAGCGACTTGTGCAGCCTTAGAACCCGATGCCCGCTCTGTCTTCTATCTTAGATCCATCCGTATACCAAACCAGAGAGATACCTTTTTTAAGATATGTCTGTTGTTAGCCAATAATCTCTGCTTTCAAGGATCAGCTCGAATGGTATATCATGCCTTTTGGGCATGGCATCTGAGATTGAGTTGATCGCAGGATGATCCTTGAAATTCTTCAAGAATTTTTGTGTGACCAGTCAGATTATTGCACTCGAGGCAGCCTGCTTCTTTACGTGTAGGTGTAAATAGAGGAGGTCTAGTAGAGCCTCCATAGCTGCCGCGGGACATGTGCGCATGGCACCCGTGACTCCTAGACATGCGTTTTATAATTTCTTCGTATGCCCATAGGGCCATTTTGGACTTTAGACCCAAGTTTTACCAAAGAGTCTTCGACAGGACCATAGAGTATTCATAGCCTTTTCTGTAACTCTATTGAGATGAGGATTCCATGTGAGAATAATAAGAGTTGCTGCCCGTTTAAATTGGGCATGGACAAGTTGGGTACTTTGGTTTTAGTAGTGAAGAGCATTAACTCGGTTTTCTTGCATTCGCAGACAGTCCACAATCCATACATAATCTGCTGACCTTATTCATGGCGCTCTCCATAATGTTACTGATTGCTAAAGGAATTTACGCGATACCAGAATTGCCAAGTTATGGGCATATGCGGCAGTCCTGATTCTGTCCTGGACAGCTTTCAGCAGTATTTTTTTTTTCATTACCATCTGATAAAGCAGAGCTTAGAGAACTCTGCCTTGAGGCGATCGCCTACAGACGTGTCTTATACACGGCTGGTTCCCAGCTGTGACTAAATTACCGTTGATCTTAGCATGGTTAGTATCCAATGGCCAAGGCCCTGCTCCATACCTACTTCAGGTAGAGCCTCGAAGATAGATTCAGAACGAACATTATTAAAAGCTCTATGGCAAGGAAATTATTTATTGAGTATTTAATTCTGCGTACAGCTTTATTGGAAGCCGTCTCTGTGGATCTTCTCTTATAGTAGGTGTGTTAGGATCTTAACATTCGGTTTCCTTCTGTAGTCCTCTAACGGTGGACGTTAAGCCCGTGCTCCAGGATCTGCAACAGAAACGGAGTCAGACTGATTGGTCGAAGTCCTTTGGATTTTCGTAATTCCGTTTATTTTAGTCTTAGTGATAAACACTACTTTGACTTCTCTTCAGCGGTATATATAGCATGACTGTGATAATGCCGTCTGGCCCAGGTTGGTAACAATAGCTTCGACTTGGCTCTCCGGAGTTTATCTTCTTACCAATTTTAAGTTAGTCGCTATTAATTGGCATTCCCCACTGCAACCTGGAAAGTGTGTATCAATAAAAGCTGCAAAGCTTAAACCGAGGTTTGCGTCCACGTCCTATCTGGTCTTCCCAAGAAAGAAGGCATACTGTGCCCTTTGGAGAGTTTCCTGTTGAGTCTTGTTGATGATACAGCTCTCAATAGAATGTAGTATTCCACCAAAGTCTGTTTCTTGGCTTTTCTTATGGTTTTCTTATAGCTCTTAAGACATTCCTTATGAGGCTCGTCGAAGTAACATATATCTGTATCAGAACGTGTCTCGATTTTTGACTATATTTTAGGGGAGACGAGACATCGTTTTTTCTATTCTGCGCACCCTAGATCCGAAGTCTTGAATTGAATCTATACCTAAATCTATTTGGCTGAATTTCTTCCAGTTCGTTCTTCTGGGCTTTTTGAAAGGCTTTTTCCCCTTACATGGTCAAGTAGTTGTGACGTAAAGCACTACCTCCCAACCAGCAAAGTTATCCCTGCTCAGAAACGTGAAGGTGGGGAGGAGCCCTTCTTACATACTAGCAGTTAGTTTTAATTAAAAAAGCAAAGTTCGGTATTTTCTAAACTGTCCCATAATGCCATGTCTTGTATTGGCGCATCCGTCTCAACTTTTACGAATTAAAATCTTGAAAAGGTTGGATAGTGTCACAACTTTCAATCAGTTCAGGAAATCGATTCTTAGTTAGACATAACGCATATCACAACTTTTTTAGGCGAAAGCATCAATCAACATCAAGCAGTCACGTTGTAAAGTAGCAATGATAGGATTAAAATCATCTTCAAAGCTTATATAACATATCACCCGGATCAGTAATATAATTTTAACTCACCATCACTGATAGTCAGTTCAGTTGTCGAAGTAAAATCATCCGCTTTTAGATAGTTCTTTACGCTTGGCTAAAGTTTGTGGAACGTAATGAAATTTCCGTAGAGTCATGGCACACGGTAGCTACCGGCAGTGTCCAGTTAATTAATTTTTGTTTTTCGTCGCGATTCACTCACCCCGTGAATTTCAGGAGGCTCCTATCTCTGGCAACTATCAGTCTGAGCTCAGGTCATTCTGTCGTCCTGTTGAAATCATGCTACACCCAACATGAGTGTGTTCTACCGATTGTTTATTGAACCAAATAGAATTGAATTACTCGCAGTAGATGCATGTCTATTTGTCGCTGGCTTCTACTCATGTTTTGAGGGCAAACGATTTTCCCTATCCTGTAATCAAATTAACTGGCACATGACGTTGCAATACTCTGAAAAATTTAGTCATTCTCAACGTTCTCCATTGGGTTGAACCCTTTCAAAACTTTCACGTTTCATTGTGGAAATTGTGTCAGGCATCCACCGCTCCTCCAGAGGGACTCGTCCTAATTTTATTGTTAACAATTCAACGCAAAATAATGGAACCAAGTCCCACGTCTTCGAAGTAACTTGGAAACTGCAAGGACAGATCGATTTCGCAGCGCTTTCTCAATTGCAACATATTTGAATGGTTTCGCTTGTATAGAAGAAATACAGAGATAAACCACAGATCCCAAGTGGAGATTATTTCAATGCGAAGAAGATTTTGCATTCTATTCAGTTGGTCCTCTCTGATCCGTGGATGAAGTAAACTTTATAGAAAATTCAAGTAAACTGGCTTATGACATCCTAAGAAGTAATTTCATTTAGAAGTCCCTTCATAGCAACTAATTTTGATGATTAATTTGGCAGCAACAGTTATATAGAAAGGAGAACTTAAACTGTGGTTTGATGTTTACAAAGTTGTTCTACGAAACCAGACGAAGATGGCACTAGATTTAGAGCAACAACAATGCAGTCATGAATATGAATGGGTAAATATAAAGTGGCTCCTGAATAAGGAAAGTTAGAGATAGGCTTAGTATCATAAAAATTTGCTTTCCGTTTAACGTCACTTTGCAGTGTTCCTAAAACAAAAACATGACAGCCATGACGAATATAGACACGGATACGTACTCACTTTGAATGGAGTTGCATAAATGAATACGACTTTTCAGCTATACACTATCTTACTATCGTACTATCGTTTGATAGCTACATGCAAGAGCTTACTGAACACATAGAAATTATATGCATAGCATTCTAAGGAGAATATAAGACTCCATTTTCAGACAGAAGCCCCAGCTCCATCGGAATTATTTCAACCCACGGGATTTATGAGTGTCATCAGACCACATCCATGCCGTACGAATTTTATAACTGAATACTACTTTAAAGTGGTCATATCATGCAGATTAGGGTTAGCCAGCTCCGCATTGGATTTTCGCATAGTCATGCCAAGTCCTCATTTAGTGTACATATGTGAACCTTTCCCAACTCGGCAGAGGAAACTTTTCAGTTTTTAATATGCTAACTAGGATTCCGCTGCGTATTATATGTTGTCAGACTTGAGGTTGCATAGTACACTCTGACCACGATAATTCCTGGTGCCAAGTTAAATCTACGTTCGGGTTACTGGACTAAATAATGAAATGCTTTAGATAGTACTCGTGGCAAAATGTTTTTGAAATTTTCAAATTTTAATTATCCCGGCTGCGTTCTTATTTGCTTTATGCAAGAGATAACATTTGGATTACAATGTAGAGATAATGGAGGAGGCGCTATCCTGGGAGACTAAGTTCCCTTAGTTCTTAAGGTAGGTTTTATCACGTCAGAACGATCGGTATATTATCGTAGAACTTATAAGGATAAAGAGTTGTAAAGAAATTGTTTAAATGACTCATGAATCATTATTTTTAAACGTTATAAGTAAAACATCGAACAAACCTTCAGCTAGTTTTTACTAAATTGTCTACTACATATTAATTGTTACGAAAAGCTTGAGAAAGTGTCCTCTCGACGTAAGGTCTAATCGCGGTGCTGGTATTGGCAGCTATCCCCATCTTGTAACGGCTATAGTCCACCTTCACCTTTCACACGAGCCTGAATATCCGCAGCTGCGGCTAACATTAATATCAGAACTCCGGCAACATTGAAGCTGTTAGACGCATTTAAGTAAAGCCGAAGAGATTGATGGAATACCAGTGAAACAACTTAAGGGGGCTGTGGCTGATATTCTTCTTCCTTTAATACAGGAATGTTGGGAAACCGAGACCTATCCCACGGAATGGAAAACATTAAGATTCCCAAAAAGGCTACCTACGGAGTCGTTGCAATTGCAATCTACAAATTGATGACTCAAAGCACCTTAATTCGAATCAAGCAAAAAGTCGAGCGCACTCTAAACGATGAACAAGCAGGCTCTCGTGAGGGTTTCTCTTGCAGCGATCACATCAACACCGTCCGAATTATCATGAAGCAATTCCATCCCCATCGGCAGATTTCTTTCCGGCGAATTAGCCCAGCTAATCGTACAGCTGAGCGCGCCTTCACGACCTACTTCTTCATTTTCGTTCTGGAGGAAACTTGTCGGTGAGGTTTCCCTCTTCTACGCCAACGTAACTGGGCTGCGCTCTTTTTTTTTCACCGCCTAGATTCCCCCTGCTTCACTCTCTGAAGTGTACGACCAGCTGTCCTTTTCCATTGACAGCTTAATCAGCGTCCTCTCATCTTCTGACGAGGCTGTCGTCCTTGGCGATTGCAACATTCCGGAGGTCGGTTGGATCCGATCTCCCGAGACTGAAGGGTTATTGCCGTCCTATTCTGGCGCTCCTCAGAATGTGCTGTCCTTTTTAGACACATGTGCCTCCGCTGGCCTGACCCAGTGCAATGCCATAATAAACAACTCAAGTTGGCTGCTCGACCTGATTTTTTTCACCGACCCGGATAGTTCATTGGTGTACCGCGGCGGATACCCTTCCTCCCTGAGGCTGGGCGACCGCGAGAGCCATGACCGTCTTGAGGTGGCAAACTCGTTCGCTGACTACTTTAGTGCAGCTTTTTGTGACCCTTACTGTGGCCTCGCTTCTACCGATTGCTCCCACTTGACAAAGCTCCCGTCAACATCGCTTTAATTCAAGGATCTGGTACTGAATGAGATAGCTATCTCCGATTATCTGTCGAATCTGCCCGACATATTTTCATGTGGTTCTGACGGTGTCCCAGCCTCATTGTTGAGAAGGTGCTGCTCAACGGTCACTCCTGTCTTCTGTCATTTGTTTAACTTGTCCCTGCGCTGTGGTGGTTTACCGAAGCTTTGGAAAGATTCTGTGATAATCCTTCACAAGAAAGGCGACAAGGCAGACATATTCAACTACAGACCCATCGCCAATTTGTCACACATTGCGAAGGCCTTTGAAACCCTGATTAGTGCTGTGCTTCGATTTCGTTGTAGACCTTTCCTGAGTTCTTTCCAGCATGGCTTCACGAACGGTAAGTCAACCACCACCAAACTACTCGAATTTGAGCATTACTGTTTACCCCTGATCGAATCGGGTATGCAGGTCGACTGCATATTCACCGACTTCATCAAGTCTTTTGATAGAATTAACCATGTCATTCTCGTTCATCAGCTCTGCCTGCTCGGCTTTCCGCCGCTCTTTGTGGAGTGACTGTCATCCTATCTGTCCACTTGGTGCTCCAATAATCGTATTCTACTAAATGCAGCAAATGCACCGTTATGTCTTTTTCCGTAGAATTTAGTCTATTTCCTTCAACTACTCAATGGGTGGTTGCACCTTGAGCAGGATGAACTTGATCAACGACCTGGGGGTGTCTTTTAACTCCCACATCTCCTTCGAGGCCCACGCGGACTTCCTGGTTGGCAGAGCCAATTCTACGCTTGGCTTTGTAAAGAGATGGTCTAGGGAGCTTGACGATCCCTATTTAACGAGGCTTCTCTACTGCACTTTCGTCAGACCTATCCTGGGGTACGCTAGTCCGGTCTAGGATCCTTACTTCGTCGTGCATATTAACCGAATCGAGTCAATCCAGCGAAGATTCCTTGGATTCACTCTACGCGGCCTCCCCTGGCGCAACTCGACCTACCTCCCTCCGTATCCTTCCAGACTTAGTCTGATTTCTCTTGACACTCTTGAAAAGTGCCGCAATTTCTTCAAAATTATTTCTTTATGTTCTGTTGCAGGGTTCTATCAACTCTGGCGAATTACTCAATGACGTGAGCATCTCCGTCTCGGCCCGGACCTTATTTTTATCTTAGGTATAAGTTGTAAATATGTTTCACAATTGTAGTAGTCAGCCTTGGCAAATCTTTTTCTTTATAAATACATTCACCGACTATAGGGCTCCTTCACATTTAATGTTCGTCGATTTTGAGAAGGCGTTTGACAGCCTTTATCGCGAGTATATATGGCTTTACGTAGCAGAGGCATTCCAGAAACAAATAATTACCGCCATAAAGTAGTCCTACTCAAGAGACCAATGTCAATTCCTACACAAGGGAAAACTGTCGGAGCCCTTCCAAGTGCTAAACGGCTTGAGAGAAGGATGCAACGACAGTATCACCTTTGCTTTTCCTCATCGCCATTAATAATGTGTTATGCAGCGTCCTAGATGATTTAACAGACTCCTACAATAACAGTGTATTCTTTTATACCGAGCTATTCTGACTGGCGCGTGGGTTTCCCTCTTTCTTTCTCAACCCGGCTTGGAACCGGCTACGACGGATTATTATATGTAAACCGCGCCTCAATTATTCTGATGGCCACAATATATATGCCGTGCAAGCTGTTTTCTTTTAAGACTCATCTTTCGGTTAACATCCAGCTTTTAGCTGACATTACCAAATTTTGAATATTTGCCTAAATTATTTCAGTATCATAAATTTTATAAACAGCGACGGTCATGACTACAATTAAATTTCAATAGCTCCTTTCATCAACAACCCTCGTTTAGAAACTTTTCCAATAAATACGTAATACAAGAAAACGACTATCCCGCACAACAGACAACTTACGAAACTTTACATGTTGCTAAAACCTAATCATAATCAGAAAAATCCTTACCAGATAAAATAAGGATTGAACTTTCTCATCATAAAATCTCAGAAAGAGGATGACAGATTTCCTGATGTGATAAACCCTCGCTTTTAATTTTCTCGCTGAGTTTCGTAAGTAATATTAGTCGGCCCCGGAAAATGATAGAGGAAACTTGAAGGCAAGACATAATCGGGCCAAATTGAGAGCAATTTATTTGTATCACAAAGCTCGAAATGATTTCATGAATTACCGGGTATCATACCCTGCACCTAATCTCTCCAGGAGCCGGATTTGACGTCGGATATAGGCATTAGACAGGAGTGACTGAAAGGCCAGACCGGAGAAGCGAAACGATAAAAACGCGATAAAATGATTTGGTTACAGGCAATTTTCATTTAGGGCTCTTTTCATTTTCTACAAAGGGTGGCCCACATGCCTCGATGTGGAAGAAATTCCAGAGGTAAGCAACAAAATTAGACAAAGCAGGGAATGAGCAAAATATATTCATCCACTTCAACAGAAAGGCTCCAACCAGGCAATACAAGGAATGATAGGTAACTTTGATGAAAACAAGAAATTTTATTATCCCTGTGCGTCTACCGTCGTTCGGGACCGGAAACATTTTCAACAAAATTGTATTTACTCAGTCTTTGGAATCACATTTGCATACGGGTACATTCTCATCAGGAACTTGTGTATCGTGTAGAGCCTTCGCATGTGTAACGAGGATGTTTTACTATATAATATTTCATGTGCTTTGTAACCATTCGAAAACATCTTATCAGAGGGACGGCTGTAATGGGGCGAAACCTAGGCTATGAGCACCAGAAGGGAAGAGGTTATGGCAAGAACCAAGGTGTTTTAACTGGGGACCTGCATCCTAAAGGGCCTGGTTAAAATTTTAAGTTTAACTCAGATTGCAAAGCAAATCACTTTACGTTGTGGTGCGGTTGACCAGCTTTGCGGCTTAAAGCTTTATAATTAAGTGAAACTTACTGGCTACCAAACTATTTAATTTGTTTATAAAACCATAAGCGTATGGAATACATGTACATAGGAGTAAAAGTGGATTTATAAAGTTTTTGAGAACATTTTTCAGTTATAGTAGCACTTTCGACTTTCGACAATTCCCTTTTAAGTACATTAAGTAATTTAATTGTTTTTAGATAGAGCAGCGGCTGCGGTTAAAGAGAAATAGGCCTGCAACTTTCTTAATTTTATTGTTCGGAATTGAAATACCTAGGTTTCTTTCGATATGATTCCTTCCTGTTCAATTCAATTACTATTAGGTATATCTGTGGAGTATGTGATATAATGTCGTACCAATTCGGAGGTACCAGGTTCAAATCCCACCGGCGGCGACCCAGATTACGATAAAAAAGCCATGAGGGTTGCAGAGAAAATGGCAGTAGTTTGGAATTCACTTTAAATTGTAGAGCCCTTTGCAATCGTTTCAATAACCCGCTGCCATTCCCTATTATGTCACAATCTGTTTGCTTCTGCAAGATCTTCGTAGAAGTATATTCCCAAGATCGTAGATCTCCTTTGAGTTAAGGCCAAGGATTGGCCGAGAACGTGCAAAACTGTCTCGTATTTCTTCCTACGTCTTCCACACTGGCTGGAGTCTGCTAGTTTTATTCTTCCGGAATAAATCCTTGATTCTCCCCGCGTATAAAGAAAGACTTGGGCTACTTTTTTTGGGCTCATTAGAAGGTAGGCGCAATAGATCTAGGACTCCCTTTATCTTCGATACCCTTTATCTTCGATCTTTGATACGAATTTGTTGACTTACCTGAATTTTTTTCTAATTTGAACATCCGTGTTCCTATTCATTCCTTTAGACATAGTGACTCTCTCCAGGCTCGGTGTCACCGCACTAACTATGGTTTAAATGATCCATTGTCATCAATTACTCGCCTTTGGTGTCAGAAGTGGGATTATTTAAGGAAGACTACAAAGTGAACAATCTAAATATGGGTCAAAAATTGAAGGGGAATTAAGTAAACATTCCCTACCTACGATTGGAAATAAATTTGCCCTGGAAGCGTTACTATAAGAAGCCTTGGAACACAAAGAAAAGGATGCAGAGACTTTTGTTTTCTTCGGTTCTTTCATTTCTGAAATCAAATCTTCCAAAGACGAACAGAAAATGTCGCCAGTCGGGTTGAAATGGTCGACGGGTCCGTAATGAAATCTACAAAGGCCAATTTGAAATCATGTATGGAAGGGTGCGAAAATCAGTTGAAAACATCCATGGAAGAACAGGAGCAATCAGTAGCTGAACTTAGGGCCTACGTTGAAGAAGTAAAATTTGAAATATTAATTTACCTGCAAAAATAGCTTCAGGCCCTGGAAGCAACAGTAGAAAAGGTCACTATAAGGTTCAATCGCGAAAGCCATATAGATAAAAAAAATTTGAGAATGAAGAAGGTCAGAAATAATGAAAATGTTCGAAGACGTACATATTTCTGGATAGTGAAAGCCAAATTTTGAGGAACTTTATTAAGAGATGTGACTATAAACAAAAGGCTACATCCTCCAACTTTTTACGGTCAAACACTGGTAGACATTTAGACGTCAGTTCGAAACAGCAGTGTCAGTAAATTTTGTACTGACGCGGAAAAAGCTACAGCTTTAATTTTTGCAATTGGAGACGCAGCCGCAGAATTGTTACAGACTATATCGGCAGACTAAAAGTACAAATTTTTATCTCTAATACAAGCCTTAGAATTGCGGTATGGGAACCAGAACATTCAAGATGTATATTGTCTTCAAGCCTTGAGAGACGTTGCATCAGTTATGTGCAGATATAGAAAGGCTGACCCATTTAGCTTGTTCCAGATTTAGTAAGGATTATGTCAACCAGATCACAAGAGAAGCATTAACTAATTCAATTTTAGAGACGGAGTTGGATTAATTCGTTGAGCGGCGCGACCACCATAAAAGAAGACATTCAAGTTTCCCTCACTTCCCTTACCCTAATTCCCTTCCGGCCAAATCCATGCTAACGTATCAAAGGGTTGTCCCCAAGGATTTGGCCACATCGTATAAAAAAAAAAGATTGCCGATCGTGACCTGCAGCCTGGGAATAACACCAACGCTGAGGTTTCGGCTTACGCTCAGGCCTATAAGGCAGCAAAATTGGCCTGAGGAATTACGGTCCACCGAAGAGAGTTAACCGAAAGTGAAGATATTGTCGGGTCAATACATCGAAAAAGCGCTGTAGTTTTAGATGTGAACATGCAGCCAGGAGGGTTATCTCCAACGAGATTGCTGGAAGCAAAGGTGGTAAATCCTTTCGGGATATAGAATCTGGAAGACCGATTGTGAAAAGTGCAGTAAAAGGGAACTAGAAGAACTTGTGAGTGAGAAAAGGTAACGAGAGAATCTTTGAAGGTACAGCGCCCCGTCCCAAGCATAGATGCTGGTACTGCTACGAAGAAGGTCATCTACAGAGTGATTTGAGAAGGAAAATCTAGTTAAAGCGAAAGTGCACGAAATGATAGAGATGTTTCGAGAGAAAGTATAGGTAAGGTATAGTCAAGAGCAAGAAAGAAGACTTGCAGAATAAACACGAATTAAGAATAGGGGATACACGCTAACCAAATCAGACTTACTGACTGTATAGATAGGAACGAACGATTACCGATACTGTATGAACAGCAAGACGTCCCTCATACTAATACTACCGCCACTGAAATACCTCAACCGCCAATATATACTACCGTCACTGAAATACCACAACCGCCAATCCCTCCCGCTGATGCATGCGTTAAAATTGATGAAGGAAGGACAACGCAGTCTAGAGAAGATTTTGTTGATGAAGGTTTCACGATGTTTAGCAAACCGTCAGGGCGAGAAAACGATCCGCCGAATCTATCTCCTAAATTAAGACGCTCAACCAAGATCCGAAGACCGCCGAGCCGCTACGAAGCTTCTTGAGGGGAAGGAAAGGTGTTGTATACATTCGCAACCAATTGCGATAACAAACTGACGTCACTACCACTTAGCAATACGAATGGAATTTCTCGTGTAGAGAAAATCACAGTGTGCTCTGCCGAAATCCAAATAGTCAAGTCACCATTGAATATTCATTTGTGACATTTATAAAATAAAGTTTCAAGTTTACGAAAGGATTGCCGTAATTATTTATTGTTCTAGTTTCCAAAATATACAACACCATCCAAATCGGTCCAGGCCTTAACAAGTTAAGTTTACCCTCCACCACCATCCCACTACAATTTTTTTTCACGTGGTATCAATCAAGGAAAATACTCTACCGAACAGAAAAAGAATCATCGAAATCGGTCCACGCGTTACGAAATTAGACTACCCCTCCCCTTCCCCCACCCCACCATAGGACCAAATTATTCCCCAATTAGCAATGTGGGATCACGCTCTATACAACAGCAAAAGAATCATCCAAATCGGTTCACGCGTTAGAAAGTAAGGTCCCCCCCCCAACATGGTTTTTCTCGTAGTATCAACCAGGGAGCAGAAAAATAATTATTCAAATCGGTCCACGCGTTACGAAGTTAGACTACCCCTCTCCCTCCTCCCACCATAGGACAAATTTTTTTTCTCCTATTAACAACGGGGGATCATACTCTACAACAAAAAAAGAACCATTGAAATCGGTATACGCAAAGTTAGGTTTCAAAAAAAAACAACTTAGAACCTCTTTGTTTGTGGGAAGTCGGTTAAAAAGCCATGGGACTTCACTGGAAGAAAGGTCTGAATAAAGGGAGGAGCTAGAAGTTCAGGAACGTGATATTAGCAATCCATTTGAAACTTCAACGGTAGAAACTATTAATTTAAATCGGGCTGGGAAGATGAAATTGACGACAGAAATTGGATGACACAGAGGAATACATTCAAAGTCTACGTTTCCTACACGAGTCGTTTTCGTGGGGTTATCTTAATCTTCAGTTAAATAACAGACAGCTGACGAAGAAATAAATATGCAAGCTAAGCGGGAACGGCTTTCTTTTATTTATTATATCAAACATATCTAGATTTCTATTATTTCCTTGTTTTTTTGTCGTTACATTTTTTCCCCAATTTAGGAGAACTATGGGATTACGAAAGCTTTGATTACAGAATACGTTAAAGAGCTGAAAGCTTAATTCTCTTTACATGAACAGCATGCGCTTTGAAAGACATCCAACTGACAACAATCGATAAATCTCATACCAGAAAATAAAGCATCAAAGCTTCCTTAATTCTTCCTGTTGTGTCCTCTTTGTGTCGCCTGTGGGAAGTTGTCGTCTCCTCTTCTGTCACCTTGCAACAAAAAATGCCACCGGCGGCGCTGACTACACTGCGAGGGTGTGATAAGCTGGCTTTCTCTGTTTTGCATTAAAAACGTACGAAAACATCTCGAGGGACAGCAATGTAGGTATGTTCAGTCAGGCCGCGCTTTAAATCTTTTACGGGTTTACTTCAACGCAAGCACTTAAACCTCAACACGTGCATACATGATCACGTTCCCACTCGTTTCGCGAGCATATCTCCCTGTGGGCGGAACGTAATGAAGTGGTGTTTACAAGAAAATTTACACGTAGATGTCGGACAATACTTCGGGGAAATTGTTTACGCATCCTTCGAAGTGCACGCAAATATTATATTTTATGGCGAGATAGGGTTGACCGATAGCTATACTTTTGGGGTTCCGAAGGTAAAAACAGAAACATAACGGTGTGACTTCGTTGTTTGTCCGTGTACGTCTTTCACGGGATTGTAACTTCTAAATTATTAAAGGTAGAAGTTGAAATTTGGCATAAGTTAGAGTTTAAAGATCCAAAAATAAACCAAGGAGCGAAATATCCATTTCTCCACTTTTAGGGTAAGAATTGGGTCTTAACACAAAATTATTTTTAATCCAAACTAGCAGGGTTAAAGTCGTCGGTGGAGTTAGTGATAACGTGTCGGCTTACCTATCCAGAGGTTCCAGGTTCGAATCCCACGGACAACAAATTACGATAAAAAGGCCATGGAGGCAGAGCAAATGAATCCACTTTAAATTGTAGGTCCACTTGCAACCATTGTCTCGAATCGGGTGAAGTTCTTCATCCTCACAAGGGGTTACGGGAACTAGGAGAGAGCAGGGTTACGTTTGAAAGGTGCCCGAATATAAGACATAGTCTACTATTATTATCAATTTTCAAGTTATTGGTAAAAGTTCATTAATTACATATAAATTTTAAGTTAACAACCGAATGGAGGAAAATGCAAGAAAAACTATTATGTGAAATGGCGTAATTTAGGAACTCTTGGCGCTTAAACAGAGTTTATCTGTACCAGTTTTATTTGGCTTTAAAACAACTCTATTTCAAGCTTAAATGAAGTCAGAAAATAAGGATTCGAAAACATTATTTTAAAGTCAGTACGCAAACAAAATCACAAATCGAAATGAAGTAAACGTTTCAGAACTGCTTCTTCATTATTCCCCTTAAATTGTGCCAAACTCAATTCTAATATTTGCTCGAATCCGATAACACTGTGGAATTGTCTTTTCAGTTTCTGAAATGAAGATTTAATAATGGCTGATGGAAGAGGCAAAATTGCTTTTATGCAGAAGGCTGCAATATTCGCCGAATTAATTCCATCTGTGGTGTGTTTACCAAGTGTAATGCGTCTGCATTTATACCAAATTGAATTATGAAATTCTGGTACCCTCGAAAATCCGCTTTTAGGTATCCAAAATCGTGCAGTTTTGGTTCAGTTTTATTGAATTTGTTCTAGAGTAAAATTATAATGGATTGAGTCGTTGAACGCTCAGTTCTGAAAGGACGTTTTAGCAAAATTGAGTTTATAGAAGCTTTTCGCGTATGTAATTCCTTTCGGGAAAAGTGTGGTAAGTGGAATGTATTAAAACTATTTTTACCGACATACGTACAACCTATTTATAATGAAAATTTAGTAGATAAATTTGATTTTGAATTTCATGGATAATATTGCTGTGAAATTTACGAGGTTGAAGTAATTGATTCCTCCAATTTGCTCATATCCATATCCTGTAATATTTAATGAAGCAAATGGAATCAATTTGTTGGTCTCCGAAAATGATTGAAGTATTTATGTAGCTGTGAATAATTTGCTGCACTTTACTGCTGACAGGAGTCTACCGAATCGTTACAGTTCAACACAAAAATTATTAAAAAAATTTCACAATATGTAGGTATGGCAAAATTGATTTCCAGCAAGCATCATACTCAATTAAAGGATTTTATATCAGAAGTTGTCATTTCACAGCCTTTTAAATTCTTGTTGTTAAGCCAGTGGTTTTTTATTGTAGTTATTAATTGAATTTAATATGTAGATTAATTGAATCGGTGAATGGAAGAAGCTTGTAAGTTCAAAAATAATAAATTTCAGTTAATATTCCTATATCAAGTAAAATATAATAAAATAGACCTAACTCAACCACTAGTCTAGGTCGGAGGACGGAGTGGAAGCGGGGGTCTTCTCGTACTGGCTACCGGACCATTGCACTGTATTCCAAGCGGAGATCTTGGCCATAGAAAGGGCGGTAGCACTAATAAACGGGCCCCCAAACCTACCAATGTGTAGCGAGATATGCTTGTACATCGACAGCCAAGCAGCTATCAAGGCTCAAGGACTCAAACTTAGTCAGGTCACGGCGGGTCAGCAGGTGTTTGGCTGGTCTCCGGACGTTAGGGGGCGAGACACAAGGTAACTCTCTGCTGGGTCCCCGGTCACAGTGGTGTTCAAGGGAATGAGGCAGCTGATGAGCTGGCAAAGGAGGGATCACAATTGGATGATTCCTCTATTAAGGGGGGCGATACATGCAGAAAAAAAAAACCGATTTTTTTTTCATAAATAGTTAGAATAACACTTCAAAAATATGCCTGTAAATTTTTAGAATGAAATTCGCATTATTTATCAATTAAAAACTCATTTAAGTGCTCCGCCATCAGTCGAGCGCTATTGTTACTGTACTGGATCGTTCGACTCTTGCTACCCGCTCCTCGTCTTTTGTATTGCCAATCTGGGTGAGCAGATTTTCGGAAACTCTTTTGTTTCCTAATAATATGGAAATGAGAAATGTAATTACTATACAAGAAGAACTATGTCAAGAAGAAAAACGAGTTCTATGAAAGCATAGAGTAATCATAGAGTTTCTGTGTGTCAAAACTTTAAACGCGTTTTTTCTCAAAACAACTTTTTTTAAATTGGCGGGACAGATAACTCAAAAAGTTCTCAACCGATTCTTATGAAATTTGGTACAGATCTTCTCTATAGTATAAGCTTCTAGTTGAACCTCAAAAAAGCAAAAAAAAAAAATTCTAAAATTATCATTTTTGACTTATAAATCATCGAAAAAATAGGTCAAAAATCGGATTTTTTTTCTGAGGCCTGCCAATTTGCGATTTTTTTTACTTTTCTTTTTTTTCTTGGTTTAACTAGAAGATACATGATTTATAAACACGTTGAAACCAACATTTTTGATTTGAGATCGCTGTAGCAGACGCTAAAAATCCCGCCAATTGATGCTTTTCGCCGCGAGGGTCTCAGGAAAAAAAATGATTCTTGTTTTTTACAGTATAATGAATAAACGTACTTAATTTTGCAACAATTCTTTTATTTCTTCTCTTTTAAATAAACCTCTGAAAAACGGTCAAAATTTAGGCTGCTGCATATATCGCCCCCCTTAACAGATCGATCGGCTGGCCGCTAGAATCAGTAAAGAGAGAAATTGACCTTAAGGCTATTCAGCTCGCTAAGCAGAGATGGAGTAACTTAACCACATGCAGACTATCAAGGCAGCTGTGGGGATGGGATTTGAGAAAAACCGCGTTCCTGCTAAACGGAAGCCGGATAAACCTCCGAAACATTGTGGCAGTTATTACTGTCTTTTCGGTAGACACGCAGAACGTCTGCGCGTTCCCACGAATGACTTCTGCCGGAGCTGTATCGACGAGGAAGAGGTGGAAAGCATTCAGCACTTACTCTGCGAATGCCCGGGCCTAGCAAAAAGAAGGTACAATGCAATGGGTGTGTACTTCTTTCTTAGGTGGAATGGGTGATATAGCTGGCATCGGGCTGAAGTAGCTCCTAAGGTTTATTAACAGCTGCGGCTGGTTTTAGATAAACCCGGCAATCAGGCATGTTTCCACGGATGTGGTAACACAACGGACCATTTATAGGTCTATGTGAGGCTGATCGGATGTAGGGCTGATAGCCGCCACCCTAACCTAACCTAACCTAAATCAACCATTTGGGAGTTACAGAGTGCTTCATAAATTCCAAATTTTCACGATATGCACATGACTTTTTAATTTTTTTCTTTTGATCTACTCAACGTCGCAACATGAATTTGGGAGAAAATTCGGCAAAATGCTGAATTGTTGGTAATTTCAAAACGATTTTTTTTTACTTTTGGAAGTGACTATACCTGCAATGTTGGGAGTTATATCAACATTGTTGAAATGCTGGAAAGGTTATTGGGATAGTAGTTTTTGAGGGTTTGTTTAATGTCGCTGCATTGAGTAAATCAAAAGATTAAAATAAAAGAGTGTTGTGCATATCATGAAAAATTGGAATTTTTTAATCACCCACATTAATCACATTATCAATCACATTATTTGGCACACCTTATTTGAAACACCCTGTATTTTGCAATAATATTTAATAAAATCTTCAGAATAACTCTTCTGTTTTGGTATTAATTTCGAGAAATGAAGTCTTTGTACTTATTTCTGGAAAACAAATAATTATTCACTTTCAGTACTAACCGCTTATATATCGGACGTTAAAATTTTGTACTAGGAATGGAAATCGAAAGCAAAAATATCGATACTTGGAATTGCAATGTATCGGAATGTTGCGATATCGGAGTATCGATAAATTGAAAAATAATTATCGATGTTATTTCACCCTTGAAAAGTTGCAAAATATACATTATATATATGTAGAAATCGGAGAAAAAATAGCAACTGGCAAGATCTGGTCTTGAACCGACTTGTTGCTGATTTCAAAGTTCTTTTCATGGAGAAGCATCGATCGCACATGTATATACTTCTTAGAACAGAAAACAAAAGGAAGTGCAATACCGTGTATAAATCGTGTACGTGTTTTCCGATTTTTTGTTCGTTGGAAAGGTGTGGGAAGGGAGCTTCAACTTCGCCATAAAGAAATGTCAATTTGACGTGAACTTTCTGAAGAGTGCGGGTCCAAGTGTTTATTGAATAATTTTCAATGTTTAGTTGTTAAAAGTGGTGTAATTTTACAAATAAGGACAACTAACATTTAAAAGACTGTTTTGGTTTGGTTTACTAAGAATCTCACGTGCTTAATTTGGACATTTTTCGTGATGAAGTGTGCGATATTTTGTTGTAAAAATAATCGACGCATTGCGTGTGGAAAACCATTTTTCAGGAAAGTTAAATAATATAATAAGCAATTATACAGCATTTTCTTTGAAATATGTGCAAAAGCTGTATAAATAAAAGCTAAATTACCAAAAAATATAACCATTTCTCTTGATGGTGCTCGTTTGTTTACATTTGAGATTCATCAGAGCTTTGGTTCGCCTTATTTGTTCAGCGACAGCTCACGGAAGTTTTTGCCTGAGGGCTCGAATAAAACTTTAAAAAAATTAAAATATTTTTCTACCTTTTGGTATTTTAGGTTTCCGAAAGATAAAGACTTCAGAGAACTGTGGTTAAAATTCATCGGTAGAACTGATTATATACCATCCGATTGTAGTAATGTTTGCGAGGACCACTTCGAATGAGTCAAAAATTTACTACTTCCATGGTGAAAACTAACACATTCACACCTTTCAAACACATAAGGAAAATTCGGAAACTTTTTGAGCATGTTGCACTTCCTTTTGTTTTCTGTTCTAAGATATACTTACAGCGATTCCTATTAAAGCCTTTTAACCTTTTATCATCAAACATACGCTGATAACTTATCACTTGGATTGGCTAGGGCTGTCAAAAGTCGGCAAAGTTCAAAGTTGAGAAAGTTACCATTGTTTTACCGCTTAATTCATATAAGCGGAGATATATGTAAATTTAAGTAAAGTTAATTTCGTATGAAATTAGTCCGTAAATCGCTTTCAATTTTTTCATTTAGTATTTTTTCTTTCGCGAGACTATGAAATCTCTTAGTTTATATCTTAGTTTATTCACTGTGATCCTTTTCACTTGATCTTAACAATTGAACAAAAACATTCAACTTAAAATTGGATGCAAACCAAACTTTTTACTCAGGCGAAATGACATTTACAACTACATACAAGATGTCTGAGAGATTTCCCATTTGGTTAATTTCCTTTCAACGGCATTACCATTTAAATGAAAAATGGAATTAAGTGCCGGGAAATTTTTGCAGTTTTGTTCGAATCTGGTCTACTATTTGTTTTTATACTATGGTAATGTTGTTAAATTTTGGTCAGATATTGCAAAAATAAAAAATGGACTCCATGAACTCATGTTTCCAAAACTACCTACTATAATGTTAAGCATCATTTCTTTGCCACATGGTAGCGCAGCCGCTGAGAGACAGTTTGTTGAATTATACCTAATAAAAACTAAAAGACTAATTGCTTTAATATCGTAACGCTAGACTCAATAATGGCTGCGAAGAAAATCTTACTATCTGAATAAAAGTCTGATCCGAAAAAATTCACTGTACGCCTAATTTTGTGCCATAAGGATTCTAAGCAAATAATTTTGAACGTTATATAACTTGCAATATTTATTTACTAAAAACGTGCCTAATCACAAACTGATTAGAAAATACATGCTTTCAAAGTATTTTTTGTCAATGAATTTATTACAGTAAGTTGAAAGAAAAGTGTTTATATAAATTTCGGCTAAAAGGTGAAGTAAAATCTACTTAATTAAAAATTGTTTTATTGAAGATTGGAATAAAAGATAGGTCGATTTTTAAAAATGTTTTTTATTATATGAATCATGTCAAATATAACTGGCAATGCTTTTTTTATAAAAAGTTGGTTGGTTGGTTTTCGAGGGGGGAAGATGGATTTCTACCTTGCACTGCCTTTAGTGGCCCAATGTACGCCTCCTGCTCGGCAGCGTACCTTAAAGTCCACGGTCGAGCCAACTTATCCCCGTAACGAACTGGATAATTCGATTTTACCCCGATTTCCTAACCTCTGCTGAATCTTCGCAGTAGTATGTTCCTAAGATTCCAGATCTTTTTTGCGTTAGGGCTTGGTATTGGCCGACAACGTGTAATACGGTCTCGTCTTCTACCACACTTCCCCTGGTGTTTGCCCTTCCTATTTTTATGGCATGAGCTCTTATTAGTCTTTTATGTGTGCCTGAATCAATAATCCAATAAATATAAAATTTCGGAGAACATTTTGGAAGATGCCGAAATTTTGGTAATTTCAAAACATTTTTTCAATTTTGGCCGTGACTGTACCTGCAGTGGTAGTAGTGAGATCAACATTGTTGACATTTTTGGAAAGGTTGTTGGGGTAGTAGGTTCTTAGCGTTTATTTGATGTCGCTATGTTGAGTAGATCAAAAGGTAAAAATAAAAGAGTAATGTGCATACCATGAAAAACTGAAATTTATGAATCACCTTGTAACTTCCAAACGGTTGAGATTGCCCCCCCTCCCCCCTCCCATGAAATGTTTGCTTGCCTAGGTGAGATCTATCACCGCACTCATTTTGGCACGTCAGATCTGAAACACCCTGTATATGAGGACACTTAAAAGTGAAAAATAAAATAGTTTTTTAAAAAAAGTTGAACCGACTTCACATAAAGCGCTAATAAGCATAAAATAATTTTTCATTTTCTATCTATTACGAGATTTTGAAGTGGCTGAAAATTAAACAAATAAAACTACTACCCAACCCCAGTGGGGGTGTACGTGAAACGTTACGGCTCGTTACAGGAGGGAGTGGGATCAGAAATCTTCAAAAACTGCGTTACGTAATACTTGAATGACCCCTTAGGTGTATATTTAGAAAAACCATTTTTTTCACATGAGAGATGAAGTTCGATCAATGTTTGAGTGGCCCGATCACTACGCCATGAATGCAGGTTCAACCTTCGGCCTGCCTACGAATTTTTCTTTCAAAAAAAAGTCCGCCTGTGGGCTCTTGTTTAGCTCGCACAATTGCAAAAAACAAGAAATTCAAGTGAGCTCATTCCCCTTACCCGAAATTTCTCTTTTCGGCCATAACTATGCTAAACCGCAGCATAGGGTTGTCCGGTGGACTTTGGCTAAATTATAAAAAGCATTGGCTACTATAATATATAAGTCGTCCCCACAAAACATGTGCGACGTAAAAAAAGGTAAGACAAAGAATATAGTCTAAAGAACTGTGCCGACATAGATAAACAAATAAGTTATGTCAACGCAACTATCTCACTATTCCAATTGTTATTAACCGTCATAACTTTCAATATATATATTATAGAATACTTTTTATATATTTGCACTCGGGCGGTGCCGGGTCACACAGCTTGTACAATAGCGAAGCTTTGAAGACTTCGTTAGAGGAACGATAATCCATGATCTTTTCATTTTCACTACCTACTAGGTATGAGGGGTCCCCCAGAACCTGTGGATACCGAAACCTTAACGCATCACGTATCTTTAAGCTTGTCTAGTTTAAGTTATGTATAAATCTAATCTCTCGTAAAATGAGGGAAATCGGATTTCAAAATCGTATACAATATCAGAGGGCAGAAACGTCGACAGATTTTAGTTTAAAATAATGGATGCTATTGCATGACAACTTGAGTAACTTTTCGTGAGTGAAGTTCTACTACCATTAGCTCGATTAACTCGCAAAACTATCCTATACTTCTAGGAAAATCCGTTATTTTGTACTAGAATCAAAGGGGAGTAAGCTTTTCACTCCGCAAGGACAAGTGTTCCTCTTCAAAAAGGAGCGGGTAAATATGCAAAAAGCTCCTGCAAATTGTCTTGCATCGCGAAGGTGTAGCAGTCTGTTCGTTAACTGAGAACTCAGTCATAGTCGTGCCGTAAGGATTGAAGGACGCGTTCGGAAAAGCGCAGGGCAAAAGTTACGTTTCTCGGCCTTAAAGTAATTAAAATTTAAGATTTGCAGTCAATCGGACAAGTGGTGAAAGCCTTTAGTTTCCTGACAATGGAACAAGTTGCTGACCTGCCCGAAAGATGGGGAAGTTTTACGAAATTTCGGGAGTGAAGTGTGCGATGGATGTTAGGAAGCAGTTACGACAGTAGCCATCAGTTTCAGTGAATCGCAGATGTTGTGGTACACCTTCGTGTTATTAACCTTTCGACTTGCCGTCGCTAGTGGAAAATGTGCAAATTAATGAACCTTAAAATATTTAAGTGACAGAATAAGTGATTCACCCTTAGAAAGGATTTCGTCCTGAAGGATAGAAAGGCATATTCCGAAAAAAGAGCTTTTTCTCTGCGAGCAGGAAAAGAGATGAAAAGAGAAAAACATCTTGAAATTGACATGCTTTGATTGTTTTTATTTCCCAGACAAAATTATTCGACCCTAGGAAATGAAGTCCAAGGGCCCCGATTTGTTTTGCTGAAGGATGTGGGTGGGAAACAATCTTTTCGACTGCCTAACAACAGAACGAGAAATCGAGGGCGGTTCAGATATAAAAATATAAATAAATTAGAAATTGCCGTAACTTTCTCAAAGTGTCACTCAGGGCGGTCGTCGGAAGGAGAAAAGCACGAGGCTTGTACATTGTTTTAAGCTGCTCCCACCGCTCCTCTCTTCGCTCAACCCACTCAGTGTTTTCCGCTGGCTCGTCTCTTACCAGCCTTAGCTTCAACTACGAAAGTGTTGGAAGTCCTATAAATGTCAAGGATGCCGAGCAAAGGAATGAAAAGCAAATTTAAAAAATTGCAAACGAGATAAGGATACGCCGGAGCAGAGTAATGTCGTCAATAAAAATGAGTAAACAACTTCAGGACATTATTAAAGCGATGAGATGTGAAGCGTGTGGAGCGACAGATTGTGACTTTTCATTTGTGTGAATATTTCTGATTTAGCATATGCACGATGTGCAACGGATTTGTAGCGGGGGGACACGAAAAGTGCTAATATTTGCAGTACTTTCAGAAAGAATAACAGATAATTGAGGTTATGTTTGTGTTGTGACTATGCAAATGAGTTCATTACTCCACTCGGTTGGGGGACGATGCAGAGTGGTGTGAATAATTGAAATCCTCCCGGATATTTCAAAATTAAAGGTATTCTTTTAGAAAAAAAGTAAATTGTGAATAAATATTGATTTATCCTGGGTAACCACGTGTTACGATGCTTCTATTGTGCTAGTGTATCAGGTCCATTGAATATGTGATTGGACCTATTCGAGTGTTCAGTGGGAGTGTAAAGAGATTGAAATAAAGCAGAAAAATGCACGGATATCCGGTTATGCAAGTGGTACAATACAGTGTACCGCCATGCAGCTGGGGACCTCCAGCTGATCCTCATAGACCACCATCAACTGGTTAGTATATCTTATTGTAAAATATTTACTCTTTGCAATGATTTTCATTTAAATATTTAAATTATTGTAGAACATTTACATAGCATATGTGTATCTCCATGTTAAAAAAAAAATTATAATAATATCCAACTGCCCCAGTCCAGTCCGAATCATCCTAGTACGACAAAGTTGTAGACAGATAGGATTAACAAAACTGTCCGTGATTTTATTTGATTTGGAACATATTTCATTTTACTAATTAATACTATCTCTCAGACTAACATGGGTTTTAGTTTTATGATGTGGGCCATCTATTATTAAGTTATATTATTGACAAATTTTTAAGGTGTGCAGCAGTAAACAAAGCTTGACAAATTTAAATAGATTTTGTTCTTATCGCTTTTACATGCCTATTTTAACTGTTATGTTAATCCTTGTTGTTGTGATGCAATATATTGCAGCTTATTGTCCTAATTTTCATTACACTTACACTCTTATCTTGAAAAGAAAGAAGCTGTTAGATTAGAAGAATATAATCTTTCTCTGTTGTGGAACTTGTTCAACTTGTTTCAATTCATTTCTTACTTCTAGTATTAAGTATATTCTAGCCTTGTTCAAGGTATACTATATATCAGTGAGTCCCAAACTTTCGGAATGACCTGGTGCTTTTGTTTTGTAGAATCTAAAAACATTTGCATGGACTTCAAAAAATTTTAACTAGCTTTCCGCAAAACTAGTACACTTCAGATGTCTAATTGTGACGATATCGTTGTTGAAAGTTAGCCAAAGGAAATAGATTTCCTTCCTTTCTTTCAGAAAATTCCTTGTTAGCCCAAGTGGTCTGAGCAGATTGATTTTTCTTCAGGCGATGCCGTATGTTTTTATATCAACCTTGGCAAGAAAGCAATTAAGAGTAAGGAAAATGGGTTAAGGTTTTGAGTCAAAGAGGTAACACTACGTTGCAATGTCGTCGACTCATAATTGTTCGAAGAGTGCAAGGCAACCAACAGTTAGTGAAGGAGTTTTCTCGGAAGCGCTGCAAATAGGCGAGTCTATAGTATAGACTCCCGAACGATTCCAGCATTTGCCAAGCGGAAATTTACGCCATTAAAAAAGCTGCACTCACTGCCCAAGCAAAACATTTGTCCGCTATTTGTATGGACAGTCAGGCAGCGCTCGAGGCTTTAAACTCCCACCTGATAAAATCAAAATGGGCCAAAGACCTCTGATACAGTCTTTGGCCCATTTTGATTTTTCAGACCATACACTCAGGAATTGAAAGATACTACTAAATCAAGACTTCGGAACGGTGGGAAACTATTACCTATTGTCTCATAACGAAACTGAATTACAACAGAACTTCGATAGAAGGCGCATCCAAACACTTGTCGGTGTCATCACTGGATATTGGCCAATAGCAGTTATGGTCATAACTGGTCGGCGTACCATCGAATGAGTTCTGTAGAAGCTGCAGAGATGAAGAAGAAACTGAGTCCATAGTGCATCTGCGAATGTCCGGCTCCAAAAGAACGACGACTCGCCTGATTGGGAGCAAGGTTCTTTGACAATTTGGATGATTTAGCTGAGATAGCTCTGTTGGATCTAAACAGATTTTTACAGAAATCAGGATGGTTTTAAATTCTGGCCATGCTATCTTATTTTAAGTGCATTCACAATGGGCCTACATGGCGTCCGAGCGGACTTGGTGCTTTGGCAGTACACAGCCCGACTAACCAATATTCAGTGGTGGCGCTTTTAGAAATTGTGGAACCGCCAATACGTTTTAAGGCGTTACTTAAACTTTCTCTAATGCGGACAGTGCAGCACGTGCAGCAATTTACTAAGAGAGTGGATTAATAAGTACCTGTGTTGGACGACAGGTGGCGTTGCTTTTGGAAGTTGATATTACAATCGTGTACTGCCATTTTTACAAAAAGCGCCGTGAAAATGTGCAGGTATGAAATTGCAATATTTTGCAAGGCACGTTAGGAGTGGGAAAGCTGTCGGACCGATGGGTGCCGCTATTCCTCACGATAAACAACAAGCGGATACGGATGTCAATTCCGAAGCAGTTTTGACCTTTTAAGCGAAATCCACAAACGTTTTTGCGTCGGGTCAACATCGTTGATGAAACCTGGATTTATGACTGTATACCAGAGGCAAAGCAACATTGAAAACAGTGATTTTTTCCAAGAAAGGAAAGGTCCTGATCACTATTTTTTGATATTCGAAATGAATACTAAAGAAATAAACTATTTTTGCTGCAATGTTCTTTATAATTTTCTTGAAAAGTTCTAACTAAAGGCTGCTTTCAGGAATTTTTTCAGATATTTTACATCTATAGTTTAGAAATTAGAGGGGGGTCTCGGTACCGAGGGATTAAAACTAAAATGTCCAAAAAATGCTTCTTGTTACATTTAAGGAGACCTATTAAGGAGACCTATAAAATGTGGTAAGTGGAAAAAATAATTTTTTCAAAAACCTGATCATTTCTGTTTTTGGGTCATCAATCTACATCCGCATACAAGATTTCATCTTATTAGGTATCTAAATAAGAGATACTGTGGTCTACAGAAAGACGGACGGATCGACAGACAGACCGAAACCATAATGGTTCTTAGTTGCTTTCGAACCCTAAAAAGTGATGATGCACCACGACAACGCAATAGCTCATTTATCCCAGCCATCATCATACCAGGAATAGTCACAGCCAACTGCTATTACACCCACCGTACCCGATCGACCTGCCACCCTTTGCAACTTCTTTCTATTACTCTACTTAAAGACGTGGCTCGCGGGAACAAATTCAGCTCATACAAAGAGGAACAAAAGCCTATTTTGATGAGTTTGACAAAAGCGTTTTTTGAAAGGGTTAATGAAACATCAGGGATGTTGGAAGAATGTGTAATTCTTCAAGGAAGTGATATATGTTCAAGTGTGGGCCCGATGTAAGACTTATAGATCAGATTAATGTCAATGTAGTAAAATGTTCTTTCATCACAGAAATAGGTTGGAGATAGGTAGTAGGTCTTCTTGGGGAGATTATACTATGTACATTTAGAGAGATTTATAGTGTGTCGGCTTAAAAAATACTTTTTAAAAGCATTTTTCTATATTCTGAAGCCTCTATAATAAACCTATGTAAATATTTTTGCTATATCTGCCCTAGAAACTACGTACGCAACTTTATGACTGGCCAGTCGGGTCGTGCTAAGCCAAAACTTTAAACTTGCAAAACTTTAAAAGCGCTTTTCTCCAAATCATGTTTTTTGAGTTGGCGTACAGTACTTCGATATGTACATATAAATTGTTGGAATAGAACAAACTCGGGCTTAAAATGTTCTACAGACATGTGATTCTTGCCATGAACTCAGATTTTTCGCGATATTACCGGCAAAGAGGCACGACCACCACAGCATTGTTCCCGCGTTCGAGACTCGGTCTCTCTGTGGGTTTTTAAGAAAAATATCATAAAAAAATATCCACTCCGTCTCTGAGATGTGGTCCAGCTCATAGCAAAACCAAAACAAGACATTCAATTTTCCCTCACTCCCTTTACAATAATTCCCTTCCGGAAAAGCCATGCTAACGCATCAAAGGGTTGTCCCCTAGGTTTTGGCCACATTCTATAAAAAAAAGTTACAGCCCCTCAAAAAGGAAAATAAAATTTAAATATGTTAATACTTTTTGAATTTTGCGCCATTTGTAGAGTTTTTGGAATTTTGACTTGAATCAGGTCAGAACAGTAGCCAGAAGCCTCTACTTTAAGGATCTGACTGATTTTTTGATTTCAGAAAACTAGAAACTATGAAACACTGCACGCCTTGCATCTGCGTTTGTTTGGTGGCGCAGATTAAGTACCCTGCAGAGCCCTTATTTTAGGTTTTTTTGAAAAAAAAATTTTTTTTGGACTTCCCTATCTCAGAAAAGAAGAGTCTTAATTATATTTACCTGACTTTTCCCAGAAAAAATTCGTGAAATTACGTATCAAAAATAGTCTTCTACACTAGAAATCCCGCTTAAGATTGGATGCGTTAAATTAACTCTGTCCCTGGAGATAACCGTAGAACTGTTGTTGTTTAATAATCCAAATATGCGTTCTTACTTAATGGAAATTCGTCACAGAATCAAAAGTTCACGCAAAATCAAGAAAACTTACTTTGGCGAAAGTATATGCTGCAGTGAAACTAAGAGATAAAAGGGAGAAATAAAGTTGATGAAAGAACTGAGCCCTGGGGAACACCGGAATTTATTTCAAAAAAGGCTTATCTCAATCTCAATAGACTGAAATCTGAGACCGAAACAATAACTAACATTGAGACATTATTATGAAGCAAAGCTTGAAATTATAGGCGAAATCTAAACCTCATCGAAGTTAATTTTTTAATCCTGCAATTCCAAGTAAAGTAATTTGTTAACACCAAGTGGTGAAATATTGTCTGTTCTAGTGAGGATAGTGACGTTGACAAAACAAAAATTATGATGGGATTAACTTTTTTGTTGAATACCTCAAATATAACAAAATTCTGCTTGGCAAAGGACAAATACCGGGTATTAAAGAAAAAAGAAACGTAGCACTGGTAAAGCTCAAGACTAACTTTTGAATAAAATTCTTGATTCTTCACCTACAACCGTGTGAATTCCAAAATTTTCTCCTATAGACGAATCTTAAAAATCACCATCTTGGTTACATTCCCCAATGAAGTACGTTTCGGGTCATTGTCTTATATGCATTTTTCATTGTTTTTATAAATTTCTTTACTCCATTTAATTGTTTGTGAATTTTGATAATAACATGGACCCCATAATCTGAGTTACTTAACATATATCCGGCACTCTATATATAGTATTTTTTGCAACCTACCATCGTAATCTCGCTTTTTCGTCTTTCTTTTTAAGTTATTATGTGTAAAACAAAAAAACAAGATTTAAGATATTTTAATGAAAGCTGTAAAAGTCTAGAAAACTCACCTTCATCTTTCACAATTTTTGTTGACGAATGATTTTTAATTTCTTTATAAATTTTTGTATACATTTCCCACCACCTACTTTCTTAAAATTAATTCTCGTTTATTTCGCTGGTCGGAGTTTTATTTCTTCTACTGGTAGCGATGGTTGTTTCCTTGGTGAGATTTTGATAACAAGAAAGTCTTAATCATAAACACATCTATTGTGTTTGAAATATAATGAAGAGTTTCTTGATTTTTGTTCGAAAATTGAGGATGGTTTGGTATCTCCAGGGAGGCTGCAAAGACCTCATTAACACATTTATTTTTCGTGGTCCTTATTTATGCATACAACTATAAATTAAAACAAAAATTTCGAAAATATATAGTTAAAAAAACAACAAAAACACTAAGTTTGTACGATCCTTTTCATCGAAAAACCCTTCTTTGTTTTTCATCACAACTTCTACGAGTCTGAGCATTCTGGCAAATAGTTTATTTATTGTATCTGGTGAAAAGGACTCCAACGCTACTTTTAATTTACCAAAGCTCTTCCTTCGACTTGGGTCAGATCTCGCGTGTTGATCTATCGACCTCAAGCTTCTCCTACATACTATCCCCGACATAATTTTGAGCAGCGTTTGGGATCATTACCTCACTACGTTCTTAACGGCTGGCATTCTAATATGTCTTTACAAGACTGGTTGTGTAGTATTCTCTCGATTTTGACAAAACGGAGTTGGATCAATTAGTTGAACAGCACGCCATGGGTTTAAAATATTTAACATTAAGGGTGGCGCTACGTATGGCTTCCGATACACTTTAGGGGTTAGTTTATATAATATTTTAATCTTTCTAACTACAAGATAATTTAAAATTAAAAAATAGAGAGGTTTTCGCATTTGCAAGTGCGAAATAGAAGTTTTTAATTTTTAAGGTTGCATTGGGGGTAGTTTTGGATAAAAATTAAAGGGTTGCTATTATTTTTAATGAGTTCGTCATACCCGAATTACTCGGGGTGGCATCTATCAGCGGGGTTAAATACATTTTTCTTAGTTTAAAAAATGTTTTTACCATTTCGTTCATAGAACGTTCAGTTCTTCAAGTATTTATCAGTTTTCATTAAATATAGAAACAGGTTGAACGGTTGAGACATTGCTGCGGTAAATTGTTCGCTACTATATATCACTTGTTTTAGTGTTCACCCGCACAACCAGAGAAACCCCCACCTTTTTTAACCTTTTTATAGCGTTAAAACTCGGAAACGGGTGTTTGAAGGAAAATAATTCCATATTTTCAGAGGAACTTATTGTCAAGAGAAGGTTTTATGACGGGGAGAAGACTTTAACAACCCTTGGAGATCGAAACAACCCTCCCAAGAGGTGTAAAAATAAATTTTTCACTGTCAATCAGAGAGGAGGTGATTAGTATCACCACTGATCGATTTTCACCCCCAAAGAGGGGTAAAAAATTGATCATTCCAGTGGATTGCCATTTCTTACTGAAGAAAAATAAATACTTTTAAATTATCGCGGGTTCACGGTAACCCAGAGAAGAGACACGATCACTCTACGCAGCTTCCACGGTGTATCTCCTCAAAATCAAGTGAAGAAATGGACATGCAACTCTATATTCGCAGGCTCGTACATATGATATATTTCTCTCTTTTCATAACTTGACGGATTTTAGCTTGACTACGATAGCTTGTTGTTTTCAATGCAATTAACTACAATATTAATTAATATATAAACAAATCAATCAGTGTCTAGTCTATCAGTACAATCAATGTAAGTCCAGACATTTTTTTCTGATAATTCCCTATATCCTGCCGCCAAGTAATAATATCATTACAACCCCTCGTAAGGGTATGTTTACCCTCCTTGGGAGTAATCGATCAATGAGGGTGTAGGGTGTTTTTTTTTTTATTGCGGGAGGAGTGTGTAGAGAACACCCTTGAAAGTGCGGCGGAAGTAGGTTTTATTTCTTTATTTATTTCTTCAAATTCATCTACAAGATTACTACAGCGTACAGTGTATAACTTATAAACTACACTGACTGCAAATTAAAAATCGAAAAATAAGCAAACATTAATAATTGCCTCGAACCGGCCGACGTGAACGGCAAAGTGGGGAACCCACACATGGCTAGCGTATTCCAAAATCGGTCTGACGAAACTGCAATAAAGAAGCTTAGATCGGTAGGGATCATCGAGTTCCTTAGACCATTTTTTAACGCAACCCGGCATCGAGAATTGAGGACCACGCCCAAGTCTTCCAACCTATCAACAAACAGGAAAGGATATCTTTTACGGTAGAAGCTCATAACTGTGCACTTGCCGACATTTAAAGGAAGGCGATTGCGCTTACACCAATCGCAGACGCCAGCCAAGTTCAAAGGACTGCAGTCTGATTCGTGGGAAACAGTTCGAAAACACTTAACATCGTTTACATATCACAGAATTTTACTACCAGCCAGGAGAAGCAAAACATTGTTAATATATCGGATAAAAAAAGCGGGCCAAGGATACTACCCTGAGGCATTCCCGAGGTGACAAAGATTTGGTCGAAAAGAGCTCCCCGAAGTAGGACGCGCTGTGATCGACCAGACACGTAAGAGGATAACCAATTGACAAAGCAAGAAGGAAACCCAAAAAGAGGCAGTTTATGGACCAGAATACTTTCGTCAATTCTGTCGAAAGACTTACTTAAATATATGAATACACATTCCACCTGTTTTCCGGCTTCGACGGCCGGCAAAGAATTATTAATAAATTCAAGGAGGTTGGTGATCGTCGATTTCCCTCTAAGGAAGTCATTTTTTAAGTACCCCATAAAATCCTGCGGTAAAATCAGAGAATGTCACAGTTGCGGGACTCAAAAACCTTCGCGGCATGTCACAGGCTGGCGCTCGGTCGATAATTAGAAAAGTCAGACCTGCTACCTTTCGTATGGAGGGGAATGAACACAAAAGTCTCCCCGAGTTCAGGAAAGCGGCCGGAATGCAGGGACAGATTGAGAAAATAACAAACTAGTAAGAGACATTTAGCATTTCTTCAGAAAGGAAGCGGGAATACCTACTATCAGGACAACCCGTGAATCCGCCATCTTAGATAGGTGTTCAGTACCGTGTGCATCGTCGAATACTGTAGCTGCAACAAATATAAGTGTGATATTACAACTCATTTGGAAATTTGACAGTAAGAGGGTGCTGTCTAGGGTTTCAGAACTTAAATTTTCACTGGCGAGATCTGATTTAAATTTTAACACATTGGAATTATATTTGTAACTTTATACTTTTAGCTAAAACTATTATGTCAGAAGCTCTTTTTGAATAAAGTTTTTATTTGATATTTATATCCTTTTGCAGAATTAGTTCTCATTGAACACAACATAAGCATACCATCTAAGGAAGTTTTCTACGTCACTTTTGCGCCCATAAAGTCCTGCAACCCGGAATCATGCATGTAAAAAATTTTTTTCAAATTAAGGCCCATTTACACATTTCCAGTGCTTAGTCGAAAGCATGAAGCAGTTTAGTGGTCTTTTTAGTGCTTTTTACACATTTCCAGTGATCCGTTTTGGGAATATATACGCTGGTACTAATTAACTTAACTAAATTACGCTGTTTACACGTTTCTAGTGGAAACTTGAATGCGAGAGGAATGCTAACTCTACCGAATTGATACAATGCCATTTCCTTCCCTAACTCGCATTGGAATTTAATTTCTAACCTGAAAATCAATCTACCACTTATCACTAAATCCACTTTTAACATGTATTCTATAGCTAAAATTTAGTAAATTGTTTTTGTACTCGACTTAACACTGGGAATGTGTAAACAATACTTTAAAGCTCCTTTCCGCGTTTTCAGTTTTTAGTCTAATCGAGTCAATTTTGTAAGCTCTTTAGTGCTGTTTACACGTTTCCAGTAATCCGTATATTGAATATACACGTTCAAATATTGCTATTATATTGTGAACTCGAATAAATTTCTCTGCTAATATGTCACTAAAGTTAATTCCAGTGGTGCTGGCGAATCGGGTCCGATAGCGGCGCTAAATCGACCGAAAACTTGAACGCTATTCTCCTCCGAACTCAAACTGAAACTAAATTGCTAGTAGCTAAAATTTAGTGACTAAACATTTGCACTTAAGTAATTACTAGGTCTACCCGATACTCTAATATCATTGGTAAGAGTGCGGTAACGAGAGCAAGATTGAGGTGACGAGAGTGGCCGAGTGTTTAGTTTTTATTATTTTATTGTTGAAATTTTTGTTTTTTGTTTCAGCCTTTATGTCGCATTATTTATGGGGCATATAAGTAAACACTGCTTTCCTCATTCGCTTCTTCCTACATTATTTCCTTCTTCGTATATTTGCGTATCCCCAATAGTTAGCTTATATAGCTTTAGATCAGGGCGAGGGGAATAAGAAGAAAATGCATATATACTTATAGTCCAGGCGTCAGGGAGCATTTACCTACATTTTAATTACAAGTTCGCCTACCTCGCTGAATTTTTGCATGTGGTTTTACTGCCCCCTGGAAATCCACATTTTTCTATATTTTTTTCTGTTTCGGGGGACGGGGGAGGAGGCGAACATGTGGAAAACTTGTATAGCCTATATCTCGGCCGCTTTTCATCGTACGAGGATAAAAAAGATACGTTCGTAGAGGGGGCTTCAAGCTCTACAACTTTGCCCCCGACGACTTTTGCGCTATCGGCAACCCTTATCACCGAGGGGGCGTACTATGGGCTGGGAGACCCATATCTCGTTAAACACGTGTAAATATCTAGACATGACATATCTATATAAGGTTTCCGGCATCGCTGATTCCATTTGTGATGCAAAATTTCGAAATCCAAATGGCGGATCCAATATGGCGGATCCAATATGGCGGATTAAAATGCTAAAAAATCTCCGATTGTGCTTAAATTTGGTGTCAGGGTCGCTAATTACGAATATGACGTCAAAATTAGAAAATCCCAAATAGCGGATTCAAAATGGAAGACCAAAATTACCAAAATTTACGGCGAACTTAGTATAAGGGTGTTTTAGGGTCGCTGATTTTAAATTTAAACGAAAAATTTGTATATTTTTAAAACACAAAATGGCGGAGACCAAAATTGCAAAATAAAAAATAGTTAGATTTACACCAAATTTGATATCCGGGGTTTCCTATCGTGCATCCCATATGTACTGCGAAGAGCCAGATGCATGAAACTTGTACGCAGTTTAATATCTGGCAAGTTGAGGTGGCAGTTGATCTTATAGAATATATCTCAGCCGACCCCCGGTATCTCAGAAATCAAGATACAAAGTGGAACTTCGGGGAACTTTTGTTTCAGAAAATGCATATTGCATTTAAACCATTTGCACGTGTGGTCTTAATTTATACCCATTCGGGTAAACAAAAAAAATGTAACATTCAGATTGCAGACAATATGGATATATTTAGACCTCAAAATGCCGTAGCAGGGGAGAAGCTGGTACAAATGCAATAAAATTTCTTGAAAAGTTACTTCTAAGTATGTAAATTATGAATACACACTCCTCTCATGACAACTCTGAAGTTGGTTTTTTGCCACTTTATCGGGAATTCCAGCCCATAGGGGGAAACATTTTCGGAGCGCACATTTTTTTTCATTGAAATTAACTATTTGCTATGCATTATTAAACATTTCATGCATATACACATAATTAGTAATTATTAATTAGTAATACATAATAAGTATAAAGTGGATTGTATGGGAATGTTCGTAAAAGTACATATAAAAGATTGGGCACGGTTTTTCCTTCACAAGTCAGCTTTGATTTTGATTTTTACACGTTTAACATATTGCGATATAACATATACATAATGCACCGTGTATCGGACATTGTAACGTACGATGTGAACAGCTCAAAATGCAGGAAAAGAATGTTCCAAGGGCTAACCGGGAAATGGCACAAACGTGGCACAGGTAGTCAAAAAAAGTGCCGTACTTTTCCACTCCGATATGACTGAGAGCGACCTGATCTACCTGGCCCAAAACCTTCGGCAGGTTTGCACAGGTAGCGCGTAAAAGCGTGGTTCTAGGAATTATGAACTTAAGTTCATATGTTGTACTTAAAAAGTGGCGAAATTATCATAGCACTGTTAAAAAAATTATTAATAAAAAATAAAAATAAATAGTCAATTTCAATGAAAAAAATTCAATTTCAATGAAGAAACAATTTGCGCTCCGAAAATGTTTCCCCCACCTTCTCGGTGATAAGGGTTGACGATAGCACAAAAGTCGTCAAGGGCAAAGTTGTAGCGCGTGAAGCGCCCTATACGATCGTATCCTTCTTATCGCCGTACCATGAAAACCGTACCTGTTCGCCTCCCCCCGCGTCCCCCGCAACAGAAAAAAATATAGAAAAATGTGGGTTTAGCTTTTCCAAGGCGCCCTAAAACCGCATGCAAAAATTCAGCGAGGTAGGTGAACTTGTAATTAAAAAATACCTGACGCCCGGACTATTAGATATATAATTTGTCTTTGCTTCCCGTTTTCCCACCAAAATTCCATTTTTTTTATCTCGCCGGGAGCGAGACCGGACCGAGATTGGCCTTTATCTCGCCCAGATTGCGACGAGAGCAAAATCGTCTTCATCTTGACGACACGGGACCGAGATATGCCAAAGTCTCGGTGCAGTGAAGCCCTATTAATTACCGAAAGCGGAGGTATGTATAAACAGGCCTTTAAAAAAAATTTTAAAAAATTCCTTTACTTATATTATATTTAATTATATAAATTTAAATGTAAGAAAGGAAATAAAGGAATAAGCATAGCACTTCAATAGTACGAATATCAGCTATTTCCAAATAAATTGGAATTCAATGATTTCACTTCTATTAGTAATTGTCATATAATTTGTTTGCATTGTATGTCGAGTTATTTTACTGTCCATCTGAAATAACCATTTATGACCTTTTATAACTTTTCAATTTAAGTTGATGCTGGTACATTGATGTTTCAAGTGGACTATGTATTTGAGGTCATTCAAAATAAAAAAATTATATTAGGTTGCACGATGATGGTCTGTGCTACTTTATGAAAACTAACTATCTGCAGCAGACTTTACATATTCTCGAACATATAACATACTTTCGGCTTTTCCTCGCAAATTTGAAATATTTAAGGTGAACGGAGGAGAATTCTTTTCATCACACATGTCTTTAAAGGCCCATCCAGACGGTGCATTGATTTGCATGCGCTTAGCGCCTGCGCTATAAATAAAAGCACAAGTACTCCACCAATCAACACTATTTGCCCCCACTTAACCTTTGCTTTTCAAGTAAACGCTGCAAATTTCGAGAATGAGTAAAAGTGGCTATGTGTGAAATATTTATTATTGCAGAAGAAAATAAAAAGGGAAACAAAGTCTAAGAGTTTGGGTACAAAAGTTTTAAGATCGCATTCAAATTGTTCACACAAAAATTTAATTGTTCCTACCCCTTATGCTTATTGGCATAATGCTTCAAAATAGATTGCCGTAACGCTGACAAAGACTTATAGTGGAGTCAAAGAATCGGACAAGTATCCAAGAAATTCGAGTATCTGAAAGACCAACTACCCTCCCCGTTTTCGAGGTCGTTGAACTCAAATATCATAGTAAAAAGTTTTCATCCGGGCCCCACAAACTGCTAAAAACCATCCCTTTCCCGGTTTTTTTTCATATAGAAAGTGTTGATGATTTGACCGGGATATAACAAAGAAAAAATAATTATGACAGGGACATAACCGTCACCACCCTTGCGAGTCGATTCTGCCCTCCCACGGGGGGAAAAGTGGTTTCATCTATCTTCTGAGTTTAAACGTTTACATAGTAAAGAAGATGTAGACACTTAATAAATTTTTTTGTTTTTTATAATAAACTAGCTGAACGTGCGCGGCGTTGCTCGAACTTTTGGTAAGTGAGGGTCGTTTTCAATTATTTTTGCACGGCCCCCACCCTTAGCGGTGTATTTTACCACAACACATTATTTGAGATCATCGGGAATGTCATTTTTCATTCCATCTTACCGTAACTCCTCGTGGTGCATGGGGCGGTAGAAGAATTTCACCCGATTCGCAGTTTAAAGTGGATTCCGAACCGCTAACATTTATTCTGCAACCCCCTTGGCCTTTATATCGTAATCTATTGTGAGCAGTAAACAACCATTCGTCGCTGTCGGCAGTATTCGAACCTGGGACTTTAGGATTGGCAGGACCACACGTTATCACTTACATCACCGACGACTATTCATTCCAGCTACCCGGAATACTACGAATTCGGCACTAATAACTGTCGTTTTCGATTAATGTTACATATTACTTCTTCCACCCCACCTCTTCCAATGATAGGAATGTCTTACCAAACAGCATCTAAGGGCATCGGGAGAATCATTATTTACCTCAGCGACCCGGAAAGCTATGGATTTAACACTAATATCAGTTGTTTTCATTTCAGTGACACTAATAACGGTGGTTTTCGATTAATTTTATGGCACTCCCTTCCCGCACACCCATAGGTATTCTAAGGGTGTCCTACCCCCACCGTACCTCTATTAGATTGTTATTAACATGTGTACTAAGTTTGTTATATATTTCTCCAAGCATTCTTATTCTGAAATATACACGTAAAAAATTAGTTTTCTATAAAATAAAAATTCTTGCGGAATTGGAGTCTAAGTCTAATTTATTTGTAGATCAGAATTAAGTTACTGGTGACTTGATAGCACTTCCGATTTCCCCTGAAAGAAAATTTTTTTTGAAAATTTGGTTGAGCCATTTTAGCAGTGGGCTTCCCTGGAATGGTTATTGGGTGCTTCCCTCTTATGCCGATCGTCTAGGGATTCATTTCGTTGGACTCTCTAGAAATGAGGCGCAATATTTCGAAAATAGTATTTATGTTCGATCTTTTGCAGGGAACTTTTAATTCATCGGAATTACTGGAGACTGTTAATTTTGCTATACCTCAACGCACCTTGAGGAATCACGACTTCCTATTCGTTCCAGGCCACCGTACTCTTTACGGCATGCACGAACCCGTCACGTCGATGTCCCGCCTCTTCAATCAACACTTCGGTAGCTTCGACTTGGACAATGTCCAAGGGATGGGCGATCTTCGATTCGATCTCGATAGATCGATCTTTAAGCCTTCGATCTGCCGATTTTTGAATCGATTTTACGCGGTACCGATTCAGCTCGAATCGATTTATTTATTTCCGATTTCGATCTATTTAAGACGTGCTAAAAAGTAAACAAGCTCACTCGTGAATTTTTTTGCATTTTATCTTTAATTTGTGTAATAATCCGACAAATTTAAAAATATTTAGAAGGATCGTAAATGTTAGATGAATGCGTTTGTGATCACTATAATATTTTAGTGTTTACTGAGTAGTTTAGTGACTATTCCATGATTTTGTCACCGGTGGCTTGCCATGTTTTATTTCTGGTTTGGTGATTCCACAATCAGAAAGCAATATGTTATTTAAAGAAAAATTTGAAATAAGTGATATTCGAATGTGCGTTTTTAAGTTTTTATACAACTTGTTTTTTGCTGCGAACTTAATCCCAGTAAAAAAAATCACGTGGAGTACACGATTAGACGTGAAATTGCTTCGAAAGTAAGTTAAATTTTGTATACCGATTTCCTAGGCGTTATGCATATCAGTTTACGCGGAATTGCCACATCAACTCCAAGTGGAGTATAACTAGTGAAATAGACAAGTATATATGCTGCCAGGTATAATCCTAGTAAAAAACTCACGTGGAATACACGTAGATTCGACGTAGATCTTAATCTCCTGAAAGAAACTTATATATTTTTTTGAGTACTCCCCATTTTTAATCTATCAAAGATTTGACACTTATCAATAGTTTTTTTAATCTAGTGTCTCAAATTTGGCGGATTTCACATTTTTAAAATAATATGAATTTAGATATTTAAGCAATGGTGAGTGGTGTAGAAAAACCTTTCTACAATAAATTAAAAAGTCGAAGAATTTATTATTATTACCAAAACTGCGTTCATTTTGAAATTTTCAACTGAGTCATGTTTCTCTCTCCCCTTATGTAATTGTCGAAAAGCGTACACTTTCCACCGAATATCGACGGTGACTGATTTTCTGCTGGGATTTGATAGAATTATAGCAACTATTGGGGTCACCTTTCAACAATCATTTTCAAAACAAAGGAGCAGGCTGTTCAAATCTCATCTTTCACAGTTATTATTTTTATATAGTATGCCAGTGGATTTGTGGTAGTGTTTGAAACACTTGTTTGAATTTAACGTTGGCGTTGGGAGGAAGAAAATACAGGGTGTTTCAGATCTGACGTGCCAAAATGAGTGGGGTGATATATCTCACCTAGTCAAACAAAAAATTGTATGGCAGGGAGGGGGGCAATCTCAACCTTTTGGGAGTTATAGAGTGATTTATAAATTTCAGTTTTTCATGCTATGCACATTATTTTTTTACTTTTATCTTTTGATCTACCCAACACAGCGACATCAACCAAGCACTAAAAAACTACTATCTCAATTACCTTTCGAAAATTGTGAACAATGTTGATCTAACAACTACCATTGCAGGTACAGTCAATTCCAAAATCGAAAATATGGTTTGCAATTACCTAAAATTCAGCATTTTCCCAAATTTTCTCCGAAATTCATGTAATTAATATACCTCTTTCTTATTTTTATTGGATTGCCCATCTAATTGCCTATCCAAAAAGGTGTAACTTGGCAAGGTAGATACAGTATTAGAATAACCGCATCCTGAGAAATCCCTGACTACCTAATTATTTTATTGCACTTCAGGTAGGAAATTCTTTAAATAAATAAAATTTTTGTTCTTCGTACATACTCATAAAATGTCCTGGAATCGCTTCTGAAATCAGACATAAAAATGCTTTGGGGACGGTTTTTGAAAATATTCCTAGAATGTTTCTGGGACATGTTGTGCTATTAGTAAAAAAAATGTAAATTTTTAGTTGTAAATTGTTTTTTCGATTAAATAAGCAACATTAGTGAAATACCCACTGCTGCTTAATCAAGATTTGTAAGCTACAGAGGCTGTTTTCTATTATTTAATAAATTGGTTTACTAATGACCCTTTATTTTTATATATAAAAACAGTTCTAATTACTTGTAATTTCAAAATGCTGAAATAAATTGAAATGTCAAAATAAACTGAATCGATCTGTTCGATCTACGGATATCGATCTTTTTAAGGCGATTAATCGATCTACGAAATCGGAAAAAAAAATTACAGATCGATCCGTACTGAATCGATTTTCTCAGTTCGATCCCCCATCCCTATTGGACATATTTAGGCGGAATTTGAAGTGTCTGCTAAGACAGTGCCTTAGATGATGTGGTGTTCCCTGTCTGGGTGAATGTTTGTTCCGACTGTTATATTTGGCAGTAGTTTTCTAGTCTTTATTTTTGAATTTTATATATATTGTAGTAATCTATGTAATTGATGAATCTGTAATGAATAATACACTTTTTTTTTTAGTTTTATTCTAGTCTATCTCTCGGAAGAGTGCATTTTTTTGGTTTTTGCCATTTATTTCGAAAACCAGACCTGATCCAGCAAAACCATTATGTTTTTCGGATTCAGTAGAACATTTTACTATAGCTATGGTGGTTGTTTTTTTATTACTTTGTATTGAATTTAGCGCGTGACTTTACTGAAATATTATCCTTTAAAAGAATATGGCTGGTTGTCATACATACACATCAGATTGTTAATTGCATTCGCCAGAGTTCAAAAGGCACACAATAATACATCGGGGTTGCCCCAATATTAATAATTCGCTAAAATTACACATATAAATTAATTTAACTTTAATTATCCCTCAAAATTAATTCATAAAAAGCTATTAAGATCCTTATTAGTAGTTGGAAGTTACTCGTCTCATTGTTTCTACAAAGTACGATGAGAGCAAAGAGTACGAAGCTCACGTTTGATATCCAATTAAATTATGTAAATTTATCACAGCACATATTTTCAGTTGATAATAAATGCAAAAGTGGGAAATCACCACATGTCGAGATCATTTATTAAAGTGCCATGATACGGCCGGGAACTCTGGACAGGGAAGATATTATCTCATAAATAACTGCTAATTCAGGTAACAACAATGTCAGAAATGAATGCGTAATTTCAGCCCTTCGCGGAGATTAAAAAGCGCAATTTATGACATTGTGCGCGCAGCCAGGACATGTAGTTGATATTGCACTCTTACCTGGACACAAAAATTAACATATTCAATTATTTTATTTGCAAACAATCATAAACAAACAACTGTGTTGAGTTCTGAGATGGGATCCATGAATAATCTTCGGCCGGTAACTTGCAGCAATGCCTACGCGTGGATTGAGGCGAAAGTGATATGTTCATAATATTGTCGTTAAAATTTATACGTTAGTCACCTGAGAAGGGTTAAATCGAACATAATTAAAATAAGCAACAGATAGTGACGCTAATTTGCTATCTGATTCTATTTAAGGAAGAAACCTGTATCAATGTCTGCAGTTAACATCTATTCCTTTCTCTTTTCAGCTCCACACGCTACAGGTGTTAAAAAGTACGTCGTTTGGTGCTTAATATGTGGCGGTTTTTCATGCCTGCTCGGGATAATGTTTCTTGGAGTTTACTTCCTTCTGAGATCTTACACGAGTACGGTTGGATACTTTGAAACGGTGCCAACATTCGTACCTGCAACTTTGGTAAGTATTGCTATTTTTCTGTTCTCATTTATCCTTTGTACCAAAACTTTCATAATTAATCACTTGCTGCCTGAAGCAGCTATTTCCGAAAACTCCTCACATCGACCCAAGATGAACTCTATAGCCTTGAGCTATGTGTGCACATACTAGTCGAACTTCAAACATAACTTCAGCACTAAAATGTAATTAAAGTAATAAAAAGCGATGTAATAACCAAAGTTTCAAGACGTAATTTTCGAAACCCACTTATGATATCCTTCAGAGCCAAGTCGTACAAACTGAAAGACCCCAACCCCACGACCTTCAACCTGTGATCTTCCCTGGGACACACCAGTGTAATCTAGTACCTGTCATGTCCGCCTGAAACTCTGTAATTGGTAGTAACGCAAATAAATATACAAAGCTTAGTATTAGCTGTTAAATGGTAAGCTTCTAATTAAGGGGATTATTGTGAGTGGGCCTGAACAGGACTTTAAATCTGTTCAACTGTGCACCCACACACGACTGAGTCATTTAAGGTGCTACAGGCATTAATTAACCAGTGCCAGTCTTGTTCTCTCGGGCGTAGTCGTACAATTATTCGCACAGAAAATTACAGGTTAGCTATCTGATCCTCACCGCCCCTGCTTTGACCCGTGTTTTGGCAGACGTCGCTTGCAAGCCTCCTGGTGTCTGGAGACCTAACCCAAATATGTCCAGTTCTTACCAACGCTCAAGGCTTTCGAGTGTGTCGTAGACGTTCCAATAAGTCTTAATGCTGAATAGACATGTTTTCTAAGGGGTCAAATTAATTGCACGCTGGAGACCCATTACGCTATGTAAATTTTACACTAATGGAGACCTTTCGATTAAACTCAAGTACTTGAAAGTCTTTAACTACTTGGAGCGCCTTGGGATCACATAAGGTGGAAGAGTTTTCTCGTCCTAGCAAAAGGACTTGTACCCGTTTCACTGGATAGTGGAATGGGGTCGAGGCAGTGGTTTGAAAAGGTTCCAAGAATGACAAAATATTTTGCGAGCGACCAAATTTATTTCCATTCCTTTGTCTAATGGCTGCCGACTCCTATTGTTGTGTTTCCTAGCGGGTATGGATTTAGCCTACTGTCTCCATCAGATGATGCCAAAGGGTTAGACGGAACTCGAACTTTCTGCTTGGATGGAAGTTAAGCAAACCCGAAACAGATTTAATCCGGTGAACGGTTCCATAATTTGGAGTAATTTATTCGAGTTTAAATTGTTCGAAGATTTTCTGTTTGCTAACAAAAACGAAAAAATTATATTGTACGTAATCGAATCAGTGACCGGGTACTTCTGTATACTAACGGAGGCTTTATTGACGATTTGAGAATTTTGAACGGTGGTATTGTGTAAGAACCTCCTACTCACGTACGAATGATTCCTTATTAGCTTAATCTTTTAAGGATATTAAAAATTATATTTAGAACAAAATCGATTGTTTGGAATTGTAATTTTTATTGTCGGGGCTGAAGATTTCATTTAAACACATTTACATATAAAATATCGAAACTTGTTTAGTCGCAATCAAAATTTCTTATTCAAATCAGTTTATAATTGCTTTGCTTTTCAGACAAAATGTCTTATCTCACTAAGCTATTGCTATCAATGTGTTGTTTTAAATTTTTTTGTACAGTTTAGTTATTTTGTTATACGAAAGGGGAAAAAATTCGTTATGAAAACCTTCTGCATAGTATATTTTTCTGCAACTCTAGGCCAAGATCGTAGAGCTCGGTTTAATTTGTCCAGAGGGACTTTTCTACATTCCTTAATTATTACAGTTTTAAGATGACGAACAGTCTACACTGTGCGCTACTTCAATTGGCTTTTTAAGTATCCCTGCAGGAAATAATCACAATGGGATGCATCAAGACTCGATGTGATTCACTTGTGCGGTAGAATAAATACTAATTTGCGTTTGAGTTCTTTGGCCGTGTGACTTGGAGCGCAGTCTTGATGGAGAAGTTTCTTCTTATACTACATTTAATCAATTTGACCAGGTCCTACTATAACAGGTTTTGGTATCCAAACCATGACACCGTTTGGATAAGTTCTTCATTGTAATACCGCGAAATCTCTTCCTGTTTCATCTCGATTGTTGTATTGAAAATCTCAAATACAAGAGCAAAAATCGCAAACGTCGTTTTTCAGCGGCTTTTTAAAAATTTTTTTATTTAACTTTTTAATATTGTATAGCACACATCCTCGAGATACTTTTAACTTACTTGCTTCTTGCGTTCGATTTTCACTTTCCAATATATTTTTTAAAATCCATAATTTCTGTTTTGTAATGCAGCGTTTACGACCGTTTACTTGTAAAACTGCGCAACTTTCTTTATTTTTTCTAAATTTACTAATAAATCCTTTCGATAGCGACTCTCTACTTTTTTAAGATTGTTTATTATTTGCGAAAATCACCATTTAAGCTCTAATAAGCTATGAACTTCACACTTTCTCTGTGGCATGATATCAACTGTATGAGTTTTAATAACGAATTTTTATTGTATTACGGCATGCTCAAATAATGGCGTTTTATTTTGTGTTGCCAGATCCCTCATATATAATAAATAGCATTTTAAAATCGTTCATAATTATTTTAATCAAACCTGTAGCTTTGAAATCTACCGGTATTTAGTCCAGTAAAATTTAACTTTTCTTGTTTATTATTTAAAAGAAATATACTAGAACCTACCGTGATTATTCCTTTATACAAACAGGTGAGATCTGATATATCTCCAGTGAGATAATCAATATATATTTTAAATATGCTTATATTCAGTGGCAGATCAAAAGGGAGGGGTCAAACTAGTGCTAATTATACTCGGGTAATCGGGTACTCGGAACTACCTTTTACGTACGGGTATTGCCCGGGTACCCGAGCAGCTTCATAAGCATCACCCGGGTATCCAGGTAGTGAGTATTACCTGAGTAATCGAGTACCCGAGTAATTAAGTACTCAGGCTCCCGAGTATTCGGGTAGTCGCTTTAATAGAATGATCTGGGATTGCAATGTTACATAAAACATAGTATCATAACAGATCATATCAAGGTCTATGTGAAGTCGACTGGGTTACTACCGGCGGCCTAACCTAACATACCCAAAACATGTTAGAGTAAAAATTAAGTTTGCATTTCCGCTCTAAGATGCAAGTCATGCAAAATCATTTTCAAATAAGGATTAAGGTTTACATACAAATTTATTTAAGAAGGGCATACATGACATAATATGGCATATCTAGGTGAAATCGCCAATAAAGTAAAAATTACCCATCTACAAGGTGAGAGCAAAAGTGGCTTAGAAAATATTCCCCGCAAACACGATTGGCATCAGATTGCGGTCAAAAACGAATTGGAGAAAAACTTCGGGCAAAAACAATTTAACTACAAAAAGTATTGCAAGGTTAGTGCAGTTAAGTAATTAAGTCGTTTTTGCACGGAGTTGTTTTCTGATTCGTTTTTGCCCCGAATCTCCCGCGGTTCGTTTTTCGCGGAACATTTTCTAAACCACTTTTGCTCGGAGCTTATAAATAGGTAATTTTTACTCTCAGCCTGTCATATAATACTCTTCTCTCAAAGAACAAAAACGAAGGGATTTAGATCAATCGAAAATTTTACAATAATTATTACTTTTATTTACTTATATATGATATCGGTACATTATTTGATTGTTATGTGTCTGATAAATCCCTACTTGCTAAAAACGTAAATCCGCCAAAATTAACAATAAAACTGAACTATTTTTTTTTTCGTTTTTATTAATCGAAAGTTATAACCTTTGGCTACATTTGGTACTACGTTTAGCTCGTGATTTTTCCAGTGTGTCTCCAAAATTTAAGTTATTGTTTTCAAATTGCTGTAATTAATGCAATTAAAGATGAATCAAATTTATTCTTTCTTTTATAGTAATGAAAACGGTTTAGATCGTAATACTTTCAAGATAAAAATTTAACGCAAGTTTAATCTAACTTAATGCATTTGAAAGTTACATGTTCTAATTTCGTGATTCAATTTTAAGGAGACGGGATTTCATTTCATTTATTCATTTCATGGTTTGTACAACAAGATTAACAATCTTTTATAAATGTACAATACAGATTACATTCAACTGGAAACTACTGAAATATAGACTATTTATATAAAAAGAAACTTAAGAAAATGTACGCAGCTAAAACCTATACTTTAAATGCTAAACCAATTTACTCCCTCATGATAATTTTCAACAAAGCCAGAATGAATCCAAAAAAAAAAAAAAACTTTGCTCCTGCAGACCTAATTTTGCCGAAAACACACTCTCGTTATGATCAGTCAGCTCCTGTTAAATATTCAAATAACTTCTTCTTGAATGCACCCGCCATCCATGTCTGCTGAATCCCCACGGGAAGAGAATTCTAAATTCGAACTACATGGACAAATTAAGAACGATTGCCAGTCAAAGTTGCAAAGCGCGGTAATATCATAATTACATGCCTCGAGGATTGTGTAGATTGCACGTATTCCAAGAGATATTCAGGCTTACGGGTATAAATCAGCTTATGCAGAAATACTAATGCTTTAAAGCATAAATACGTTTCGAGGGAACAGCCCAAAACTGTGTTGCGGTGAGGGCTTACATGGTCAAAGCGTCGCAGCCCATAAACAAAACGAATACACCTTTTAAACGATACATTTAATTTACGTGAACAATGATGGTCCAGACCCGGAAAGACAAGGCTTCCGTAAGTAAACAGCGGTATGATCAGGGCCTTAACAATTTTAAGTCTAGCTGGAGTAGGAAGGATATATGCCAAAAGCCACAGTCTTCGTAGAGCGCCGTAAATATTGTTTAATACTTTCTTCACATGATCACAGCATGTCATATTAGAGTTAAACATCACACAAAGATTCCCAACAGATGTGAGATGTGGAAGAATAGAAGAGTTCAAAACGACCGGGGGAAAATCTGTAGATTCCAGCCCTCTCCTGTGAATTATCATATAACTCAACTTATCATTATTTAGTAATAAGTTGTAGGCAGTAGCCCACCCACATATGCGCTCGAGGTCCATATTCAAGCGGTAAAAACAATCCTCCGACAGACCGATGGGACAGTTTAGATAAACCTGCACGTCATCAGCATACATGTGAATATTTACATCCCGGACTGCATTAGGCAGGTCATTCACATACAGGCTAAACAGTAAAGGGCCCAATATAGAGCCTTGTGGAACCCCACACCTAAGCTGTAACAAGTCAGAGTTTGGATTACCCAGCTTAACCTGCTGAAGGCGCCCCATCAAGAAATTTCCTATCATGGTGATAGCAGACGACGAGAAACCAAACTCGGATGCTAATTTCGACAATAGGATTTTATGACATACACTGTCGAATGATTTGGAAAAATCCAATAGTACAAGAATACCCATATGGTCTTTGTCAAGCGCCTGTCGAATATCAGTATTCACTCTTAGTAAAGCAGTTTCACAGCTGTGATGACCTCTAAAGCCCGATTGGAACTATGAAAACAGTGCACGTTCCTCTATATAATTAGGCATTTGGGAAGCCATTAGCTTTTCTATTGCTTTAGCTAGGAAGCATAATAAGCTTATAGGGCGAAAATCAGACAAATCAGTCGGAGAGTTGATTTTTGCAGTCGCAATTACATAAGCTTTTTTCCAATCTTGCGGAAAGTTAGAGCTTATTAGAATGTTATTAAAGATATGTGTTATTACCGGAAGCACTACAGGTATGAGCATTTTTATGAAACGAGGAGAAACGTGGGATCAGATGCTTTTTTCCAAAACTCAGCCAAATTTTATCCTATCACATTGAATTTAACGTCAATTGAAAGGAAGCAACTGCGGCTAAATAATCATACCCCACTTAACTATATGCTTTACAGTTTCACCAACTAAAACGTGGCAAAAAATAAAAGTTTAATTTTCTTCTATCTGGAGAAACTAGGGCGACGAATTCTGACAAAACCTAATTCAAATTGGGCCTAATCATTTTGAGTTTGATATCATTGAATCGCAACACCCTCTTCTAAAACACGCTATTAAAATAAATGTCAAAAATAACATCAAATAACATTTGTTCTGTCTTCAGTGTTTAAATTAATTAATTAATTTAAATTAATTTAACTAATTAAAAAGGTGAAACTTTTATTTTGTATTACGCTTTTGTTACTCTCACTATTCAACAATAAGATGAATGGGATAAATTTGTATATGAGCGAGCTTTTATCCTATATGATTTGAAAATTAGTTTGTATTAGCCTTTCATTATAAAGCAGAAATGCAAATTTTATTTTTATTGCTAAATGTTTTCCCGGAACATTCTATTGAATCGACTACCCGAATACTCGAGTACCCGGGTACTCATGAAACTCAGGTACCCAGGAATTTTATCACAACTACCTCACCACTTGAGTACTAAGGTTCCCCTACGTCTCATTACCGTGGTAGAATCAATAGTCCTAGTTCAGAATTTTTCTCGATTTGGTACGGGCAAAATTCTGTATCCTGTCTTCCAAATCAAAACTCAACCAGATCTCGCTTTCTATTCACATTAAGGATAAAGAATTTATCTTGTTTTATTTAGAGAATGGTTCTCAAAATGTTATACTGTAGCGATATATCGTTTTGTTCAGTCTTATTTATCTCGTTCGTTTTTAAATATTGCGCTAAATGAATGCATTCTGCTTCTAACTCTTCTCCGTCTATATCAAGATGATATAATTCAGCATTTTTTTAAATTGGTATGCAATTCATGGGGACTAATGATATGATAAAAATCCAAAACGATTATTAACTTCAATATATGCAGCAGAGTGCTACTAGAGCTCAGATATTCGTGAGTACATAATTGGCAATATGTTGAACTAGTTTCGCTAGTCCGTCGAAAAGTGTTATTTGCGAGCTTTGTTCTACTTTACGGTACGTTGTATATTTAAAGTCAGTTTCTGGAAGTATACCGACCATAAACTACAAAAGACTTAAAAATAATCAAAGTAACTCAAGCTTGGCAAATACAACCCTCAACAGCATGTTCCAACGTCCTCACCTTTATACCAATCTTTACTTGAAACACTTTTACTTTCAAAGAGATTAAATGAGCTCTATATAAATCCATTATTTATTGACACTTAACTTAGTTCACAAATTGATTAAAAGTTAATAAGTTTTCAATATTTACATCGAAATTCAGAAGTATAAAAAATCGATTAAAATTGAAAAACACAGAAAACTAAGTCGGTAATGACAATTTATGACATAAATTATGACGAATATGTCACTAGTGTAAATTCGTCATAATTTATGTCATAAATTGTCATTACCGTATAAACGTGTCAATATTTCTCTCATTAAAAATGACGAAAAAACTTTTATCACTAAATGTTGTCATACTGACATCATTTAAATGCTGTGTAAACGCGTGTTGTACATTATGACTGAATAGTAAGAAGCCGTGAAATAGAAATGAATTTGCTCATTCTTTTATCGCAAATTGACATTGATGCGAGTGCGATTGTGGTTTTTTAAAGCAAAGAAATTGAAAATTGTTCACTGTGTATTAGAATGGTAGTCAGAATGTTAAGGGTGAATTGTCCTGCGGCTAGGTGGGTTAGTGAATAGGTGAAATGAGTTGCGGTGAAAAGGGTGGTAAAGATAAAATGAGGCTGAGGTAAGGCGAAGGATCAGTAGTTAAGGGACGGCAAGGGCTGAGTCCAACTCTTTGAATTCGTCGGTCGATAGGAGACAGCTGGTTTGGACGCACGAGGCTATAATGGAGCAATTTGCAGTTTGAATCAGAGGCTCTGTAAATGGACGGTTGCTAGTTATGGCAAGCCCGTGCGCACGGGGGGTTTAAGCGGGTTCACCCCCCGGAGGGTTTTGTGGGTTCATCCCCCTCCCGGAGAGTTTTGGGGGTTCACCCCCCCTCCCGGAGGGTTTTTAAAATTTTCTGAACTTCTTAATTAGGAAAAATTTGACTGAAATACTTTAATATTTTTTAATTGCATAATATATCATATTTTATGTATATCCGTTTGTTGATGATTTGCTTTGTATAAACCCCCCCCCCCCCTGCGCACGGGCCTGAGTTACGGTCCCCATTATTTACTCTAACATGTGCGCACCATCTATTACACCTAATTTATCCGTAGTATTTACTCCATCGAAGAGCTCTCGCAGCCGCCGTGAAGTGAGTATACTGAATGTCGTGTGCGGCGGTCGATTCATTAATATCGCGTTTATCACCTCAGTGCTAGGTTCCCTAGTAGAGAGACGACTAAAACGCCCTCGTGCTGTATCCACCAATTCGTTTAATTATGTTGTATGGTGGTGTATAAGTGTGTTCCCAGAAGCATCAATGATGTCTGTTAGTTGTTCTGTATCGGCCGTTACACCTCGAGCGTTACTGAACAGTACTGAATGTACTTACTCACGGTTCAACCTGATTGGAATTGCTGAGAATTCCCCGTACCCAAGTTCATTCCATCGCAAATGGAATGTTGGTATTATTCTGCCCCAGGTCGTAATCGTGTAGATCCGATCCTGGGACCAGTCATGCGGATATGGTGGACGGACCGAGAGCAGATAGTAGTGCTCCCCTGCGCCGCTACCCCCCCCCCCCCCCTAGAACTTACCCACAGCTGCGAAATTAAGTCCCCCCCCAAGGCGTCAACGACCTTAGCCTGTTGAATTTTCACGAAGCCCTTCGAAGCACTCCGATTTCAACAGGTGCACGATGGACGAGGTAATCAAGTAATTGACAACGACTGCACGTCCTCTCAGCGAAGGTGGATGCAGTGTAGTCCGCCACGAATTTACAGCTCCAGAGAGTTTTTTCAGAGCCATGCGGCTATTACAGGTTTTACCATCGAGCCCCACATATACACCTAAATAGCGCCCGCCAGTCGTTCGTATTGTTCGAAAACTCTACAAGAAACTGGAAATGCATCTTCTTTCGTGATGAAAAGAGACAGGTCGTCGACATACGCTATTAAAAGTGGCCTTGTATTAGTCTATGGTAAGTGAACTAAATATTCCCTCGACTCTCGACGAAAACTTACCAAATGCGTCTCCAGTAAAAGGACATAAAGCATACCTGACCATGAGCATCCCTGCCTGATGCCCCGACAAAACGGAATATTAGACAATATATGCCCATTATGCTTTATGAGAAGCACTAAATCTCTATACAGACCACTGGTCATCTCAATCCACTTGAACGGAAACCCAAACACATTGAGAACACTCAGCAGATAATAGTGCGAGACGCTATCAAACGCCTTTTCTTGATCTAATACTAATAATTTAATTAGAGTAGGGAGCTTTTGTATGGTAGAGCACAATTATGTATTTATTACGGGGGACACCAATTCCACTATACTTTATTTCTTAATAATAAGTCTATTAATTAAAAATTGTTATTGATAAATTCATGATACATAATCCACAATCGCCAGCCGAGTGACATTTTATGACCTGTCATGGGTACAGGAATTAACACCCAGCAAGGAAGCTACTGTAGGTAGAAGAAACAAATTTATAGGAACAATTAGCACCTTGTTTGAAAGCTAGTTTTATTAGCTATCCAAATAAAAACAATAATTGAAATCCATAACGTGGTTTACATGTCAAGTTGAATCCTTTCCGCCATGGATGTATAATTTTATACCTAAACCAGCTAATAAATAAAATGAACTGAAGTAAGCTCAGATAACTATTCGCTTGAATGATAATAATTTTGACAAATTAAAATATTATTAACCGATTTCAAATGGTATAGATTTCCAAAAACCTTTGATTAAAAACGAGGTATTTACATTTTCTTGCAGATGTCCGAGCATCAATGGAAAGTAACTAAAACTGGCTCAATATTTCACCAATTATTTGCCATACAAATTGTAATGTTTTTTTAAAATCTTCGTCTTAATTACTAATAAAACTTAATTTACATCACTGGTAATAACTATACCATTAGAGCTCGTAACAGTTATCAGATAATATAATCAACAAATAGTGTTAAACTCTAACTCGCTTTAAAACGCTCTATGTCCTTGCAAATGCTTACTAAACTTCATTAAATTAGCGTTTTAATTAGTCCTAATGAAGTTTAATTAATTGCTGGCCACGAGATTTCAGTAACTGCTGCACTTAGGCAGAAAGCTTATTGTTATAATCCAGAAGCATAGAAGTGATCATATTATTATCTCCAATGCATCGTTGATTTTAAACCAAATTCTATCCTGGTGTGATGCATTAATTATAGAAACAGCCCTGAATTTAGGGCCGTACATAATTTAGACCTAATTTGCGCAATTTCTAAGTAAGGCCGCTATACAAAACCGAATAATTTGTCACTTTGGGTGAAACCTCAAAAACGGCAAGCGCCCAGATAAATATCCAATTATTTGCCTGCTATCTATCTGTTTATCTAGCAAACACCGCACTTAGCAAGTACTGGGAATTGAATATTCAACTATGTAAGAACAGTGCCCACAGGAAGACTATTAGCTCCAATTTAATTAAACCACAGAGTGATGCCGGTGGGAAGGATCTAATTGTCTTTGCTGTATACGGATGTATGCTATGGGCCCATTTTGGACCAACGATTTAATAACCATCCGCCAGGGATTTGACAATTTAATGCATAATTGATGTGCATGACTTTGCCGGGAGCTGCCATTTCCTCGGGTATTTTGCGCTCGTCTTCTATGTCTCTGTTGATTAAGAATCCCCCGCCTCACTATTTTCTAGAATTTTAAGGATCTGAATGGCAACCTTTTAGCACAGGTCTTGTCATTTCCCAAACACGTTCAAGGGCTTTCAGCATATTTTCCGTATGGAGTGATGCTTTCCTGCGGTTTCTCTGTTATGAAAAAGCTCATTAGGGAAGCGCTTTCCTTCTTAAAATGACTTCGTGGCCAACTGGGGCAGAAGTGGAATATTTCAAAGTTTTTACGAAAAAAAAACTGAAATTACTCACCTTTTCCTTGTCCCTCTATCTCCGACCGTTCTTTGTCATATACATCTCGACGTTTGCCTTAAATTTTACGAGAAAAAGTTTTCCTTTCAATGTTTTTACGCTCTCAAGGACTGCGTCAGAACAGCGCATTAATTTGCCCGGCTTTAATGTGTTCCTTAATTAAAAGCTTCAACTTCGTTTTTCCATGTATTCTGCTCTACGTCAGCTAGCTCCTGCCATCCATTGACATCACAGAAAACAAGTTACTTAAAGTTCAGAATCAAAATGAGTGTCATCTCCAAAATGATTTCCCTGACATCCAAAGGAAGACCTAGGCAACCGGATTAGCTTAAGCAAGATGAATCTACATACTTCTGAGCCGAGATTTCATTTAATCCCTTGTTGAAAAAATTATAATGATGCTCTCTTGCTATTCCGTATGTACATCTGCCAGAGATATTTTCTAGCTAAGCAAATAATATACATGAGCTCGCGATTAAATTTCACCTTTACCAGAATTTCATTTTGTTTCGAAAATTTTCAGTTAATTTTACCTTCTTAATTAAGGTTTGCTGGCTTTTTATTCAGCGTCCTCTAGAATCGATTCTGAATTCGTTTTAACAAGAGCTGTATTTGCACGAAATCTGAGCTTTGTTTTCCGGAGCAGAATTTCAGAAATTGCATGCACTAATCACTGCCATTAAAAGTTCAGATACAGAAACAAGTTCCGGAAATGTTACAATTTAGTTGCCATCGGAATATTCGGTGTTACGTTTAATCGAAAACAGAAGTTTTGCAAACTGTAACAAATTGTAGCGAAATAAAGGACACAAAATAATTACGCTTGTAAGCATTTCGCATAATAACAGTAGCTACCCATAAATCCTTTTAACTACATATTTAACGAGTAGATTTTAATCGCTTTTCTCTAATTAAATACATTTTCTGAGAAGGAAAACTACGAGGTCCCAAATCGACCCATAGGTTTTAAAGATAGTTTTATAGTACACCTCCTCAAATATCAAATCAAATACATGGTTTTTCACAGGTCATGTGCAGAAATGAAGGATCTGGTTGACCTAGGTGAGGAACAAAAAACATGTATGGTAGGGGGTCTATCCCCCCTCCCCCTTCCAGCTATATGGGTTTAAAATTGTTTTCCGATGAAAAAACATACATTTACATTTAAACGTATACCTTAGAATTAGAATTAATCCTTCTAATTCAGAAGGCGCACAATTAGAGGTGCATAGACAACAGAGATCGTTACAGCAAATCCTTGGTAGGAGTCAGGTCAAAAAGAGGACACATATTCACGACTCTATACATGCGATTTATAATAATAATAGAAGTGTTGCCATACAAATACAGGGGGATCAAAATGTAAAACAAACAAAAAAGAGAAATTAAAACAAAAACCTGTTCGCACTGGAATGAATGAATTACAAGTTGTAGATGCTCATTTTAAGTGCTTCTTACTCACTAAAAACACTAAAAACACCTCTCTGTGGATTAGCCGAAACATACCACATAACCGTGTCCCTTTTCGTCCCCTCCCAGTCTCCCTTAGTGGGAGCAACTGAGTATCCAGTTATCCCACTGTCGCCACTAACCTCGGTTTCCTGGGTCACTGCTAGAATCCTAGCCTATCTGAATAAATCCATGTTTTCCTATCGTCTCCAGTGTTCCGTCTTGGTCTATGCGTTAGTTACAACCTTCACCCCTTCTCTGCCAACGGCATTGAGAAGTTCCACGCCGTAACGCTTTAGTCCTGAGCCAGGACAAGAAACCCCCTCCGGATTAACCGCAGCTAACCCTTCGGAAGGCAGATCTGCATCTTCTACTGGTGTGCGTATCGCGGAGATAGTCAACTCGTTAGATCTCCCGTCTCTGCACCGCCGCACCTGAGGAAGTGCTAGTAATTATTATGCCAATGGCACCCTCTTCCAGGACTGCTACCGTGGGTATTGCCAACCTGTTGGGGTCTCCCATACAATCCACCTCCACTCCCACAGAAGCGCCCGAGGAAAACGCCATTCGCGACCCAATTAGCCCTGGGTCCTGCAGAGTGGACGACGACACTGCAGACTCCCTTGGAGTTAGGGGGATTTTTCAAGAGGTTATCTCCTTCCGCATTAGTTACTTGGCTACATTGTAGGATGCATTGCCCGGTTGCTACCACTTGGAGGTGTAACTAACACTTGAGAATATCCAGATGAGGATCACCGTATCCTAGAAGGCTTCAACTCGTCCGTCCATTCCCAAGCAACCCATTTTAAGTGTTACTTTGTCCACATTAGTATCAAAAGCGTCTCCAATATCATTAGCAGATCTACACATGCGGTTAATAGGCTCGAACATGCCGTAATTAGTGCGCGGAATAGGACAGTTCTCTAGGTAATATGTTGGAAGCTAGTTCAACGCCGTCTAGCTTTCCCTGCTGAAGCTGATGCAAAAATATCAAACCAGCAACCCAACGTCGCTTCTCGAGTGTAACAAGTTGCAGTAACCCTAATCGCTCCTTATAGGGTGGTCGAATAAGAGGGTCATTGCAAGGCAAAGAACGTAGGGGCGATCTGACAAATCTCCGCTAGACGGACTCGATACGTTTAATGTGAGATCCGTAAAACGGAGACCAAGCCTGACTAGCACATTCAAGCAGGGGTCTAACCAGGGATGCAGAAAGATGGAGTCTTTTATGACGGCTTGGAAATTCTTTGGATTATCGAAGAATAAATCACAGCATAGAATTTGCTCTAGCAACGACGTTATTAATATGGGAGATGAAGTTCAATTTAACATCAAGATACACTCCCAAGTCCCTCACCCCTTCCACCCATTTTATACCAAACATGTACTGAAAAGTACGGAAACTACGAGACCTCGAGAAGGGCATAACCTGACATTTCTCAATGTTCAATTTAAGATTACTGTTGCAACACCACTTATAGAAATTGTGCAACTCTGATTGCAAAATCGCACAATCAGCATTAGATTTGATTGGGAGAAAAATCTTAATATAGTCAGCATGTATAAGAATTTTACATCTTTGAAGCAAATACAAAATATCATCAATAGATACGATGAATAACAATGGACCCAGGTGACTGCCCTGAGGAACGCCAGAATGAGCCACAAAATCATCAGAGAGGGCGCCACGAAAACGTACTAACTATATAAGTCCTAGTAGATAAATATAACTTAATCCATACAATAAGCGAGGGCGGGAAACCCACCTTAGCCAATTTAAAAGCAATGACAGAGTGAGACAACTTATCAAAAACCTTACTAAAATCCGTATAAACACAGTCAGTTTGGCAACCATCCATGAATCCGCCCACGGTGCAAGAAACAAACTCAACCAAGTTTGAAACCGTGGACCTACCTTGAAGAAAACCATGCTGCCGAGTGGAGATTAAGCATTTACATACTTCGGATAATTGGGATTGAATTAATAATTCGAAGAGCTTAGAAATACAAGATAATTAAGCAATTGGCCTGTAATTGGAAATCTCTCTTCTATTGCCACTCTTGAAAATATGAACTCAAAAGGATATCTTCCAGAGTGCTGGGAAATGACCCCGAGAAAGAGATTTACCGAGGAACATTTCTTTATGACTGCAGCAGGAACCCCGTCAGGACTACTAGAAAAGTCAGTTGGAAGTCCAGTAATATGCTTCAAAAAGATCTCCTCCGTGATAGATGGAATTGGAACCATGGGTAAAATTCGGCTATTTATGTGCGAAAAGTTTGTACTATCCGGAATGAAATCAGATGATTCAAATGCACCCTTAAAAGATTCAGCAAATATGTTACAAATAATATTAGAATCATTGCTGGAAATCTCCCCGAATTCCATAGTCGATGGATAGTTATCAACCTTTTTCTTTAAGTTGATATACTCGAAAAATACACGGGGGTCAGAGAACAATTTTTTCTTTAAATTTTAAAGGTATTCTTCATAGAAAGAACGAGACCGGCTAATAACATGTTCACGGCAAACACTAAAACCATGCCAGGAGTCAATACTGCCAACTCGAAGGTACTTTTTCCAAAGTTTATTCTTCCTATTCTTAATGGTCTTCAATTCTCTGTCAAACCAAGGTGAAGCGGAGTCTCTACCTTTAACCCAGACTAAGGGAACAAACCTCCCGAAAGCTTCATACAAAACGTCGTAGAGACCTGATACCTTTCTGTCGATATCGTCACCAGACAAACAAGTGTGGAAGTCTATCTCACCAAAATAATCGAAAGTGAGCGTGGAGTTCGTAGAGAACACCAAATCAAGCTGTCTTCCATTGCTCATTTGGCAAAGTGCTAAGCTAGCCAAGGTGTCGAAAAATAACGATTGTCCTTCAATCAAGTCATGAGGAAGAAAGCTATCATCATCATCATCCGCTACCCATCATATATTGGGTAAGTTGAAGTCCCCCACAAGGATAATTTCATCCTTAGAACCCAATCGATTATAGATGTAGTTGATATTCTGAATGAGAATATCATACTGACTTCGACCATTACTATCAACAACATTAGACGCATCAGGAGGTATATAACAACAAATTAATAAGAGGTTGCTCGAATCAAATGAAATTTTTACTGAAACTTGTTCCAGATCCAGTTGGTCAGAAAATGAAGGAGAAAATTTATATATGATTAGTATTAAGAAAATTCCTGCAAGCTATTAGAACCCCGCCACCGCGTGCGGTCGAGGCAGCATGCCTATCCCTACGGAAAACTTGATAATATATATATATATATATTTGTTTTGGTCCTCAGTCCTCTCATATTCTGGTAGTAAAGATAGAGCTTGTCCCGTTTTTGAACTAGGACTTGGTGCAGCGGCGAGAATTGGGTACGAAGAGCCTACACAAAACATCCTGGGGCCAGAAATTATCACTGAGCCACTTGAGAAGGAGTCGACAACAAGAAAGATGCGTAGGGCTTTGACTGCCCACTTATTTTCCTACAGAACACCTCAGACGTGTCAACACTCCTTAACCTAAGGAAATGCAACATTAGGTCACAAGAGGTTCCAGGCGTTAGACGAGAGACAAAAATAGACCTTGGACGAGGAACGGCAGAGAGTCCAACATCATTAATACTAGACTCGCCGATGTTCGAGGGCATGACGATAGGAATCACATCATTACCATCGCCCAAAATCACCATTAATACCCCCATTGATGCCAGTAGACCTGCCAGGAGTGACAACCGGACCAGAGAGACCAGAATCCGCCACGAAGCACTCCACATGGCACCGATGCTTAACCCTAGACTTAGATTTAGATTTCGATTTAACGTACATACATCTTCTAAAGTTTTAGTGCTAGAGACGTTATTAATAACTTGTTGTACTTGGAATGGAAATCCTATGATCTCCAGGTATAAAATGAACTCAAACGCAGTGCCAATAGTACGTAATATTTCAAAGTGGGGAGTCATTTTGATAGTTTGAGAAGTCGTTTTGATAGTTAATAGTCCAATTTACTAGTGTAGAATACGTGGACATAATCTTCTATTACGAATTAAGCAACGGAAATTCTCTCGAAGCAAAGAGTGAATATCACCGGCCATTCTCAGAAAGAAGGCAACCGTCAAAAGGTGTTTTTCAAAGAGGGTTTCAAAGGCTTCGAGAAACTGGAATTACTCATATACTTTCGACAAAAGCTGAAGTCAATGTTGCGGTAACTTCATCAGAAATGGAGGGGACAATTCTCACGGCAAGCAGAGCTGATACGACTACAAGTACAAGGAGACTAGCTTATACCGTAGGTGTTAGTGCAGCGAGTATTACTAATAGAAGGACTTCATCGTATCCATGTGACACAGCTGGTCAAAATAAGCCGTAGAGAATAATATAATTGGATACTTGAAGAAGATTTTGATATTCTTGGATAAGATTCTGTGGATAGATGAATCACAATTCACTAAATGTAGCATGGTGAATTTACATACTACTCACTTCTGGAGTCCAGAAAACCCAAGAATTGCTCGATAGACCTCGTCCCAAAACAGATTCTCCGTAAACTTGTGGGCAGGAATTGTAGGTAATCGGCTTATTGGTCCACATATTTTTCCAGATAGGTGAAACAGCGACAACTATTTAAACTTTCTGCAAAGCTACTACAATAAAAATTACAAAATATCAAGGCAACAACTAGAACTAAACATTATTTAAAAAAAAACCTTAATTGGTATTCCAACTGCTACCTAGAACAACCTATCAAAAATCATTGAGAAGTATCAGAGAGTTGATCGTTCCCTGCAAAAGATCGTACAAAAAAGTGAATTTAAAAACCCTGCGCCTCATCTCGAGTGAGTCGGGCGAGATCAATTCGAGTCTAGCATGATAGGGATGAAGAGTGAACTTAAGGAATCTATGCTGGATGGCCTCGATACGGATGATGCGGACAGCGGAGTAAGGGTCCCATACCACGCAAGCATATTCCAGAACGGCTCTGACAAAGGTGCAATAGAGTTAAGTAGGAGTTAAATATTTAATTTTAACAGTATTAACCACGTAGTCATTTTCAGGACTCCCAAATTATAACACAAAGAATAAAAATGTCAACAAGTTTCCATCGAAAGAGAACACATAAGCCACTATTTTAAAAAATAGAGCAATTTTTCAATATAAAAGAAGAAAATAATTTTTTTTACAAATTACACAGTTTTTATCACCATTGTGTTACCTGTCAACTGAGATATTAATAACGTCTTTAGCACTAAAACTTTAGAATATATGCGTTAAGATGTAAAAAAAATTTCACCCCCCACCACCATAGATCTACCACATCCTTAATTTCAAGTATTCTTTACTGGATAATCTATGGAATTAATTAGAAGAAATTGTTTAAACGGAATAATTATAATTTATTATACTTTAAACAATACAAACACTTATTAATTTCAATTAATTATTTAATTATTTTAAGTAAACTTTGTTGACATGACGCCGCAGTAACGTAGTCAGCTGCCAATTGCTACCAGCGGTACAGCTGATGGTTGCCAAAAAGATAGAGTCGCCATCTAACTTTAAATTTCAATGCCAGATTTGGGATTCTATATTTAAAGAAACAAATTAGAGATTCGATGCTAAAAGCTAAAACGTCACTACTCTTTTCCTACTTTAGTGTGTAAAATAAGGCCTGTTAGTTGACTTTCAGTGACAAAATGTACTAAGATAGAAAGTGCCATTTGGAGGGGGTTACACTGTTGAGGAACGCAGTGTGCTTTTCAGTGCCAAATATGAAAAACGTGAACTGACAATTTAACACAGCCTACTCTAGATACAAGCTCGGAAAACATGACAGTTCGGCCATTTTACCACCAAGCGTTTCATCATTATTTCATTTTTGTTGTACCACAGATTAACCAATCCTTGCACAGAAATAAAAGTGCACATTCTCGTAACCAAAACTAAAGAGAAATGCTGGTGTCATTGCCGCATTAAAAACCCAATACTTCAACAAAACGAACACAAGCGAGAGAGTCTTCCCATTAAAACACATGAAAATTGTAAATGAGAAGTTTTTTACCGTGACCACATTTTTCAAAACATTTGTAGGTTCACGTCAAGTAAATTCTAAATTGAGACTTCAAAAATACTGTGAGAAATACTACGAAAAATTAAAATTCTCCAACTTTTTCCTATTCTTTACTGTTTTAGTTCGTTTACACCACCGATACTCAGCTGTTAGTGTCAGCTTCCGGGGTTGTATCTAGAGTAGGCTGTGAATTCAATTCACTTGACAATTTAAAACACATGGCACTGAATAGCACTGAGTAAATTTTCAATGACAAAAAGTGCATGAGGCGAAGTTGAAATTGTTATAGGGGTATCTCAGGAACTACTTGACCGATTTAAAAAATTATTTCATTTCATATTTAATCTAATGTAGATTGCCATACTTTGTTAATGCACTTGGCGTAAAAAAAATGTATATTTTTAATAGGTGGTTAGGGGTAATCGTTTAATTAAAAAAATATATTGTTGTAAGCGAGATTTTTGGTTGGTGAGAGGCTCTGGCATTACACAGTTAGGGGTGGTGGTGCAGAGTTGAGTTTTTCTTAACCCCGCCCCCTTCTTCAACTTGTTACTAGTGGCTTTAAATAGCAGACAGGACAAGCGAGTATTACATAAATTCCATTGTCTAATGATTCAAATTAATGTCTGTAGGGTCCTAAGAATAAGACAAACGAGTACCTACGCAAACCTACTTGAATTTACCTTTTACATAACCTCTGCGTTTCTACTAGGTCTCCAGACCGACTCCGTCTACACCGACTTCAGGAGGGCATTTGCTAAACCTTCTCACTCTATGATTATGTTCAAGTTTAGAAAGTTGTATTTCCCACGTTTATCGCTCGAATGGATTTACTTTTACTTAAATAATAGGACATATAGGGTATCCCTCTTTGTTACCCTACATCTAGAGTCGTAAGCACTTCATCAGATGTACCGCAAGGTAGCAATCTGGGTCCGGTACTGCTTATTCTTGCCATTAATAGTCACTCTTTAAGTGTTAATCTATGCGGATGATATGAAGATTTTCTCTTGGGTTAAAAGCAGTCATGAATCTTCCCAAGGTGATTTAAATACCTTTAAGGACTGGTGTAGATCTAATGTCCTGCAGCTTAGCTTAACCTCAATAAGTTTGTCTTTTCCGGCAACTAATATCCGTCGCGTGCAGTCTTTAACTGACCTTGGTGTAAAGCTTGACAAAAACTTACTCTATAGTAGTAATTCAGTTCTGGGATATGTAAAACGGTGGTCGAGGGAGTGTTTTGATAGACATAAGTTGATTTACTTGTTCTTAGTTTTTTTATACGATGTGGCCAAATCCTAGGAGATAACCCTTTGATGCGTTAGCATGGTTATGGCCGGAAGGGAATTGGGGTAAAGGAAGTGAGGAAACTTGAGTTTTGTTTTTGCATTGCTATAAGCTAGACAACAGCCCAGAGACGGAGTGGATTATTTTAATTTCTTAACAAAAGCTCACGGGGAGACCTGGTCTCTAACCCGGGACTCATTGCATGGTGGTCGTGCCTCTCTACGAATCGATCCAACTCTACGAATTGATCCGGTTAGACCAATTCTTAAGTATGCATTTTAAATTTCGTCATCTTGTTTCGCTATTCTTTCTAGACTCATTAATTCGGTACAACGGAGCTTTGTTAGGTTCGCATTAAGAGATCTCCCGTGGAGGTCGGGCTTCCTTCTTATGTGGATCGCCTCCGCTTGTTAAAATGCACTCTTTGGAAGAACGACGTAATATTGCTGCCTTGGTCTTTATACACCAGCTTTTGAACTCGAACATAGATTCTCGGGCTCTCGCAGGTAAGGTTTCTTATAGACATGCCCCGTATGGCTTTAGGATTTTCTCGGATTCCGTTAACCCCTTTTGGGGCATAGGGCGTTATAGATTTAGAAGATTGCCTTTACATTTCGATCACTCTTCGTCTAACCATGGTATGCATGAGATTATAAATCGCGTGTGTTAGCGCCGTGAATTTGTTTCCTATTTTCGACTTAACTTTTACTAAGGGGAGCCCATGCCTGTTTTGCACTAAGTAAGTTGATCAACCTATTACCAAAACTGTTTGGTTAATAATTTATCTTCCTTTTTACTGTTTGGCACATTAACAAAATATTTCTTAACTATGAAGCCACTAATCCACCTCACTACAAAAGATAAGTAGGAAAGATCAATTTTATTGATGATTCCACTCTTTTTTCTACTTGAGGAAGCTTCTCCTTACGCCATATGTTCAGAAGATTAAATTTCCATTCAGGAGAAATTATTGTCTTTTTTAGTCATCTTGAATATCATACTCACTGCAGCGAAGGCGTCTTTAATCATTAATTCTGCAAAGCTCATAGCCGAGAGAAATAAAAGGACACTAGAAATCAATAGTTTTTCTGTCCTAATGAAATTATGCGAAGTTTTATCTGATTAATTTTGCAACGATCTTCTTCTTTGATAATCAAAAAAATCAGAATTTTTCTCAATCTTTTTTACTGAATGAAAAGTCAAATTTCCATTAAGACAATGAGCAGAATTCCACCATTCAAAGTTCTCCAGTTTTATTAGTGATGAAATATTTTCCTAAAGGATCGAACAAGGACACTGTAACGCAGTCTAATCCTTTCTTATATTGCAAAAAAGGGGTCGCTGGCGTTGCCTAGTTTTCTCGGATTCTCATTTCGTGCTGAGCTTCTTTGTAGTAAATTTCAATTACGTAAAACTCAGAAATGAAAGGATAGTCTACAAAAAACCAGAGTAAAAGCAATTTTGTAAGTTTCAAGTTTCATAACGCAAATAAAATTGCCTTCCGTCCAACTCTATGATATAACCGCTGATGTACGTTTCATTAAATAACCTCCAGGAGCGCTCCAAACCAGGTGAACTACAGGTAATCACGCGGGTACAATAGCTTCTCAATTCCAAATTGATGACGGGAAAATGTAATTGAAAGATATCCGGTTTGAATATCCTGTCTTGCCTGCCGGGAGGGTAGAACGACCCATTTTGTGCCTTGATGAGAGCTTTCATCTCTGACTGCTCCAATTCATCAAATCCAATAGCTATGTAGTTATATATCCCATTCCTCGTTGGGAAAGCTTTTTGATTCAGAACTATGGAGCATCAGCCTACACCCACCCCCATCATAGTGTAGTATGCTGAAAATACCTGCGTCATTCAGTGAATGATTTACGTGCAAACGTATGTCGATTTGAGCGTGTTTGTCAAAACTGTGAGGATGTGGTTCACTAAATAAACTATTCCAGACACCCGTTCGCCCTCCAGCTCCGGAAGGCGAAGGATAAATGGATGCTTGCATTGATTGCGCTATTAAAGGAAGTTTTATTGTGATTTATTCTTCACCCCAGACTCAATTGGGGCAACAGATGTAAATGGTGCCTTATTGATGAATCTCACATCGAAAGCGACAGGCTTGGGAATACGAATCTCGTTGGATAATAGAAATGTGTGATAAAAACACTTTTTATCATTCATAGACTTTGTCAGCAGCATCTTTCAGCAAAATCATTACAACAAATACAAGTGACGAGATTTATGGTTTTAAGGACACAAAAGACGAAAACGAGTCGCGGCTCTGACAGTTTTCCTTTTTGGAGCGCCAAAAGGAATGCTATTTCCGATATTTGCTAACATCGACACAGGATGTGATGGAGCCTTTGAAAGAGGTTGCCAAAAGAAGTAGTTTTGCTGACTCAGTAAGCACGCGGTATTCGATATTATGTTGAATTTTCTCTGCTTTTATCTCAGTTGTAAATGAATTTCCAAAGAATCTCTAATTTTTTCAATTATGCTGAAAAGTCTTTGTGTCTAGCGTGTCCAGTGAAACACATATTTGTGCAGTTTTATTTAAAATTGAATCGTATTTGGTATTTCAATACTGAAAGCTAAAAGCATCCTTTGCCAGCCGTACTGTAAACAATTCAGGATGTAGTGGTAAAAAGGACTCCAAAACTCTATTATACCGGGGATCCAAATAAAATCTACGAAATAAGATGTAGTTTTACCAAATATCTACATACATTGGAACTATTTATGCTAATGTACCCGCAACAACAAATACAGTAGCAAGAAGTCGTTAAATTTAGATGATTTCTCGAGTATGCTTTCTGTCGGCTGGTAATTTATAATATAGTACGTGTTGGAGAATGCCGCCAGGTTGACGACACTGTCGGCCAAGTAATTTATAATATAGTACGTGTTGGAGAATGTCGCCATGTTGACGACACTGGGCTATTTCGCCAGCCAATGTCAGAGATTATAGATGTTCTTATAACTCTTTTTAATTTTTTATACTCATACATAAATTTTTCAAACCTCTCAAACCCAAAACCGCGGCATACCTCTGCATCGACAGCAGCTGTTAAACTCTTCAACTAAGCTCCAACCCATCTTCTGATTCAGACTTAGAACTACAGAAGTACATTTCGAAGAATAATGGGGAAGTCTATTTTTGAAGTTTTTAGAATATCGATGATTTTATCGGCATCTGAGCTGATGTTCAAGTATTTCTTAGTGTATTATATGGTCCTTTGCAATTTCCTCCACTAGGAGATCGGCCTTCTTAAATTTGTAAATCGCGCACACAACCTAACTTCCAAAATCAAGGACAAAAAAGGGTAAAAAGTAGATGAATTTTTAGTTGGTATTGGCGGGAGACACATGGCAGATTTCGGAATGGTGATTTCAACTTGAAAGATCAACCCCGCTCTGGACGGCCTTTGGGTATTGATGATGGCATTTTGTGCGCCTTAGTGGAACATAACCCAAAGATTATAAGTGAGGATATTGATCAGAGGACGAATATTGACTACTCGACCGCTTTTAGTTATTAAAAGAAGCTGGGATATATATCTAAGCTCGATACATGGGTGCCACATTGCTTTAACGAAGGCATGAGCTGAACTATATGAGTGTTGCCGTTTCTCTCCTTGCAAATAATTAAAAGGAGTCTTTTTTATATCGACTTGTAACAGGCGATGAAAAATGGATTCTGTACGACAACGTATAGTGAAAAAGGGCCTGGAAAAAGCAGTTGAAAGTACAGAACCTGTCTCAAAAGCTGATTTGCACTCAATGAAAGTGTTGCTGAGTATTTGGTACGACTAAAAGGGAATTATTTATTACGAGCTACTCTCAGGTGGCGAAACAATTAAGGCGGACAATAACTCTGAGCAGTCAATAAGACTTGATACGGCTATTCAAGAATAACTCCAGTTTTGGCCAATCGAAATGGCATTAATATTGAAATCACTCACAAACTTATGTGATCACCCAATATAATTGTAGCTTAACTTTATCTTTCTCTAGTACTTTACACGAGTCGATGGTAAAAATTTCAAGAAAACCTGCAGCTTAAAGTCAAATCAAAATCAATCACTCCAGATTTAAGTTTACCATCAACTCTTTCTCTAAGGTAACGTCAATTCGAAGAAGATGAGATATCCTACTGAAAAACTCAAGTCGAATGGGGTACCACAAGGCGCGGTATCTACATAAAGGTACGTTGAATTGATTTTAAATTAACACATTGTAATCCGGAAAGGGGGGAAGAGTGAGGGTAGAGAACGTGATGGTAAAAGATGAAGGATTGTCGATGAACAAAAAATTAAAGAGCGATAAAAGGCAAAAGAGGAAAAGTGACGATGTATAAGGCCATCTGCACATTTGGGAACACTGCCGTGTTGTCATGTCTATGAAATAAACAATAATCGATTAGATTAGGTTAGGTTGGTTGGCGGCCACCAGATTGTAGCCGGTGGGTCTCATATAGATCTTAATATTTTCGGTTGTGATACAAATTCGCAGGTACCTCGCTTGAATCGATTTTGGCACTGCTGTACAATGATTAATTGAACCGACCGCAGCTATTAACCTGGTTCCGTCCTTTAGCTCGATATTGGCGGACTCTTCCAGTCCATTACGGTAGTGTTTTCCAAGGGCCTGAAATCATCTCCTGTCCAACCTCTGGTTTTCGCAATGTAAATGCTTTCAACTTTCTCCTCATCCAAACAACTCCGGCAGAAGTCGTTAGCAGGAATGCAGACGCCGTTATTCCACATAGGGCAAGTCTTTCCAGATAGGTCGCAGTTTGGCAGGTTGGCGAACTAAACAACTTTCAGGTCGATTTTTCTTTTTAATAATATTAGAGACCGGCTGATGGATTTGTCTATCTGTGAAGCGCTTCATTACCCGATACACTTAGCAGAGTATTACCTGGTGTAAAACCTACAAGGTTTGGAGACCGCTCCAGGAACTACGCACCAGCTATGACTTAACCGTACTTGAGTCGAGCACCTCGATGGCCCTTTGACTCTCGCTATACAAACATATAACACTGTGTCTTGATCGATCTTTAAGCGACAACAATACTCTTGTTGCTTTTTCAATGACCAGTACATTAGCTTGAAACAAACTGCAGTGTTTCATTAATTAACCTCTATCGTGTGTTGCATGAAAATAACATACCTTGTTCTTATGTGTTATATTACCCTATAGCATTTTATTGATTATTACAGGCCTGCGAGATTTTTCCACCTGGACAATGAATTGTTGTTTCCGCGTGCAAAAATACTGTTTTTTGACATATTTGAGGTAACTACCGGGCTATTGTAAATGCGCTTGAGATGGCAAAGTTTGACAGAACTATCTGCAGTTGGATAGCCACGCTACTAAACAATAGAGTGATAATCTCCGAGTAGGGAGGCATCTCACTTAATATAAAGGTTCACAGAGGCACACCACAGGGCGGAGTCCTTTCGTCCCTTCTATGACTGGTATTCCTGAACGAGATACTTCTGTAGCTCCGAAAAGAGGGCATAAAAGTGAACGCATATGCCTACAACGTTGCTATATTATTGTCAGGTAAATGCCTGGTCTCGACTAGCGAACTCGCAAAAAGAGCAATAAGGAAGCTAAGCTCCTGGGCAGGAACCGAAGAACTCAATATTAACTCGCGTAAAGCGGACTTGGTAGTCTTCAGAAGGAAATACAAGGTATCTACTATCTATCACCAAGTTGGGAGGGAATGCAGTTGGAACTCAGGTCTGATCCCAAATAACTGAAACTTATTCTATACTGTATACTGTCCTGGAAGCTAAATGTAGATGAAAGGATTGCTAAAACAAACAAAGCCTTCTACACATGCAAAAGACTATTCGGTAAAAAGTGGTCCGAATGTCGGATGGAAGGTTTTTGTTACCGAAGAGGGTAGCTAGGGCTTCTGGTTCCTTGTGAAAATTTTGAAGAATAATAATATCAGTTCTTCAATACCACCAATTATCTATAATGGGAATGTTTCTACAGGCTCTTCAGACAAGGCCAATTTCCTTGCTGCTAATTTCTACCTGCTATCTTCATCGCAGCCTCTTTCATCTCCTTCCCAGTGCACCAGTATGCCATAAACTTGAGATATCCAAAGCTAGTTTTAAATTGCCGCTCCTCTCTAAAAAATGAAATACATGCGACCCCTCTAACTATAGAACAATTGTACTTACTTTGGTCCTTTCTTAAGTTCTTGAATTACACATCAACTTACAGTGAAATATCTAGAATCTAAAACATCTTATCAACGATTGTCAGTCGATTCCCGCACAAGCCACTCCACTGGAGACTTACTAATGGCTCCGAAATGGTCGCTCTTGATATTTTAAAAGCTTTTAGCACTTTTCCAATCCGTTTAATAATAAACCGAGTTACACCTGATTTCTACAAAGCAATGTCGGTGTACCTCAGGGCTCAGTTCTCTGGCCATTCTTTTTTCTTATTTGCATCAACGTCCTTGCGGTGACTTTTAATGCAGTGATGCCAAATCAGGGACTTTGTTACTAAATCTGGTGTTTTCGAATACCTTCCTATTGAAAGATTTTTTTTCCTGCGACACTGTGATTTTGAACCTCTTCTCCAACTTTTTAACGTTTTAACGTAAATATTCGGCATTTCTAATTGTTTTTGACTATTTTTACATATTTGCTGGACTACCACTTAATTTAGTTACAACCGGTGTTGTACCACACATTCAAGTGGGCCCATTTAATGATTTTGTTGATAAGGTAAACGCATGTTTAACACAACTCGAACAATTTCCTGTGAAAGTTCATGACTTTCCAGCGAGACGCTAAAACTTTTAACGATAATCATGTCCTGTCGTTTACGATAAGAAGATCGCACACAAAATTGGACTTTATCACATTCTAATAGTTTTCTGTTTCTTCTTCCTTTCCTTTTACAAATTGAAAGGAAGAAATCACGCGACGCTTAAGTACACGAGATCAGCACTTAAGTTCTTAATGGGCACCAATTAAAGGTAAATACGCTTGTGATTGTCCCTTGTCCTATTCGTACTTTTGTCGACGACAGCACCATTGATTTCGCGTACTCTTTTAATTATGTAACGAATTCTCCTCGGCATTCTACAGAAACCAACCGAGAGAACTCATGTTTGGATCAGTAAACAACGTCATTTCGACGATCCTCGCTTGCGGCAGGGCAAGCCGTGTGATGCTTAATGCAACCAAAACTCAATGCTGACTCATAAAAACATCCAGCGCAACCTCGACCCTCCCCAATGGGGGGAGTCAGTGCATCTTTACACTGACGGCTCCAAATTAGAAAACAAAGTGGGTGGAGGTATCTTCTCGATATCTCATTCCGCTTACCTGACTACTGCAGCGTGTTTCAAGCGGAAATCATGGCTATAAAAGTAGCTGCGGACCGCCTGAATCATTTACCGCTACCTACAGACAGCATATGTATTTTCACAGATATTCAGGCCGCTAATAAATCCCTCTCGGGAGTGTACACCACCTCTAAAACGGTTATAACATGTCGCTCAGCACTAAATGACATAGCTGAGCATCTGAAAGTACGGCTCAACTGGGTGCCTGGACATAGTCATATTCCGGGCAATTGCAGAGCCGACGAACTAGCGAGAATCGGTACCATTCGTCCTGATTCGGACATTAACCACCAGCTGGGTAAGCCGCTGGCCACATGCAAACTGGAACTCTTACAGGAGTCTCTCAGGATTGCAAACAATAATTGGCAGGAGGAACACACCTACCTGATTATCCGACAGATATGGAAAAAGCTTGACCCTAAATGGTCAAGAGAGCTCATCCCACTCGGACGCAAAACAATTAGCAGTACCGTAGCCGTTATCATGGGCCACTGCCTCATAGGTAGACAAGCCGATAGACTGGACGCGCCTTCAAACAACTTCTGTAGGAGTTGACATGACGAAGAGGAAACCATACTTCACCTCCTCGGTAACTGCCCGGCCTAGCCAACCGTCGGAACCGGTTTGTGGGCTCCCCCTTCCTTGAAGAGTTAACCGAATTAGGCTCCACTGATGTCAGAGACCTAGCTTGATTTATCTGGAGTTCAAAATGTTTCCCGACGACGAGTTAAGGCTGAACACCCTTCCCAGCCCAGTCAAATTTATTTTGAGTTCCCGTGAACTGGTTCCACTGGAGACAAGGAACTGGCTCGGTTAACAGGTTCACCCTCTTATTTTTTAAGTATTTTATGGGGTTTGTAAAATTGTTGTAGCCTCAACGTGGTATCACAATGAGCCTTCTCGGCCTAAGTGTGCCTTCTTAGGCAGCCACTTTAATCTTAACTAACCTAACCTCAACCCATTTTTTCGATGGAGTGAATATATCCAAATCGCCATATCTGAACATCTTGGGGATTGAGATATCCAGTAATCTTAGTTGGATCGACCATATTTTTCTGTCGCCAAAAATGCAATGATATGTACGGGTTTTCTATAGACTGTAAGAAGTACTTCCTCCGTCTCACAAGTGCAATATCAGGCCTATCACTTTTTTCTATTTCCGCGGCCAACGAAATTGCTAGTCTGAATACTTGTAGATACATTACACTGCGCAAAAGCTTTAAGCCACTCCCACCCAAATTTGAAAGTAACGGCATATTTCAGAAATCACCAGAGCAACACGAATGTGGAACAATTCATCATCTTCTGTTTTTGTCGTCTTATGAGCCCGAAACTTTCAAACGGGGTGTACACCGACACCTCCTTCACTCAACCTCTAAGCCCATTTGTTCTACGCGTAATTTTTTTTATAGGTCATCCCCTGAGCAAAGATTACTTACTACTACATAACCGGCTTCCTAAATTACCCAGCTAGTATTGAAAAAATAAGGCTGACACCACAGTAAAACGAAATATATTCAGTTTTTAAAGTCATACGAATATAATGGCAAATAAGAAAGTACAGGTAGTGTGCAGTCATTTACTGCTGTCAAAATTCTGTTCTCACCCAGAGAGAATCACAGATTCCGCTAAAACTTGTCGAAGAGTAAAAATGGATCAAAAAGTTGGTACCACCAATAAAAAAAATTCATGCGAAGCACTTGACCGAGTTGGTTACTTGTGTGCGTAAGATACTTTCAAACTGTCAATATATTCGGATCTTTTAATGAGTGAAGCACAGCCTACTCGAGATACAAGACTGGAAGCTTACATTAACAGCTGAGCATTGGTGGTGTAAGCAAACTGAAACTTCCACAGTAGCCATAAACGCTTGGTGCTGAAATGCCCGAACTGTCATGTTTTGCGGGCTTGTATCTAGAGTAGGCTGTGAGTGCAGTACATTTTTAGTTCTAACTGCAGGGTTGCCCGATGCGAGAAATATATAAAAGCAACCAAAAATTGCTCACTACTTTTTTCGAAGCCGTTTATCTAGTAGTAAGTAATCTTTGCCCCGAGCTTTGGCATTATCATATAAGAAAATCTATTGCAGTTTGTAACCCCAAACGTTATGCAGCATATTATACTAATAGATAATAACTCAAAGACCTTGAATTTTGCAGAAAAGTTTACCTCTTTTTTTCTTGGATATTGATTCCAGGTTGCGTTGATGCTTCCTTTTGCCACAGAGAGGCGATCGTTAAAATGCTTTTCGAGAGAGTTTAGTTGTAAGCGGGACCACAAGATACTTATCTGTAAGTCCGTTAAGTTGTAGCGATCAGTAAGTTCCTACCTTTTCCGGACTTTACACTCTTCTCTATGCTTCTGAATATTAAAGCGCAGTGTTGGTGTTATATACGTGAAACGTACTTAACTCACAAGCGAGTTCAGCCTTACTTGCTAGGGACTATTTGACTAACTTTTTTATATACCACAGCCGGCCTTCGTAGGTAGACAAAGTTGCATATATGTCTGGACAATGTAGTTTTGTTCATTTAATTTGGAATCAAAGACTTTACTTTCGTGATATAAATTAACGTATCCCAAATAAAAATTTCTGGTAATCCTCTGTATAAGAATTCCTTTACCGCAAAGACATTGTCTGTCCCCAACATATTCATTTCCATAAAGCAGTTAAATCTCCCAAGTACAAAAATTTCATTGTAGCACATAAATAACTTCTTATCGTCTTTGTCGGACATCTCACCTGGACGTTGGTTAGTTAGTTCTGCTTCGGTGGCTATTCCCACAGAATCTCCATACAACGAAGCCTGACCACTCTAGCACGCTTCTGTCATTTGCATTTGTAAGAGCTAATTAGAATCGAATTTGTCGGCACTTTTATTGCGCCATTGTGCTCTGACATGTAAAAATAACCGTGAAATATTTGATAAGGTTAAGAGGTGATGATGACTGAAAAATTGGATTCCATTCAAATTTTCCTCCCAAATGGTAGTTTCCTACCCAAAATTTCCATTTGCATGTGGCAGGCTTAAGTCATATTTTGTGCCATTTGAAAGAAAAGGGACGACGTCTGTGCCCTCGTAATCTTAATTCACTTTTTCATGCCCGAACTCAGACTTCAACCCTTTCAGCTTGGGGCAGCCACCCGGATCCATTTCAAAAGTCGAAATTCTTCAGTTCGCATAAACTGCAAACGACATGCCCCAATGATTTTAGAGTCCCAGGGCTTACCAGAAGAATACCGCATCGTCAGAACCGAGGCAAATTTTAAAAGTTGACTTCTGAGAAATGCCCCGAGAATATTAAAACTTTCCCATTTGCCCCGTGGGTGCCTGAAAGAATTTCAATAAACATTTTGATCAGCGTCCTTCGAGGGCTCCTTCTCATTTACGCTGACCTACTAACCTATTCACAGCTCCCTGCTGAGTGGTGTTTCCTATCCTGCTGAATGAATCAATACCAACGGCTTGCTTAGTAGTGCACTAGTGCCTCTCGACAGCGCGGCTTCCAGGAATCTGAAGGACATTACAGTACAAAAATAGGCGCCTCTTTCATTGTTCCTGGTTCCAACATAGTGCTGCATTTGGATGGGTGCAAAAGGACCATGAAAACCTTCCATGAATTAAAACTGAAGCTCTCAACGAACAAGTTTGGCAGTTCCTTCTGTTTTAATTCATCGCCTGAGGAACGAGTGCAGCTTGACTTTGTCTCATTTAATTTAGCAATTCCTAACAGAGCAGTCCGTTTACTTCATCCTTCGAGAAAGGATGGTAAATTTAAAGTTTTCCTTACGTTTTCTACGAAATGACAATTAAATGGAGTTTGAGGTTTACCTTTTGCGGTTACCGGAAGTTTTGTTTAACCCTGGCAGAGGCGTCTAATGACTTCTGTTTTTGGATTTCTGTGTTGCTTTTTAGAACACTACCACTTTTGAAAAAATCATTTAAGAGAATAAATTTAATGTTGTCCTTAACGTAAAACTTTGCAGTGAGTCCTTTTTACCAGAAGATGGAAGTCGAGGGTATCCCATTTAATATGAAATATTCAAGATGGTTCTGTCTTTGCTGTGGTGTGAAGCAATTATATCCACAAACCGCATATTTTAAATGACGATATCTATATTAATATTGAGTTGTCTTGAGTTATTTGGACCTCTAGTGAGAGGTTTCGGTAAATGCCATTAGTTCAAGACTTTGCAAAGTATACCAAGCTATAGATTGGTCTGAAACTTACATTTCCGGAATGCTAAATTAAGGAATTTTGACTTGAAACATTATTCACCAAACTCATGAACGATAAAGCTTTACTCTGGTGTTAAGTTGGCCGAAGCCGAAGATTCTGGAAGCAAATAATCGATGCCGTTGAATTGAAATTTGTGATCGAAATACCTATTTGAGACTTTTCGAATGGACGCTCTTTAACAACAATTTCGCCTGCGGAATTGAACTCTTTGAATATCTTTGACTTTGCAAAAAACTACCACGGAAGCTTGTTATGCAAATTATAGTCAAAATTAGTATTCAAAAATTCCTTTGTCGTTTAACTATAGCTAAGTTGAAAAGCATTGGGTTTCGATATTGTAGGGATTATAGTGTTTAATTTCGCTTTGATGCCATTATAATTGGATGCTTTTCGTTTAAAACCGAGTTGAAAGTAGAAAATAAGTTAAATCTGTGAATGAAAATACTATAGAAGAAAGGATTTCCTGTAAAACTCAAAGCGATAGTGCCTTCGATTTGTGACTTTTCAATCATAAGCTGAATTTTCGCGAAACATTCTCATGTCAAATAAAATTAAAATGAATTCTTTCGCGAAAGTGGCTCATATTACGTAGGTTGCTATTTATGTATCCGGAACAAGCAACATTGGTGTTGATAGGTGCCATCTGACATATCATTCGTAAAGACTGACATTTGTGTTGTATATAGTGACTTCCCAGTAAAGAAATGGAATTTTATTGGTTGTCCAAAATTGGTTCTTGTGCCACAAAACATCGATACTGTGCGGGAACGAATAATAAACGTTCGTCATGTGACATACCGTGAGATTAATGCATCCCTGACTCTAGATACAAGCCTGAAAAACATAACAGTTCGGCTATTTCACCACCAAGCGTTTCGTCATTATTACATTTTTCTTGTACGACAGATTAACCAATCCTTGCACACAAATAAAACTGCCCTCTTTCCTAACCAAAAGCAAAGATAAATGCTGATGTCATTGACGCATTTTAAAGTCAATACTTTAACAAAACGAACACAAGAGAGAGTATTCCCTCTTAAACACATAACAATTAAAATTAAGAAACTTTTTATCGTGACAATATGTTCAGAACATTTGTAGGTTCACGTCAAGAAAATTACAAGTTGAGGATTTAAAAATATTTTCAGAAATACTATGATAAAGTAGAATTTCCCCAACCATTGGGTAGTCTGGCAAGTTTCGCTTTGTTTACACCACCAATGCCCAGCTGTTCGTGTCATCTTCCGGGCTTGTATTTAGAGTAGGCTGTGATTCTGCATAATTTAACAATCTTTTAATAAGGGGTTCGTATCAATTGGTGCACAGGAATGCTCAAAAAATATAGTCGTGGTGTCTCAAGAGTCATATATGTATATCATTTACCCAAGTGGCGAATCTTGAATCTATGCGTATGCCCCAAAACTAAACATCTTCCAAGATGATCCAAACCCAACAAAAGCTGTTTGCGAAAAAAGCACTTCGAAGCAAATGTCCGCCTGTTTTTTTTTTGGATAAATTAACATGTGGATACAGGGCCGCTAGGGCATTTTCGAATGGTCAAGTCTGAATACTACACAACCATTTTTTTACCAGAAGTTTTCGAAGAAATAACTGGCGACACCGGATGATTCTTTACCATGACAATGTGAGGTCTCACACATAAGCCCAAACAACTCAATATTTGACCGGTCAAAACATAAAATTGACGAATAAATTAACGCATTCATCAACGTCTACGATAGAATAGTTTTTGCAAACATCGTGCTACAGATCGTGGAGTTCAAAAAAAGTACACACTTTTTCTATCGAGTTTAAATGTAGTTACGGATTGAAAAAATTTGTCAAAGGCTTTACTGAAATCCGCGTATATAAAGTCCGTTTGCATGCCTCGTTGGTAGCCTGCAAAAATATGGGAGGTAAATACAAACAAGTTAGTAGTTGTTGATCTACCGGTCAAGGACCCATGCTGATGGGGACATTAAATCCTAACAACGCTCATTAAGCTACAAAATAACTACAAAATAGCTACAAATAACTTTAAGGCCTTGAAGCTTGTGAGGGAATGTAGATAAAACCTCAACTCTCTGGGAGATAGGTACAATAACACCCTTCTCTTGTTCTCTCGTTCACGTACCGCTGAATTATGAAAATTAAAAGAGAATTCTTCCAGCACTTCATAGGGACAGCTACACCTTAGATGGAGTGCTTTCTCAACCTGTGCAATCTCTAGAATGACATGGCCAAGCTTTAATAAAAATAGAATATCAGAGCTGCTTCATAGGCCTCACGTTGTTAAAATAGTTGCGGTCTGCACAGGCCAAAGCCTAATATGTGAGCATTCTGCCAGGCTGGGCGCTCCTTTCAATATGCACTAGCGTGTGCTAGGGTGACGTTTGTGGGAGATTACTTCTTGGAGAACCTTCAAGCAATCTCAGGAGAAAAGATCGGGCAATTATCACAATGCCTAAACTCCTCGTATTGGTTTTAACATAGCCCTCACGCCTCGTCGGCATCTCAAGAGTTCTACCTTGTTGGCTATGATAGGCCGAGAGCAATAATCCGGGTCTTACAGGTCGTAATACTAAAACGGCGAGTTAAGCGCTAATTGGAGTGTTAATCAAGACGATCAGCACTCGCGACCTAAATCAACCAATTAATCCATATTTCTGATGTTCGCTTGACCGGGTAGCGCAACAACCATATTGGAAATCGTCTCAGAGTTGATTAGTGATTCAAAAACTTTAGATACCACCGAAGTTCGATTGGTCTGCAGTTGGAGAGTTTGCACGCTTCTAATTTTTTTAGATATTGGCTTGTATACAGGCACAAAAATAGTCCTGTGGAATATAACAGGTGAAAAAACTAAGGTTGAGCCAGAGCCGAAGCGCAATATTTTAAAACTAAGGTCGATAAATCATCTCATCGAAATTTGGCCAATTTGCATGTATTCCGCGCATCAATACAGATACGTCTCAATTTTTCTTATGGGCACAAATTATGTACTAATGCATTGAAAGCTTCTTCTTTGTTGTTATAGCTATCGAATAGTCGTTATTCGACCAGTGGGTGTTAGTCGGTTTTATGTTTTTGAAGCTATGCATCCCAACCAATAGGATGTTCAAAATAAAATCTGTGCTATGCCTAACGTCACTCATGGAAAAGCAATCAGTACAGTCCAGTTCTGTGCTATATTCATTTAGTCCAGCCCAGTTTTATAATGCCAAATTTGGCGTTGATTATATGCAATGGTCTAAATTTCCCAATTGAATCATGATATAAAAAATGCCAAAAGATGCGCCTTGTGCCCCTCGACGTGTTTTCCAGACCGGCTTGCGGGAGAAGATTGTCTGAGCCACTGTGTATTAAGCGAAGAGTCGAAACGGTAAGGAAACCTGTCATATTTAGGTTGTTTTAACCGGTCTTGATTTCGGTACCGAAATTTAAAGTGTACTGAAATAGAGCGACCGAAATTAAAGGGTCCCGAAATAAATAAACCTTAAAAATATGTGACCGTAACCGCCAGACCGAAATTCAAAGACCAATTTAAGAGGAAGAAGTTATATGAACGGTCTTTCGATATTTTCGTTTCACGAGGCGACTAATTTTTATCCCGAGGGGGGAGAGGTAATTTTCGACTCTAATGCCCAAGTTTGGGAAACGCAGTCCTGGCATTCAGGACTATTCAACCAAAATTACAGTCGATTATTTTTTTTAATTTATCAGATTTTTTAACTACCTTCATTACATAGCATATCCGGTAAATGTCTAAGTGAAGAGACCGTCGGTCGGATGAGGGTGGTCATGGGTACAGGAGGGGTCGGATGACTTCATTCTGATGGTTAAAAAGTGTTAACGGGGAATTGGAGGGGCCGGGGACGGTGTAAATTTGCAGAAGTATTTATCCCCCCCCCCTCCCACATACCACTCTACTCTTATTTTTTAAAAGAAAAATTTTAATAATATATATTATATATATGGGATCGATAAAAGAACATTGGAACGGAGAATCGACAACGGTACTGGTGGCCTAGTCGTTAGGGTAATGGACTATCATGAGTATTGTCTCGGTTGAAAGCCATCTCGCCGAATGGTTCTTTTAAACGGATTCTCCGATTCTTACATAATATATATTATAATAAACCGTAACGTTTCAGTTGTAACCAAAACCGAAAATTTTATATCTACAGAGTTTTCAACCGCAATCGAAAATGATATTTCACTTTTCGGTTTTAACTGAAACCGAAAATGAAATTTAACGTTTCGATTTTAACCGAAACCGAGTTGAAGAAAATTAATTACGGTTAAGGTTGTTACAATTGCGGTTTAAAAAAGCCAAATTGGTTTCGGTTGACCGTAACCGATTTATAATTTCGTTTGTGGTCCCTGGTATTAAGAACGTTCACATCGCCAACACGATTTGAGAAGATGGAAACATTTTAAAATCATATCCATATCTGCAATCAAAGGAAGTTTGCGCATAAGTAAGGGAAATTGCTTCGCAAATGTCTCTCACTAGCTCCCTTACCCCCTTGTGGAGAGAGAAGAACTTCACCCGAGTTGAGATAGCGATTGCAAGTGGTCCTACAATTTAAAGTGGATTTATTGGCCTTTTTATCATTATCTGTTGTCAGGAGAAAACAACCATGGGTCGTCACCGGTAGGGTTCGAACTTGCGGCCTCCGGCATGAAAGGCCAACATGTTATCACTTTTATTCCACCGACGCCTTCCGCAAATGTGCTTAGAATAAAAAAATATAGCAAAAGTCGTATACCATAGGTCTTATGCGAACTCGAATTAATTAATCATAGACCGAAATGAATGACACTGATCTCTTCTATTCTATTCTATTTAACAACCTCAAATTTAATGTGATAACGTGTAAGTGATAACGTGTCCGTATAGCAATCCGGAGGTCTCAGGTTCAAATGCCACCGGCGGCGACCCATGGATGCTTTCTGGTTACAACGGATTACGATAAAGAATTCATGGGGGTTGCAGAGAAAATGTCAGTGGTTCGGAATTCACTTTAAAATGTATGGTATGTCCACTTGCAATCGTTGTCGCGAATCAGGTGAAGTTCTTCGCCCTACCAGTGCCCTACAACAGATTATGAGAAATAGGGAGAGAGGGATGTTTAATGTGGTCATTTTGCTCAGGTGTCCACTTCTATACTACCATTCCTTGCAAGAAGTTATGTTATCTGCTGAAATGAATAATTTGCATTTTCCGGATAATATCTCTTATATTTCTGTTACAATGAAATTCGCTAAAACGACATGACAGTTGAAAATAAAGTTTGCAAAACAAGGGAATTTCCTGTGAAATAGGACACTTTATCTGCAGTGAAATTGAATCAATTTTCTACAATATATAAAAGAAAAATTCACCAATTCACCTCTTAACGGCGTGTCTATTAATCATAGCACGTGTTCCAAGTGACTGCCAGAAATTCCGGAAGGGTTTTCTTCGGTTGAATACAGTGACGCAAACTTATACTTAGCTAACACTTACCTATGTATATATGGAGTTGCTACCCTCTGCTAGACTGCATTGGTAGGATTCCATGCTCCTTCCATACAAACGCTAAATAAATCATGTCTCCAGGAATTTTCCAATTGAACTGTTGGCAAATTTTTTAAAATTGTCAACCCGCCGGTTTTCTTCCTTCAGCAATTGGTAACAGGCTTAACGTTTTCTTCAAGTTAGGGAGAAAACCAATTTCAGGGACGATTTCTCATTTTTTAAGCAACCACCGTCAACACTACCTCTTGATTGAGAATGGACTCGGATAGAGAATGGAAACGAAGACGTGGTGGGGTGGGTTATTCTTTTCTTAATTAAGGGACGTAATGACTTTTCATTTAAGTCAAGTGCTGCATGAGATCAATTTTCTTAAGTTAAATTAGCTCACATTTCTGACCCTTACAAAGGCCAACGTAATTGAGGGCAATTGTCTATTAAGCAATTTGTTGGACGACGACTTTGAGAGGTGAGCTGTATGTAGTAGTAATTATAGTTCATGGTCTTCAACAAATACAGCCCAAGCCAACTTTGACTAAAAACAGTCAAACTGATGAAGGTGAGTTTCTTACAACCTTTGTAGTTCACAGTGTACTAAATCCCTTCCTTTTCAGATACCAGGCGAAGTGCTTAAATTATTTTAATAGCAGAGGATTGCACTTGATATGCTTCCCCCTGTGGGTATTGTTTTTGAAAGGAAAACTAATTAAACTTGTAGTATGAATGAAGGGAGTTTCAATTCCACTGTTCAATAATTGGTTCCCGATGAGAGTCTTTTGCACAATTTAGAACTTTCTTTGAAGTTTTAATTAACTTTACGGTTTTAATGTCACGTTTAGAGGATAACAGAATTCAGTGTTGAACACTCTTTACTACTCGAGGGTACAGCTTGAAAATTTTATGCAATTGCAAACTAAAATCACGAACAATTCCCAGGAAAATTAAGTTTCTATTAAACCGCCCTGACCATTCTACTAATTGAAAATGACACGAGAATCGGGCCATAATTTCTAAAAATGGCGTTTTAATAAGTTCCTCTATGGCCCCATAATATTTTCAGTGAGCATTTTAATGAAAATTACTTTGGGGCAACCCAAAATATTCTGCCTGCCGAAATTGCCCAAGTTATGGCACCATTAATCCGTGTAATAATTTAGGACTCCAATAAAGAAAACAGCGGAGCCTCTTAGTCTCCCCGACGTTTTCCTTTTTCATTTCCAGAAATAATCACGTAAACGCATCATAAATCATTAACACGAAGGAAGACCCGCCTCTCCTGGACGCTGGTACAGTAGATTTCATCTTCCGTAATGTACGCCCGTTTTCAACCCCTTTGGGGTAAATCTGTTTTTATTTTCCTTATTTTTCTTTGCATTTGTGTTGCTCGTTGGATGAGTATCAGAAGCAGAAATAGATGGAAGCTTCATCCCTATGTCATTCAACACAAAGATTAAATAAGAAAGGAGAGTGGATACTTAAATAGCAAACAGTCCCCTTTAATGGTAAGGGTACCTGTCCTATCACATATTTCCGCTACATAAATACCACCTGCTTCTTCGTTTACCCCATTACGCCAACAACTTTTCATTTTTATTCCCTGATGTCGTTCTGCACCCTCTTTTCCCATCCGAACAAGAACGAGAATTTAAAATTGTTGCTTTTGTGCGTAGCACTCCAGGTACATGTGTTTAAAGGATAATGCAATAATTTAAAGCAAATCCCAATCTAATATCCAGAGAAGCTGCGGGCATTGGTCTTATCCTACCTGCCAGTTATATAATAAACCTGGTCACAAATATTAAATAGATTGCCCAAAGGTACGCTCAGAGATTTAAATTGCGTGTAATTCCCAGAAGTTTTGACTCTTGAAATCCCTTTGAGTTTTATTAAGTTAAAATTAATTTTAGACTTTAGGTAATCAAGGCAAAATCTGAAAAGTGCCGGCAAAAATGAAAGAACAGACCAAAGCGACCTTTGCAATTTGTTTACCTAGCTAAAATTAGATTTGATCAAAAATCCTTCTGATCCTGTTTTCCTCGTATATCTCGGGTTTACTGAATCATGCTAATACGAAATAACTATACAAATAATATATGCTGGGGAAGCAAGTAAGCAATTTAGGCACAAATCTGGTCTTTCACTGAAATAAATCTACTTTTCGGACTTAAAATATTGGCGAATCAAGTTAGTAGTTTAAGAGTTGGCCGTATTTTTGGTTTTAGAAAATTCTGATGGATGGAAATAAAAAAGTATGCAAATACATATTAAGGTGCCCACTACGATTATGTTGCCGTTGCCAACTAGGTATGCCACACAAAGATGATCTGAGGTGCTAAACCACCGTCGTCTATCCAGTTCATCTGGATTTTCGCTACCAAAGAGACCCAGTTCATTTAGACCCTACTTGGCATTCTCAGACCAATTTTTATTTGGTTATGAAGGAGCCGATTGCTTTGATTACCGCTTAACTGTCGGAGCAGATGTTCCTGCTTAAGTAAACCCTAGTTAGGTTCTCGTATGCGCATGTCAGTATCGCTTACCTTCAGGATAGAAACTGTAACAATTCTATGTTTAATTGAGATGACTAGCCACAAACACCTGGCGCGACCCCACCAACCAAAGGAATTTCATTAATCAGAAATTATAACCATTAATGTGACACAGTAATAGAAGGTGCTTTGCACATACAATATTTCTCTCGCCTTCGATTTGCAGTTTAGTTAAACATATTGAAAATCGTGATTACCTCGTAGAGGCCACAGTGATGTGTACAGACTTGGCAGCAAAGGAGTTAAGATAAGGGAAATGAATAAGAGGTCGAGTGAAAGAAGTGATTATGTACGCCTCGCTTAAAAGTTTCAGGCTAATAAGACGAGGGAAAAACAGAAGATGGTAAACTGTTCCATACTCGTGTTTTTCCACTTAGGAAAGATTCCAAATTTCATCAGAAGAAAATAGGGGGAGGGAGCGAGTTCAATTTCTTGTATCGCACTTGTAATGTCTTTACAACGAACCAGGCGGGTTTTGTTCAAAGCAGGACCATAGAAATAAATATAGAACAGTGGAGAACAGTCGATGTATCAGAACTTGCAGGATCGCCAACAAGTTTAACATTCTTTCTTTAAATTTTGCTAACGGAGGTAAGGGAGTAAGTCAGTCCGCCCAAATATTGGCTTTATATTTAAGTCTAGGCATTATATGATACTTGTAGATCAGCGCCAAGTCAGACAGCGTGACGTACTTCTACCATCTCTGTAGAAAACCCAAGCAACTCATCGCATTTTTATTGACTGCAAATATATAATCGTTCCAGCTAAGATTTCTAGATATCACAATACCCAAGATGTTTACAGAGGGCGAATTGGGTATGTTCACTCCGTCGACTGAAACAGATTTAAGAAATGCTAAACAACATTGAGTTTTGGATGCGTTACACGATTTGATCTGCCCCAATAGAGCATCGTAGTTCGATCGTAAATCGTATTGTTTAATGACCCAAACAGGCTTTCTCGGTTAATTTCTGTAGAGTTCCAGCAAAAACAAGAGTGCTGTCGTCGACGAAACTATGAATAGTATTGAAAGTGAGAGATAAAAGATCATTAACAAGAAGCAAAAAGAATAAAGTTGGTAAAAGAACTGAATCCTGAGGTACATCGGCATTTATTACGTAGGGGTGAGATGTTATTCCGTCTATTATTACAAGGATTGTACGTCCTGATAAAAACTTTCCAACGATTTGAAGTTTGACTTGAAGGGTAACATGCCAGACTCTACAAAAAGCTTTTGAAATATCAAGATCGACGATTTCGGTCTCTCCAAAATTATGCTGATAACGGTATAGAAGAACAGGTAAAATTGTCCTTTACTGTTTGAAATAGAGACCAGAACCCTTTTGCGTTGGAAGTACTTTTCGCCTGACATTTTGGTTGAAGTTGAACTTTGCCGGACTTAACTACTGATTTACAAATATTCCATTCATCTCTATAGCATTCCTCCTCAATTCCTCTGATTGGCACAATTTATATCCCTGGGAGGCTGGTTCATGTTTTAATGGATGTGGAACAGTCTTTATTGACCCAATTTGGGTTAGTTGGTTTGATGTTTTTGAAATAATAAGATATGAGGTATTTATTAGGTCCAGCTCAATCGGAATTTTATAATTCTACACCAATCTTTTGGTGGAATCTAGACTAGTGGTTATCAGAGGAGGTGAAAGACTGGGCGGAGACTAGACAATGGAGACGGCGTTGAATCTATTGTTTGAGTGGCACGATCAACACGCCATGGTTGCACAGTTCCCCATGAGTTAATAAGAAATTAAAAACGCCACGTCCTCTCTGGGCTATTATCTAGCTTGCAGGAATGCAAAAGCAAGACATGCAAGTTCCCTCATTGCTCTTACCTAATTCCCTGGGCTTTGGCTACATCAGAAAAAAATTATGCGAATTACCCAAAGGAGCCGTTACATAAATCGAGTACTTGGATGCAATGTCAAAACATGATCACCCAACAAGTTGTTTTAATCGATTTTTCGCGGGACCGATTCGACTCGAATCGATTTATTTATTTTCGAGACAAGACGCGAGGCTCTAATAAAACTGAGCAAGCTCACGTGTGAATTTTTTCGCATCAACATTAATTTGTGTAATAATCCTGCAAATTTAAAATTTCCTAGCTAAAATATTGTTAATGTTAGATAAATGCGTTTCGGATCTCTAAAATATGGTAGTGTTATCTGTATGAGTGAGTACCATGAGTATCTATACTGCCAAACAGTGTAGTTTTAATTTTAGTGCATCCCTGGTTAAATCGGCCCTTGAAAATTTCTCGCTACTAATTAGGATAGGTGTTAGGTCTGCACTCTCCGTCCTTCCGCTATATGGTATCCAGCCTGGAGCAAGGTCTTCTTCTGAACTATCATCACTCATTTTTAGTTCTTGGTGAAGAAAATATAATTTATTGTCATGTGAAGTTCACCGGTTTTTGCTAGTTATGGCAAATTGAGTCAAATGAAGCTTCTCGAAATTGAAATGTCAAAATAAATGGAATCGATCTTGAACATCGATCTTTTTAGGGCGATTAATCGATCTTCGAAATCGGAAAAAAATCAGATCGACCCGTTCTGAATCGAGTTCGATCAGTTCAGTTCGATCCCCCAACCCTACTAAGTGATAACCAGAAACGTGATACTGATTAGTATCAGAATGAGAAACAACGTTAGTTTTACTTAGTCCCAAATTACACAAGAGTGTTTCTTCCTCATAACTCACGGCAATTTTTTTGTGTGTAAAAATAGGAAAAATCCCTGAATATTCCTACGCGAGGTGCTTAGATTGATATTAAAAAACACTTTATTGAGTGTTTTGTAGAAATGACATAAGAAAATTAGGAAAAATTGAAGCAAGAACCATTCGTGATCGACACTCACAGTAGATCCTTTTTCTAACTCACTTCTCTCGCCGTGAAAAATAAACTAGTTTTGACCAATCATGAAGTAAAAATTCTCTCGTGTAATTTGGCACCCCCGGTCAAAAGGCAAGCAGCAGTCTTAAGCCCGCTATGTTGAACTTGGACTCACCGGACTGTGCCTTTTAATACAGCATAAAAGAACTACACTTTGGCGCGATGACACTAGGTCTGTTTGTTTCGCTGCATGAAAATTGCAGAAGTAGTGTAGAGTGTAATCGGTGTGACGTCAGAATTGTAGGAATTTTCCCTACACTAACGTCAGCGAAACAAACATTTTAAGTGTAATTTTCTGTCAATAATATTTAACGGAACGTGTTTTGGTTAATACAATTTTTTAATATCACAAATAAAACGGAAAATAATATATTACCGACTTTAATGCAAGAAATTATGTGTGACTCGTCTGATAATTAATTAAAATCACTTCAATTAAGGCCGGCCTTGTTTGACAATTGCCTGACAAATGTCAAATATCTGCCTGCACTCACTGCACTTCATCCAAAGCAAGTGCAGAAATTTCCACTTTTTTATAGCGAAACAAACGTTGTGCAGTTGCACTAACTTTACACCGGGAGCGAAACAAACGCCGTTTGACGTAAATTTTGCACAAAGTGCAGGCAGTGCAGAAAAAGTGGAGCGACACAAACAGACCTACTATACTTTTCACAATTTTGACTTTGTACTCGTAACCGAGTAGGTACAAAATTAGTGAAACAAGAGCGACAGCATGGTCGTCCCTATCAGCAGTTGGAACAAAATTTATTAGAAGGTTTCTTCGCAAAACATTGGTTTCAAACTCACTGAAAAGCTGCGTATTTGTGCGTGTGTGGCTCCTTAGAATCGTCTATTAAAAAAACTCTTGTTTCGAATGAGTTAACAAATGGGTTCAAATCTTTCAAAATATATCATTTTGTACATAAAAAAGTTCCTAAGACTCTGTGGCTTAAGTCGTGAATTATCAAACTTTATTTATACTTTCACCACCTACCTGCATAAATCTTAACATTAATTCCTCTTGCCTCTCTTTTGTTTGCGCAAAATGTTTGTTAAACTTCAATCCTTTTAGGAACATTCTTTTGTACTTTACCCGAATTTTTCTTGTAGCCTTTTATAGCTTTCTTTTCCAAAAACTTTTACCGACTTTGATTTCAAGGATTTCTGCGAAATGTCTTTGTTTCACAGAAACGCAAACACCAGGTAAACTCAATGAATAACTTTTAAGCTCACAGAAGATGGGACTGTAAGCGCCTTAAGTAAAATAATTACTTAAAAGCAAGCTGTGACCTAGGAAGGATCCTGTACAGGTATAAATCGTTATTGTCACATTGTGCTGCTTCACCTAATTGTCAGGGATGCAATTATACCTCAAGGACAACAAAAGTCTATTCTTGGATTTTATAACAATCTTGACACCCTAAAGCCATCCCATCTCCGCTATTGTGACGTAATTGCCTTGAACTTTAGTATTTGAGAGGGCAAAAAGGGCGTCCTGTGAAAGAGGGAAAATTCATTTATAACAATAATGCCCAGCGCGACTGTTCCTAGAAATGCCTTTAAGATCTTTTGACTGTAGCACGTGTTTAGTTACCTTGAAGCCATTTCGCCTCGCCAAAATGTATCTAACTTCCCTACGCACGAGTACCCATTGAAATTTAATATCACAACGGGCATTTTCCTTGTTTGCAGAGAATCCGGGAATCTGTAGCATTGACCGTTTGCCTTTGAGTTTGATGTGAAGCATTCTAATTTGATTCCTGGAAATTCTATGTCCAGCTCCTGAAATGAAATTCCAGTTACCTCCTCGTTTGGGAAATGAGCCCCATTTCGTTATAATTGGTTTCATCATGACTTGCACTTTCCTGTTCCTGCTCCTACTTGATGTGCGCACTGTTAATTAACCTCATCACTGAAACGGCTGGACCTGCAACAAAAGATTTCAATTTGTTTGCCCACATCGTACCATGACCTGGCCGCCCATCACAGGGTGTTAATTACATTTTTCCTAGCTAATGCTTTTTATACCAATTTCCCACTTTCATCACATCAAGGCTTTCAGGACGCGCTTCCTTCTTTGTCCTTGTCACTATCCATAATGGAGCGAATCCATTTTTCTCGGCCTTTTACGAACTTTTTATTTACATAATTAAAATTTTCCAGTTCATTTGGAACGATTTTCGAAATCCTCCAGAGAATCCCTTTGTTCTTGGCGCTTCGAGATAAGCTCAGCGATTATAGGGTAATTATGGCAAAAGCGAACTTATCAGTTTTAATGCCGGCGACTCTTTCGACATTTCATCTCAATTTTATTTCATTTATTTATTTAGCTCGCCTCCTTACAGGAGCCTCATTTCAGCGCCATTTGCATCCAATATTTAATGAATGGGAAAATTAAATGGAGGCCCAATTTTATGGGAGATAATTTCTGCTCTGTGATTTTATAACGACAGGATAATCGGAGTTTTATCAGATCTTCAAATGACCGCGCCACAAAAAAAGAACTCTTTGCGATTTAACGCCATAGCCAGAAATTCATATAGAAATTGATTTGGGACAATACGTAGAGTGAGGAGGAACTTTTGGCAGTTGGGTGCGAATGTATCTATAATAAAGCAATATTTTATAGCCGCATCTCTGGACCGGACGGATGAGATAATTCGTACTTTTAATCTGCAAGTTCCTATCTCAATTAATCCAAAAATAAATAAATCAGGCCAGTGCACTGGATTTAAAGAAGAAGCCAGTACAGTGTCCATATTGGGAAAATTGCTCATTTATGAATTATGACTTTATTAATGTGAATTGAAGTGAATATTTTATTAAATTCATGATTGGAAAATTATTATCTCTTAATCTATAAAAGAGAAAAGAGCTTCATGGCAAATAAATCCAGCAAGAGGAGATTGGCTGGTATCAGATTTTCCTATATTTTCTTGGTAAAATATCGATATCGATATAATACATTTATGATATAAGCATAATAATTTAAAATTGATTTAGCAACATATTTGCGTTTAAAATTAAAAGGGGTTGATCAGACTCGTTCTTCAAAGAGAGAAAAAAGCTTTTTATCCAGGGAGCTACAGAAAACATATTAAGCGGCAGTAGTTAACGCTAGCGCACTGCGAGCTCATGAAGGAAAGACAGCCCTTACTTCCAGACTCGCTGAAAACGGCCTTTAACGCAGCACTTAATGCCTCTGATGAGCAGCTTCCAAGAAGGAATATTTTAGTGACTAGTAAGGATTGATAGACGAAAACTTTTTTCAAGAAGCAGATCCTAAAGACGGGAAACCTTTGAACTAATTGCACTATAGCTTTTCAATGTATCAAATGTTGCGCCACTGCTTTGGCTAAACCTCTGTGCATAGTTGTTCACCTCTCATACTCTCCAAGAGTGTTTCAATAGAGGGCCGTGCAGCCCCTCTAACTACAGACAAATTGTGCTTACTTCCATACTCTTTATAGGTTTTTATTCACTCAACAACACTCAGTTGATAAAATATCTAGAAAACAACCATCTGAATACGAATACGGTTTCCGGACTGGCCGGTTAACCGGGGACTTAATAACGGCTTTAAAGGAGCGTTGGTATCATTGTCTCCATAATCTTGGAGAGACCGAAATCGTCGCTCCTGGTATTTCAAAAGCTTTTGATAGAGTCTGTCACGCTGCGCGTCTAGTTAAACTTCAACTATTTGGTCTGCACCCTCAGGCCTTAAAAGGGCGAGAAAGTTTTTATCAGACCGTTCAATTTGTGTAATCATAGACAGAGTACCTCAGGGTTCAGTTCTTTCACCAACTTTATTTCTTCTTTCTATTATGGACCTTTTATCTCTTACTTTCATTCCCGTTCATAGTTTCGCCGACGGCAGCACTCTTGATTTTGCATACTTTTTTGATTCTGTAATGAATTCGCGTGGGAACGCTACAGAAATCAACCGAGAATGCATGTTTGGATCATTAAACAATAACATTTCTATGATCCTCGCTTGGGCGGAGCAAATCGTGTTATGTTTAATGCATCCAACACTTAATTCTGTTTAGTGTCTCTTAAATAAAAACCCCAGCGCACCCTCAACCCAACTCGCCATCTCGACGATATGTTTTCTGTCTCCAAAAATGCCAGGAAATGCTTGGGTTTTCTACAGATATGTAAGAAAAACTTCACTCCTTCAGACTTGGCATTGATATGTAAGTGCCACATCAGGCTTAGACTGAAATATAATATCCAGAGTCTAATATACCGCACTATATTCGTTCAATAAAGTTCAAAGAAAGGCCATAAAACTTATTGGTGATCATAAATTCTCTGTGAGCATTGACTTTCTGGACGGAACATCGATTGTGTGTCACCCTTCTATCGTTATTTCTGCGATCATTGTTTTAATGAAATTGCTAATAGGACATCCTGTTGGGCTTTAGCATTATCATATATGTATAAGGAATCACCTTAAAGAGGTACACCAAAATCATCAAGCATATGAGTTGAGAGACACCAAAATCATCAAGCATAGAGAACGCATACAACGACTCTGTTAAATTCGCAGGAGGAACGGAAATTCTGGGCAGAACTTCATCAGATAAGACGCTGACTAAGATGATATCAGACTTTTTGATGATAAATTAAATTAACCACCATCGTAGAATGGGTCTAATGCTAACCTTGAAAACCTTCTTAACTCAAACGACGACTTTGCACTCATGTAAGAACCATATACGGGGTATGACATAATACCTTAATGGGGAGATACCCTTCCACTTTTTTACAAAAGTTGACAGAACTGAGAACGTACATTGTTGTTGGAAAAACATATAAATTTCGTTTCTATTTCACAGATCACGCAGATAGGTCAGATCAATTTGCTATTCTTGCTATTATTAGTGGGCAGGTTTAGCCTGGAACTAATACTCAGCCGATGCCGGTCCAAGAGCGTTTGAGAAAGGAAGAGAGAAATTCACATGCCAGTCAGAATATCTGGGCTTAGAGAGTATACATATATGCGGTATAGAAATGCACTTTTGGTAATTTCCAGGAGGTGAAGGGTCCTTCTGTAATGGAATAGGTAGCCGCTTAAATGAAATGGCTAGTACGCTTCAGATACCGCGAACCTCCTTTGACTAAGGAACGTGAGAATTTGAATTTTTTAACTTGCGGCAACTTGTCGTCGTTGGGACCTTGTTTAAACATAAAAAGAGCCATTTAACATCCTGGATTCCTCCAGACGCCAAAACTGAGAATCAGATTGACCATAATGCTGTTTCGAAAAGCTGGAATAAGTCCCTTTTAGGTGTATGGTTTAAATGCGACGCTGATACCAGTAGCAGCTACCAACAGCGATCACCATCTTTTTTTTCGTTTTTTTTACATGATGTGACCAAATCCTAGGGGACAACCCTTTAATGCGTTAGTATGGTTTTGGCTGGAAGGGCATTATGGTAAGGGAAGTGGGGAAACTTTTTGCATTGCTGTGAGCTAGACAACAGCCCAGAGATGGAGTGGATTATATTAATTTCTTAATAAAAGCTCACGGGGGACCTGGTCTCGAACCCGAAACCCAGGAAATGGTGGTCGTGCGGCTCAAAGAATTGAACTAACTCCGTCTGTGAGCTGTGAAGGGTGCAATTTTTTTTATCCATTTTCTCAAAATTACGTAAGAAAATGTTTAAGCCAAGATATTGAAAATTGTTTATTTACTTATTTATTTATTTACAACGATTCATCAATTTAATCAAAATTGATGAGATGAGTTCGTGAAAACCGTAATAAGTGCGCTGTTGGGTTATGTTACAAAATCACGATTTCTTAAGGAGCGAGACGAAATGGAAATACTCCAGGAAGACAACATGGGCATGGATTGTTCCAAGGTAGTTCGCGAAGTACAAATCGCACAAACACGATTAATATGAATATTCTAAAATGGAAACCAAACGCAGCAGGCATAAAACGACTATTCCACCGCACTCCCAAGTCTTTGGTTTTATCAAGTCTCGTTAGTGTAAAATCATATATAGTTTAGTTGAACTCAGGCTGAATCATCCTTTTGCAGCGATAGGAAATAGTTATATACTTACTAATTTTAAGAGGAAGTTAATCGAACACCACTTATGAAAGGCTTCCAAATCGGAACATAAAATTTCACAATCACTAGTAGAGAAAATAACACGGAAAATCTTAGCATCGTCAGCAGAGCAAAGAATTTTTGAATTAAACAAAATGGAGCATTGAGTTAAATAATAAATAAGAGTGGATCAAACTGGCTGCCTTGTGCGACTCGACAAGTACGAACAAACTCAACTAACGAAAATGACGGGAACCAGAGAGCGGCCAACTTAGAAATAAAAATTGCATGATTAGTTCTGTTAAATGCTTTCCTAAAATCGGTGAATATATTGTCCCCCTACTTACCAGTTTCAATTGCCGAAATACAGAAGTTAGAAAATTCTACAAGGTTAGTCAACATTGACCTCCTTCCCATAAAACCATGCTGAAAAATACTTAAAAGAGATTTATTAGTTAACGAAGTTAGTAATCGATAATTGCTTAAATTGCATTTGTTGCCCTTCTTATTAAGAGAAATAATAAGAGACCGTTTTCAATATTTAGAGAAGACGCCACAAAAAATGGATAAGTTAAATAAATAACAAAGAATAGGGACTAGAGAACGAGGACAATTCTTTAGCCAGTTAGAGGCCGGTTCTTATCTTTCACAAAGATGATAATTTTGGTCCTAGTTTTTTCTTAGATTTTATTAACTTCAATACCATAACCCCTTTTTAGTATATAAAAGTGTATGCGTTGAATTTTTGTTTAAAAATTTATTCAATATTAAGTTGACGCTTGTTGTTATCACGTCCTTTCTCTCTCCGATTCCTTTAAAACCTCATGGGGCGTAAGGCGCCTACTGCATCGAATCTCCTGGTGCGGTTCTGTGCCAACTCCCTCAACTGTTTCCACGATTTGTTGATCTGAGTATCTTCCTTCTCTTCGCATCTTCTCCATGTATTGTGCGATGTTGTAAAGCTCTTTTCTTAGTGTGTGTGGCCTATCCATTGACACTTCCGCCTGCGAATGGTGTCTATCCCGTCTTTACCTGTAAGTCTGTATAGGTCTTCGTGCGTAATTACGTCCGGCTAGTGGATGTAACAGATGCGCCGAAGACACCGATTGCCAAAGACTTGTCGCTTAGATGATATGTGGCAGGTCACTTTCCAAGTTGAACGTCCGTACAATAGAACAGAGTTTACAGACGATTCGAAGATCCGGAGTTCTGTGCATCTGGAGATGTTGCTATTGCGCCAGATCTCAGCAAGAGACGGAGTTGGATTAATTCTTTGAGCCGCACGACCACCATGCCATGGGTCCGAAACCAGGTCTCCCCGTGAGGTTTTATTAAGAAATTAAAATAATCCACTCCGTCTCTGGGCTGTTGTCTAGCTCGAAACAATTAAAACAAAACAAGACACATGTTTCTTCACTTCCATTACCCTTATTCCCTTCCGGCCAAAACCATACTCACGCATCAAGGGGTTGTCCCCTAGGCTTTAGCCACATCGTATTAACTGCAACTCGATCCTGTACATCAGCTTCAGCTCCGCCGTCTACTTTTACTCTGCTTCCGCGATAGCAAACTTTATTCACTTTCTCTTCAAGATAAATTTCATGTTATTTCCTGGAGCCCAAGTTCATAAGTTTGGCTTTAGCAGCATAGATCTTAAGCCCTGTTTTGCGACCTCTCTGCTCAGGGCTTCGGACATTTGGGCTAAATGACTCTGTTTATTGGATAGGAGACATGGACCGTGTTCGTAGTCCAGGTGCGTTAGGTGGTTGGTTCTCTATTTTAGAAAATATTTCGAATAATTTTTTTTCCGATCTGGTCCCACCTAAAACTAAAAGACCAATAAATCGATTAAAATTCTTTTTAAACCTTAGCAATTGCAGCGTTTCAAAATTTTAATAATTACTCCTTTTAAGATTGCTTTAAGAAAAGAAACTTGAAAAATTCCTTCTTAGGTTAGGTTAGGTTACATTGGCTGCCATCCCGGGAGGAAAGGCCCCTTAGTCCAAATTGCGCCATTGTGCTACCACATTGGAGCTAGACTCTCAACCATATTACATACCTAGAATAACGATTAACCAGCTGGATCCCTGACATCAGAAGAACCCTGGTTTGTGGGAGCCCAATATACTCCTGCTCCTGCGGTTGACTAGAGACGGGTACGTAGGATCTAATTGTAAACCCTATCAGGTAACTGAAAATCATTTAGAGCTCCTAATATACTGAACTAGGTCCCTGACATCAGTAGAACCTTGTTCGTCTAACTCATTAAAAAAGGGGAGCCCAAATACCGGCTAGAACCGGGCAATTACAAAGGAAGTGAGGGATAGTTTGCGCTTTTTCCTCATCTTGTCTGCCGAAATGACAGCCACGACAGTCCCTGATAATGTGGCGCTTGAATGAGATTATCTCTTTTGATTGCTTTAGGTTAAGAATAGGAAAGAATCTGCCAGATAATGATGCAGGTGTGTTCCTTTTGCCATTTATCATTAGCAACCATTATTTAAATTAATGTAATTTCCAGCTTGCTAGAGGCTAACCAACCAGGTGGGTTATGACCGAATCTAGTCGAGTAGTGTCGATTCTCGCTAGCTCACTGGCTACACAATTCCCCGGAATGCCGCGGTACCCAAAGGTGACTGTTAATGCACTCAGTAATGTCCTTCAGCCTTAAGTGGTATGTTGTGGTAGTATTAGAAGTGGTGCACACTCGTGTGAGAGATTTAATAGCAGCCTGACTGTTTTTAAAGATACATTATTTCATCTCAAGATAATGTTCTGCTCTTCAAATAGTTAAGCGCTACCATTGTAGCCATAATTTCTGCTTGAAAAACAATACAGTAATCTGGCAAAGGAAACGAAATGTTTAGGTCCACTTGATGCGAGTAGATACCCCCACCCACTTTACCTTCCAAATTCGAACCCTCAATCTAAAGATGCACTGATTCACCCCATTGAGGGGGGGGGGGGCATCTTGCCATTCTCCCTGGTAGGAAAAGATGTATCGCATTTGGCGTTAAAAGGAAGCTTGGGTGTGGTATGGTCAAAATTATTCTCTATTCTACCATCCAGAATTTCGAAATGTCCATAGTTCAATTCTAGACTAAATTTAGCCTAATAGCAGCCGTAGATGCAGTTTCTTGCCAAAAAGCGCCTTTTTAAAAATGAGAGAATGTCTGTTAAGTTAATGTCTTAACCGGAACAATACCCTTTTTATAAACATTTTTAAACTAGATTGTGCTTAATTCCCATTATTTGCGCGAAAAATAAACAGTCACCTACAGGAAAGCTCCGTGTGACTGCAACATTTCTAACAAGTTAAACCACATAGAGGTGCAGCTCTCACTTAGCCGCGGAGACCTCTTGGCTAGTTGGAAGTACTAGTACTAATTATCAGTGTCACCGAATAGTAATTATCATCTCACTCTACATAAAAGACCTTGCGCCATGACTGACACCTCTAATTTTCCGAAATATAGGGGATGAGAGTTTAATGAGTTCCACTGCTAACGAAGAACGTGATTTTGTCTACCGTTACTCGACGTTGCAACTGCATTACCTGTGGCACCGCCTATTGAGAAATCAATCAGAAGTAGAGTAGAACTGCAACACACAATGTAATATTGCATTGCAAATAACAATATCAAAGCTGTACATACAACACACGACACCCTACTTACTCACGGCACCTAACACTTCGTTTTCCACTGGTTTAATTTAATATTTGAAAACCGTCAGATTCACACTAAACTAGGAGCTTGCGAGGTTATTAGAACCGTAGATAGAACTCAAAAGGTATATTGCCACTTATATTTTGCGTCGTAGTAGTTAATGAGATTCTTTTCTTACTTGAAGTAGAGTCGACAATCGTAATTACTTATGCAGACAACCTGACCTTATTGCTTTCAGGGAATTTCCTAGGCACCTTCAACAAATTAATGGAAAGGACCTTGGGCGAAAAGAAATCTGCGCTTAACCCAAAAGAAAGAATGAGATCAAGTGAATCTTCTACACCATCTAAATTATGCGGTTAGAGCCTGCCACTAAGTACTCATGGCAGGTTCCTAGAGTTTATACCCGACTTTAAGGTAACTGGGATATATTTAAATATAAGGGGTGCGTAAAAAAGGCGTTGATAATGTTCTACGCCCGCAATAGTTTGCCTTGCATTTACGTATTCCTAAAAACGACTTCTGCAGAAGCTGTCTGTTCTTAAGTTCATTTAGAGCTCTATGTTTGTTATAAGAGTACAAGGTCTATACAACAACAAATTTTCTTTTATATATTATGATTTAACTACCGACTACTGATGGGTACGAACATGTCGCAAGTCTTTCTCCACAAATTTTATACTCGGTTCATATTTGTGAAAAGTATAGTGTCATCTAGACAAAGTGAAGAGCTTTTATGCTTCAGTAAAAGGCACCGTTCGGTGAGTCTGTTCCTTGTTATTTTACATCCAACATTCGGGGTAGCACACCTGTGGTTCGTTAAATGCGCTTAATCGGTCTCCACTGCTGAGAATTTGGCTGCCTTCGTTGTGTTCAAAGTTCACCACAGCAGGGAAGACATTACTGCTGGTTTTATCCTCATCGAGGCGACTTTGCTTATCATTTGTGGAAGCCGTTCATTATCCCTCGTACAGTTATATTAATTAGTATACTATGTCTCGTTATCTCTTCCTGCCGCTCTTCTCTCCCCAGAGGGTAATCACTCTTTATGTTGGAAATGATGTGTCCTTTTTACATCTGTCTCAGTTCACTTCCCTTTACATTTAATGTTCATCGATTTCAAGAAGACGTTTGATAGCGTTGATCGTAAGTATATATAGGTAGCTTTACATAGGAGAGGCATCCCACTAAAAAATGATCACCACCATATAGGAGTTCTACTCAGGAGCCCAACTTCATGTCCCACACAAGGGAAAACTGTCGGAACACTTCCAAGCGCTGAACGAAATGAGACAAGGCTGCATACAGTCAAATTTAGTTGACCACCCATCGCGAGGAATGAGATGAAAACTTTTTAACCACGTCCTATCCAATAAACAGAGTCATGTTCCGGATCTTTGAATCGACCGTAAAATCTGTTCTGTTGTACAAGTGTTCAACATGGAAAAAGACCTGTCTAATAACATCTAAAATGCAAGCCTCTGACAACCGTTGTCCTTAACATCCATTGGTCGGAGGTCAGAACCAATGAAGACCTACGCAGCCTTACAGGCCAAGACGGGATATACATAACTGGTCGTAAGCGAAAATGGTAATGGATAGGCCACACACTAAGTAAGGAGGTAAACAACATCATTCAACAGGACTCAAGAGAGAAGTCGAATTTGACGACCGACGAAAAGAAGGTACACAGATCAACAAATCGTGGCAGCGTTGGCGCAGAACCGGACCAAGTGGAGAGTCGGTGTAGTAAATGTCCCGTCCCCTGTGGGATTAAAGGACTCACAGAGAGAGAATCCAGAATTAAATTATATCTGGATTAACGATGTCGAGGACATCATTAATTTCTGCTTTTAATACCGCTACACGAACATGTTTGACACTGATACTGTGTCTTCCTTTGATAAGCTGTTTTTCTATATTAAAGATCTCTTGTCATTGGACAAAGTCAACCTTCTTGCTACTAATTGATACTTGCCAACTTCATCGCAGCCTCTTCCATCTCCTTAGGAGTGCACTACCGGGCCAGAACCGCTACACTTTCGCACCTGAGAAGTTTTTAAGGTACTCTGTAAACTCTACGTGTTTAAAGCTACTTGATGTTTTCTTGCACTCGGTTTTAAAATATTGCGTCTCTGCTTTGGTTCTGCGAAAGCTTGTTAACCTGTTATACTCAACAGGAGTGTTTCCATCTGCATGAAAATTTGCTGAGATACCTAAAATCTGAGAGGAATGCGACCTCTCATGCGAACTACAGACTAATTGCATCATTGACCAATTGCTAGCCGGTCAACCGGAGACTAACTGTCCTAAAGATCGATGGAATCATTGTCTCCATAATTTTGGAGGGACCAAAATCGTCGCTCTTGATATTTCAAAAGTTTTGATAGAGTCTCGCATGCTGCCGTTTTATTCAAACTTCAAGCATTTGGTATGCACCCTCACGTCTTAAAATGAATAGAAAGTTTTTTGTCAGGTCGTTCAATCCGTATAATAGTAGGCGGAGTAACATCTGATCTCTACGTAATAAATACCGGTTTACCTTAAGGTTCAACCATATTTCTTCTTTTTATTAATGACGTTTTATTACTATGTTCTTATGCATAGTTTCATCGACCGTAACACCCTTGATTTCGCATACTCTACAGAAATCAACCGCGAGCGCATGTTTGGATCATTAAGCGGCGATCGATTATGGCAGATCTAATCGTATTAGGATTAATGCGACCGAATGTTATTAGTGCCTCTTATAAAACAACCAGCCTATCCTAAACTTAGTTCAGTGGACTGAGTGAACATTCCCAGGCCCGTAGAGACAAAATTCGGGCCCGGGGGGTACCACATACGGGCCCCCCGCGAAACGAATTTCTGGCCCAGCACTTAGCGTTTACGGGCCCAATCGAATGATTGACTTTCAGTTTAAAATCTGTCTAGTATAGTACACTTTTTCGATCGTGAAGCATTTTTTTTATATAAATAATTGAAATGGAAAAAATTTTCTGTTGATGACTTAGATGACGGGGCCCCTTTCAAAGCCCGGGCCCGGGGGGTTTACCTCCTTCGCCCCCCCCCTGTCGGCGGCCCTGAACATACCTAATTCACCCTCTCCACACCTTAGATATTGAGATATTTAAGAATCTAAACTGGACCGACAATATATTTTCAATCCCTTAAAATGAGACTAACTGCTTGTTTTTTACAGAGATGTAGATGTCTATCTTGACACTGATCTACAAATCTCACACCAAGTGTAGCCTCGAATACACCTCCCATATTTTTGGGCAGGAGCTAGACATACTCCCCGATCGCGTTAGAAAAAGCTCAAACCCAAGCTATTAACCCTATTTGCGATTCCAAAACCTCTAAGAACAATTTTCATTCAAGGTACGGTATTTTAAAAAGAAGACTCTCCTCTGTGTTCCTTTTGTTGAAGGATTGAGTTTTGAAATGCATCAATGGCATCAGAGCTAGGAGAGAATTGGTTAATCTGTAGTACAAAAAACATAAAAACAAATCAAATAGTGACGACACGCTTGGAGGTGAAATGGCCAAGACTGTCATAATTCTCGGGCTTTTATCTCGAGTAGGCTGTGTTCTAACGAAATTGCTAGCCTTAGAAACATGCGATTCAAAATGTGGATGTGCCCTCAAATTTCGGAAACTTTTCTAAGGAGTACAATACATAAGTGGAACAGTTGATCGTTTTTCCCTTGTCTTATCAGCCAGAAACTTTCAAGCGAGGCGTACATCATCACCTTCTTCACTTAACCCCTTAACCCATTTCCTTGCTCTTAATTCCTTTCTTGTAAAGGCTGTGCTTGAGCATTGTAGCATCCCCTGAACTTTGGTATCATCATATTAAAAAAAATAACGAAAAAGAAAAACTTTTCAAAGTAATGGCAAATTGGTGTACTGAAAATTTATCTTTTTAGTCTGCTCAAAAGTAAAAAATTTTATTGGCAAACACAATTTAATTCTTTTCATTTTAATGTCCAACTGTAGAGAAGTCTTAAAGATTTCTTTATTACGTAAAATAAGAGGGAAAATAGAAAACATGAAAAACTCTAGACCACTGAAGAAACGTTTCTAATCGTTCCCTTATTTATTGTCCTTCAAGGAAAACAGCTCACGCCCCAAAGTTCAACTAGTTCTTAATATTAAGGCCATGTCGCCTAGTCTAGTAACATTCAACAATACTCTGAACTAAATGGAAACTTCCTGAACGTTAGCCTGGTGTAATTATCACGATTACAACCGAATGATTCTTCCTCCTTTATTTCGCCAACAAAATTGTGGAATGTAATGGAATTAATCGTGTCTGTTTCTGCTCATTTTCCGATATACAATAAAGTCGCCTTTTTTCTTTTTCTTGTCGTAAGAAATTACTTCGGACTTTAATAATCTAGAAAGGATTCAAGGCTCTTCGGTGTTCTGGTGGTAGTAGGAAATTTATTTGACACAGGAACAGCTTGTTGCCACCAACAAGGCTTCCAAGGTTGTAAGGAACACGTGTATATGATACCGTACACCTTTATTGTCCTCGAAGGAATATAGCAATTTTTCGACGTATTGTTGTTATTCGTCACGTCACCTTCACTTTCCGAGCACAAGAGTTTTTCATGAGTAATTGTTCAGAATTGTTAAATAACTCCTTGATTATGGCTAATGCTGAAAAATATAAATTAGTGTTGATTAGACGTCTATACTCACTTGCCTTTTGTATAGTTTCGATGGATATCTGACGCTAAATAAATTATGAGTGCTCACTAAAACGATATCCTTAGAGCAACTTCAGTGTTGCTTAGGTTGATGATCCCATCTCAAAATATAGAGTCTTTTAAAGTCCAATCTTATTTCGGCTTTTTCCAAGCTTGCTATGTTTAGGAAAAGCTATTCCATCTCAACTTTGAGTTAACTAAACCACTCCAAGGAACAAATTCCTTTCAGCTACATAAATAAATTCAGGAGATTTACTTTTAGAACCGCTTTAGCGCCACCTAAAGGGTAAGTCAGTTACCGTTTTTCTCCTTACACATAAATGCATCATTGAAATTCACACCTACCGCCTGCTTATATAAAAGGATTGTTATAAGTCCTTTGCCTCTCTGCAGCTGAAAAATGTGTTCAGGCATGGATCTGAGCTGCTAAATTCCGTGCACTTTTAGGTTCTATTACCTAACTCTTTGCAATGTGCAACGATACCTTCCTTTTTTTACCCTAGCTGCAAAAAAACAGAATAAAAAGAGTCTGGTTTTCTGCTGGTCCACATTTCCCGTGTTTTCCGGAAAGTACCACCTCTGTAAATGGCAGGTATTTACCACTGAAGTTTTTTCTGTCTGAGAAAATAGGATAAAATTGCTTTTACAACAGGGAAAGGGGGCGGACTCTTGCCCAATATTTTCCGCAAAACATGGGCTTATCGAGCATGTAAAATGCTGCATTGCCTGAAGTAGTTGCAGAGGACGCTTACATGGGCGGATTTGATGTTCTAGAAGTCTGGGGACCACAACCGAACAAAGTGCCCCTTTCAAACATGAATCTGTTCAACACTGCCATGTAACCAAGCAGATAGGTACAGACAGCAGTTAACTTTAAAATATGTCTTCGGTTTGTGGAATGAGTCCTTTGGTAGGTAAACAAATCTGGTAATCCTCATTTGCAGTAGGTCTATCTCGTCTGTGTAGTCAATGCTGACGGACTTTTCATTCCTACGACCAAGGAGCTTTATGAATGGTTCCTATTAAAAATCATGTTGACAGCTTTCAGTTGACAAAAGCCTATCACTAATATTTAGAGATTACTGATGAAAAATTGATCCCTGGCCATGTCACGCCGAAAGATTGTTAAGCTAACATCCCGGACTGGAGCAAATAAAGCACCATGTCTGTGCCCAGTAGGAGTTGGTGTTGACTTTTAGAATTAAGAGCTTTCACTTTTCCTTGATTTTTCAACCCTTTGCCATTAGCTTTGTCAACGCAGTTTACGATTTCTCGAAACAAGCCCGAACTTCAAATCGCTTCGGGCTTATCTATTACAGTCTAATTAGACAGCATGTAAGCACAGGACGAGCTGCGAGTGTTTGGAACGTAAACCCCTTGCTCCAACTAAAAGTCTTTAAAAGTACTTGAACGAGGATTTGTTCTGTTAGGGGTGCAATTAAAATTTGCGCTCGTTAGCTAGGAGGGAATACCAACGCATTATAGCACTCTGCGAAGCTCCGAAAAGCAGGAGGTTGATGTCTTTCCTGTAAATTTTAAGACAAATGTTGTAAGGGTTGGAAAATTACTTAGAACTCCTCTGAATCCACTTTCGGGCATGTAATTCAACTTTGAAAGTAGTGGAAAATTGCTATCGTAGAAAGACGGCAAATGCTAGCAAAAGTACTTAATAGTTCGTAACTTGATTTCAAAGTAATAGGAGATTGCTTTGGATTAACAACGAAACAAAATGTGCATCGGGTTTTACCTGCAATTGAAATGTGATTATGTTGACAAGGACAAGGAATCTTGACAATTTACAAGGAATACGAGCTTAACTCTCATGAGTTCACATAAGTTTAATCCAATACTCATTGGTGTATAATTGGAATAGTTCTGTGTCCTCGCATCTGTCAGGAGAATAAGGCAACGATATTATATGCCTTATACAAATCTATATCGACATCCTCATCCTTATAGACCTTACCAGTTTGACATCAAACTTACATTGGGCTTGAAAGCACCTACCTACATTAACTGGAAACCTAAGAATTTCGTAAATTGATTTATCAGTTATCTCTGGTTTACGGCAAAGGTGCTGGATTTTTATCATAAAAGTCGCTCAAGTCTCACCAACATGGACCTATTGTAGTTTTAACGTTAAAGGTAGATTATGGGAATCATTCGTAATCAACTCTAACCTCTTTCATCATTGTTAACGTCCCAGTATATTCAGGAAAGTTATTGTAATGGGTCCGAAAATTAAAATCAAAATTTTCAACATATTTTTATATAACCAAGTCACTATAGTATCTTTACACTATTTTTGAAAAGAGGTATGTATGTATGTACACTCCCGATCAAAAGTCTGGATCATTTTAGCGTTTTTGTAAAAACAAGCGCACATTTGTTTTGTTTCCATTTAAATTCGTTATTAAAACAATAATTTGTTCAAGATGTTTTCCTGTAAAATTGCAGCTACAACCTTTATAAATTCTTAATAAAATTTTATAATGTTTAAAGCAAGAACTTTGTTTGGCAAACGTTTATAAAAGGGTGTTCCCCACTTTTAACCGGGAGTGTATGTAAGTAGTCACTTCTTTCCTCCACAAAATCTAGTGAATTAAGAATGATAGGGACTTCGTTAGTGTGTCAATCGAAGCATGTTAACATCAAATATGATCTGAGCGACATTTCATGGAATTCAGTCCAGCCGTCTATGTTTAAACGGATTTATTTAGGTTCACAGCTGTCTAACAAATAATCAAATCTTGTGATCGATTTTTCACCCACTGTCGTATTGATTTGAAACTTCGCCAAGTTAAACAATTCTGGTGACAATAAGATAATCTATTGCTGAATCTTGGTTGGGTGTCGTGGGGGAGGGGGGGGGGGGGTCCTAATGTCGTAACGCGTACAGCGATTAAGATAATTGTTGTTTTGTTTAGAGTATGTTCCAACATTGCTAATATGAAAACTATGTTGTAATAAGGATAAACTCCCTAACAATCAAATCTTGTAATAAAATTTTCATTCTCTCCTCGTTAACCGATTGAGTTGAAATTTTGTACGCACATGTAGTTCCGATGACAATAGAGAATATTGTATTTGCAATTGTAATAAATAAAAAAACCACTCCGTCTCTGGGCTGTTGTCTAGCTCCAGCTATGCAAAAACAAGACATTCAATGCTTCCTCATTCGGCTTACCCGAATTCCCTTCCGGCGATAGCCATGCTAACGCATCATAGTGTTGCCCCTGGGCTTTGGCTAAATTATAAAAGAAAAAGCTTACGAGAAGCCGTATAATGCACTGGCATAGCTTCAGCAGACAACGCAAAAGAGTCTGTGAAAATGAAATTAAGGAGTTTGAGATAAGTTGGTTGAGTAGAACGATCACCACACCGTGGATGAAGGTTCAAGCCTCGGCCTGGCCATAAGTTTTCCAAAATAAGAAAAAATCCAGTCCATCTCAGCCCTGTTGTCTATCTCATTCCCTTTACCATAATTTCCTTTTGGATAAATGCTTCATAGGATTGTCCTCTGGGCTTTGGCTACATAAGAAAAAAAAAACTGACGAAACACCCATCCATATAAAGTTTTCCACATGTGTACTATCCTAATTAAGAAGCATTCTCGAAATTTTACAGTACCGCCAAATTTAGAGTACTAAGGGTAGCTTGAAGCTCGAGCATAGTAGTAGCACACGAGCTCGAAGTCGTAAAAGCAAAGCAAAGTTAAAAGGGGTTAATCGCCCCCCCCCCCCCCCCAGTAACTTCTTTATTACGAAAAATTTGGCTGAAGTACTAAAAAATAACCTAAAATGTATATGAAATTAGATAACAGACTGACTGCGTTTATACCGACTTTAGCAAGGCATATGATAAGCTCCCTCACTCTGTTATTATGCTTAAACTTGAAAAGTTGGGTTTTCCGCCTTTATTGCTCGACTGGATCTGCTCTTACTTAAAAGATAGGACATACCGCGTATCTTTCCGTAATATTTTTTCCAGAGTCGTTAGGGCTTCATCTAGCGTACCGCAGGGTAGCCATCTGGGGCCGCTGTTGTTTATTCTTGCCGTTAACGAAATTGTCCCTTTGATTAAGCACTCCAAAATTTTAATCTATGCAGACGATGTGAAGATTTTCTCATGCGTTAGAAACAGAGACGATTTTTCCTGCGTTCAGGACGATTTGAATACCTTCAAGAACTGGTGTGGATCTAATGGCCGGTAGCTTAACTTGTTTCTAAGAGTAATTCAGTTCTGGATTATGTAAGGTGGTTAAAGGAATTTTCTGATCGGAAAACCTCACTTATTCTTTTCTTTGGTTAGGCCAATCGTCGAGTATGCATCTCAGGTTTGGTTTCCCTGCTATGCTGTTCATTCTAGAGGCATTGAGTCGGTGCAGCGGAACTTTGTTAGGTTCGCACTAAGAGACCTTCCGTGGAATGATCCACTCAGGCTTCCTCCTTATGTGGATAGCCTCCGGTTGCTTAATAAGTACTCATTGGAAGAACGACGTAGAGTTGCTGACCTAGTCCTTATTCACCAGCTTTTGAACATAGATTCTTGTACTCTCGCAGGTATGGTTTCTTATAGGCATACCCCGTATAGCTTAAGGAGATTGTCTTCACTGCATGTTGTTCATTCTCGGTCTAACTATTGTATACATGAGCCTATAAATCGCTATGTAGAGCCGTGAATATGTGTCCTGTTTTTGACCTGATTCTTACTAAGGATTTTCTGAAACGTTCTCTGTTATCCGTACACCCCTGATTATTGTATGTGGGCGTGTTTTAGTTTTGGTTTACTAATGATGTTTTTTCGCATGCTGGTGTGGGGAGCTTCATTCGCCTCAAATTGTTATATTCTAATAGGTCAATTGATTCTAGGCTTTTGCCTGAGAAGTGCGCCTTCTGAGTTAGAAGTTATTAAAATTCAGTTGCAAAATTTGACCCAAATATAGTTAGTTAGTTAGATAGCTAAGAGATAAAGTTAAATAAAAGCTTGTACAAAACGGATTTATATCAAAATTCTGACGTGACCCGTGCAATGGGAGCCCGTATTCGGATTGAGCGCATTAAAATACATGAGAATGACATGGGCTGGTCAAATAGGCATCAAGTTTTTCGTAAACCTATGTAGACCGATCAATAGTTAATCGCGGTATATTTTCTTCACGCAACACTTGAATAATATAAAATTTCTCTAACCGTCCAACCATGGTTTATAGTATACTAAATTAAAGCAGTATATTGAAAGAGAAATGTGTATTTTCCAATATTTATATATGACAGCTTCCGCATTGGCTTCAATTTTAAAGCGAAACCACTTGCCCCGAGCTCTTAGTTTAGATTGATGTTAAATTCAAAGGGACCTGAGGGCAAAAATTTACTTCCCAATCCATTCGTTTTCGTACGAGAGGGACATGTGGCACTCGATGTTTGAATTTCATCGAATTTCAATGAGGATCCTATTTTTTTACGATGATGTCTCTGCACGGTTGCGAGTGCTATCCTGGTCGTGTCACTTGTACTTGAATCCTATTTTATATGCATCAATATAATATATACAGCTCGATTTCTGGTTTCACCAAAGGTGCGGGTCGTTTTTACTGGCACTGAACAATTTTCCAGGATTCCCTCTGAATTTGTTATGTGATTGGCATATATTGCCATCAGTTTTATCATGTTTTTCTATAGATTTCCTATAAGATGACAGAAATATTACTTCGTCGTCGTTGGTTTATTGACATTTTGTCGAATTTTTATTTTCAAATATGAAGTATCTACCTTTCGATTGCGGCATTTCGTAGTGTACAGTAGGGTGAACGAGATAAGAATGGAATTGATGAAAATCAAGTCTGTGCTTTTGCTCACGTTCTGTTTTTTGAAAATGTATACACAAGCAAGACTGTGAATATATTTAAACTCAAAAAATTCTATTCTTTAGAGAGACTACTGGAAACCGCTTTGGTAAAATTTAATTCTGAAATTTCTATTCTGCTATAAAATTTCCCATAGGCGATTTCCTTTCCTAATTAAGTTACAAAGTAACGTCCTTCAATTAAGTAAACCTTTAAGTTTAATAAGTTAAGTTACGTAAACCTTTAAGTTAAATAGTTAATCAGAAAAAATAATATTTTCTTTGAAATGATTTAATATTTCGAATTTTGACAGCTTGAAAAAATTAGAATGTCTTTTCCATTTCGTGCAGGTCTTATTACTAATGAAGATAAAACTGATTACATTACTTTCTCCGATGGTAGAAAGACGCTGAAGGTTCAGCAACGTTGTTCTACTATCCACAGAACTGAAATGTAATCCAATGAACATGAAAGTCAGCCGTTTCTTGTAGCTCCAGCAGAAATGAATTTTTCCATCAAATTATTCCTTATTATGCTCAAGTACATAAAATCTGGGCTAAATAACTGCAGAAGCAGCAAGTCAAAAGAGAAGTTTAGCACAACGAAAAGCTCAGATATTTATTAAGAGTTTTGTAGTCCGACATCTACGATTTTTTTTCTACTTAAATTAATTTCACCTCATGCCAAGTTTCTGCTGCCCAGAAATATGTTCGTTTTTAGGACGTCGAGTTTTCTTTTTTCGTTAAGCTTTTCTAATTATGTATGTTTCTCTCTTCAACATATTTAAATTGCAAAATTATTGCTTCTAATTTAAAAGAAATTGAATAGAAGACTTTGTGTTAAGGCATCAGACCTCGTTTTACCTTAAATGGGAATGGAATTTAAAAGCAATTGCAGGAGATTGTTAGTATTTATCTTTGTTTTTTTTTTAATTGTGATAATCTTAATTTACTTAACAAACTATAAAAAAGAGAACCATTTATGTAAAAGGTTTTTCTTCGAATATACAGATTCTTCTGATCCGTAGGTGAAAGACTACTGAGGTTCTTAATGTAGAATTAGCCCTTCTAACTCAAAAGGCGCACTTCTCAGGCAGGAGCCTAGAAAGAGTTCACCTATTCACCAGAATATAACAATATATTGAGGTGAATGAGGCTCCCCCACTCACATCCAAAAAAAAAACAACACACATACGCACAACGTAATAATCAGGGGTGCACAGAGAACAGAGATCGTTTCAGCGAATCTTTAGTAAGGGTTAGGTCGATAAAAAGGCACATATTCACTGCTCTACACATAAGATTTATGGGCTCGTGCATACGATAGTTAGACCAAGAGTGAACAACATGCAGTAAAGGAAGTCTTCTAAAGCTATACGGGGTATGTCTATAAGAAACCTTATCTGCGAGGGCACGAGAATCTATGTTTGAGGTCAAAAGCTGGTAAATAAAGGCTAGGTCAGCAATTCTACGCCGTTCTTCCAACGAGTGCATATTCAGCAGCTGGAGACGATCCTTATAAGGAGGAAGCCTTTATGGATCTCATTCCACGGGAGGTCTCTAAGCGCGAATCTAACAAAGTTCCGCTGCACCGACTCGATGCGTCTAGAATGAACAGCATAGCATGCTGACCAAACCTGAGATGTATACTAGAAAATAAGAGAAAAATGTAAGTGAATTAAGGTCTGCCGATCAGAAAACTCCCTTGACCACCGCTTGACATAACCCAGAACTGAATTACTCCTAGACACAATATAGTTTATGTGCATAGTGAAATCGAGCTTTTTGTCTAGCTTCACACCCAGATCAGTAACGGACTGCACGCGACGGATAGTAGTATCCACAAAGGTATAATCAAAGACGAGCTGACTTAGATTCCTATAGAATGACATAACTTCACATTTAACCAGATTAAGCTGTAGCCCATTTGATCCACACCAAACCTTGAAGGTATTTAAATCATGCCGAATGCAGGAAGAATCATAACTCTTTCTAGCGCAAGTTCGTCTGCATAGATTAAGACTTTGAAGTATTTAATCAGGGGTACGATGTCGTCATTGGCAAGAATAAACAACAACGGACTAAAATGGCTTCCCTGAGGTACACCAGAAGAAGCCCTAACGACTCTATATAAAGTGTTACGAAAAGATACTCGGTATGTCCTATCTTTTAAAAAAAGAGGAGATCCAGTCGAGCATCCAAGGCGGTAAACCAAACTTTCTAAGTTTGAGCATAATCACAGAGTGAGGGAGTTTTTCAAATGCCTTGCTAAAGTCGATGCATACGCAGTCGGTCTGGAGAACCCGTTGAAAGGCAGAGATTATGTGGGAGGTAAATTCAAGCAGGTTAGTTGTCGTCGATCTACCAGGCAGGAAGCCATGTTGATTAGACGAGATTAGCCCCTTACACATCCCCACAAGCTGTGAATATATAACAGACTCGAACAACTTGGATGTGCAGGAAAGCTTCGCAATTAGCCTATAATTTTTAATCAAGTTTTTATGAACCTTTTTATAAACAGGAATTATAAAGGAACTCTTCCATAGCGTAGGAAATTTTGCAGAACAATAAAACTGTGTCGCCTTATAACATGCCAAAACCTACTGTAAAAAACGCTCAGATACCCTCATTTAGGCACGGCGGAATTTAGCAGGGGAGGAGCCGGGCTCAAAAATTCTCAACAAAAGTTCCTTCTTCGAAGCTATGTCAGAGCATACAATCTTCTATAACTCTCCCGCCGACGACCAGCTGACGCTACATCCAGCTGACCCTGATTCTGAACAAATCGCCGCCAGTATTAATAGGCTTGAGGACGACTTTCACCCAGGTCCTGATGGCATTCCGGCCATCGTTCTGAAAAAGTGTGCCATGCATCTAGTCCAACCCCTTACTTTGCTTTTTGGTCTCTCGGTCACTCAAGGGGTTTTCCCTCAATTATGGAAAAATTCGTATATTATTCCCATCTTCAAAAAAGGTTGCAAGAACGATGTGTCCAACTACAGACTTATTGCTAAATTATCATCCATACCTAAACTATTCGAAAAATTGGTCTATGATTCCATGTTCTTCCACTGTAAGTCTATCTTCTCACTCTCCCAGCGTGGCTTCCTCAAAGGTAGATCTACAACCACCAACCTTACTGACTTCGTCTCTAAAACCCTATGTGCCCTGGAAAACGGTAAAGATGTTGATGTTATCGCCACCGATTTTAGTAAAGCCTTCGACAAGATCTCCCATAACGTTATCTTGTTCAAACTTGATCGCCTAGGCTTCCCCCCCAGATTCATCTCCTGGATTTGATCCTACCTCAACAACCGTCAGTACAATATTCTTTTCAGTTCATCCATTTCTAACCCTATTGTCGCTCGTTCCGGCGTCCCTCAGGGCCACCTAGGTCCATTGATTTTTATCCTCACAATAAATGATGTTGATTGTGTCATCAAACACTCAGAGCTGTCCATTTATGCCGATGACATGAAAATAATCAAACATATCTCCTCCACTACCGACTCTCTTCTCCTGCAAGATTCATTCATCACATGGTGCATGAAAAACTTTCTTGAGCTCAATGTCTCCAAGTGCCAGTCCATCTCTTATTCCCGCAAGCGTCTTACCACCACCCCGAGAGTCTATATTTTAACCGACGTACCACGACGAGCTATTTTAATAAATTGAATAAAATTCAACTTTATTCACTCGAATAAAAACTTTCTCACGCACAAAAGTAATCTAGCTCTGGCAGTACAACTCTCCCTCTACTTCTTTGTTCTAAGCTCGGTCCTATAGAAAGAAAATCGTATGTTTTTAAGTAGAGGACAATTTCTAGTGTGGTCAACTGATGACGATGGTCAGGAATGATATTTATGTAGCAAGTTGATGAGAATCTATTATAATTTAATTGTTAATAACGCAGGACCTGTAGCCGTAATATTCTCTTATTTTCTGATACTCTTGTTTGCTTTGGGTTACGTAAATAATATTTTTGAATAATGTCTTACACTTCAATTATTAAAAAATATTCTCGATAAAAGCTTCGTCTTCTGACAAACAAAATTTCTAAAAGGGATTTCAATATCGTTTTAAATTAAAAACGCCGCAGCGAAATGAAACTGAATCCTTAAAAAAGGAATCAGGTGGACGTGGACTTCAAAGGCTCTCCTCGTGTATAGAATGCGAGGCTCAAGGGTGCGGCTGTCTCTTTGTACAAAACGCTTCTATTATCAAATAAAACTTCAAATCATCTAGGATATCATTTGCTGGATTATTCTTTGTACTTTCTCCGTCATATTCAAAGTAAACTCTTCTCTAAAGCACGGCTCATCCAGCCAACATATTTCGTGAAGGCATCCGCTGAGATTACGATTTAATCAAAACATTGAAATTACTCAGTGGAGCATTATGGGAGCTTTGATGCTTAATCTCTTAACCCGACATGACGCGCACTTACAGTATTAAACCACTTCCCATTTACCACTCGAAGGTTTCACCTGGTTCCGTTTCGTAAGACACGCCGATAAAAAGAAAACTGTATCCTTAACCGCTCTGCAAACAAACTTACGCAAGTGCCACCTGTGCTTACCCGCGTTGTCTAATTAAGAGGAGCTTTACAGAAATTTTTACTCGTTAATACTTTAAAGTATATTGCTAGCTGTATAGATATTCCTGAGAATGCACTACAACCCCAGATAGATTTTACCTACATTCCACAGCATCCTTTTCATCGTGGCTGATCAATACTCCAGCGGGTTTGCACTACATCGAGGTGTGCTTTAACAATTGGCCCTACTCCCCTTGGGGAACGATAAATTTCAGTAACCCCGTCAACCTTGTCATCAATACATTACGCTTTAATGGTGGGAGAAAGCTTCCTGAAAGGGGCTCAGATAATGACTGAGGCTGAACTGGTAAGATCGGCAGCAGGGTGGAATTTAAGGACGAACTTGCATAGATGAGATGGCAGAAAATACGTTACCCCATCCCATTTTCTCAGCTCTCACCTCCGGACACTAATGGCTTGTTCGGGTTACAAAAATTTTCATTTTTAAAGATAAGAAGAAGTTTAGACTTCCGCCGTACTCCCCCACAAGAACTCTTGTGGCTCAAGAGAAAATGCAAAATGTGGGAACAACTTTTATTGAGGGCGCCTGACGCGCATAAATTTACCTGTATTCACAATTAATTAGGGGATAAGTTTAAAACGTCGGGGGAGTTTCTGTACAAAGTGGTTCCGAGCAACAATGAAACTTTCTATATAACATGGCAGTTTAGCGAGTTTCTTACCCTTCGTCGCAGAAAAAGAATAAAGGGGAGCGAATTCTATGCTGGATTTTATAGGATAAAGGTAATACCAACACTCCTTGTGGTAGAATAAAATTGTATGATTGTTCCTGTTATGATGTGCTATCTTAGATGCATGCACCTTCCATATTTTTAAAAGTAACAAGACAAAATCCAAATTTTTTACACATAAAAGCAATTTCCGATAAAAACCCACATCCATTTAGTTACAAGCAAGAATTTTACAAAAGGAATTTTATATTTTGTTGAGTACTGCACATGATCTAGCGTTTTGTGAATAATCATTAATCAGGTATACCAAGCTGTTGGCGCTACAGGGAGACATCTTTTTGGGTACCAGACAATTTCATTACTACGTTTAAAAAAAGTTTTACTTGTTCCTTGTTGAAGAAGTGTTCTTCGGCGTTATACTTTTACTTCTCCGGCAATCTTTCTCGGTGGGCCGTTTCCCTGCACTCTAGGAAACATCAATTTTAATCCCCGTTTTTCAGACTGGCAATAGGAGAGAGATTGCTATCTACAGACCAATTTCTAAATTGTCTTGCATTCCAAAACTCATCGAACAGATGATCCAATCTCAATTGTCCATAGAGTGTAGGGGTTCAATTTCTAGCCGGCAGCATGGGTTCCTTCAGGGTAGGTCCATGGTTTCCAACTTATTGGAGTTTGTTTCTGGCAATGTGGATGGATTTTTGGATGGCTGTCAAACTGACTGCATTTACACTGATTTTAGTATGGCCTTTGATAAGCTATCTCGCTCTATTATCGTTTTCAAATTGTCCAGGTTGGGTTTCCCGCCACAACTCATTGCAAGCATTAATTCGTATTTATCTAATAGGGCTTATAGAGTGCGTTTCGGGGCGTGCTCTCCGATGCTTTTGTGGATCCTTCTGGCGTTCCCCAGGGTAGTCATCTTGGTCCTTTGCTATTCATCTTATCTATTGATGATATTACTTATTTGCTTCAAAGAAGTAAAATTCTTATTTATGCGGACGATATCAAGATTTTTCTTCCAATTAAATCTTTTGGGGATTACGAGATCTTACAGTCGAACCTACACATATTTTATAGCTGGTATGGTAATAATAATCTTAAATTAAACATTGGGAAATGTCAGGTTATGACCTTCTCTATGTCCCGCAACTACTGTACTTGTCAGTACAAGTTTGATGGTACTTGTATTCAACGGGTGGAAGGAGTGAAGAACTTTTGTATGTACCTTGATAGACAACTTAACTTCACCCCCACATTAATAATGTCGGTTCCAGGGCCAACTCTATGCTGGGATTTATTCTTCGTTGGTCCGGGTAATTTCCTAGCCCTCACATAAGACTTCATCTTTATACATCCCTTGTTAGACCACTGCGGGAGTAGACTATTCCGGTTTGGACTCCGTTTTACAGATCTCACCTAAAACGTATTGAATCCGTTCAGCGTAGATTTGTGAGATCGGCCCTTCATGCTTTGCCCTGGAGTGACCCTCTAATTCTGCCTCCATATGAAAAGCGATTGGGACTGCTACAACTTGCTACTCTCGAGAAGCATCGTTGGGTTGGTTGCTGATATAATTTTTCTACACACCAGCTTCTGCAGGAGAGGATTGACAGTGAGGAACTTTCTTGAAAAATTTTACCTAGAGAACTGTCCTTTTCCCTTCGAAACCGTTCTAGCTTACGGATAGCTTACTCGCGCACTAGGCACGGTATGTTTGAGCCAGTTAACCGCATGTGTAGGTTTGCTAATGATGTTGGTGATGTTTTTAGCACTAACGGGGTTACAAGGTTACATTAAGGAGTAGCCTCTACAACTTGTAGCCATCCTGTTGCACTCACTCGTTTTTGTAAGGTTTTTTTTATGTTAGTTTGTGTATGTATTGTATTGGCTTGGATCAAGCGATCTCTATTGCCTGTTGCACTCCTAATTGTGGTGTTTGGATGTGTTTTGTGCTTCTGGGTACTAATATTTTTTTTTTGCATGCTGGTTTGGAGCCTCATTCACCTCAATATTTTGTTATATTCTAATGGATAGGTTAATTGATACCGGGCTTCTGCCTGTGAAGTGCGCCTTCTGAGTTAGAAGGGTTAAGTCGATTAATTCAACGCGTTGTGGTATACATTGGTTAAATCACAACTGACTCACCTGCCTGCTACTCAGCCCTATTTATACTACTCAGCTTAATTCTAGAATTTAGAGTCGGCCATGACTGCTTACAGCGTTTGACGTTTTCTTTATTTCCAAAATCTGGGACACGTAGTCTCTGCACGTTACACTGCCGCATTTTTAAAACAGATTGTTTCGAATAGTCGTATCTCATTGGTATGGCTGCAATCTGTCAATATAAACAATCTTCTTACCCACTTTCGGTCCCTGTTGTACCATGTAGACCACATCGTTGATACGCTTTAGTATCATGTAGGGTAATTTCCTCAGTTGTTGAAGTTTCGGTGATTTTCATCGCCGTGGATTAGACAGCCAAACCAGGTCGCCTCCTTTTAATCTGCTGGAATCAGCTCTGATGTTGTTTATTCTTTTGAGGTATTCCAAATTCCAAATTGACAGTAGATTTGTCTTCCAAACAGAACAGAACTGTCTTGTCAAGTTATGAAAGACTTTTAGATAAGGTACTAGTTATATCCACTATTTTCCTGACCAGCTATATCCACTATTTTTCACCCATCCCGTAAGATGGTGGGTGCATTTGTGTTGTTCGCATCTTTTTTAGTCCAAGAATTCCGCATACTCTTTGAAATACTTGAGATTTCAGGTTTCGTCCTTGATTGGAATGAAGCTCATGTGGAACCTCAAATATGTAGATCCAGTTCGTTACTGATTCCTCTGATACTATTATTGTTGCTTGATTTGCGATCGGCTATACTTCTGGCCATTTACTGAAATAAACCCATCAACACTAAAACGCATCTTTCATCAATCTAATTCAGGAAATGATCCCGCACATTCACAAGGTGAAAATGAAGCGGACCGTTAAAACCACCCAAACTTGGGGACAACACCTTAACGGCAAAGACCCAAGTGAAATATTTTAGAATCATTCTTGATTCCAAACTAAACTGGGCATCAACATTGAGGAGCGCGTGAAAAGGCTTCGATAGCATTTTATACCTTCAAGAAAGCCATAGGGAAGAAATGGGGAATTAGTCCCGGTATAGTTTAGTTGAGATCAATCCTGACTTAAGGAATCTTAGTTTGGAGAGGCGCTATTGAAAGGAACTGTAACCTTAATAAGCTCACCAAAGTTTAAAGAGCTGACTGCTTGGTCATATCAGGAGCTGTAGGTACAACGCCAACTTCCGCGTTGCAGACAATGCTCCATCTTCCCCCACTGGACACCCACGGTAGGCTCGTAATACCATTAGATTGAATGAATCCGAAAGTTGGAAAACTTCGGACTACCGATACAGCAAATGACCTACCTGGAGGATTACTGACTATGCAGTGAGATTTGATTGCAGGAGAGCACTGCTTATACCGTTACTACAATAAGCGAGTGGGAAGATTGTCAGTGGCTGCCAATGCCAGGTAAACCGATCTTCACGGATGGCTCATACGAAACTAGTATCGACTGCCGAACCAGTATGCCTCAAACTGAGGTCCTGGCGTCCTGGTCCTGGTGTTGCTGTCGCGCAAGGACCTACAAAGGCTTACTGAAATTTGTTTGTATAGTGATAGTCAAGCGGCCATTAAGTGAGGCGGCCGATGTTTGGCCAAAGAAGATCCGCAGATGACCGCTTCACAAATTGACAAATCTAAACTCAGGAAAAAAAAAAAAGCTGTTCAGCTCGCCGAGCGCAGGTGCGTCATGTGATGGCGGATGTGGCCAGAGCGGTCCAGATGAAGTTTCTTAGTAGACCATATCATGATCTATGTGACGCCGACTGGTTAAATACCGGTAGCCGCGAACTAACCTAACCTTACAAAGTAAAACTTAAAACTATATTCTTTTTTTGTAAAATATTGATCTTAACTCAAAGTATTACTTGTATGCACACTACTTTTTGTGTGTACGAATCTATTTTTACTGGCAACTTTTCCCACTTATCAAAACTATTCAAATCCTGAATCAATAAAATTAAACTTTTTGAAAGTTCAGCTACCTTTTCCAAGCTCCTATAACAGCAAAACATAATTATATCACTTAAATAAAACTGAATTGAATTTTAAAATAAATGGAAGTAATTTTTTTCATTTTCTTTATTTCAGCTGATACTTACGGGTCTGTGCATTATGAGTCTAGCGCGAAGGAGAAATCGCTACAGTTACTTGGTAAGTTGAAAGTTATGAAAACTTTCGGAGCGGAAAACTTTTCCGCGTTTTTCATCCTTCTCTATAAAATTGCATTTCAGATAAACACGAGCATCATGAAATTATAGCACTCGTCCTTTCTCGTGGCCCTATAAAGAAGTCATGAAGCATGCACAAGCATTTCTGGCAGAGGCACTCATTATAATTTATTTAACCCTCTCGAGTTGTTCCGCCCTCACCGTTACCGTCGGGGGCTAAGGAACGAAAACCTGGGCGTTCCGGTGATACCTCATCATCACGTAATGCAATTTATTACATAGCAGCCTACATATATCATTTGGGGTTAAAATTGGTCTGGAGGATTCGAATCTTGAGTCGAGCCTAGTGCCTTCTCATCGCAGCCTCCAGCTCCACTTATGATTTTCTGGCTCTTTTCCCTAAAGAACCGCATTTTACAGATTTTTCGTTATGGAACATTCCGACTTTTGGCGTAGTAATTTTCATAACTGCTTTCTCTTGCTTGAGCAGCACTTTATGAAGCTAAGTGTATCCTGCTTTCATTGTAACACTTGCACAATTGCTGGACTGCCCAATGACCAAGCATGCTAGAAATGAATTGTACTTCCTTGACGACGTTCTAATAGTTGCCAGAACTCAACCCCAGACACTCTATATGACTGTCAGCTTTGTTCTATGTGCGGTTTCTAATGTATGTTTCTTGTTGTTGTCATTCTCCGTCGATTAATTACTTCTCCCCAATCCGATAATGTAAACTCCCTTTTCCAGCTAGTGCTAGTCTAGTTGCTATTCCAGCGATTTGAGTGATAAATTATAGGAAACCATTGCTCACAAAGAAAAAATGTTCAAATTAAACTAGATTTTTCCTTATTGGATTTTTGTTGGTATCTGAAGTGAATTTCTTTACTAGCCTAGCCGTCAGCATGACTCTAGCTGGTTAATCTGACGTGATTAAAGTCAGCTTCTATTACTTTATCGGATACTTTTTGGGTTTAAAAAAATGTTTTTATTTTTTCATATTTAGAAATATTAAAGTTTTGAAAATACTTAGTGAAAATTAAAGTCGAAATTTGTGAAACGGAACGGAGTTATAAGGTGTCGACCATTAATATACGCCGAACTTTTCCGCGCCTTTCCAGGACTCTAGCAGAACGTGTTTTCCTCGAAATCACATTTAATTATACAATTAACGGCTTAACTAAGGGCTTAAAAGGTTCGGAAACAATTTTTAACATGTTTGATTAACATTAAAAAAAAATTTGTGACCATAACTGACGTCGTCGGTAGAGTAAGTGATAACGTGTCGGCCTACCAATCCGGAGGTGCCAGGTTTGAATCCCACCGACGGCGAACCATGGTGTTTTCTGCTTACAACAGATTACTATAAAAAGGCCATGGGTGAGGGAGTTGTAGAAAAAATGCCAGTGGTTCGGAATCCACTTTAAATTGTAGGTCCACTTGCAATCGTTCTCTCGAATCTGGTCTTGAAGCACCTGTATCTACAGTAATTGTGCAGTTTTGTCTTTCAACTCTCCCTTCCATTACTAAGCTGTTATCGGATCGCTGCAGTTTCTTAATGTTGATCAAGCCTGTGCGGGCGGGGGGGGGGGGGGGGGGGGGGGTTCAATGTATAGCTCCTTTCTTGCTTTTTTAATGCAATTAGATACCCCCTCCCCCTACGAGCAAATCCTGCGCACGGCCCTGATGTTGATGATGATACTGGGGGCGTCGTTTCCAATGAACAACCCCTGCCACGCAGATTTGATCTGTATTCGTTTCTCTGTTGCGAGCGTAGAGTTGGTATAGGGCTTACAGCTCTATCGCTCCTTCGTTTTACTCGTTCTCTTTCTCTGGATTTTGCACAGTCAGATCTGCAGTGTGTTTGGAATTGGCCTCCTTTCTTCAGCATTTAAAACGACATCGCTTTTCCAATGCATATCTATTTCGGTGACCTTTCTTAAGCATACAGTACTTCTAGAGTCTGATTTTGTTGCCTCATTAGCCAGAGCATATGCCAAAACTTCAGCGTTTCAGGTCACGACTGGCTCGTGAATTATTAATTGCTTCTCTTGAAACCTCATTGACATAATCTTGACTAGAACTGGAATAAGCCAAATGTATCAGCCTTTCTATATCCTGCTGCAACGTCTCTCCGGGCTCCTGTACTCGTCTCCGTAGCTGAAGCCGATAATCCTCTTGCAAGTGCTGGTTGGCAAATCTCAATTTGATGACTTGTATTATAAATGAGTAATTATTCCTTTACTATTACGGTATATTCTGTGATAATTGTACGGCTGCACCTGTAACTGCCAAAATTAAGGCTGTAGCTTTTTCCTCGTCAATCCAAAAGTTCATTGCTGCTGCCATCTCGAACTTTAGTCTGTATGTCTGCCGGAATGTTTGACCATCAAATGTTGGATGATGTTATATTCACGTATGTAGATTAAGTCGCGGAATACCATTTCTGGACACTTTTTAATTGATTTCTAATTTTCTCAAGATTTTTCTTCTTGTCCATCTTTTATTTTGACCTGTCCAGAAACTTCTACCGATTCCAGTCTCTTTTCGATATCTGTCTTTAATTCTCTCATTTTATTGTCTATAGAATTCTCTTTATTCCCAAATTTCTTCCAGAGCCTCAAACTGTTTTTGCACAGAAATTTCCATTTCAGTTTTGACTTCTTCAATGGAAAGCTTAAGTTAAGCAACTGATGACTCTATTGACGAACTAAACTTTGCTGATGACAATTATTGTTCTTCCGTCGATGTCTTTAACCAGTGATGGGAACTATCGAATAAAAACTATCGCACCATTCGATTGTGGAAAAATGTTCATTCATTCGATGATTTTATTAAAATCTTTCATTAGATACTATTTTCGTTCAGTAATTGAATGTTTGGCTAAAATTAGTAATGAACTAAAAGTTCATGTAATTACTAAACTGGCTTGTTTGTCTCTTGTTTTTATTATTTCTAATCTTGTTCAGTAATTGAATAAAAGTTGTTTCAACTAGTTTTGAACTACATATACACTTCCGAAACCCTTCATTTTCCATTTACAGGTCCTATACTATATAATTTGCTGACATCTTTCTTTCACTTCTATTCATACGTCAAATATTTCAGTTCACGGATCATTACATGAAAAGAAAGTACATTAAAAGCTTTATTTAATAAAATAGTTTTTAAAAAAAAAGTTGAACCGACTTCACAAAAAGCGCTAAAAAGCATAAAATAATTTTTAATTTTATTTCTATTACGACATTTTGAAGTCGGTGCAAATCAAACAAACCAACCAACTACAACAAAAATATTTAATCATCATTTCTTATGATCCCGTAAGCTGAAACGTTCAGGTAGTGTGATGTATTATTTTTAATTGTGGTACTGTAGTTGTTTTATTTGTTTAATTTGCACCGACTTCAAAATGTCGTAATAGAAATAAAATTAAAAATTAGCTTTTTAGCGCTTTTTGTGAAGTCGGTTCAACTTTTTTTTAAAAACTATTTTATTTTTCACTTTTTAGTGTCTTCTAACACAATGAAGAAAGAACCATCCAAATCAGTCCACGCGTTAAAAGTTAGTTGTAACCCCCTACCCCACCCCCATTCCACTAAACTTTTTTTCTCATGGTATCAATCAAGGAACATACTCTGCCGAACAGAAAAGGAATCATCGAAATCGGTCCACGGGTTACGAAGTTACTATCCCTCCCCCTCCCCCACCATTACCATAGGACCAAATTATTCTCCTATTAGCAATGGGGGCTCACACTCTATACAACAGCAAAAGAACCATACAAATCGGTCCACGCGTTACAAAGTTAGTTTCGACCCCCTTCTCCCACCCCAACCACATCAACAATTTTTTTTTCTCGTGGTATCAACCAGGGAGCATACTCTACCCAAAAGAAAAAGAATTATCCAATTCGGTCCACGCGTTACGAAGTTAGACTACTCCTCCCCCCACCTAACCCCCCGCCATGGGCTAAATTATTATTCTATTAGCAATGGGTTTTCACACTTTATACAACAGAAAAAGAACCATCCAAATCGGTCCACGTGTTACAAAGTTAGGTTCCACCCTCCCCCACCAATAGGGGATCATACTCTATACAACAGGAGAAGAACCATCGAAATCGGACCACGCGTTACAAAGTTAGGTTCCACCCCCACCCCCCACCCCCATCACAACAAAAATTTTTTCTCGTGGTATTAACCACGGAATATACTCTACCCAACAGAAAAAGAATTACGCGTTACAAAGTTAGACAACCCCTCCCCCCTCCTCCCACCCTATTTCAAATTTTTTTTCTCCTATTAGCAATGGGGGATCATACTATGTACAACAAAAAAAGAACCATCCAAATCGGAGCACGCGTTACAAAGTTAGGTTTCACCCCCACCCCCCACCCCACCCTACATTTTGACATGGTACCAATCGGTGAACATACTCTACCCAACAAAAAAAGAATCATCAAAATCGGTCGACGCGTTACGAAGTTATGCCCGGTCAGACATAAAAAAAAAAAAATTAATACGCGTCGAACTTAGAACCTCTTTGTTTTTGGGAAGTCGGTTAAAAATCACTTAGTGAGAACTTAGCTGGTTTTGGAAGTGGACACCTCACTTATATTTTCTTGAAGTCTTGAACACGTAAATCCTCAGTCTTTCTTAACTGATCCCACTCTTGACACCAATTGTAACGTAGTTCAATCCACTGTCATCACGTAGTCTACGGCCCCTACAGTGCAGGTTATAATATAAAATACTACATTTTATTATTCTATCTTCCCCAGTTCCTTTCCAAAAAAAATACTCTTTAAAAAACTTAAACGAATCTCAATTATTTTCAACAACATTAAAATTTTAAAAAATAAAGCAACATTTTATCCTCTTGTAGGAGTCAATTTGAGAAATTTCGCCAACACTCCCTCAAGCCATTAATCGTTTTTCTGTCAACAAAAAAAATGTATTCCAGAACGTTGATCATTAAAAAATGTTGAGATTTGCTAAATAACCCATGCCCACAAATCTCTTCCCTCTTGGAAAACTATTTCGAATAAGGTCCTTTTTGTAGCCCACCCAGCTGTCGACATCCCAAACATGTGCCAGAATTCACTGCAGTAGATGTTGGCCCCTGGGGCATCATAATTCTGTAAATTCGCTCTAAATAATATTGGTGACGCCAAATGTTTGTTTCATTTGAATTAATGGGTGTTCTAGAGAGCAGCAAATCACCCCAAAACTATGGATTTCATCTCTTTTCGCAGCAAAATTTATAGGACTGTAAATGCATTTATTGTACGTTCAAATACCTGGAATAGTATAAAAAGATTTACCGAGCATGTAATATGTATGGGCAAACTCTGCTAGTACCCTACCATTTTTTAAAAATTTTAGTCAAGTTAGGGTAACACAAAAAAAATGGAAATATTACAGCATCAGTAAAAACGATGATTGCCTGACACTGCAAATGCCAATAGGACCAGACATTCTATCTGCAGACATCGGAAGGGGGAATTTTGATACGTTTCGTCAGCAGGGAAAATATATCTGGAATATTAGTTCCCTGCATAGAATGTAATCATAAAAATAGGGATGAGTCAATCAATCGGCCATGACTGTTAACATAGCATCATACATATGATAAAACGTGCTTTGTCTGACTTGCACAATATTAGTTCTATTTACATTTTCTAATACATTCACTAAGAAAAACCGAAATTAATATATATGTAAGTAGGTTTGAAATACAAATAAGTTTTTTAAATTATTTTTGTTATTTGTAATGTTTGATAAAATAGCCCTGATTAATTAATTTCTGCTTGATAACGCACAACCTACTCTTGCCTTTGCAGTCTGGTTTCAGAAAACATCACAGCTGCACGACAGCCGCATATCTGCATTTGTAAAGATAAACTAACTAAACGTCTAAACTTACTTTATTGGATTTAAGTAAAACGTCTGCTGTAAGGAGAATGTAAGATTTCTTCGATTTTAGGTGTGGAGTTCCTCAAGGGTCTACTCTATATCCACTCTCGTTTGCATCGTTTATGAATGATATATTTTCAGTTGTTATTAACTGCCAATTTCACCTTTATGCAGACGATCTTCAGTTGTATTTAGAAAATTCAGACAGAATTATAATTCAGTTGTTGATAAATTGAGTATTTCATTTGTTATAATTTAGTTTAATTTAATTCAGTTCAGTTGCTGCTTCCTAGCTAAGAAGAAATTAGGAACTATTATTCTATCAAAGGGTTGGGTCATGTTGACGTGGCTGCCAAAATAGGCACACTTAGGCCAAGACGGCCCAATATGACACTCCAGTTGAACGTATGCACTCAACCCTTATAACTCCTAAAAAGACAGGTGATTCGACCTGGAGCTCTTAAAGGGCGAGCTAGATCTCTGTCAGGATTAGAAACTAGTTCTTCGAACATATATTATACAAAATGATTTCGAATTTGGGTTTCGAATGCATTGATTATTCCATTATCTGATAATCTGAACAAGTTTTCTGTGTTGTTGAGACTAAAAAAGTTCCCTGAGATATTCCGCTTATTTGACACGAAATATGCCTAATAGCAGAAAGAGCGCAAAGCGCTTAAAAAAACTTTCAAAGAACAGCCAAGTAATCGAAACCGAAATGGGAAAACGTGATCAAATCTGCGTGATCCAAATTCAAATCTCGTACTACAAGGTAAAATATCGACCGAGAACCAAGGTTAGGTTAGGTTAGGTTAGAGCGGTGCTGCTGAAAACATTCTCAGCCTGCATCACATAGGCTACTAAAGGGCCCCTTGTGCCCCATAGACTCATGGTAATCTGGCTTTACTTGTGCGTCTGCTCTATAATCATCCTGCTTTCCTAAGGAATCTCAAGAGGGCTTTCAGCTCGACAAGCCCTGAAAAGAGTAAATACCCAGTAGCCTGCCTCTCCTTGAAGTCAGTGCAACGCACTCGCATAGCACATATCGAACTGATTCAATTCCCTCCGGATCTCTAAAGCTCCGGCAAAAATCATTTGCGATTTGGCCGAGAGCCAAAGTCTGCGCAGCCCAGTCTCGCCTTAACATAATCACAGCACTTCACACTACTATTGAATTCTAAACCTAACTAAATCTAAATTTGATAACATCGGTAGCGGAGAACGGTTTAAGACCAATGGTGAGACGTCAGACACATCAAAGGCGCTATTATAAAAACATATAGATAGTGACATTACAGGGTAAGTTGCAGAGCATTGTCTTGGACCAGGCATATATTCTATCAAGACATGCATTAATACGCGCTAAGCAATCCACTAGACAAACTGGCCAGCTTAGATACACCTACACGAACTGCTTTCAGCAAATCATTTATGAATAATCTGAATAACAGTGGACCCAATATCGAGCATTGAGGGGCTCCACACTGTAGAGGCAATATTGTAGAACAAGCATTGCCAACCCTGATTCTCTGGCTACGGCCACTCAGAAAACTACCAAACAGGCATGTTGTTGAACTACCGAAGTTACAAGAGGAACAAAGCTTCTGGATAAGAATTCCATGGTTAGCACTAACCTTTGAGAAATCCAAGAGGAATTTGAATTTGTCATAATCCATTGCGCTTTTAATATCACATGTTATCTTTAATATAGCAGTTTCATAACATTGAAAGGCTCGAAAGCCTGATTGCCACAGGGTCAAAGATTATTTTTATTCACGTGTTTAAATATTTACTAGTACATTGATTTTTCCAACACTTTAAATAAAAAGTAAAGTAAGCTGATTCGGCGTAAATCCGTCGCAGATTTTTGCGAAGTTTTCTTTGGTATTGGAAGAACAATGGTTTTCTTCAAGTTAGTGGGAAACGAGGATGATGTAAGACAAAAATTTGTTATGTTAAGGATATACATACTAATAATAGATAGTATTAGTTTAGTAACTAACGTGTCGTCTCTTGCGCTGATGATTGTGCCCTCTTAAGTTCCGAGATCAGCATTTTCCGCGACTGGTGCTCCAGCAGCAGTCTCCCCCTTTATCCTACCAAATGCACCGTCATGACCTTTACCCGCCGAAGATGTCCCATCTTCTTTGACTACTCTTTAGACGGTTGCGTCCTGAATAGGCCAGATAAGGTCAAGAATTTGGGGGCAGTTCTTAATTGCCGTCCTTTGTCCTTCGAGAACCAGGTGGATTTTGTAGTGATCTAGGTCAATTCAGTACTCGGCTTCGTAAAGCGGTGGCCTAAGGGGCTCGACGACCTCTGCTTAACTAGGCTCCTCCATTGCTCCTTTGTCAGACCCCTCCTGGAATATTATTCCGTGGTATGGAACCCTTACTCTGCTGTCCACATCAACCGTATCGAGGCCATCCAGCGCAGATTCCTTAAGTTCGCTCTTCGGAGCCTTCCCTGGTGTGATCCTTTTTCCCTTCCTCCCTATCATGCTAAGATCTTTTGTAGGGAAGGATAAACTCCCCCGAACTTCTCAATGATGTTGGTATTTGCGTCCCGGCCAGGTCCTTCCTCCGAACACTTAACGGAATGCATGAGGCGATTGCGTCGATGTCACGCCTCCTTAACAAAAGCTCAGCCTGTATCGAACTGGGTTGTTCTAGGCAGCAGTTGAAATACCAATTAACGCTTTTTTTAAATAATGTTTAGTTCTAGTTGTTGCCGTAATATTTTGTAATTTTTATTGTAGTAGCCAACTTGGGTGAATCTTAATAAATAAATTATAACTCGAATGACTTGGAACTTCTTTCAGTCGCTCTAAAATTGATAAAAAAGAATATGTTGGTTACTGTTGCCTAGATTTCTGCCCTTTTCTGCAGTTGAAATACCAATTAACGCTTTTTTTAAATAATGTTTAGTTCTAGTTGTTGCCGTAATATTTTGTAATTTTTATTGTAGTAGCCAACTTGGGTGAATCTTAATAAATAAATTATAACTCGAATGACTTGGAACTTCTTTCAGTCGCTCTAAAATTGATAAAAAAGAATATGTTGGTTACTGTTGCCTAGATTTCTGCCTTTTGTTGCCTAGATTTCTGCCTGGGCAACTTTAATCTGCCGAGTGTCAATTGGGAACTTTTCCTGATTCGGATGATTTGCTTCCTTAAATCGTGATCAAAGATTTCCAAACGCGCCGAGACGTTGACAAGATTACCGCGGGGTCGTTACAATTCCAACTATGTGAAATACATTCTTTGATTTCTTAACTATAATGAGGTATAATTTGGTGTTGGATATAACCGTAAGATTTTAAGCTACAACACGAATCTGTATCCCCCGATTTCGTTATCATTCGGTTTTAAGTAATGACCCTATTATGAAGAGCAATTTTAACGTTTTAATAATTGTATGGTCTCGCCAGAAACAACATCAAAATTCTGCGCATTGTTGATAGGCAGTGGATAATATTCCACTGCCATAACAACTCTGCTTCAGAATTCCTTTATAGAGAACCCTTGTCATATTAACAGGCTGATTGAATGCAATATCTGAGTTTTCGATTTCAAGTATTTGGAAGCCTATGATTTAATTGTAGGACACACCATTTGATGAATTTCTTAAAAACGTTACCTGTGATAGAATACCCAAAATTTTCTGACTTCCGTTACCACACAATCTTTATGGTTCTTTTCAATTCATTTCGAAAATTTTCTCTGATAGCAATCAGATGGACCATCAATAGTAATATTGTAATATTTCTTATTTAATAAAAAGATTTTAAAGACAACTAAACTTATCAGATGTTTGTTTTTCTATCAGCACGGTATTTTCGTCAAGCTTAAAGTCTCGAAGGTAAATCTATGAAAACTTCGTTAAAGTAGTAAAATCGCTAACACTTTTATTAAAGCTAGTTTTAAGAAAGTCACCAAAGCAGTCAACAATTATTTAAATATTAGTATTTTTATTACCCTCAATAAGAGCAATATTCATTGCAATTGCACTAGAATTATAAAATTTTTATTATTGGATGTCTTAAGCGAGTTTGGGGTTTGCTTTTTAAATCCTCAACTCTCTGGAGTTTTATGATATTATTGGTCCAGGTATAAATTTAAAAAATCCCTCAAAGTGTTTCGAGCTAACATCATCCTCTTTTCTCAAATTTGCCGATATGTCTGGGCAAAAAAATGTTGAATATTTTTCGAGTTCTATCCTCAACCAGCTCAAACTTTTTACCCATTACCAAGGAACATATTTGTGAATATTTTAAAATAGAAATATTATCAAAGGCAAGTAATCCCCACCTTTTCTGTCCTATTGCAAATATTCCAACATCTTAGAATTTCTTGTCATTCACTGCTTTGTAACACAAAGAAGTTTCTGAAGGAAGTCCTTAATCAACTTCACGTCACGGTCGTGTCTAGTGTTTATCCTAGAAGCCTTTATCCTTAAATTACTTCCCTTAGTTGAGAATTTCAGTAAGGCAAAATCCCTCTTGTGCTACAATGCATACCTCCCATTCTCATGTCCTAGACGTCAATTCTGGTCAATAATAAACACTCACATATCCGCAGGACAAATCTGAAAAGAATGATGGTACCGAACAAGAACTCCAAGATTTACGACGTAAAAGACCTAAAAAGTTCATCTTGCAAAACTTTTCAAATATACATAGTGCAGCCTTAAGCTGACTTGAAATGCACGGAAGAAGAATTTTTTTCGAATTTCTAGGTGAACTGGAAGCTGTAAGAAGCCAAGAGCGGTTCATTGTTGTTGTTTGCGATTCATATTTTACCTGGGAGCAAAGCTAATCGAGAAACGTCGGAAACCTTTACCCTAAGTGAGCCTGACATATCTAGATTAATTTTTTTTTCTCATTTTAGATAAAGCTTTCCGGAGCCTGTGGCTTAGCATCCGCCCTGACATGTGCCTTGGTCACTGTTACAACAACAGTGCTTCATATGAGTCGACTGCAAGCTCTGCGGGAGTGCGAGTACACCCAAAAGACGAGAACCTGCACGTGCTATTCGGTAATGATAGAATCTCAAGTGGAGGGAGTTGATGAAGGTAAGTTGCTTTGCACAGGAATATTTACTACGAAATATTTAATTCAAATTAATAAATTTTTTTCATTTTTTACTTCATTCACATTTTTCATAAAGAAGGCGTGCGATTTGTATTTGACTCAACAGCTGATTGTGGGGTGGTGCACGGAGCCCTTTATTCCTGTCTGAGAGCAGTTTTTGGCCTGTCTGTTGCAGGAGTTCTGGTGGCAGTATTCAGCTGTATGCTTGTTTATCAACTTTTAAGGTGAGCGAAATGATGTTTTATAATCATTTTCATTTTCCTTTCAAGGAGCATGAATAGAATTTATCTACATCTTATTCATGCTCGCTTTTTAAGAATTGCATTTTACTTACTTCTAAATTTTTTTTCAGCCATGAACGAAAGAAAATGTACTGGGAACAATTAGAACTTCGGTGCCGTTCATTGTATGCAAGTCAGCAAGGGCCACCACCTCCTGGACCGCCAACTGGACCATCAATAATAGGAACTCCAAGAACAAATACATGCCGATGCTGTGAACAATGCCATTCTCATCGGAATGCTATGACAACAGCATATCCATGGGATGGTGACAATAGATTTTGGGCTCCAGGTCAACCAGGAAATTTTTACTCACCTAATCCAGGCGGCGACGAACTGACAACTCAAAATCGAACTTTAGCTCAAACAAATCAAAGAAGCCGAATAACAGGGTGGAGTTGGCCTCGGATGCCATGGCAGCGAAACGAACCAAATCGATTTCGTCAAACACCATCCAGTCCAGACTCACAGTATGGATTCTCGAATACACCAGCGGGACCAGATGCAGCTAACATGCAACCTAGCGTGGGAGGATATAGTATGATTGCAGGCTTGTCTTATGGGGGTTGGGGCCCACCACCGCCATATAGTGATCCAAACTCTCCTGCTCGTCGTGGACGATATCAATATGTTCACCCCAACCAATGTCAGACAATCATGGATCATCAGATGCAACCTTCTCAACAAAATATTCCTAACATGGAGTGCCATCAACACAGTTCTTCAACTGAAAGCCACTCTATGGAGCCTTTTTGTCCGCAACAAAGTCGAAATGTCATCAAACGACAATCGGGATTTAAGAGCAAAGACAATTACGAGAATACACCGTCTGATAGTGATGGTCCACGAGACCGCTTCTCCAACACGCTACCAGCTAGAAAAACGAAAAAACGTGTTGAAGTAGGGGCAAAAAGTATAGGTCCTAATAGTCAACCCCAAACTCGTGTAAATGTGCAAAATGTTTTTAATTCACGACAAGATCACATAGATCATGAATACCATGAGCCCGGAAACAGCAGTTGTGAACAGAGCTCGAACAACGCTAGTCAAAGCTGTCATCCAAAAGCAAAAAAATTGAAAACAGGTGTCGAGAATAGCGCATTCCAAAGCGTTGAGGGTGGCAGTGATGAAAATGGTGTTAGGATTGTAGAGCCAACAGAGTCTGAAGTCTATTTTGCTGATGTCAGCAGTTGTTGTAATATATCTGTCAAAAATGATAACTACTACGATGATGCGAATCAGAGGCAAACGGGTCAAGATAAAGAAAATTGTGGAAAATTCACTAAAGACGAGAGCGAAGACTATTTAGCACAAAGATTTGGTAAAAGAGAGAACTCAATTCGAAGTCGTCTTCCTTTTCCACAAATGGTGGCGGACGATTTCGAAAAGCAGCAAATGAATCTTCCGCTAGTAGCTCCTCGGCAGAGCCTTATGCAAAAAGACATTTCAAGGCAGAGTATGTGCTCCGTGGAGTCTGGAGAAAAGACAGATTTTACTGATTTATCACCAGCGACACCATGCACGAATTTTCCCACACAACATTTTTCTAGTAACAGCTTTTCAAATGGAAGCAATCAAAACCAAGACTTAAACGAAAATCCCAGCCAAAATTTTGTGGCTTCTTTTCCGTTTTCATCGAACGAACAAAGCCAAGAGGCTCACAGAAGGTCCACAAAGAATTTGCCAGATGTGTTCCTTGCTCCTGATGCCCAATATGAAATTATTAAGGACAGCAATCAGTTTGAGAACACTCCTCTGACGCTCAGCTACGACCAAGAAATTAGCTTTAGCAACAGCAAACCTAGTCATTTCCACAAGCCGAAATCGCCGAAGAATGTTAATTTGACGCCAATAAAACGGCAGAATCTCGGGACCAACATCACTTCTATAATTCAGAATTTAGGTGGCAGTGATGTGGGTCTCCTATACCCAGACAATAGAAGAGAAACTGACCATGACATTCAGGAATGTAAACAGCAAGGCCAGCAACAGCAGCAAATAGTGGCCACAATACAATCAGAGAATGATTGGTCCGACCCCAATGATCGAAGATTGTGAAAGGAAATCTTTGTCTAGGAAATGTCTCAGCATATGAATGTGAAAGATAGAACTTTTTCGATGTTATTCCGTGGACTGTTAACTGTTATATTTAGGGAATTAAAGCAAAATCTATTTTAAAATAATAAAAACATAACGGAAAGTAAACAAAGACTTCTATTGTAAATAGCAAGCGACTTAGAGCGTAAGGATGTATGACAATAGGCTAGCGATAGAGAATACACTCTGTTTTGAATTCTGCGTAGTTAATCGAGCATGTTTGTAATGGAATGTTGTGCAAATGTATTAGCAACCAATTGACAATATCAAATCCGTTTCCTCATGGCTAAAGATGCTATTAAGTATATAGATAATATCAACTGAAAAATGTTTCTGTACATAAACAATTTCCAAAATTACTGTCATATAGTATAACTTCTGTAATAACTGACTATCATTCTGCTTTATCTATTAGATTAAACTTATTCTCTCCACCTTGTTTGTAAATAAATGATTAGAGTATTTAGTAAATCGATATAATACTTTATATAGGGACTAGCACCAAACCTAATGCTAGGTGGATCAGAAAGGCAGGTTCAATGTAATCCTCTGTATGTATCAACCAACCCTCTATATGTATCAATATCAAGCCAATATGTCCGCCAAGATCTGAATATAGAATGAATCTTCGATTCTTAAATTTATAAATAAGCAAAAAATAAGGTTAGTGTATCGCAAGGCTCTGTTTTTGCCCCTACACTTATTTTTTATCTACATAGAAAAATGAAACCTTGCTTTCGCATACTCTTTTGTTTCTGTAGAATATTTGATTCACTAACCTACGACATCTCATAGGTACTTACTCGGGGCAGAGCGAATAGTATCTTGTTTAATGCTTCCAAGGCACAATCTGTAGTTCTCCTAGATCCTAGTGGAGCATGGGGCAGGAGCAGGACTTCACCCAATTCGAGACAACTACTGCAAGTGGAGCTACAATTAGAAGTGATTTCCGAACAACTGACTTTTTTTCTGCAACCTCCAATCACCTTTTTTATCTTAATCTGTTAGCAGCAGAAAACAACGATTCCAACCTAGGACCTCCGGGTTGTAAGGCCGTTATCTCTTACTCCACCGACTACTCTCAAGGCACAATGATGCCTGTCGGTGGAGTAAAGACCACTTATCTGCTGATAGCTGAGCTGAAAACTACATTACATATACGTCTCAATTGCTCCTTAACGGTGCAACTGTGTAGCAGGAAAATATCACTAAATGTACAAAACAGTGTATTTATTCAAATACGTCTCTGTTCTAACCAACTATTCTTCTATCAAATTGTAAACTTGTCCATATTCATTACCTCAAACTAAGGACCACCCAGACTTTCTTGGTATAACCATAAGGCAAAACACTTAAGACTGACCTGACCTGAGATCGCAGCATTTATATTTTTGGGTAGTATGGAATCATTCCTCTAGATATTGAAAGACTTACACTGTCATTTTATCGTCCATGAGTTCATTCGTCTAGCGCAGTGATTGTCAACCTTTTTCTCGTCACGGAACACTTTTAATAATTTAAAAATTTGCCGGTACATTAACAATAAGATAAGTTTAAAAGTTAGGTTCAACTAACACCATCACCAACTCCACCAACAAAATTTTCGGGGAACCCACTCTACCCATCACAAATAATAAGGGGAAATGTTTTGGTTCTGTTTTGATTGATTCGTTATGATGCGGCGGCATGCCGTAGTAAAATTATGTTTGGGTATTCGCAGTAAAGCCACTTCAAGAATCTCTCGGAACAGTAAAGTGCCGCGGAACAGTGGCTTAGAATCACTGTTCTAGCACCTGGGTAAAAATTAGGATGAACAATGTACACCTTACTTTCTGAACTTATAATCATGTTAACTTACATTCTAAATCACAGATTAATCACTGTAACTATTATATATATATACTATATGTAGTTATCTGCTCACTGCTTCTTTTTCCCTACAAGTTTTCTTTGGTCCGTGATCTCGTTTTTCATTTCGGATAACTACTTAGTATTGTAGAAGTTCTTTAGTGTTCCGGGGTTTCAATATGTACATGAAGACATAACACTCACCTACAATTACCTTGTACATTCCATTTTAGTGAACAAGAATTTTGTTATTGCTCAAATGGAGTAGACGGAGTTGGATCAATGGTTGATTGGCACGATCACAATGCCATGGATGCATATTCAAGCCGCGGCCTGCCTATGAGTTTTTAATTTGAAATTGCTATAAATAAAAAGATGCAAAGATGCACTCCATCTCTGGGCTGCTGTCTAGCTCCCAACAATAGAAAAGCTTAATTCTCTTCTGGCTATAGCCATACTAACGCATGATAGCACTGTCCCCTGAGCTTTAACTACATCATAAGAAATATATAAAATTAAAAATTATTGGTTTCAGGTTATTGTTCACAAACTTAGCCGGCGCGTGTTATTCGATGAACAATTCGTCACTACAATTTGTACATTTGGCTTTAAAATGGGGGGGGGGGATAACATAGGCAAATAATTCATTTAAACCAGTGATGTCCAAACCTATGCCCGCGGGCAAGTGAGCTTTTGAGCTTTTAAATTCGTATATGCACTTGTTTGGCTGTATTCGGTTTCCTGCTTTTGCATTTTTTAATTGTTAAAGCATACAAAAGTTTAAAAAATCTTCATATTTAAGTAGTTTTGTAAGCAATTTTACAATATCTTAAGATATACAACCTTTTGCAAACATTTTAAGGTTTTAAATTAAACAAACAATACGAAATGCTTCTTAAGCTTTTAAGCATTCGTCACGTTAAGTAGTGTGAGTTTGGCCATCACTGATTTAAACCATATAAATCCCCTGGTGTGACCGTATTATTCTACCGCTGCCAGCAGTGTTTTGACATCACTCTTTGGAGTCTCCAAGGCCTTAGGAGTGCTTGATCAAGATCACCAGCCCTCGTATACACTTTGAACTTTTAAGAAAATCGAAGTTCAATGTGCCAGACAAAATTGTTTACGTTCGCTTTATCAGATTTTCCATGTTGCGAGAATTTCTGTGACATATACTTGAGGTTCGATGAAGAAGAAATTTGAGAACTTTTATTGGATTAATGAAATCAAATGGAAATTTTGTTGATAAGGTGATATGATGATCGATACAAAACAAAATATGCAAGAAAATATCTTAAGGGTTAAGAATAAGATTAGAGAGGTCATGTGTGATCATTATTTATTTGGATTTGCTGGGAAATATCTTGTGATTATCAATACAAGCAGTCACGTAAGTCGGCTTGTAACAATAGCTTCAATCCTTCTAATCCAACTCCAAAAAACTGTCAATCCATGCAAAGGGTAAAGTGGCTGCCTAAGAAAGGCACACTTAGGCCAAAGAGGCCCATTGTGATAAAACGAACAATAGGAAAGTTTCAACTCTCTTTTTGATGTCAAGATAGTAAAACTTATCAATGACAAACTGCTTTCGAGTCATTTTAGTTCAAATTGTTTGCTACAAAGAACTTGTGTGAACTTGTGTCTCGTCTGTTTACTTGAAATTTTTAAGGAAAACCAAAATATTTCGTCCACACAGCGACTGTTTACTTTTGGACTTAAAGAGATTTGACAGTAGAGTAATTTCCCCTTTTACCCAAATTTTACACATGCTGATGAGTATGGAGAAAAATTCGGAAAAGTTTTATTAATTTTTATTTTTTTTTGTACGGCTTTTTTAATATCTGCCAAACTAACCTAAAAATTTACTTTTCACAGTTCCTCAGTTCTCATAAATTTACCTAAACGGCGTCTGGTAACTTCCTCATTTTCATCCCCTACACCAGAAGAACATTTTCAAATGTTTTTATCCTCGTAAAAAACACAGAAGTAAACAGACAGACCTGATATCAATCTTATAGGGGGAACCTCTGTTAAAAATATTACTAATTATTAAATGCTAGAATAAATATCATAATCATATGACAGTTGTTAGGCAGAGTACGAATCGAATATGGCCATTTGAAATCGTATATTATGGTAACATTAAGATGATATTTGCGAACCGCATAGTCAACCTGAACTATGAACCCCACTAATTTTTTCTTACGCAGCAATGGCTTGAGTCGGTATAGGAACATCAATGAGTTAGCCCAATTCAGGAAAAATGTCTGACTGATCTGCATCGGGAATGGAAATGCGTCATGTCAATGATAGTCTGAATTAGCTCCACAAGCTTTTCGCATGCCACATGCATTGTGGTGTACGTCGCGATGAACTAGGCTAAATTTCAAGTTTACATGAGTTTATATGCTTAGTTCCTCCACTTACAGTTCCCTCTGTAAGCTGAAGGTAGCAAGAGTCATCTTATCCTTCACCTTCGAGTTTATCTGCTTTTGTGCCTTACAGGAAGTGCGATTTTTTTTTCTTCTAGATCTAAAATACTAGACAAAGAAGTTTTACTTCCTTAGAGAAATTGTTTTCACTTAGTCATAGGCCTAGAGTTCACATCCCAATTTAACGAATCAAAAATTGGGAATACCCCTCTCTCTCTCTAGTTGCCGTTATCACTTGTGTGGCATGGAGCGGGAGAAGAACTTCACCCGATTCAAGACACCGATTGCAAGTGAATCTACAATTTAAAAAGGTTCCTAAACGACTGACATTTCCTCTGCAACCACCATGGTCTTTTTACGATGATCAGAAAACAGTCATGGGTCGCAGTCGTTAGCACTTACTCCACCGATGCTTTAAATTATTGAAATCTGGGCTTTCATATCAGTTCCTTATAGTTTAGAGTAGGTGAACTATTCTACCCCTTAATGTTGTTAGAAATACGATCAAATACGATGAAATAAAGCACCTTCACATAAAACCAGGGATAGAGCCACAGGTCTCCGTATGTATGTCCCGTATTTCCTTGTGGGGCTTGGGGCGGAAAGACTTCACCTGCCTCGAGACAATGACTGCAAGTGGATCTACAATTTAAAGTGGCGTCCGAACTAGTAACATTAAACTGCAACCCCCAATGACCTTTTTATCGTAATCTGTTATCAGCAGAAAAGAAACAGTGGGTCGCCGGTGGGGTTCTATTTGCGGCCTCCGGGATAAAAGATGTTCACTTTTGTCCAAAGAAAACGAATTTTTGATGAAACACATGGTTTTCAATTTAAAACCTTGGGAAAAACACCAAAAAACGATTTTAAGGTCATTTAAAAGTCACCATCAGATGTCCCGCTCTGAACCTTTCAAGTTTTGTCCCAAACATTTTGGTTGATTCCACTTAGTTTTCGAGAAATTGGGTGCATCGATTAAAATGGTTTCCCCTGTATATAAGATCCTGGAAGCACTTCGGTTGGCCTTTGTTTATTTGGTTTTGGTTTTTAGTTATTTCAGCCTGGTCCTGTAAAGAAGACTTAAATGTAACATAACTTTTAAATATTTGTTTACCATTGTTTTTATAGTTGCGTTTCAAAACCTGTTTTATAAAATAAAAGAAACATTTTTCAGTTGTAAAATTAACTCAAGGCATTTCATAATGTTTGCGGAAACCACAACACCATTCAAAAGTTCTGTGTGACTGGTTCAATACATTTTGATAAAACCAAATGCCTAAATAAGCATCTGCCATTTATCCCTCCAAAATAACTGTGTAGATGAAATTTTTAGCACTAATTGTATCTATTTATGAGGAACAGCATTGATATGTAAATCATTGTAGATCCCTCCCCACTCCACATAATTTTCATTACAATAGATTTATTAAGCTTGAGTGAATTAATTGTTTTAGTGCTTTAATTTTGATGAAAGACACTATGAGAGACATAAAAACAAAAATGTGATTCTGTTGTAATTTACTTTTTAGTTGAACTTTGTAGAAACTATTTTGTTTTTGGTAAGTTTAAAGTGTTAAGGAGCTCAATCCAATATTGGTTTTGTAAACCAGTCCATTCGTCCTCACTTCTGTTTAGGTGTAAGAATATGTAATTGTTGACAATGAAATTGATTGTAATGAAATCAATAAAGAAAAAATTTAACATTTTGGTATTGTTTTGTATTTATTATGAAGATACACAAATTTTAAATAAAACAGATAAACAAATTTATTAATTAACGACGACGTATGCCGATGAAACAATTCAGCAATATAAGTGATTTCAAAGAGTTGTAGTATCGTAGTAAAAAGCTGATCCTTTATACGATTTATTGAAAGATGAAAGTCAATATAGTCAAGTTTTCATTTAAGAGACCAACATCGAAATCATGCGAAGATCAGGAACTTTTTTTCGTATATGATGTTGCCAAAGCTCAGGGGATGCCCTATAATGCACAGCCTTGGCAGAAAAGGAATTAAGGATGAGGGAAATGGGTTAGGAGGTTGAGTGAAGGAGGTTTCGATGTACGCCCCGTTTGAAAGTTTCGGAATCATATGACGAGGGGAAAACAGAAGATGGTAAACTGTTCCACATTCGTGTTGTTCTGCTTAGAAAACATTCCCGAAATTTGACGGTACGTTCAAATTTGACCTGGCGAAACTTTGGATAGGATTGGGAGTAAGGAATAAAAGATCATTAATAAAAAGAAGAAATAAGGTTGGTGAAAGAACTGAACCCTAAGGTACACCGGCATTTATTTCGTAGGAATCAGATGTAACTCCGTCAATTACAACACTGATTGAACGCTCTGACAAAAAACGCTCTTCCCATTTAACGAGGCGAGAAACCATCAGGCACAGTAGCTTTGGGCACTTCGAGTTTCGACAGTACTCTAAAAATATCCCGATTGCGAAAGTGTAGCGGCTTTTGCCTACTAGTGCACTGTGATGAAGATGGAAGTGGCTGCGATGAAGGTGGCAAGTACGAATTGTCCAATGAGTCAGTAAAAACATTCCCATTATAAATGAGTGATGGTGTTGACGAACAGGTGAAATTGTTCTTTATGGTTTTTACTAGAGACCAGAAGTCCTTGAGTAGAAAATACTTTCCGTCTAACGCTCTCGTCGAAATTGAACTTTGCCCGACTAATTACTGAATTGCAAATATTTCGCGCTTCCCTATAGATACGTCTCAATTCCTCCGAAGGGCAGAATTTATATGCCTGGAAGGCTTGCTTTTAATGGCTGCGAAACGAGTTATTATTGAACCAATTGGAGTTAGTTGGTTTGATATTTTTGAAGCTATGAGGAATAAAGCGATGCATTCCAAACCATAGGATGTTCAAGATATAATCGTAGCTTTTGTTACGTCTCTCATAGAAAGCAATCAGACCAATCCAGCTCTCTGAGATATTTATTAAGTCCCGCCCAATCAGCATTTTTATAATGCCACACTAACCTTTTGGTGGAATTTAGGTTAGTGGGTGTCAGAGATGAGGTGGAGAATTGGGCGGAGATAAGACAATGATCCGAATTGCCCAAAGCAGTTACAGAAACCGAGTACTTATCTTGATGCGATATTAAAAATAGATCCAAAAGATGCGCGTTGTGCCCCAAAGTATCAGGAACACTAGTAGGACACTCAACCAGTTGTTGTAAATTAAAGGACTCACTAAATAACTCGACATGTCTTCAAGGCGGGTTTGTGGTAGAAGAATGCCTGAGCCACTTTGTGTTCTGGGCGTTGAAATCGCCAGCAAGAACGATTTCAGAAAAGAGAGATATTTCCAAAATCTAATAGATATCGGAAGACAGCTTATCGAAGGAGCACACAGTGTCGGTGTCAGACATACATATTCGGGCTGCGATATAAAACGCAGAAGTGAATGATGTGCCGATAGAGTTTAAATCTAATCCAGACATAATTAAATTATGGATTAGTAGAAGAGAATTGAGGGAGATGGAAGAATAGCGCACCATTTCTAATATAAACCGCAATCCCCCTCTGAGGAGAAAAGAGCGGCTCTAAGAGATATCCAGGAATGCGATATTGATAAATATCAAAATCGGAAACAACCTTGGTCTCACTTAGTGCAAAAACTGTCGGATTTTCCGTGATCAAGTGACAGTAAACCGAAAAATGGTTACTTTTTAAGCCACGAATGTTGCAAAAATTAAATAAAAATTGTTGCATAGTCCCGGTCAACCGGAGAACAGTTTGACTCCATCATAATATGGAAGCAGAATATAAGGAATATTCCAGTGAAAGCCCCTAAAAGCAAAACTCACAAACCTACACTGTGCGGCCTCGTTGAGATTAATATCGATCGCATAAAAGAGTGACCAAACAGGACTAGCGTATTGCAAACTATGGCTAACAAACGTACACTAGAGAATTTTTGATATATACAGATAAATCTCTTTTTATCATCGTTTAATATTACCTAAGGTCGTAAGTCGTCGGTGGAGTAAGTGGTAAATGTATCAGCATATCAATCCGGAGGTCCCAGGTTCAAGTCCCACCGACAGCAACCCATGGTTGTTTTTTGCTGACAACAGGGGCTTTATTACTGAATACGGAAATTTAGAATTGAATGGATCTAAAGATAGCAACTTACGCAAGTACAATATCTCTTTTTTAACTCGATCAATTTTAAATTTTTTTAATTTGCGATAAATTTCAATCTAATGGTAATAAGGCCCACGATTACGATAAAAAGCCATGGGATGAGCAGGGGGTTGCACAGAAAATGTCAGTGGTTCGGAATCCACTTTAAATTGTAGGTTCACTTGCTATTGTTGTTTCGAATCAGGTGAAGTTCTTCTCCCATGCCCCACAAGGGGTTAGAGAAGCTATAAACGGTCGCGCTATCCCTATTTACAAGAAAACCTATGTGTTCCTCAAATGAAAAGTGAACGTCTAGTATGACTCCCGAATTCCTTGTCTTGTCAAGTCTGGTTATTCAGCTACCATCAATAAAAAAGTTAAAGCGCAGAAGAGTCCTTTTGCGTAAAAAGGACATAGTGGTGTACTTGAGGATGTTCGTCTACATCAAGTCAGAGTTTAAATTGAACAATATTGTTCACTAGCAACAATATGAAAAATGTTATCGTCATCAGCATAGCAAAGAATTCTCGAGTTGTGGAGGAACATTGATACATCATTGATGTAATGATAAACAGCAACGGCCCAAGATGGCACCTCTGAGATATTAGGTATTTCATTAGACAACGCTTCACGAATCAAAACACGAAATCATCCAGTTTTCAAAAACAGAAGGAAAACTTAGAACATGTACATAATTTATGAATTTATTGATTCTGTAAAATCTAAAATCAGTTAAAATGCAATCAACTTACTTACTGGCTTCAACAGTAGAAACGTAGTATTTGGAGAATTCTAATAAGTTGGTTGTGATTGATTGATATGCCCTTCTTTAAACCGTGTTGAAACAATGCAAGAAAGGGTTAACAGTGAATCTAAAAAACATCACAAACCAAAGCTTTAAAAAGCTTTTTATAGAGGAGAATAATCATAAAATGCTTCCAGGGTTTCGGAAAGACGCCAAAATGAATATATTAGTTAAACAACTATCAAAGAAAACAGAAACAAGCGACGAGCTACATGCTTTCAGAAAGGTGGATCAGGTACCATCTCGGCTGCTGGAGTACCTATTGGCCAAATTCGAAATGTACTTTAAGATGGTAGTGGGTAAAATTCTTATTGCAAATAAATCTATCTAGAAAAGTACTTTTGAAAAAGCAACCGAAGAAGTTGGAAATAATCAAGGGGTCGCCACTCTCGCAATTCTCCACGTTCAACGTTGAAATATATCCATCACAGCTATGCTTCGAGTTACCCAGAACTGCCTAGGCCCATTGCGCAAAATTGACTTAATTCTATACAAATAACTGTTGTATAAGGACTTTAAAAAGGTAAGGTTCATGTGGTTGTCCTGAGGGACACACTTAGACCTCAATAGGCCCATTGTGATGCCACGGAAACCCAAGAATTCCCACCACCTTCTCACTGGAACCATCCAGAGCTATCGATGAAGCGCCAGAGATCTGCAATGTCAATCTCCTCCAGATCGCCAAGACTATCGAGGAAATAGTCACCCAAGAAAGACTTTCGCCTGCGTGCCAGTACAGGGCACTCCTAGTCGTTCATACAGCTTCTACAGAAGTCGTTTGAGAAGATGCCCAGTCTCTTCGCGTGTAAGCCAATAGAGCAATGAAAAGTGATAACCTTAGTAATTATACCAAGGTCAGATCTGCCACTCGAAATCAGAGACTTGGAGCGCCTAAGATCCAGCTAAGGCCAGATTTGTCTGGACGTATGGCACGTAGTGCCATTTGCCTATCTATGGTTCGCTTAGTTGATTGCCCTCGTGCCAAGCAACAGCTTACCAAGAGTAGTCTTATCCGGCTGGATCTCCAGGGTGGTACCACGTCTAGGAAGCTCATCTGCCACGCAGTTTCCTGGAATGTCCCTGTGCCCCGGGACCCAGCACAGGAGAATTTGGAACCACTCAGCCAACTCATTTAAGTGTGAGCGACAGCTATTAACAATCCTAGACGTCGATAGGACAGAATCAAGGGATAACAAAGCAACCTGGCTATCTGTAAGGATACAGATGTCTTTTACAGGAACTTCGTTCCCCTTCAGCCAAAACAAGGCTTCCAAAAGAACTGTAAACTGATTGTCTAAATTGCGGTAAGATAAGTAATCCACATCACTCTGAAAGAAGCAGAGCCTCTCCCAAGCCTTATTTTTTATGCTTACTTTTAGATTTAGAAATCGGAACACAGTAACCTGCTAAACTGTTCCCCAAGAACATTTATCCAATCTCAGGCATCATAGAAGGAGGCTCAACAAATCAAAATGCACAACAAAAAACATTAAAGAAAAATCAAGTGCGAACAATAGAATGAATTACAAGTTGTAGATGCTCATTTTAAGTGTCACTTTGTCCACATTAGTATTAAAAACGTCTCCAATATCATTAGCAGACCTACACATGCGGTTAATGGGCTCGAACGTAATTAGTGCGCGAAAAAGCAATCTGTAAAGGGGATCGAATACGTATCGAATAGGACAGTTCTCTAGGCAATATTTTGGAAACTAGTTCAGCGCACAAATCAGATCTCACAAATCGGCGCTGGACGGAATCGATACGTTTAATGTGAGGTCCGTAAAACGGAGACCAAACCAGACTATCACATTCAAGCAGGGGTCTAACCAGGGACGTATAAAGATGGAGTCTTATATGAGAGCTTGGAAATTCCTTGGACCATCGAAGAATAAATCCCAGCATAGTCCCTCACCCTTTCCACCCGTTTTATACCAGGACCTACCCTCAAAGATGTACTGATAAGTACGGAAGACATTTCCCAATGTTCAGCTTAAGATTATTGTTGCAGCACAACCCACAGAAAATGTGCAGCTCTGATTGCAACATCTCACAATCAGCATTAGATTCGATTCATTGAAATATCTTAATATCGTCAGCATACACAAGAATTTTACATCTTTGAGGCAAATACGAAATATCATTAATAGATAAGATAAATAACAATGAACCCAGATGACTGCCCTGGGGAACGTCAGAATGAGCCACAAAATCGTCAAGCGCCACGAAAACGTACTCAGTAAGTCCTATTAGATAAATATGACTCAATCCAAACAATGAGCGAGGGCGGAAAACCAACTTAGCCAATTTAAAAATAATTATAGGTTGAGACAGCTTATCAAAGGCCTTACTAAAATCAGTGTAATTGCAGTCAGTTTGGCAAATATCCAAGAATCGGATAATTAGGATTGGATCAATAATTCGAAAAATTTGGGAATACAAGACAATTTAGCAATTAGCCTGTCATTGGTAATCTCTCTTCTATTGCCACTCTTGAAAATAGAAATTAAAAACCATGTCTTTCAGAGTGCTGGGAAGTGGCCCTGCGAAAGAGAGTTCCGGAAGAGTAATAGTAATGGCCATAATAACGCCGAAGCTTAACAGTAGGTATAGATAGAATCATAAGAATTTACAATTACAGGATCAAAACAGAAAGTAATATGAAGCGCATGTTTCAGGGAAAATGGGCGACAAGCATCTATTTGCGACTGTACCACAGTAATAAGTAACGAATACCAGATACAGAAGTTTACTCAAGATATTCAAAACACTGCTGCACTGAGTCAAGCCGGAAGCCGCAATTCCATCTTTAAAAGATGAGCAACATTTAAGAGAAACCAAAAAAGAAGGCAACATACCGTCGCTGTCAGAACCATATCATCAGCAACCTCGTCGATTTGTGTGGCTACCAGATCGTAAAAGTAAGGAGGGCCAGGCGGAATATAAGCAGTGACAACAATCACCAACGCTTAAAACTTCACCTCCCATAGACCGGTAGCAGCAGGAAGCAATCGATCAGGACGAAAAATCAGAGACTCCGAGTTGAAGAGTTTTGCTTCAGTTATTCTACTACATAGCCAAGTTTTAGTCAGGCAGACTACGCCGAAGGAAGAATTTGTCCAACCAAAGAATAGGCGAATTTTAGCGAAGTCCCATTACACATTAGCTGTAGCTCCGCCATTTCCAAAATCACAATATTTATTTACTTCTATTTGTTGCTTTTCGAAATGCGATAATAGAGAAATGTACATTTCATCCCCTCCACTTGTTTTAAAACCCAACCTCTACATACGAAACGTTATGGACTGATTTTGTGATGACGACCCTTGGTAATCGGACTTTGGAACGTCAGAACTTTGTGTGACAAGTGTGTACACACTATAAGATCAAGATGAAAACGGTCCAATTAGATGGAGAGGAAGTGAAGAGTTTACATTACTCACATCTGAAAACGTGCTGCTCTGTTCTGGGTTAAAAGGAATAGAAGCATCACGCATGGCAAGTGACGGCTTGATGCTAACTAAGCTTGCTTGCCGATCACTACTGAATTGGTCTCAAATCTTCGACCAAATAATAATTGCCAGAATCTGCACCAAAGTACTTAACATCAGAATAATTTCGTGCTATGCTGCGATTTGACAACTAAAGAGTCCTTCCACCAACTTCTTGGCAATATCTTTGATAGGGTTCTTAAAGACCAACATTGGCTCAAATGATACGATATGGAACAAATAAGGAGTAAGTTGGAACTCGGAAATAGGACCGCAAATGAGAAGTTGTTTGTTGGATTTTGTAAGTCGCGGTAACTTATCATATGTAGATTCTTCTTTAAACAAACAATTGGTTGAGCGGCACGACCACCATGCCATGGTTTCCGGGTTCAAACCAAGTCTTCCAGTGAATTTTTAAAAATTGCTCGCAGCAATGCAAAAACAATACATTCAAGTTTCCTCACTCCACTACCCTAATTCACTTCCGGCGAAACCCAACTAACGCATCTTCTTGTTTAAGATAGAAGCGGCGATCACCATCTAACAACAGCTAAATTTTACTTATGCAGACAGTGCACCCAGGTAATACGACATTTAAGAAGAAATGCTTTATGGACTGCGATACAGAAACCGTGGGACGTTTAGAGAGTAGACGACGACAATGGATTAGTGACCCATTTGATCCAATATTCAAGAACGAAAGCAGATTAAAAACCAGATTAATTTTTCTGCCGATGATGCAAATGATACAACATAGCATAGGCTATAATACAGAAAGAACTCCAACAAAGTATAAGGCGTAAACTAACAAGCGCAACTACATCAATGCGCCATCAGAGAAGGCAGAAGAAGCGACCTATCGCGATGACATAAAGATCTAAGCAAAATGTCAAGAACCTAGCAGGAAACGCTCTGGAAATTGAACACCCTGTAAGAGGCACCGACGGATCCCCATTTATTAAGGAGGAACATCAACTACGCAGATATGTTGAATTCCTATATCGTCGAATACCGCTCCATCTTACCCTAAAAAACCACCAGCTGTGGTGGACGTAATAAAGCCGATTGACCTCCGCTAGGTCTTAGGGATTTATGGAATACCAGAAGAATTCTACAAGTTGGATCTAGCTGCGGCTGATCTGTTCTAGTATTTCAGGAATTTTGGAAGAACCAATGACCTAAGCACTAAATGGAAAAAGGCGTATTTGTGAAGATTCCTAAAGAAGAGGCTTTCGTGAAAGTTTTTTATGCAGCGCTCCCATCAACACCCTCTGAAATCTGAATTATCATCGAGGAATCCACCGAATTGGAATTGGCGGACGTGTCGTCGTTGGAGTAAGTGATAAAAGTGTTGGCCTTCCATCCCGGAGGTGCCAGGTTTGAGACCCACCGTCGGCGACTTATGGTTGTTTTCCTTTTAACGTCACTTGTTGTGAGAAGAAAACAACCATAAGTCGCCTTCAGTGAGGCTCAAACTTTGGACCTCCGGGATGCAAGGCCGATACGTTCCTAGTTCGGAATTCGCCTTAAATCGGATGAAATTTTTCTCCCGCCAATGACCCAGAAGGGGTTCCGGCAAGTAGAGAGAGAAAATTCGTATCCTTTACATATTATGTTCGTCAATTTCGAGAAGGAGTTTCAGAAGGTTGATAAGCTTTACTTGGGAGAGGTAAACCAGAAATCATAATCATCAAAAAGGAATTCTTCTCAGCAGCTCAATATCATATCCTTCACAAAGGAAAAATACCGGAGCAACACACTAAAGAAAAAGCCACACAAAATCGCTCAACCAGCACGGGATGCAAGGAAGACACCGAATTGGATGACTGCGCAATACGTAGATAAGATCCTTACAGGAGGACGGTACCCAGATTCAAAGGTCGTGAAAGAAGTTGAAGGCGTTAGCGCAGAACCGGACCAGGCGGAAAGTCAGTGTAGAAGACTACATCGACTGACCTATGCCACACAGAGCTTAAAAGAAAAATATAGTTGTGTACAGTTTGCTCCTAATTGCTCTGGAAACGAGAAAATTTCTATTTAAGTTTTCATTACCAAGCCAAGAAAATAAAAGCTAAATTTAAAAAACGTTCCATTTTGTAAAAACAAATTCTTTTTAACTTAAACATTACTACATTAAACCTATCCGGAAAATATAATAAAAATTATGACTAGCATCATCAAAGTGTTCAGAGTTCCCAAAGTTCTCCCACTAGAAGGCGGTGATAAAGTCGAAGGGGTTTCGCCATGTGGGATTTCATTCTCTTTTTCTTTTTCTTTTAGGATATTTTCCTGATCTAATTCGTCCTCTGCTGCAACAATTGCCTCGTTGACCGCCCGAAGAAGGGGATAATTTACATTTATTCGTTTCGGTATGATTAGTTTAATTCCAGGCTTGTCAGCAAAATCCTTGAAAGTGTCTTCTTCAAGACCACATTCTCCCAAAAAATCGTCAGTATCCACCGACCAGATCATGGCACCACCAAGTTCTTTTCTGACGACATACTTCACTTTATTGGCTATTGCTCGAGTACTATCATATGTTACAACTTTTGTAACTCCTTCAATTGGATCGCGATATCGAGCAATTGCTTGTGCTGTCGAGGCATCCCAGCTAGTCGACCAGCCTGATGTTTTGTTTAATAGCATCAGGCAAATTTCATTATAGCCCAGGAAACCATTTTCTTTTGTATATGGACCTTTGAAACCTGTATCATCTGATGCGTCTCCATAATATCCATCATGTGGTGTCACGAATGTTCTACCATAGAAAGGTACACCCATTACAATTTTGGAAGGTGAAGCACCCATTTTCAGGAGATATTCGATAGTAAATTGCTACAAATTTAAAAAAAAACGGTTCAGCTTTAAGATAATCAATAAGAAAACGCAAATCTCAATAATACTTACAACATTTAAAACGCCTTCGTTTGTAAGTGGAGCATTGGGTCCTACTTTCTTATCCCAACTTCCACTGTAATCGTAGCACATGACGTGTATAAAATCAAGCAGTCTGGACAGTGCTTTCACATCGTAAGCTTGGTCAATTACATGCTTCGCAGCACCAATAGCAGACGTTAAGAGTAAATTGTGCTTGTTAAACTCCGAACGGAGTTCTTTTACTAATAAAACAAAATTTTCTCTATCATAAGGCTCTCCTCCTCTTTGTGTGGGATATTCCCAGTCCAAGTCGAGCCCATCAAAATCGTATCTCCTCACAAACTCTGAAACTTGCTTGACAAATCTCTGACGCCGTAATGAATCCGCAGCTAGCATAGAATAATTTTTAGATCCCTCATTCCAACCGCCAATTGCCAAGGTCACCTACAAAAATACAAAAATATATAAATAATGAAAATTTCTGGAATAGCTCTAGTAGTTGATATATTACTTTGAGATGTGGATGAGTCTTCTTTAACGCCGTAAGCCTTTCAAATCCACCTTTGCCATAGTCGTCTTTCAAGTCTTGCCAGGGATCTGTAGAGAAATAAACAGAACGATAAACAACTAATCAGCCAATTACCCATCAAGACGGCTTTCGATAATATCCCTAACAGGTCTTTACTTCGACCATGAACGTGATAACAGACTTACTTCGCCTGGATAGAGAATTAATTAGCAGGCAAGGCATCACTTCCTGCAAAGTCGAGTAGGGAATAAGCAAAGAGTCAAACTGCAGATCCAACCAAAACTTTTGTCCTAAGAACGCTGATAGCGCCAGGAAGGGGGTGTAAATTAGGCTCACGACTGTGGCATCTCAGTACGTGACTTGCATACTAAATTATCGAGTCAGTGGTCCTTTTATTACAATATTCAGCGAAAATATGCAAACACTTACAGGAATCTATTTAAAATACTTAGGAGAATTTAAATTTATTTTTTTATTATATATTTGCTAATTGTTCGTTTTGACTTCGATTCGCTGGGAAAAACTGGAAAAGGGAAACTATGGCGGACGTGAAATTGAAATTTAAAAAATAAGACAATCAAAAAGCTTCAAGAAAGTGTAATGGTTATACGCCAAATCCTATAGAATATTATCCAATCCGACCTATAATCTCTCGATGTTCGGCAATTCTTAGAAGATGTAATTTGTCTATTGCTTCGGTTCTCTGTAACCTGATTAATTTATCGATTTGTTGTATGTTGTGTATCTGTATAAAAACGATTGTAAGACTGAGGTGTCTAACTGCATTGATTTCCGACACCGTCTGCTTACACTGGAAACCATTTTGGGTGCCTTCCAGCATGGTTTTATGAAGTCCAAGGAGATAACTACCAACTTATTAGAATAATGGTAATCAGGTTTATTGCATTTTTACTCGCTTCAGCAAGTCCTTCCAAAGGATTCTTCATTGTATTTTTCTTCATAAGCTAATGCTTTTAGTTGCCCTACTAATTTAGTAAACTGGGTGAAATCCTATTTGTGGCATCGCACTCAACGAGTTCGCTTTCGTGATTCATACTCAGATATTATCCAGATTACGTTTGGTGTACCGCAGCGCAGCAATCTCGGTCCGTTAATTTTTATATGTAAATTATACGACGTATCCTTGATTCTATGCTACTCGCGAATACTCTTTTATGCAGATGATGTTTAGATTTTCAGGGCACTTTAAACATATGTGATTGTTGACTGTTAAATTCGACGCGTTTTATAGATGGTGCACCATAAACCACTTACTTCGAAACGTTAACAAGTGTTCCTTAGTGTCCATTTCATGTAAAAATTTTCATCTAACTTCTAAGGATTAATTCGCACTTTTTGATTGAGAACCATATTAACGTTATTGTTAATAGGGCGAATGCCTCTTTGGTCTTTATAAAAAGATGGTCCAACGAATTAAACGACTCAGACGCGATATTGCCAGACCTGTTTTTGCTTTTAACTGCTTGCAGGGTGAGATTGATACAACTAAGCTTCTTTTAATATCTCGGCTGCGGCGCTTCCTTTGAGAGGGCACAAGCTTTTCCAGGCACCTCTTCACTGAACCAATCAATGAGGTATACTAAGATATACTAAGTTCATTAGGTTCTAAACCCGCTTTTTTAATAACAAAACATTAATAATGTAACTTATAGTTTTTTTTAATAACATTAAGAAATATTATAGGTAATCAGCAAATAAAATCAAAAACAGATAATATTGAACGGGGTGTAGGAAATTAAACGTGGGGATTGTCCGATTACGTATATTGGGAAAATAATAAAATATTTAAAAAAAAAATTTACCGACTTCAGTAAAAATGCTAAAAGCATAAATAATTTTTAATTTTATATCTATGACGACAGTTTGAAGTCGGGGCAAATCAAACAAACAAAACAACTACAACAAAAGTATTTAATTGTCCTTGAAATCCATGAGCTGAAATGTTTAGGCAGTTTTATATAGTATTCTCGATTGTGGTTGGGTGGTAGTTTTGTTTGTGAAGTCGGTTCAACTTTTTTTTTAAAACTATTTTATTTTTCACTTTCTAGTAGCTTTATATATACGACTCGGAAAATGCTGCTCGTACGAGCAAGGCTATTTCAAAAGTTGCAGAGGTAGTTCACTCTAAAGAAAGGAAACAGATTTATCCAAATCCGGTAACATATTACTAAACTAGTCAGGTCACCTGTACCTTCGATACAAATATCCAAACCTTAGGTACAAAATTCTTACCATGGCTCTAGTGCGCCACCGAACTCTATACAGCAAGAGAGAATTATTGCAGTCAAGAAAGAATCGTCCTAGTCAAAGTATAAAATTTTTATCATTTATCATTTGGAGACGGAGTTGGATCATTTCGTTGAGCGGCACGACCAACATCCCATGGGTCCCGGGTTCAAGACCAGATGACCCCGTGAGCTTTTATTAAGAAATTAAAATAATCCACTCCGTCTCTGGGCTGTTGTCTAGCTCGCAGCAATGCAAAAACAAGACTCAAGTTTTCTCACTTCCCTTACCCTAATTCCCTTCCGGCCAAAACCATGCTGACGCATCAAGGGGTTGTCCCCTGGGATTTGGCCACATCGTATAAAAAAAAATCAGGAAACGTATTCTGTACAACAGAATCAAAATCGGTCTATGCCTTACGAAGCCTTACTCCTCTCCTCCAACTTTCACCACAAGCCACAATTTTTGGCATAATACAAATAAATTCTCTGAGTATTTATAATCATATAAATCAGTGAGCGCGTTACGCGTTATGTAGAGATACGAATGGGGGAATATATAGTACATCGAACCCTAGGACTATATTTTCTACTTATTACAAATAGGGGATCATACTATAAACAACACAAAAAGAATTATCTAAATCGGTCCACGTATTACGAAGTTAGGTTTCACCCGCATCCCCCATCAGCACCCTCCACCGCCACCACCACAACCTCCCCCCCCCCACCACAAACCTACCAAAAATTGTTTTGGCATGGTACCAATCGGGGAACATACTTTACGCTACAAAAAAAGAATCATCCAAATCGGTACAAGCGTTACGAAGTTAGGCTACCCCTCTCCCTCCTCACCCCACCCTAGGACTAAATTTTTTTCATTATTCGCAATTTGGGATCACTCCCCGTACTTAGCGAGTATCGTTTCGTGGGTCTCTATCAGAAGTAATACTCAACACATTAGGTGTCAAAGGAAGTCATCTCGGTCCAATTTTGTTTATTATTTACATTAACGATGTATCTATCAACTTGACGAATTTAAAAATTTTATGTTATGCTGACGACGCATCTAAATTTTTGGTGTTGTTAATTTCTGCATGACCCAGTGTACGACATTGTCATCTTCCCGGAAGAGCAGACATCTTTGTTTTAACTATACCATCAATGTTGCAAATAGACTTACCAAAACCAAAATTCTAGGAGTGTGGTTATGTTATCGCTTTACATTTGTAGGCCACAACAACGCGATAGTAAGCAAGGCCAATTAGACAATCTCTCTTTTTAGTTCAAGTAACCCCTTGTGGGCATGAGGTGGGAGAACAATATCGCCCGAATCGAGATAACGGTTGCAAGTTGACCAACAATTTAAAGTGGGTTCGGAACCACTGACATTTTCTCTGCAACCCTTGCATGGCCTTTTTATCATAAGATGTTACCAGCAGAAAACAATCATGGGTCGCCGTCGGTGGGATTCGAATTTGGGACCTCCGGATTGGTAGGCCACTACATTATCAATTACTCCACCGACGATTTAATTTCGACACTAGGCAATTTGATGATTCCTATATTACCCGGCTGCTTTATTGCACTTGCTCATGTGCAATAAAACTGCCGCATAATAGAAGGATCATCAAAATCTCAATTCTCTCAATTCTCAAATTAATATAGTTAATTTTAAATTAAATCTGTTGTATGTATATATTATTGTAGTGTTATAGTAGTCAGCCTTCACGAATGTATTAACAAAGATATAATACACAAATAAATCGTTAATCTGCTTCAAACAGGGCGAGAGAACACTTTTCATCAAAGAAGCAATCACAACTGGAGAATAGGGATGGGCGATCTTCGATTCGATCTCGATAGATCGATCTTTAAGCCTTCGATCTGCCGATTTTTGAATCGATTTTACGCGGTACCGATTCAGCTCGAATCGATTTATTTATTTCCGATTTCGATCTATTTAAGACGAGCTAAAAAGCAAACAAGCTCACTCGTGAATTTTTTTTGCATTTTATCTTTAATTTGTGTAATAATCCGACAAATGTAAAAAAAATTTAGAAGGATCGTAAATGTTAGATGAATGCGTTTGTGATCGCTATAATATTTTAGTGTTAACTGAGTAGTTTAGTGACTATTCCATGATTTTGTCACCGGTGGATTGCTATGTTTTATTTCTGGTTTGGTGATTCCACAATCAGAAAGCAATATGTTATTTAAAGAAAAATTTGAAATAAGTGATATTCGAATGTGGAGGACACGATTAGACGTGAAATTGCTTCGAAAGTAAGTTGAATTTTGTATACCGATTTCCTAGACGTTATGCATATCAGTTTACGCGGAATTGCCACATCAACTCCAAGTGGAGTATAACTAGTGAAATAGACAAGTATATATGCTGCCAGGTATAATCCCAGTAAAAAACTCACGTGGAATACACGTAGATTCGACGTAGATCTTAATCTCCTGAAAGAAACATATATTTTTTTGAGTACTCCCCATTTTTAATCTATCAAAGATTTGAGACTTATCAATAGTTTTTTTAATCTAATGTCTCAAATTTGGCGGATTTCACATTTTTAAAATAATATGAATTTAGATATTTAAGCAATGGTGAGTGGTGTAGAAAAACCTTTCTACAATAAATTAAAAAGTCGAAGAATTTATTACATATTATTACCAAAACTGCGTTCATTTTGAAATTTTCAACTGAGTCATGTTTCTCTCTCCCCTTATGTAATTGTCGAAAAGCGTACACTTTCCACCGATTATCGACGGTGACTGATTTTCTGCTGGGATTTGATAGAATTATAGCAACTATTGGGGTCACCTTTCAACAATCATTTTCAAAACAAAGGAGCAGGCTGTTCAAATCTCATCTTTCACAATTATTATTTTTATATAGTATGCCAGTGGATTTGGTGTAGTGTTTGAAACACTTGTTTGAATTTAACGTTGGCGTTGGGAGGAAGATGACGTTGAACTGTCAACTTTTACTCGCGGTGTTTTCCGTTTAAAATTAAAAAATAAATTATAATTATAATAAATAAAAAAAAGAAAAACCTCCCCAAAATACAGGGTGTTTCAGATCTGACGTGCCAAAATGAGTGGGGTGATATATCTCACCTAGTCAAACGAAAAATTGTATGGCAGGGAGGGGGGAAATCTCAACCTGGAGTTATAGGGTGATTTATAAATTTCAGTTTTTCATGGTATGCACATTATTTTTTTACTTTTATCTTTTGATCTACCCAACAAAGCGACATCAACCAAGCACTAAAAAATTACTATCTCAATGAACTTTCGAAAATTGTGAACAATGTTGATCTAACAACTACCATTGCAGATACAGTCAATTCCAAAAGCGAAAAAATGGTTACCTAAAATTCAGCATTTTCCCAAATTTTCTCCGAAATTCATGTAATTAATATACCTCTTTCTTATTTTTATTGGATTGCCCATCTAATTGCCTATCCAAAAAGGTGCAACTTGGCAAGGTAGATACAGTATTAGAATAACCGCATCCTGAGAAATCCCTGACTACCTAATTATTTTATTGCACTTCAGGTAGGAAATTCTTTAAATAAATAAAATTTTTGTTCTTCGTACATACTCATAAAATGTCCTGGAATCGCTTCTGAAATCAGACATAAAAATGCTTTGGGGACGGTTTTTGAAAATATTCCTGGAATGTTTCTGGGACATGTTGTGCTATTAGTAAAAAAAATGTAAATTTTTAGTTGTAAATTGTTTTTTCGATTAAATAAGCAACATTAGTGAAATACCCACTGCTGCTTAATCAAGATTTGTAAGCTACAGAGGCTGTTTTCTATTATTTAATAAATTGGTTTACTAATGACCCTTTATTTTTATATATAAAAACAGTTCTAATTACTTGTAATTTCAAAATGCTGAAATAAATTTAAATGTCAAAATAAACTGATTCGATCTGTTCGATCTACGGATATCGATCTTTTTAAGGCGATTAATCGATCTACGAAATCGAAAAAAAATTACAGATCGATCCGTACTGAATCGATTTTCTCAGTTCGATCCCCCATCCCTACTGGAGAACCAGAAAAAAAATATAAAAAATTAATACGCATCTCTATGTTTTTGGGAAGTCGGTTACAAAATACAGCTTGACTTTAAGGGGGTCTTACTATGTAACAGTTTCAAAAAATCGATTTTTTTTTTACATTTTTTTCATCTAAATAGTGTTAGAAATACGCTGGTAAAAGGATTTAACTGTGGACGGGCTCGTTTGGCAGTGACAGAGCATTTTTCACGGTCATGCGCGGTCGTTTTTCACGTTTCTGCTCAATCTTGTCAATCTTTAAACGTGTTTTTCCGAAAGTCGTCTCTTTAGAGGTGGGGTGAACGTTTTCGTAAAAACTACCTGACCGATCTTGTCATACTAACCATTTTTATTATCAGAAAACATGTCGCAACAGATAGACACGAGCTTTTTTTGAAATTCTTTTCCAAAAATTTTGTGAATTTTTGAAAAAGCTCGTGTCTATCGATAGCCAAGGGGATGAGAAAAATAAATTTTAAAGGTTTTTTGATTTCAGATCATCTGATCGGTCAAAATCGTTCACCCCGTGCGCCCTGGACACTTTTGACGAGGACGCAGTGAAGGACGTGTAGCGGTCACATACGTCATTTTTATGTAAAACCAAAAAAAACTATGTAAAGTTCAATGAATGAGAACATTCCAAAAAACTGCTTCTCGAAATCATTTGTAGTTTTCTAGTAATCAATTTTTGAATATAGCGCTCGGAAATGAGGTATTACATAGTAAGACCCCCTTAACATAAGTAAAATGTGTGAAAATATCCCAAATGTTGTTTCTCTGTAAAAAAGAAAGTTTAAAAAAAACGTTTAAGGGTCCCGTACCAAAATGGTAAAAAGGCACTCTTGCCTTGGAGCGACTTCCTTTGTTTATCTGTTGGTCTGTCGCAGTTGCTTATTTTAACAAATACATACTAATGCTATCGACTTGAAATTTGGAATAGTTTTAAATAATACTTGCTCACCTTTATTGCAAAAGAAAACATTTAAAAAATATTTTTATTTTTATTACAGAAGGGACCGAAAGCGTAGTCCAAATTTTAAATTGGTGTTACTAGGTGAAGTGGAAAGGGCTTCATTTGCAGATTAAAAAATATATTTTCATTTCTTGTTATGCCGCATATTTTTCGACTTATGATGAAAAATGACCAAAAACAAAATAACCATTCCCCACCCAATCTTATCCCAGAAGTTCGCAAAGCGGAAATAATTAGAGTTGATAGAGGTTTATGTAAATATTACAGGAAACATAAAACGATGTCTCTAACTATAATAGCGCTTTTTTTTTAGAAATCAAGCAACCTTCCAAGGAACGAAACACTCGGTGCCTGAGCCCGACTCCCACTTGCCCAGAATTTTAATTTATAATGTTTCTGTTAGAGATGGGCGATACCACATCGATGTATGGAAGTGTGGATAGTTATATGGATAGTTTTAATATATCGATATTTTCAATGCTATAATCGATATTTTTGCATATATGAACAGATAGTATCGAAATTTTTAAAATCGCGCCTATTTGTTCTTGCGTGCACTGATTCTGTGGTATTCGACCGTTAGTTGCTTTTCATTTTACGACCACTATTGAGCTTAGTGAGTTGAAGGAAGCTATCTATAATAGCATCAGAGGCCACAGTATCGCAAGATTTTTGAAGGTTTCACCGCTTTTCTACAATTTTTGATGGGATGAAAATATACTCGCCGTAGTACCGCACGATTTTGAATTTTAAATTCCAACAAATTCCAATTTTGGCAAGGAATCAATGAAGTTCAGTGTATTTTATGTCAACTCATTAACTTTTATTTTTTTTATACGATGTGGCCAAATCCTAGGGGACACCCTTTGATGCGTTAGCCCAGAGACGGAGTGAATTATTTTTAATTTCTTAATAAAAGCTCGCGGGGTCATCTGGTCTCGAACCCATGGCATGTTGGTCTTGCCGCTTAACGTATTGATCCATCTCCGTCTCCTGTTTTTTTTTCAGACAATCTTCAAAACGATAATGATTTGTAGAGCAAACACGCTGCCATTATTGCTTCGAAACACGCGTCCAATTTGGCGACGATTTGTATAACTTGTATATAATAGAATTGCGAAAAGATCCTTTAGAAGTTTGGGAAAAAATCAAACTGAAGTACTCTAAAATGTACAATTTGGCCAGAATTTGTTATCTATTGTTGACATATCGGTGCCTTCGTAGAGACTTTTTCACTTGCAGCAGAATTTTTCACTCCAATATAAATAACCAAATTTGGAATTGACTTGCCAAGTGAAATATGATTTCACACTTTTGTTGACGAAATCCCATATGGTGTTATTTCAATTTGATTTTTAATGTTGTTGATATAGAGTTAATTTTGTATTACATAGGTGCGCAAAAAACGTTACGTTACGTATCAAATTGGTAAAAAAGCGGCCCATATAGTGTGACTACGCCTGTCTGTCTGTCTGTCTATCAGAACTGCTCAACTCAGGAACTACTAACGCTATCGACTGTATTGGCTCTACTCAAGTGTCATACGACCTATACGCACTTATGGGGTGGTCGTTTGATGGCCGACACTGGATATAGTAACCCATCACAAAGCACTGGATAAGATTCAGAGAATAACAACACTACTTAGAACTACACCTTCTAAAACGCTGTACGCTATTCTCTACCTTCTACCATTGGATCTCTTCGGTAAGCAAACCGCATCCTCCTGCCATTAGGCTCAACTCATTCCAGACCTGGAAACGAACTGACTTCGGTCACTCCGAAATTCCAGACCAGATCAGAGTGGGAGGCAGTTCCACCTCAATGGGGGGAGTCAGTGCATCTCTACACTGACGGCTCCAAACTGGAAGGCAGAGTAGTTGGGGGTATCTTCTCGGAACATCTGGACCTCGATATCTCAATTCGCTTACCTGACTACTGCAGCGTGTTTCAGGCAGAAATCATGGCTATAAAGGTAGCCGCGGACCGTCTGAAACACTTAACACTGCCTAAAGATAGCATCTGTATATTTACAGATAGTCAGGCAGCTGTTAAATCCCTCACGGGAGTATATACTACCTCCAAAACGGTTGTAACATGTCGCTCAGCTCTGAATGACATAGCTGAGCATCTGACACTACGGCTCATCTGGGTGCCTGGATAATATATAGGCGACAAACCAGCGAGAATCGGTACTACTCGATCAAATATGGCCAAAGCTCACCCCTAAATGGTCAAGAGAGCTCATCTTACTCGGAAATTAATTAGCATTACCGTGGACGTTATTACGGGCCACTGTCTCATTGGTAGACACGCCGATAGACTCGACGCACTTTCAAACGACTTCTGTAGGAGTTGCCATGACGAAGAGAAAGAGGAAACCATACTCCACCTCTTCTGCAACTGCCCGGCCCTAGCCAACCATTGGAAACGGTTTTTGGGCTCCCCTCTTTGAAGAGCTAATCGAATTAAGCTCCATTGACGTCCGCGACCCAGTTTGATTTATCAGGAGCTAAAAACGGTTCCCGGAAACGTGTTAAGGATAAACCCTTTCCACCCTAGCCAATATTTGTATTGACTCCTCGAGAACTAGATTCCACTGGAAACAGGAAATTGGCTCGATGTATAGAGAGTAATAGGTAGACTCTCTTCTTTTCTAGATGTTTATATGGAGTCTAAAATGCAACCCCAACTGCCTCCTTGGCATAAGTGTATCTTTTTAGGCGGCGACTCTAACCTAATCTAACGCTTTAAATTTGGAATAGCTTAAAATAATGCTTATTGCAAATGAACAATTTTCCAAAATATTTTTATTGCAAAGGGGGCCGGAGAGGGTGGGGTGGTCACAATTTGAAAATGGGGTTATGTAAATATTACAGGAAAGTAAAAGAATGTCTCCAACTAGAACAGTTTTTTTATAAATCAGCGATGGGCGAGTCTGACTCGCACTTGGCCGGATTTTTTTTAACTCTAATGGTGATGGAGTGATTCCATAAGTCCGTGCCTGATTTTCATAGATGCCGCAAACTTCACTACACGGCGGAGTTCTGAGGTTTTTGTTTTGTTGTTGCATGCACTGAAATTTTGTTGATGTTATGTCTCAATTGAGCGTGAGATATCTTTTAAATAAATCGGTTTGTTGTTTAATAAAATTTTCAAAATGGAAAATGAAAAGATACATTATCAGCATATAATGTTGTACGAGTTTCGGAAAGGCGTATACGTTGGGACTGCGCAAAAAGAAGATACCTAGCATTATAAAGAACGTGCTCCTACTTTCCGGACAATTAAAAAGTGGTTTGTCAGATTTCGAAATGATGATTTAAACTTAAAAGGTCAACCCTGCTCTGGACGGCCTTCCAGCATTGATGATAAATTATGCGTGCCTTCGTGAAAAATAATTCAAGGATTTCAAAAAAGGTTAATACTGAGAGGATCAACCACTTTTCGTCATTTAAAAAAAGCTTGGATATATCCAAGTTCGATACAATGAGTTACACAGTAACAGGCGATGAAAAATAGGTTCTGTGCGACAACGTAAAGCAAAAAAGGACCAGGAAAAAGCAGGTGAAAGTGGAGAACTCGTCATAAAACGTGGTTGGCATCCAATGAAGGTGTTGGTAACTACATATTTGGTGGGAAAAGGCGTTATATTCCACCGTGACAAATCGCCCATGAACTTATGCAATCATCCAATATTTTGCAAAATTAAATAATTAATCTATAAATTTAATTAATCTATAAATTAAATTAAATTCTGTAAATGTAATCATTTGAATACCGATACTTTCAAGTATCGATAATTCTGGTATCGCAACTTTCCGATACATTGCAATACCAAGTATCGATAATTTTGCTTTCGATTCCCATCTCTAGTTTCTGTTACTTATAAAAAAATCTTCTTCTTAAATCGCGATTCTTAAAAATTGCTTCCTATTCATGGTTGTACGGCAAATAAGAACTACCAATACGGCTACCAAGAATACAGTTCCCCCAACGAAATAACATCAATGAAACTTTCCGTTCCACACCTGACTTCATTTATACATTTACCACAGCTGAAGTAACTGTGCATGACTTTTGAAAGACTTCGCGTTCCCACAGCTGCAATCGGGCGTATCATTAACACTTTGAACTCTCATACCTACTCACGGCTATTTCATAGTAGCGTGGAATCCGATACACCTAATCGAATAAAAATTTATCGGAAATCCCCTGAAAACCAATATCTGCCGCCGGATAACGATAAGTATGCGAATTTTCCGGTGACTATGCTTAGGGTGCAATAGAGAGGTTTGCATACCAGGTGAAAGCTGAAAGCGGGGACCCTTAAATGGGAATCGAATTTTTAGCCATTGTTGGTAAACAGGGCGGATTTATTTACATATGGGAAGTTAACGTTTACTTACCCAAGGAAACGATGTGATCCTTTGTAATGTCCAAGCCAGCAAAAGAGTACACTGCATGGGTGCATAAATTTGGATCGAAATTCTCAATAGCATAGGATCCCTTTCCAGGTCGATATACTGCCCAGGTGGCAATATAACAAACAACCACTTTATTATGCGTCGGGCCTGGAAGTAAACATTTCGCAAGCATAGAAAAAAGAAAAAGTTAACAAACAAAATGTCAAGGTGACACGTAAATTTCTTCGCTCTTGTATTTTTACCTGTTTTAGCTGCAGTGTACGCGAGGAATTCCATTGCAAATGCTGAAGCCAGTATCCAACTTGCTATCAGACGTTTTGATGAAATCATCTTGTAGAACACGTATACATCAAGTTTACCCGGTGCGTTCAACTATGACTGGCCTGGGAATGTACAAGTTTAAGGTAATTAGAATCAAGTCACAAGTTTTCCTTGGTACTACATAATTAAAGTAAAATTTTATTCAACATAAACACTTATATATAATTACCGTCGACTTTTAGCGTAATTATGTATAAAATAGCCTGGAAACCGTTCACTTTGGATGGACTTGAATATTTACAGACTAATTGTAAGAACTGGAATGATTAATTGCTATGAGGATGCCAAGCGCGATGAAGGAAGATGTTCTTAGGGACTTTATATAAAAATTCAAATACCTTTATAGCCCAACATTTAGATTACCAAGAAGAAGAACTTAGGGTAAAACGCCACTATTCAAAATATTATAAGCCACATTAGTCTTAGTGCGCAAAAGTGAAGGAATTAGTAGATCTAGGCGAAAGGGGTAAGAAAATTGGGATATGGCGTTTTTTTACGATGAAATTAACCAGTCTTACATCTTAATATCTCAGTTGCCAGGTAACGCAATGGGGTTAAAGATTATGTAATTTTTTTGTTACATTACAGCTAACAAATTTAAAAAAATTGATTTTCAATTTTAAATTTTGTAAAAAAAAAATCAATTTTTCATTTTAAATGGAGATATTTTGAAACTTTGCCCCACAATTCTTTTTTTGTTTTCGGGTTTAAAATAGCAGCCAATGTTTTCCCTTTTATCTTTGCATCTAGTTCAACCCCTTACTTTGCTTTTCCGCCTCTCGGTCACTCAAGAAGTTTTCCCTCAATTATGGAAAAACTCTTATATTATTCCCATTTTCAAAAAAGGCTGCAAGAACGATGTATCCAACTACAGACCCATTGCTAAATTATCATCCATACCTAAACTATTCGAAAAATTTATCTATAGTTCCATGTTCTTCCACTGTAAGTCTATTTTCTCCCTCTCCTAGCATGGCTTCCTCAAAGGAAGATCTACAACCACCAACCTTACCGAATTCGTCTCCAAAACACTATGTGCCCTGGAAAACGGTAAAGATGTTGATGTTATCGCCACCGATTTTAGCAAAGCCTTCGACAAGATTTCCCATAGCGTTATCCTGTTTAAACTTGATCGCCTAGCCTTCCCCCCTCGATTCATCTCCTGGATTCAATCGTACCTCAACAACCGTCAGTACAATATTCTTTTCAGCTCATCCATTTCTAACCCCGTTGTCGCTCGTTCCGGCGTCCCTCAGGGCAGCCAACTCGGTCCATTGATTTTCATCCTTACAATTAATGATGTTGATTGTGTCATCAAATACTCAGAGCTGTCCATTTATCCTGATGACATGAAAATAATTAAACATATCTCCTCCACAACCGACTCTCTTCTTCTCCAAAATGACCTCGATTCGTTCACCACATAGTGCATGAAAAACTTTCTTGAGCTCAATGTCTCCAAATGCCAGTTTATCTCTTATTCCCGCAAGCGTCTTACCTCCACCCCGAGAACATACATGTTAACCAACGTACCAGTCCCTATCGTTACCTCTTTGTGTGACCTAGGAATAATCTGTGATAGTGAACTAAATTTATGTTCCCATATTGATAGCATAATTAACAGAGCTAACTCCGCGCTAGGGTTTGTGAAGCGCTGGTCGAGAGAGTTCTCTAATCCTTATGTTTCCAAATCTCTCTATATTTCCTTCGTTAGACATCTCCTTGAATATGCCAGACAGGTACGGTCACCTACACAAACAACCCACATTAACAGAATTGAATCTGTCCAGCGTAGGTTCATTCGCTTTGCTCTACGTGATCTTCCGTGTGTAGATAGATTTAACCTTCCACCTTATGAAGACCGTCTGAAACTGATCGATTTACAACCCCTAAGTAAACTTCGTGATGTTTCCGACGTTCTCTTCATTCATCAGCTATTAGCTGGTGCCATAGACTGCCCTTCAATCCTGCAATCTTTACCCATCTATACCAACCCTCGCAACCTTAGGTGCACTCCCCTTTTCCGACTCGACCGCCATCGAACGAACTACGGTCAACGCGAACCAATTACCAGGATGCTACGAAAGTCAACGACCTTCCCTCCTTTGACTTCCATCTGAGTAAATCATCCCTTGACAAAGCCTTATATCTTGATCCCGCCCATCTTGATCGCCTTTCCTAATTCTTCTTCCTCCCAGTTAATATTTATCATAATCATAGCTCATATAGTCGCTTACATTATCTGCTATGAATTATTGTTTATTTTAGTTTGTAGTATTTATTTTGTTATTTTGTATTATTGTATAATAGCATGCATTAATCTTAAATAAATAAAAGAAGTTGGAAACTCAGAAAAATCTTTTACCTATCTCAAGTACAGCTCATACCTGCCGTTCTAAAAAAAATTCTACCTAACTCCGAAATTGCTGATCTTTTTACTCCTTGTGTTAAACTTTGGGAGTCTTGAATAGGACTGGGTTTTTAAAAGTGCTACAAAGGAAGTCAAATTAATTAGTTAAAATATTCTCAAAATGTCCTGGATCATTTTTAATGCGTAGAAGAGCTTTTTTTCTCATGGATGTTTTTAAGTAAATTGCTAGATTTTCCTTTGTTTTATTCCAGCTTCTAAAATTCTTGTTATATAAGTTTATCTTTGGTTGCAACTTCTACCATTTCGCTCATTTCGCTGGTTCCTTTAACCCCTTGTGGGGCATGGGCGTCAATTCTTTCATGATCCCCCACCACACAAATAAGGCAGGACGAGCCACTCGAGGAAAAGTACCACGCCGATGTATCCACCTAGCCCCGTAATTTTCATTCAACCACTGGGGAACATATGTTTCTTCCGCAATGGGCTGGCGCTCCGTCATATTGATGAGGGCTGTTGCTGTACAGGTGTCACATGAATAGAATAAAGTTCTTCTATTCGTAATACTCTTCATACTGTCGATGCCCATACTCCTTATCACAGGCAATAGATCAGTTCTGCTTGCCTTAAGAATTCCCTCATCCACTTCTAGACTTCTCAATTAGATATATGTATTATGTGCTTTTCAAAATGGCACTGCGATTGCATTTCATTTTATGCCATGGAGATCATTGCAAGTAATAACAATACTCATTTATTTCTGTGAAAATGTTTGCACAGTAAGTAGTATATAACAGCTGGTATCACAAAAACATTTGCCGAACTCGAAATCAGAATGACAGCTTGCTTTTGAATGTTTGTATGTCGCTACGCTTGGAAATAGAAAGACTTTTGATTGAACAAAAATTTAAGTAAATGTGGCAAATGGTATGTTTCACGATTTATCGTGATTTGAGATCCAGTGACCACCTTAATCTCAAAGGCTGGATTCGTCCTCGGCAATCTTTACAGACTGAACAGCAAAACGTGGAATTTACATATGTACCCTAATAACTTTTATACCTATATTTTCTTCCAATCAAAACGCCGTAAACAAAGTTATATATATTTTTGGCGATTTCACTTACACCCGAATTTCGTACAACTGTACCCTAGTCGTTTTCTTTGCGGCACATAATAGCTCATTATGAGCACAATACCAAATTCACAAAATGCGCTAAAAAGCATAAAATAATTTCTCCCTATTACTATTTTGAATTCGGTGCAAATTAAACAAACAAAACAACTACAAAAAAGTATTTAATCGTCCTTCCTTATGATCCCGTGAGCTGGAATGTTTATTTATTTTGTTTGTTTAATTTTCACCGTCTTCAAAATATCGTAATAGAAATAAAATAAAAAATTATCTTATGCTTTTTTAAAATAGAACTATTTTATTTTTCTCTTTTAAGTGGCTTTGTACATATATACGATTAAAAAAATGCTACTCATACAAACACACCAATTTCAACAGTTATAGTGGTAATGTATTCTATTGAAAGGAAATCCGGCATCTAAGATCGAAATCCGATAACATATTACGAAATTAGTCACGGTCACTCTTTCATACCCTTTCCTTAGATACAAAATTTTTACCATCGCGTTAGTGCGCCACCGTACTCTATACAAGAAGACATAATCATCATAGTCAGGGAACAATCGTAGTCACTCTAGGTAGACAATTTTTATCATTTACCAATCAGGAAGCGTATTCTGTACAACAGGATCAAAGTCATCGAAATCGGTCACCGCCTTACGAAGCTAGGCACTGACCCTCCTTCAATTCTCATCCTAACTCACATTTTTTCTAATGACACAAATAGATACTCTATGCATTCAGAATCATCTAAATCAGTCCACGCATTACAAAGTTAGACTACACCCACCACAAGCCTTGGACAATATTTTGCCTTATAGAAATGCCTTTGTATACAACCAAAAACAATCATCAACACAGGCCTATGCGTTACGATGTTGAGCAATGATCACTTCCCGTCGCACCCCACTGCATAAGTTTTTGTGCTGGTACCAATGAGGCAACATATTCTACAGATCAAAAGGAGAATCATCCAAATCGGTCTACGCCTTGTTGAAGTTGACATCGACTCCCTCCAACACCCCAACCCCACCGTTTGAAATTTTATCGCGATACCAATGGGTTAACATACTCTATACATCAGAAAAAGAATCAACAAAATTGGTCCACGCTTTGCGAAGTTAGACAACCATATACTATACAATAAGAAAATAACCATCCAAATCGGTCCACGCGTTGAGAGGTTCCACCCCAAAAAAAAAATCATCCAAATCGCTTCATGCGAAGTTAGACTACCCCTCCCCCTCCTCTCCCTACCCTAGACCAATTCGCACTCAGAGACCTTCCGTGGAATGATCCATTTAGTCTTCCTCCTTATGTGGATCGCCTCCAGTTATTTAATATGCATTCGTCGGAAGAACGACGTAGAGTTGCTGAGCTAGTCTTTATTCACCAGCTTTTGAACTAGACCATAGATCCTTCCACTCTCGCAGGTATGGTTTCTTATAGGCGTAACCCGTATAGCTTAAGGAGATTGCCTGTATTGCATGTTGTTCACTCTTGGTTTAACTATAGTATGCATGAGCACATAAATCGCATGTGTAGAGCCGTGAATATGTGTCCTGTTTTTGATCTGGCTCTTACTAAGGATTTGCTGAAACGATCTCTGTTATCTGTGCACCCCTGATTATTGTGTGTGGGCGTGTTTTGGTTTTTTGATTACTAATGTTTTTTTGCATGCTGGTGTGGGAGCCTAATTGGCCTCAATATGCTGTTATATTCTGGCGAATAGATCAATTGATTCTAGGCTTCTGCCTGAGAAGTGCACCTTCTGAGTTAGAAGGATTAATTCTACAAAAATATATAATAAATAAATAAAATACGTGTCGAACGTGGAAACTCTTTTTTTTGGAAAGTCGGTTAAAAAGCGGGGCTTACATTTCGTAAAACTTGTTTTTGTTTATAAAAATTACAATTACAATATTTTTATCGCAGCACTGCGGTAATGTGTGCACTGTTTGTGTAACACTTACTGCACATTACAAAATAGTATTTATTTTTTCAGAAACACAAAATAACGGGTTTAACTTAATAGACATCCCCCTCCCCTCCAAGAATTTTCTATATACTTGCCACCCTACAACAAACACTTTATAATTTTGTCGACGAATAGGTATGACACATAGAAACCGACTAAACAAGCCGGCAAGTATGTATGGTATGTCATTTGCCACAAATTTGTTTTTGTCTATGTTATTCTAGGTACATAAATATTCATATTTTCGTTGTTAACAAGTTGGTCGATTGCAATGCGGCAATCCTATAATCCACAGAATCCATTCCAAGGATTTGTTCAGCCTCACACGTAAAATATTGTGCAGAAAAATAGTGGGAATATTATATTGTCGTGTGTATAAAGTTTTTTTCAGAGCTACTCTTGTTGGGACGACCAAGAACCTTCAATGGTCTTCAATAGTTGGTGTTACCAATGATTACATATAACACAAAACTGAGCAAATAAATGAATCTCTAGGTTAGATTAGGTTACAGTGGCTGCCTGAGAAAGGCACACTTAGGCCAAGGAGGCCCATTGTGATACCACGTTGAGGCTACAAAAACTTTAGCAACCCCCATAAAAAATAAAAGGAGGGAGGACATGTACTCCCCTGTGTACCGAGCCAGCCCCCTGTTTCCAGTGGGGCCAGCTCTAGGGAAACCAAACTAGATTTGCCTAGGTTGGTAAGGGTGTACGGCCCTAACTCGTCGGGAACCATTTTGTACTTCTGATAAATTGAGCCAGGTCCTTGACCGTATAGGGTCGAGCTTTGGCCATATCTGTCGGGTAATCAGGCAGGTGCGTTCCTCCTGCCACTTAATATTTGCAATCCTGAGAGACTCCTGTAAGAGTTCCAGTTTGCATGTGGCCAGCGGTTTACCCAGCTGGTGGTAAATGTCCGAATCAGGACGAGTGGTACCGATTCTCGCTAGTTCGTCGGCTCTATAGTTGCCCAGAATATCACTATGTCCAGGCACCCAGATGAGTCGCACTTTCAGATGCTCAGATATGGAATTAAGTGCTGAGCGACATGTTATAACCGTTTTGGAGGTGGTGTATACTCCCGAGAGGGATTTAATAGGGGCCTGACTATCTGTGAAAATACAAATGTTATCTGTGGGTAGCGTTAGATAATTCAGGCGGTCCGCAGCTACTTTTACAGCAATGATTTCCGCCAGAAACACGCTGCAGTAGTCAGGCAAGCGGAATGAAACATCGAGATCCAAATGTTCCGAGAAGATGCCTCCACCCACTTTGCCTTCCATTTTGGAGCCATCTGTGTAGAGATGCACCCACCCACCCACCCCCCATTGGTGAGGAAATTCTTTCCATTCTGATCTGGTGGGAAAGAAGGAGTCAAATTTTGTTCCAAAGGTATAGTCGAGGTATAGTCGATATTGTTGGCAGTTCTTCTGTCCAATATTTTGGAGTGACCAAAGTCAGTTCGCTTCCAGGTCTGGATTGAGTTAAGCCTAATGGCGGCCGAGGATGCGGTTTGCTAACCATAGAGATCCAAGGGTAGAAGATGGAGAATAGTGTTCAGAGCTTTAGAAGGTGTTGTTCTTAGGGCACCTGTTATCAGCAGTGCCATCCACTGAACTTTATCCATTGCTTTGTGATGGGTTGCTACATTTAGTGCCGGCCACCAAACAATGATCCCATACATAAGTATAGGTCGTATGACACTCGTATAGAGCCAATGCACAATGCGTGGCTCCATACCCCATCTTTTCCCAATAGCCTTTTTGCACGAGTACAGCGCTACTGTGGCCTTCCGTACTCTTTCCTGGACGTTAGGCTTCCAGGTAAGTTTTCTGTCTAGGACTAGACCTAGATACTTAACCTGATTACCCAGTTTCAGCCTAACCACGTTTAGTGTAGGGCAGTTAATAATGTTTTGTTCGAGTTTATACCCAGACCACATCCATTACTCCATGATAAAATCTTGGAGAGGGCGTATTGTATCACTTCAGCCAGTGTGTTTACCTGAACATATCAGGGCAATATCATCGGCGTAGGCGATAACCTTGTTACCGGACAACTCCAGGTCTGTGAGTAACGCATTCAGAGTTAAGTTCCATAAGAGCGGTGAAAGGATTCCTCCCTGAGAGGTACCACTGGTTACCACTCTTTGGATAATGAATCCTCCCAAGCTTGAGACAATGACCCTGCTTTTTAGCAAGAGTTCAATAAGTTCAATGAGAGGATCGTCAATTTCAAGCCTCCTAAAGGATGCCATTATCGCCTCTGACCTGATATTGTTGAAGGCACCCTCAATATCAAGGAAAGCTGCAAGTGAGTATTCTTTTTGTAGTAGCGAAAGCTCTATAATTGTGGTAAGTTTGTGTAGGGCTGTTTCTACGGACTTACCTTTAGTGTATGCGTGTTGCGAAAGAGACAACTTGGAAGGATTAATTGTCTCTTTAATATATACATCTAAGAGTCTCTCCAGAGTTTTCAGCAGGAAGGAGGAGAGACTAATGGGCCTAAAATTATTGGGCTTTTAGTGTGAGGCTTTTTCCCCCTTTACGGATAGAGACCACCTTCACCTTCGTCCATGAGGATGGAAGCCTCATAGATGACCATTAGCCACGGAACCAGTATCTCGAAAGCTAATTGTATTTCAGCTGGGATGATGCCATCTAATGCCGGTGATTTGTAGGGCTTGAAGCTTCTTATCGCCCATTTAAGTTTCCTCACGTTAAGTACTTTGTGGACCAGTTCTTGGCCACCCGAAGTACCCGGCAAATGAATTTCTAACACTGTGAGTCATCTAAACTTCTCGAAAATTAAATCCTATTCATGAACGAAGTATAGTTTGCATGAATCAAATAAAATTACTTATCTTGTATTGTTTCGAAATTCCCTTTCTCATTTTTGTTTCATGATAATTTGAGAAATAAAATTAAAGAATGGAAATAATAAAAAACTGTGTCGACATTAAAACAATAAAACTACTCTGGATTTGGAAAAAATTATGGTGAATCATATCCAAAATAGCACAAGTCGGTGAAAGTGGGCTCGGTGGGTGCAGCAGCCATTATCATAAATAAATAGCATGAACCACTTTTAAGTTCTCTCACCGACAGCTGATTTGGGCACTTTTATTTTATTTCCAGCTCAAAATAAATCAACAAATATATAGAATATATAAAATACCTATTGAAAAAAAATTAAATGTTGTAACAAATATAAATCTTTTTGCAATTAATCACATTCAATCACTTCCGCTAAAAAATTTTTTTCACTTAACATTTGTTACTAACTAAATTAACACTCGCACTCACCTTTTTTCCTAAAACAAAAGCTGATTAATCAAGCTCCAAAATAGATACAGGGATATGCTCCTAATTATTCCGCTTAAATCACTGATTTATAAAACTATTGCACCTGTAAGAAATTCACTTTTGATAATTCATTTAAGGAAGTCGCGCCACGGAAAACTAAATGCAATCGGTCAGACTGAATCACTTTAAGAAACTGCCTTGAGGTAAGGGCGCGTACGCGTCCAGTTTAAAAATTGTCAACGTTTGCACTTTACTATTAAACCACACCGGATTTCTTTCCGTAACACATGAATAAATACAAAGGGCAGGTATTGTGGGAATCCAGGAAGGTTACGGAAACACCACAAATTCGGTTTGTTTCTTGCAGCACAAGAGCTCTTTTGTTTCTGGACCCCTTAACCTGATTAACTGCTGGTAACTGGTTACAGATGGTTCCAATGGAAAACTTTAAGTTGACTCTTGGAACAGCAAGTAAGTATGTTCTCAAAGTCCAAAATATTTACTCATTGGAAAGTAACGGTTTGTTGGCTTTTGCATGGTTGAATACGGAGACTATAAACTTGACTCTCTTTTCATTTGCGGTATTCATAACAGGTAAGGTAAGGTAAATACGCGGTGTTTTGCTTCTGAATTGGCGAGAAATAAGAAGAACCGGTTTCTAGTATCTGTTGACTAGACCAATTCCTAAAAGTTCCCTCTCGATAACCTTAATCTACTTCCATTCTCTCTCACGTTTTTTTTTACCTGTCTTAAAATAATTATGCAAATGTTAAGTTTACCAAGAAAACGTATTTTTATCAAAATGAAGCAAGATCAGGTCGCCCATTTGAAAGGAACATCAGCGATAATAACCAAAGAAGTTATGGATTAAAGAATGGCGGCTGGGAAACGTGGACTTTGCGAAATTTTTTGTTTGATTTTACAAAGCAACAGCGAAACCAATTTGTGCTTTAGTAGTTTTATTTATGGGTAGAAAGATGGCATAACATAGGATAACATATTTTTGTTTTACTTTTATGCTAGAAAGTGACACACTAACAGATGTTTTAATGGCTTCTAAAGTGGATTGTCCGATTTATGTATGTCCTTTCAGCTTAATAATTGTATCAGGGCCACTAGTCAGAGGACTCAAACCAAATAAAAATCAATTACGAAAAAATCAAAAACGTAGTCCAGCGTTAATGGCAATTTATAATACCTTATTGCCCAATAGAACAGCTTTAGCAGCAAGAGAAATTCAGGTGAGCTAGCATCATATTCTACATATAGGTACGTTCCAAGAGGTCTCTTTTACATATCAATTATAAATGTGATAAAAGTAGAATATTGAAACGCTGAGTCAGAGCCCGGCTCTTTATCAAAGCTTGTCTCCGGGCAGGGCAGAGACTACCCGCAACATCAATCGGGCCGGGCCCGGTATCGGGCTTTAAAAGTGAAAATCGAGCGCCTGCAGCCAGGTCCGTGTGCAGGATTTGCTCCTGGGGGGGGGAGGCGCTGTTATCTAAATTCATGTGCATTTTAGGTTATTTTTTAGTATTTCAGTCAAATTTTTCCTAACGGGGGGGGGGGGGGGGGGGTCACGGGCCTGCCTACAGCCCGAAGTGTCTGGAGAGCCCAAAAAGCCGACGAAGTTCAACTTTGGTTTAAAATGAAACTTTTTTGTGTGAATATGTGGGTGTAGGAATATGTCTGATAATTTTAAGAATATGTCTCGTATTATAAGAAAATGATTCCCACCTACAACTTAATTAGGTACGAGGTGTCTTTGCCTAGAGGGAATGGGTGGGCTGCTGATCGCGTGGTGGGTGGTGGGATGTAAGAGGTGAGTGGGTGACTGAAAAAAAAGAAGTCTGCAAGTTATAAAAACGTGCACCTCGCCTGTAATTTAATTACAACGTATCTTGTACTTAGAGTGTTTTGTGAGTTGGTGAGATGGGTTAGCAGTGAATGTGGGTGGATGGGTGTTGGGTTGGTGGGTGGGTGATGGGTGGGTGGATGTATGGGTGGGTCAGCATACACACCACCCACATTCACTATTAACCAATCTCACTTAGTCACAACCCGTCTCACAAGTCACGGTGTAAATAAATTACAGGTGAGGTGGGCGTTTTTATAATTACTAGACTTCTTTTCCTTCACCCATTCCCCACCTACATCCCACCGCCCACCCACCGGACCATCACCCACATACTACCCACATTTACTCCTAACACGTCTCACTAACTCACAAAATATATAATACAAGACACCTTGTAATTATTCACCTTCACTTGCGCACCTTTTCTATTAATGAATGATATTCTGTTTTATTTAAACTGTCGATCTGTCAAATTTGGACAGATTTTGGCGGATTTGGACAAGCTGGACTGAGCGCGCCTGATAAAAATAAAGCCCGGCCCGGCCGAATTAGGGCCTTGCTCTAAGCACAAAACTAATGGTTAAATCTCCTCAATTTTTTTTAAAGAATATAAACAGTTGTAATCCTTTTACAATTGCTAACCTCTTCAATACCTTCATTAAGGCTGCGGTTTTGATGATACCATTGAATCCAAGAACATTAATTTTGACTACGCTCTGGTGTTGTAACAGATGTCTGATTTAGCAGATAGTTTTTCAACTTATCCCGTAGGCATTTCTACTATCGTTTTTGTAAGGTTGTGGTTTGTGTGTAGCTCCTGTTTTGTGTTATATATTTAAGGGTGTATTTACATATTTTTTTCTAAAAACAGGGTCCTTTTTATTATTTTTTATTAAGGAATATTTATTGTTTATATAAAAGTGTATTACACCAATGTTTAAGTTGAACACCTAAGCTTAAAAAGAAAATATTTTTTTGTTTTTGCATCATGCCTCCTGTACGCTCCTTTTTATACAGCACCAAAAAAAAAAAAGATATAATCGGTGCCAGTGATATCTCACTACAGGATTGTCTTGTTCTCAATATACTACATATTATAATTTCACTGCAAACCGTATGTGGGATTCTTCCAGCTTGACTTTATAGAAGATTCTTGAATATGTGTATTTCTGCTATTGAGTGTGGTTGGCAGGTCGACCACATTGATTTCAGTTAGACCTTCGATAAATAAATCATATAAGCTTCAACTTCTTCGTAGTATTTTTTGTAAGTTGTTCTTATCTGTATTGTCATACTCAACCAATTTTGTCTCGTGTTGCGCGCACTGACTTAATTCATAACGCCTATGGAATCAAGGGCGCCTCTAGCGAGGGCCTACTGGGGGCATTTGCCCTTAGTGGAAAGGAGGTTTAATGAAAAGTTTTGTGATGTTGCGGATGTACTGTCCAAATTGACGGCAAATGGAAACCGTGAAACGAAGCAGAAAATTTATCAGCTGTACAACGCGATAACGATTCCCTTTATCGTTGCCCTCACAGTCATTTCGAAATTTTCCGCTAGATTTGATGTAACAGGCTCAAGGTTGCAGGGGATCGACTTTGATTTGCTGAAGGTTTCCGATTCCATTCAATCTTTAATTGAAATCTTGAACCAAGAAAGAAAAAATGCAGAAGAAATATTTGAGGACATCTTCGAAATTGCTGAGGAACTGTGGGAGAAAGTAGGTCTTGCACTCGTCTCACTCGTCCAAGAATTGTTAGTCGTCAATCTCATCGGTCTATTCATAAACCAGAGTCTGGAAAAGCTATAGACTACTATCGGCATCATTGTTTATATCATACTTAGATTCATTGATTCAGTCACTTGCTGAGACGTTTTCATGAGAATAAAAAGAGAGATTCCAACTGCACCAACTTCATCCTTAGATAATGATCAAAGTCAGTGAAGAGCAGATCAAGGAAACAATTAACGATGTAGGTAAGACCTACAGTGGTTGCATTTTGTTTTTTGTGGAGTCTAAGACATGACATGAATTGTGTGCAATCCAAGTTGCACTGTGTCTACCAGCTACCACTTGCTCAGCCGAAATGTCCTTCGGTACGCTTCGGCGTGTTAAAACATAACTACGCAGTACGATATCCGACAACCATCTCAATGGATTATGCTTCCTGTCTGTACACAGGGAGAAAGTTAATCTTGGAGGCAATACGTTCTTTCGTGATGTTATTGAAGAATTTGCATTAAAACCAAGACACATCGCATTACTCTTCAATTCTGTCCCGGAACAGAATTGATATTCAACGGAAGGGTTAAAAAAATTATCTATTCAAAATACTGATGTATGTACATTAAATACTGCAAATTTCCAATTAAATCTTTCGTAAATCTTGCTATATTTAAAATTTTGTATTTGGTTTCACCAAAAAGGTGAACTATTGGTGAGTTTCCGTCAGCTCACGTTGGTTGGAGTGAAAGTGTATAATATTACTCGCACTTGTGACAATAGTTCAAAATGTGAATTTTTGGGGACTTTTGGTGAAATCCAATCCACAAGGGTTGTCATATCGTATTTATTTGCGCATCAAGGTAACATAAATGGGACTCTTCGGGCTCGGCAGATTAATTAAGAGACTTATTTACAGTCACAAATTTTATTCACTTCACTTCATTAATTCGTTGCACAATTTTCTTGACAATATCTCTTCACAATATAACGTTTCACATTAATAATTAAAACTTCACTGATTAAAATACAACTGACTATTCGCATTATCACATGTAAACACTTCGCAGTCTAAATCACCTAAATAGGCTACGCTCAGCCCTATTTATACTACTTAGCTTAATTCTAGAAACTTTTGCCACTTAGTTCCAGATGTTTCCTTTACACATTTTCACCTCACATATTCACCACATCTTCGAGTCGTCCTTGACTTTCCACGTTTGACATTTCCTTGCCTAGATTTCTGACCACCTGGGGCATGCGCATTACACGCATTACTCTATTTCCCTTTTCGTGGCCTACCTCGTCCACGTTGCAATACTATACCGTATATAAAAATGAAGCAGGAGCCGAAATTATACCCACGTATTACGCACGATAACGACCTAAGCGCGATGCATATCGTAAGTAAGCAATTACTTTCTATGTAAGGGACTTGCCCCTGGTAGTCAAACATTCTATGGGCGCCCTTGTATGGAATCCCATTCGATGTGGAACTGCTTCGAAACTTTACATCGAATTTTGTATACCGATGTTTTAGACGTTATGCATATTAATTTACGGAGAATTGGCACATCTACTTCAAGTGGAACTTGTGTACATTTTCCACCAATTTTCCATGTAACTCAATTTCTGTTAAGTAGTCGTCGAAAACATCTTTTTGGCACCATTTTACCAAAATTTATAAAACAACAAAATACTCACAAGATAAATTTCAAACTATTTAAAATTATTACTAATAATAACTTTTTTTAATCACAGAAAAAAGAGGAAATAAGGTTAAATTTTCCATCGACTATCCACGCTGCGTGATTTTCTGCTGGGGTGTCACAAGGCAGTACTCTGAGGCCATGGCTTTTCATTATTTATATCAATAATACATTCAAAATATTGACTTCCTCTAAGAACCTGTGCTACGCTGATGATGCTAAAAAAAATTCGAATTGTTTCAAATAAAGCTGACCGTGCACTCTTAGATATTTCCTTTCAACCCACTTTCGTCACATAAGTTGTTGATGAGGGATAAGTTTGGGTGACTAAGAAGTTTGTCTCGAATAGAACCAGGGGCGGAATTTGGGTATGACCAGCTAGGGCACTTGCCATATCAATCTGAACGAAGTACGGCTGGTTCCAAAGCAATCCAACGCACTTAAATGCTGTTAAACTGTTGGGTTTTTTAAATTACAACTTGATGAGCGAACGACAATAAAAATGTGGACTGGCTAGACGACGGAAATCCAGGCTGTCTTTTTGAATTTTGATCTAGAGTGAGGGGGTATAAAGTTATTCAGCCAGCGTACACTTTTTTTTGAGTCTGACCCAAACGACTTTTTTTGGGTAAGGGATGGCAGGAAAGGGTAATTTTTGTTCTCACATTTTCCGCTGAAATTATTTCCAATTAACGAGCACAAAACACCACTACAAGTGTACAGTGGGTATTTTGTCTCATACAGGACAACCTTGTTTTCTGAGCTGTCAAACCAATTCTAATTGACTTCCTGTTCTAACATAAAAGTGAGTCGGAGAAAAATATGATAAGTGTAGTTTGGACTCACATCTTCAAACCAGTTCGAGAAGTTGTGTGACGTGTACAGAGCGAGGGAAAGGAGATAGCAGGTATGTGCGGAAGACAGTGGCCTTATATATAATAGAAAAATCATTTTTCTGCATTTTACTCCTTAAAAAAGTACTGAAATATTGGAAAAATTTGATTTAAAAAGAGCCGAATTACCAAGAAGGCGGAGAATACGGAGACGTTTTGAAGGGGGTGTAAGAAACCCCTTCGAAACCGTCGAAGATTATTATAAAACTAGCTGTAATACCCGGCGTGGCCCAGGTAAGAGTATATCGCATACTTAATGGAATAAAGACCCACCTTCAAAAATTATACATATTGAGTTAGGTCTATGTTCCATTAATCGTAGGATATAGCATATACAAAATTATGCAGCATCTACAATTTCCGGTTCCATAACATTCTACAATATTCGGATACACTCGATTTCGAACAATATAGGAATTTTGCGAGAATTTCAAAACATTATAGGAAGTATTAGAACTTTCAAGAACATTCGATGAAGCAAAAAAAAATTGTTTTTTAAGACACCTTGATTACGTCTAACCGGATTCGTATTTGGAACCCTGCGTGACCTTTCACTGCGTTTCAATATCACTGTCATATTATACTAGCAGCGCAATCTTGGATTGCGAGATTGGTAATAATAGACATTGAATCGGTACTCAGCACCCTCGAAAACCCTAACTGACCTTCAATTGGGAGCTTTTCAATTTATCTACGATTTTCCGATTTTGCCGCCATATTAGTGACAGCAGAGGCAATATGTCTGTTTCTTCACTTCTGCAGCTGAAAATTCCTGCATTTTCCTTCTTTATGTGATGGGGTGCAGTTGTCAAAAGTACGAAAACAATTTTCTGAAATTTTCTGAAAAAGTAGAAAAAGAGTGCCAAAAGTGAAAAATGAATAACGTCAAAAATACACAACTCAGCTATTTGACATCAGCCGGTGACAGTAAGAAAAAGTAAGGCAGTTTAAAGCTGCTGCAAATTTCTGAAGTTTCCTGCAGGAGGGAAGCGGTGACATCAGCAAAAGTCTGCTGTCAAACTGAGTACGAAAACGACTTTCTGCAGTTTCCTGTGTAGGAATTATAATTCCTGCAGGTAAAGAAACAGACCTATATATAAGCCATTTTGAGCTGGTTAGACGTAATGAAGGTTACTAAAAAAATGTTTTTTGAAAGTTCAAACATTTTATGCACTTTTGTTCTTTGTTTGGAATTCTTCATTTTTATGGTCTGATTCTAGGTCATCTTATAAATATTTTCCTCAACTTTAATGCCCAACTTGATTTTTCTGTTTTAGATCTACTGGAGGAATTATTTTTCATCCACCATCAAAAAGGAGCTTTTTTTCGTCGACATATACCGGTCACGTGATAAACAAAAGTCAAAAACAAAGAAACAATTTGAAGATTTGTTCATGTATAATCAAATAAAAAAAATTTAAGTCTCTATCTATAATGGATTTTATTTTATACCACTCCAATCTTGGCGATTTTATAAGCTTTAACCAGAACTAGGTCCCCTTAAACTCATTTGTGAATGTGGCAAGTATTTATTTGTAACATTAAATCCCTCTCTCAAGCTTATTTGCTATTATTTCAAGGGCATTTTTTATGTGTTTGTACTCTTGGCCTAGCGCTCTCATTGCATCCACCCTACAAGACCATATTGTTTCACTAAAGAACTTTACAGTAAGCACAGTTTCCATTAGTTCCTTCCCTTTGGCTAATTTTTTCATTAGCATGTCCTGTCGATCAGTCGAAACGGAAACAAAATTGTAGATGCTCTGGCGAATTGAAAAAAAAGTCGCATCAAATGCGAGTCAGACACGCGCACCGAAATTTTCATACCTTAGAAAGTTGCTGGTTTCCTAAAAATTCTGCTAGTTCAAGACCTCGGTTATTTTTCCTTAATATTTAAATAAACCTCCACCCAACTCGCTTTAAAAACTTCGTCGAAATGGGGGGATGGTATTTTTTTTTAGACATTTTCATCAAGTCGCAAGCTATGCAGCAAAAAATGAGATGAAAATATATTTTATAGTGTGCAAAAGTAAACCTTTCATATGATACCCCACTTTAAATTTTGACCCCCCCCCACTTCCACCCCTCTTGCAATAAAAATAAAAATATTTTTTAAATTTTTCCGCTTACAAAAGAGGTACACAAGCATTATTTAAAGCTATTCCAAATTTCAAGTCGATAGCATTTGTAGTTGCTGAGATATGCAAGTGTGACAGACAAACAAACAGTCGAAGTCGAACAATAAAGTAAAGGTCCCTTTTTTACCATTTTGATACGGAACCCTAAAAACAAACCGCTTCTGTGCATGACTTCACAGCTTCCTTTCCTAAATTCAACGAGTGGCCATAACAAGGAACGAATAGAGCTAAATTGTTTTTAAATAGTTTTATTAAGCTTCACTTTTGTATATTTGTTTGTTTGTTTCAAATCTTTCAACTAACTTTTCGCCCACTTCTAATGGTGGTATTGATTTGAAATTTGGCAGACTTAATCAATTCCAGGCGCTGGGGGGAGAGGGAGCGGGGTGGCGGGGAAAGGTGCGGGTGAGGAGTATTAAATGTATGAAGAATCGAAACGACAGATATTAGTGTCGAATCTGGGGGCACTACCGTGTCCCAGTCAAGACGAGCCAAAGGAAGCTGGGCAGTGCCTACCTTTTCTCGAAGCGTTTTGTCGCATTTTCGAACCCTCATAACTTCGGTCTGGATAATACTAGAGAGCAAATTCTCAGGATAAGATGAAGTTAGCAGACTAATGAAACACACTAAGTTTTAATTGTCTAGCAAGGCTAGGATTTGCACACAAACAAAGAAAAAATTGAGAAATCTGTAACTTTCACCCTCCATCCTAATAAAGGGGGGGGGGGGTGCAGGTCTGTATATCTGTATATATATTTTTTACTCGAATATGGTAAAAGGAAGTATTATGACTTTAACATTTGTAAGTAACATCAGTCCAATCACCTCTTAAGAGGAACAAAAACAATAAAAAAAAACACGGCGTCACTCCTTCAGCTGCACCACAATGCCACTACAAGCAACTTGTAAAAAGCAACGATGGAGAGTGTGCTATGAAAAAACGACTAGCTGACGCGCAAGAAAAACAGCGCTTAAATATAAAAAAAAACTAGGGCATCTTTTTTTTAATTAATTATAACCCTTCTAACACAAAAGGCGCACTTCTTTGGCAGGAGCCCAGAATCACATCACGTATTCCATCAAAACGATGAAATGAAAAGGAAAAAATAACAAGCAAAAGAAAGGAACAGGAAGAAAACAAGTAAGGAAACCCAGCAATAAAGGCAGTCTTCGAAGGTCATGTTGGGACTGTCTGAAGGAAACCTTGCTAACAAGCGAACCCGAGTCTAAATTAGAGTTCAAGAGCTGGTGAATAAAGACCAAGTCTGCGACTTTGCGCCTTTTCTCAAGTTAGGACAAACCAAGCCACAGGGGCGGTCGGTGGGAGCCCTCTTAACGCAAATCTAATAAAATTATACTGCACCGATTCGATACGTTTGGAATGAACAGCGTAGTAGGGTGACCAGACCTGAGATGAATATTCTAGAACTAACTAGGGAGCAGTACAAATGAATCAATGTTAGTATATTCGAGAACTCTCTAGACCAACGCTTAACAAAGCCCAAGATTAAACTGCCTCTAGACACGATATAGTTAATCTGCATAGTAATGTCAAGTTTCCTATCATGTTTTACCCCAAGGTCGGTTACGGACAGTACGCGACGGAGTCCATTCCCCGCAAAGTTGTAATCCCAAGCTTGTGGATTAGGGCTCCTTGAAGAGGTTATAGCCTCACATTTCTCAAACTTGGGGTGTAAGCCATTATGCTCGCACCACTCGAGAAACGTATCTAAGTCCTTTTGAATAAGGGCGGCGTCACCACCATCCTTAACATAAGAGAAGATCTTCATGTCGTCAACGTAGATGAGAACATTAGAGTACGAGATCAGAGGGACAATGTCGTCAATGGCAAGAACGAATAGTAGAGGGCCGAGATGAATGCCTTGTGGTACACCAGATGAAGCCCTGAAGATTCTAGAGATAAATTAAATCTCACCAAAAACATTTTATGTAAAGCAGGTTGCCAAGACTCACAAGCTCATAACGCTTTCACTGTTAATAAGTTATCAGATCTCATGTACAGTGAAACCTCTAACTCTACAAGGCCTAGCTCTACAAGCCTTAACTCTACAAACCCTACATCTTGTTAAAAAATTATGGTTTGACCCTTTGGCGGCCGTAGCACAGACACTACCATGAACTTATGGTAAGAAATTAAGTCACTGGTCTTTAATGTTGTGTCATGCAATAGTTCCATGAAACGGCCAAGTCATACTTTTTGACCAAGATGTAGGTTTTGTAGGACTTGTGGAGTTAGGACTTGTAGAATTAGGGGCTTGGCTCTACATGAGATCTGATAAATTTTTAGCACTGAAATCGTTATGATCTGATGAGTTTTGGCAACCTTCTTTGCATGAAATGTTTTTGGTGTGATATAGTTTTCCAGGTCAGTAAGATGAATAAAAAGCACCCCCGAGAATGGGGCTGGGAAGAGAGGGACATGTACAAATGGGGAGAAAATAAAAAATAGGTTAACAAAACTTTTAAGATAAACTGTTTTATATAACATTAAATGATATACTTAAAGCTAGAAAATAATTATGTGACTGCAACTGCAGTTGTTGTGGTAGCTTGAGGTTCAACTAAATAAATGAGCATGTGAAGTCAATGAGTACAAAATTGAAATCAAAGTTACTGCAGTGAATGGGTTTCAGCCTCGTCGAAAAATAAAAGGGGAGGAAATTGCAGGGACATATGACAAGCTGAAAGTAAAAATGACCTATCTACAAGGTCCCAGCAAAAGTGGCTTAGGAAATGTTCCGCGCAAAAACGAACCGCGTGCGATTCCGGGCAAAAACGAATCAGAGAAAAACTACGGGCAAAACGACTTAACTACGAAAAGTACTGTTAAGTTAATGCAGTTCAGTTATTAAGAGGTTTTTGGCCGCAGTTTTTCTTTGATTCGGAATTTCATGCGGTTCGTTTTTGCGTGGAACATTTTCTAAGCCACTTTTTCTCGGACCTTTAAGATAGGTCATTTTTACTCTCAGCCTTTCTCAAACTTTTAAAATCAAAAAACTGCTTTGAATTTGCGATTTTTTGTAGATTTTTTCCTATTTTTTAAATTTTGTTTATAATTTTTGGGTGAAGGTCCCTAAGTGGTAGATGCCCTAGTGCTGTAGCACTTGTTGCACATGCTTAAATCCGGCCCTGGATACAACGAATGTATAAAAATTCAGATGTTCGCAAATTCAAGTATTAAGACTGGAAATGCAGCGTTCTAACCCCGTGGGCACTTTGTTAATTTTGTATTATAAAATAAGTGGAACGAACAAAGGTTGTTTAAATTAAAATGTTAAAAATGGGGAACAAATCATTTGCATGAAGTGCTTTTCCAGAATCAGTTTATAACAACTAAAGTAAGTATGCAGGGTGTTTCAGATCTGACGTGCCAAAATGAGTGGGGTGATCTCATCTAGACAAACAAAAAATTCTATGGGGAGGGGGTTGCAATCTCATCCGTTTGGGAGTTACAGGGTGATTCATAAATTTCAATTTTTCATGGTATGCACATTACTCTTTTATTTTTATCTCTTCATCTACCCAACACAGCGACATCAAACAAACGCTAAAAAACATGAGAAAAAATGAGAACACTACTGATCTATCTCCTACCCTTGCACGTACAGTCACTTCAAAAGTGAACAAAATGGTTTCCGATTACTTAAAATTCAGCATTTTCCCAAATTTTTTCCGAAATTCATGTAATTACTACACGTGTCTTTTATTTTTATTAGATGGCCCATCTTGTTAACTTTCCAAAAAGGTGCAACATGGCAAGATAGACAGAGTATTAGAAAAACCGCATCCTTAGAACTCCCTGAGTACCTAATTATTTTATTGCACTTTGGGTAGGAAATTCTTTAAAGAAACAAAAATTTTTAAGATAAAAAGGTTTGTTTTGCGTTAAAAGGTAATTAATTTTAATTATTGCTGCAAAAAAGTTATAAAAATGTTAGTGTAATTTTGTTTTATTGCCGATCTTAGCTTGGAGTAGCCATAATTCACACCGTTGTATCCTGGCGTTCTGTAACTCGTACCTGATGAAAATTTTGCTATGAAAAAGGGTCACTCAGCAAAATTACGTATCATAGTTGAAAAACAAATCAATAAGTAACACCCATAAGCAAAAATCATTAAAAAATGGTAAAATTTACATTTGAGGAATACGCTGATATTATTTACATTTATGGTGTAGTAGACGGAAAAGGGAGAGCGGCTGTACTGGAATATCAAAGGAGATTTCCTAACCGGCGAGCACCCCAAAGAGGGTTATTTGCACGGAATTTGCAAAGGTTAAGAGAAACAGGAAGTGTAACTTCACACGACATGGAGACACGACCCGAAACTTCAGGAACTTCTGCCGACGTCGAGCACCAAATAATCACCATCGTGAGGCTGGACCCTGAAACGAGTCGGAAGGCGATTAGGAGTGTCTTCATCTAAGGTTTGGAGTGTTATTCATCGAGGGGGATTACGGACATATCATCATCACCCAGCCCAAAGACCACTGGAAGGAGATTCTGAGAGAAAACTGAAATTTAGCACTTGGCTTCTGGAACGCGACATTGACGACAGAGCGTTTCTGGACCGAATTCTGTGGACAGATCAATGTCAATTCACCAGGAATGATATCACGAACTTCCATAACCTCCATACCTGGTCGAACACTAACCCAGACAAGGCAAAGGTGACCCCATTTTACCAGAGATTCAGTGTCAATGTTTGGGCTGGTATCATCGGCAACCATTTGGTAGGACCATTCATTTTGCCGCAAGTGCTTAAAAGTGAAATTTATGCGGACTTTTTGGACAATACACTGCCAGATCTAATAGAGGAGAACCCTATAAATAATCTTAGGGGAATGTTTCACCAACACGATGGAGTACCAGCGCATATGGCTAACATTGTGACGGTAATACTAAGTGAAAAGTTTCCCAACCGAGGTGCATCGATTCCTTGGCCTGCTAGATCTCCAGACCTAACTCCATTGGACTTTTTCTTTTGGGGAATAATGAAGGATGAAGTTTATTCAAGCCCAGTTAACAATAGGGAGGATTAAGTTAGCCGACTTGAAAATTCAGCGACGAAAATACGAGAGAGGCTGGCTGCAATACGCCCTAAACAGTGGCGGTGGACATTTTGAACGACTTTTGTTACTTATCAAGATTAATTGTAATTATTTTTTTTTTAAATTCAATAAAAAGCATTTTAGAATTAATTTGAGTTTAATTTCTTTTATAATTTACTGATATTTCTGTAAGTACTTGGTGAAACATATTTCTATTCATTTTCGGATAAATATTAAAAACACTTTCTAAGTTCCACAATTTATATTTTTATTAATCGATTTTATTGAGAGCCGACGCGTTTCGTCTTGTTAGGACATCATCAGGGCAGTTCTTAATTTCTATTTTAAGTACCTGAGGCGCTATAATTCACATAATTTCGGGTAGGCGTTGGCGTCATTTGATTCCATGTACACTACTTTTTTCAGTTTTCTTGTTGACGTTTTCTCGGCCATGTAAAAAGGTTGGTCTCATTCCGCTTTCAAAAGTTTAATAAAATTGGTGTTTTCGTTAAAAAAAAAAATTTCAGAACACACGGTTTCAAAAGAAATTAATGTTTAGAGATGTGAAACTAATATTTGTCATTTATCCATGTATTTTTAATTGCCACTTTTGCGCTTTTCGCAAAACTGGTTCGCTTAAATTTCAAGTTATCGCTGCCAATAAGGTTGCATTTTTCAAGCAGCCGTTAAATAACGGAAAACTGGTTGTCTTTACTTTCCTTATATACATATACTTTAATAACAACCACCCTGTATAGATACAAAAGGACATTTCACTTTATACACGTTACAAATCCCTAAACAGAGAACGCAATCATTTTTAATTGATTTAAAATTATATATATTTTATAAATATAAAAATTGTTTATTAAATATTTTGTACCAATCAATCGTTAAATTCCAATTCCTTTTCTGTTACTTTTTTGCATTTTTTGTTTGTTTTAAAGAAAATTCCCAGTGAACCCTACACTGAACGCACTCAGGGATATTTATAATCAGATGTTTTCCCAAAACGCGTAGCGAGCTCTCCACTTCGCAACTGTCAATAATATCGGCTCAAGCGAATTTTTTTCAATACGGTGAATCTTTCGTTAAAACCTTTATAAAACTTTTTAAAAGATCATATTAAAGTATCTTAATCAACATGAAGTCGTTTAGTTCGATTTAATCATAAAAGTGAGTGTCATAAAAAGTCCCTTCGAATGAAAAAATTTAAGAAAATGTCACCCTAAAAGCCGCAGTAAACCTGGCACTAAATAAGTTTTTGCTACGTAAAAGTTCGGAATTGCTTGAATTTGAGCATAGATACATTTTTGTTTCTGTAATTTGATATTTCTCCTTTGTGTGTAAACGAAATTGTTTTAGGACATAAATAAGCAATGGATGAAGACTTGAACGCAGAAAGTTCCAATAGTTCGGCAAAACGATCGAAGCTCGATAATTTAGTTGCCAAAGAAAGTGAAAAGAGGTAATCAAATTATTTCAATTAAACATTTTACTTGCCTCTTCGACTTTCACATAAATAAGAATTCTCAAGGTTATGTCATCGAAATAATTACGCAGTTTTTATGGATCGCAAATCTATTTTAAAAATTTGTAATTTTAGATCCAACTTAACAAATGTACAAGACGTGGAAATGGGAGATAAATCTCCGGAAGCATCAGATTCTGTGCCAAACAGCGAAGACAACAATAAGGATGATACTGTGTCTGCTACCGTAGAGGACAGTGGATATGCTGAAAACGATAAAAAGGATGAACCAACGCCAGAAAATTCCGAGGGGCCTTCGAATGAACAGAATGAACCAGGTACAAGCACCAGTAATCGTATTATAAAGCCGAATAGAAGAAATAATAGGACAACTGGCAAACGCAGAAATTATAGGACTCGGGTATTATCTTCTTCCGAAGACTCTGATGATAATGATCAGGAAGCCAATGGTGCTTCAAAATCAAGTTCAAGCTCAAGCTCAACAACCACTTCCAGCTCCAGTTCCAGCTCGGAGGTAAGACAAATTGATTTTAAATGATCACTTAAATCAATCCCTTAAAAAATCCTTAACAAATTTTTTGAAGCAAAAGTTTGATGAAACAGCTGTTAACGAAAGCACACTTTTCTTGAAGAGTACTGTGTTACTGTGCACAGATAAGAGAAACTTTTTAACTATCTGTTAGTCAAATCAATGCCAAAAATTGTCTGATAAGAAGTTTAAAAGATGTAATTAGGTCTGTTCGCAGAGGCCATTCCGAGTGGCACAGATCTCTTTAAGAAAATGTCGCCCTAAAAGCCGCAGCTGACTGTCACTTTGTTTTGAATATTCAAAATTCAAATTCAAATTTTTATTTAAATAAATAACAGAAAGTTAAAAGCTCTTTGAAACCAACTGGAAAATATTCACCAAGTCAAGCCGATCAAATGTCTCAGATGGGTATCACGCAGCCCTGAAAAATGCTGACTCATGAATGTTAATCTTAAGGCTGAAATATCTACATGTCTAGTACTCTGGGATCATCTTGACTGTTAATGACTGCATCCAATAATCTTTCCACCATGGAGACCTGAACGGCATGACTTGGTGAATATTTTCCAGTTGGTTTCAACGAGATTGACTGAAAGCTATTTCTCTAGCAAAATCTGCATGGTTCTTTGTATAAAAGCGCTTGGAAAGCTATGTCCAAAGAGCGCAGAGTGATTGCACACCCGTTCAGTAGATGTCTTGTCGTTAAACGTTGTTGGCACCTAGTACGTTTTGGTGCTGTTGCTCTGTCTGTTGTTGAAGAGGACACTGTTAGTTAACATCGTATGTCCCGTTCTTAGTCTTATTATTTTATGGTTTCTTTTCTTGTCAATTTAGGTGGGTAGATTGGTGGGGTAGTCGTCTTCCAATATGTACTGAGAAAAGTAATGTTTTGGGTCCAGGCTCTATCTTTCCTTTCTTGCAATGCTATCTTTCCGAGACGTTTTATACACGCCTGTGTCTGCGGAACGTATATTTAATCTAACTCATCAACTAGCCTTTTAGCTTCCTCACCGGCTGCTTCATTTTAAGGGATCCCTTGATGTCCAGGGATCCATTCAACTACTATCCGCTCATTTTCCGCTATCAGGTTTTGCTGAAACCAGTTTGTACATACAGGACTGTTGATGAGATTGAGAATTGGTACGTATCTGACGAGGTATCATTCTCGGACCATCGATGGATACTCTTTGAGCTGAGTGGCAATGTCAGAAATAATCCCCTAATTTTTAGAAACCCCAGAATAACAAACTGGGATAAATATAGAGAGGCCTTAAACACAAATTTGTGTACAAGAAATGTTCCTCACATTCGAGGTGTCCAAAAAAACGACTTAAAACAGAATGGAAACCGAGATGGATGAATTCTTCTCTCATTAAAATGAGGAAAAGAACCAGAAAGCTATTCAATAAAGCTAATAAGCACCAAAGAGAGGAACTCTGGGAAGAATACAAAACGGCACTTAGGGAATCATGGAAAGTTTTTACTAGCCAAATTGAGAGCACGGGTGAGGCAGCTAGACTGAAGAAAATATTGTCTAAATCGAAAAGCCAGTTTTGGGCAACTCTCAATGCACATGAATCTGAAAAGATCAATAAGCTTAACAAAGCAAAACTGAAACTTCTTGTTGGCCGATGCTGTTGATGAAGAACCGAAGGAATTTAGCTTTTCTTTATTAGAAACGCCGATCGCGTTAAGAAATCGAGTTGAACGGTTTAGTTCGGAATTTTTTTGCAATTCCAAGTTATCAAAAATTTTTGAAAAATTTGCTCGGGTCATGTGTTTTGTTTGTACATTGTGTACATGTGAAAAATAGTTTACCGAAATATCGATGTGACAGTGTAGTGATCATAATCTGATACAGCTGTCTAGATTGGAGTTTTATTGAAATTGTTGGATTTTCATCTAGTGTTTGGTTTATTCGAAGGCGTCCAGCAGCTAAAGAAAAGCTAACCCTTTGGTGCTGCTGTTGATGAAGAGCCAAAGGAATTTAGCTTTTCTTTATTAGAAACGCCGATCGCGTTAAGAAATATTTCAATATTTCTTCCTTCGCTCGAGTTGAACGGTTTAGTTCGGAATTTTTTGCAATTCCAAATTATCAAAAATTTTTGAATTGAGTTTGTGTTTGACTTTTTCCTTAGTGGAATCTGTATAGCCAATTTCCATGAGCTAGGATTAAACCCTTTGATCAGGATACTGTTATACAGTTCCAGTATTCTATGCTGGAGTTGCATATCGACATTTTTATTCATGCCTATTCACTATTAGTGCACAATTATGAAAACATTATTCGCAATCAATTCAAATTCCTCAAAAGTAGCAAGTAATTTTCAACATGTTTCCGACTTCCCAAAAACAAAGAGGTTCTAAGTTCGACGTGTATTTTTTTTTTATGTCTGCCCGGGCATTACTTCATAACGCGTCGACCGATTTGTATGATTCTTTTTTTGTTGGGTAGAGTATGTTCACCGATTGGTACCATCTCAAAAATTTTTTTGGTAGGGTGGGGATGGGGGTGAAACCTAACTTTGTAACGCGTGGATCGATTTGGATGGTTCTTTTTTTGTTGTACGAAAAAAATTTATCACTGGGTGGGGGGATACGGGGAGGGGTAGTCTAACTTCGTAACGCGTGGACCTATTTGGATAATTCTTTTTCTATTGGGTCGAGTATGTATCCCTGGTTGATACCACGAGGAAAAAATGTTGGTGTTGGTTGGGGTGTGGGTGGAACCTAACTTTGTAACGCGCGGTTCGTACTCCAAAACTAGTCTAATGAATATAAAATAAAGGAGTTTCTTTATAAATGTGTCGTCAAACTTATTAGACTATTGTTTAACCAAGTCCAGAGCAAAATTAGCTTTATTTACGATAGTGTTGGTACGGTCCTTGAATGAAAAGTTTGTGTTCAGCACGACCCCAAAATCGTTGGTCTTGTCACGTTTATCCAGAGAGCCACCGCCTAAGGTATAGGATTCCTTAATCGAGAAAACGACATAGTAGTGCACTTGCTAATATGAGCCATTTATTTTGAAAGTGGGGTAAGTCCACCTGTGAAATCTGCCAAATTTGAGACATCAGTTTAAAAAAAAGTTATTAATAAGCGTAAGATCTTGAATAGAGTTGTTTTCATTCTAAAGGTTATTATGTTTAAAAGTTACTACGGCAAAAATATTTCAAGCTTGTTAAATTTTTTTAATAAATTGGAAAATAAAATTAAAAGTACTTCCAAAATGGACTTGCACCACTTTCAAAATTATTGGCTCATATTTAGAGAAAGGAAGTTTGTAGAACACTCTAAGTCAGAGTATAATAGAGGACAGTAGTTCTCACTTGAAATAACACGGAAAATGTTGACGTCGTCAGCGTAACATAGAATTCTCGAATTAGGAAGAATTAATACATACATACATCATTGATGTATATAATGAAAAGCAATGGTCCTAGATGGCTACCGTGAGTCACACCGGAGGTATTACGAATATCATTAAAAAGTGCACCTCGAAATAAAACACGTTGCGTGCGAACAGACAAATAGAAATGAATCCAATTAACGAAAATAGATTGAAACCCAAGAAAAAATAACTTGTAAACAAAAGCACTGATGGTCAAATTCGTTGCGTAACATGGAACAAAACAAAATTTCTTCTCACAATTGAGTCTCCCATGCACGAGCTAACTTTTCTGCTGAGGAGCATAGAATCTATCCAACCGCATTGGCCCTTATTAATACCCATCTTACTCAACCGGTTGTAGATGATTTCCGTCTTAACGTTATTGACTTGAAGTCTTTGAAAGAATGTTAATTGGCGCTGGCGGAAAGTACTTTTTTATTTTTGTAGCACCCTGTAATATAAAATTCCTACCCGTTACTAGTAGTATTTAATTTGAAATTGAAGAAAAACTTCTTTTGATTGTGCTCTTAAAATTGTGCCTGGTTTCCGTTGGAAGTAATGTAAATTGTCAGCAATACCTTTCCATTTGATTTATTTTAAAACTACCAATTTGAATTAACAGTTCTTCTTTATATGTACATATATATATTTAATAAAAAAATTCTTTATTTATAGTCTTCTGATATACTCGTACAATCGGAAGAAAGTAGTGATTTAAGTATTTACAATTCGGATTATTCTGGATTTGGTGAAGTGGATTCGGACGATTCTAATTCAGGAAACAAATCAGAAGATCTACCGCCTGAACTATTGCAATTAAAACAAAAGCCTAGATATAATTGGAATCAAACCCAAAAAGTAATGCTAAGAGAGTACGGATTATCGGGAAATGGTCGATCATCTTTTGCAAGCACAAATGCAGTCGCATTCCAAAATCAATTCTATGGTAATCGATACGTTGTCGAAAAAATAAAGCAACTTCATTCACTCCAAAAGCATCAGGGTTGTGTGAACAGTTTACATTTTAACAGAGCAGGTACGTTAATATTTTTGATATTTGTTGAGTTCTTTACATTTTTAGCATTAAATTAGGAAATCTACTTGTTTCTGGGTCAGACGATCTTAAAATAATTCTTTGGAATTGGTCCGCTAATAAGATCGCGTACGCCTTTAACAGCGGACATAACTCAAATGTGTTTCAGACAAAATTTGTGGAATTAGCTGGTGGTATAAATATTGTGTCCAGTGGAAGAGATGGTCAGGTTCGTCATGCCACTATTCCCCCTAGTGGATCGAAAAAGGTTATGTCTCGAGTTTTGTTAAAACATGTGGGGGCTGTTCACAAAATAGCTCCATGTATAAATAACCCCTACGAGATTTTAACAGCAGGCGAGGATGGCCACGTTGTTCGCTGTGATTTAAGAGAAAAGCCAATTGAACGAGTCGTGACTGTGAAACATAAAAAACGAAAGGTGCCCTTATACAGTATAGCACACCACCCGTTAGACCCTGAATTCTGTGTTTGCGGTCGAGATCAATTTGTACGCGTATATGACAAAAGAAATACTAAAAAGCCAGTATTTCTTATGTGTCCCCAGCATTTAGAAGATGTAAGTATAGAAATTATTCAATGATTTATTTAAAATTTAATCTTATTTAGAAAAAAGCTCTGGTTAGTCACATTACTTGTGCGGTCTATAACAGCACTGGAACAGAAATTTTGGCATCTTATAGTGATGAAGATATTTATCTCTTCAATAACAGAAACTACAGTCCTGGCCATTATTCACATAGATACAGAGGACATAAGTAAGTATCAACTTAAATGAATATTCTTTTTTAAAGATCCTATAAAACTTTCCAATACATTTCTGTTTTAAACGATCCCACTATAGTTACAGTCTCACTTAGTTTGGACCTTAATCTTCCGTAAAAGACTGAAAGTTTTCTATCTCACTCTCAAACGTACAAACTTACAAATTGAATTGGCTACTCTCCAGTTCAGAAGCAAAGTATTCATGGTACTACGGAAGGAATATAAATAAGTGAATAATCAAAAAATCTTATATGTAAAACACAAAAACAACAAAACAAAAGCCTACATACATATATTAAGGTTTGTAGAAAGTGAAGGTTTTCTTTTACTACGGCAAAAAAAGGAGGGTTATGGGTTTAGCAGTCTATGTATGTATTTTTCTTCCTCGTAGCTCCAAAATTACTCCCTCATAGCTCCTAAAATACTAATCAGATTTGGACAAATGAGGTGTCATTGGATTTGTTTAAATGCATCGCGTAACATAGGCTAGATGGTGAGCAGCCTATTGTGGCGGCGGCCGGTCTATTTATTTATTTAAGCTTAATACAAACTATAACATAATAATACAAAAATAAAAAAAATAAAAAATACAAGCTATAACATAATACTAATACTACAAGCTATAATAAAAATTAAGTCATAATAAGTAGTATAAGCTACAATATGAGCTATAATTATGGTAAATACAAACTGGGAGGAAGAAGAATTAAGAAAGGCGATCAAGATGGGCGGGATCAAGTAATAAGGCTTTGTGAAGGAATGTTTTACTCAGATGAAAGTCAAAGGAGAAAAGGTCGTTGACTTTTCGTAGCATCCTCGTAATTGGTTCCCGTTGACTGTAGTTTGTGCGATGGCGGTAGGAGTGGACCTTAGGTTGCGGGGATTGGTATAGATGGGTAAAGATTGCAGGACTGAAGGGCAGTCTATGGCACCAGTTAATAGCTGATGAATGAAGAGAATGTCGGAAACATCACGACGTTTACTTAGGGGTTGTAAGTCGATCAGCTTCAGACGGTTTTTATATGGTGGAAGGTTGAATCTGTCCACCCACGGAAGATCCCGTAAAGCAAAGAGAATGAACCTACGTTGGACAGATTCAATCCTGTTAATGTGGATTGTTTGTGTAGTTGACCATACCTGACTGGCATATTCAAGGAGATGTCTAACGAAGGAGATATAGAGAGATTTGGAAACATAAGGATTGGAGAACTTTCTAGACCAGCGCTTCACAAACCTTAGCGCCGAGTCAGCTCTGTTAATTATACTGTCAATATGGGAACGGAAATTGAGTGCGCTATCACAGATTATTCCTAGGTCTCACAAAGAGGTAACGATAGGGACTGGTACGTCGGTTAACGTGTAGACTCTCGGGGTGGGTGTAAGACGCTTGCGGGAATAAGAGATGGACTGGCATTTGGAGACATTGGACTCACGAAAGTTTTTCATGCACCATGTGGTGAACGAATCGAGATCTTTTTGCAGAAGAAGAGAGTCGGTTGTGGAGGAGATATGTTTAATTATTTTCATGTCCTCAGGATAAATGGACAGCTCTGAGTGATTGATGACACATTCAACATCATTTATTGTAAGGATGAAAATCAATGGACCGAGGTGGCTGCCCTAAGGGACGTCGGAACAAGCAACAATAGGGTTAGAAATGGATGAGCTAAAAAGAACATTGTATTGACGGTTGTTGAGGTAGGATTAACTCCAGGAGATGACTGGGGGGTGGGCGCCTAGGCGATCACGTTTGAACAGGATAGGGATATCTTGTCAAGGGCCTTACTAAAATCGGTGGCGATAACATCAACATCTTTACCGTTTTCCAGGGCACATTGTGTTTTGGAGACGAAGTCAGTAAGGTCGGTGGTTGTAGATCTTCCTTTGAGGAAGCCATGCTGGGAGAGGGAGAAGATAGACTTACAGTGGAAGAACATGGAATCATAGACCAATTTTTCGAATAGTTTAGGTATGGGTGATAATTTAGCAATGGGTCTGTAGTTGGATACATCGTTCTTGCAGCCTTTTTTGAAGATGGGAATAATATAACAGTTTTTCCATAATTGAGGGAAACCCCCTTGAGTGACCGAGAGGCGGAATTGCAAAGTAAGGGGTTGAACTAGATGCATGGCACACTTTTTCAGACCGATGGCCGGAATGTCATCGGGACCTGGGTGAAAGTCGTCCTCAAGCCCGTTAATACTGGCGGCGATTAGTTCGGGATCAGCGTCGAAAGACGTAAACGACGTTTGAGTGCCTCCTGCAAGAATGAAAAGTACTTAAGGTCAGGTTGTAAGGAATTGTCGATGAAAGATTTACTGAAGAAGTGTGCAAAGAGGTTGGCGATAACCTTAGGATCAGACGAAGAGGTATTCTCAAACTTTCGGGTAGAGGGGTTACCATTGGATTTCTTCTTGGAATTAATAAAGTTATAAAAACGTTTGGGGTCGGATATGAGTCTAGTTTCCATGCGTTGATGGTACTCCTGTTGCGGAGAGAGCGTAATTCTTTGTCGTACCATACGGGGGATGAGGAGCCGTTTTTACGAGGAAGAAGAGTGATAGATTGTGTAAGACAAGAGTGTATTTCCGAATAGAACGCCTTTACAGCAACGTCAATTGGAAGATGTTGAGGGATAGTGCCAATGTTAGAGCTGAGGAGCAACTGATTTAATTTTTCAAAGTCACCTTTACGAAAATTGAAAAAGAAGACTCGGGGCTTGAAAGACGGAATTCGGTTTGTCGTGCAAGATAGGCTAGAAATAGACGTACGTTTTCATAAATACGGCGGGCCCGTAAGGGGTATCGTCCATCTTTGGAATCCGCAGAACGCAAAGTGCTGTTCATTCACAGCCCCTAAACTATTCAATAGATTTGGTCAAATGCATTGGCCACGGGTGGGGGGAGTCTGCAAGGCGGTAGAGAATATAAAGCTGCGCGGATGCCGTGCATTTTCCTACAGAACATAACAAAATAAAGTTAAAAAAAAACTAAATCCCAATTGCGGCTTCCGTGTTTTTCTAGAACCCATGTTTTTTAAGGCAAAATAAATTCAATTCTCTCTTTTTTATTTTAAAGCTTATCAAATTACGCGTCGTTTGACATGGGCTTTTTTGGATATCTGAATTTTTCCTACGCTGAAAGGGAAATTTTTTGAAATAAAGCGCTAGTTATTTACTGTATCAGCTGAAAGTCGTTCCCACTCATCTTTAAGAGCTTTGGTAAGATCAGCTTTTCTAGTTAAGACCTCAATACCAACTCCTCCCTTTAGAATGGCCCACAGATTTTCAATGGCTGCTTGAGATGGCCAGTCAATCACCGAAACCCTGTTTTGCTGAATCTATTCCTTTGCCAGGGTTGATGTATGCTTCGGATCGTAATCCGGCTGAAACATCGATCGAAGCGGCATTTTCCATTCAGAGTATGGCAACATTACTAGCTCCAAAATATCGCGGTATTTGAAAAGGTCTATTATACTTTGGATTTCGTAAAGATGGCCGACTCCTTTCGCCGAAAAACATCTCCACATCATCAAATTTACCTCCTTCATGCTTGGTAGTTAATTGGCAATATTGAGAATTCAAACGAGTAGAATTCGTGTCCGATCCGTGAAGGTTGAACTTCGATTCGTCGCTAAAGTGGACACTTTTCCATTTATTCGCGTCCAGTCTAAATGTTTCCTAGCGAACTACAACCTACCAGATTAAACCAAAGGGTTAACATCACGGGTCTTAAAAAAGTATAAACCTTCTTTGTCGATGCCTTACTGTAAGTAGTGGTTTCTTTGCTGGTTTAAATACGCAAAGATCAGACTTTTGGGATTAATGTCTAGTTCTAGATTATTTTCAAAATCTTTTGAAGACAAAAAAGGTTTCTGTTTTATTTGTCGATTTACCCTTTTTCCATTCGGGGAGTTATTTTTTTTAGGTCCATCTCCTTTATGTGATATTTCAACATTATTTTTCACTTCACAAACTTTTAAAATATACGAAATTTTTTACTTTAGAATATCATACTTAATAAATATTTCTTTTTGGGTCATTCAACTTTGAAAATCTTAACCCAGCGACACGATTGTACTTAACGCGATCCATTGATAGCAAACTTCAAAACGCTTGCATAAACCGATAAAATAACCGTTATAAGAGAAAATGAAAATTACATACGGAAAAAGTCCAAATTGTTTTACAAAAATGAATTTTGGAAATTTTTTTATTTTGTTAAAAATAAAGAGGGATTCTCTAAAGTAAATGAAAATTTTGTTTATCTTTCTGTTATTAGGGTTTTAGTTTTCTAACCTTTTTTTGTATTCTCGGACCATAAAGGCTAAAATAAAACTAGATCTAAATCAATTGATACAAGATTTGCATTTTATAATGCTTTCGGCTTGACAAATTTGTATAACGAATTTTTTGTTACAATTTTTGTCACGTATACAAGTTTTTAGATATCATATAATTATTGAATAAATAAAATTAATTATCAAAATAATGCCGATGGCATAATCTTTTGATTTTCAAAATTTGTAATTGCAGGTGAATGTTATTCATGCACACAAAGATACCATAAAAACGTCGATTGCAAATAGGAAATGAAAATACTGGTCAAAGTATCCCTCTTTTGCTTTACATTATAGTTATGTAACACATTTTCAGCGTAGCTTTGTCTTTAATATTCCACCTTTATTATATAATTAATTATTATTATTAAATATTCTGTATTCTCTCCTGTTTCATGTAATTTTTTCTGTTTTTATATGATTTTTTTTTATGTAGCAACAACAAAACTATAAAAGGAGTGAACTTTTTTGGACTGAACTCTGAGTATGTTGTAAGCGGCAGCGACTGTGGAAATTTCTTTTTCTGGGATAGAAGATCAGAAGCAATAATGAACTGGATCAAAGGTGATAACACAGGAGTGGTATGCAAAAGTTTCTTTTCTATAAATTCTCTTTTGTCATTACTTCTAACGTTTTTAGGTAAACTGCCTTGAACCACATCCTTCCTTCCCTGTTCTAGCTACTTCAGGCCTTGATCATGATGTGAAAATCTGGGTGCCTTTAAAAAATGAAGTAAGTACATGACGGTATTGTAACTTTAATTCTCTATATGGGTTTTGTTTCAGTATCCTCCTAAAATGGAAGGACTTGCCAAATGTGTTAAACACAACTTGAAACGATCTGTGATGCCTGACAGCGATTTATTCGATGATCGCACTTTTTTCTTTTTCGTGCGTCAATGTCTTAGAAATCGTCGTACACCCGCAACAGATGACAATTGCCCCAATGTTCAAGACTTAGTATCATCCAGTAGTGACGAAGAGGCTACCGGGTGTGAATCTGGGGACGAAAATTTACAATTTCGCACGTTACCGTGCACACCCCAATAAAGACCGAAATAAGAAACATTTCTCCTCAATATACTTTAAATAGATTTAACTCTAATAAGAGGAAGTAAAGCAGGAACCGCAGCTCAGTTCTATTTTAAACCAAACAAAAGCAAGATTGATTTTAGTTTTATCTTGCTCTTGTTTTTATAAGCTTCAATTTCAATTCAGACATTTTTGTTTCTTTTCTTTTTAAGGTCAATACAATAAAAATTTACTGCAAAATATTGACATCAAACTAAGATTTGAATGGTCTTCTTCTCATATCAATTGCGTTTGCAACCCCTGTTAATTTTTGTTATCCTAGTTTTTGGATTTAAATATACGAAATGTACTTCATTTTTTCAGTTTCATCACATAAATGTATTTCAATCTTGCCTGTCCTCAAGTTCCGTTCACATAATGCACAATGCTATTGAAAGCCTGCAAATCTGGCGTTCAATCTGTCGTTAACTCATGTACATAATTCGGTAAAATCGGATCGATAGTCGACCTCATTCACTTTTATGAATTTTTTCATCGATCTGTTTGTTGAGACCAAAAAATATCAAACCCTTAATGCAAAATTTATTTAGGATAAATTATAGTGGAGACATTAAAATGGAACCCTCAAACGGAAAGCAGAGTAAACAAACAAAAAATATCAGTGCCCGTGATGTATATTGGGTTAAGCGGTTAATTGCCAATTAAGTTAGATTATTAGTTCTGCCGTCTATTATAGTTAGAACTTCTAAAAGTTGGTAAGTAAAAAAATTATCATTCGTTAATTTCACACTTCTAGAGATTGAATTAGAATCAAAAGAGAAGAATAGAAATAAAAAATATAGAGATTGAAAATATTAAATTTTTGTTCAACGAGCACTGAATTCCGCGAGAAAAGCAAAAAAAGATAGAGGCAGGGAAAATATTTTCTAAAGTTCTAAACTACACCTTTGGAGAATCAAACTGGGATCGAAAATAATCCTTATTTCTTTGTTCTACATGGAAAAGGTCACAACCAATTTTATTATTTATAATATAAGTTTTATATATAGCCACAAGCTTCGCTCAGGGAGTTGATATGAGATTATGTTGTAGTTGGAATAAAAGGATAAACTTTAAAATATAAGAGGTTAAAATTTTTTATTGATAACATATTCTAATTATGTACAAAACTTGTTTATAAACAACACTTTTCATTTTGTTATCCTGGGTATATACATATGTACAAATTTTTCGAATTTCCTACTCGAGAGCAAGGTACGTATAGTTGACCGTGAGAAAAGCAGGAGTCTTTGAGGTTGGTGCCGCAATGTTTTAAAGTTTATCCTTGCGCTTTATTAATTGTCAAACTATAGGTTAATTTGATTGAAAGTTGCAGTCTTTTAAATTGGAATGGCAGTTCAGTAGAGATCAGTGGTATTCTGGGGATAAATACTGTGTCCTTTGTCCTTTCCAGTCATAAGTTCGGCTTCGATGATGTTATTCGATAGCTGTTTGACGATTATCCTTGCTTCATTATATAGTTTTGGTGAGTTAAGATTTCTGAGTAGTATGATCGGAGATCCTATTTTCAGTCGAAGGCAGTGTAGTGGCATTCCTGGTACTTTCAGAGAGTTTAAAAATTCTGTAGGGAAATTGACACTTTCTTCAACGTTACCATCGTGTCGATCGATTTGTATATTCTCTCTTCACCGGGAATTTTCTTTTGAATATTAAAGTTGATATCGTTAACAATATTATCTTTAGTTGCTAAAATTGTCCTCTCAAATAGTCACTCCGGATTGGTATAGTTGTGAACAATGTTTGGGTAAATTTGGACGATGAGTTCGTTTTCAGTAGTGGCTATGTTGCAGAAATCACTGTTGAGTTCAATAAGGCCGGTCGTCTGGTCAGTAGGATATATGCCTTCGCCTAATTGTAAAAGTTTTTGAGCAAAATGTGCTGTTGTTTCACTCTCATATTTTTTGTTAGTCGCAGTATTTGTATGTGTGGCCAGAGATGTGATTTTTTTAAGCATGCATTGATTTCGTCTGCGGGTGTTGACTTGGAACTTGAACTGGAAGTGTTAAGATTGTGTCGCAATTATTGATTCTTTAATTCGTTCATTTCGTTGTTCTTCGGTTTCTCTGCTTCTCACGGTGCTCAATCTTGTTCGTTGGAACGTTGTTCTTTTTGTTTTCGCCGTTTGCTTCAGAACTGGCAAGATCTCCTCCTTTTTTACGTTTAGGCATTGTATAAAATATAAATCAAATCAACTTTTTATTAAGAAATACACTAAGTGCACTTAAAACACTTTTCACACTTTATTTTCGATTTATGTTCAGTCACTGTATCACTTTGATTACTCACACTTCACTGTTTGTTTTTATTCACTCACTGCACTTCACTGATAAAAAATTAACGTTCGAACCCACGACGGATCTTGCTTTATATACCCCTACCAGTGGGTAGCCCCACCCATACAAAAAAGGCTTCGAATGGTCCATATGGTTCCAGAATATTCCACAACATTCGAGAGTATTCTGGAATGTTCCACAATGATCTGCGATGTTCCCGAACGTTCCAAAACATTCCAGAATGTCCCGGGATGTTCTAGAATGTTATGGAATGCTCTAGAATTATCTGGACTGTTTTAGAAATTTCTAGAGGGCAAAACTTCCGGCCCTTATATCTTCAAAAGCACGCCCTTCAGGTAAAAACGGGAACCTTCCTGATCATTCATACCCCTTCCACTTCAAAATCGCGTTTGAAAATTTTGGTTCCTTCAAAGGAAGTATGCTTACTTAAATGATTGTAAGTTCTTTCAACGACATCGAAAAACCAACATTTAAACTTCGATCGAGTTAATTCGCTCGCAATTTCCCTCTGGGTCATCCCACTACGTTTTTAATCTAACATTCTTGTTGTTTACTTTTGGTTAGGTACTTCCTTTTAAGGGGTTCCGTACCTAACTCGCAAATAAATCAAAATCTATATGGTACTTCTTGTTGACCGAGAATCATGAAATTTGGCAAAAAGAATATCTCACAGCACAAGTAAAGGAAAAAATCCGAAAATCGTTGATTTGTAGTTAGTTATATTACATGAAAAAATATTACGGGACCCTCGGTGTTCAAATCAAACTCGCACTTGTCCGGTTTTTTTTATATATTCTATAATCTAAGGTAACGATGGGAATAGAATACACGCACAAATTATACTGAGGAAAACTATTGTAACTTGTAATATGTTTCGCAGCATAATAAAATAGTTTTTTTTTAAAAAAGTTGAACCGACTTCATAAAAAACGCTAAAAAGCATAAAATAATTTTTAATTTTATAACTATTACATTTGGAAGACGATGAAAATCAAACAAACCAAACAACGACAACAAAAGTATTTAATCGTCCTTCCTTATGATGACGTGAGCTGAAAAGGTCAGGTAGTTTTGTATATTACCATTTATCAATCAGGGAACGGCGCCGCCAGTCCTCCAACTCTCACTGCAAGCCACAATTTTTGTCAGAATACAAATAGATGCTCTATACATTCAGAATCATCTAAATCAGGCGTTACCTCTCCCTCCACCCCAACCCTAGGCCATCATGTTTACATATAGTAATCAACGGGGGATCATAATGTATACAACAAAAAAGAATCTTCCAATTAGGTGTGTGCATTAAGAAATTTGGTAACGCCCCCTCTGCATACCACTCCACCCCATGAATTTCGAGCGTGGTACCAGTGGGGCAACATATTCCACACATAAAAAGAACAATCATCCACATCGGCTCCCCCTCACCACCACCCTAGTGACAAATTTATCGTCATACTAGCAATGGGGGATTATACTCTGTATAACATAAAAAGATTCATCCTAATCGGTCTACGCGTTAATGAGTTGACATCCAACTCCTCCCCTACTACAAAGCCACCGTTTAAAATTGTGTCGCGGTACCAATAAGGGAACATATTCTATACATCAGAAAAAGAATCATCCATACAAAGTTAGACTAACCCCCCAACCTTACTCTAATCATCATGCTCTATAGAACAAAAAAAGAATTATCTAAATCTATCCACGCATTACGAAGTTAGGTTTTACTCCCATATTAAGCGACAAAAATAGAAAAACACAACGAGTAAACCGATTGGACATATTTGTCCACAATTTGACAATCGTGACGAAAATTCACTTAACTCTCCCGCCACTTTGCTCAGAAACAAAATGCTTATCACACGTAGAATTCATCATTTCTGTTCAAACTGGTTATTGTGGAAAGTCTTTCAGTCCTGCAAGGACAGGAAAAGTTGAAAATTCAATAATGCAAGGTCTTATGAATAGGGGGAGAGGATTAGCAAAAATAAGTCATGCAAACGCTCCTTGCAGCGCTACTCTCTGTTAGATCTTCCATGATGTGTTTTATAAAGACGATTATCTAAATATATTAGAATAATCAGCAATTGAAGATGCAGATTTCCGATACAATATTTTAATTTCAGTATTTAACTCAGACACGAAGATTAAAAGAAGACTTCTGTACTTATATGTACTTACTGTATAAGTTATAATACTCTCTTCTCGGTATTAGCCTGTTTGGTAGGCTGCTACTGTTCTATCGCATTGATTATTAACAGAACGAAAATTTCCAGAAAAATATTTAATTTTCAATCGCTTGGAGTATGCGCCCACCCTGTTTGTAGATGAAAAATCGATCAATGATGACAATTTTGATTTTTCCACCGCTTCGAGGGTAGTTACATCACTCCACCCTTGAAAAATCGATCGGATATCCCAATTAAAAGTGGGAACTTTTTGTTTTTCCACACCTTGGGGGAGTTGTTAACGCCCTCTCGTTTTGTCTCTTTTCCGAGTTTGCGAAGGAGGAGTGAACACTTTTTCATCTATTTCTGTGTGCTCCACCCTCGAGAACGGAAGAAGTGCGTTTAGTGGCTGCAGCAAAAATTAGCATGTTCTCCAGTAATAGAGCACAGCCTAAAAGAGAAGCACAAAACACAAAATTGTTAGGATATACCGTATATATATACTAGGAAAGTCACCAACATGCATACATCACATTTGCAGTTCGGTACCCAATATATTTCAAAGTAATATATCTCTCTGGTTCCCTTAAACCCTTGTGGGGCATGGGGCGAAAGAAGAACTTAACCCGATTCGAGATAACAATTGCAAGTGGACGTAAAGTTTAAAGTGGATTCGGAACCACTGCCAATACTCTGCAACCCTATGGCCTTTTTTTACCGGGTGGATTTGAAACTTGGACCTACGGATTGGTAGGTCGACACGTTATAACTTACTCCACCGACGACTTATTTCATAGTAATAAATCGCTCCTTAAAGCACACAATTTCGAATAACTCTCAAAGGCATAAAAACTTGTTATGGTCACCTTTGCAGGATACCCAGTGGTTCAGGATTGCCTGACCACTATGTCAAAGTTATGTCCCATTGTGCGCAGGTTAACTAGGTTTCTTTTTCTTCTCTCTCTCTCTCTCTCGTCGTCCTTCCTCTAGGGCAGCCATCGCTACGTCGGTGGGTGGGGCCCTCATAATGAGGTGAGTGGCCCTCTTTCCTTTCAGGTTATTGGGCATCTAGATGACATCGGCCCCCTAGATGCAAGAGTGGTTGGGGTAAGGGTCAACAAAAGGGGAGTTATACCATCAGACTCCCCCCAACGAAAGCCGATAAGTCTGGCAACGCCTGTCGCAATTCTTCCTCCTTTTTCCTTTTTGGTTTTATTTTTTTTATCTAGTTTTTTTTTTGCTTCATTCTGGTTTTCGTTTTTTTTTCTTTTTTTTCCCGCTTACAATTTCGGTTTTTCGTCTTATTTTATTTTATTTTCTTGAATTTTTCTTTTTCTCTTTCCAATTTTTCTGTGCTCGTTTCATCCCACCTTTTCAATTCTCGTTATGGTTTTTTTCTTTTGTTGCGCGACCAGGAACAGGGTGGCATCCCCCTTTGAACCCTCCCTTCTCTACCGCAGCTGCTAGCCTGCCAGCATGCCATCCCCCGTCCTGCTCAAGCATCTGCTGACAGATGGATGTCCAGCGGAGACCGTGATCCTGGCTGACATCAGCTGACTTTCAGTTGATGTCATCCAGAGTCATAGCCTGCCTTGGGCAGTCATCCAGTGGCAGTGTTGGCCCCGGCACGCAACAAACTGTCCTCTTTGAGTTAACATAATATTTCTGCTCTGTGTTAAATATGGACATTTTACACTATAATATTGTGTTGACATTTTAAGACAATAATGCTATTGTAATATTGAATTTAACAGTATGCTACCAAAATCATCAATGAGCTTCGACGAAAAATTACAGAACAAGATAGTCAGCTAGGTAAGTTAAAAATACATCTATTTAATTCTATGTAAAAATATATTATCAATTAAAGGAACATAATAAATATATAAATTTTAACAAGGAAAGTTTTAAGTGCTTGTCTGACAAATAAGCGCAGTACTGCGTTTCACCCAATGACTTGGAGGCTTCTTAGTATCTAAAAGCAATGGTAGCACATAATTAGTTGAATGTCCAGTGGTTGACAAAATGCCCTTGCGTTCAGCTGTTTTATAAAGTGGACATTTGTAGCGATTTCCCTCCTTCAAGTCTTTAATTAATATCGGCTATTGAGGAAGAACCCATTAACAATTTTATTAAAAAAGCAATTTTAATTATTTCTTACAATTAGGTGTACGCACGGCATATTGTTTACCAAAACTTTTGGAAACTCTTCATCTAAGTGACCTTTATCGATATCCCATCTGGCACCTTCAAGGAACATACCATTAACATATACCCCATCAACCGGCGATCTCTTCATGCTAAAATGAAAAAGACAAATTATTCACGAAATATTAAGCAAAAATTATTTTTAATGTACTTACGATTCACTTTTGAGAACACTGAAATCAAATGTTAGTGTGTCTATTGGAATAAGATATTTCCTTGCGAAATTTTGCATAGCTCCTGTTAAAAAAGCTTGAGTAAAGTAAAAACCTGAAATCCAAAATGTTGGAGGTTTTCCAACGTCGTACCTAAAAATATAATTCTATAACGTTCTTTTGAATTCAACAATTGATTTATACCATAATTGAAGCCAATTTAAACGTTCCATAAGATCAGCAATATACGATCCCAAAGGTTTCAAACTCGGATATGATTTTGCCATCCATCGTTCAGGAATTTTTTTAAAACTAATTGCTTGAATAACGCTTTCTAATTCAGGGGTCATAACAATGACTCCAATTACAGCGTTCTTAAGTTCTACACATGTTTTCCGAATTTCTCGTAGTAATTTTAAGAACCTTTCCATTTCCTGAACAAGAACAGTGTTCATTGATTCGTTGTAGTCTACTGGATACTTCTGCTTTGCCAATTCTAAATCAAAATCTTTTGGCAAGCTTTTATGTATGTTATCAACGGTATGCAATAGCGCCTTTTCAGACTCAGCTCCCGACAAACTGGTTCCTTTACCCAATGTAAGTATCATGGAATCTAATAACAAATTAGAAGTCTGCAAATCTCTTGTAATACCGGCGTTAGAATGCAATCCGTAAACCTCTGGAGGTGGCATTGATGGGATGTTTTCTTCTATATATCGCACAATTTCTCTATGCTCAGTTTTTCGTGGCAAAATGTAAATGTTATCATTTGCAAACTGATATCTTGGATTAATCACTACATCATTATTGACAAAGTCAGACAATATTGTATTAATCGCTCTGCGATCCCAAGAATCCGTAACACGTCCACCATAGTTACATTCGCCGGTTAGATAAAGCAGGGCAGGATAAGGAATTTGCTCATATTGATTTAAAAACATCTAAACAAAAGATTAAAACAATGATGGGCAATAAAATATATGATAATTGTAATTACCTGAAGTTGTTGTACTGAAATCTGAAAATCGGATTCATTAAATCCATAAGCAATGTTCCAACCCATTGGTCCATATTTCCGCCTTTCCTGAACAATTGCGTGGAAAAAACAAATTCCATAAAGAAGTCGAGTAAAGGCCTTATCTTTCTTTGGACAACCTACATGTATTTTAAAAATAATTTCGTTTTATAATTTAATATTCAGTTAAATGTAAATAAATTTATCAACTACATCATGTACAGTAAATAAGCGATTATGTATAGGAGTAAGATGCAATTCGATTCAAAAATCTTAATCCAAACTTATTTCAATTACGCATGTAAACAAGGCAAACGTAGAAATATTACGTCGGTTTAAGTCCACAGGTAAATAATAATTTGGTAAATTATGATTTAGTTGCGGCCGTAATATGTTAATTTACATTCAAAATGATGGGATACGTATTTTTTTGGCAGATAAGCATTTTAAAGAGGTAAAAATCACCGCCAAAGTTGATACCGAATAAGGGTAGTTTTTAGTTTTCACATATTTCTAGTTCAAATAGTTTTTTAACTTAATCAATTTTTATCTGTTTAGTGTTGTAGGAGTATTTAATACAAAAACTCTCCCTCTCTAGTTCCCGTAACCCCTTGGGCATGGGGCGGGAAAAGAACTTCACCCGATTCGCAACAACGATTGCAAGTGGACCTACAATTTGAAGTGCAGAATCCACTAACATTTTTATTCTGTTTTCGCGTTCCTGCTAGACAACAGCTCCGAGAGCGACTGGAACCCTAGAACCATAGCGTGGTGATCGTGCAACTCAACCAATTTATACAATTCAGTCTCCACTTTATTTTATTTACGCAATATTATTGTGAAGAATAAACTATCGCTTAAATAAAAAAGTTAGGGATGGCTGATGATGACACCTGTCGCTTCTGTTTGGATAAGGAAGAGACAACGGAACACATCCTCTGTCACTGTAAGGCCCACGGCCGTATCACGCTCAGACATCTTGGTGGGGCTTTCCCATCACCATCAGTTATAGCTAAGGCAGCCCCCAAAGAAATGTTAGCTCTAATAAGGGAACTAAAGATTGGCGGGGTGGCTTAATACTGAACCTGGATCAGGTTACAAAAGATCAACTTGGTGGAAGTAGCTAAATAATCGCTTACATAACGTCCTAGATTGCTTGGTCCCTTCACTGTCGCTATAACTGGTTTTCACTGTTAGTACAATCAAAGTTAGAAAAAAAAACTAGCTTCGTCTGCCCGGCGTTTCTCGAACTTTTGATAAGTGAATGTCCTTCCATCCCCAATCATCTGCGTCCCTTCGCAACATACTTTGTCAGGCAATAAAGGGGATAATCACAGACTTTGAAGAGAAACTCAATGTTTTGCTGGAGATAACATATTATAATTGTATTATATTTAAGTAATATAAGCCTAATGAACTTTCTTTGAATGGCAGCCGATACTACATATGTTTGGTACGAGTATTTGAGGATGCTTCTTATCAAGAACTTATTAAGTGTAATGTAAGGTATGATAGGTATAAAACATTTGCAAATTTATTTATTCTATTGCAAACTCATTAGAATTCTCGAAGTACTACGTTTCCGCCATTGAGGCCTGTAAGCAAGTTGATTACATCTTTACTGATTTTAGAAAAGCTTTCTACAGAATAAACCATATAATTCTTGTTCATAAGTTACACGCTCTAAGATTTTCTTTGGTTTTTGTAAATTTGGTGTTTTAGTATCTCGTAAAAAAGGCTAAGTTTTATTAAACGGTTCCGTGTCACTCCTTGAGTGCTAAGAACTTTTTCCATATCCCTCACCTCTGCACTAACTATGGAATGAACGAGCCTGTAACTTCAATGCCTCGCTTTTTTAATAGTCGTTTTAATCGTATTGATTTTCATTTGTCGAAGACGCAGCCCAGGAATCGACTTGAGTGGAGTTAATTGTCTTTCTTTTCTTTTCTTTGTATATTCTTTTCTCTTTATTTCATCTTTGTTTATTTTATTGTATTTATTTATTAATTTTTTGGATTTTTTTCTCTTGTATTTCTATCTCAATCCTTATTGTTAGTATGTTGCTTTTTTGCATTTTAATTTTTTCTTAAGCTGTACCAAATCTGGAAACTTGTTTACTTAATTTATTTTTCTATTTTTCTTATTATTAATTAATCACTTTTATTCTGTAGCTTGTTTCTGAATTTTCATTTAACATTATATTTATGGTTGCTTGATTTGGTTTTTTTTGTAGTAGTCAGTATTTGGCGAATTTGTAAATTAAAAATAAGTAAATAGATAAATCCCGGTCAAAAGAGTTTCATGACCCTTATATAACAAAACATCTGTATTGTACTTTTGTTAGCACTATTCTAGAATACGCTGGTACCGTTTGGGTCCTTTTATATGCGGTCCATATTAACCTCATCGAGACCGTCCAGCGTAGATTCTGCAGATTTGAGTTTAGGGGTCTTCCCTGGAATAATTGTCATATTTTGTCTCCATTTATAGACATAGTAAAACTATTCTAATTGAATATTCTAGATTGATTGTGATTCTCAACCTTTTCTTCGTCACGGTAATTTAAAAATTTGGCGGCACACTAACAATAAGATAAATTTAAAAGTTATGTTCATCCCAAATCCCCACCCTTGCTACAGTAACGACATTTTTGACTGGATACCAATCGGGGAACCTACTCTACCCCACAGCAAAAAAATAATTCTCCCATTCCTGCTGTCAATAAGGAGAGCTGTGTTGGTTCTGCTTTGATACTTTTTAGATAATCGAAAATTGGATCGCTTTGTCAGAAACAATTAGCAATTTTAAACGGGTCATACACATTCACGATAAACGTAATCACGTTTCACTCTTATATGTAGCGACTTTGGAAAAAAGAAGATTAATAGTGGATTGAAGCAATTCCTACTTCATATTGCGCGGTTTTCGATTCACGACGAAAGTTTGTCATGTGTGGCGTTTCGCTCATGAAAAATAGGGCATATTTCATTAATGTGCTTGGCACACTTTAGGAGAATAAAGCTGCATGGAGCTGAATATATCCTATTAATTTCATAGAAAGAATATGGTCGCAGTTTACACTATTCTAAATGCCCAGTAAAATACCCACCAGAACGACATAGGCAAAACACTAGACTTTCATAAAGAACGTGTCTCAGTAGATGTTAAAAAGATCACTATATATCAGCTGTTTCAGCTGGCTCTGTGCCAATAAAAACAAGGAGGAGACGAATATCGTTCAAAATGCACAAAATATTCACATGACCCGAGCGAATTTTGAAAACCAAAATAAAACCAACTGTTTCTGATCTCGAGCAACGTAAAAAATATTAAAATTTCTTAACACGATCGGCGTTTCTAATAAAGAAAAGTTAAGCTCCTTTGGCTCGTTATCAACAGCAGCACCAAAGGGTTAACTGTTGCTGGACGCTTTCGCAACAAAACGAAAACTAGATATAACTCCAACACGAAATTTAATACCGATCTAGACAGCTGTTTCAAATTATGATCACTTACACTGTCCCTTGTCCTTGCGGTAAAACTATTTTTCAAAATGCACAAAATATTCACTCGGGTCATGTGAATATTTTGTGCATTTTGTGCATTTTGAAAAATAGTTTAAAATGCACAAAGACTCGACAACTGTTTTCCTTTTTTTATGACATGCTATAGCCAAAGCCCAATAGGCAACCCTATGATGCGTTTAGCATGAGTATGTTTTGACTTGTTTTATAAATTCTCTACAAATACATAATAAATTAATCTTAATTATATTAAGATAAACGAACAACTTCTATCTAGAAAGTAGATTTTTATGAAAGCAAAACTTGTAGACATTCGTGGTGATCGTGCCACTCAACCATTGACCAAACTTCGCCTCCAATTACTTATCCATACTAATTAATATTAATTACTTATTAGTAAATAGACCCACCTTTGTAAAACTTCTCATCGTTCATTGGCTCCGAATTATATGATCGCAACAAGTTCTGTTGCAATCCAGTTGGAGGTTCATTGGTCATTTTAACACCATTTTGCAACATTGCAACGGGGAACTGTCCGCTAGGATAGCTTGTTAACCACAGTCGAAAAGAAGCTGTAGGTAATTATCTAAATTTAAAAACTACCTAGAAAATATCATATTTCTTACGTTGTGTGTTGAATATGTCCATATTTTCCCAAATATATTCCAAATTGGCCATCCACGAAGCAGCTAAATGGCAATTTTGAAGACAAACCCATGATCCGGTCTCTTGAGCTTCATCAATTAGCTTCTGTGCAATGGGTCCTTGCCCCTGCCCTAAAGATATACTCTGAAAAGCCTCGTCGAATCCCATTTTCTCGGCAAAAAGCAGCAAAGAACCCATAGGATCCGCCCCTGGAGACAAAATAAATATCAGCGGTGAAAGACAATTTGAGTCTTCATAAGACTTTGAAATGTCAAACGGAGGAGGTGTGATGTACTGTTGTCCCATCTCTTGAGTAATAAAGTTTGCAATGGAGAGAAAAACTTTATCGGGCCGAAAAGCCTTCAAAATAATAATCTTCTCAAAACGGGTCGTTTTAGCTTCCCACGGAGTTGGTAATGACTGAAGATGTGGTTCAATATGATCATAGAATTTTTGCCACAGTCGCAAATTTGACGTAAAAGATTTTACGAATCCTTTAAATGATGACAATTGTTCTAGTCTGCAAATATCTTCCCAAACTTTGTCAGTTATCCAAGATGGATCTGGATTTTTCTGTTCAATTTGTTCAACAGATCCCCCCGTCAAAAGGAACATAAGCTGGCTTTGCTCTATCTGATTTGAAGCCACCATTATTTTTGTAGTCAAAATGAACGAATATAAAAGCTTATCCTTTTCAAATATTGATCGACAGACATTGCTGTACAAATTGATGGTGATCGCATCCACAAGAAACTTCAACCTCCTTGAAAGATCTTTTGACTTGTTGGCGTTTTCAATGGAATACATGTATAAATTAATGTACCAATTTAGAGAGAACTGGTACATAGGGTCAATGTTGGGAAGATCTGTGATAGAATAATACAAAACAGACGAATGTGCTGCTACTGGCTTATATTTGGCCCGAAAGGCTTCAATTTGTTGCTCGGTTTCCCGAGATGCTTCTTGTTTTGCAATAATATCATTGGAGAGGGTCTTTGATTCGTCCAAAATTTGAATAGCCATTTCATTTTCCAAAATATCTCCTTCGCTGGTTGACAAAGTGTACAAAATGTTATCTTCGGCTTCCTTTAGCTGAGCCTTATTACGTGCAGCTTCAGAGATTAGGCCTTGACGAAGTTCTTGCAGATCAGGGCGCTCCTTGGCAACTACTATACTCAATAGCTGATCTTCCAAGCCTCTTTGAGTAAGAGCAAAATTAATCACAGTGACTTTGTTAAAAGTTTCTGGCAGGAAATGTGGATTTCTCAAATTTGATGTTAAATAGAGTCGAAATTTTGGGGACACTGGAATAATGTTATCCCCAAGACTGATAAATACTTGACCACCTTGCACAAATGTTTGCTTTCCCAAAATCGGATCTAATGGAACTTCTAGTTCTTCAAGAATATTCTCAATCAAAACAGGATTTCCTTGCTCTATAGATGTTTCTATTATTTTCATATAATCACCTTGAGTGAACTTTAAAACCTGAAGCCGGTTGGCCTTTTCCATATTCTTAATCCATTTATTTGCTTGACCTTGGGGATCTATGAATAAACTATAACGACTAGAGTTGTCCATTATTATTGCATTTTCTGACGAAAATGCATCTCTTGGCAGACCATATAAATTCCAGGACTGAATCTTTATTTCTGATCCCAAGGTTCCAATAAAACTGTAGTGTTCCGAACACGGAATTGCAAGACTTTTGCATTTTTTCGTCCAATCCGCGATACATTTGTTTCTAAACGGTGCTGTTAACGTAGACAGATATGCTATTGTTGAGCATGAAATAAGTATATCGCCGGGTAGCGCATCATATTGAATTTGCAGATTTTCTGCTGCTTGAGTCCAACGGCTCTTTTCACCACCTAATCCACCTATAAGTGTTTCAGCTCTTCGGAGTTTGTTCATGCAAAAGTCAACCTCTTCCTGGGTTCTTTGCATCTCGGCGTTAGCTTTCTCCAGTTCTTCATTTAGATGAGCCACTTTTCTTTCGAGAGCCTCAGCCATTTCACGTTTTTCATTTAAAATCTTCATCGTATCTGAATACTCCTTCTCAGCAGCCTACAAGTTAACGGTTTTATTAAATTTGAAAAAAAAAATTCAGTTAAAGAAATTTACCTGTAATCGCGCCTTTTTAGGTGCCACAATTTTTGCTACGTTATCATATAGGTCCATTGCAATTATCCATTTGCATAAACCCTCTGCAGCACTGGACGCTTTGGCTACTATATTCGGCTTAAAATCTTTGTGTGGAATGTAGTCCTTACGAATCTTCTTCATAATTTCCGGATTTATGTTGTCTTTATCAAAATCTTTTAAGGCCTGCAGAAATGACATATCGCCCAAGATTCTTTTACTGGGACCCCAATAGTCATTGACCATTTTTCCTGTTGTAGGGTCAGAGACTCTATCTGGTGGTACTCCTTTTATAACGCAAACAGCTGCCATAACTAGCTTAATAACAGACGGCGGATTTTTCATAGATTTAACAAGTGTAATATCGGCTGGTTTAAGAGTGTTAAGAGCTTGAATAGCGTCTTCCAGGACGGGAATTGCTTGAGCCAAATCTTTTTCACACTCGTCTTTTAAAGCCTGGGCCTCTTTCGCCTGGGCATTTGCCACAATCTCATCCTTTTTTACTTGTTCAGCCGCAGCACTAGCGGCAATTGTCTCTGTATTTATTTCCTCCATCATTCTTTTGGAGTTCTCAGCCATTTTAATCAATTTCGGTGTTAAAGCATTTAATTCACGTTGCATAGCTGAAATAGCTGTTGCTGCATTTTCCAAGGTATCCAATCCACGCACGTATCTCATTTTTGCATCCATAGTTTCCTTCTGCTTTACATTAACCAAATTCTGGAAAGATCGAATCAATTCTAGAAACGAAGCTGAAGTAATGTAAATAATCCTTCCAGTTTGATGGGAAAAGTCCTGTACGGTTTCATTTGCTGTTATATGAAAATATTGGCAAGCTATCACCGTTGCGTCCTTAACTTCGGGACGCACATCAACTTTATTCATGTAACGTACTGCCACCATTTGCAGAGCCTCTTCTGGCCACAGCTGATACCAATCTATAGTGCAGCAGTTGACCAACGATGGATACAACCTCACTCGCGTTCTTAAAGCAGATCCAATTGGACTAAAGCAAAGAATTATGTGGAGACGCTGTTTGCATCGATTCACAAAAAAGGAGAATACTTGCAGCGGAGATATATCAATGTTACGATTGCCTCCCTGAGCGGCAAGTCTAACCATTTCAATAATTTCTTGCTTTTCATCAATTGCAAATATATTTGGAACTTCTCCCTGGTTTAGAAGGCAATCAATATCTTGAAGAAATAGTTCCATTTTAATTTGATTTTCAGTCATCAAAAAGACGGTGTCCTTTCCCCGTCCACCTGCCTCTTTTAAAACAGACTTGATATCATCATGCCAATCGTTTACGCTATATGTTTTTGTAATCTCTGGTTGGAACAAAGTTTCTTGGCAAATTGTGGCCGCCAATTTAGTCAAACTTTGCCTGCCTGAACCGCCAATTCCTACTAGTAAAGCGCTTCCAGCTTGAATAGACATAATTCTGCAAATCTTATTTAAATGTTGTAGGGCATACGTGAATAACACAATATCCATTTTCGACCGACGAGTACTATTATATTCATCTAAATTTAAGTACGCAACTTTACTGAACACTTCTAAAGATGCGATTTCCTCATATCTCTTGTCGTCGTGTTCGTTATCCTCATCTAAGTAAGTACCAAAAATAAGATTGTTCACTCCAGTCAATGTCAGTTCCCCATTACTGTCCAAGTAATTTTCAAAAAGCGATTCTGGCTTTTCTTTAAAATTCTCTCGAATGGCTTCATTTAGCTTCATAAACAGCCAAAGTTGATCGCTTTCGTCAATTAGCCTATCATAAAAGACCCTCATAGCTTCATGGTACCACAGCCTTGCAAAGATTTTCTTTTTGTCCACAGACTCTTTTTTGAGCAACGCACAACCCGTACAAACTCTTGAAATATCTCTTAAATTGAATATATAGTGAGATTTGGCCGGTGTGGGCCTTAAATCAGCACAAGCCTCTTTGTAAATGCGTTGGGTAGCGGTCACTATTTGATTTGCTGTATTAAAAACATCCAGTCCATGACCACTCTTTCTGAAACCATTCATCAATACCGCCGTAAAAATTTTGTTCATTGTTTCTTCGGAGAAGTTATTGATGGAGAAAATATTAAAATGACACAAGAACCTTGGGTAAACATCTTGTCTACTCCCGCCAGGTAAGTTACACGCGCACAATATAAGAATATCCTTTAGGTATATTTTCGAAGTGTCCTTGAGGTCGTACCAGTGGCCGTAATCGAAAAATTGCCGCAGTAATTCTAGAGGTGGCTGGGCCCCATATATTTCTTTTGCTGGCATATTCATATCATCTATGAAAATCACAGAAGTCTTACCCTTGGGTGCTCCATATCGACCTCGTTTTATTTTATTTAACTGGAAAAGAAGTTGTTTAATAAACTAAAAACACTTCTAACTTGTGATGTCATATACTTTCGAAATCAACAGATCCTGCGTTTGATTAGCAGTTATCATGACAGTGAAAGTTACAAATGCGGGCGTGAGCTTATCCGGTAGTTTGTTCATCAACATATTCTGAATATAGAAACTTTTACCTGTACCTGTCGGTCCAACTAGGAGCATCTTCTTGTTGTTCTGCAATAAAAATATAATCTTAGTCGAATTTAGAGGGAACTCGTTCATATTTACCTTAATGTGAAGATCAAGAAGGTGTAAATATCGGCCTGTATCAATGGTCGGAACCTGAACTCCTATGGCGCTCACATCGTTTTCCATTTTTTTAATCAAATCTGGCCAATATTTCCAAGCTCCCTTTTGCTTAAATACATATACGTAATCGGCAAGAATTCCCTCTAGTGGAACTGAAATTTCAATTTTACCGATTGAATCCGGTATTGGATGTGCTTCATTTTCGCCATTGTAAAGCTAAAAGAAATTCGTAATGGTGCGATCATTTGAATTGTAATTTACATTTTATACTAGACTGTATAACTTTATATACATACGTAGTAAGGTCCAGGTATTCCCAGCCTGGCATAAAAGGAGGGGTTAGGAGAAAAAAATTCGCTATTATTTTTCAATATAGTCTCCTTTTATTTCAAAAAATTTTTGAGATATTTTTATTAATGTCTTTATACCACTATAAAAGTACGCTGAATTTCTTGTCTTCAAAATGGTCGAAAACGGCTTGTTTAATTTCATCGTCGTCATTTAATTTTTTCCCTCGTAGGTCAGACTTCAATTTTACAAATAGAAAGTAGTCACTGGGGCGAGTATGGATCTCTAGCGAGGATGATCAATTTCAATCTCGTGTGCAGTAGCCTTTCAAATGGCAGCAGTGTACAGAGGAGCATTATCGTGTAATAACCGAATTCCTCGACTCATCTTTCCCCGTCGTTTTTTAATGATTGCTTGCCTCAATTGCCGCAGTAAATTAGAATAATATATCGCCAACGGTGTATCGTTCTTTAAAATCTGTTAAGAGGATTCCTTCACAATTCCAAAAGATTGTAGCCACTACATTTTAAGTGCTTTGGGTGACTTTTTTTTCGGAGCTGATTCTCCTTTACGGTGCCATTCCATCGAATCCCTTTTGGATGTTGGGTCATAATAAAGGACCATTCTTTCACCTCCTGTAACAATCGATTCAATAACGCCTTTCTGGTCTTCACGGGAAAGCTCAAAAAACTGTTGACAACATTCAACGCGTCGCTGCTTTTGAACAGCTCTAAGAAGTATAGGCACCCATCTTGCACTAATTTTTGTCATACCTAAATGGTTATGCTGGATTCTAAGGACACTAGTTTTAGATATTCATGTTTGCGCCGATATTTCTTTTGTTTTAAGTCGACGGTCACTTAGAACAACTTCTTCTACTAATTTCACGTTTTCTCCAGTAGTCACTGTGACAGGGCCCCCTTCTCGTGGATCATCTTCTAGTGACTCTCTTCCCCAGCGGAATAGCTTAGACCAATTTTTTATTGTTGTAAAAGATGGAGAAAGTCTCCGGACACAGCATCCATTCTTTCTTTTATCTGCGTTTGCATTAACCCTTCCTTTGTTAAAAATTTTATAACCGCGCGATACTCAATTTTCGACATTTTAAAAATTTACTTTTCAACCACTTACTTCTACAACTGCCACAAATAAACTGACAAGCGCACTCAGCTCATATGGCGTACGTGACTAAGTAAAGGTTGTCTTTGACTTACAGCAAAAGAATTTGCCGGGAATTTCCTCCCCTTCTATGTCAGGTCGGGAAACACGGACTTTACTACGTATATATAACTTTTCAGCACGTTAATACTTCAAAATACGTTTCACAATCATTTATATGATGTCGAATTTATGATGCTAAAGCAACTCCGGCAGGAAATGAATTATGAGTGGGGGTGGGGAAATAGGTTAAAATATTGAGTAAATGACGTGTCGATGTACGTCTTGATAAAGGTTTCGGGATCATAAGATGAGGAAAAAACAGAAGACGGTAAACTGTTCCACATTTGCGTTGCTTTGTATAGAAAAGATTCCCGTAATTTTACGGTACGTCTAAATTTAACCTGGAGGTAGGAGATAGAACAATGACCGGAGAAGTAGCGATAGAAGATTGAGAGACAACCGATATACCGTCGATGCTCTAGAAAATCAATGCTCTCAGTTTTATTACCTTTCTTTGAACTTTGTCTAACGTGGACGGTTCGGTATGTCCGGCCCCTGCCCAAATATGGGAATTATATTCGAATCTTCGCCTGATGTGTAGATCAGTGCTAAGTCAGATGGAGTGAAATATTACTTACATCTTTGTAGAAAATCCAAGCTTTCATAGCATTTTAAGCGATTGCAAATATATTAACAGTCCAGCTAAGATTGCTGGATGTCTCAATACCCATGGTACATTCACTCCGTCGAGTGAAATAGGTTGAGGGTAAACCGGGCGTTTTTAAGAGCCATTAAACAGCATTGAGTTTTGGATGCGTTAAACATAACTCGTTTTGCTCTGCCCCAAGGAAGTATCGTAGAAATGTCACTGTATACTTAATAATCCAAACATGCGTTATCGATTATTTTCTGTTCCCGCGGGGGCTATTACAGAATCAAACGAGTACGTGAAATCAAGGGAGCTGTCGTCGGCGAAACTATGAAATTTGGAGTAAATGATAGGGTTGTACATTTAAGTTAGTTGGCTACCACCGGTAATAAACCAGTTTTCCTTTCATAGACCTTAATATGGAACCTCACCTGGATCGATTTGTCACCGCTATACAGTGATTAGCTGAACCTGCCGCAGCTATTGAGGAACCTGGTTAGGTCCGTAGGTCCATGTTGGCGAACTCTTCTAGTCCATTAAGGAAGTGCTTGCCGAAGGCCTGAATCCTCTCCAGGCTAGGCCCGGGCATTCGCAAACTAAGCGCTGAATGCTTTCAACTTCTTCCTCACCCAGGCAACTTCGACAGAAGTCGTTGCATGACTACCAAAAAGGCAATGACCCGTTCTAACCGCACTGATATTACGGAAATTCCAACGGTTTACTTTCAATAAAAACGCCGTTATCTTTTCAATCCACTCAGGCCATATCATCCTCCTTTGTATATTTATTAATGTTGAAAGGGAGGTGGGTAAAGAAAGTACCAAAAGAACAAAAAATTTCAAATCAGAGTTAATCCAATTGACGAAAACAGTGAAACCAAGATCATAAGCTTGTTGATTCATTCGGTCAAGGAGTATACTGAAATTAAGGTAAAGTAAGGGGAAGTTAATTACTAGTAGTTACCTACACTTTGTGAAACCATCATAGAAAGCGTTTAGAAATGGCTTTCAGCAGAGATAAAGAACATCGTAAACAAGCGACTCAAAGACCTTAGAAATAATACAAAGACTAGCAATTTGCCTTTTTCTGTAATAGGACATTTGCGCCGTGTCAGCAAATGAAACAAAAACACCGGAGGAGATAAAAAAAAGTAAAAACTAGAGAACAAAATACTGTCAAGAAGAGGCTGCATCTCTTTACAAAAGCAGCAAGAATAAAATTTGGGTTACATGCGAAATAGTTATCTAAGTTAGAAATCAGCTTACAGGCGGGGGGCTTATTAAATATATGGTCCTTAACAGTAAGGAAAGATGGTGGAAGCCTCGTTAACAAAGTTAAATTTGTAGAACTAATAACTAACTAAAAAACATCCAAAAAAGGTAAGCAATCATGGGGACTCACTGTATCTATGAACCTAATGGCATAGATCCATCAACCATCACATCGAGGTTTTGAGTTCACAAAACTCTAGAATTTTTCGGGATCATTTTGTAAAACTACTCTAATACTGTTGATGCAATTTTTGTAAGGTAATTTCAAATTAAAAACAAATTATAAATCAGCAACACATCTCATAAAATGTTTCAGGTCCTTTAAAGATTCGTCAAACCAAGGACGTCGGGAGCAGAAACCATTAGGTTTCAGAATAGGGATGCAATGAGCAAAATGAAATAAAATAAAAAAGACTTCTTCCGCAAAACAACGCCTCAGTCAAAAGACTTAGACGATTCTTCGGGGAATCGTGCGTTGGTTCGTGTCTTGCACTAAGGAGAGTATTAGAGTATGAAGAAATTAAGGAGAGATATAAGGTAATGTATGCGGGAATTAAAAACTGCAACCTCGCCCAAACCCCATCACTACCGCCCTCTTACGCGGTATCCTTATCACCCCTCTTCCCTTTATTCCTTTTCTACTTTAGGTACAACACTTCTCCTCTTTCCCACATACACCTTCTCTTTATCCTTCTTCAGCGCCAAGATCCTAAGTAGCAGACATATCATAAAATTCAAATTTACTTTCAGACAAAAGAGAAACAATAGAATTCTTCAGGCAAAATTGAAACAAATAATTGCTTCGTTTTTGCCGGTACTTTTCGTTTTTGCACTTTCGCTGGGAGTTGATGTTAATTATTAGAAAAATTTTGTTTCGCTTCGCTTTTGCTTTGCACTTGAAAATAATTATACCTTGATTCTTTTTAACTACTACGTGCATGCTAACTAGACCTATTTATAAATTAACTGCAGTCATAATTGAAGATATTAACCACAGTACACAAGTCAGAATTTAAAAGATACCTGTTTAAATTGTTTTTGATCTTACCCCTTTCAACAATGTGTCGAATTTTTCTCTTGAATCTGTATCAAGTATTCCACCAACTCCCCAAATTAAAGAAAACAGAGTAGCACTTTGGAACCATGACGTGAGGTATTTTTGATACTCCTCTGGAGTTTCCTCTAGTCCTTCTTTTAGACACATCTCAAAAATATCAAATGTAGTTCTCAACACACTGAATTCGCCGGGGTATAGTAACTGACGACAATTTCGCCGAATAAACGGTTGACACTAAACAATATAGAAAAAGCTATTTTTAATTATCCATACATTACTTAAAACAGTACATACCACCGGTAGCAGCCAAGTGAAGAGATCCATAATATATTTTTTACCTTCATCCGCCCATCTTTGATCACATCGATTTAACCAAGATAATGCAAATGTTCGCCATCCTAAATTTGCAGGTTCCATATAAATCATACCACAACGAGAAACTGTTGCTGGTGAGGCTTGAGCCAAATCCATTACTTCAAATATCATAGACATTTCATTTGTCATAGTGACTACTTCTCCTGATGTCAAACAAAGCTTCTTATTATCATCGAGGACAGTATTCATATTTTCTATCCACACAGCATCTACTGGACCATCAAAAATTACCTATTAAATAAATTCATTAGAACTGCATTTTACTTCTTCTTGTTGGTGCTAAAAACTTACCCATTTGCGATCAGGTGAAGGATCACTGGCAAAATTTCTAAAGATGGAAGCAACTATTCCGTCTGTCCATTCATATGTAACCAAATCGAAGGCACCATAAAGCTGTCCCATGGTTATGGATTTAGGATTGACAATGCCCATCTGAACATCTTGATAGTACGGACTAGCACCTGTTGACTTTAACTTCGATAGAACTTTGGCAAGAACTTTGAGTGTGCTAGATTTTCCAGCCATTGGATCTCCGACTAACATAAAACCATGTCTAACTATCATCATTTCATAAGTTTGGATAACCTTTATTAGGAAGCTTTCCTCGGGCTGCAGATTCATATCCTTGACTATTTCCAAAAATGCCTTATTTATCAAGGCATAGTCAGCAGGTGGCAATTTAACGCCCGGAAAGAGATCAGATATAATCCCTTCGAACAATGGAATATCAAATGACAAGAATTTGGGAAGATTAACATCAAGCAAAGATCTAAGCAACAATATGTCCTCATTTTCATCGGGTAAAGCTTTCTTTATGTTACCACAAGCTGACAACACAGTTTTTACGGCTCTCATACCGTAGTCGTAATGGTTTTGAGACGACAATTGTTCTGAACACAATCGATATGTTGTGACGATCTTAACGGAAAGAGTTCTAGCATTTACAAAACCATATGAATACAATGATATCTCCCCAATCATTGCATAGTCAGGAACCATCATTGCAACAGAACGAAACAAAACTTTTAAATTGTCAGGCAATTCGGAGCGGCCAGCATAACCAGGATTCATGGTAATGCATACATAGCATGCCGGATTCAAGCTTAATTCAGTCCCTTCGAAATTGAATTTTTTCAATCCACCTCTTACAGCCTGAATAATTGAAAGAATCTGTTGCGCCACTACGGATAAGACTTCTAGTTCAATTCTATTAAATTCGTCAAAGCAAGCCCAGGCACCACAGGATGCCAAACCTTTGAAGAATTTTCCCATTGCCTTATAATCCAAGCCATCGGAACAGTTAAAAACCTTGCACTGAACAGCAAGAGCCTTTGCCAAATCTTTAGTTGTTTCTGTTTTACCTGTACCTGCTGGGCCTTCTGGTGCACCATTCAAATGCAACTGATAAGCTCCTATCAGAGTGCGGTAGCACCTATCAGTTAACGGAGTAATAACAAGACGATCGGAATTGCCAAGATATTCATTTGCATATGGAACAGTAGCATTTATAATTCTAACCAAAGCGTCACCATCCTCCCAGTAATATCTATAATAAAAGTGTTTTTTTTTATCTAAAAAAAACGGATGAACTCACCTTAATTGAGCCAGCCATTGGAAATCCGCCACTGAGTAGACTTTGCTTTTAATGAGATCTTCCACCACGTCCTTAGCGTGAACATCAATTACAATAAGAGATTTTATACTTATCCTGTTAAGATTTGAAATATGCTTGGACCTTATCAGTCCGACAATTTCGTTAAGATTACTATTCAGTTCTCGAAAAAAATTTTGGATTAAACTTTGATTGTGAGACTCTAGACTACGGTGAACTTCAACAGCCCAGAACACCTGGGAGACGCAAAGGATAACCATTTGAGACCAGTCCAATACCCAATCCGCACGTCTCTTTGCCATATATGCAATATAACTATTGGCGATTTCGGTCTTAACTGCTGTGAGCATTTCTTGCTCCACGCCCACCAACCATTTTTCAACACTACCGCCAGCAGCCTTCGTCGAGACTTGTTGAACAAATTTTATATTTTCCTTTTCGCTACTGAACATTGAGAGCACGTTCTTATCTTCATCGAATTCTAGCCGGTAGATTCCTTCGAAACATTTGCTGAGATGTGGCTGAACACGAAGAGGATCTTTAGTTTCAGATAAAATCTCGAGCATTTCGTCATTTGATAAGAAGAAAAATCTTGGAAAATAAAGTCGTTTCTTCTCTAGGTAATTATTGACACCATTTGAAATGTCTTCTAACATTTCAAGGGATTTCTCTAGCGATTCTAGTAGTCCTGCTGCAGGAGCTGTCTCCATTACAAGAGGTTGACGAATTACCATTGCTATATTACGTTTGTATGTCTGCTCAACTTGCGTAAAAAGCCTTCCTTCTTCAGGCATTTGTGCCACAATATCTTTTGAAGAGAAAATTGGAAGTAAGTACAAGTAATTAGACTGTACCTTCCCCCAATAATCCAAAGTTTTGTTAACTCTCATAAGCTTTGCATACCAGGCCAATACTTCATCTTCACAGGGTTTCATGAATGCTGATCCTCTCATGGATAAGGTCTTCAGTATATTATCATCAAGAAGAGCCTGAATATCATCCAAGTTATTCATTATCATAACGCCAGTGTCTTTGTAGGGACCAGTGGGAAACATAATAGTATCCCATTCTTTGATCATTGCCCTAAGATTCAATTGTAGCTGCAATTCTTTGTTGGCACTTACACTAATTATCTCCAAATTGTCCAATTTTTCATCCAATTTGAAATTAATTATTTTTCGCAATGTTGTTCCTGCGTCAGGAGTTATATCAAAGCCTACAACTTCAGACATTTCTGCCCAGTGCCGTGGCCTTAGCGCAGGATTGCACATTATATTTACTATGAAAACTCCTACTCGAAAGTCCTTTATCCACTGGAGCATTTTCGAACATAAACGCAAAGGTACAGGATGCTTTTCAGGATCCGGATCTTCTGTTTGACCCTAAAAGATATGTGCTTAGTTTATTGTATAGGTACATACTTGTGAATTAATTATATACATTTGAATGTGCTACTATCGAAGCAGACATCGAATGGCTTGATGCGAGTACACAAATATGCACAAGTGGAAAATCCTTTTTATATTCTGAGATTTTAGTTAAAATCCACGAGAATATGGTTAAAAATATACTCGCCAAAGAAGCCAGGTTAAACCAATTATTAGTTGCTGAAAAATAGCAGTAAGGCTATAGTAAGGCTTTGGATATCGGGAAACCTACCGCAAAAAAATATGGAACACCTGCTCATTTCCAAGAGATATGATTGAGGGAATCATTATTTAGATCTTAAGAAGAAACAGATAATTTATGAGATACTCTTAATTGAGTTGACAGAGAGAGTGTGATCATATTACAAAAACGTCCAAAAAAGGGGCTAATAAAGGGTTCGTACAGTCTCCTTGTAAATGTTCACTGGTAAGAGTAGACCTATTTCGTTCACCGTCAAAATGTTAAAAATGATCACAAAACAATAGAAACACCTACGGAAATATTTATTGAGTAAGTGACTGTAACATAACGACGATTTTTTTATAGTTTATAGTGCGGAACTATGTCGAATGCAGCAGGTATTTATAGTGATAATCTTATTCGTAGCAACTCCTGTTACTGATACCAGCCAAGTGTCAATATAGGACACTTTCGCATCAAAAATATTGCACAAAATATGATGCAGGACATCCAGAGATATTGTGAACGTTGCGCTGTCCAGTGATAGATTTTGACTATGGAAATGGGCAACCACTGAAAGTGAAACTATAATAGTCAAACCGTGCTGAAATTTACAATACATTTATAAAAGGCATATGATTCTGGAGAAATAAAAGACAAATTTGCATTCTTATTCATGTGCCATTACTCTATGATGATGTGAGAGGTCAGAGAATACCCTATATTGTTCTTGGTAAGTAAATTAGAAATTATTTAGTTATTATTTCTATTTTATTTCATTATATAAATTTAAACTGTAAAAATTACGTGGTAAGGAAAAAGTACTGAAGAAGTAAAAATACTAAGAATTTATTTAGATTACGAACAGGAAAAAAATCCACCTTACGTTCAGTAGACATTTTTTTAAATTTGTCATAAACTTTTAATAATGGATCCCCGTAGAAAATGCATATACTTTAAATTCTGACTTTACTTCTGGTAAAGAAATAACGAATAATACCCTTCTCAGTGCTCCTTTAGATATTTCAAACAACATTGCAATGTGAAGTGTAAGAAATAAAAATATAATTATTATTATCATTTTAAGAAAACCAATTCAAGGTCTTCCTGAGATTCGCGCGGTCGTGAAATACCATTGGTCAACGGATATTTCGGATGCCGAGCTGTTTAATGACTCTTTTCAGGTTTTCCGCAGGGACAGGCATGCTGATTCGTCTGCACGGGAAGGTGGGATTCTCATTGCATGTAGAAATTTTCTAAATACTACTTTTGTGGACCCTCCTTCTTTTGCTGATCTACTTGATCTGGAACAAGTCTCAGTAAAGGTTTCACTTGATTCGGGCAACCTCTTTTTAATTTGTTGTTACATACCTCCAGATATATGTAATGTCGTTGATAATAGTGGTTTGAGTCGGTATGACATTCTTATTCAGCATATCGACTTTATCCATGACCAAATGGGTTCTAAGGACGAAATAATACTCGTGGGGGACTTCAACTTGCCCAACGTGAGATGGGTGGTGAATGATGATGACGATAGCTATCTTCCCCATAACTTGGCTGAGAGACAATCACTGTTCCTTGATACCTTGGCTAGCTTAGGACTTTGCCAAATGAGCAATTAAATTAACAATATGGGTAGATAACTTGATTTGGTGTTCTCTACGAACTCCACGCTCACTTTTGTTGAACCAAGCCTGCTGCCCTTGACGAATTTGAACATGTTTCACCCTGCAGTGCTTATCACTTTTCATTATCTCTCGGACGTGCATGTCGATAATCTCGAATCTGAATATAGTTTTAACTTTAGAATGGCCGATTTTGGGGCCCTGAATGAATATCTTGGTGATTTTGACTTCCTTACTAATCTGTCTAGTGACGATATCGACAGGAACGTATCTGGTTTCTATGAAGTTTTGTACGAAGCTTTTGGGAGGTTTGTTCCTTTTATCCGGGTTAGAAGTAGAGAATGCACTCCCTCATGGTTTAATAGAGAATTAAAAACTCTCAGGAATAGGAAAAATAGACTCTGGAAAAGATACCTGCGTGTGGGCAGTGTGGACTTTAGACGAGAATTTATTCTCTGCCACGAACATTTCATAAGTCGATTCTAAGATTATTTGCAATTTATTTGCTGAATACTTTAGGGGCGCATTTGAATCATCCATCCAGCAAGTAATAATAGTAAAATACCCCCGTACCTATTCCATCTATCACTGAGGAGATCTTATCCAAGCATATTGTGGATCTTCCGGATGAGTTTTCTTGTGGCCCTGACAGGGTTCCTGCTGTTGTCTTGAAGAAGTATTCTTCGGCGTTATTATGTCCTTTACTTTTACTCTTCCGGCGGTCTTTCTTGGTGGGCCGCTTCCCTGCGCTCTGGAAGACTTCATTTTTAATCCCCATTTTTAAGAGTGGCAATAGGAGAGAGATTGCTTACTACAGACCTATTGCTAAATTATCTTACATTCCATTATCTATGGAGTGTAGGAATTTAATTTCTATCCGGCAACATGGGTTCCTTCAGGGTAGGTCCACGGTTTCTAACTTGTTAGAGTTTGTTTCTGGCAATGTGGGTGGATTTTTGGATGGTTGCCAGACTGACTGCAGTTATACCGAATTTAGTAAGGGCTTTGATAAGCTGTCTACTCTATTATCGTTTTCAAATTGGCCAGGTTGGGTTTCCCGCCCCCACTCATTGCGTGGATTAAGTCTTATTTATTCAATAGGACTTATAGAGTGCGTTTTCGTGGCGTGCTCTCTGATGCTTTTGTGGCTCCTTCCGGCGTCCCTCAGGGTAGTCATCTTGGTCCTTTGTTATTCATCTTATCTATTGATGATATTACATGATATTACTTATTTGCTTCAAAGAAGTAAAATTCTTATTTATGCGGATTTTTCTCAAAATCAAATCTTTTGTAGATGGTGAGATCTTGCAGTCGGACCTACACATTTTATAGCTGGTGTATCAATAATAATCTTAAATTAAACATTAAGAAATGTCAGGTTATCACCTTCTCGAGGTCCCGCAACCACTGTTCAGTACAAGTTTGATGGTACTTGTATTCAACGGGTGGAAGGAGTAAAGGACTTGGGTGTGTATCTTGATAGACAACTTAACTTCATCTCCCACATTAATAATATCGTTGCCAGGGTTTGCTGGGTTTTATCCTCCGTTGGTCCAGGGAATTTCCAAGTCCTCACATAAGACTTCATCTTTATACATCCCTTGTTACATTCAACGTATTGAATCCGTACAATGTAGATTTGTGAGATCGACCCTTCGTGCTCCGCCATGGAGTGACGCTGGGTTGCTGATATAATTTTTCTACACCAGCTTTTGCAGGTAAAGATTGACAGTGAGGAACTTTCTTCCAAAATATTACCTAGAGAACTGTCCTATTACCTTCGAAACCATTTAAGCTTTTGCTAATGATGTTGGTGATGTTTTAGCACTAACGTGGACGTGTTAACATTAAGGAGGAGCCTCTACAACTTGTAGCCATCCTGTTGTACTCACTTGTTCTTTGCAAGGCTTTTGTAGGTTTTTGTGTGTTGGTTTGTGTATGATTTATATTGACTTGGCTTAAGCGTTCTTTGTTGCCTGGGCACCTATGATTGTTGTGTTTGGGTATTCTTTGGCTTTTGTTTACTAATGATATTTTTGCATGTTGGTATGGGAGCCTCATTCACCTCAATATTTTGTTATATTCTGGTCGGTAGGTCAATTGATTCCTAGCTTCTGAAGTGCGGCTTCTGAGTTAGAAGGGTTAATTCTAATAATATTATTCATTATAGCCTTAAGGCTGGTTTAACTGATTCTTTGGTGGTTGGTTGGTTTAAAAGGCGAGTGCTAACCACCAAGGAAAACACTCCAATTAGGACGTTACGCGCCGTTTTGATGCCACAGCTTGAGAGAACCCGGTAGTCAATCACCTGCCTATCCTAGGCAAGGAGTAGTAGAATATTCTCACTCCAACAGGGCGTGAGACTGCCGTGATAGAGAAAACCCGAGGAGCTAAGAAATTGAGCTCCCTAATCTTTACTCCTGAAGTTGCCTGAGTATTCTCCAGAAAGTAATCTCCCAGTGTCCTCCTTCTTGCTCCTGCCAGAGCTGGTCACTTACATAGAACGTGAAGCAAGATATCTTTTTTGCTAACATCGCCGCAACTGCGACCGTGTGTATTCTAAGAAGCGCCAAGTCTGGCCGCATATTCGCCCATTAGGCAGAGTCCTGTGCATACTGCGACTAATTTCGCGATTACAGCACGAGACCTATCAAGCAGCTCCGAATTTCTATTTTTATTAAAGCTTGGCCATGTCGTTCTGGAGATGGCATAGATTGAGGACGCGCTCCATCTAAGGTTAACTTTAGTTAAGAAGTGCTGAAATAGTTCCCTTTTAAGGCAATTAAGTGAAATATGAACGTCCTCTGCTCTGGATGAGTGAAGAACAGAGCCTTTCCTGGCCAGTGCATCGGCCTTTTCGTTAGCTGCCTGGCATGGGTGACTCAAGCGCCTTTATGACAACTTTCGTCATTGGAGAACGCCTTTATACCAACTTTCGTCATTTGAGATTCACTGAGTCCGATCACAGAGTATGTTTTCAGAATCGCAAGCATTTCCGCTTGGAATACGCTTGCGTTGTTCGGCAGCCTATAGGACTACGATATGTTAAAAGTTTCGGAGAAAACACACACCCCGACGACACAGTCCATCTTCGAGACGTCGGTGAACAGGGCAGTTTCGTAGGAATTAAAGAGTTCAGTGCTTCTCCATTCCTTCCTGGTAAGGATTCTGACACTGACATTCCTTGTAAAATTAAGATCAAGCGTCATGTAATCAGACTGCGCAGTAGATAGTTCTCTCGGTATTAAGTTGAAGATGCTTCCATGACCATAAGGTTTGGTGACCCAGCATGTTTCTTTGATGAATAAAGATATTTTTCAAAAAGTTCAAAGAAGCAAAGTTTTCCTATTTTAAGTAGTAGGTACAATGGTTACCGCATTTATGAATAAGATCTATTCTATTAAATGTAGGGCTTTTATTTGTGATGCTTCGGCGAGATCTTTTATCTTGGATACTAAAGGACACTCTGCTTATTACAGTAGTACCAAAAAGGAGAATATATCGAGGGCCGAGTAATTTTTAAACTCATAGATAATCTTCTTCGCACGGGGTGGGGTAATTATTAAAATTAAATAAGTCACCAACTTCACGAACGATTAAATTTTAAAATTATTTTATGTTTTTTAGCCCTCTTCGTGAAGCCGATTCAACTTTTTTTTCAAAAACTATTTTATTTTACTTTTTAGTGTCTTCGAAAAATGCTGCTCGTATAACAATGCATTTCAATAGTTACAGAGGTACTGCACTCTAAAAAAGGAAACAGAAGCCATTGTACTCTGTAAAGCAAGAGTGAATCGTCAGATTCGTAGTGACTCTAGATGTAACATTTTTTATCATTTATTACGAATTAGGAAACGTATTCTGTACAAGCGAATGAAAATCATCAAAATCAATCTATGCCTTAGGAAGCCAGGTGATGCCCCACCTCCCAATCTCACAGCATCCCACAATTTTTATAATAATACAAATGGAGCAACGAATCATCCAAATAGATCCCCGTGGTACGAAGTTAGACTCCACTCCTCCACCACCCCCACCCCACCCTATACATTTTTGTCGGGCCAATGGGGGAACATACTTCACAAAAAGAATCATCCAAATCGGTCCACGTGTTACGAAGTTAGTTCATCCCACTCCCCCCCACCTTCCACCAATACCCTAAGTCAAATTTGATCATCATAGTAGCAATAGGAGATCATATTCTGTACAAAAAAAAACATAAATCTGTCTACACGTTAAGGAGTTGAATTCCACCCTTCCTCCCACACCCACGCCATGAATTTTTGCCGTGGTGGGGTAACATACTCTATACATCACAAAAGAAATCACCCAAATCAGTCCACACATTATAAAGTAAGGCTACTCCTATCCTCCCTAAGTTTTTTTATATTAACAATTGGGCATCATACAATATATAAGAAGAACCACAAAAATCGGTCCACGCCCACACCCCCAATCCACCCAACCAGAAAAAAAAGATAATCATCGAATACCTCCACTCCCTCCCCCCTCCTCTCCTACCTATAACCTAGGTCCGAATTTTTTCTCAACAACAGAAAACAACCAGCCAAATCGGTCCACACGTTATAAAGTTAAGTCCAAAACCTAACCCCCACCACCACCACTCCAACGTAATTTTGCCATAATGCGGGTTAATCTTAGTAGATAAATAAATATTGTCGCGGACTTTTTTGTAGAAATATTTCGGAGGAACAATATTGTCAAACCTGGCTTTCACATATTACCAACAGTTTACTTGTACACGCGAAGATTACCTCATCGACGATTTGCTTTTTTTCCGACCGAGTCAGTTCATAAGTCAAGACAGACAGACGCGGCCGGTGACTTTGTTTTATAATATGTAGTGATAACGTCTATTTAGCGCTCTCTCTCTCTCTCTTGATGCTGTAATCCTTGTGGGCATAAGGAAGGAGAAGTATTTCACCCGTTTCTAAATTCAATTTCGAAAATTGTACAATTTCAGGTAGAGTTTTAAATCACCACACATTTAGCCGTCCGAAAAAGCGATTTATAATTTTAACTCTCGTAGTGTATATATGTACTACATAACATTATACCACTGACGAAAACCATATAAGTACACAAAAATACACCTACCCTGAACTTGCAAACAGGATTTCCAATTAAGTCTTGTTTAATTCGGTTTCGATAGTATTTCTGATTTCTAAAAAACTCCTTATAGAATTCATCTGTTGTCTCCTCAACAAATTTTGGTTCTAAGTACTCAAATGGCCCATCCATCCAAACAAAGTAATAACGCAACCAACGAATACATAACCTAAAATAAAAAATTATTAATTTTAATCAATCAATAACTAATAAAGCCCACCTCATCAAATCTGCAAAAGGATAGACGAAGTCTTTCAGCGCTTCTAGCAAAGGATACTGCGTTTGAGGAATTTTGAATAATTTCTCTTCCTTGTTGATCCAAGCCACATAGTCATCAAAGATCTTCAATTGATCAATATAGTTCTGTAATAATATATTATAATCGCGAAACTTTTCGGTATCACTCATATCGTTTAAGACAGACATATTAGGGATCATTTCATTAATATCATCATTTAGCTTCTTGGTGACTTCCTGCAAGTGCTCCTCAAATTGAAATTTATATTGCTCGTGTTGGGAAGCATTTTGTTCGAAAACGTTATAGATTTCCGTCAACCAATTTATCATTTTGATTTGAAGACGTATATGTTCCGGAGATAGTTCAACCAACGACATAAGCTCACTTCCAATCTTTAGACAACGCTGAATTCTTTCTTCCAACTCAAAGATTGTCTTGGTTTTTACATAGATCATGTATTCCGCATTTTCGAGTAATTCTTCCGTTGACCGAGGAATTTCTAGGGCCTTGTCTCTAATTTCTTCAAAAAGCCGGCAGATCTCTTGTTCTTCCCTCATGTGCTCGACAACTATTTGCTGCGTTACCTTATTGATAAGACGATCTGTTACTTCTCTAAGTTTTGCTATTGCTGGCGCTTTGTTCACTGTGGCGAATTGAAAGTACTCCCGTGCTACTTCACTACGCAACATGTCGATATAGCGATTATAAGAAGCAATCTTTTCAAAATATTCTTCAAATTCTCGAGATTCAGATAAAAATTTATCTAAATCGGCAAGTGTATCGCTACTATATAGCTCGTAATAAGTGTTGCGAAAATCCGTCAAAAAATTCTTTACAGGAGTGTAAGTCACATCAAGAGCGTTCTTAAGCCACATCATATATTCTTGAAGATAAATATCGCTTAGTTCTATCTTAACAAACTCCTCGTCATTCTCACTAATAAACAAGTAAAGGTCAACCAGCGGTTCTAGAGCTTCCAGAGATTCACATCCAACTTGAGCAATATTCTGAGCAATATCGCAAAAAGCTGTTTCGATCATTTCGTAAGAGGGATTAATATCTACTGTTGCATCACACTGTAAAACCATTTTTAAGCGTGGAATTTTCTGTGGATCCAACACTACCTTTATTAAATGGTTTAAAGTTCGAATTTTTAGAACGTTTATCTGACGGTTCATCAGGTGTTTCGCACAGCTGTATGCCCTTGGCCACATATTTTGCTCCAGTGTACGTTTCTTAAAATTTTTCCTTATAACACTTGTGATTTTGGGATACCACATGTATTTCAAAAAATGGGAATTGTTTTTCAAGTCATTTAATGTCTGTTTAACTAAATTTGGTAAACTTTGTGCACTTCCATCTTCCCGATTGGCATCGTTATAAAGGCTGTAATCATTTAAAACCTGCGGAAAGTCAACTTCTGAATAATGCAATATTGCCCTTATAAACGGAACAGTGATTAGCAATCTTCTTTTGAGTTTATTTCTCTTCTGTAGAAACAAATCATACTGCGGCGTCTTTCCCAGATACTTATAATTAAAATCAATCTTGCAAGGATGGAAATATTCGTCATCTTCATCGTCACTAGCCGGATTTACCAGAATTTTTTTCAAACTAAACGCTTTCATCATTTTATCATATTCTTCATTAACTTCCGACATATAAGCCTTAACAATGTCTGGATACATGTCCTTCAATCTCTTTGGGGCAAAACTTTTAATTTTCTCTTCCGTTTGATACAGCATCCTTGGTACAGGTATTTTTCGAACATATTCCCGCAATTTTTTAACACAATCCACTTTTCTGATTGGCAAAACAGGACTCAAATCTTCTGTGGTTTGCCTGCATAACTTTACCTTATCCTCAGCAGCTTTCCTTTGTAACCATGAATAGTGTCGTCGTTGTTTTACTTTAACAATCTGAAAAACCAGCAATGGGTTTTCCATATACCCTTCTTCATCATACTGATTTAAATCCGAAGGAGGTTTTTTCAATGAATTCCGAGTCCCTGTATTACTGCACATTTTCACAAAAATCCTTCACAATTTTCGGAAAAAATATTAACGTCATTTGAAAAATTCAACTAGGCAGCGGGGGCAACGATTGTCGGAAATATATTTCGCTTACTGCAAAGTAAACAACTTGGAGTAGAAAATTGTTCCTTGGTAGTTAACAGAGACGATGGCAACAGGCACACAAAAATTGGTTTTATCAATATTCCGCTGCAGCTTTTGGATACTTTGCACAGACTTAATAAAAACTGAGTTTAAATAAATAGGACAGACATACAGTTATATTGGTGTTAAAAATAATTATGTTAATAAAATTTAAAAATATTATTGGCTAAGTGGTTTCAAAAGCTGTTCATCTCTTGGTATTTTACAATAATTGAATAACCTCCAAATATCTTTATTTGACTAGATGAAAACTTAGAGAGAATCAGCTATTTCCCTTAAGATGTTATATGACATGGCGCGTCTACTATACCGACCCTCCACCTTGTGATTTTGAGTTCTATTCAAAAATTCGTTGCTTCGCCATCTAAAGCAGTTAGTATTGCGCCATATCTCAACGAGAGTATATAAAACAGTTCGAGCCTTCATCATATCATCTTGAGCTCCGCTATCTAGTATTACTATTTACCCGAAATAACAACAGTTTTTCACGCGTTATATTCGCTGCTCTTCCACATATATTTCATCTTCCCTAGAATCCAAACTCATTTGTTTGGTTTTAGCAACATTAATCTTAAACCCGGCTCTGCGACGTTCCTTACCCAGGGTTTTGGACATTATCAGCTTCACTCAGCTGCTTCGATAGAAGACACACATCATCAGCATAGTCCAGCTGTGTAAGGTTATCCTGTGTCAGAGATATCCTGAGGCTCCTCCGGGAATCCAGATGGATAGGAAGGGCCTCGAGAAGCTAAAAGATGGTCCTGTACGAAAAAAAATTAGCATAAAGGACCCAGACTACGGTTTAAGTGGCGCTGGCAAAATATATTTTCGCAACACCCTATAACGTAGCCTAACCTAAGGTGTTTAAGGTACTATTAGCAAGTTAAAAAAAATTATAATGTGTGAAGAATATGTATTTAAAATTTCAGGTCAAAATTCAAAATAAAAAAAAAAGTTATAAAGATTTTTGTATAGTCATGTTTTGACGACGCTGCGTAAATTCCTTGTAACTTTAAACTTTAATTACGTTTTTCTCGAAATGACATTTTTCAAATTTGCCCAAATTCTAGCTCAAAAACCTTTTGTCCGATTTTAATAAAACTTGGCTTATTTTGTTTATTGTTATGTCTATTGTGCATCCTCCCACGGACTCTGTTGACTTTTTTTTCCCCGTTATAGACTTAAAAGCTCGGGAAAATGAGGCTGTTTTTAAAACTTTTTTTTCAAATACGCGCCATTTTTCGAGAAAACGCTTTACTTCCGGTTTTGGTGGGGGGATGCACAACTAAATATGTCTATATTAAAATGCCATTTGATTTTTTTTCTTCAGACCTATTAAATATAATTCCAAGATTTTTAACACTATAGGGATGTTCGATTTTAAGGCATTATGATTTAAACAATTTTTACCAGCCCATATAGATACACTCCTCAGATCTTCATTCAAACGACAAAAATCGCGTCCTCCACCAAGCCCAGCGGTCTAGAAATATACAGCTGTATATCATTCGCATAAAGATGATAGTTGCAGTATCGTATAACAGTTGGAAGATCATTAATAAATATTGAGAATAAAAGAGGACCGAGGTACCCCGCTTAAGATAGGAAGATAATCAGATGACTCATCATTGCAGATAACCGTTTGCTTGCGTCCATATCGGAGAGACGGAGACGGGAGACGGAGTTGGATCAATACGTTGAGCGGCAAGACCAACATGCCATGGGTCCCGGGTTCGAGACCAGATGACCCTGTGAGCTTTTATTAAGCAATTAAAATAAACCACTCCCTCTCTGGGCTGTTGTCTAGGTCGCAGCAATGCAAAAACAAGACTCAAGTTTCCTCACTTCCCTTACCCTAATTCCCTTCCGGCCAAAACCATGCTAACACATCAAAGGGTTGTCCCCTAGGATTTGGCCACATCGTATAAAAAAAACAAATATCAAATTGCATGCAGCATTACAAAAGTTAAATAACGAACCAAGTTTCCAGTGCAAAAACCTGTCGAAGGCCTTCGAGAAGTGAAGTAGAATCAGTGTTGTAAAATCATCATTGTCAAAGGAAATTCGTACATATGTCATCACTGAGTTTGAGCAAGGCCGTGGTACAACTGTGTTTAGTTCAGAAGCCTGATTGAAAATCTGACAATAGGTTGTTGGTTTCAAGATAGAGTAAAATCTGCGCATGAGGAACTTTTTCAAAAGCCTTAGAAAGAAATGGTAGGATAGATATCGGACGATATTCCACAGGATTTGTAGACTTCTTAGGGATAGGTACTATTTTTGAAATCTTCCATATCTTTGGGAAAGTTGATCTAACTATAATATTATTAAATAGATGTGTAAGACTGGGGAGAATGATTGGAAGCAGTATTTTTATAAACCTTGGATGCAGGTGATCCAATCCAATTGCATTAGATTTTATAGACATCACTGCAGAACAGACATCAATATCAGTAACTGGATGAAACGAGAAGCCTTCGGAAGGGTCACGACCATCAAACACATTATCAAGATTTGTATATGAACTTGTACCAGAGGATCCGTTGAACGTAAAAATCCTATTCAAATAATTAAGATCATCTTCTATAATGCCACCTCTTGTCTTACCAATACCAACTGTTGACAAGATACGCCACAGTTTTTTATTGGGCAGCCGAGGATTAAATTTAGAATTATGATATTGGGTCATATAATAACTTTTCTGGTAACTATATTTTGAGTAGCACATTTAATATGAATAAACTTCGGGAACACATCATTTTCCCTACACTTCTTCAGGAAACCTATTGATGCTTTTAGACGGTGAATTTTTTGAAATGTACTATTATGTTCTTAACTTACAAATAAATTTATAGTTACTATATATTTTTGTTTGTTTATTAAAAATTTGTTTAAAATATTGAAAATTAACCCTAAATGTATTCAATTATGTAACAAAGTTGGCTCCTTGTTATGATAAAATACATTTGATTTGTTTTTAAGTGCTACAGTTATTATTTTGCACCCTGTAATTATTTTTGTTTCGATTCAATCTTAGAATTTAATCTTATATTATTTTACACACACTGTGCAAACTTAATCGTTTAGTTTCCAAAGGAAATCAATATGTTAATCTAATAGGCAAAAGTAGCTTTCTTTATGTATTCCCTAACTCCGATATCCATTGGAAAATAACACATGCCTTTGGGCAATAACATTGTGCTCAGATAAATTTTATCAGCTTGAGCAAACCACAGGTTGTCAAAGAGTCATAATCGCAATTTTTAGACTTTGCTACTTTTGAAATAATAAAAACAGAGTGTCTGGGTCAGCCTGCCTACCATAGATATATTTAGTAAGCTAGCTAGCTTTCAGTATTTTCAGTCTTATCAAAAGAGTAAATTTGATTAGCGTTATCAATTTTAAGTTTCCATACGAATTATTATCAAATAGTCTAATTAGTATTTGTTCATAGATTATGTACCGCTTTAAATGTTATTAAGGAAATATACATTTTTCGGGATGATGGCACTGAATTAAAGAATTTCAAACCTGAACGAAATAAATAATAACTGAATTCGTATGAGATTTTAAACTCACAAGCATTCAAGAAATTTCGTGGCTTTGAGAAAAAAGTTTCAATTAAGATCTGGTAAGAGTGTCACATGCTGTCAGGCAAAGTGCAGACAACTGTCAGAGGCATACGTAATTTGTTCGGCGGTCAATATGCATGGTTTTATTAGATCTTTGCACTTATGAAATAACTAACGTATTTCATTAATGGATAAGTGATATAAAATAGTTCTACAGTTTTAAGTGCATTGTGATATATAAACGTTTATAGCAGCAAAATGAAGGCTAAAATCGATAAGAAATTGTTGCCTATGAAGGCACACTACTTTCTTTTCAATGCAGGTTACTTAAGTTTTGTCATTAATTTTTCAGAATCATTACATTTTACACTTACAGGAACCGCGCCAGTTGTGCCTTTTATGCCCACCCTTGCTCGACAGCTTGGATTTTCTTCAGTTGTTGTTGGAACTATGTACACAATATTACCTATTGTAGGAATGCTAGCAAAGCCACTGTTTGGAGGTATTGCAGACAGGTCAGTGAATTAATTTTTGAAGTCATAATGTATTGTTTTTTATAAATTAATGTGCCGAACTTGATATAAATCCTACATATTCGATTAACGTCGTGCCCTTCAGTGTCCTGCAGCTAGAAATGTAATTTTTGTCTTCTCTATACGACAATAGGTGGCGGACGTTTACATTTCATTTTTAAAGGTCTAATTGTCCAAGATAAAAGTGGTCTAATTTTAAATCCACTTGGAATCTGAATGAAATATAACTAACTATACGTAAAACTGCAAGCCGAGGTTTAAAGAATATATGAAAATAAAAATCGCTTTGTTAAGAATACAAAAGAAACGGATTTTAGGAGGAGATTGTGATAGAGAAAAACTTAATTTTCATTAGGAGACGGAGTTGGATCAATACGTTGAGCGGCAAGACCAACATGCCATGGGTTCCAGGTTCGAGACCAGATGACCCCGTGAGCTTTTATTAAGAAATTAAAATAATCTACTCCGTCTCTGGGCTGTTGTCTAGCTCGCAGCAATGCAAAAACAAGACTCAAGTTTCCTCACTTCCCTTACCCTAATTCCCTTCCGGCCAAAACCATGCTAACGCTTATAAAGTTATCGAAATTATAATTTCGTTGAGTTTTACGTTACAACGTCAAGAAATAGTCACTTAATTGTTTCTATAATAAATGCTAAATGTCTGAAAGTTAATTTCGTACTTAATTTGAAATTCTTTTTTTAGAACTTTACAGTACCCTTGAACTGCCTTCGATTTCCTGACTACAACATGCTGATGCCCAAGTGCGGTAGTTGTGTATTTCCATCGCACTCTTTGTTTTCATTTCCATACTCCCATAAATTATCCCTTTATTTTGCCGAAATTTTTATCTGCAAAAGTAAACAAACATGCTCAAATAATTTCCTGGGCTAGAAAGAAGTATTGGTCTATTTAGTGAGCTAGACCGATCATTTCCAATCAAACTTTTTTGTTCAATTAGAACGAGATCATTTTCGATCAAATAAGATCATGTTCTTCTATATTCTGAGGGAAATCTAGGTATGAAAAAGCTGAATCACTAGCTTCACAGCCTTAGAATATAGAACTGAAGGAAATGCCCATGCCTGTACGTGTTACTTGTACGCTTAGAATAAAGAACTAGAGGAAGCGCTGTACCGTGTAAAATTCCTATCCGTGAGTGAAGCTGCTATTTAAAATCAGCTGTGGGCGTTCAATTAAAGAGACAAAAGCAAAGTTGCGGCTAAAAATTTTTATTGCATATTCTGAAAGTACATGCTTTCGAAAATATCTGTGTGAAATTTCATCCTGATCGGAGCACTAGATTTCAAATGACAGCCGTTCGCAGCGCGCTAGTTCCATCCATAAGCACTTGGCGAGCGGCGTCCAAAAACTTTAAACGCGATTATCTCGGAATAGAGTTTTTTGAAAAATACGTGCGGTGAACGTGATATCTCAAAAACTTTTCAACCGATTTTCATAATTTTTTTTTAATTGCTCATATTTATTATCTCGTGTACTTGAACGGTTCCTTTTTCATCTAAAAATTTTCGATTGTTTGCAATAAATTTTTGTTTAGAATTTTGAACACCTCAAAAATCGATTTTTTTGTCAACATGGTTTTTTTATTGGAAAAAAAAAATTTTCCGGAAACCGAACCGTTCAAGTACATCACAATACAATTTTCTTAAGTAATTTTTTTTTACTATTTTGATTTCAGTTAAGCGATTCGCCTTGGAGAGTGTTCACCGCAAGCCTCTGCAAAAAAAACGCGCTTCGGGGGAGGGGCCATAACTCCGACAATTTTTAATATTTTTTTATAATTCAACTTGTTTTTTTTTCTTCGATAGTACTACCAACAAATTATCTTTCGCTTTTTCTAATAAAATTGACATAAAACCCTTTAAAAAAATCACCAACTTAGCTCACTTTGTTCCATTTGTTAAGATAGCTGCTACTAAAGTGTATATTATCATTGTAATAAAATTATTAGAATATTTTGTGATTTTTGTGAACCGACATTGCTTAAAAGAAGAGAAATTGTTTAAGTAAAGCAGCACGAAGTGTCAGATTTTTTGGTGCCCAAATAATTAAAAATTGCATGTCGGGAAGTCGCTTTTCCGGTGAATACATTATATAAATTACTTCTAAATTCATTCTAGAAACATGTCATGTTCCATTAAAACCTTAATTTGCGCAAAAAAGTAAGTGTCGTATGAATGTTTGTGAAGTTAACATGAAAACTGATTTAATGTTCCTTGGGCGTTCATTCTAGCGGTGGCGTTAAAAAAATTTTTCGGGGACATCGATAGGAAATCTTAAATAAGATTTAATCAATTAAAATCAAAATTGATGATTCGCTTACTTTTAATATAACGTCAAAATTAGTATGCAGCTTAAATATTTTATTCAGAGAAGTTAAAATAAAATTATTCTAACGAATTATCGAGATTCTATCGAAATTCTACCACAAAAGAAATTTGCTTCACTAAATCGAGTTACAGCTCTTCCTCTAGTTCTTTATTCTAAGCTTATACGTGTTTAAGCATTTTTCTTGCGGGCACGGTGAGGAACGAGATGTGCAGGGCTGTCGCCTTAGTTGGACAGATGGAAAATTCAAATTATAATCGCTAGTTCAGTCGAAATTATTTGCGATATTATTCGAAATAAAAAGTGATTAGTGAAAAGTATAATAAAAATCAAGCCTATTTTAGTAGGTTGATTTGTTTTTAAAAACTTTGAGACAGACAGATTTTTAAAATGAAGTGTACAGTGCATTGTTGCAAAAATAATCGACGACGAACTCGTGGAATATCTTTTTTCAGGCAAGCCACTAGCATAAATATGTTTATTGACATGTTTAATTTTAGATTAGATCATTAAAATTCTTAAGACAAAAACATACAAAGTTTCTGTACCCATTCTCAGTTTCTTAACATTCTGAGGAATTTAAATTTTTATGTCGCCTTAGATATCCACTGGCGGTCAGCCAAAATATATTTAAATTTCAAAACTTATGTTTGCCCCCTAAGACAGAGAACTAAAGACTCTTAAGAATAGGAAAAATAGACTTCGGAAAAAGTACTTTCGAGTTGGCATTGTTGGCTAACAATGCCAACTCGAAAGTACTTTTTCCGAAGTCTATTTTTCCTATTCTTAAGAGTCTTTAGTTCTCTGTCTACCTACCTCTAAACCGCGCGAAAGCTTCATACAAAACGTCGTAGAGACCTGATACGTTTTTGTCGATATCATCAGCAGATAAACAAGTGTGCGAGTCTATTAAATATAATTTGTTATAAAGTAAACCTTTAAACGCTGTGTTTTTCGACACGCCGGGCAGTCCAGCGTTTAACCCATGTACTTGAATCTTATTGCAATTGAAAGATAATTAATTTTCGAGAGCCTAAAAAAATTAAATATTTCTCCAAGCTATTGCATTTGTAAAAAAAGGTAAAAATTTATGGCAACTTAAAACGGATGATTCCCCCCCTTCCACAAATTTCAGAATTTCTAATAATTTATATTGTTTTCTTTGTATCATATACGTAACTTTTGTGGTTTGATATTGCACACCAGCTGCAAGACATTCTTCAAAAATGTCTACAGTGTTCATTGTATAATATTTTTTTACAAAAAAATCTTTTTTACAATAAAATGTTTGTAGAATAAAATAACAAAAACCCCATTATAACAAACCTTACCTTTTTATGTCGGAAAAATTCCCAAAGTTGTCTCATTTTCTATGCCCCTCGACCAGAACCTGGCCTTAAGTAAGGCCTTTGTAGTAGGGTAATAGTAATAATTCCTTTTAATAATAGTTTCATGAAACCAGGGGTACCACTCCAATTAGCACTATTATAGCGCCATTTTGATGCCACAACCAGTAATACTCGGCTTTTTGTTGTACTCAGTTCACTCGTAACCCTGATTCTTATCTGAAATCATGGTTGAGGTCGACTGAGTGTATAATGGGAAAAGGAACTAAATTCAACCTGGGGAATTTAAGAAACTGACTATTTCTATAATCTTTACCGCCGAAATTGCCTTCAGGTTTTCAAATAAATGCTCCCTCATAGCCCCCTTTCTCACTCTGGCAAGAGCCGGACATTTACAGTGAAGGTGAATAAGGGTTTTTTTCGTTCACGTCGTCGCAACTGCCCATATAGACTGCGGTGATTTTTCTGATAACAGCTCTCGGTCTGTTGAGCAGATCGGATGTCCAATTTTTATTATAACTTGGCCAGCTTTCCCTGGATATGCAACATGATTTTCGAGTGCTCCATCTGGCATTTGCCAGCGCCAAGGAATGCAGAAAGCATTGTAAGCGCCTTAATGGCCGCCTGACTATCTGTAAAAGTAGAAGACGCTCGATGTGTTCGGTAGACGATAAGACTTCGATATATTCAGTATCTCAGAGAACACTCCGTCACCAACACCTTGCTCCATCTTAGAACCACCTGGCCGGATCCGTCATTCTAAATTCCCTTCTAGTTGGAATCCTGACACTGAATCCTTTTTCAAAATTTGTGGCAGGCGTAATGTGGTCATCTGAGATATCGGCCAATCGTCTAGGTGCTAAGCTGAAGATGTTGCTGTGGCCATAGGGCTTAGCAACCCAGCGCCCAGATTCTTTAAGTCTTACTGCACTACATGACTCCTGGAATTTTTTCTGGTGACCAAAGCAAGTAGATGCAGAAGCACATTAAGAGCTTCAGTTAGGGTGAAGCACCGGTAGCGCCGATGCAAGCGGTTCTTTGCACTCTACTTAGCTTAGTTTGGTTATCAGCCTTACTCATCGTAGGTCACCAAACCAGACCACAACGTCATCTTAGATTGCAGTCCGCATGTTTTACCAAAGGTACATCTGGAGGCATAGAGGGCTATACATCTTCTTTACCCACTTCTCTATGTTTAGCTTCCAGTTCATTTTGGGATGCGTGGCAAATGACTTGGGTTCATTTTGGAAAGTAAAATTATATCTTTAATATTTCCCTACATTTTTGTTAAGAATTTATTTTTCGCTTATTTCTATATCATCAAATCGGTACGAACTACATTCTTCTAAATAAAAACTGGAGATTTTTTTTCATCTGATTTAAACTGAGCAGTATAACACATATACATGTAATTAACATTTCTATAAAAGTATAAAATTAACAATTACTTATTTTCTTTACAGATATCGAAAGCATAAGCTGCTGTTTCTTGTGTTCCAAATTTTAACAGCAGTTGCATTCTTCTTAATAGCTTTTATTCCATCAATTCCACAAAACTCAACAGTTGAATTTCACTGTAATAAAGGAGAGTCTGATTTCATGTACTGCTTAAATAATTCTCAACGAATTGAGAGCCTAGCACAAAAGTTAAGTCAACATAACTGCAATGAAAATATTCAATGTCAACTGAATTGCAAATCAGAACCTTGGATGTGGGATGTTGTGTGTAAGCATTGGGGTGTCATCGAATGTGATTCGAAAGGTGACACCAGCAAATTACAATTTCCAGTATTTCTTAAGCTTGATCAAATTGAAGTGTACGGTAAATGCCTATATTTTCTTACACATGGAAAACCATTAGATGGTAAAAATACAACAATATTCTGTCCTGGCGGAGAGAATGAAAGTTATTTTAAAACAGACTGTGATATTACATGTAACGATGATTACATTAGAGATACATTTGCTGAATCCAAAATTGAAAACAAAGATGTTGTTGGACTCTATCAGTTTTGGCTGTTTTTCATTTTTCTTATTATTAGCTGGTCGGGAATGGCTGTAGTAGTTAGCGTTGGTGATGCTATATGTTTTGAAATGCTAGGCGACCGCCATTATTTGTATGGAAACCAGAGGTTGTGGGGAGCTGTTGGTTGGGGATTATTTTCAATTACTGCCGGAATATTAGTAGACAAAATGTCTCATGGTTCAGTCATCAAAGATTATACAGTCGCATTTTACATGGCCCTAATTATCATTATATTCGATGCAATTGTTTCAACGAGACTACAGGTAAGTACAAGTTAAATATAATATATAGACTAGTCTTTGGATAACCTACCTTTAATTGAAATAAGATAAATTAATGGATTTTATTTTTAACATAATTAGTTATTCGATATTATTCATATATGTATGCTTAATTAATATTCTAAAGGGTGTTTTTTAATCGGGATAAAGCTTTAAATTCAAATAAAACAAGTGAAAATATTGTTGGTATAACATTTTTTTATTGTGTTCGAAAAAATAAAACTATACATTGGTGTCATTCGCTGTAAGGCACGTAGAGCCATCCTCTTGGAACCATTGTTGCGTACGCTGATTTCATTCATTTTTGGCGATAAAAATTGACACACCATTAACGAAAGAAATAAGCACCCATAATGCCACCGACCATAATACGGTCAATTTTTCTAGATGTAATAAAGTCTCATGAACAACCTGAGGATTATTTTCACTCTATATACGGCAAATTTGGTTTATTCATATATCCATGCAACCAAAAATGAGCCTTAACACTAAGCAATATGTTATGATAAAAAGGTAAATTAATTTGCAATAGTTCATGAGCCCAATCTCCGATCAAATGATTCAAACGATGGTCAATAGGATTCAGTTCGTATGATGAACCGACATTTCTGGCTCTTCGGTAACACTTTCGTTCACAGCAGCGATGGTTTCATGTATACAAATATTTTTTTGTCTTGTCTAAGTTGCGTTAATCACTACGAGGAAGTAGCTAAAGGAGGAGAAACAAGCTCAGAAATTCGTGGCAATTTTAAGCTTGTGTGAGGTTCCCATGCATACAATCTCATAAGCGCAAGGCAGGCGATTAGAAAAGTATTTTTAAATTTTGGCAAAACTATTTACATATATTGTACATTAAAATTATAATTTAAAGTTTATTAATAAAATAATTCGAATTTTTACAAAACCCTTTTTTCGGGCTGCCAATGCAGAATGTACGAAAACAGCTGGAACCTCAAGACACTGGAATCGATGCACCTCGTCAAAGCCAGTGGTTAGGAAATTTTTCACTTAGTATTACCGTCAAAATGTTAGCCATATGCGCGTGTTGGTGAAACATTCCCCTAAGATTTTCCATAGGGTTCTCCTCTATTAGATCTGGCAGTGTATTGTCCAAAAAGTCCGCATAAATTTCACTATTCAGCACTTGCGGCAAAATGAATGGTCCTACCAAATGGTTGCCGATGATACCAGCCAAAACATTGACACTGAATCTCTGGTAAAATTGGGTCACCTTTGCCCTGTGTGGGTTAGTGTTCGACCAGGTATGGATGTTATGGAAGTTCGTGATATCATTTCTGGTGAATTGAGATTCATCTGTCCACAGAATTCTGTCCATAAACGCTCTATCGTCAATGTCGCGTTCTAGAAGCCAAGTGCTAAATTTCAGTTTTCTGTCCGAACCTCCTTCCAGTGGACCTTGGGCTGGGTGATGGTGATATGGACGTAATCCTCCTCGATGAATAACACTCTAAACCATAGATTACGACACTCCTAATCGCCTTGTGACTCGCTTCGTGCTCGTCTCAGGGTCCTGCCTCACGATGGTGATTATTTGCTGCTCGACGTCGGTAGAAGTTCCCGAAGTTTCGCGTCGTATGAAGTTACACTTCCTGTTTATCTTAACCTTTGGAAAGGTAAATACCCCTCTTTGGTATGCTCGCCGGTTAGGGAATCTCCTTTGATATCCCAGAACTGCCGCTCTCTGTTTTCCGTCTACTACATCATAAATGTAAATTTTACCATTTTTTAATAATTTTTGCTTGAAAATACCCGTACCTGTTGATTTGCTTTTTAACTATGATAGGTATTCTTATTGACTGACCCTTTTTTGTAGCAAAATTTTTATGAGGTACGAGTAACAGAACGCCAGGATACTAGGGCACTACACTAACATTTTTATAACTTTTTTTCTAATTAAAATTAATTACCTGTTAACCCAAAACAAACATTTTCGACCCCTTATCTTAAACTTTTTGTTTATTTAAAGAATTTCCTACCTAAAGTGCAATAAAATAATTAGGTAGTAGGCTTCTTTTTAAAACACTGAATGAAAATTATAAGGAACTTTTTATTGTTACCACGTGTTCAGAACATTTGCAGGTTTTCCTCAAATAAATTTCAAGTTGATAAGTTAATAATATTCAGAAATATATTGCGAGATAGTAGAAATTTCTCAATGCATTCCTATAGTATACTATGGGAATGAGAGGCACGTCCGGCTTGACTTCACTACCAATGCCCATCTGATCATATTTGCTTCTGTGGTTTGACAAGTGACGGTGTTACCTATCGAAAGTTCTATCATGAAAAAAGCGCCCTTTATAAGTAAACGTTGTTTTTCTGATAGCTCAGGTTTTAGTACATCTGTTTTATAATATATTCATCAAATATTAAGAATAGTAAACCTAGAATATGCGTCAAAAATTTGCAAATAGTGAGGAAAAAAAAAACATTTTTCTTTTTCATTTTTCTATATTTACTTTGACTTGTTATAAGAGCAGGTAAGCATAGCAGTCATTTTATACAGTAGTGACGCTGTTTGATCTTTTAATTTTAACCGACTTCCCAAAACCGATAAGGCTCTAAGTTCGACGAGAAATTGTGTCTTATACGACCGGGCATAACTTAGTAACGCGTGAACCGATTTGAATGAATCTTTGTTGTTGAGTAGAGTGTTCTCCGATTGATACCATGACAAAATTTTTTGAGAATTTAAGGTTGGGGAGGGGCGGAATCTAATTATGTAACGCGTGCACCGATTTGGATGATTCTTTTTTCGTTGTATACTTTAAGAAAGATTTCGGGCCTAGGGTTCGAATGGAGGGGTAGCATGATAAAGTGGGGTTGGATGGAGGAGGAGTGTTACCTAAGTTTATGCACCGATTTAGATGAGACTTTTTCAACGACTTCCCAAAAGCGAGACAAGAAATGGTGAATATTTAGGGTGTTGGGCGTAACAACTACGGAATGTGTGGTTCGATTTGGAGGACAAATTCTGCACATAGGTTTGGGAAGGCAGGGGCTGAAGGCTAACTTCATCAACCAATCAACCAATTTTTATTCCTATACTTTTTAGTATCAGGTGTGATAGGCGTTTTGTCTATTGATATTAACAGGGAAGCCACAGCTTCAACATAGGTTATGTTATAAGTTCGTCTGCCTTTCCGTTATACTATAGTTTATGGGGGAAAAGAACAACAATATTTAGCGATCTATTTTCTTCTTATAAGCAGAGCCATAACATTTTTTAAATATATTTAATTTGGCACCCAAAGACTATTACGTTCCTTATATTGAACAAATGTAATATTTTTTTTAATTTACTTTCAGCACACACAAAATAAGATATCCACTAATATACTCAAAGACGTTGGAACAATTTTCCTGTCATTAAGAGTAATAATATACGTGATATGGTGCATTGCAGTAGGTCTGTGCACTTCTTTAATTTGGAATTTCTTATTCTGGTATCTCGAGGAACTCGGCAGCGCTGACAAGAGTTGCGATAGCAAGGACTTTATGAAAACTCTCCAAGGACTTGCTATGGGCATTCAGTGTTTTGGCGGTGAATTGCCATTCTTCTTTTTGTCTGGGTGGATACTTAAAAAAATTGGTCACATAAACGCTATGAGCTTAGTACTATTTGGTTTTGGTGTTCGATTTATTCTTTATTCACTTTTGCAAAATCCTTGGTGGGTTTTGCCAATAGAGCTTTTAAATGGAATCACTTTTGGTATTTTCTATTCAACAATGGCTTCATATGCAAGTATTGTAGCTCCACCGGGTACAGAAGCAACATTGCAGGTAAGTTATTTAATTTTTTTTTAATTTTTTAATATTAATATCTCTCTTGACAAGGGATTAGTCGGAGCTATCTTCGAAGGAGTAGGAGTGTCAATTGGAAGCTTCATTGGAGGTCTTATGTTCAAATCCTGTGGGGGAAGAGACACTTTTTACTACTTTGGAGTTTTTGCACTATGTGCATTCTTTGTACATGTTCTAGTTCAGTGGCTTATGCAAAAATATGGAGGAAAATATGGTAAGAATTGTATCACTAAGGGTAGTGGGGATGGTGAAATTGAGGAGAACTTAGAACAAAGCCATGAAATTAACTCCAAGCCGTTGGAATCGGATAAGTTTTCAAACTTTAATATAAGCTAGAAGTCATTTCTTTTTATATTGCTTTTTTTTTCACCGCCTATATAGAGCATACATAGTTCAATTAACTGAAATGTAATCAAAGTCTGAATACACTTATAGTTCAGTACTAACGAGGCTTTTTAGAGATAATTATCATTTAAGATATTGGTGATGGGTCTTGTACAAAACGCTCCCATTGAACGAGTAGAAATTATATTATTGCATAGTATTTTTGCCTTTTATTTTGAAATTGTTGTTATCTTCTGAAAGTGGTTGAGTACTGAAGGAAAAGTTCCTTGTGATGTTGTTCAATTACAATTTCTTATTTTCGCTGTTTTCTTTTTATTTGCGTAATATTTAAAACAACAAATAAGAAGGAAAAGCGAAGAAGTTGATCACCTGTGGGTTTTTGCAAGCCTGTCTTATCATATAAGGGGCATCACCTTGTTACTTTGAATAAAACTTCTTTTAATATAATCGAAAGAACATAGTTTCAACATTGTCTGTTAAAATAATCTTTAAACATTTCATAAAATGTGAAACTTTTAAGCCCTGAACTGAAGCGCTGCACACGGAAAAATAAATAAACCCAACATTTTAAACGTGTTTTTTTAAATCATTATTTTTAAAATTCGCGTACAATATGAAGACAAAACTAGTTAAAATAATAACACCAAAGTTTACATGATGGCTCACAATACGTGTAGTTGTGTATTCATATAAAAATCATTATTCAATCAATTCAATTAGTCGAAAATTTTTTTGAATAAAATGTATAAAAGTTTATTTTAAACCTCATGCTCTGCACCACCTATAATACTATTGTGTGATGTTTTTTGTTAAGAAAAATTATGAAATTGTTCTTAAAAGAAGAATAACCATATAAAAAAGTTTCACTAGTATTTGTCCAGAAAACCCATCATACAAGGTGATGTCCCTCTGTAATATTAACTCTAACAATATACACATTCTGTCATATGTGGAGAGCGGATAAAACTTTGTGGGTTGGAAATCATATTTGAAGCTATTTCTACAGAAATTAGAATAATGAAATTTGAATTTTGTTTCGATTATTTTAATTTAATTTTTGCATAATGTGTGATGAGTAGATTTTGTCATTTTTAGGTAAAGCATCCAATAAAATTCTAAACATATTGGCTTTTAAGAAAAACGCTTTTTTTAATGCATAAAATTGTTTCTTATTAAAAGTGCGTATTCAGTCACATATGACATGACATAACATTTTCCTGTCAAGTCAGGGAATTCGGTTTACAGCTCACAATAACACATCTCAGTGCAACTCGCTTACCTTTGCAAGCTATAGGTACATTTTCCTAAAGGCTAAAACACATTCACTGCAGAGAGACGGAGTTGGATCAATTCGTTTAGCGGCACGACCGCCATGCCATGGCTCCCGGGTTCGAGCCCAGGTCTCCTCGTGGGTTTTTATTAAAAAATTAAAATAATCCACTCCGTCTCTGGGCTGTTGTCTAGCTTGCAGCAATGCAAAAACAAGACATTCAAGTTTCCTCACTTCCCTTACCCTAATTCCCTTCCGGCCAAAATCATGCTAACGCATCAAAGGGTTGTTCCCTAGGCGTTGGCCACATTTAATAAAAAAAATCGACTTTGCAATAGACGCTGCGGCAAAGTCGACTGCAGTGCACATGAATGCCACTTCAATGCAGCAACTTCATTTTGAAAGTGGATTTAACATTTTATAAAATTCATTTATAGATCCAATACAAAAATGATCAGGGGGCTTATTATGGAACACGAAAACGAAACGAATTTCTAGTCCAGACAAATTTTTACATGCACTTTATTAAAGAAGGTATATAGAGAAAGTACTGCCAATTCGATATACCAAATTAAGAAAACAAAAACTTCTTCCCTCCCATATGGTCACTATTTCCGCTATTTTTCGTGCCCTTTCGCGCACCATGTACATTTACAAATTTGCTGTCAAATGACAAATGGCGCGAAAGTTTATTTTCCTCTCGGTAAAGTGCGCGCGCGAATTACATTGAAAAGACTGAATCGAATACATCGAAGAATTATTGTGCAATAAGTGTAAGTTTATTAATTTTGATTTAGATTTTATTTATTTTAGGTGATTTAGAACCGTCATAGTGACATTTACCATGTAATTAGTTGAGTTTTTCGTGCTTTCGCGTAAATGTTGTACCACAGCACTGCGCCATACTTAATTTAAGGGTAGAGCAGCCAACTTTAAAAAAACCGGATGAGGGAAGATTCTTCGTGCAGTTTAACGAACCTGGGCCATATTGGCGGTACTTTCTCTATATACCTTCTTTACACTTTATCATTTAAAAAAGTGTCTAGAGTAGAAATTCGTTTCGTTTTCGTGTTCCATAATAAGCCCCCAGAATTTATTTTTTCCACCTTAGTACTTTTAAAACCAAATTTTTGTAAATAATAAATGATGATGATTTGGAGACGGAGTTGGATCAATAGGTTGAGCGGCGCGATCACCACGCGATGACTCCCGGATTCGAGACTCGGTCTCCGCGGGGTATTTTTAAAATAGAATTAAAAAATCCACTCCATCTCTACGCTGTTGTCTAGCTCGCAGCAATGCAAAAACAAGACATTCAATTTTTCCCTCACTCCCCTTACCCTAATTCCCTTCCGGCCAGAGCTATGCTAAAGAGTTGTCCCCTTCCTAAAAAAAAGCATTCAAAATAAATCCCAAGTAAAATATTACGGATAGAAAATTCATCTTTGCTACAGTGAATTCAAAGTTATTAGGTTGTCAGTACTATAAAATGTACAGCAAAATTAAAAGTTTTCAAAATTGAAGTTTAAGTTCAATTTGCTGCTACTACAACTACATTTATTGTGGCAACCATTCATCACATAAGAAAATATGTGAAGTCGATAAGTACAAAGTTGGAGTTGCAGTTACTGCAGTTAATGTGCTCCTGTACTCAACTGCAAATAAGGATCATATTTATTTATTTGTTGGGCTAAATTTATTGCAATCAATTTGTTTTCGTTAGTTTTTTTTTGCAAAACTCGTATTTACTACGCCACTCCTATATTTATAAAATGGTTTTGTAAAGTGCTGATGAAAATTTCAAGCTTCTTTGTACTCATATACATAAATCGTAAAACGTAACCATAATTTGGATTTCGATGTTCATGTGCATGATTCAGTTGAATATATTTCTTAAATTCGTAAATACCTACGCATACTTGTTAGGTTTTTTTTTGTAAAGCAAAACAAGAGTAGGTAAACCAACAATATTTAATTTCTCGCCACTTCCATGCTTTTCTAGTGTGAAAGTTGGTACTTGCGTAGCAAAACAATGCGATTACATTACGCAAAAGAATTATAGAGGTAAAAATTGGAAAAATTCCCAGACCAAAGCAAGGTCCTGATTACTAAGGTCTTATTACTGAAAACGATTTGATTACAGTCGATCGTAAATATAGGAAGGTGCGAACGAAGGGGAACTTGCCTTTAGTTAAACCATGGCTTGTGTTTCTAAATTAATTTGTTTGAATTATTGGAAGTTTAATTTGATGAAGACTTCATATCTCGCTTTAGGCTCGCCAAGCCGGCTCCTAGCAATGTACTATCATGAATAAAGTAAGGCATAAAAACAACAACTAACTTGTAAATATTTATTATAAGTTCAATGCAAAGTATGTATTTCAAAGTGAATAAAATTAAAATATTTTGTTCTACTTAGAAAAGATTCCCGAAATTTGACGGTACATCAAAATTTGATTTGGAGAGTATAGGGGTGGGAGCGACTTGTATCGCGCGTTATCATGTGTCTACAAGGAATCAAGCTAGCAATTTGGTTAGAACAGAGTGAGAGACAACCGACATTCCGCCGATGCTCCAGAGAGTGAAGGCCCTCAGAGATTGAGGAATCGCCAATAAGTTTAAAAGCCTTGCGCTGGACTTTGTCTAACGCGGACAATGCGGTGTGTCCGGCCCCTGCCCAAATATGGGAATTATATTCAAGTCTAGGCCTAATGTGGGACCTGTAGATCAGCGCTAAGTCAGGTGGGGTGAAATGATTCTTTCATCTCTGTAGAAAACCCAAGCATTTCATCGCAATTTTGGCGATTGCAAATATATGATCATGATGCATTAAACGAAACACGATTTGCTCTGCCCCAAGCGAGTACCATAGAAGTGTCGTTGTTTAATGATCCAAACATGCGTTCTCGGCAAAGAGTTGAAAACATCGATTTTGCCAACGTCACAATCGCCTTTGCAGTATGTGCTCTTGCTCCATCTTGCATAGATATGACCAAATTTTTATCTGGAAAATGTCTTCTGTCATCCAGGCATTCTGTGTAACAAGATAAAATGCCGTTCCGATAATAGGATCCATCGACTGTTGTTTTTTACTCAGCAACATGATGGCTCGACTTTCCACGTGAGCTGATTCCTCCTGAAATCATTACCTTGAGGTCAAATTTCGGCTTTTGCACTGGTTAAATAGTGCTTGGATCACTTGTTCTAAATGTCATGTTTTGCCTATTTGGCGTTGGATGCAAAACAATTTGGGATGCGTCCGTAAAAATCACATTAGATTTCTTAGACCTCCCAAGAGCGCTATTATCACAGAATCCTTCGGTTTGTAGCCTACTGCAGAAGTTAAGTCTATCTCTGACATTCTTTTCAGTCAGAAGCGGCTTTAATGGTCTGACGTAGGCGTGTCTTCCCCAATTCATCGATTTAATGTACCGCTGAACCGTTGATCGAGACGTTCTTTGCCGCCGTTGTTAGTAATTTTCAGATTAATTAATCTTTTTGGTCGCTGTCCTTGTTCCAATGCCTGGCTGGTTTTCCGTGTTCTTCCTTATTTTTATTTTTGTTTTAGTCGAAAGAGTTGTCGGTCTACCGGAGAGTCTGCTGTAGTGTACATCGCCTTTCTCCTTTTACAGCCATAATTGTACGGTCTTCCTCTCTACACCTAGTGTCCTTGATATTTCGAAAACGGATTTTCCTATCTCGTCAAGAGTTGGAATTTGGGTCTGTATCCTCTTGGAAGCCATTATGACGGAAAATAAAATTCCTGTAACAGGTATTAAAAATTTAACGATTTTTCAGAAAAAGTCCGTATAAAACTTTCGAAGAAAAATAACTACTTACCTGATAACCACGGCAATAAAAGAGGATCCTTGAGGTCGAGAGCGATAGAATTGCACAGGTAGTTTCGCAACAAGGTAATTAATTACCAGGGTAATAACAATTAGATTTATAAAGGGCTTGTCTCTCTACCTGACTATATGGACAAATGACTTTTAAATATTACTCCCGGAAATGCAGTATGCCGCTTTGCTCTGCTAGTATTGATCTGTATGCGATCATAGCTAAGCACAATATGATCTTAACGAGAGCTGAGGAGTTGATAATTAACCCCTGCTTAGTATTAGAGGAGACAAATTTGGGCAATGGTAAATGCATAACGTGCGTTTTGCAATAAGTGGGGAGAAACTTTTGAGCCACCCTGTATCTATATCAATAAAATTGAAGTGCCTGTCTGTGATTTCAAAATAATTCCCATTTTTTAAGCTCATATGGTTATTTACATGATATGAAAAACTATTCAATTATTTTTACAGTTTTTGTCTGTCTGTTTGTCCCGGCTAATCTCGTAAACGACTAATCCGTTTTCGATGGGACTTTCACGGGAAGATTCAGTATTTTCTTAGAGTTTAAGCTATTTATAGTACCATCGATCGGTGTAGGGGGGAATTGAAATGACCGATATTCTTGTCGAATCCATACTTCTCGGGGTTAGTTAGATTCTGTTAAACAATTTGGTGATAAGACACACCTAAGGATGCGGGTGGAAAAAGATTGATATGTAAGAATTATCGGAAACGACCGATATTAGTGTCGAATCTTTAATTTTTCATGTCGCTGTAATGAACAATCACACTCTAAATGTCGTTGGGCACTTTTTTTAGAACTACATATGAAGGGTCCACAGAAAGAACGTGTGAAGTCACATTTTTTAAATTTTCGGTTTTTTTATGTCATTTAGTGGCCCAACATATAGTATGTACTTCCTAACCCCATTGTAAGAATGGAAAAAATCCCGCTAGGTCTAGTTATGTAGCCAGTATAAAAATGTCCATGCACTGAAAGTACCTGCAAAGTCAACACTTTAGAAATGTTCACCTGAACATTTTTTTAAATATGACTACGCACGTTCTTTCCGTGGACCCTTCAGATGTAAACATCTTCAATATCTACTTTTAGGTTCTTTAAAAACTAGTTGGCATACACCTGCCCTATAGCATCAAATTGGCCCAGCAACTGTATTCCATCCACTCTATAACTGTGCAGTATTGAACTGATTTTTGTAATTGTACTTAAAGCACTCAAGTTTAAAGTGAATCAGTAGATCATTTGATTTAGTTAAATAAAGCACATTTTTGTTTAAACATTTCCCTAAGCTAAAGTGAAGGTAATCTTGCAAGAGCGACTTGATCTAACTAGAGCATAGCTTTAGACACTATTTACATGCCTAGATCATTCTAAAAGTTATCTACTTGGATTAAAAGTACTCTATCTAGATCTTAAATTCTAAAAGTTTGATTCACCTTTACCCTAAAACCGGTCGAAATAAAACCCAAACGTTCTTACCATACACATATAATTCGTCGGTGGAGTAAGTGATAACGTGTCGACACGTCTTCCATTCCAGAGGTCCCAGGTTGGAACCTCACCGACGGCGGCCTATGGTTGTTTTCAGCTGACAACAGATCACGATAAAATGCCATTGGGGGTTGTAGAGTAAGGCGGTGGTTCAGAATCCGCCTTAAATTGTAGATCAACTTGGAACCGTCGTCTCGAATCGGGTGAAGTTCTTTTCTCGCCTCGATGAGTTTGTCTACCACCACGAACATGCCGTACTAAAGTATTTTTGTTTTTCAATACATACATAGTTCACTTTTGCTGAATTGTTTAATAATTATTAATGTTATCGAGTAGTCGTAATGTCCGACAAATTCCCTGCTACGTTGTTTCAGACCGATAGCTTAAATATGACGTTATCACGAGGTTATGTTTTCTGATTAATACAGGTCCCATTAAAATTTTTTTAGTTTTCGGATTAGGCACAAGTTATGTACCTATTCGTGTCCGACAAATTTTCTGCTGCATAATGTCAAAAAATAACAAAAACAATTAAGAATTAAATTTTTGACAAACAGCCATGCTCGCAAGCGCACGTGTGTGTATATGGGTTTATATATGGGTATAATATGTCTGATCATTCACACATTCATTTTCGAAATTCCCTCTCAAATCAAAATGGAAATGAGACTTATTTTATTATTTAATTATTTTATGGCACTTTTCACTTCATAGTTTGAATTCGGCGAGACCACAAATCATTATAACGATACCATACCTAACTTCGGTGCTTACTGATTATTTTAACTATTAAATATAGCGAGTGATGTAATATTAAGTCTATTCATATAAATCAAATAATTTAATATAAAGATGAAAACTATTTGCTTTTTCGCATTCATGATTTGCAGCCCAATTTTATGGTGTGAAAAGTTACCGCCCAAAGACGGATCTAGCATTACAATTTTATTTTTATTTTCTAGGTCCTTCATCATATACCAGCCCAAACGATGTAATGCACATGCTAGACGATCAGGAGAATATTGAAACTTAAGTTCCTAAAGGTGCTAATTGCTAAAACTTCTCAAAACACTAACTTTAGTTTGCTAGTTTTCGTGGGTGCGTACAATTTGTTTATAGTTGCGGTAGGGTTTATTAGTATTTTTTTAAATTAATTAAAGCATGTTTGAATGTATCGAAAATTTACTGGAGTCTTGAGCCCGTTTACATCTACCTGAGTTGAAAGTATTTTTTATACATGGTTTTATTATTTAAGTAGAGTAATAAATGTTTTAACAATGGAACATATGTGTATGCTTGCTCGTATCCTTCTTTTGAATAAAATTAAAAAAGAAAAATTCGCTAGCTATTTCCCCGATTGGCCGTTCCTATAAGAGCCTCTTCCTGTAGTCGCTTTTGAACAATGGATGCCAAATCTTTTTCCTTGCATGCTTGAATATGGAATGCTCTTTTCTGAAAATAAAATATTAAATATTTTAGTAATTTTTTTCAAAATAATATTTTAAAATATATGGGTAGATTCTATAAAAAAAGCAAAAAGGTATAAAAAAAGCAAAAAGGTAAGTTCCCAAATTAAAATAATATAATTAAAAATGGAAAATAAATATTTATATATTGCAATAAGTATTTGTTTTATATTTTGTCGTAAATTTTCTGCATAGGCAGAATGGAGATAATTTAAAACACTATGAGTACTATAATTTGGGACTATTGTGTATTTAACCTTGTCCTGAATTTTAATGGCACTAAACCGATTTGTAGACTCATAGGTTCATTTTGAACAAGGCGCAATGTAGTCGCCGTCGTATGAAGAAAGACCCTACTGGGCAGTAATTCGTCATGTCATTTAGATTCAATTAATCTAGACACTCTTTGACTACTAACTTTTTCTTCAACTTAAGCTACTGGTATGGTGTTCGGCAAAACAAAACTAAGTTTTTAAATTGCTTTTTTGAGTTTTTCGAAAAGTACATGCTTTATTTTAGTACATTACAATGAAAAACTTGGTAATACACATAATTTCATAAATGTAAAAGTAATAAGTCACAATCACGTAATTTCACCTCTGAACCAGTCAAACTAATAACATTGCTTTTGTAACCATATTTTCTTTTATCAGTTCGTAAGGCAGCCCTGCAGAGCATTTCGAGTCGATATCGAATCGAAAGCATATTATAATCTTTGACTGCAATTTAACAGCGGCGGGACCATGTTCTCTGGCTGCTTTCGAACGGAGAACAAAAACAAAGCTTTTCTCATATCTAAAACAACGGAAGAACTTCGGCGATAATTACATCCAAACGCTAGATAATTAGCCCATTTAGAAATTTCTTATTGCAATTAAAATTGACTTTTAATGCAGCAGTAGTCAAATAGATGTCTGCCTTTTATGTAAACTTTAAGACTGGTCCACACCGACGCAATAACAGCATGCACTTAGCGCCAATGGCGACAAAACGTGCACTTTTGCGCTTATAACGGCAAGCGCATGCGCTTTACGCTTTTTTGGCAATTTATCATAGCGCAAAATCTCCCAAACCAAATGAAAATTTTGGAATTACGCTTGTACGCTTTATCAATTCGTTTTCAGACTTCATTGTGAATGTTCGGTATTGTTTTATTTAAAAAATGTCGCCATCACAAGAAACCACTTTATAGTTTATCGAAGAGTATAGGAAGTACAAAGTTCTTTGGAACAGTAGTTTGAAATCATATTCTAATAAAATTAAGAAAAATGATGAGGTTGTTTTGCTCTCGGAAAAATTTAGTATTTCGGTAGTAAAAAATATATAAAAACTTTGAGGTGAACTTTATCTACCCTGATTTCTCGCAGAATCACACGAAATACCAAAGTTCTAATTAAAAAGCGCACATAAAATTTCTTTGGTGTGAACAAAATTAGAAATCTCAAAGCTCATGAAAAAATTCCTGTAAAAGCGCATGCGCTTAGTGCTACCTTAGTGTGGACTAGCCTTTAGAGAGAGCAGAAAAATATAACCAAACTAGCCAGGTATTAGTTGCGTCAGGGTCAGAATCCAAAAAGAGATTTTGGTAAAAACTTGCTTTTAGTTGTCTCCCGAAATTTCTCATTAAATTTTCTTTTTTTACTTAGAATTTTACTTCGAAATTACTTTGAAAAAGCGAGCTCTCCGCTAAAATACTTGCAGGGAGTCATCGACTGAATTTATACATATGACGCTGGTAGTTTCTTTTTGATCCCCAATGACGTTGAAAAAAGGTTTTCCTTTTAAAGAGATTTGCCATCCAGAGATTGTCATCCATGACCAAAGGGTTCTCAGAGCGGGACTCTTTTCTAGGTTCTAGGTGCTAATATGTTCGTTCTTTGATTCATTTTTAGTCATTGCGAACAGTGTACTACTTGTTCGTACTTTGAAAATCGATCGACAATTAAAATTTTCGTTGGAATTTTTGTATTATTCAGTTATATATATCTTCCATAGTATTCTCGATTTTCGACATTATCGAGTTGCAGGAAAATAAGTCATGTGTCTATAAATAAAGACATTACTGAAAATCCGTTAGGTAAGATTCCCAGAATTTGTTCATGCTAAATATGTCGTCAATGGAGTAAGGGATAAGGTGTCGGCCTTCTAATACGAAGGTCGCAGGTTTGAATCCCACCGGCAACAGATTACGATAACAAAGCCATTCGGGTTGTAGAGAAAATGCCGGTGGGATCGAAATCCACTTTAAATTGTAGGTTCACTTGCAACCGTTATCTCGAATCGGGTAAAATTCTTCTCCAAAGTGGAAGAAAGAGAGAGTTCATATTAAACTCTGCAATTGTATAGCAAAACCGAATAAGAAAACATCATCAAGTGTGGAGATGGAGTTGAATCAATTGGTTGAGCAGCACGACCCCCATGCCATGGTTCCCGGGTTCGATACCAGGTCTCCCCATGGGTTTGTCTACCTCGCAACAATGCAAAAACAAAACATTCAAGTTTCCTCACCAAAGCCATGCTAAGGCATCAAAGGGTTGTCCCCTAGAATTTGGCCATATCGTCAAAAAAAGTGGGTTTTAGAATTAAAACTCGTTTATTCTACATTTGATTATTTTGAGAAAACTGGGGGGAATGTTTATGGGATTTTGGAACCTCTTAAAAAATTGCTTTGGGAATGACGAAGTTTTGAAAAAAATCCGAAAATGCTAAAAAAGCCAGGAAAACATGAGGAACAGGCTACCAGTTGATGATGATACCGGTGCTTATGTAACAGTTACTTTTGGTTCTAAATATCCCAAAAGTTAACCGAGATTTTTTAAAAAGGATGCAAGGAATTCGGCATCGTAGTTCCTCGTGCGCAGCGCTATATGAGCGTTGCTACGTCCTCGAGCTGAGCTACTTGTACTTTCTGATATCACAGAAATTTTAAAAGAAACTTGTTTTGGGGGTAGAATAGTGCACTCTCTCACGGGGCTCTCCTGAGATGTCGTTTCTTTGGGCCACTTCTCAGCACCAAAATAACTCAACAGTTGTTGAGGTTAACACGGACTTTTGCAAAAAAAAATTTTTCTTGTTTCTCCCTGTCAATGGCTTAAATTAGAGTTGACGGAAGCGGCACATCCGTTCAATAACAGCGGTGACAAACACCGAGTCTCGACTAACGAAAATGTTAAGCCGTGGCTCACATTACAATATTATCAAAACTTAGAAATGTCGTCAGTAGAAAACAACCCTAGGTCGCCGTCGATGGGGTTCGAACATGAAACCTTCGGAATGAAAGGACGTTATCACTTACTCTACCGACGACTCACATTTTTTACTAACCCGAAATTTTTTTTTCCACAAATACACATCACTCTTAACTAGAAGGCAACCATTTCCAACTCATTCATTAATATTTAAGTGGACGGCTAAACATGTACATCTCTCAAACGCGAAAGTAAGGTACGAGTTCTAAATATACAAAGACAGCCGTATATTTGGAACTCGTACCTTACTAACTAAGAAAAGCAGATAAGTCTCTTTATCACCATTTATCGATGCTAAGGCTGCGAGGAGGCAGGAGATTACTTCTATACAATCACTGACAACATTGGTGATAGATAAAATGCATAAACTCACGTTACATGATGGGAACACGTTGGTGCCGGAACAATAAGGCAGCGATTCTGGATCTTAAAAAGCAGTAAAGGGGTTCATACATCAATGTCTGAGCAGACATAGAACAAATCTTAAATGGCAGTACAAACGATGTGAATGTTACCTAAAATAAGAGTGACTTCTATCCGACCTTTCAATCATTCGAGCTTCGATTATGCTGAACCATTCGATCTTTTACTGACAAGAGGAAGATGAAAGAAATCTCACAAAGCTATTCATTTAATTAACTACGAAAGCAACTTCTCAACTTCTGGCAGAACTTGTAAGAAATCAATTAGAATATAACTCATCCGAGTACCTATGAAGGGTAAAATAACGTCCTAAAGGGACTCAACGATAACCGAATTTACGAATTGGAAATATGGTAATAACAAAAGACGAAAAACGTCCAACTAAATGGGCACTTGGTCATTGTGTGATAGAAACGCACCCCGGACCTGATGGGCTAACTCGAGTCGTAACTCCCTAAATGATGAGATCAAAATTTAAACGTCCGGTTTCCTTCGTCCGATAATTGATAAAGCGATCACATCAACTCTCTCCGACTTACCATAGAGCAATCCACCGAATAGAAGTCCCCATTACATCCAATGTTCGTCGAATTTGAGAAGACGTTCGATAGCGTAGATCGCGAATATACATATATGGGCAGCTTTACGTAGAAGAGGCATCCCAGAAAAAATTATCACCCTCATAAAGGAGTCCTACTCAGGAGCGCAATGTCAAGTCCTACACAAGGGAAAACAGTCGGAAGCCTTGCAAATGATGAATGGAGTGTGAAAAGGATGTATACTGTGACCTGTGATTTTCCTGATCGTCATTAATGACGTATTGTGCAGCACCCTAGATGGCTACCCATCGCGAGGGATTAGATGGAAACTCTTTAACCAGATTAGGCACCTGGACTATGCCGACAATATATGTCTCCTATTCCACAAACAAAGTCATGTAGCCCAAATGTCCGTAGCCCTGAGCAGAGACGGTCCAACCTTATAAGCTTGGACTCCAAGAGACAAAATGAAATTTATTTTCAATAGATGCAAATAGAACAAGTGGGAAAATTTTGTTATATCGGAAGCATAGTTACTGTAGACGGCGGAGCTGAAGGTGATGTACAGGATTGCATCAACAAGGCTCGAATTGCCATTTAATCTGTTCTGTTGTACGGCTATTCAATATGGAAAGTGACGTGTGAAATAACATCTAGATTTGCCTCGGCGCATCCTTAAAATGCATTGGCCGGTGGTCATTACCAACTAAGACCTACTCAGACTTACAAGCCAAGATAGAATAGTCACCAGTGTTCGCAAGCGAAAGTAGCAATGGATAGGCCACTTACTATGGAAAGAGACAACCAACATCGCTCAAAAGGCTCTAGATTGGAATACATACCGGACCCAAAGAATCTTTATTTACCTTTTATAGATTCTTATTAATTTGCAATCACAAAAAATTATTTAAGACATTACACCATCAATATTTTTTTTCATTGTCTCGTTTTTCATTTTCACTGTTTAGCATAAACGCTTCTAATTTCTCTTGAGTCATACTGCTTCGCATACGATTTCGCAAGCAAATTGTAAATTAGATAAAGCCAATGGATATTTTTCGGCTAAACCTGCCCCAGTGTAGGTACTTTTCAGTAAATTTTAAACACACATTAAGCACAAGTTACTGCAAGTTTTATTCTGAAAGGTAAGATCCAAGATATCATCTTGATTATCAGCAATATCACTATCCACAGTTTCCGCGGACTTTAATTACTTAACTCTGTAGGTTTCAAGGGTTGAAAGTTTTAACCTTTTCCAATTGTCGGCTGGTCGTGCTGGTGGTACATACAAAACAGGCAGCTCGGCAACATAAAATGACACCAAGATTTTGAAATAAAAACACTTAAATGAAAAACGTAAATATTGATATTTGTCGATCTGATGTTTTCACTCTTACAAAATTTAAGAAATGTATGTTATAATCGCGCCCTGCGGATGTCTGCTCATAAGATTTTCATTGCGTCGCAACGACAAACGTTCATGTACATACAAATGTGGTAGGTAGAAAAAGAAATAAAAGCTTTCCTGGGCATATGTACCTAAATACCAAACGAGGCATGTAATTTCCTGCAGGTGACTTGTACACTTGCTTGCGTGTCTACTGGCCCATCTGTACTTTACAACGCACGCTGTAATCGAAAGTTGTCAATGGACGTTGACCGAGCAGTCGGTGCTGCGTCGCGTCATTGGCAGCGCAAGCGGCACTAGCGGGAAGCTTCCGCGAAGACCAACACCGACGCGAAGGCTTTTTTGGACGTCGACTGACTTTTCAATACTGGATACAACTTGAATAAAATAATAAAAAATAGTACAGAATGTTTCCGAGCCAAATATTATTTTTTCAGTCTTCACCATTACTACCGAGCATAGGTATGCCCATATATCCAGTCTGGCCCTTCTTAATATTATCCAGTATTCATATTAATCACTTATGGGGGCAGCCGTATGTGATATTCTTCGAAACAAAAATTCTATTTTATATTCTTCTTTAAAAAGTGTAAAATGGAAAAAGGTAAAAAGTGACACCTAAAATGTCGATATTTTTTAAGATTGCAGTTTTTTCATCTTCCGTTGCTATTGTCCTAAATCTAAATATTTATTCACTTACCTTTAATGATTGCGTTCTATTATGTATATTTGCCATATGTCTTCTAATACAAATTAATTTTTCCTTATATAGTTTAGCACGTTCCATCTGTAAATATATAAATAAGTATAACAATTATTTTGCGTCACTCTTTAGGTTGCGTACCATATTTTCTACATTATTTATATCACTCACGACAAGTGCGGATCTTTGCGCAGAGAGGTCTAAAAATATTTTATTTTGTTTTGCTCTGTAAATTGTATAAATTATAAATATGAACAATTCGTTTAACTAGTTCAATTTGTAATTACGTTAACTCTTGCAAATTTTGCTTCACTTTTGCTAAATGTGGTTCATACAGCTGTAACAGACCTGTTGATAGCAATGATACCGTTCTACTATTTTCTTCTTCACAGGAATCATTTCTTAAAAAGGGAAAAAACGAACTATTTAGTAATTTCAGTTTAACATGTATGCAATAAAATAGCGATCAAATTAAATTCTTATAAATTAATATAGATTGGGAAATATATAATTAGCGAAGCCATATATAATAATAACCATTTAAGGTTTTTAGCAGAAAGAAAATTCGGAAGAGTCGGGAGACTGCTGGAAAAAAATTTTCCATGAAATTGAATTACTACACATTTTTAACATTTGAACGATTCTTTTAAGGTTGCCTAAAATGCTTTTTTGGCTTAAAAAATTCAGAAATTACCTCTTTGTATTAAAAATTAAACACGCAATTCAAATGTTCCCTCCCTCTAATTGGACAGGAAAATATTGCTGATACAGGAAAGTAACCAAATATGGAATAGTATCCCTAATTTGGAATACCGACATTTCACGTAAACAACGACTCCTAGACACCATAATCAGTGATCGACTATCTCTTTCAATCATTATACGCGCGTACAGGTTTCGACGTGTCAGTGAGCGAGTCCTTAGTCCGCGGTGAGAGTATTTTGTTTTGTCGCTGTCAGAAAACTTTATCAGGTACGTAAAAATTAAGTGTTTTTCGTAATGTAATTGCAAATAGTATTGTATTTATTGCTTCTATACATTGTATACATGTTTGTTTGAAAGTTTTAGAGGTATTTTATTGTATTAGTTTATTAGGTTTAAAAATTTTAATATAAGTTTAAATTAGTTAGAAATGCCAAATATGGGCAGTTCATGGGGTCCAAATATGGTATATGATATTCAAGGGGAAACCTGGATCAAATGCCTCATGTGCGGTCTCTGGGCAGATAATAGGTCTGTTCACGTACTTAGGTTTGGGTAAATACATTTTGATATTTTTACCCAAACGCGTTCACGTACTCATGAAATGGGGGAAAATTTGCTGACGTAACATTTCCCCTGCTTAAAAATGTTAGTCCAAATTTACCCGAAGAAATAAGTTGAGCACTTTTGTTAAGCTTTGTTATAAAGCCACTAATTGTCACATTGACAGTTATTGCTTTAGTTTTTGTCCAAGACTACTCAAACTTGTTCACGTACTCTTGGTATTTGGTAACTTCTCCTACTTAACATTTTTACTCAGAATATTTCTGATCAAAAAGTACGTGAACAGACCTAATGATTGCGCTGGTGCAAAGTTCGACGCCTGGATTTGTGATTATTGCAAATAACTTAAGTTTCTTTTTATATTTGACCAAAGTTCCCAAAGATTCTCATAGAAGTTAAGATTGATTTTTGATAATTTTTGTAGTGTTCCATATTTGGGATACCTATTCCATTATTAGATAGCTTTATCTTGATTTTGTTTTTGAGAAATTATAGTACTTATAACTGATAAATATAATACAAAACTGTTACTATGTAAAATGCAAATATATGATAGTTTATAATTACGATTAAAAGTTTTTTGATTTTTAATATTTGTTTTATTTATGCCTAAAAAACAAAATGGTATTCCATATTTGGTTACTTTCCTCTAATAAATAGATAAAAACGAAAAAGTAAAACTTTTTGGAATATTTATTTCCTGTTGGTTTTATTCTTTTCTTTACAAGCGAAAGCAAGGAAAAAAATTCCCGGCAAGGCATGCAAATTTTTAAAAGGAAAACAAAAGTAGAGGAAACGAACAAGCTGAAACCGAACGGAAATAAAGGCACAACAACCCTAGGCTATGGTGTTCCGCTTAAGGAAGTACTTAGATTCTCATAATATTAATTAGAGAGAAGTTTATTATTTTACTTAACATTTTCAAAAGATAAAGTACAAAATCCTTATCTACTACTGATACCCTTTTAAAAAAATTCCAATCTGTAATTTATTCTTTGTTATAGAGTGGTATTGAAATTTTTGAGCACAACACTTATTTAAAAAAAAAACTAGTTTGGATGTAAATAGATCTATTCATCTACTCGCTTTTGGACTAACGCATTATAACAATTTTACCTAAAACTATTATGTGGTTTGCTAACGTCCCATTTCCCCTACTTGAACTTTAAATGCAATCTTACCCTGAGAAATACGTTGAGCGCTTTAAATGAAGTCCTTAATGGCTGTTAAGACATTTCCTCCAAAAATATCAATCTTATCTTCGCTAAACCGAGCCTACCTCAGACCAGTAATAAATTTTTTATTTTTTTTATTTTAAATTATTTGTAAGTAATTATTTGGTATTTGGTGCTTGTTATTTGTATTTTAAATAATTATATATTTGTTATTCGATCGTTTATAATTATTTATTTGATACCCATTATTTGAATTTCAAATAATTATTAGTTATTCGATCCCGCTGTATTTGATAATCAAATAGTTATGCGTTAGTTGATGAATTATTCACAAATATTTTTTTTATTTATTGGGTGATATCTCTTTATGGAATAATTACACATGCCTTCGAAATTTTGAAAATTTGTCCCCCCTGGACAATGAATAGTTTTTTCCGAAGTAATTTCTCCCGCTGAAACCGAATCCGGGTTGAAAATTGCTCTATCACGGCAGGTTTTTGAGATATGCTAACCCAGTGGTCTCCAAACTTACTATGCCTATGAACCCCTTCTTATAGCAAAAACCTGACCATGAACCACATGAAATAACTCTACATAACAGCATAAAAGAAAAACTACAAATTTAACTTTTATGTCTTTAATGGTAAATGGTGACGTAAAAATAAAATATTTGATATTTAAACTAGTATTTATTGAAATTATAATTAACACTGATTTCAGCTCCTTATTTGTGGATAATTAAATAAGTTGCTCCTGTATTAGTATGGATTCATCTGAGTTTTTGGGTCGACTTTCAAAAGGGTCCAACACCCAATCGGGGATAACCAAGTGAAGAATGTTTTCAAATCTTTGGCTGAGGTCAGAATGAAGAGCCGGTAAGTGTTGACAATAAGCAAGCTTTTTTGCCATTTTGAAAGATTTAGAAAATGAGAGCATTCTCCTCTTCCTAAGTTTTGTTTGTATAGAAAAAGTTTTGCAACAAACGCAGATATTATACTTTTAGTTTTAATTAAATTTAATTGATCACCTTGCAGCTTCAAATTGGTTTCGTTAAATTTGTCACAAAGTAATCTTTATTCTTCCATTCCTGTTTAAACCGGCATAGATATATAGTAGGGCTTCACAGCACTGAGACAAGACCGAGACTTTGGCATATATCGGTCTCGATCTCGTCAAGGTGAAGACGATCTTGCTGTCGTCGTAATCTCGGCGTGATAAAGGACAATCTTGGTCTTTTCGCACTCTCGGCGAGATATAAAAGGAAATTTCGGTGGGAAAATGGGGAGCAAGGACAAGTGAAATATAGCTGTGTATACATGCATTTTCTTGTTATTCCCTTTACCCCGATCAAAGTAACAAAGGCTCTTCTTTGCTATTGGGGGTAAAACGCAAATACCTAAAGAAGGAAATAATATAGGAAGAAGCGAATGAGGAAAGCAGTGTATACTTATATGCCCCATAAATCATACAATTGACCCTTTTCGGAGCGACATAAAAGCTGAAACAATTAAAAAACTTGTCCACAATAAAATGAAACTAAAATCTCGCCCACTCTCGACACCTCAATCTTGCTCTCGCAATCGGACTATTATCAATGATATCGGTCTAACTATCTCGAGTATCGTCAATCCCTAATATATAGATAGACGGCCGCGGTCAGCCCGACAAACACCGTGCGATGCTTGCCATTACTTGCATTTTATATACCTTATCTATTATATTTTACTCACGACGTAAAATATGCTACCAATTTATTTATTGCCCCCTCGCCGGTCACAAGGACCCCTGGGGATCCGTAGTAACCACTTTGGGAACCACCGCGATGTTGTTTTTCAAAAAACTATGTGTGGGATCTTATAGTTCAAGTCTTCAGATATCTTTTTTTTCGCCGAGATATCGCATGTTGAAATTTGCATTTTCTTGAATTTCTCGGTATACGAAAACTTTATGGTAACTTCAATAAGGTGACCATATACTTTTCATATGCCGAGAAATTCATGAACATAATTGCCATCTAAAAGAGGAAGACCTGTACTATAAGATCCCATACATATTTTTTTGAAGAAAAAAACATCGCGGTGCTACATAACCTCAAATATGACAAAAAAGAGTGTTTTGCACTTTTAGGTTACAATATCCACAAAACCTGACGTGATAGAATAATTCTATTCATTGTCCAGGGGCAAACATTTTAAAAACTTCGCAGAACTGTGTTTTCGAGAATAAATCTGGATTTCGCAGAAGCCTTTCCTGTGAAGCAGCTATTAATTTAGTAATATGGAAGGAACAGTTGTCAAGCAAAAGAAAAGTGGTATGCGTTTTTCTAGATTTAAAATGGGGCTTTCGAAACGGTAAACCGAAATATATTAACTAAAAAATTGGAAAAATACGGAGTAAAGGACATTGAACTTAAGTGGTTCCAGAATCATTTAACAAACAGAACGCAAAAAACCAAGGTAAACGGATATCAGTCAGCAGCACGTGCAATGAAGTTGGGTGCCCCGCAAGGATCCGGCTTGGGTACATTGCTATTTATTATATTACATTAATATACAGAGAATAGATGAAGGCGAACAAGCTAAAGATTTAATTTATCTTTAGCTTGTTCGCCTTCATCTATAAGTTTACTCTATTAACTAAAACAAAATGTATGTATATGGAGGGAGGAGGAAATTCAACAGGTTGAGGAAATAAAATATTTTAGAGTACTTATTGATCAAAAACTTTAATTTGAAGTACATATTGGAAAAGTTGCAAAGAAAATTGGCCTCATAAGAAGGATAAGAAAGAAAAACCACATTTTGAATATTGTGCCACGATATTATATTGGGCTAATCAAGAGCAACTGGACCAGCTGCAAAGGATGCAGTACAAGGCAATGCGGATAACTTTGGAATGTGATCGTTGCACTAATTAAATTTAATTTATTATAAAGATTCATAATTTACTACATCAAAAATAACAAAATAATTACATAAGAAAAAGTAACCCTAACAAAGCTGATTCTTCAGTTGAGATCTCGACAAGTAAAAATCAATAAACTCAAAATGATTATTAAAGAGACGAGACATAGATGTAATAGGCTCATGCATACCATAATTAGTGCGGTGGTGGGGACTATGGAGAAAGCTTTGGTTCCTCAAGGGGCGTGTAGGAATCGATAAATACCGAGTCCCCAGCAATTCGGGGTGAATTAACCGCGCCTTTCAAGCAATCGAAGGCAAAAATAATTCTGGATTTGTCGCGTCTACTTTCAAGGGACTGCAATGAAATGAGCTTTAATCGGTCAGCGTAGGGAGGCAGCAGAAGAGGATCGATCCAAGGAAGGCCGCGAAGGGCAAATTTTACGGAACTTCCCTGTACAGCAGCCTCAATGCGATTAATATGAGGACTAGCATACTCCAAAACAGGTCTTACGAACGTAAAATAAAGGAGTTTAGTTATATATCATCAGTTATATGTCATCATCGGTTGATAAAGCCCAGAATTAGCTTTGTTTACAATAGTGTTGATATGGTCGTGAAATGATAAGGTTGTATTTACCACGACCCCTAAATCTTTGGTATTGTCAAATCTGTTCAGACAGCCACCGTCTAAGGTATAGTTAAAGTGCACTGGATTCCTTGATCGAGAGAACGACATACTAGTGCACCTGCCAATATTTAGAGGAAGGAAGTTTGTAGAACGCCAATTATGAAAGGCGCCTAAGTCAGAGTTTAATAGTGCATAGTCATATACACATGAAATAACGCGTCAGTGTAATATAGAATTCTCATCATCATCAGCGTAACATAGAATTCTCGAATTAGGGAAAATTAAGGATATTGATGTAAATGATAAAAAGCAATAGTCCTAGATGGCTGAGGAACACCTGAGGTGACATAAATATAGTTAGAAAGTGTACCTCGAAACAGAACACGTTGCGTGCGATCAGACAGATAGGAACGAATCCAATTAACGAAAGTTGATCGAAACCCTAAAAAAGATAATAAAAAATAATAATAATAATTTATTAGCAATATATAAATGCTTTAACAGCAACAGGCACACTTTCTTCATACTTACTTTTAAAAGTTAACATACATAGAGCTCAAAAATTCATTTTTGATCACTAATTAGTGTTTCCCACTTATTTTGTATAAATTCTATACAAAACTTCTTAAATTTTTATATTTACTACACTTGCATTATATTTAAGCCTATTATAAATTTTCAAACCTTTGTAAATTAACGAATTTTGTGTCCTTGCTGTAGTAAACTTCACTAACCTAAATTCATTCACTCCTCTCAAGTTATATGGCTGCACCTCACTTACATAAACTAAAAAATCACTCAAATATTCAGGCAGTAACCCATTTTTCATTTTAAAAATCAACAGTAACACACTTAGCACAATTTTTTCTCGCACACTCATCCACATCAACGACTCCAGCATACACTTAAAAGACACATATCTATTAGAATCGTTCTCATTCCCATATTTTGAAGCTTCTGAAGCCTGTCCATTACTCCACTGGATACTAGGAACAACACTGACTAACAATACTCAAAATCTGGCTTCACTATTGTGTTATAAATCTTGATAGTAAGTATAGACACCGATTTTCTGTTTCTCCTTAAAAACCCGATCTTTTTACCAATTTTCCCGCATATATAGTGCCCATGCTCTTTAAATTTTAATTTATTGTCCACTATCACCTAGATATTTAATCTTCTCCACTTGCTCAATAAAAGAATCTGCAATCTTCAAAGTACCCTCCTATTCACCATTTATTGTCATAAATTTCGTTTTACTAGTGTTCAATTTCAATTTATTCATTTGTAGCCACACGTTTAATTTATGTAAATTTTGTTCCATTACATATGCACACTCACTTACATCATTACCAGCAATGTATAATAAATAATGCATCATCAGCAAATAGCGCTATATATATGTTGTCCAATACACTCTTTATATCATTAATGTATATATGGAACAGTAGAGTCCCAAGAACACATCCCTGCGATACACCCAGGCTTACATTAATTCTTTGAGACATCGCTCCATTAACTTTTGTCCGCTGTGTTCGCCCTGATAGATAGCTCTTAAACCACATCAATTCTTTTCCTTTGATCCCATACTTATTCAACTTATTAATTAAAATATCTCTGTCCACTGTTTCAAAGGCCCGTTTGAAGTCCAAAAATACTGAAATTATCTTGTGCATTTTCTGCATACCTTCTTTCCATTTTATTAGCAGCATATTTAATGCTGTCTCACAAGAGTGGTTTTTTCTAAAACCTGACTGCTCTTGTTTGCTAAAACCCGTGAAAATGCAGTCGACCTGCTTACTAGCTTCAATGGCAGTAATAAAGCAATGACAGAATTCCACCAAGTTAGTCGTAGTAGATCTACTTTTCATGACATGCTGAAGGCAACCCAGAAAAGGTTTGCAGTGATAGTTAAGAACGTCGCACACCAGGGCTTCAAAAATTTTACTAATACAACATAAATTGGCAATGGGTCGATATTTTGATATGTCACATTTCCTTCCCTTTTTATGTGGGAATGATGACAGATACTTTCCAGGATTTCGGAAAAACTGAATTATCAGTCCAATACAGCATCTTTTCCCTTAAAACAATGCATTAATGATGTGTCGGTCGCGAACGATTCGGTCGTTTTGAACGAGTCAGTGAAATGACTCAAAAGACCTGATTCAATGTTTTCCTACCATATCAGTCCATCGATCACTTGCCTTTCGCCATATCATATCTGTAAGAACAAAACAGAAGGCACACCGATTTTCTCAATCTTGCGATTGCTCCCATCTTAAGATAAAAGAGTGGTAGACCCTGTACGAGAGCTCGACTAGCTCACGCAACCCCACTCCGTCAGCGTTACGTAGTTCCTGTTGTTCATATTTCAGTGAGTGTGACGTTATGATGTAACCATGTACTCACAGCGACGATACAATATGCAAATGTTGGTTGTGAACAGAACTAAACAGAAAAACTCAAAGCACTTCGTTTCACCCTGTACAACCATACAACGTAGAATAATAATCAAAGCTCAAAGTTGCCGGAAAAATTTGAGAAATTCTCCACTGTTAGGGCTTAAATACTTGCACTGGCCCTCTACAGACATAAGTGCCTAAATGACTCAGAAGACCCAAAAGACCGAATCTTTCTTTTCGGTCACTTATGCCAAATGACTGGTATGACCTGAGTCAGCAAAGTAACCGATTTTGCCCATCACTACAATGCATGTTACCCGAATGCGTCACGTCACCCAAAAGTAGGACTTGGTTTAAGTGCAAATTACTACAGCTGAGAAAAACATTTGTCAATCGGTTGACTATAACTATTAAGGTGAATTCCTTTGTCTTCTACTTATTACATTATATTTGTTCTTGTTTCCACAAAGGTATGGTTGTCCGATCACACATTGTGCAAGAGCTACAATAATACCTCTTAGAATTTTTCGATTAGTCATACAATACAAGAAAAAACTAAGAATTGCATAGGTATGAGATGAGAATAACGAAAAAGATATCTAACAGGTGAACTTTACAGCTCCAAAGTTAGATTGATTTACAGGTTACCGATGAACACTGATTAAAGAGTCAATGACTCTTAACATTAGATTAACTAAAGAGGAAAGCTAAGCGAAGCAATTCTAATTAAAACACTTGAGGGGCTCAAATCAGCGAATAAAACGAAAAACAAATTTATTTTACTTTGTTTGTCCCAGCCTTGCTTGTTTGCTATTTTCAATAATTTGCTAATTTGCAATAATTAAGTTGCACGCCAGCAATAAAACAAATGTGTGGTCATGGTTGCTAGCTTATCGAAATTGTCACTTTAAATATTATTTAACTATAATAATAAAACCGATTTTACTTATTGTTTGCCGTTTCTTCATTTTCCTCTGACATAATAAAGTATTTAAAATAAAAAAAATAAAATGACGATAAATCCAATAAAAAGGAACTTTTGTAAATTAAAAACATCAACAGCTGATTTTGACATTCATGATGGCAACCATTCGTATTCCAAACTGGTTCCTTCAGGTGACAATTGGTAACCTTGGAACGATACAAGGTTTTTGTCTGCGAAAATTCACCTCAAGTAAATTTATATTCTTAACAATTTCCCTATAAGCGTAGTTCATTGTTCGCCTTGATATATTCGTTGCAATTAAAAATATTTGTTTCTTCAATTTCAAAACAACTTTTAAGCAATTGTCAAATTTCAAAAACAATTTAAATGTAAAATACTTTATCTTTTTATCATTTACAAAACGTCTAAGGTTGTTTATTCATAATTTCTTTAAGATTAAGCTTAATCATACATATGGCTGTAATGCTCCTGATAAACTTGGATATAATTATCTTTCTCTTGCTGTGTCATTTGTGCTATAAGCTCATCATCATTAATTTCATCTAAAGGATAAGGACGACCAGCCACATAAACCGTTGGAACGTCATCGTCCGATTCCGAATTTATGAAATCTACATTAGCTGGAAAAAGAGATTCATAAAATTTTCTTAAATCATTAAATAAATATTCTTACGAATTTCCGCATTTTCTATATCCTTATCATCATCACTAGAGTCACTGGAATTCACGTTGCTACTACCAAGCTTAATACCTTTAATTGCATTATCACTTTTTCCCGGTTGCTTTTCATGCTGCAGAAGCACAGACATAATATCTTCGTTTTCTTTTCGGTGTCTGGAATTGTTTGAAGTGGTAACTGCTGCAGCTTGAGTCGATGTCTGAGCAGCTTGCTCAAGAATGGTATCGGCATTACTTAAAGTATCATCATTTGTAATAACTGTACTTTCAGTCATCCAAACAGGACGGTCTTTTCGTGCAGCAGCAATGTCAGTTGCATCACCATCACCAATGCTCACATCCACGCGAGTTTCCTCGACTGTAAAGCCTAGATTTCGTGTTGCTTCACCTGACCATTGTTGACCGTCTGGCCGTAAAGCAGGCTTATTAATTCTATAAGTATAAAATGCGTTTAAATTATTGATAACCAAGAAATTCGTATTTTACCCCTTGATTGTATCAATATCAACTGGTTCAGGCTCCAGAATTTCTGGAGCTAACTTTATGCCCTCAACTTCTCTTAGCAGATCATATAGGGGCTGCAATTGTTCATTAAACTTAGCTAGTAACAGTCTAGAATCTTTCTTTGGTAGTGCAGACATATCTTCTTCAACGGCATTTCCGCAAAAGGTGCATCGAAATTCGCCAGTAGTAAAATCAAAAAGTTGATCAGCCTAATTAAGTGTGCGATAAATAAATGGAAATTTTACATAATTTAAAGCACTTACCTCTAGGTCAGTGAATGTTTTATTGCAATTTGGGCATTTAAAGCTTGCACGACTCGTGGCATCACGTTCCTCAGTCTCCATTCTTTTTCGCATTAAATCCAATTTATACTTAACAACATTTACAAAAGTTTTGTAGTTTATAAAATAATAGTTAACTTTCTGGGCTTTTCCATCCGGTCCTGTTTCCATTTTTAATCGAATTTGAATAAACTTATCATTTTTTAACGTCGATATTCGAGATCGCAACTGCTTTTTTTCGAATCTTAACAATTCACAAATGTCGTCTTCTTTCATACCTACGGAAAATGGAATGAATTATATAACAAATGTCTAAATATAAGATATTTGCACTTACATGGATTTCTTACTAACATATCAATTATTAATGCATCTTCAATTGTATAAAAGCCGCGCACAACTAATCTTGCTAATTGTTTCAGACTACTTGGAACTTCCGTTACATACCGTTCCTCAGTTGTCGACATTTCAAATTAATTTAATAATAAAAAGCTCTAAAATTAGATAAAATCGCATTACGATCTATTTAAATATAGTAGGTAATAAATTGAAATGAATTAAAATTGTAATAAATATATACAGACCCGTTTCTATAGCTCCGCCACTGGATAAACACATTAAAATGTCTGCACCAAAATTTAAATTTAATTTGAAGAGCTTTACAACACAAACTGCAAGTTGGTTGCATTTCAATTAAAATAACCGACATTTTATTTATATGATATTTTTAAAATGAAATTCGCATTTATTGAAGGAAATACATTTGGGCGTATGTATACCGTGTCCTTGCCTAAAGAAGGTATATAGAGAAAGTACCGCCAATATGGCCCAGGTTCGTTAAACTGCACGAAGAATCTTCCCTCATCCGGTTTTTTTAAGGTTGGCTGCTCTACCCTTAAATTAAGTATGGCGCAGTGCTGTGGTACAACATTTACGCGAAAGCACGAAAAACTCAACTAATTACATCGTAAATGTCACTATGACGGTTCTAAATCACCTAAAATTAATAAAATCTAAATCAAAATTAATAAACTTACACTTATTGCACAATAATTCTTCGATGTATTCGATTCAGTCTTTTCAATGTAATTCGCGCGCGCACTTTACCGAGAGGAAAATAAACTTTCGCGCCATTTGTCATTTGACAGCAAATTTGTAAATGTACATGGTGCGCGAAAGGGCACGAAAAATAGCGGAAATAGTGACCATATGGGAGGGAAGAAGTTTTTGTTTTCTTAATTTGGTATATCGAATTGGCAGTACTTTCTCTATATACCTTCTTTATCCTTGCCTACCAAATTTCATTTTAAATATATAGTGCTGCAAAAACATCATAAATAATTCAAAGTTTAAATTGAACTGTTGCCAACTTAATCTACCACCTGTAGCCACCACTGTGGCAGTTGTGTTGTAAGCTCCTCCGAAGCTCTCTCTCTCATTCAAATGTTGGTGAATGTGCTTTTCGGAGCGGACTGATGAAGTTGGCTCCAGTTTCAATTGAAAAACATTATATTTTTAAAATGATTAATGAAGGAAATTACCTTCTTCGTTGCTAAAATTTGTATGTCGTAATTTAATTTTAATCATAAAACATCATAAATCATTCAAATAAATGACCGTTGCAATTGAATGGGAACTGGAGCAAACTTCGGTCCAGTAAGGAAAAGCTCCTGGTATACCAGTGTAAGTTTATGCGTGCAGTGGAAAGGATTGAATCTGTCAAATAAATGTTTCCAAAACTCACCTGAATCTGGATGTTGGCTGAACCGCTTCGAAAATGACAAGTATCGATAAAGTTCGCGTAATTTTAGTCGGTGATTCTGGTACGAAACAGCATCGCTTGTATGTCTATTCAATTAAAATTAATTTTAGATATTTAGTTGCTCTTTTCTTACGTGTTAAAATCACAGAGCCGAGAACTAGACGCAAGCACGATGCGCCATATTTTAGCACAGGGTAGCTTAAAAGTTTCAGATTTAGCTGTCAGTGGTTACAGAATATTGTGGCGGGAATATTCGAAAGTCGCGATTACAAGAAAAAACCTTGTATTTATTATTTTTAGTTATTTTTTTTTTCAAATAAATATATTAAAAATTCAAAGGCAATTTATTTTAGGAGTCGGAAAGACCTGCCTAACACACTTGATCGCTCATAATGAAGCACTTACCCATCCGGGATGGACGGTTGGTTGCTCCGTTGAAGTGAAGCTGCATGAATACAAAGAAGGAACTCCTTTACAAAACACATTCTTCGTAGAGCTTTGTGATATCGGTGGCTCATTGAGCCATAAGAATACAAGGGGTGTATTCTATAACCCAACAAATGGCATTATACTTGTACACGATTTAACCAACAGAAAAAGCCACGAAAATTTACGAGAATGGCTATTGGAAATTTTAAACAAAGACGGCAAAGACACCCAAAAGTCAGGAGATTATGATTTTGATCCAGAACGTTTTTTTGGTTCAACTCAGGTAAATATAAAGCAGCAATTGGCAGTGATTATTCGACACTTCCGTGTATTCGTATAACCTTCGTGCAGTGCTCGGGTATCTTCCATTCGCTCCGTGTGGGCGCGAGTTCCGTATAACTTATATGTGGATGATTCGGTATCAATACGGAATTACCGTGTGTTATTAAAAAAGGTGACTTGCATTGCTGGGCGTTTCATAGTAGTTTATAGCTGGAAAAGTATCGAATGTGTTCAGGTCGTTAGATGTTGATTTCTAACGGCTGAATATATTCGATGGATTATTTATTAAATAAACAAATTGGAATGTTAATTGCTGGTTGACTTTTTAATTATAGGAATAAAAAAAATTCTGCATTGCTTGTGTATGTGCTTACTTGTTTACTTTTCGCAACTTACATAACCTACGAAACGCCCAGCATAGTACGTCATCTTTTTTTAATTCTTGTATTCATTATTAATATGGAAATAAGGAGTATACGCAAAACGGTTAATCGGTATCATATCGACATTGGGCACGGTAATTCCGTATCGATACGGAATTCGTGCTCACACGGATGTGTCGAAGACACGCGAGTTCCGTGTACATAAACGCTACACGGAGGTTAAAAGGATACAAGGAGGTGGCGAATAGTAATTACGTATAGCTTACAGGATTTTCATGTATTATAGATACCAATTTTGGTAGTGGGAACCAAACTAGATTTATTAGACGAGAAACGAAGATCTAAAAATATAAATAAAACTGGTGGAATAGGTAAGTCAATGCACCGATCCGTTATAACTTATGACCGTAACAGAGGAAGTCAAACTCAAGTAGAGTATAACTAGAATTTAGTGGTGAATTTCAAAAAGTAATTTAAAATTTAACTTTTGTGACGGCCATAAATTATGACTAATTGGAGCGCAGTCTGTAAAAACATTCTAATGCAAAACTTTCCAGCTGAGCAATGTGGCGCAGAGGAAATTTGGCTTAATTGTCGCGATTCGAGAAGTTTGGCTCCTGGGACTACAGATTCAGTAAAATTAGCTAGATTTTTTGACAAAGTAATAGAAAAAAAGCATTATTCACGAGAGTCCAGCGTGTATGGAGACAAAAGAAGATTACTGGCTACATCTACATTTCCTGTTAATGAACATCCAGTTTATGGTGCCTATAAACCCCCCGATATGAGTAAAAGGAGTTCTGATTAAAATATATTTTTTTATTAGAAGTGAGTTTTATTACAATCCTTTTAATATTTTTATTAGCCTGGAGGCCATTTCATTTGTCGACCACCCAGAAAGTGGAGATGTAGGTGGTAAACAGATTGAGCACCGTTTTTGCCGTCATTGATTACAACACGAAAACCATCTTCCAGGCCCAGATCGTGTGCAACCTTTTTCCCAACAATCATTAAGTGTCCTTTGAAAGAATCTTATTAAAAACAGCAAAGTAAGGATTATTAAGTGTGCGTACCTAATAACGCAGCATCTTCCTCACCAGCAAGCGAAAGTTGTGCAATTGCCTTTTTTGGTATCACAAGGAAATGAGTTGGTGCTTGAGGACAAACATCATGAAAAGCGACGCACTGTAAAGAAATTTATCTAATCTAGTAAAGTAAATAATAAATATAACCCTACTTTTTCGTCTTCATGAATGAACTTGCAAGGAATCTCTTTTCTTAGTATTTTTCCAAAAATGCTGTCTCCGCCGCTGGAATCGGCTGTTTGAGCTTTTGATACTTCATCGGACATTGTTACAGAACCACTTTATTCAATTGCCGACGGAACTTAATTGCTATTGCACTGAGTCGGGGAAAAAACATCCACCAAATTTTCCTTCCGCTCAAATGACATACGTTGCCAGTACTGCCACAATACCCTTTACAATCTAAACAGATTTATCATGGTGTCTTTTTTGCAAAGTGATAAATTTAAAATTGATGCTACAAATGTGGTTTTTGTCCACTACTCCTTACTGATCTTTGCATTATTATTTCTACTAAAGTGTTTCTTGTAATGCTACAATTCTTTAATTCCTATGAGGGTCAACATAAATTTCAATAATGGCCCGAGGCCGTTTTGTAAGTAAGTAAGTAATTTATTTAGCACCATTGCTATTATAACTTAACATTAAACAGTCCAACTATTTATTATTCTATTACCATTCATTTCTAACGTTACGTGGCAATTCCTAGAAACCTCTATAGATAAGTGAGTTCCGCGAGTTGGCATCGGTAAATCCTGGAAGTCGAAACTGATGGACATTTCTTAATGCATATTGTTGGCACTCACCTAAGTAGCTTATACGTTTGCTTAAAAGCAATGGAACAAGCTTGTGTTTTACTTTAAATAATAATTTTTTTATGTATATATAGTTTTTTTTGGCTCATCATTATAAAGCGTAAAAATCCTACAAAAACTAGCTACCCTAAAAATCACAAACATTAAAAAGACAGTAATAAGGATCAAAAAGAACATAATAAAAAATGACTCAATATACTACGTTACTGTAAATAAACCTGTAAAAAAGCACAACTTCAAAAAATAAAGAGTATAAACAACAAATTGAAAATGTATTCTTTAGTCACTTCAGAACGAATCGTGATAATATTGTAAGTAGTAACAAAAGCATGCACCTCAGACAACTTTCTGAACCAGGGAGTCGAAATGGGACCATAACCGAAATTATAAATCGGTTACGGTCAACCGAAACCAAATTGGGTTTTTTAAACCGCAATTGTAACAACCTTAGCCGTAATTAATTTTCTTCAATTCGGTTTCGGTTAAAACCGAAACGTGAAATATCATTTTCGGTTGCGGTTGAATTACTCGTAGATATAAGATTTTCGGTTTTGGTTACAACTAAAACGTTAGGGTTTATTATAATAATGTCAATGTCTCCAAATGCCAGTCCATCTCTTATTCCCGCAAGCGTCTTACCAACACCCCGAGAGTCTACATGCTAACCGACGTATCAGTCCCTATCGTTACCTCTTTGTGTGACCTAGGAATAATCTGTGATAGTGAACTCAATTTCTGTTCCCACATTGACAGCATAATTAACAGAGCTAACTCCGCGCTAGGGTTTGTGAAGCGCTGGTCCAGAGAGTTTTGCAATCCTTATGTTTCCAAATCTCTCTATATCTCCTTTGTTAGACCTCTCCTTGAATATGCCAGCCAGGTATGGTCACCTACACAAACAACCCACATTAACAGGATTGAATCCGTCCAGCGTAGGTTCATTCGCTCTAGGTGATCTTCCATGGGTAGACAGATTCAACCTTCCACCTTATGAAAACCGTCTGAAACTGATAGACTTACAACCTTTAAGTAAACGTCGTGATGTTTCCGACATTCTCTTCATTCATCAGCTATTAAGTGGTGCCATAGACTGCCCTTCAATCCTGCAATCTTTACCCATCTATACCAATCCCCGCAACCTTAGGTCCACTCCCCTTATCCGACTCGACCGCCATCGCACAAACTACGGTCAAAGCGAGCCAATTACCAGGATGCTACGAAAAGTCAACGACCTTTCCTCCTTTGACTTCCATCTGAGTAAATCATCCCTTCGCAAAGCCTTATATCTTGATCCCGCCCATCTTGATCGCCTTTCTTAATTCTTCTTCCTTCCAGCCCGTATCTACTTTAATTAGAGCTCATATTGTAGCTTTTACTATTTATTTATTATGTAATCATTTATTAAAGCTTTAGGTAGTATTAGTATTATTTTATAGCTTGTAATTGTAGTATTATTATGTAATAGCTTGTATTAAACTTAAATAAATAAATAAATATATGTTATTATAATTTGCCTTTTCCAGAATGAAATCACCCCCCCCCCCTCTGCCACCATCCACCCTCCTCCAACCGACGGTCCCTTCTTCTAGACATTTACTGAATATGCTATGTAATGAAGGTAGTGAAAAAATTTGATAAATTTAAAAAAATAATCGACTGTAATTTTGGTTGAATAGTCCTGCGCTTTCAATAGTTGGGCATTAGAGGCGAAAATTACCTCTCCCTCAGACCCCTCGCCATAAGACTTAACTCAATCCAGACCTGGAAGCGAACTGATTTCGGTCACTCCAAAATATTGCACAGTAGAACTGCCAGCAATATCGACTACACCTCGCCCAAGCCTTTTTTGGAGCAAAATTCGATTCCTTCTTTCCCACCAGATCGGAGTGGGAGAAAGGTCCTCCCCAATGGGAGAACTCAGTGCATCTCTACACTGACGGCTCCAAATTGGATGGCAAAGTGGGTGGAGGAATATTCTCGGAGCACTTGGACCTCGATGTCTCATTTCGCTTACCTGACTACTGCAGCGTGTTTCAAGCAGAAATCATGGCTATAAAAGTAGCTGCGGACCGCCTGAATCAACTAGCACTACCTACAGACAATGTATGTATTTTCACAGATAGTCAGGCAGCTATTAAATCCCTTTCGGGAGTATACACAACCTCCAAAACGGTTATAATATGTCGCTCAACACTAAATGACATAGCTGAGCATCTGAAAGTACGGCTCATCTGGGTGCCTGGACATAGTGATATTCCGGGCAATTGCAGAGCCGACGAACTAGCGCTATTCCGGGCAATTGCAGAGCCGACGAACTAGCGCGAATCCGTACCACACGTCCTGATTCGAACATTAACCACCAGCCGGGTAAACCGCTAGCTACATGCAAAATGGAGCTCTCACAGGAGGCTCTCAAGATTGCTAATAATAACTGGCAAGAAGAACACACCTGACCTTAAGCGGTCAAGAGGGCTCATCCTACTCGGACGCAAAATAATTAGCACTACAGTAGCCGTAATCACGGGTCACTGCCTCATAGGTAGACACGCCGATAGGCTGGGAGTGCCCTCAAACGACTACTGTAGGAGTTGCCACGACGAGGAGGAAGAGGAAACCATATTTCACCTCCTCGGTAGCTGCCCGGCCCTAGCCAATCGTAGGAACCGGTTTTTGGGCTCCCCCTACTTCAAAGAGCTAACCGAGCTGGGCTCCACAGATGTCACAAACCTGACTCGATTTATCGGGAGTTCAAAATGGTTCCCGACGACGAACTAAAGATGAACATCCTTCACAACCCAGTCAAAATAATTTTTTTACTTCGCGTGAACTAGTTCCACTAGATGCAAGAAACTGGTTCGGTGCACAGGGGACAGAATGTTAACCCTCCTATTCCTGAGGTAATTTTATGGGGTTGTTAGTTTCAAACCTCAATGTGGTAGCACAAAGGGCCTCTTAGGCCTAAGTGTGCCTTCTTAGGCAGCCACTTTAACCTAACCTAACCAGACCCCTCGGGATAAAAATTAGTGGCCCCGTAAGTCGAAAATATCACAAGACCGGACATATAACTTCTTCCGCGGTCGGTACCGATTTAAATCGGTCTTTGCATTTCCGCGGTTACGGTCACATATTTTTAAAGTCTATTTATTTCGGGACCATTTAATTTCGGTCGCTCTATTTCGATACACTTTAAATTTCGGTACCGAAATTAATACCAGTTAAAACAACCTAAATATGACAGGTTTCGGTCCCGTTTCGAGTCCCTGTTCTGAACATACAATATTTGCATGATTGCATTAATGAACATATATGCAGTCATCAACTTGCCTAACAACTACCTATCCAGTTCTCGTAACCTCTTCCGGGACATGGGGCAGGGGAAAAATCATTAGACCTTCGATGACAAAGATTAAATGTAGACCTACAATTTAAGGTGGATTCCGAAACACAGAATAATGTCGCTGCAATACCAATGACCTTTTAGTGTAATTAGCAAAGCCAACAGAAAAAAAACGAACTTATAATATTTTTATGGAGAACAGTCACGTTATACTTCACACCCGCGACGACGCACAAGAAGATAGAGCGACACAATTCTTAGGTCTTTCATCAGCCCAAATTCGTGATTTCGAACACTGTGCGGCGTGGTACAATTGTCTTAATAATGTGCGTTCCTTTTTTAAATTTTCTTAATATTATTAATATCGTGTTTAATGAATTATTTTTATTTTCACAGGATTAGTAAAAGTCATTTAATTTTTGAATGAAACTGTTATTTATTAATGAGTTTTCTGAAGTTATTAAGAGTGTTTTAATTATAAGTTAACATTACGTTAACATGTCTCTCCTGTAAATGTTAATTAAACAAATTGCTGTAACACGATCAGATAACCGTCCTAAAACAATTAAATCTTCTTTTCAAGAAAACCTTCTTTAAACTGGAACTAAAATAAATAATATAAAATATATAATATTTCACATTAAAGAATGTAAATCCCATACGCAGCAACTAGCCAATATTTATATTGACGATTTGCGTAAAAATAGGTTTGAGAATGTAGTTAGGTGTAAAAATGTTGGCCAATTTATTAGATTTGATTTCATAGAAAAAATTCGATTTATTATCGAATATACATAATATTTACAAAATATAAAATCATATAAAAAGGTGAAGAATCACCTTTAACTTTTCATTTTCAACAAAATTATATTAAATGAATGAAACTTGTAACGAACAGGAATAGAAAATTATTTTAAAACAAACTTTTATACATTTTGCAATAACTTCAGGACAGCTGTTCTTCATTTTTAAATGAAATGAAAATTGACACTAAAACACTTCTTCAGCACATTGCTTCATTTTTTTTAAATAAATCTTTTTCATTTGCGAAATTTCAGTAATTTTCTTCTTAACCGATTTAACTAAAATTATATAAAAAAGTTCATTATATTAATTATACTTGCTTACACTCTCTTATCAACAACTTTATTTCCATCTGTTGAAATATAAAACTAGAATTGTTTAAATACACTTAAATATAGCCTTACTAAAATTAAAAAACAATAGTTAAAAAACTTAAGTTGATACGAATATGTACACAGTCTGTTCTATATTTTGCTAATTTTTTTTTTTAAATCTTACGGATATATAAATCTCTATCTTTGCAATTTATTATTTATGATAAGGTACTTGTTTACAATTTACTGTTACGTCTTACTTCTCCATTTCGTTCTTGAATATCAACAATTTGTGACAGATATAAGTTACCAAGATACCTAGATATAACACTTTAAGAGAATACGCCTGGTTACAATCATAGCATGGAATGAGAAAGATAACTTTCGTTGTTAGATAGCCTTAAAGTAAAGAATGATTGATCTAAGCTCCGCAAAAACCTGCTGCACGCTTTATAGCAGTTCCTGAAAACAGATTTGAGTTTGAAGTTATTTAATTGTTTCTCGTTAATCGCGAAAATGAATTTTTATTACTTTAAAAACATTAATGGAATCGGGAAAGAAATAAAAAAAAAAAACCAAAGTTGTAAGATGTGGATAAGGCTGCCTACATAAATACAACATGCAATTGACAACAAAGTGTTCGAACACTGGCATTTTATTCACATTTAATGTTTTTTAACATTTGTCGAGCAAGGAATGCAATTGAATTCAATTTTTTACCTAATTCATGTAACATAAAACAGAAAAAGATAATAATAATATTCAAACTTGATGACTTGTAAAAAGTAACGTCCCTTTTTTGAACTAGGTGTTTGAATAAAAATGATAAGGTATGATTTGTGGGCTATAGGTCAGTCAAATTTATATTTGCTTAGTAATTGCATTCAAAATGCCACGCAGAAAAAGTATTTGTACAAAAGTTCAAAAGTTATTAACTGAAAAATTGGAATTGGTGAAAATGTAAGAGAAATTCTGAAAAATTTTTAAAACGGCTAAATCGTATCTAACTGTAACATATTGGAAACTCTCAACGTAACTGAGTCAATTCGGATGTAAAACTACTTTTGATTTTAAGGTACATATTTTTCTGCACTCAGTAGGGGTGTTTTATGTAAAAATTAAATATCAAGAAAAAGTGCAAAATTTAAAACGCTTACTGCACGGAAACTATGAATAAGATCTTCGTTAATAATTTCTGTACTACTGCATAGACGACAAATGTCGCTTTTTAAAAATATGTAAACAAGTTGGGCCAGATGTGGCCGCGATATGAGTTAGAATCGACTGCGTCTGTATATTCTTCTGTAGCTTTAAAATAAAAATACTAATTATCTATGACTTAAATTATGAGAATTACAAGACCCAGTTTGGTAGATAGCAATAAAAGTTTTGAATAACAAATTCGAAGTAAAATACCATAGTGGCCGGCGACATGTACTAAGAGGGTGCAAGGATTTAAAAGAGTCGTCGACTAGCTGAGCATCTAACGTAACCCTACAGTGCAAAAACATTGATATAAAGACAATGTGACTTATCAAACACTTTCACTTTAATCCATACTAAACCAATCGTTAATCACATCATCCAAAGAACCAACAACTCTACCGGATCCTGCATAGTTGTGATCTTTATGAGACACTTGTATAGGCACAGATCCACTCGTCACAGTTCACACATCTCCCTCAATCGCATATTTCTCGCGAAAAGAAATTCTTAATCCATCTATACGTATAGAAACTGTAGTTAAGAATAATGAAACAAAATAAATGTGAAATTTACAGTCCTTTCCGCAACCACTAACCTCGTCATTGCGAAGGATTTTAAAACACTTTTAAGTTTCACAATTTTATTGTGTCGATAATTTAATTGAAAATTAATCGAGAGCTGACGCTTTTCGTCTTTCTAAGATATTATCAGGGCAACGACTGCAGCTTAGAAATGGCTATAAACGGACGCACCATTTATAAATTACTCCGTAAAAAAAATTAAGAGAATCTTGAGTTCGATTTTTCCAGAGCAGAAGATGAACAAAATAACAAAAGACATGAAAGGAAACTCCATTTACTGACAATGTATCGAATGGACTGGTAAATACATGAAGAGAAAGATATTGAACCGGCCTTCATTAACAATAACACAGTAAAGAACTTATTGGTCAACAATAAAATTAAATTAAAGACTTAGACAATATGCAAAAGTGGTGTATACCAAATTGATTGCAAAAATTGCTTTGGAGTTGATATAGGATAGACGAAAAGAAAATTAAGAACAAGGTTAAAGATCACGAATTCAGTTTCAAGCCTGGCGAACCGCTGATGATGTCTTAGAAAGACAAATAGTGTTGACTCTCAATAAATTTTCGATTAAATTACTGTGGAACAGTGGTTATAATGTGGGGGTGTTGACGATGGATTCGGAAAATATATAGAAAATCATTATATACGTGTTTCGGCGTTTCTCTGGGAGTGTACTTTTCTTCATAAAACCCAAAATTATTTAGTTTTCGTGTTATGCCGAATGCACATAAGTGCAAATTTAAGCCTCAAGACAGTGAAATTCATTTTCAGTGTGTTAAAACGAAATGTACAGAAGAGTATGGGGGAATATTTCATCTCAAGGGACCGAACCCCAATATGCCCCCTATCTAAAAATTTTGAAAAAATTCCAGTTTTTATATGAGAAACTTGTAGAAATTTGGTGCTTTTGTAAACGTTAGCACTTTTTTGTGGCTATAATCAGATTCAGCGTACGAAATTACATAAGAAGTGATTTTTCAATTTTTTTCTTTGCCAATCACTTTTTTAATTTTAATTACTTTTGAACTTTTTTGTGACTTGATTTGAATTCAGGGTACAACATTACATAAGAAACAATCTTTCACACAGGGTTTTAGAAAAATAAATTTTACATTTTTCAACTTTCTTAAAATATAAAAAAAATTATTTTTTTTCCAAACTCTTGTGTGAAAGATCACTTCCTATGTAATTTCGTACGCTGAATCTGATTGTAGCCACAAAAATGAGCTAACGTTTACAAAAACACCAAATTTCTACAAGTTTCTCTTTAAAAAAATGAAATTAACCGTCTTGAGGCTCAAATTTGCACTTATCTGCATTCGGCATAACACGAAAACTAAATAATTTTGGGTTGTATAAAAAAAAGTACACTCCCAGAGAAACGCCGAGACACGTATATCATGATTTTCTATATATGTTCCAAATCCATCGTCAAAACCTCCACATTATAAAATTTTTATGATTTGTTTAACAGTGTTATCGACTAAATAAAATTGTGAAACTTTAAAACAAGTGTTTTTTAATATCCATCAAAATGAAAATAAACGTATAATCTACAAAATTCTGCCTTTTTTGCTAAGCAACCACAGACAAAGTGCTGTTTAATGGCTTGCAGTATACCACAATCATAGATAAACAATTTATTGAGGGTGATGGACGATTTTTGGCTGTAATTTGTAAGACAAGTAGCAAAAATACTGCTTATGAGACATAAAAAGCAAAAGTGATTCGCAAGGAACCAGAAGTCTGTCTATTGCGAACGGCCACTTTTCCTTTTATAATGACTTATGGAAACAAAGGAACCGCCCTATTTCTTATAAGGTTTTCTTAACTTCAAAACCCGATAACTGTTAATTAACTGCGCCGTGGTATGATTTGCATGCAATGCATGTTTTAGTGCCGTACCACACTTGTCCTGCTTCATCGCAGCTTGTTGGAGAGGGCCCCCTGCACGCTGTATAGGAAAATCCGCACGGAGGGCTCCTCGCACGCTGTATAGGAAAATCCGCACGGAACTTACCTATTTATCGTCGCATTGGCACGCATACATTCAAAGCAAGGTTTATTTGGGTTCGGAAAATGCTTTAATGTTACCACTACACACACTACATTGCGTTTTCTAAACAAAATCCGACACGGAAGGTGTGGGCACTTGTGCGGACTTCATCGCGCGGAAGCACGACAAGTGTGGGACGGCACTAAGACATTATTTGGAAAAAATGTTAAAATGTCGCGTGAAAATCCAAAATTGATTAACAATCAAACCGAGTTCCGAAGCTAAGTACTTCAGATTTTTTGTTTCTTTCTCATAGAAAAGACTATAACTAAGGAGCCGGCGAACAAAGCGTGCTAATTACACTTCTGAAGAAGTTTTTTTCTGTAATCCGATAATTCATTCAGCTCTGAATCTAATTCTGTATGAGTTTTCAATTAAAACGCCCTAGAAGTGTACTAAAGTCGAGTCGGAATTTAGTGAGAAAGTATTAACAACTTTCGAATAAACGAACATACAAATATGTAATATATGAGTTGAGTAGGTAGGTGTCTAATTCGTTAAATGCGTGATGTAAAATACATTGTAGAAAATAAATGTCGCAAACAAAACGGCATAAGGTATGTTCCCGTGCCTGCAGGGATTATAAACGCTTCGAAGAAAACTGCAGAATACTGCAGAAAAGTGTTCCCGTATTCACTTCTCCAAGAAGATTTTACCTACGTCACAACTTCCCGTCCTGCAGAAAATTTAAGAATTCTGCAGCAACTTTGACCAGCTTCAATATCCTTAAATCTGCTTTCTGTCAAAGTGACAACTGCCCAAACGTCAATTGAGTGAAATTGAAATCTGTAAATCCAACTTTTATAAAATTGTACATCCTAAAAGTTAAGCGAGGGATTAAAGAAGTGATGTAGCCTATAAGGAAGAACTGTGATTGTTTAGTTTCCATATATAGGAAAAGATTTTTTTTCTCAGCTGTTACTCAAAACAAATCTTCTTCTGCTTTTTCAGAAAATTGTTCCTGTATTGCAGTGAATTCACCCACACCACATAAATAAATAAACTGCAGCCAGTTGTAGCTGCAGAAGTACGGGAACAGACTTATAATTGCATTTTTGTCAGTGTCTTCCGTTTTATTAGAGATAGGAGTCTGGATTTAAAATACACGGTGTTCAATTTATCTGAAGACACTGAAATACCTCGAAAACTACACATCGAATTCGTATTCTTTGCGTAAACGTGAACAACTTTTGTCACAAACATGTTTTTTTGAAAACGTTCATTTTTTCAGATATTTGAGGGACAAAATTGAAAATTTTGGAAGTTTAAAGATTTTTAACTCAAAAATGATTAGAAAAGTTGTAGTTTTTGTTTTCGTTGATGTGTAGTGTTCGATTTATTTCAGTATCTTCAGATAAATTAAATACTCTGTAGATCAAAAAAGTCACAAACTCTGTAAAGAAAATTAAAAAAGACCGGCAAAATTTCAGTGTAAGGATGTCGGGTTAGTTTTTGCTCCTGTAATATTTATTTTTGTATAAATAGACTGCTTTGTTCGCCGGCTCCTCAACTAAAACTGTTCGGGTTTTCTACCCATTATAATAAAAGCATGGGCAGTAACAATAACATTGTAAATTTGGTCATCTCCAATTAATGATCCTGGATGACCTAATTCTGCTCGAATTAAAATGTAAAAAGGGCTTTTTTTTATTTATTTTTTTTATACGATGTGGCCAAATCCTAGGGGACAACCCTTTGATGCGTTAGCATGGTTTTGGCCGGAAGGGAATTAGGGTAAGGGAAGTGAGGAAACTTGAGTCTTGTTTGTTATGCGAGCTAGACAACAGCCCACAGACGGAGTGGATTATTTTAATTTCTTAATAAAAGCTCACGGTCATCTGGGGTCGAACCCGGGACCCATGGCATGTTGGTCTTACCGCTCAACGCATTGATCCAACTCCGTCTCCGGCTTAAAAGGTAAAAGAGGATAAAGTGTAAGGTTAAAATCGAGCACTGGCAGATGGTTTGGAAAAAAAAGAAAGGCGAAAAATTCAAAATATTTTGAGGAAAGCTTCAAACACTTTAAGAAGACAAGTAGCAGCTTGTAAAGCGGAATATTACGAAGCAACTGTCGGAACTATTACAACATAAGATGTGATTAAAAATGGAATGCCTTTAAAAATCAAAATATTCCAGAAAAAAAGAATAAAAGAGATTTTATTCAGTAAAAGTATTGACGACCTGTGCCCCACAAGCGGTTAAACAGAGAGAAAAGTATCGGGTTATAATTGAATGTGTAAAGACCCAGTAGGGTGTGATCTGCATGGAAAAAATAAACTAAGTCGTATGAAAATAATATTGTTTTTAAGCTACGAAAAGAAAATTTACCAAACTACCTTGAGTTGAAAGCAACAGAAAATGGGGTACAGGGAAAATGTAGTTAAAAACAACTAAAAAAATACCCAAAGATTTGACATATTCCAAACCTCTGAACTGCAGCAGCATCCAGAAAAATCATACAATACGGGAAAACTGTTTGTGAAAAGCATTCTTGATTAAGCTAAGAATTAATTTTAATTATTAGTTTAAAAAAAAGTGCAGCAAAATTAAACTTAAAAGTGGTGCTTAATACTCTTTTATGATGCCAAGCCTTTTATTGTTGAGCTTTATAAACAAATTCTTTTATATGTATTTTTATATTGGGAAGAGTTTTTGTTAAAATTTAAGAAATTAATTTAAGTCAAGTAAAAAAAAATAGTCGGAAATTTGAAACTCTCCGACGGCGTCCCATAGCTGTTTTCTGCCTACAACACATAACGTTCAAATGTCGGTTATTCGGAATTAAATTTTTTGAGTGACCGTAGCTCAAAGAAAAAATTTTATAATTCGGTTATTTTAGTCTAATATATGCGTACGCTTTTAGTTGATAAAACTGAGGCCCTGAAAATTCCGTCGTCCCCTTACTCCGCCTGGTTCCGTGGTATATCGTCCCCCCCTCGGTGGTTTCACATAATATAAAAAAAATCTGTTAACTAAAGATATATTAATGTATATACTAAGTTATATTATTCTATCTTCAATAGTTCCTTTTCAAACAACTCTTAAATATTGACTTGTTTCCAACACCAACAAAGTATAATAAATGAAACTCTCTGTGAAGCATTGCAATAACATCTGCTGACTAAAATATAACAATACCCTTCAGTTGTTAAAAGGAACAAGAATAATTGCTTCATAAAATACGGTTACCTACCGCAAGGGCACAGCTCGCATATCTGACGATACTTTAAATTTCGTCCTAAATTTTCAACTTTGTAAACCGAATGGAAATTTTCCACTTTGTAAGCTAGTTCCTCCCTTAAGACAATAACTGAAATGTAACATGGGTCGACTTTTTAGTTTCCGTAACATCTACAACTTTTGCGTGCTCAAAAAACCGCCAGACTTATCTCCCCTTCTAAAGACCTTTTAGTGTAAACTATTGTCAGCAAAAACCAATTACAACTCCCCGTGAAAGTATTCCAACCACGACCCGAAGTTTTACTGACGATTGTGCCCTTAAGAAGTAGCAAACCTTCGTTAAATCATTAACAATAACATCACAATATGCTTCCCTTTTAAAATTTACATATTAAGCTTTTTCTTTGAAAAGGAAACAATGTAGCATTTTAGTTCTCTAATGACATATACGAAGTAGGCATCAATTGGGACAAATGAGGAGGGCTTACATATCAACAAATTCTTCTAGAATTAACTCATAATTTCCGAAATCACTGCTCGTGTTTTTAAGAAGACCTAACACTTATCTTAGTTTAGCGCCCGAACAGTTATCTGTGTTCATTGGTCTTTTCTTCTAATATTAGTCTGTCAGATATTGCCTCTACTTAGCCAGGTACTTCAATACTTCAAATATTATATTATATTATTATGTTATATATTATCCCTTCTTCTTGAAGATTGAGAAGGTTTAAGAAGCTTAGAGCCGTGGAGTATTTTGTGCATGGTTCAATTATTAACGACGCCAGTTGCTTATTCATTTCCGATTTATACGTACATAAAAACAGCTAAAAGCAATTCATTAGCTCCTGCCGACTGAGCGATGAGACGTAATAGATATTCTCAATTTCAATCTTTTTTCATTGTATTGCAATATACAGCAATCGCGTCATAAGAAAGTGTTTAGCCAATTTCAAATTACACAACTTAATTATTTTAACCACTGACACTATTATCTATTAGCTTTATTAAAAAGAAAATATGGAAATACTTTTAATGCTTAAATACGAAAATAGTTTTCATGACTAAGAATAAAGAAGACGATAATAGTTTAGAGTGGACATACTTGGTAAAGTAAGAAAAATTTTAGAAAATATTCTTAACTTTTAAGTATAACTGCTTAATTAGATGATCTTTTAGATCTTTTAGGTTTTAAACTAGACGTTGCTTCTTTCAATTGTTTTCGTAAGCAGAGCAAAAAAGTATACTACCCCACACTTTAATGAATTCAATCGAGATATGAAATTAAAATGATGGCTTCACTAAATAAAAGTAAAATAAAAGAAAAACAATTCCAAAGTAGTACAAAATAATGAATATAAAAAACTGGTTCTTTGGAGTTAAGGGTTGAAGGAAACTACGTCTAGCACGGATCTTAAGGGGAATTAAATATATTATCCATTACCTTACTCGCATTAGATGATTGACTTTTCGAAGAAGAACCTATAATTCCACTGGAACCTGTTGAACTACTTCCATTTTGCTTGTTGTAATCACTCGTACCTCTACGTTTTTCCTTTTCACGGTCACGATCTTTATCCTTTTTTTTGCTGCTGCTACTACTACTACTGCTACTGTGACTATGACTTACTGTACTACTGCTGTAAATTCCCGCCCCTGTTACGTCCTGTGACATATCTCGAACTTCAATTTTATCTTTAGATATTTTTATCTTCAACGGCAAAGGATTGCAACTCTCTTCTGGTTGAAAATTGCTCAGCTCCCCTTTGATTCGATCCTTTGGAATTTTAATTTTGAAGCCAGAGGTGGGGGGATGTAATGGTTCTAGAAGTGGCAAGTTCAGTTTGTCCTTCGATATTTTTATTTTAACTGGATTCTGTTCAACAGAATCTGTTCCAAATAGTAACCGATCTTTCTCCTTTTCTTTATGCTTATCTTTATCTTTTTTATGCTTCTTTCGTTCCTCTTTATCTTTTGACTTATCTTTTTCCTTATGCTTGTGTTTGTCCTTCTTTTTCTTCTTTTCAGATTTACCTTTCAGATGTTCTTCAGTAGGTGGTACAATTTCTTGCTTTATAGGAATATCTGTCTGCAATAACTGTTGAGGTACCGTTTCCAAAGGAGCAATTTGGTCTAAAACAGGCAAATCTTCCGGCTCCTTTGGTTCGGTTTTTATAAGAGCAGTTCCGGTAAATTTGCTATCACTACATAAACTTTCTTTAAGTAAACTACTAACTAAATCAGGATTAGTTTCAATTCCGTTCACAGTTGCGGGGAACGCCTTCACTAACCTGGAATCACTTATTTGCTGGTCGTATAAAGGAGGCAATGAACTCTTTTGTTCGCTATATTTAGGAGGCGATTGTGATTCAATCTTCCTTATTTTGTTTTCCCTTCCACCTTCATCGTCTGGAAATCTATTTACACTATCACTATTTGCAGGCCTCTTCATATTGCTAAAGTTCAAGGGCATTTCTTGTTTTATTTTTACATCATATGGCATTACTGGTGAAATCGTTGAATTCGATAATGAATGAGTCTCAATACGTTTACTAATTCCACTGGAGGGTGGAAGAAGCTTCTTTTCAATTATAGGCAACATTTTAGTTGATTCTTGAATTTGAGTTTCTGTTCGTATTTTTTCTTTTTTTGGTGTTTCGGACCGTCTGTCTTTCTCAGATTTTTTAGGACTATCTTTATTTGATTTAATACTAAGCCCAGGGGGTTTGCTTCCCCCATTATTACTGTTATTGTTATTACTAACGGAAGTGGCAGAGAACGGCGGTTTTTCATTCCATTCTGGACTAAATATTGATAGAGGCTTAGTTTGTGTGTGCAATGGTTGTTGCAATGGTGGTGGATTCTGTGATTGCTGGGGATATGAAGAATATTTTGGCGGAGAGCAAATTTCCATCTGGTCTATAAATTTCATACCATCGTCTAATTGTCGTGTATTTGTTGTACTAAAGGAAGACTCTACAGATTGCTTCTGATTTAAATGCATATGTGTTTGTTGTTGGACGGATTGGTCATATTTAACATTACTATTACTGCTGCTACTACTACTGTTGTTCCGGTTTGGAGCTACTTGATTGTAATTTCCTGGAGGAATAAATGTCCGTTGCTGTGGAATAGAGGTTGACCCTTGCTGTTGCTGTAGGATACTTCTTGTAGCCTCGACTCCTGCGTTATTTGGCGGATTATGGGGCGGATACATGGCCGAACTGTGTTTAACATGTATTTTGCCCGGATCAACACCTCGCCCCGAAGCATCTTTCAGAAGACTTCGTGTTGGATCAGTACTTTTTGACGGCATTTTATGACTAGGCAAAGGAGGATTTACTGGCGGAGGCAAAGAAGTGCGACTTTTGTGATAATTAACATCATGTGAATGTGGTATGCGCTGCTGTGACGAACTTGAGCTACCCGTTGATATCGCTCCATGACCTGGTCGACTTGAACTGGGCCGTGAACTGCTTGGTATGGGCAACTGCTTGTTTGCAACATGCGGTGGCACGCTATATTGAGATTCGCCAGGAACTTGAGTTCTATCCGGCCTAGGACGACTAGAATGGGTTCCGGCAGAAGGAGGATATGGTTGCTTGTGCGATGATGCTGGTTTGTGTTCTACTAGAAAAATTACTTAATTATATTTTTCAATCAACTACATGAAATTAATTGATCAATACCCGAAATTTCTCCTGTTGGTGGTTGTTTGGAGTGATGGTGATGAGATCCACTGGCGTGAGACGATGAATGATGTGATCTGTGGTGACTAGAATACGAGTCTTGTCTTCGGGTCGCTTCTATTTGTGGCATCTGCGAACTTGATCCATTCGATGATTCAGAAAGATTACGTGATGGCTCCGTCTGTATAAAAAAACATTAAGCACTTTATAATAACTATTAATTTACGACTTACAATTCTTGCGCCCTGTGCCAAAGCTTTAATAGAATTCAATTTTGACTTTAATCTTGCCGGACTTTTTTCATATATTGCTATAAATTCTTCTGTTAATTGCTTGAGCAGGTCCATAGTGACGCTTTTATCCACATAATGGAACCAATGTTTTCCTTCAGTAGATTGCGGAATCTTCAGGTAGGTAATAAAATTTAGTTAAAATCAAATACTTTTATTTTAAATTCCTACCTCCCATCTAGACCATTTACATGCCAAGTAAATGCAAAAACACGCAACCACTGTCGGTCGATATTGGAGACACATTGACGTTAGATGTAAACTGAAAAATGAAATAATTATAAGTTTCCCTACAAAATGTAATTACCGATCATAAGTAAAATGTAAAATGATATGTATTACTTATATTTGCAATTCAAAATTTGTCATTTATTAATTTTTATTTTATTTACATTCTAAAGAGTTTTGGAAAATAAAGCTGCGGTCGTGTACACTGTAGGCTTAACACAAGCATGTTTGTGTAAAGAAGCCGGTTTAAGTGTAGTTTCCGAAGCGGCAATAATCTATATATGTCTTCCTACTTTAATCAGGGATTATACGTTTAGTTACACTTACGAAGATTGATGTTAGTCTAAATTAAATCTATATTTTAAGACCGCACTCAGATAAATACTCGGTTTTTGTCACGGCTTTCTAGGCTATTCAGACGATTCCATTCCAATAGTCTCCATATAATTTTCCACCTCCTCTAACCACTAATCAAAATTCCGCCAAAAGATTAGTGAAACATTAAAATATCGCTGATTGGATTGGACTTAATATTTTGAAGAGCTGGACTGGTCCGATTGCCTTTCCATAAGAGACGTTAATCATAGCACCGAGTAAGGGTTTTGAACATCCTATGGTTTGTTATGCATCGCTTTATTGCTGAAAACATGAAACCGACTTACACCATATCCTATCCTATCCTTCGGCCATTAATAACAAAAAAGCAGCCTTTCAAAAACATAAAATGTGTCCATCAGAAAAATTTAAGTGAGATGTCTCTATAAACATGCGCAAAATACAGGGTGTTTCACAGCGCGTGTGCAAAAATGAAGTACATAGTAGATCTAGGTGAGAAACGAAAAAAATGGTGTTATATTGAGATAGATCCCTCCCCCTCCCAGCAATAGGGGTTTGAAATTTTTTTACGATGAAAAAAACCAGTCTTACATTTTAACGTATATCTTTTAAAGTTTTGGTCCTAGAGACGTTATTGATATCTCACCTAGATCTACCAGAATCTTTATTTTTGCACACACACTGTAAAACACGCTGTATATATGCAAATCAGTGATTAGTCGGGTTAAGTTCCCAAATAGGGTGGTAAGGGCTTGTGATCTCTTATAAAAACCGCAACCGACAATTTTACCGGTTCTTCTTTTGAGCAAGTCGATGGAGTAAATGATAACGTGTCGGCCTGCCATCCCGGATGTCCCAGGCTTAAGCCCCATGGTGGCTTTCTCCCGACAACAGATTACGATAAAAGGCCATTGGGGGTTACAAAGTAATATCGATGGTTCAGAATCCACCTTAAATTGTAGATGCACTTGGACTCGTGGTCTCGAATCAGGTGAAGTTCTTTTTTCGCCCCATGCCCCACAATGGGTTAAGAGATCTAAAGAGAAAGAAAGACCACTCATTATTAGTGGGAATGTTTATACTGGTTCATTGGACAGCGCCAACGTGTTTGCTGCTAACTTCTACTTACCACCGTCATACAGGACCTGATGGTTCTCACACCTATGTTTTAAAATATTGCGCCTCTGCTTTGAATAAACCTCTCCGCAAACTTATCACCTGTTATACTCAACAGGAGTGTTTCCGAGTGCATAGAAACTTCCTCTCGTTCAACCTATACCTAAAATAGGAGAGGCATGGGACTGCTCTAATTACAGACCAATTACATTTACTTCATTTCTATCTAAAAGTTGTTGAATTACTCAGCAACCCTCAGCTGATAAAGTATTTTGAAAATAACCGCCTAATAAACGTTTGCGGTACGGTTTTTGCGCTGTTCTATCAACCAGCGACTAACTAATGACTCTAATGGAGTGTTGGAATCATTGTCTCCATAATTTAGGAGAGTCCGATATCATCGCCCTTAAGACTTCAAAAGTCTGGCATGCTGCCCTTCTCGTCGAACCTCAAGCATTTGGTTTGTACCCTCACCTAAATAGAAAGGTTTTTGTCAGGGCAGTCAATTCGTGTTAGTTTCACCTGATGAGTCTGTCTAGTGAGGCGGAGTGTCGGCTCTGCCTGGAAGAAGATGAAACAACAATGCACATTATGTGCTTTTGACCTGCTTTGTCATGGCTTAGAAGGAGGATCTTCGGTCGGGAATTTATGAGCCTGGCTGATGTTTTATTCTCTCCTGTTAAAGAACTCCTTGCCTACCTGAGGGAGAGTGAGCGTATTTTACCGTAGTTGGGGCTTTAGCACAAATTACCTTCTTGGTTGTAGTGCCCACCATATAGGTATTAGGTAACCCACTTATAATAATTATAAAAATATGATCCTCACTTGGGGCAGAGCAAATTGTGTCATGTTTAAGGCACCCTAAACTCAATGTTGTCTAATATTTCTCAAAAAACATTCAGTCCAGCCCACATTCAACCACTTGGGTATTGAAATATCCAACAATCTTAGCTGGACCAATCATATATTTTCAGTGGCCAAAAATGCATTGAAATTTTTGGGTTTTTACAAAGATGTAAAAAAATTCTTAACCCCATCTGACTTGGTGCTGATCTGCAGGTCCCATTTAAGGCCTAGACACAAATATAAGGTCTGTCTGTTTACTTTTGTGTGTAAAATGTGGTTAAAAATCAAGTAAAAATCGTTCTTCTTGTGGAGGGGATGAAAATGCGAAAGTTAACAGACGCTTTTGAGTAAATTGATGGCGACTGAAGAACTGTAAGAAGTAAATTCCAGTGCAAAGATGCGTTTACAAGAAATCGTAAAAATAAAAATGAATAACAATTTACTGAAAAAGTTAATAATTCCCCGTGTTTATTTTAATTTTTATTTCTAAGCTGTAACTTGCCAAACATCAATCAGTTGTTTGTTGTCAACCATTAAAGAAGAAGAAGAATTTTGCCGAAGTTTTGTCCACACTCATCAGCGTGTGTAAAATTTGGGCAAAGGGGAAATTACTCGACTGTCAAATTGCTCCAACTCCAAAAGTAAACAGACGCAGTGTGGACGAAAACTTTCGGTTTCGTGTAAAAACTGGACTGTCAAAAAAAAAGCTTGTGTAAAATAAAATTACAAATTTAGTACATAACGTGACTATCTGTTGACAGAAATGTTAGGTTAGGTTAGGGGAGATCAGCTAAGTTACCCTTAGCCCTCCGCACTCAGAAAACTAGATGAGTCCATAGCGTCCAGACAGGAATATTAATCTGACAGAAAAAGCAAAATGACGTATCAACAGATAAAAATCGATAAGCACATCCGAAAAAAATTTCAGTGTGCATTTTCCAAAATTAAACAAAAAAATCAGATATACATAGGTGGTGATCAAATATTCAGAAGCTACATTTTGAAGAAGATGTTAACAACTAATCTGTTCCTGCTTGTTTTTAAACATTGATGTCTACTTCAAATTGCGTTTTATTCCAAGCATTTTAATTTACAAAATTTGCTTTTCCTTCATATAATTTCAGTAGATAAAAAATGGTAGTTTCCTATGAATGGCATTCTCTTACAACAAAACTGGTCTTTTCCAGAAAATTAAAAAAAAACTTATTCAGCGTTAAATAAAAATCAGCGCTCAATGAAGTTTTGTAGTGCAAAAATAACATTTTGGGATACTTTTTTAATGGACTTAAAACTCAATTCATCAGTCGGTAGTTCGGAATCCACGGATGATCCTTTTTTCGTTGCATACAGTCCGTGCCCCTTTTCGTACCATGATCAAAATTAGAGCGGGAAAAGGGGAGCGTTCCTTTTCTTGTCCCATCAAAAGATGCAATTTGCATTATATATTTTGTATTCATTATATATTATTTAATATTTTCCATAGAATATTTACTGCTTCATAAATAATGGGAAATAGGAATTACGGCGGCAAAATATTTATGTTAGTGGGCAACGATAGTTTTATCATTCTCATGTTTTCCAATGAGGAGAAAAGAAAACGGCGAAAAATAACGCTGGTGACTCCGGGTTTGTCATAAACAGTTTTGTCCGGCTAATTTTAAATTAATTTGCATTTTGCTGTAAAACGCCGAGTTTGATCTAAATTCAACTATCGATGTTTTAACGCAGCCAAATAATTCAGACCGATATGATAAAAAGAGATTCCTTATTAATTGACTCACTTAACATTTTTTTTAAATTGTCGAACCAAATTTTCAAATTTTATATCCAAAAATACTTTGGACTAAGAAGTGATGCTTACAAGTTTCTGTTTACTATTTTTCGTATCCTTAATACAAAGAAACTCTCGTGTCTCTTAACAATTTTTTCCACTAAAAGTCACGGCCAAATGATAAAACTTACTATTTTCTATGTGTAAAACACATTACAATAGTGTTTTACCATTTTCTCTCTCTCTTTAGGTCCCGTAACTCTTTCTGGGGCAAGGAGCGGGAGAAGAACTTCTCCGGTTCGAGAAAACGAGTGCAAGTGGACTTACAATTTAAAGTTGATTCCGAACCATTGACATTTTCTCTGCAACATGCAATGGTCTTAATATCGTAATCTATTGTCAGCAGATTCGAATCTGGGACCTTCGAATTGGAAGGCCGACACGTTATCATTTATTCCACCGACGACTTACGATTTTGCCTAGCATAAATACTGGACCGTTACGAAATATTTGAAATTAGAAATGAGCTGAGTGCTGGGTCCCTTTTAGTTAACGATCAGTTAGATTTTCAAAACAGAAGTCCGTTACTTAATCCGCAGATTGTAAGAATATAGAACCAAATTTGTAAAATTTGTTTTAGTAGCCAGTTAGCCCTGATGATGTTCTAATAGAACGAAACGCGTAGGCATTTAAGATATTGTTTTTTAGTGGAATAGTAAACAAGTGTTAACAAAAAAGTTTTTTTTTTTTTTTTTTTTTTTTATTAATCATGAAAGTGTTCCACCAAGTGCCCACACAATATTCAGTTGATTTAATAGCATAAATTACTTCTGTACAAAAAATTCAAACTTACCGTTAGTATACAAAATATCGTGAACTAATCTATGCAACAGATATTAAAGAAATATGCTTTGTTTTTTGTGATGATGCTAAATCTCAGGGTATGCCCAAGAATGCAATAGCACAGCTCTGAGAAGAAAGGAAGTAAGCGTAAGGGATGTAGATTAAAGGGTTAAGTGAAGAAGGCGACAATGTATCCTTTGTTGAACCCCTTAAGATCATTAGATGAGGAAAAATCGTTGGTAAAACGAAAAGTGCGCACCCCTATATCGTTTTTAATTCTTAAGACCATTTCAGAAAATTAAATAAGTGAAAGGAAAAATTATTACGATTACAAAAACGGTTGTTTACTATCGATTTCAGTCGACTTCGGTTTCTCGAATTTTCGCTACTCGAGAATTTTTCCAAGAATTTTGCAACTCCCCAATCCTTCGTGGTTATTCTCAGAACTTATTCCTAATATTCGATACTGCTGAACAAAATATGTGACATCGAAATTACAGCGCAGCCCTTAGAATAAAGAACGAGAGGAAAGGCTATCTTAAGTAAAAACCCTGTACGTGTGATAAGCATTTTTGCTTCATGGCCAAGTGGCGAGTGGGTTAAGGGGGAATGACGCCTGAAATGTCAAATAGGACCGAATATCGCCTTGAAATCAAAGTCGTCTCCATAATACTGAAATATTTGGGGGCATAAGCAAAGTGTTTTTAAAGAGTAAAATTTAGTAAATTAATAAAATATGGTCGGGCAAAGTTATATTATATTAAAAGTGTTATAAGAATATATTTTAAAAACACCTAATTTAAAATATTATCAAAATGAGTTGGCCCCTCCATTATACAAGCATAATTTTACTACTTTCATGTTCGAAACGCACACATCGCTTGGGTTCTACTACATATAGCAAAATGCTTCCATTTTTCCGAATGATGTCCTTTCCTCTAGTTCTTTATTCTAAGGCGCAGCCATATCCACGGCAACCTACAAGCCATGAAGTTAGAAATTTCACGCAAACGCACATTAGAATCCAAGTGGGCTGAATTTCCGACAAATTTACATTGCTTATGGGAGATGGCGGGTAATTTTTTTAACTCGTCCTAGTGCTTCTGTGAGAAAAATTATTGTTTCTAAAAGCGCGGATATGTACGAAACTGGACTTATAAAGAAATTACGACCACCATCCAAAGGTCGGAGCGTAACTAACTGTTTGCGTTTTTGATGAAAATTTGATTTGCGACTAAAATTTTCAGTTTTATCAAAGACTTCTTATACATGTTTTTACCTTGTTGGATATAGAGTTTAGTCTAGTTTAAGTTAATGTAAATAATTTTTGGACAGAACTAATAGTTCTGGCGGTAGGACGCGTTTAAGGAAAAATCAACTGCTGGCTCCTATAAGAAGTAATGTAAATTTGTCGGAAACATGGTTATTTTTATAAGATCTAGCCAAAGCCTAGGGGACGACCCTTTGATCCGTTAGCATTGCTTTGATCGGAAAGGAATTAGGGTGGGGGTAAGGGAAATTTAATGTTTTGTTTTGGCATTGCTGCGAGCTAGACAACAGCCCAGAGACGGAGTAGATTTTTTAATTCTACTTTTAAAACCCCACGGAGAGACCGACTCACGAACCCGGGAGCCATGGCTTGTTGGTCGTGCATCTTAACCAACTGATTCAACTCCGTCTCTTGGCTTGAGAAAAGGAAGTTTTTGGAGAAAATTCTTTATCAAAATTAAACTATTCGAAAAATCATTATAAAACTCAATACGGTCATATTCTGCAATAGCAGAGCCAATTGATAAAAATAAGAATCACCAAAATTGGTCAAGAATTGCGAACTGTAACATACGTACAGCAAAAGCAAATTAAGATCATAATAAATATCAAAAGAAATTAGAAAATAATATCATCTTTTGATGTTTCAGAGGAAAATCTTCTATTTCCAAAGGGCTTTATTAAAAGTTAAATTACTTCCATCGCCAAAACTCGAGACTAGCGCGCTAGTCAATCAGCGGAGGGTGCACTCAACAGTGTCTAGAACTTCGCATGATTTATCCCCTCTACCGCATGAAAGTTTATACTTGATTACTTGATTACTCAAAGATTTTTGTTCAAAAGTTATCAAACAGACCTAGTATATGGTAAACTGGTGCACATTCGTGTTGTTTTGCTAAAAAGTGTTGTTGAAATTTAACGGACCGTCAAAATTACACCTCTCGAGGGTATAGGGTTTAGAGCGAATTGAAGCTCTTGTATTGCCCGTTGTGATATGTCTACAAGAAATCAGACTAACAATTACGTTATTGCAATGACCTTGCAGCTACAGTAGAAGAGTTAGAGACAACAGACATTACGTCGATATTTCCAGGAATTAATAGTTCGGGAAATGATAGCCTTACTTTGAACTTTGTCGCAGTGATGTGGGTCCAGCCCACAGCGTCAAGTCAGATGAAATTAAATCTGGGAGCATGGTAGTGACAGACGAGCCAAAAGAAGCGGGGTACTATCTACCTTTTCTCGAATCGTTTCGTCGTATTTTCGAACCCCCATAACTTCGGCAAAGATTACTTACTACTAGATAACTAGATAGACAAGGTTGCTTTGCGCATGATTTTCTTATTCGCATTTACAAATGTCAAATGTACTTCACTCATTAAAAGATCAGAATACACTGAGTTTGAAAAATTCTTACGCACACATGAATTCTTTTTATTTGTGTACATTTTTACTCTTCGACAGGATTTGGTGGTACTTTTTTGACAGGAGTCTGTGATTCTCTCGGGATGAGAACAGAATTTAGACAGGAGTAAGTGATTCTCTCAAATAATTTTGACAGGAGTAAATGGCTACACACTAACTGTACTCTTTATTTGCATGTATATTCTTATAACTTGAAAAGCTAAATATATTTCATTTTGCTGTGGTGTCAGCGTTATTTTTCAAGTCTAACAACGAAATAATTAAGAAATCTGTAACTTTCACCCTCCAGCTCCTCATAAAGGTGCAGGTATATAAAATTTCTTATGGGCGGTACTTCTAAAAGTTCTATAAAGCTGAAATTTGATATGAAAGCTAGATGTTATTAGTACATAAACAACGAAAAAGTGAATGGGCTATGAAGAAAGGAACTGTTGGCGTGCAAGAAATACCTTTTTTATCCGAATACACTAGAAGGAAGGGTTGTAATTTTAACATGTATTTCAGATCAACACAATCACCTTTTAAGAGGAACAAAAGCAATAAAAAATCGTAGCATATATTTATCGCTTCAGGGCATTTTACAAGAAATGAAATTGCACCAAAAACATTTCATGTAAAGTAGGTTGCCGAGATTCACAAGCTCATAACGCCTTCAATGTTAAAAAGTTATCAGATTTCATGTAGAGATAAGCCCTTAATTCTACAAGCCCCAACTCTACAAACATGATGTAATGATTCTTTTTTGTAATGAGGTTAAGCTTAATAGCAATTCCAAGAAATTATAACTACAATTAATTCCTAATTACTATAGGCATTTGTAATTAAATCCTTTAATTTCTAATTACAAAAGTGGTTAAGGAGTGAGAAGTTTTAATTCTTTAAATACTTTACTCATTACATGGACTTATATACCTTTGGAATCTAAATTGAAATTAAAAAAGTAATTTAATATGAAAGAAATTATAAATTACAAAATTTCATTCCTTAAGAGTAGGTTCTAGTTCGAAGTTCGGAAAATGTAAAAGTTACAGCCGATGTAGTGCAAATGCGTACCGGCCGAAAATCATGCTCACGTTCGGGCCAAATGCAGATGCACGCGCGCCGTATTGTTTGCTCAGCAGGTATAAAAATTCTTTTTTATGTTCTGTTTGGACAAAATAATATTCCTTGAATATAGTAGTCAAAATCAGTTTTACAAGGAAGAGAAAGAATTGCTCTATGGTCCAGGAACAGCTGTCTAGCTGTTAGAAACAAAAATTATATTTTTTCCCACGTTTTTTCTTTGTCAAACTTTAAACGCGTTTTTTCAAAACCATTTCATTTATGCTTTATTATACGCAAATTTCATACAATTTGGCCATAATTTATAGAATTAAAGTTTGGGTAAAAGAGGACAAGCTTCTCAAAATTTTTGTTTGGCAGCTTCGATCTACTCGGAGCATTTACAATTCTTGCAAAAGAGCATAAACGCTCAACTGGGGCGGAGGAAGGAAGAATGGCATTAAACATTATAAAATTCTTGTAAATTGGAGGATATTTTTAAGCATCTCAAATTCTTCTACAGGATATAGATATAAATTATGAATGCGTATGACTTCAGTTTAAAATACAACATAACCAAGAAAATATTCAAACATTTTTGATCTCACTTTTTCATTAATTTTTATGTAAGTTTTAATTCGGAATTTTGTTATCCTTTTTTAATTTCATGCATAAAAAAATAAAGTATGTAAGGAATGAAATTTGTAATTTATCATTCCTTCCATTATTAAATTACTTCTTTTAAATCAAATTATAATTCCACAGGTATTTAGAATCCATGTAATGATTAAAATATTTAAAGAATTAAAAAGTCCTATGCTTTAATTACTTTTTTTTAATTAGGAATTAAAAGACATAATTGCTTAATTCATTATACAATTAATTAATTTCGAAAAAGAATCATTACATCCCACCTCTGAATTTTTAACAGTGAAAGCGTTATGACCTTGTGAGTCTTGGCAATCTACTTTACATGAAATGTTTTTGGTGAGATAATTGTTACATCTTTGTAGTAAGCTCAGTCATATCATTACACTTTTACGAATGGTGAAGATGTGATCAGTCTCGCTAAGATTGAGGATCTCAGGAAGTTAAGAGAGGACGACACCGACAGAAATATGTGATTAGGCGATGTGCTTTGCTTAAAAAATGACAAAAAGCATTGAACTGTGTTGTGACTGCCATTGATGACAGACGATGGTGCTTCTAAAAATTATTTAAATATCAGAAGATTCAGCTGTGTGTCCTCCTGCTCTAGTGTCACTGAACAAAAATCATAGACGACCTCAGAATCATTGTTGATAATTATTAAATTAGTGAATTTAACGAAGTTTTGTCTTTATAAACACCTTGAAATATTGTTTTTATTAATTAAAAGAATCTTCAACATTTTTAAACGATTCAACGATCACTACATTGATCAGCACATAAAATCTTACTTGAAAAGTCTTTATGCCTTCGTAAAATTTGTAAAAAAAATTGTGCATTTTTTACATTTTCTTCTTAGTGTACTATGAAGTCAGGAGATGAATATTTCAGGAAGCTTAATTTTACGGAAAACTTGCATTATCACTAGAACTTCAATATCAGTAAAATATTCTTCTCATCATATTTTCAATGTTGATCCTAAAATGCCTATATCTGCGGGCTTTTTACTGAATACGATTCGATTGAAGTCGATCGTAAATATAGGAAATTTAGAATTGAATGACTAGCAATCCACGTACTCTTTTTTATATCATTCAATTCTAAATATTGTATATTTTCGATCGATTGCAATCGAAGCCTATCAAGTAATAAGGCCCCTAATGTTTGTGGTTATAATGCGTAAATCTCAGACAAGTCGATCAAGTGTTCTGAAAAAATTATGCGTGCAAAGTTGAAAAAAATCTTGAAGAAACGGTGCCGGTAATTTAAGCGATTTGAATTTCAACACTTGTATCATATTTCCTGTTTTTTGTCTCTATAAATTTTGATCCTGTGGAAACATGCAAAAAAAGGGAATGTCAGACAAAAATGAAAAGAGAGAAGACGGAGGTAGAATTGTTCGTAGATAACGGTTCCCAAAAGTGGAGCACTTGAAAAAAGTCTGAAGAGTTTCTGAAGTAAAAACTTAATAAATTTGTGCGGAATTATAAAAAGTTAAACGACATTTGACGGGCTGAGAGTAAAAGTGACCTATTTATATGGTTCGGGCAAAAGTGGCTTAAAAAATGTTCCGCGCAAAAACGAATCGCGTGAGATTCCGGGCAAAAACGAATCGTAGAAAATTTCCGGGCAAAAACGACTTAACTACATTAACTTTGCATTACTTTTTGTAGTTAAGTCGTTTTTGCCCGGAAATTTTCTACGATTGGTTTTTCACGGAATCTCACACGATTCGTTTTTACGCGGAACATTTTCTAAGCCACTTTTGCCCGAACCATATAAATAGGTCACTTTTACTCTCAGCCCGTCATTTGAAAGTATTTGCCGGAAAAATTAAATATGCCTGTGAAAGAATTCAAAGAAAAATAACTAAAATGCTCGGAATCCTTTAGGATTGAAATTCGTTAAGAGTTGTGGACTTTACCTTAACCCATTAAAGCCCAAGAGGTCAGAATTTTTAAGTCATTTTTAAGCTTCATTCCCAAACTATTTTTGGATGTGCTCTTTCGATTCCTGGGGTTAAAATTTCGATTCCATGCATTATAGAAGATGTGGCGGTTTTTAAGTGGAAAGGTACCAAAAAAATTAAAAAAATAAATAAATTTCAATATTTTTTCGTGTCAAAAAATTATTTGAGTTAATTCCAAAACATGAAAAAAATGCATAAAATGTTCGAAGTTTCAGGAAATTTTTTTTTAGTAACCTTGATTACGCCCTTCTGACCTCTCGGGCGTTAATGGGTTAAGCAGCCTCAAATACAAAGTGGGAAGGTTATTATTACAGAAACCGAGCTAAAACTGAAGTGCATGATCAAAAATAACAAGAATTAGGATGGATTTAGCACTTAACCTCTCACTCAATAGGTAATAAAATTATATCTTCACACAGAATGTGAAATTTACAATTGTTTTCATCTGTTCAAAGTAGACAGTGTCCCATCCTAAAATATAAAAACCAACTGTTGTTAATCACTTCGTTACGCTTCTTCATCATTGATGAGCTGATCCAATCATTAAGTTGGCTGGATTAGAATCTCCGCAATCGTAGTGAAAGTTGAAAAATTAGATGACCAACTATAATCGCAAGGGATGACCGGACAAAATTCAAAAGTTAAGGTTCAAGCGTTCGTATCGATACTTTTTTAGCAATTTGCTAATCAATATATTATTTCGCACAAATATGAGTCCTTTATTTTAAAAGTGGTAGAAGTCCACTTTTAAATTTTGCCAAATTATAATAATTAAAAGTATTCAAAGTTCCCTAAAATTTTTAAATAAATTTAAACACAAAACCTAAAGTACTTCTAAAAGAGACTTATAGCACTTCCTCATATATTTTTATCCACATATCTAAAGTACATATTGGAAAAGATGGTTTTCTCGGTCATTTGGTCCCAAGTTATGGGCCTATTCATAAACGCAGGCTTCCGCTGCAGCTACCTGATTCGGCAACTCATTCGGTTCAGCTGAATTGTGCAGTTGCTGCGCAAATCGGGGACCTTATTACTAAATACTATTCGAACCGGCTCCAAGATCCGGCCCTCAAAAGAGATCAAGTGAACCGGATCCCAGTTTTGACCCGTGACGGATCCCGCTGTGTCATTTCTCAACATTTGTATCAGTTTGATTTGATTCTTCTTGTTGACTAATGAGAATGAGCGCTCATAAGAAAAGAATGAAATAAAGAAGAATACATGAAAAACAGAAGAACCTGGAACTAAAAATTCTAAGAATTACAACTGAAGCGAAAGCAACACTTACAGTCTTCGCTCTAGAACAAAATGTCCCAAGATGAAAATTTTCATTGAGTCTTTCGAATTGACTCTTGGAGCCGCGCTCATAAGAAAAGAATGATATAAAGAGTAAAACATGAAAAACAAAAGAACCTGGAACTAAAAATTCTAAGAATTACAACTGAAGCGAAAGCAATACTTAGTCTTCGCTCTAGAGACAAAATTTCTCAAGTTGAAAATTTTCAGTGACTCTTTCGAACCGACTCTTGGAGCCGGATCTTTTAAAAAAAGCAGATCCGAAGAGCCGGTTCGCTCAAAAGATCCGCTTTTTCCATCTCTAGTTCAATGCACCTAAAGCTAGCAACTAACGCAAGTACAATATCTCTTTTAATTCTCATTCAATTCTAAATTAAATTTTCTATATTTGCGATCGATCACAATCGAATCATATTCAGTAATAAGAACCATGTGTTTATGGATATTCCTATGTAGTGCTGCAATCTATAAGATTCTTCTTCGTTAATGCAATTCAGCTGGGGAACACCTCTTAATAGTAAGAATCGTCAAAGGGAAATTGTCACTTTAAGTTAAATCTAGTTTAGAAAAAGAACATATGAAGAGCTAACGGACAAAGCCGGATAAATTTTACAGGAGGTCAAAATGTAACTATCCTTTGTACCCTTTGGTCAGTTAGTGATGGTTGAAAATGCTGACTGAAAAAAATCACCTCGGTTCAAAATGGATGGAAAGTTTTATTCTGCTGCTCCTCCTATCGCAGTCCTGATTGGGAACACAATTAAGATTTACAAGGATGTAGTTCTATCTTTTCCTGTTTTTTCGATTAGAATGCGTGGAGTTGGTAGTCAATACTGTTTTCTTTTGGCAATAATAGGATCATTGCCCTGTATGCAGTAAACCTTAATAAACTTGAATTCAAGAGTAAGTTTTTTAAATAAAAATAAGTCCCGTCATAACAATAAGAAACAATGAGCAATATTTTTACTGTATTCTGTTTACTTTATTTATCTGTATGAATTATTAACAGCAATGTTCATATTGAACATGAGTTGCATTTACACATATGAAGGCCAGAGTAACACTTCCCTCTTACAGTTATCAGCACAGAAAGTATTATTCACTGATTTATTCGCGTATAATGCAAAACTAGTTGGAAGATATTTGCGCGATATTTCATTCACAAATTTCACGAGTTAAAAAGAACACATTCCTTTGGAACACAGCTCGAAAAATAAATACACTAATATTACAAATATGGCTAATACTTGAAGTACTGTATTGCATACGTAAAGACGAGAATCTACTAAATCAAAATTGATAAACTCTGCAATGAAATTTGCACACTAAATGAATTTTCAAACTAAGTCACCTTAGACGATTGCAAAAACATAAGTTCTGAAACGAGAATCATTTTAACGGCATTGCTTAATAAGCATTCTAGCATAAACAATATATATCTTGATAAAATAATAAAAAAAAATTAAGTATTAAAAAGTAACTTACCTATTTGATGCCAAGAAGTAAGAAGTCTGAGCTAAGTCCTTACAAGCTATTTCATGAGAAATTTAAGGTTAGGTTGTCCATCATTAGAATGTTTGCAAACAAACCTTTAACTAGGTGACATGTTTTAACAACATGAGTATGTGGGTGATCTATGGCAACATCAAAGCCTAAAGTTTGGAGCAATACGTTTTCATTGAAAACCAAATCTTGGGCCTGTTCTGAATATGCCTCTGTTGATGGATGTGGGGCCTCCTGATTGAGGCACATATGTGCCACTTTAATAACATGCTCTAGTTTACGAGGTTGTTCCTCAACTTTAGCAGCTAGGAACAAACTTGCTGCGGCTATTCCATTGCGATGGAAGTGGGTAAACGAATGGAATGCATAAAATCTGTGCATATAAACAATTGCTGTGTTTATACAAAGCTGTGAACTGTTGAAAGTGTAGAAAATGAATATATGACTTAATGCATACTTTAAGTTAAATTACACTTGCAGACGTTGACCCATCTCTTGTATAAGATAAGCTGTTAGCTGTCTAAAAGATAACTCTTGGTCTGCATCGATGCCATGCCTTCTGCTTGGCGAACTAGCTAATTGCTCTGTTGTGAAGTACCATCGACTATCTTTGTCCTTTGAGTCTCCTGCACCGGAACTGCCGCTAGTGCTAGCCATTAAAATGCGTTTAAAGCTGCAGGAAAGAAAACAATTCCACTTTTACTAATTTATCAAATTTTCCACTCAGTTCCACTTTTTTGTTTGACAGCACAGAACGTAAATAAAAAAAAATCGAATCTCACTTTTGCTGCCAACACACGAATGCTTTTCTGTTAATTTTTACACTAGTGCTGCCACCGAATTCCGAAACGGCTAATACCAAAAGTAGGAATTCTGAAAACACCATACAGCACACTCCTCAGCACTGCATAAGCATCTGACTTGTTGAAATGTCACACGTCCATGGATATGTCATGAGACAATTGCAAACTACATCAAATAATTTTTACGATATAAATAAAATATCCAAAATTATTTTTAAAATTCGGCAGCAAAAATGACTAAAACTACAAATTTTAGATTAATTCATACATTTATGGAACCTGAGGGACGAAAAGTTCTCTTCTAGTTCCGCACATCAAAAGCCAGACGCCATTAATGTTTTCACAAGTTACGTCGGTTCGATAAGAGTGCTCCGAAGAAGTGACACAATTTTTGACAATAATTACGGACTTGTATTAATTAAATTCAGTTTAGTTTGATAGTAGAGTTGTGAACTTTGTTTTAGTGTAAAAATCACAGCAATCGATGTGAGTTTAACGTGAAATCTTTAAAATTTAATATAGCACTTCACAGATTTGATGTTGATCCGCAAGAATGGCCGACCCACAACACAAGACAAATTTTTGTTTAGCACGGATCTAATTTTTTTCGTAAATGCATTAAAATGTGTTTAAAATTCATATTTTAGAGTTTTAAGATAGAATTAATGCGTTGACGGTAGTTCTTTTATTTATTTTTGGTAATAGTTTCCTAATTTTATCATAATTTGATTCGGGGTTTCGGTTGGTTTTGTTTTGTGGTATTTTGAATTGTAGGGTTGTCATATCGAGGTGAATTTTTAATAAAAGGGAGGGTTCAGAATCAAATATTTTCAATTCTTTCATAAAACATTAATATTTATATTTAAAGAAACACTTTTAGGAATGATACAATTATTCAAATTGTATTGTAATTGATAAAATTTAAATTGTATACTTACTTTTGGTTAATCGTCGAAATGTGTTCACACTTTGAGTTTGCGTATATCCAATTTACGGCCGTAAGGCTTATACTGCAAAAGTTGTGAAATACAGAGTAAATTCATTTTATATATTTTTGTGATGTTATAATAGTAAGTTTTATTTTTATTCGACTATACAGCATATAAATGTAAATTCTGTTATGTATCCAGTGATAATTGTACAAACGTGGATAAACAATTGCTCTTAGCTCTCCTAACCTGTTTGTATATCAATAGGAGTTATTCAAGCTAGGCAGACTCCATCCCCTCACTCCGCCTCTCTTCCAATTCTTTCATCACAAAAATGAAAGGTTTTCGTTAATAAATATACAGCGATTTCGATGAGACCCTTTCAGCACGATTTCCCTGCCAAACATGCTTGATATAGCATGATTTGGCATTGCCATATTAAAGTTCTTTTTGTTTTGATCTAATTTTACTGCGTTACGTGAACCAAGGCTGAAATTACTACAAATGTCGTTTGCTTTAGTAATTTGACTCAAATAATTTGTCTTAACTCGTATTCGCCTATTCATTCTTAGGGCTTGTTCATAAGCGTGCGATTTTTTCGTTCATCTCACTTTTTGAATACTTTTGTTTCAGTCTGCGATTATTTTTCATCGTATGCCCGTTCACAAGGGTGACGAACGAAAATTTGTTGTTTACATTTGAATTTGCGCATAATTAGTGATTTTAAGTAATATATGTCATTCCAAATATAAATATTAACAGTGAATCGGGAACGCGAATTTAAGTTAATGTTAATAATTTTTTTAATGAAGAAAAGCGAATATTTGTTTTATTTCTATTTTTTCATTTGCTGTAAAATAATAATAATTAATTTTTATATCTAATAACACATATTACATACATATTATATTTATTCAGGCCGTTTTTCATTCAACAATCACTTTTTAAAAAGGTAAACAAACCAATTTTGTATGGTTATGTTCAACAACCGCACCAAATCAAGAGCATTGCTGCGATTATTTTTACAATCGCAGCGACGTTAGACAAAGCCAGCATATCAAGTAACAGGTATATGACCTCAGCCAATCAAATTACAGTCGCATGCGACGAATCGCACTCGTGAACGAGGGTTAACATTTAATTTTTTCCTAATTGAAATTACACATTTTATTAACCGACTTCCCAAAAACAAAGAGGTTCTAAGTTCAACGCGTATTTTTTTTTAGGTCTAACCTGGCATAACTTCGTAACGCGTTAACCGATTTTGATGATTCTTTTTTTGTTGTACAGAGTATGATCCCCTAATAGGAGAAAACAATTTTGACTAGGCTGTGGGGAGGGGGCGGGGGGGGGGGGGGGAGGGATAGTCTAATTACGCAACGCCTGGAGCGATTTGGATAATTCTTTTGCTGTGGGAGTGGAACTTAAATTTGTAACGCGTGGTCCGATTTCGATGGTTCTTTTTCTGTTGTATAGAGTGTGATACCCCCATTGCTAATAGGAGATTAATTTGGTCCTAAGGTGAGGGGTGTTGTTGGAGGAGGGAGTAGTCTAACTTCGTAACGCGTGGACTGATTTGGATAATTCTTTTTCGTTTGGGTAGAGTATGCTCCCTGGTTGATACCACGAGAAAAAAAATTTTGGTGGGGAAGGGGGGTGGAACCTAACTTTGTAAAGCGTGGACCGATTTGGATGGTTCTTTTGCTGTTGTATAGAGTATGATCTCCCAATGCTAATAGGAGAATAATTTGGTCGTATGGTGGGGGGTGGGGGAGGGGGAGGAGTAGTAACTTCGTAACGCATGGACCGATTTCGTTGATTCCTTTTCTATTCGGTAGAGTATGTTACTTTATTGCTACCATGAGAAATTTTTTTTAGTGAAATGGAAGTGGGGTAGGGGGTTAAACCTAACTTTTTAACGCGTGGACCGATTTATATGGTTCTTTCTTCGTTGTATAGAGTAGAAGACACTAAAAAGTGAAAAATAAAATAGTTTTTTAAAAAAAAGTTGAACCGACTTAAAAAAGTGCTAAAAATCATAAAATAATTTTTAATTTTATATCTATTACGACATTTAGAAGTCGGTGTAAATTAAACAAATGAAACAACTACAGAACCACAATCGAAAATAATACATAATACTACCTGAACGTTTGAGCTTACGGGATCATAAGAAATGACGATTAAATATTTTTGTTGTAGTTGTTTGGTTTGTTTGATTTGCACCGACTTCAAAATGTCGTAAAAGATATAAAATTAAAAATTATTTTATGCTTTTTAGCGCTTTTTGTGAAGTCGGTTCAACTTTTTTTTTTAAAAAACTATTTTTTAAAAGTGCAGTTTGTTTTAATTTAATATTATAATACCATGATCCCTTAGTGAAATAAAAACTGAATGCAGACTTATTTGAATAATTTTAATGGACTTTAGGAACCCTTCGCACATCCAATTTTCAGCATTTTATTCAAACTTTGTTGTCTTTGGGGCAGTATTAAATAACCGAATTAGTTCAAAATCTTTCTTTTTGCCGTAATTGTAGGCCCACAGAGCAACTTTAACGCAGTGGCCAAATTGGATATTCAATGTATCTCAGCGAATTTTCAGTATTTAAAAAAAATTCTTTTTGATTACCAATAGACCGGGAGACCGGGGCTATTTGATACAACATTCGTCATCAACTTTTTCTGGGAAATTGTTGCATTAGACAGGAAAAATGAATAATGCAGTTTTGTAGAAAAATGCCAGAGCTACAAATTTGCTTTAGACAGTTTTCCGATCCGCGCAGGGGAAATGGGTGAAAATTGCATTTGAGAAAAAAAATACGTTTTTGTATCAAAATTAGCTGAATTGCAATAGAGTTAGTTTTAGTCCAACTTAACTCCTGAAAATGCAATTAAAGGAACACCAAATGAGTGTTATTGCAAAATAAGTTAAAATCGTTGTTTATTTTTGTGAATTTTTATTAAAATAAAAAAATTTATGAAATTAACATTTCATTTCTTGCTTTTCTTCGCCGCTGTGACTTTCTTCTTTTTTTCCTAAATCCACCGGTTGTCGCTTCCTTTTATATGTTCGCACCATTTTGCTGCAAAAGAGTAACACAATTGTGCATAAAAACATGAAAATACACAATTTACAGCTGTATCAAATAGCCCCGTGCAATTTGTATCGATTAGCCCCGAGGCATGCCGAAGCACACCGACTGATTAACCACTATGCCTAGTACAAGTGCACAAATCCCGTCCATCATATTTTAGCAGACACTACGCATAAGAACACAACTTACCTTTTCCTTTCTAAGTCGTGAATTACACGAGAGGGATTTTACCCCATGAGTGACGAAAACCTGCTTTTTTCTTGGTGAGAGAAGTGAGGTAGCAAGAGGGTCATCTGTGAGTGTCAATCACGAATCGTAGGGGTTTTGCTTGAGTTTTTCCTGATTTGCTTTTGTCCATTTTCGTAATTTCCTCATTAGGGTTCGAAAAATTTTTGGTGTCAGGTTGATTTAGTATTGCTTGAGCCGGTGAAAACAAATTTTCAACCCTGCAAAACACTTATGAACCGGTTTTTTAACGTCAGTGAAAGCCCCTTTCGTAGCAACACTCCGAGGGTTTTTCTACTTTTGCACAGAAGAGATTTGCCGTGAGTTATGGGGTAAAATCCCTCTCGTGTAATTCAGGACTAACAAAAAACAAAATTTAATTTTCACTTATTTTCACTGCACTCGAATTATCTCGCACGATACGCAAAAACACAAATTTCACCGAAAAGACGCTTTCACTATGATAGCTAACCTCAAATTTTGTGTGGAGGTAGTGTTTGCTGCGCGTCACTTTCCGATAAAATAGCTTCGACAATACGGGTTTTCATTTTCAAATAAAGCGCTTGTATAAAATGGTCCCGTGCATCAAATAGCCCCGGTTTGCCCTACTATTCGAAAATGTAAGGAAAACGAAAATCGCAATGTTTGAAATTTTCGATAAGGAAACACCCCTTAAGTAATTTCGCTGATATTCCATAATCCCTGGGGCCTTATCGAAGTCCATTGACTTAATAGCTCAAATTCCAAGGCAGACATTTTTTGGGAATGGAATGGAATAAAATTTTATATTTTTTTTACAGAACAGTTGAAGATGCGATAAATTCAAAACAATTAAATACAGAGAGTTACAGTGAAAGTCGTCCACCCTCCTAGGAAGAAGAATCTGGCAAGATATTCAGGGAAATCTTAAATAAAAATACATTGATCATAATTTGCTAAATTTATTTAATTCACCACATTAATAGTAAAGCAAAAATTTCCAAACATAACGGTTTAAAAGCAACAATTTTTTAAATAGTTGGCTAAGTCATAAAAAAGCTACACAGTAGAACTCGTCCACTCTGAAATGTTATAAAATAAAATGCATTTTAATACAAATAAGTATCTTGTTGGGTCGCCTTTGGCTTCGATTACGGCTTTCAACCTACTTTGCATTGACTCCACCAGCTTTGTGGTGTATTCGGGTGTAATTTTTGCCCATTCCACTGTCAATGCATTCTCAAGGTCATTTTTGCAGGAGATTTGGTTATTTCGGATCCTTTTTTCCAATGTATCCCACAAATTCTCTATCACATTCAAATCCGGTGATTGGGTGGTGATTTAGTACAGAAAATCCAAAACAGTTTTACAATTGTAAACATTGACGCCCAACGTTAGAGGTAGTTTAGGATCGTTAACTTGGTAAAATGCAAATCCTTCACCTATACCTAAACGTTGAGTACTTTGTTTCACATTTTTCTTTAAAATGTTAAAGTAGACTAGTTTGTCCATAATTCCACGGATGAATTCTAGCTCTCCAGTTCCATTGGCGGACATACAGCCCCACACCATACACGAGCCACCACCGTGCTTCACTGTCGGCTGAATATTTTCCATCCGATCCAAAAATATTAAATTTACTTTCATCAGTAAATAATACCTGTAGATAGACATAAGTTTTAAAAAATTTCGAAATATTATATATATATATTTTACCTTGGTCCAAAACTGGTTATCTTTCGTTACATACTTCAATGCAAATTGTAGCCTTTTTTTCATATTAGTTTTGCTAATATGTGGCTTCCGCCTAGCTATACGTCCATTAAATCCATGCTTTCTTAACACTCTCCGCACTGTTTCAGGATTTACATCCTTATTTACGCATTGTTTACTTCTGCAGTGAGTTTAGGTGCACTAAGCGCTGGATTCCCACGAATCTTTGTTAAAATGTAGCGCTCGTCAGCTTCACTGAAGGCCTTTCGGGTACTTTTTTTTGGCTTATTTGCGATCGTGCCATCATCTTTCAATCTTTTAATAATATATTCTACAGTTGATCGGTTTTTTTAATAATACCCGCTATTTTCCTCGCGATTTCCCACTTTTGTAATGCGAAATTACCAGATTGTGAATATCTAAGCTACTTTGCCGTTTTTTGCACTCATTTTCGCAGTTAACAACACTTTGTAAAATTTCGGACACTACTGAGAACACAAATGTTGTAACAATGCACCAAGTAGGTGCAAATTGTTTCTTATTCCCAGAATTAACGGTTATATCTCAGTAAATATAGAAGTGGACGAGTTTCACTATGTTGCTTTTTTATGCCTTAGACAATTTTTTAAAGAATTTTAGTTATTATTTTATTATTAAAAACCGTTAGGTTTGGAAATTTTTATTTAACTATTAAAGTCATGAATTAATAAATTTAGAAAATTATGATCAACGTATTTTTATTTAAGATTTCCCTGAATATCGTGCCAGATTCTTCTTCCTAGGAGGGTGGACGACTTTCACTGTGACTCTGTAAGTTCTGACTATTTTTTCATGCAAAACAAAATTCATTCATTTTCAGTACAATTTTTAATCGTTGTTTGTTTGATGACTTTAAAAATTAAAGTCCTAAAAATGTATAAAATGAGGTCCTTAGAGGCTGATATATATATAATTAAAGTGGAAATTTTACAATTCAATTTCAATTTTTAATTAAGAAATAACATTTATTTTCGGTTCTTTAATTTAGGACAATATATTGTGGGAATTCTAGAACATAAGCATCACCCAGATTAGATTTGCTATGGGTTAATTTATTTAGTATAATCCCAATATGTTAAATTTCCAATTCAATTTTTTACTATTAAATGCTTTAAATTGATTGCCATAGAATAAACCGATCCGAATCAGAAGTATACATTGTTAATAAGAAAAAACAGTGAAAATTGTTAAAACTCCTTTATCAAGTTAGCGATACAAATAAAAATGGTATTTAAAATAAAATAAGAAAACATAAAAAAACTATAAGGTTCTGTGAGCTTGAGAATTCTCTTTAAGGGGTGAAATCAGTCAATTTTAATGAATTTTTTCAAGGTGATAAAATAATATGATCATCCTTCATCCTTCCGATAGCACTATAAAGAGAAACCTCTGCATATTTCAGCCTAATCGGTCAATAACTTTTTGAGTTACAGCACGAGCAGTTTTTGAAAATACAGTTTCGAGATAATCGCGTTGAAAGTTTCGATACGGTATAACTATAAGTTAAAGTCACTTAGCAATCAATCGGTGATTCCGGATCCATACAATAAACCTTCGGCCTCCTCAAAAAGCTGATTATCTTCGAGCTGCTGCTGTTTTCGAGCTGTACGAGCTGCTTTTGTTTCGGAATGACTCATCCGGTTCTGTTTCACTATTCGTGCCTCATCGGTATTTTCGGCGAAAACTTTACAATAGGTGCCAACAATTATACCCAGCTCGTTCATGAGTTTGAGAATTGAGGTGTAGCCTTCATTAAATATACCAGCAGCAATGAAAGCTGAAATTTCAACAATTTGTAGCCCAGAATTGAGGTTCTTCGGACAAATTCGCCAAATTGTCGCATTGAAACTTTCGTTGGCATTCTGGGTATGGCCACCCAAGCATCTTTCCAGTAAATCATCTCTGGACGAATCTTCGTAAATTGGTAGAAGTTGTTGTTTTATATCGGCGGCAAGTAATGGAGTAAGATCTTCAAGCTGGGGATCTTTACCTAAAGCGATCGCTTTCTGCCATTTGCACCAACTCTCGACTCCAGTCGGACAGTTGTTGTGTTGCGGATTTATTTTTCGTTGAAAAAATATGGTTATAAGTAGCCATAATTTCTCGTTTCATATCTTCCACACTATTAACGTTTCTTCGAATACTAAGGGGGTCGTCTCCGTAGCGGCCTGATTTTCGAGCCTGTTTTTAAAAATTTATTACGAAGGAAAGAAAAAAGATATTCACTCACTTTTTTTGTTTTTTGTTTATTTAATCGTAATCTTTTCAAGAGGGAAAGTCATTGAAATTATATTTCTACATATTCGAGTGCAGAATGACCTTGAACGTGCCCTCATCAGAATTTTGATATCAATTTTCCTGCAAGATTTTGGGCCAACCACGTAACCTTCAACAAAAAATGAAACTAATCTATAATTGTTATTACATCAGCTATGCTTAGACACAAGCTTTTTGTAAAATTCAAAAATCTCTCGAACTGGTGGACATTTTTGAAAAAAAAGTTTGTTTCTCCCTTGTTTTTCAAATGTTTATTGCCTGTTATAATAATAAAAAACAATATTTCTTCAAAAGCTCGTGTCTAACAATAGCGACATGTTTTCTGAGCAAGTTAAAAAATAAATCGAATCGATACGTGTAAAACTTTTCTTAAAATCGTGCAAGTAAGTTAGAAAAATACGACTTTCGGGAAAACGCGTTTAAAGGTTTACAGAAGAAAAAATATTTTTGAAGAATCTTACGATTAATCATCTATGCCGGGGCCGTAGAGTTCACCTTCCTCTTCCTGGAGTAACTCCGAAACAGTTTAGATGTTTTATGATCGAGAATCGGTTTTAAACTGAAGGAAATAGAAAATTCGGGGTAGCCGCGGTCACAGGGAGCGCGCGGAAAACCGCGAGCGAGCGTGCTCAACGCCCTATTGCTCAATAACCGTGAAGAGTTTACCCAAATCCTTTGAAATTAACATTCCTCACATGAGTATTATGTAAAAAAAAAGATTTTTTGCAACTTCATACGTAGACGACCCCCTTAAACCATAATATGTTGTAAGTTTTTTTACAACGTTTTCTGTCAACTTCCCTTTTCCTGAAAGTTTTTTTTATTTCATACTGGAATGAGAGGTCCTGAATTTATTTCTCTATTGCAACGCTGACACGTAACAACAATTTTGAAACCTAGGCCTCTCGATTTGACTCTCCAAAACTTATTTTCTGCTTGCATACAGAAGAAATCAAAAATTCTGATAGCGCAGTAAAAACTGTGAAGAATTCAATAATTCTGTATCCGTGCAAAGGATTAGTACGAATATCGTCACAACTGGCAGTTTTTAATTTTTTTTGCACTCGCACTTGCACGTACACCGTCACTTATACTCGGCCTTAAATCCTTCCCATCCTTATCGGTAAATTGATCTTTTTACAGAATTTTTGCGAGCGATGTTACCTCGCGTTCCTTTAGGATAGTTTGGCAATTTTATTTTAGAAAATTTACTTTAGAAAATTCAACTGCAAGCGATAAAGTTTGGAGTTAAACTGACTCAACTGCTCGAATAACTTTCGTTTCGTATACCTGCAGTTACACACTATATAGATATATAAATACATATACATAAAAATACATATAAATGAATTCATAGAATTCAAGTCCCATAGAAATGAGCTTACCTAAAAGTTATGACACAAAAGAATACACAAACGTACTGTGAAAAGGCATTGCTCCGACCCAAGCTCTTCGACTACCTGATTAATGACGCTATGCGGGCTCTGACGTTTTTGACAATAACCCCATTTATATTCAATATTTCGATTTTTCCTTTTAACAGTATATTTTTAACATATTATATATTCGAATTATGAAAAAAAATTAATTTTTTGAAAAGGTATCTCCCCCTTAAGAGCATCCGAAAAATGTTTACCAACATTTCTTTTGTGTTACAGGTGAACGATGGCAACTTCATTTCATAAAATAATTACCAAGCCTCCCAATAGAGCTTTTCAAATTCGCAAACCAATAAGGACAACAGCTGAACAAGAAAAAGCGTTGCGTGACCAATTGCATATTGAAATTGAAAATAAAACTAAGGCTTGCTCGAATCCAACTTATGATTGCTCTATACCAAGAATTGAAGGCTATGATTTCTGTATTCGGCATATTCTCCAAGATCCCCGAGCACCATATAAGCAGTGCGCTTATATATATAGTATAAATGGCAAGAAATGTTTACAAGCCGCTCCCAAACATGACAACAAAAAGGAGCAGGGTCTAACTAATTTCTGTTTCGAGCATAGCCGCTTAATGCAATTGACTAAAACCCGTAATGCTGTTGGAATGTATAAAGAAGTGGAATCAAATGAAGCTTATTTGAATAATCTCACCCACCATGTGAAAATTGATAAATCTCGATGTGGAAGCTCAAAGCCATTTTCAGACGCCGACGAGGAGATAGATGTAGTATCCCCAAACGTGGAGCCATTTGGTAAGTTTAAGTTTAAATTTTTTGAACTTCTATCACATAAAATTTAGTGAATCACATTAATGTAGCGGACTTAGACAATCTGATAAAAGTTAATGCAAGCAAAAAGAGGATACTTGACTACGCGTCCGACAGTTCCTCTGAAGACGATGTACCAACATTGAACAATACTTGGAAGGGACATGAATGGGATAATTCGGACAATGAGAGCGTTGATTCGCAAAACGAGGATATGTTAAAGTAAGATTCTGGTATTGCTCTTTGAATATGTTTGTACGTTATCTTTTGAATATTAGACATGCAGGCATTTACACTACAGAAGAGGCAACAATGATCACAAAACAGAAAATGACGCGACTACAAGTACTTTATATGGAACAAATACAACGACTTCATCATCTTCTTAAAGAAAAGCGCCGAAAATATTTGCAGGCCATAAGGAAAGAAAGAGAGACACTGTGTATGTAAAATATTTATTTTATTTATTCAAATATTATTTGTAGATTTTAGCACATTCCCTTGCAGGTAGTGTTCATGATCAGCCAAAGGAAAATTCACAAGAGAGGAAACTATACGAAAAACTCAAAGCTTTAAATCACTATCATAGAAGACATGGGATAGAGGCAGTTTTATATAAAAAATTTCAGGAAAGACGAACTAAAGCGACTGAAGGTATAAGCCTTAAGCCTGCAACATTCCCCAAATGCATATTCACCGAAGGCGGTGTAAAATGTGGCGAACGTTCATTACCTTGCTCTAAATTTTGTAAAAAGCATATACTTGAGGACAAAAAGCAAGTTCTATTTAGAGCGTGCGGCGTTGAAAAAAGTGGAATTGTGTGCCAGGAGCCAGTCCCAAACATATTTGAAGATGCCACCTGCGTCCTTCATATTAACCTGCCTTCCCAAAGGTCATATACTCAGAAGGTAAATAGTTTTCTATTATATTTATAGTAACAAACCTGACCTTTTACCCTTAAAAACTCAGTCAAGAAAGACCCAAGAAAAGAAATATCTCGAAAACGTAAACTAATCCCAATGTAAACTTATTCTTGAAGTTTTTGTTCACTTGTTAAATTCATTCTTTGCGAGGTAAATATATTTCTAGCAAGAAATTTATGAGAAGGTAATCTTTTTATATTTGCTTAGAGTTGATTCAACAAACTCCTCCACTAAGCATAATTGAATGAATGCCTGAAATACTCAAGAAAATGCTTCAAAATTTTACTTGTGAACACTTTTCAGAAATTCGAATCGGAAACAGAGGAGGAAGAAGAGGATATCGTTAAAAAAGAAATTAAGGAAGAAATGGAAACTGAAGATGTAGTGATGGATCAGAGGACCGAAGAAGTAGAAACAATTGAAATGCTTTCAATTGACGACATTGGTAATAATGTCACAATTGTTCATGATCAACAAATGTCGTCAACCGATGAAGTTGTTACTGAAATACAAAGTACGTCTGTAGCGGAAGGAGTAACTTTTGAAATCTCAACAGGTGAAATAAGCGAAAGTTAAGAGCTGCACAAGTCGAATTAAATGTTTCCATAATTTTTGTTTGTTTTATATTTGATTTTTTGAATAAAGTTATTAGTTAATAATATTGCATATTAAATTGTTCTATTCTCTCTTTATTTCCTTGATCGCTTTAAGTCAAATTTTGGTAATAAAGGTCAGGACATTAATACTCTAAACGAAATCTGTTATATTTCCAGTAGGTTCAGAAGGTCCCTGTCATGAGTGGAATCTAGTTCTCAGGGAGCCAGCAGATATTGTTGGCTAGAGCAAAAAGTTGTTACCCTCGCCTTGACAACTCCTACAGAAGTCATTTGAAGGCGCGTCGAGGCTGCCGCTTTGGGTCAAGGTTCGGCCATATCTGCATGGTAATAAGGCAGGTGTGTTTCCCATCTATCATTGCAATCCTGAGGGATGCTTTTGAAATCTCAAGTTTGCATGTGGTAACGGCTTGCCAAGCTGGTGATTAATTCGCGAGTCGAGACGAGCAGTACCGACTCTCGCTAGCTTGTCGGCTCTACAGTTACGCGAAATGTTACTGTGCCGAGGTGCCCAAGTGAGGCGTATGCTCAGACACTCAGCCATGTCGTTTAAAGTTGAGCGGCATGCTATAACCGTTTTGCAGTTTGTATACACTTCCGTGAGTGATTTAATAACCGGTTCACTATCTGATAAAATACAGATGTTATTCGTAGGAAGCGTTAAGTACTTCAGTGGCTTCTGTGGCTACCTTTATAGCCATGATTTCCACTTTGCCTTCAAATTAGGAGCCTTCAGTGTAAATATACGCTGACTCTCCCCATTGAGGGAACCTTCCTCCCACTCCGACCTGGTAAGGAAACAGGAATCAAATTTCGCTTTAAAGAAAGGCTTACGTGGGGTATCCCAGGAAATAAAAAAGCAAATGAGCTGGTACAGAAAGCCGCAAATGAAGACACTCCAATAATACTCAACCTGAGCGTCTCCATGCAGTAAATGAAAAAACAAATGGGTAACGAGGAGGCACAAAGTAAAGTGAGAGGGTTCCGACATCGCTAGACATACAAAAGCGTTTCGGGGAATTCTCAATGCGTATGAATCTGAAAAGATTATTAAGCTGAACAAGGCTAAAGTGAAACTTCTTGTCGGCCCCGTGACAGGGCATGCAAAACTAAGTGCTCATGCCAAAAAAATAGGGGTAACAAACCACAGTCTGTGTAGGGGATGAAAGGAAGAAGACGAGACAGCCTTGCACATTCTCGGTCAATGTCCTGTTCTACAGCAAAGAAGACTTAGAAAATTAGGAACATTCCTCGGCGAAGATTTAGCAGACGTAAAGTGATCGAAATATAATTAAATAATCTAATTCGTTATGGGGATAAGTGGACTTTAGGGTACGCTGCCTAGAAGGGGTCGTATAACTTTCCACTAAAGGCCTCAGTACAAGGAATATGAACATCTTCCCCCCTCTCTCAAACCAGTCACATGCTCTGAGTATCTTTTAACGACTGGTAAAACTGGAAGGTCAGGTTCACATAGCCCAACATACTTTGCGCAAACAGCTTAATCATCAATTATCATTGGGCTAACACATTGCCAACAAATTAAAAATTTTGCTTTTGTAATTTCTTATTGATGGTAATGCCATGTTCGTTCAAATTAGAGCCCAAATGATTATGAGATAATATCAAATCAGCTAGGTTCAGACTAAGCAGAGCCATTCAGCCCTCTACTCGGCTGTACGCATGAGCGTTTGTTTGCTGACATAATCACTAGGTCTGTTCCCGTACCTGCAGAGATTAAAAGCGCTTCGCATAAAACTGCAAAAAACTGTTCCCGTATTCACTTATGTTGCAGAAAATTTAAGAATTCTGCAGCAACTTCGACCAGCTGCAATATGCTAAAAAATCTTCTTTCTGACAAAGTGACAACTGCTCAAACGTCAATTGAGTGAATTTGAAATTGGTGAATCCTTTTAGAGAGTTTTATGTCCTAAAAGTTAGGCGTCGGATTAAGGAAGTCAAGTATATAAGGAAGAATGGTGATTGTTTAGTTTCCATAAATAGAAAAAGAGTTTTTTCTCCAAAACAAATCTTCTTTTGCTTTTTCAGAAAATTGTAGCTGGTTGTTCCCGTACTGAAGTGAATTCACCCCACCACATAAATAAATAAACTGCAGAAGTACGGGAGCAGACCTACTATTCAGCCCCCTCCCTATACATATGCGGTTTTTTCCGTAGCTAGTGAGTGTACAGTTTCGTTTCTTCGTGTCCATAAAACATAGTCATGTACATTTCCCGTGGATGAGGTTTATTACTATTATGCATATTAAAAAACATTTATAAGCAAATATTTCAAAAATATGATATAAAATTTTCAAACCAGTTCAAAAGCAATTATGTTCGATTATATGTAATTGTAAATTTATATAATTTGGTCAGCAATTAACAATTATACACGTATCGTTTGTTTTATCATAAAATGGTGGCGAACTTAGATGCAGCCTTACAAATCAATAACCACAGCACATTACAGTTGGATAATATTTTGAGATATAAAATTGGAAGTTCAAAAGAATGAATTTTTCTTTTTCTTGCGAACAACCTGAAAGAAGGAGCGATGTTAATAAATAAAAATTAAATAACTGAAAGCAATTACGGGATGTCCTTGCAAAGCAGCCAATTGTGCAGGTGTAGGTGCATAACCAGGTGGTGGCGGTGGAACCGAAATTGATCCAGCTCCTCGACCTTTGAACCTTGCTCCAGCGTCGAATTCAACTACCTTTAATAAAGTTAATTAAACTTTAAATTCAACTAAAATGATAAATTACATTATATCCTCCTGCAAGTGTTTGTGCATTTGTAAACGAATGTCCTGGCATGGAAGAATTGACATTTCCAGGGTATGGTGGAGAGGGCTGAGCAACAAAAGACCGATATTGATAACTTTGAGATCCATTAATTTGAGCCGTATTTACTGATGAAAAGTAACTTGGCGGAGGAGGCCGAACATCAGGCCTTTGACTATCTTCATAGGTTGGTGGTGGACCTCTCTTAAACAAGTTACACAATGAAAATGTCACTCATGGATACAAAACTAACTTACATGTTGAAAGAAATCATTGTTCCCTACATTTCCAGTAGGAGCACTTGGCATTGAGGGATATATATCTGCAAAGGACAAACTCTATAAACTTAAATCTGATTAAAATTTAAACGATTTACTCTTTTTCTCCGACATTATTCTGATTTCAGTAGATTAATTCAACGTCACTTTTGTTTAATAATATCAAAGAGCTTATTATTAATGACGTGCCATTCAGCTGATTAATTGAAAGACTGTAGGAGGATTCTGTAAACCGTGTGATTTGGTTCATATTCCATTGTTGCATTAAATAAATAGTAGAAAGTTTTACCTTCAAAATTAAAAAAATTAGTTTCAAAATGTGACTTACTAAACCTACATATCCAGGTAAAAACTGTTTAAACATCGTCAGAGGCGGCAAACAGAAGTTAGAGACTAAAAACAAAATTGCACTCCTATGAAGAATGAAAGAAGCATGCATGCATTAAAATTTCATTTGTTTGCCAATTTCTCCCACACAATCTCCACAGACATAAGATAGTGTAATTTGTAATTTCCTAACTTTTATTTAACTCTGAAATGTTTTCATTAAATTTAGTGAAACAAATTGGTAAGAGGTTAATAGTCCGTTTTATTTATGGAAAGATCATCTGTCATCTGTCTCTGGAATGGGAGTGGAGTGGGAACCGATCGGAGATTTTTGGATCGTGCTATGTATTACACATCAAGTTGAAGTGTTTGTGTGTGCGCCTTCGCATTGGAAATTTTTCGCTGTAGTTTTTCCATTTTTGTGATTTTTCATTGGGATCAAGAAATTGTATTTGATTTTATTTGTCGCGAGGGGTTATGGCTGCGGAATATTTGTTTGAAGAAAACGATTTAATTGTGAAGCACGAACCGATATTAGTGCAAGAAAGTTATGTGAACGGACTGGACAAAAATTTACGCCAAGATAGTTCAGATGCAAGTGCCATAAAGGGATATTTCCACGAAGGTGATCTTGGCATTGACAGCAATGTTTTGTCGGTGCCTCTTTCAACATCTGGCAGCGAGAAGAACATAGATCAAGTGACTGAACAGGTGCCGAAAGATAATTTTCAACAAATCTCCTCGTCATACATATGTAGCTTTAATAGTTACCCCCCGCAAGATCAGATAGCTGCACCGCTATCATCATCATCATCATCAAACACTGTTTTGGAGTATATTATTACCCCGAATTATGACGCGATTTTAGATCAAACCAATTGGGACGAAAACTACAGGTACACAGTGTGTCTTGCCATTTCCTCCCACCCACCCAATCAAAGGTGAAGAATTCTGTCGTAAAATTTTCCATTTCTTGAAGTGATCAATGAGCTTCAAGAAATTTACTGCCTAGATGTCTTAGAACTGTTTGCTTCTTCTTCCAAATTACCATCCCTTTTGTTTTCTGCATGCTATTTTTAGACTTTTAGTAATTATTTAAATTATCCCTTCAAACCCTAAGTTTTACCTTGGCACTTGGTACCAAGAATTAACAAAGACAGCTTAAGATAACTTTTATTAGTTTACTTTTTGTTGCAGTGGTGTTTTATTTTTGTTTACCTGTTAACAAATTAAGTTGGAACAAAGTACGAAAAAAATTGAAACAAAATTTTTAGTTACATCGAACACAAGATTCTGCCTGATGAAATTTCACTGTGCATACGGCCTGGGGCTTTGCAAAAACTCGAGGGAGAACCTTCTCATGCCACCATATCTATTGAGGTATCTAAACAAGAGGAGAATAAATATATATCTATCCAATAAGTATTTATCAGTTTCTAATTTTGGATTCTTATTACTAGCAAGCAACAGCCGGCTTGTGTGTACTAATTTTTAGCTTTTGTCCTAAGGAGCCCGAAAAGCAAAGCAAGCGATATTAATCACGAATTTTGTGTTGGAAACATCTATTCCGAAGCTTATTAACAATCTATCGAATGCAAATTTGTAAATATTTCTCCAGTATAACTATCAATAACTATTATAGTTTAAGCTGTCGCTATTTTAAAATTTTACTCTTTTCAATTAAAGCAGTATAAATTACTTTTATCTTTATCGTTATAGGGCCCCCATGATCTTTGACATTATCATAAAAAAAGGGTAAACAAATAAAAATATAATTTAGATTAAACTTAAGCAGTACAGTCAACAGCGTAAGAGAAGCTAATGCTTCTTATGAATTTATTTGAAACAGTAGCAATTTATACGAAACCGGAAAGAGCATTCTGCAAAAACTAGCTTTTTTGAGGGATCGCAGAGAGGTGTGATTCTGTTCTCTTCGCGTTCACCTAAAACAATTTATTTCAATTTTTCACGAAATTTTGCTCAAGTTTCCGTTAACCCTAATAGGGCAAGGGGGGTAAGATTCGAAATTCGATGCGAGGCAACGATTGCAAGTGGACCCACTATTTTAGTATGTCATCCTCTTTTTTGCCTCTCCCTCTCACTGGCTCGGTCATCGCAATTTTCGCCGCCATGGGGCTTTGAAGTCTTTCTGTATCAATTATCTAGTTCTCAAATTTACTGAGCTGGATTTAGTGTGAGGATGGCGGTCGACATGCGGATGTTTTGCATTGCTTATAGTTCAGTTTAGTGTTATTCTAGGATTAGTTACGGTATTTAGTTAACATAGTGATTGTACTCAGGTAACTCCTTTCTATTTGTATTTTAATATTGCTTCTATTTAGTTATAAGCCAATCTTTTGTGCATTCTTCTACAATCTTCGTATAAGGATCCGGAGTCATTTGATTGTTGCCTCAAATCGAATAAAGAATAAAAACTTTGAACGACCAACATTATTCTGCAACCAACGACTTTAAAACGAGGCTTGTTTCAACCTTAATGCTTGAAGGGAAAATAGGAGATTTAAGCAAATATTTCAGGCAAAAACATAAAAAAGCTAGCGTCCTGGCAAGGTTTGGGACAAAAATAAAATGTAATGTGTGTACAATATGACAATGTAAACACTTCGTTTAAAACACTACTTCTGTGTGTGTTATAAAACAGCTTAAATTGTGGATACCATGTGCTTTAGGCTCACATTATTAAACAAATTTTAATCCATTTTATTGTGGGGCCGTTTATTTTCTTCCTCACCGGAAACCTTATTCTATCAAATCGAGGTAAATCGTGTTTTCCGAACCGTTTCCAGAGTGACTTGAATACCAAGCGGCATGTACCTGCCTCAGTAAATTATCAGGAGAGAAGAAGGAACAATAAGGGACGTTTCTGGAATTTATGGACCACCCAGGCCTAAAGGGGATGATTTTGTTTTACCCATTGGCTTGCCATGTACGATTGTCGGTGGTGTGGTGGTGATGCCTTTATCGCGAAATAAATTCACGTTTGAAATCGTACAAAGAAGTCCTTTCGGCTTCGGGATGCTCTCACCCTGCGGTATTGAATTTCAAATAAAGGTAATTCCAGTGAATCACAACGAGAACTGAAGAAGATTTACAGAGTTCGAATTATAAGAGATGTGTTCACTGGTCGCTCTAATTGCCAAGGTGCCAACTTTTTATATATTTTTCGTAATCTACTGGAAAAAACGACTAAATTAAGCGAAAAACAATCTGAAATTTTTTTTTAATGAACGATTATTTGTAGTTTTACACAGCCTATTTTAGATACAAACCTACAACCACCTCCCCCCCCCCCCCCCCCCTCCCAACTAATAAAGCAACTAAAAGTCTGATTCAGCCAACGCACACGGTCCTCTTGATCTACTAAAACAGGTTTTTTAGGGTAAGGGATCGGAGGGAAGGGGAATTGTTCCCTCAAATTTTCCACCAAAATGATTTCTATCTCTCGGGTGCAAAATACCACTACAAGCATAGAGTAAATATTTTGTGACTGGAGGGTTCAGAAAATTTTTCTGCATGCGCTCGGTTCATTAATGTTTTAGTTCTCAGGTAGTCAACTTGATAATTAAAATGAAAGTATTTCAGGTAAAAGATCGCAAGGAACGGTAATTGCAAAAATATTTTTGCATCGAAATGATTTCTATCCCTCGGGTGCAAATTACAACTTTAAGAATAAAGTTGATATTTTGTGACTGGAGGGTTAATCAAATGATTTTGCATTCGATCGGTTAATTATTGTTTTAGTTCTCAGAAAACTGTCACACACTTTACAATTTCTGTACTGACATGCAATCAGAAACTAAGCCGAATAATGCACCGAAAGAAAGTCAACCTAATTAGGTTTAAAAATTTTACTTGTTTAAATACACTTTTTGGTTTAAAGTACATGTAAGTAGCGACCAATGGTGAAGTATTTTTATAACTTTAAGCTTCCTGTTTTTATGCGTCAGCCGCGATAATCTCAATAAGGAAAACATTTCTTTTTTTGAAGTTACGTTTTCCAATTCTGAACATGCAGAAACGCATAATTATATAAATCAATTTAAAACTCATAAAGCATTTCAAGTTTCATTTTTAAATATGGTCAAGTAGCAATAGACCGAAATTGTGAACTCATTTCAAACTAAGTTCAGTTTAACTTGGGTCTGTAATGCTATTTAGGGGTTGGTAATTAAGAAAAAAATATTTCAGGTAAAACTGTAATTTGTTCATAACATTTTTCCTCCGAAATGATTTCTATATCTCGCGTGCAGAACAAAAATATAACTACATATTGGATATTTAGCACAGGTTTTTGAAATGTCACAGAATGTCAAAGAAATATAGAGTCAGGTGTGCATTGGGTCATTAATACACCATTTCCTCCCAGAAAGTCTAATAAAAATTTGATGCGAATACACGCTGCCTAAAAATATTATTTTTTTAATTTCTTAGATTTTTAACGTAAATTCGCCGTAAAAACGAAAAAATTGGAAAACAAAATTATAAAAAAGGTTGATTTTTCGTTTTTTACAGTGAATAAACCAGGTAAACCTGAAAGTAAACAATTACCAAAATTTTAAGTTAGTAAGAGGGTAGAGAGAGAGAGGGGAGTGAAGGTATCGATAGGCTTTATTTAACGTCCAAGAACATTCTTACAATTACATATGTATGTTGTGCTTTTCTACTTGGTTTCATACAAGCTCTTAGATTTTAAGGGAGACTTCTACCTTGGGGCACCACTTTTCAGGTGGTCATATTATAATTTTTTAGAATTGCCTTGGCAACAGATTGGCGTACGATTTTTTTGTTTACTGAAAAATTAAGAAAATTACGGCGATTTGAAAAAAAAACAAAATTTTCGGTTTTTTTATAAAAACATTAATAAAAAATGCAAAATTTTAGTTATCGAAAAAATCGTACGTCATTCTGTGACTTCATCCTTTTCGAGTATCTGGGCAAATTTTCAAGTAAGTCAATCGGTCAAATACAGTGTCGAGAAAAACACGGTTGAAGTTTTGCAAAGTGTGTTCTCGGCGCTGACTTCATCCTGAAAGAATTTTTCAATATTTATTTAAGCTTAATACAAGCTATTACGTAAAAAAATACAAAAATAAAAAATAAAATACAAGCTATAACTTAATACTAATTCAACAGACTATAATAAATGAATAATAAGAATAAATACATAAAAGGTATAAGCTACAATATGAGCTATATATATTGATTAATGGCAGATGGCGTAAGGAAGAAGAATTAAAGTAGGCGATCAGGATCAAGATGGGCGGGGTCAAGATATAGGGCTTTGTGGAGTGATGATTTACTCATATGGAAGTCAAAAGAGGAAAGGTCGTTGACTTTTCGTAACATCCTGGTAATTGGCTCGCTTTGACCGTAGTTTGTGCGATGGCGGTCGAGTCGGAAAAGGGGAGTGGACCTAAGGTTACGGGGATTGGTATAGATGGGTAAAGATTGCAGGATGGAGGGGCAGTCTATGGCACCAGTTAATAATTGGTAAATGAAGAGAATGTCGGAAACATCACGACGTTTGCTTAGCGGTTGTAAGTCGATCAGTTTCAGACGGTTTTCATAGGGAGGAAGGTTGAATCTGTCAACCCACGGAAGATCACGTAGAGCGAAGCGAATAAACCTACGCTGGACAGATTCAATCCTATAAATGTGAGTTGTTTGTGTAGGGGACCATACCTGGTTGGCATATTCAAGGAGAGGTCTAACGAAGGAGACGTAGAGAGATTTGGAAACATAAGGATTGGAGAACTCTCTAGACCAGCGCTTCACAAACCCTAGCGCGGAGTTAGCTCTGTTAATTATGCTGTCAATGTGGGAACGGAAATTGAGTTCACTATCACAGAGTATTCCTAAGTCACACAAAGAGGTAACGATAGGGACTGGTACGTCGGTTAACATATAGACTCTCGGGGTGGTGGTAAGACGCTTGCGGGAATAAGAGATGGACTGGCATTTGGAGACATTGAGCTCCAAAAAGTTTTTCATACACCATGTGATGAATGAATCGAGGTCTTCTTGCAGGAGAAGAGAGTCGGTAGTGGAGGAGATATGTTTGATTATTTTCATGTCATCGGCATAGATGGACAACTCTGAGTGTTTGATGACACATTCAACATCATTTATTGTGAGGATAAAAATCAATGGACCAAGGTGGCTGCCCTGAGGGACGCCGGAACGAGCGACAATAGGGTTAGAAATGGATGAACTGAAAAGAATATTGTACTGACGGTTGTTGAGGTAGGATCGAATCCAGGAGATGAATCTGGGGGGGGGGGGGAATTATACCTACATAGTATAGATTTAGAATCTGCAAAACAGGCGATTTTTTCGAATGTATCAAGTTATATAGGTCTCCCTTAAGTTCGTTGATACATCGTCTACTCAAAACAAGATAATCATAACTACAAATATGCGAATTTTAGTTAGATCGTTTAGTTATTCACTTGTGAATCTATCTAGTGAATAAAGGAGGAGCAATTAATGTATTAAACATTGTTTTATGGGAACGAATTAACAACTTGCAACATTTAATTTTAAGAATACCTCAAGGTGTGTTTTTGTATTTTAGTTGGATTAGGCTTGTTCTGGGTACATGATATGTAACTAAACGCTCCCCTTGCTATTAAACCAGAATTGAAAAATATTTCTAACATTTCCCACTCCCAAAATTCTTTTCGATAGCTTTTTAACCAAAAATTAGAAGAACTTCAGTTCTATTTTTAACCGGCTTCCCAAAAACAAAGAGGTTTTAAGTTCGACGTGTATTTTTTTTGTCTGACCGGGCATAACTTCGTAGCGCGTCGACCGATTTTGAAGATTCTTTCTTTGTTGGGTAGAGTATGTTCACCGATTGGTACCATGTCAAAAAAATTTTTGGTAGGATGGGGGTGAAACCTAACCTTGTAACGCGTGGACCGATTTGGATGGTTCTTACAGAGTATGATCCCCATTGCTAATAGGAGAAAAAAATTGATCTAGGGTGGGGGAGGGGTAGTCTAACTTCGTGACGTGTGGACCAATTTGAATAATTCTTTTTATGTTGGGTATGTAACGCGTGGACCGATTTCGATGATTCTTTTTCTGTTTGGTAGAGTATGTTCCTTGATTGATACCATGAAAAAAAAATTCAGTGGAATGGAGGTAGGGTAGGGGGTTAACCATAACTTTTTAGCGCGTGGACCGATTTGGATCGTTCTTTCTTCGTTGTATAGAGTAGGAGAAACTAAAAAGTGAAAAATAAAATAGTTGAACTTCACAAAAAGCGTTAAAAGGCATAAAATAATTTTTAATTTTATATCTATTTCGACACTTTTAAGTCGGTGGAAATTAAACAAATAAAACAACTACAGTACCATAATTGAAAATAATACATAATACTACTTGAACGTTTCAGCTAACGGGATCATAAGAAATGACGATTAAACATTTTTGTTGTAGTTGTTTGGTTTGTTTGATTTGCACCGACTTCAAAATGTCGTAATAGATATAAAATTAAAAATTATTTTATGCTTTTTAGCTCTTTTTGTGAAGTCGGTTCAACTTTTTTTAAATCTATTTTATTTTCATTCCTTTTTACCCCATCCCCTTATGTGAGTGGGTAAATTATGCCACTTCACAACTAGATCGTCAAGCACTGCTCAGAATGCAAATAGTTTCCCAATATTAATTTTTTAAATTTTCATTCAAAAATATCTGACTGTTGGTAAATATATTTAAAGATTTAAATATCCTTATATATCGTAGGCTTGAAGCAAAATAACGATAAGCCCATTTGTACCGAAATTGGTATTTTGATGCCCTTTAGTTCAAAATTTATAGTTTTGTTCTTTACAAAATTCTATTAGGTTCAATAACCAAAGATTATGTAAATATATGTATTATACTTGCTGCGTGTTCCTGGCGTTGTCCGGACTTCAGGTAAGTGCGGTTTTTGTTTATTTTTACATGTCACTCTCTTCCCACCCGAACAGTATATAACAAGCAACAATGGGAGTTTTTTTTTATACGATGTGGCCAAATCCTAGGGGACAACCCTTTGATGCGTTAGCATGGTTTTGGCCGGAAGGGAATTTAGGGTAAGGGAATTGAGGAAACTTGAGTCTTGTTTGCATTGCTGCGAGCTAGACAACAGCCCAGAGACGGAGTGGATTATTTTTTTAATTTCTTAATAAAAGCTCACGGTCATCTGGGCTCGAACCCGGGACCCATGGCATGTTGGTCTTGCCGCTCAACGCATTGATCCAACTCCAACTCACTCTCCCAAAAAGGACAAATGGACGATTTGAATTTAAAAAAACGAAGCTTTCTAGATTTCAGAATCTCATTTTCTTCCCACGCCCATCCCTGGGGTGCTAGGGTGTCTTACCCCCAGAGTAATTTTTTCAAATTGTATTTGTTTAAAATGAAAAAAAATTTGCGCTCCGAAAATGTTTCCCCCGCCCCCTCGGTCATGGGCAAAGTTGTAGCGCTTGAAGCGCCCTCTATGATCGTATCTTTTTTATAGCCGTACGATGAAAAACGGCCACCTGTTCCCACCTGGAGATGCTCTTTCCATATATTATTTGCAGCACTTGAACTTGTTAGTGCTTGCAAATAAGGCCCAGATGTGATGTTTGAATCTGTATAGAAAAATTTGGATTTATTTATTAACTAAATACATAGTTCCGCAGACATGTTTACGCGAACTACTTACATGCATAAGAGGAAACGGTCCATATTCAATCTCCCCTTGGAACTATTTTGCGCAAACCTAGTAACCTCACCAGTAAATGACTGACTAGTACACAGAAAAACTACGATGATTCACATCAACTTTTTCGTAAGATTGTATTTGCGACATTATAAAACTGCATTATCTACTTAAAAATTTGAGCGAAAAAACATGCTTACCGTTGCTATTACAAGTTGAAATTGAGACGCGGTGCACTGCTTACTAACATGGTAGTGTGAGTCTGAATCATGTATTCTCCCCTCAACATAACGTATCCCAATATCAAACACATCGCCTGGATTTGAATGTTTGAGTAATTCTGTGGACACGTTATTCGCCAAATTTATAGTTGTGTACACTTTACCTATTTAAATAACTTTCAAATCGATCATTTATTGGTGATCGGTAATTTACTGGAGCATCTACTCTATATACGTTTTGTTATGTACACTTATTATATCATGATTGATGCCGATTAAAAAGCTCAAAAATCTTCTGTGTTAACTAGAATTATATTGAATTTCATTATGCGTTAACAGATAATCTGATCAGGTGAAGTTTTCCTCCCACCCATGCCTCTAGAAAACTTACGGAAACCATAAAAGGGTTCTCTATTGAGTACTTATGAATATTGTTCACAGTAAAAAAAAACTCATCAAAATGGTTACATCTTGTAAATGTAATCCATGATGTAATGAGAAAGGTAATGGGTTTACCATTGCCATGGCAAAGCCAACCTCTTATTTTCTTTACATCATTGATTAATTAACAAGGCGTAGTAGAATTTAATCATCTTGCTCATTATGTTTTGCATTGCAAAGCATTACATCAGTAAATACTAAATTTTTTCATCAAAGTATTTATTAATAATCTTAAAGATGGTCTACAGAATTTGCCAATTGGAGTAGTAATATGGGGAAGAGAGATTTTTGGTATCGATATGTTAACGTTTTTATGCAAAATCATAAAACAGATAATGATATGACATTATCTTAGATAAGATAATTTTTAAGAAGATGAAAATTTAACGCTACAAGCTACACTTAACCTTGCTTTTGGTAGGTTTTGGGGAGGGGACGTCCCGCCGGTTATGCTGACTTTATCTCTGCTTTTCAGTGAATTTAATTAAAATTGAATGTGATTAACGGGCACTCACTGCTAGGCACTCAACTGCTTGGCTTCAATGAAAGGACGGCATAAAATTGCTGTCGTTTTGGTTGCATCCAAACAGCTTGCTGCCATCTGGTGGATTTAATAGGAATTCGCAACCATTGAAACCAAGGTTATTAACCGACTTCCTAAAAACCAAGAGGTTCCAATTTCGACGTGTATTTTTTTATGTCTGACCGGGCTGATTTTTTGTTGGGTAGAGTATGTCGACTGGTACCATGTCAAAGAAATTGTTGGTGGGAGTGGGGTGAAACCTAACTTTTGTAACGCGTGCACCGATTTGGATGGTTATTTTTTGTTGTTGTACAGAGTATGATCCCCCATTGCTAATAAAAGAAAAAAATTTGGTGTAGTGAGGGGGAGGGGTAGTCTATCTTCGTAACGCGTGGACTGATTTGGATAATTCTTTTTATGTTGGATAGTGTATGTTCCCTGATTGATACCACGAGAAAAAATTTTGGTGGGGTGGGTGGAACCTAACTTTGTAACGCGTGGACCGATTTGAATGGTTCTCTTGCTGTTGTATAGAGTGTGATCCCTCATTGCTAATAGGAATATAGTTTGGTCCTAAGGTGGGGGTGAGGGAGGAAGAGGGGTATTCCAACTTCGTAAAGCGTGGACCGATTTCGATGATTCTTCTTTTGATGTGTAAAATATGTTGCCCCAATGATACGACGTTAAAAATTTATAAGTTGGGTGGTGGGCGGAGGAAGAGTTACACAATTTCTTAATTCACACATCTATGATTCCTTTTTATTGTGTATTATATGAGCCCCCATTGCTACTCTATGGAAAAATGTTTACCTAGGGTTGGGGTGGGGGAGGGGAAACCTAACTTTGTAACGCGTGCGCCTAGCTTTATAAGGCATACCCCAATTTTGATTCGGTTGTGCAGAATACGTTTCCTGATTGATAAATGATAACAATTTTGTACCTAGAGTGACTACGATAATACTCTCTTGCTGTATAGAGAAAAGTGGCGTACTAGGGTCATGTTAAGAATTTTTTAAGGTGTGGGTACTAAAGGCTGACGGTGACTAATTTCGTAATATTTGGATAATTTTGTTAGTGCCTCTGCAACTTTTGAAATTTGATTGTTCGTACGAGCAGCATTCTCCGAGTTATATATATGAAGACACTAAAAAGTGAAAAATAAAATAATTTAAAAAAAAAAATTCTAACCGACTTCACAAAAATCACTAAAAATCACTAAAGTAATTTTTCATTTTATATATATTAAAAGATTTTGAAATCGGGACAAATTAAACAAACAAAACAACTACCCAACCACAATTGAAGATAATATATAAAACTACCTGAACGTTTCAGCTTACGGAATCATAAGGAAGGACGATTAAATACTTTTGTTGTAGTTGTTTGGTTTGTTTAATTTGCACCGATTTCAATTTGTAATATATATAAAATGAAAAATTACTTTATGCTTTTTAGTGATTTTCGTGAAGTCGGTTTGATTTTTTTTTAAACTATTTTTTTCATACTTATATTAACCAGTATCGCCTCTCACTTATTGCCTCTATTGTCCTCCCAAAGACAGATCGCGATTTATGTAAGAAATGCACTTCATTTCTTTTTCTTGTCTCTTAATTCTCTTCAACTAATCCAGAATTTAATTATCTCTGTATGTTCTTTCGAAAAATTATCTTGAAATATATGAACAATATTAGAACTGTCTCCCTCTTCTGAAATCATTCTTACGGGTAATTTTAAAGTACATAGAATACATGGGTTTAAGCATCCTTCCAATGCTAGTCTGGCGGGAATACACGCCGGGTTATTTAAGGACTCGTTTAATGTGCGCGAATTTCCCTACGACGTCTCATCCCAACATGTATTCAGTACCCGCCTCGGCATTTCTAGAAAATTCAAATAATGATCTAATATCGGCTCATTATGCAGAAGAGGAAAAGAATCTAAAATGACGACGGTAAAATGGCCAAGCCTCTCGGTATTTCCGGGGTATTTTGGAAAACCCTGTATAATGCAATTGAGAGCTTGTTATAAAGAACATTAAAGCTTTTAATGCCTCTGTATTGAAAAATACAAACATTGTAGGAGCTGTGTCAAGTTGGCACCCCCTTTTTTGAATTTTGTAATTTTTTTTTGCATTCGTTTGTCCATCGTTAGTCCACGTTTGTCCACCCATTAGTTTTATTTGTCCAAGCTCCATTTCAAAATAAACTAATGGGTGGACAGACGAGGACTAAATATGGGCAAACGATCTATGGAGTTTAAAAAGTATTTATGCAATTTTGGAGTTTCCGTAAAAAAATAATGCAAAAAGAAGTTTTTTGTCCAAACGTGGACTAACGATGGACAAACGAAAATTTCAAAATTCAAAAAAGGGGGTGCCAACTTCACACAGCACATTGTATTGCATGCCACGGGAGAAGAACTTCACTCCATTCGATGACGAAAATTGTAATTTTCCCTATAATTTAAGGTGGATTACAAACCCTAGTAGCGTTATCTGTTGTCAAGTTTTACCAATAGAAATGTTTTGCAACATTTTGTTACTGTTATTAGAATCCAATATTATTATGGTGGTAAATTATTTCTTTTGATTTTTATGATTCTATAGAACAGAAGTAAACATCAACTTTAGTTTTCTCGTTCTCGTTCCTTAAACTCATATGTAAAAAGAAAGAGAATTGTTTTAACATCTTTTAAAAATTATTTACTATTGGCAGAAAACAACCATGGGCTCGCCTGAGATAGACTCTAATCTAAGATTCTTAGCCCTATCATTGCCCATTTTCCCAACAGTTATTCTGTTCATATGTGTATGTAATATCAGTAAACTTCCATTTTTTAACCATGTTACAAAGCACTGATTTAAATTAATAATTTAATTTATTCGCACTGTTTTCAAAGGATTTTTCAACCAAGTTAATTTTTTGCACTTGGGCAGTATTGTTTAGAAGATGATTCGGAAATGAACGAGAACGTGTAGACTACCTGGGTTACTTAGGCCCTGCATGCGCTGTTAAAACTAGAGGTGAATTTTCACATCCGCCATAATTTTAAAAAGGACACACATATGTAAATAGATTAAAGTAATATCACAACGCTCACAATCATAATCCATTTAAACTAGTTTTATTAGTTATAGCAATAATTTTAGATTCGTTTTATGCTTAAGCATTAACGCTTTAGTTTGATTCAATTTAAATGCATGTGCAGTACTTATGCATAGTATTTTATATGTACAATAGGGATCGGAACCACAAGTACTGGCCAGATATCAATGTAACTATGAGAACTGCACTAGAAGCTATAGTACAATTGGTAACCTAAGGACACATTTAAAAACACACAGAGGTAAAATAACTTCAAAATGTTCTTTAAAAGAGAAACCATTGTATAGTTTTTACATATCATTAGGTGAATATCGATTTAAATGTACAGAAGAAGGCTGTGGAAAGGCATTCCTTACATCTTATAGCCTTAAAATTCATATCCGTGTTCACACAAAAGTAAAACCTTACGAATGCTTAGTCGGAGGATGTGATAAAGCTTTTAACACTCGCTACAGGTAATTGATAATTTATCAATACATATACAGAATTTTGTTTGTTGGTTGAGAATATCTATAATTATTGATTGCAACAATAATATCAATAGATTGCGTGCTCATCTAAGGTTACATAATGGTGAAACATTTAACTGTACGCAATGTAAGAAATTTTTTACTACACTAAGCGACTTGAAGAAGCACATGAGAACGCATACGCAGGAACGCCCTTACAAGTGAGTGATAAACTTTTAATTAGATCCCTGCAAAAATTACTCACAATCTATTTAAATATAGATGTCTTGAAGATGGATGTGGAAAAGCATTTACAGCATCTCATCATCTTAAAACACACACCAGAACTCATACTGGAGAGAGGCCATATCCATGTCAGGAATCAACATGCCAAAAATCGTTTAGTACATCACACAGTTTAAAATCACATTCGCGCACGCATCAAAAACAAATGAACGCAAAGAAAAAAGGAAAAGAGAAGAAGAAATTACAAAGAAATCAAAGTATTTCAACGTCCCAAAGTGAAAATGATAGTTGCAGTGATTTTAAAGATAGTAAGAATTTTAGTTTATCTACAGCAACTGACTTTTCGTCATCGTCAATAGATCAGACATCAGATTATGTTGATATAAACGATTTTTTTACATCTCCTGAAAATGAAGAAATCATAAAACAAGAGGAAATCAATACTGCCACAGTTCCTGTGAAAATTCCACGTAGCATAAAATCTAATCATATTAGTGGGACTACAACAATGACGATTGAAACGCAACTTCCGGAGACTTCTCAAGCCCTTCAACTTGCCTTAGCATCAGAAGAAGAAATTCCATCGCCTTGGGTTGATGTCGCGGTATTAGCATCCAAACCAATAATGCCATCGGCACCAGTAACAGCAGCATGTGTAGCAATACCAACAGCTGTAACAACATATGTTGACTTACCAACCAATAGCAGTTTGCCAACCGCAATTCAATCCGATAATTTACCACAAAATTCACTAACTATGGATATCGATCAGGACATAAAAAATTTTCAGCCTAGAGAAGGTTTTTCTGTAGAAGATACAAGTATTGAAAATTTATTGAAAGAAGCTGGAGCGGATGCTTTAGGCGTCGATTACGATTTGGAAACGGATTCTTTGCTAAATGAACTTTTGACGACAATTGATAATTCTCAAAAAATTCTAATGTCACAACAATACGAAAATGCGGAAAATCCTGCTCAGCTACCGGGTGGTATATTAGCAGATGGTATAATGGACGAGTTGAAAATGGTCAACACAGAATTAGTACTTGGAAAGCCTTCCTCAAACAAAACTCTTAAAGAAATTACGGCCGATGCGGGCATTTGTCGTTGTACCAATTGTAAATGCGATCCGAACATGGGATGCCAAGGTGGCTGTGCTTCTGACAAACCGTGTAAACCTAAATCACACATCAAACCAATTCTTTCTCAAAATCGTTGTCCCAATACATCGAAAGAGTCACTTTGTAAAAGTAAGAAAAGCAGTAGTATAGAAGATGTAGCGGCATTATTGGAAAACTTAACATCTGCAGACGGTGGTTGTTGCTCGAAAACCACAAAAATTAAAGAAGAATCTGGATGTGGTACAAGTTGCCGGAAAACGTCAACTCCAAGATCAACGCAGAAAACATCTTGCACTTGTAAAAGTCCTGCCGAGGGGGTTGCAAATGGATGTTGCGTTGTTATTTGCCTTAAGACTCTTGAAGCTTTACGAAAAGTATTGACAAGGAAAAATGTGAATTTAATTCGTTGTGCTGGAGCTGAACGGGTAGCTTAAAGTAAAAATATATGCAATATTTGCTCATTTCGGGCATATAAATAAATGGTATGCAAAATACTATAGCCGGAAATGTATTGTCAGATTTCCTGTCGTCTGAGTTGAAAAGCTTCCCGGAGAGTTAGTTACTGTAGGGAAATTTGCTAGGCATTGTTTTTAATTTAAATTTAAACTTGAATATTTTTTGACTAGCTAGTGACATTAAACAAAAAACAGTATAATTTAGGTAATACATATGTGGTATATAATAATATTTACATGATAGCAAGTATTTTCCCTTAGAAATTCCGATACATATGGAATATCACAATAGAGAAACACTAATAGGTATGTTTGTTAATTAAAACTTTTTCTACTCCAGCTCATGCATCACGGGGGGTCACCATAAGAAGAGTTAGATCAATTTTATGAAGTAGAATTTTAAAGTACTGTACAGTCAAAGAGTATAATCATCTAACTGATTTATTACGTTTGATGTAAGTGCATAATATTACGACGAGTATTTTCATAAAACACAATTCACAAATCCCAAGGAAATTAGCCGAATTGATCAAAACAGCAAAGCTGTGCGGGTGTTCTAGCCGATTATATTTTAATCTTTTTGTTATTTTTTATTAAAATTTATTTTTCTTTTGCGTGGCTCGTCAAAGTCTCATCCCCGACTTTGAAGTAATTATGTTGTTGAAGAAATCAAACTGAAACAGGTGCTTCGAAAATTTGAATTTCTTTGGATTTCTTTGAATCACATATTGTTTTATATAATAGCTTTAAATAGGAATGATGAACATATACCTACGGGTTTGTTTGTGTTATTGAGACAAAGTTGCTAAAATGTAGAAACGGCACTTACATACATGTAAGCTTAATTAGACTTCAAAAACTGTAGAAAAGCATCTTTGCTTAAGTTGACTTATTTAAAGACAGGAACAATGGGCAAATAGTAAAACGTAATTTTGTTTATTACATTATTATGTATATTATCCATTTACTCGCTAAGCATAACAATTACTACGAAGATGATATCACTGGGTCAGATACAACTTTTAATTAATAGATTTGTCAAATCTAACTAACTGTGCAAGTAATTTTAAAGAACACTTTTGTGACCTTAACTGAAGAATGTCAAGATATAAGGCTGAAAGAGCTAACGCACATTTGTCCTAAATTTTTCATTCAAACTGATTTTGGGATGTGTTCAAAATACACATATTTTTCTCCGACTCACTTTTATGTAAGAATTTGAAGTCAGTATTAGTTTGATAGCTCTGAAAATGACGCTTTGCTGTATGAGAAAACATATCCACTCTATACTTGTTTCGGTGTTTTGCACCCGTTAGAAATTTCAGTGGAAAATGTGAGGAAAACACCCCAAAAAACTCGCTTGGTACAGACTTATAAGGAAAGTGAAAGTGAAATTGCACACAGCAGTAGAGATGGGAAAACGGATCTTTTAAGCGAACCGGCTCATCGGATCTGTTTCTTTTAAAGGATCCGGCTCCAAGAGTCGAGAGTCGGGTCGAAAGAGTCACTGAAAATTTTCAGCTTTTTGTCTCTCTCTAGAGCGAAGACCGTAGTGTTGTGTTCGTTTCAGTTCCTCGTTCTCCTATTTTTTCATGTTCCTCTTTATATCTGAAAATTTTCAGCTTGGGACATTTTGTCTCTAGAGCGAAGACTAAGAAGTGTTGCGTTCGCTTCAGTTGTAGTTCTCGCAGAACTTTTAGTTCCAAGCTCCTGTTTTTTCATGTATTCTTCTTTCTTTCATTCTTTTCTTATTAGCGCTCATTCTTATTAGTCAACAAGAAGAATCAAATCAAACTGATGCAATTGTTGATAAATGACTCTTCAGGATCCGTCACGGGAAAAAAACTGATATCCGGTTCACTTTTTAGAGCCGGTTCAGATCTGAGTTACCCATCTCTACACGACAATGGGTCGAATATTTATAAAGCATTGGTTTGTACTAGTTCTTCGCACATTGAAGGCGACAAAATGTCGTAAACAGTTTTTTGCGGTAACTTCGAAACTACTTAACCGATTTTGAAATTTTTTTTCGTGACCTATGTTTTAAAATATAGTTTCAAAAGTTCTTAAATTCGATATAATTACACCGAAAGCGAAGAAAAGTGAAACTTTCTCAGTATTCTTAGTTTGTTAAAAAATTTTAAGAACCCATTTTCTGTCTCCTTAGCTAACAGAGTGGCTCTCGTCATTTTACAAAGGGACCCTAAGAACTCAAATTCATGATTAAAATGTTTTAAGTTTTTTATTAATTTTTGTGATATACCGGATGTCCAAAAAGTCTGGAAACGGTCAAAAATCTCGAAAACTACGCGTCGAATAAAAAAATTAAAAAAACACGTCAAATATTAAAAAAAAAACTATTTATTGACACCACCACTTTTGTACCCCAACTCTCTTCCCAGTGGGTGGGGCTGGGGGCAACTTTGAAATTTTAAATGGAAACCCCTATTTTTTATTACGAAAACGGATTCTATGACAAAAAATACATCAAGTTTGGCTGGAACATTTTTTACAATTTTCCCAAGATGTCACTGAAATAGTGATGAAAATGGACGATTTCTTTTCTGGACATGCTTTTCTGATGAAGCCACATTTCAATTTAAGTGGAGAGGTTAATAGACACATATGCGATATTGGTCCGATGAGAATCCTCATTGGATGAGAGATTCACATACACAATATCCACAAAAACTGAATATTTGGGCTGGAATATTGTGTAACCAAATTGTGCCGTTTTTCGTTGATGGGAATTTGGCAGGCGAAAAGTACGTCGTTTTATTGAACAACCAGATAATACCGGAAATACAACGCATTGCTGGTATAGCGTTCGACAATGCTTGGTTTCAGCAAGACGGGGCTCAATGTCATTTTGTATTAATTGTACGTAATGTATTGAACATGGTTTTCTCTGGGCGCTGGATTAGTAGAAGGGGTACGATTGAATGGCCACCAAGATCACCTGATCTAACTCCTCTAGATGTTTTACTTATGGGGCCATTTGAAAAACAATGTTTACAGAACAAAACCAGCAAACATAGATGAACTAAGGGAAAGAATAATACAATTTAGTAGTACGATAACAACCGAAACTAGAGAAAGTAATTGATAACATGTACACACGATTGGGACGCTGTCAAATAGCAGTAGGACATCAATTTGAACATCTTATTAATTAGACCAGTAGTTTTCTAATTTAAAGTTTGTTTCTGGGGAAATACCACAATCTAAAAAATGTCATGTTTAATTTTATTTTTCGCGATTACAGCGACACGTTTCAAGAATTGATAAAACTGTTTCTGACAAATTTTATGTAATTTTTGCTATAGAACCCGAATAGGGGTTTCCATTTAAATTTCAAAATTGACCCGCCCCAGCCACGGTCGTCATTGGATAGAATTCTTTAAAAAATTGTATGCGTGTTTTTCAGTTTTTCCATTTGAGTCTTTTTTCTGGGACAATTCGATAATGTCAAAACTTGCATATTTAAGTATTTTTTTGGGTATTACAGCGAAAATCGAAAAAAATGTTCCAGACAATCTTGATGTATTTTTGCCGTAGAATCCGATTCCGTAATAAAAAGTAGGGGTTTTTATTTAAAATTTCAAAGTTACCACTCGCCCCCCCCCCCCCCCCCCCGTGGTGTCAATAAATAGTTTTTTTTTTAAATATTTAAATGTGTTTTTTCAGTTTTTTATTCGATGCGTAGTTTTGCGTGATTGATTTTTTTTACCGTTTCCAGACTTTTTGGACACCCAGTATATTCCCAAAAGAGAAAGATGTTTTGTTTTACAATGGCTTGAGGCAATTGGCAATTTTCAAAAATATTTTGTCCTCCCTTTAGTAATGCTGCAACTATTTCTATGCGCAAACAACTAGAAGTCAACGATTCAATTACATAAAGAAAAGTGCCGAGGTTTTCTGGCTTTTGAACTTCTTCTTTAGATTTCTATTACATTTTATTTAAATAAAATTTTAACGAATCACACAAACAGACACTTCGTTAAATTTCGAATTACGAAAGATTTTTAAGTGGAAGTTTAAGGAAACATTTGTTAAACATTCATTTAAAAAAAATAAAGCGAACGAATTAAACTGATTTGAATTTTCGATATCAGTTTAAATGTTTTTTTAAATACATAAATATCGTCCAACAGATTGGGTGGATTTGATGGTACACTGGCGAAATATGGCTTATATAAAAGCTCTCAATGAGTAAAATAATAGTTGCTAAGTTAAAAAGCCTGGAAGATTTTATATGGGGAAACTTACTTCTGCCACTGAAAACTTGGTATCATATATGCAATGTTTCATTACGACACCAAACAATTTCTTTCGACCAGTAACCCCATACATTTGCCCAGCCTGTTTAATAAAATTCGAAAATATTACATAATTTTAATATCATACATTTACAATATTATTAAATTTACGTTGCTGCTTTACCTAATGCCGTTAACTAAACTCATAAACTGGCAGGTTTATTATGCAACACTTCGATCGAAAATGTTTTGTTCGAATAGACGAAAATTTAGCCTAAAGTGAGTCTTACCTTAGATTGTATTTATGATAAATTACAGGTTAGTTGTAGTCATTTTCAAAGAGCTTTGGAAAACATCGCCTTATATAAAAAGTTTTCTGTAACTTTGTTTTATTCATTTGTGCTTGTACTAAACATTTTAACATATTATTGTTTCAAGTCATCGATTTTGTATTCATTGCGGTTCCAAAGTTTATAAGGCGTTTGGATAACTATAAGACTTACTTTGAGTCTCGGTAACGTCTATTATTATAAAATTACCATAAAATACTAGTCATTATTATTTCATAAATAAAAAAAAACAAATAAGTATATGTGTTACACCAGATTGTTGGTATATGAAATTTAATTTAAGGATATTGTTATATTTTTTATTATTTTTCAGCGTACTAAAGAACAAATGTAAATTTTTTAGGGTTTCTGTGTACAAGAGGAAAATAAAAGTCAAATTACATAAAAGCTATTTTTGAGTTTTCTTTGTAACTTTACTGCAAAGTATGTGTTGTAATTTATTACAATTATATAAACGAACTTTCATATAAAAAGTAGACGGGATCTCCAACTCCAGCACTAAATGCGGTAGATACACAACAAAGGCCAATAAACCTTGTCCAGACGTGATAATGTAGTGTTTTTTAATAACTTCGCAAACGAAACACTGGAAGTCGAGTCGAATATATAAATATCAAAAAGGAACTGAAAAAATCGTTTTTTAAAAAAAGTTGAACCGACTAAAGCTAAAAAGCATAAAATAACTTTTAATTTTATATCTATTACGACATTTTGAAGTCGGTGCAAATTAAACAAACAACTTCAATAAAAGTATTTAATCGTCCTTCCTTATGATCCCGTGAGCTAAAACGTTCAGATAGTTTTATCGATTACCTTCAATTGTGGTTGAGTAGTTGTTTGGTTTGTTTGATTTGCACCGACTTCAAAATGTCATAATAGATATAAAATTAAAAATTATTTTATGCTTTTTAGCGCTTTTGTGAAGTCGGCTAAAAAGCTATTTTATTTTTCACTTTTTAGTGTCTTCTACTCTGTACAACAAAAAAAGAACCATTTAAATCGGTCCACGCGTTAAAAAGTAGGGTTCAACCACCTACCCTCACCCCTTCCCACCAATTTTTTTTTTGGTATCGTAACGCGTGGACCGATTTCGATGATTCTTTTTCTGTTGTATAAAGTATGTACCCAACACCCCTCCTCCACCTTAGGACAAAATTATTCTCCTATTAGCAATGGGGGATCACACTCTATGCAACAGCAAAAGAACCATACAAATCGGTCCACGCGTTACAAAGTTAGGTTCCACCTCCACCCCACCAACATTTTTTTCTCGTGGTATCAACCAGGGAACATACTCTACCCAACAGGAAAAGAATTGTCCAAATCGGTCCACGCGTTACGAAGTTAGACTACCCCCCGTCTCATACTCTGTACAACAACAACAATAACATCCAACTCTACTGTTGAAAGGCGAAAAATCTATGTTTTTTACAATGCTTAAAAAAACTATGAGAGATATCGGGCTAATTTTTAGCATAGTTGTTTATTACAAATTAAATTTCACAAACACATTATAACTATTATTAAAAAAAACAAAATAGCGGCATTCCCAGCTGGTTAATCTCGGGAGCGCAGGGAAACTTTATCCAATACGCGCTGATTGACTTGAATAAAATACGCCCTTTAGTTGATCATATATTCGGAATATTTCAAAGTATAGCTTTTGAGGAATGCCTGTCTTTCGATGAACAAACGTGTGCTACAACAGCCCGTAGTTATACGCAGTAGTACATGTCTGACAAGCCGCACAAATTTGGATATAAGCTTTTTGTTTTGAGCTTAATAACGGGTTTTCATATAACTTTGAAATTTACACAGGAAAGAATGCAACAAAGCATTCGACCCGATGAAAATGAGCTTGGAGTAAGCACTAATGTGGTAACAAGGCTGGTACGTTGTGTGGAATGTGAGCCAGAAGTGGTTCTTCGATACTACTACACAACTCTTTCATTGATAGTGAATTTGGAGAAGAAGGATATACATTCGGTTGGTACAGTTCGATAAAATCGTCTACCAAACAGAAGGCGCTGAAATAAAATATAAAACTGACATCTTCAAAATAAATAAAAATACTAATTAAAAATAAAACTATTGCAGATAAAAGAAAAATACATGAAGGAGGATCACTCAGGATAAGACAATTAAAGGAAATAAAAAAACCGAAAAAAACTGAGAATTACGAAATACGAGACGATGACAGGTCAACAGACAATTGGCCCTCCCTTTCCGGAGGGGGCAAAATAACCCAACAAACATAAAAAATAAAAGAAATGAATGATATTAATGATCTCCGTCTAATTCCGCTACTATTCTGTGTGTCAAGACTGCTTGAAGAAATCCTCTAAGTGCAAGACTGGGGTACCTTTTAGACCCATTGGAAAACTATCCCACAAAGTTCTCCACTTTCAACAAACTTATTTAATACACATCAACACAAACTCATAAACATACTAGACAATCGTTTGTTTAAGTTGTCTAGTATTTTTATGAGTTTGTGTTGATGTGTATTAAATAAATTTGTTGAAAGTGGAGAACCACACACAAAACTTCTCTTACACAGCCAACATTATACTAACCACTACATTGGAACAACCTAACGAAATGTTTAGAAGAGCTATATTCAAAATTCTGAAACGGTGTGCAGAATCGGGGGCAATTTTACCATTGGAAAAAGCGGAAGCAATCATGCTTAGCAAAAAAAAAAAGGATACAAACCAGACAAAACATAAACCTTTTAGACATTGAAATTATTAGGTGAGACCATTTAAAAATGTTAGTTATAACTTTTGATAGAAGACTTTCCTGAAAACCTCACATAGAGGGAGTAAATAATAAATTAGCTAAAATTAACGGACTAGCTAGCTAGCTTTTTGGATGCTAGGGCTTCAGCTAGTCCGTTAATTTTAGCTAGTTTATTATTTATCCGTCACACTGAAAATTATAAAAACTCCTTTATCCGGATACACTGCCTGCGGACTTTTACTATACGCGACTCCCAAACAAACCTTACTGAAAAAAAAATACAAATACAGATGAACAAAATTATACGAACGGCTACAGGACTTGGACGCACAACGCCAATCCAGGCCATACAAATTGAGACGGGAGTTGAAGGATTAGGCTGGCTGATCGGACAGCGAAAGAATTAGTTAATGAATCCGAGGATATTCTCGAACCAAGGCGCTTGTTAACAGGATAGCAAAAACCAAGAGCGAGAGAGACCCGGACTAATCCAGTTTTCTTCCCTCACCTTGATTCCTCGGGTCAGCGCAAGCATTTGCTTATAAGACACCGCTGCCATTCTTCCATCCAGTGGTGTCCCATAAGCTTTCTTATGCTTGCTAGTGCAGGACACTGGCACACTATGTGTGCCACCGACTCTTGCTCCTCCAGGCACAGCCTGCAGGTATCATCCTCGAGAATGTTCATCTTCTTTAGATGACACCTGAAGTTACCATGTCCTGTTAGTAGTGCTGTCAGCCATCTCAAGGTCCTACAATCCATATCCAGCACCTTCCTCTTTTCAACACTTCTGGTCGCTACAATCGCCATTTTAGCCTATCTGCACGAGTCCACGACGTTCCACTGTTCCCTCGTGGCCCACGTTCCTAACAGGCCCTCTGCCTAGTGCAATGAACGGCTCCGGACCTTGGAAACTCGATGCAGCTCCTAGTTTTGCCAGTACGTGCGCTTTCTCATTTCCTTCGAACCCTGCGTGTCCTCGCCACTATCTTCTTGCCCCTCACCTGACTCTCCAGCATGTTATCCAGTGTGTAGACCAGAGCTAGCATCTCTGCCTGAAATAGTGAGGTGTATGCCCCCAGTCAAAGATGGGTGTACAAATTCAGGTCATCACTGAAAATTCCTGCGCCTGCTCTCCCATAAATTCTGGATCTATCCGTGAAAATTGTAACGTCGGTTAGACGGTCTTTAGGAAGGGACGCATCCCTTATAAGCGTTTCGTGCTGTCTATCAATTACCCGGTAGAAATATGACCATAGCCTCTCTCCACGAAACCGGGACATATCCTATTGCAAGGCATGCTGTGTATATTCCCTACAATCTCACTGCCCCACTGAAGCAGGGCTGGGAATATACCATCTAAACCTGCTGCCTTGAAGGGTTCAAACGATCTAATAGATCGTCTTACCCCCTCAAGCGTCACAATCCTTTCCGCCTCAGAACAATCAGATTTGTAGTTTCCCGGAAAATGAGTTTCAAGCAGGATTTCATTTGTTTCGTCCCAGGTCTCGGACATCTTTCCCGTTCTGCCCCGAACCAGTCCTAGTCGGGAGACCGGGTCAATTGAGACAATATTCTGAAGTCGATAGACTTTCTTGTGTTCGAGCAGAAGTCTCTCCACGATTCTAGACATACTTTTTCGCTAAAAATCACTTATTTACAAAAACGCCAGTTACTGCATGCATTACATGCCAGAAGACATTGACTGTACAACACAGACTGACGGATTGCGTCGTTTCAAGGAACAGCCTGCAGGGTGAATTATGACCACTGAATCCACAAAATTTTATATTATTAAAAACAATCTTCAAAAAACACATCTATCAACTTATTTAATACACACAACAACACCAACATCAAAAAATCTAAATTTAAGGTAAATAAAACTGTTAGATTGTAAGGATATATAATTAGTAAGACAAAATTAAAAGCATAAATTTTTTTTAAAGCGCACTATATGGGTACGTTCCCGATTGTGCAGATATTAATTACTGAATGTAAATTTTTTGTTATAATCAATAAATTTTACTCTATTCGTCTACCAAATTACAAACTTCCGTCCGTTTCTGATTTAAAGAAAAAGCTACGTGGAATATCCTTGGAGCAAGTCACAACGACAGATGGTGTAGATCTAATTGCTATTGTTTCGAAGGACAACAAAACAGTTAATCTTTTGTAGGCTTATGTATATGACAAAACTTCTTCAAAAAGAATTAACAGAGATTGTCCTCATATTGTTAAAATGTACAGTACAATAAGCATATGGGAGGTTTCGACCTTCTGGACAGTTGGATTATTCGGTACACTATCAAAATTAAGTCTAAAAAATGGTACATGCGGATTTTTTATAACTTACCTGACGTGACCATAGTCAACTCTTGATTATTGTACCGACGGGTGTACTTGCAGAATGGATTACAATATTTAAATCTGTGCGACTTTCGTATAGACCTTAGGTATACCTTATGCAAAATGGGTTCATGCTTAGTAAAATCACGCGAAAGACCTTCAAATTCATCGTTAGCTTCACCTACGTTACACAAACGACAGTACAGAACTGCTTCCAACATACGAGGGCTGCATGATACGTACCCGTGTTCACCGACTGATGCCACCCCTGTCGCAAAATCGAGTAGTAGTAGTAGATCTATCGAGTAGTTTTGTTTTGACAGCTGTTGAAAGTCATCAAGTGCGTGTTTGCAATTATGGAGAAAGAGCAATATCGATCAGTAATTCGATTTCTTTTTTTGGATGGGAAGACGTGTGAGGAAATCAAAGTGAAGTTGCATGCCGTTTATAAGGACCATGTACCTTCGATGACTACCATCAGATATTGGTTTAATGACTTGAAGCGTGACCGAACATCCGTTTTTGATGAAGAGCGCCCAGGCCGTCCGATTGAGGTGACTACGAAGGATTTGGTTAATAAAATCCATGATATCGTGTTAGCAGATCGTCGGGTGAAGGTCAGAGAGATTGCTAACATTGTACACATCTCAATTGAACGCATACAAAATATCCTACACGAAAAATTGGGCATGAGAAAGCTATCGGCGAGATGGGTACCGCGTTTGCTAACAGTGGAGCAAAAACGGAATAGCATGACAACTTCGGAGCACTGTTTGGACATGTTTAAGCGCAATCCGAAAGTTTCTACGGCGTTTCGTGACTGTTGACGAAACATGGCTCCATCACTACACGCCAGAAATGAAAGAACAGTCAAAATAGTGGATTTCACCCGGCGAAACTGCTCCAAAGAAGGAGAATTCGGTTCCATCGGCCGGAAAAGTCATGGCCACCGTTTTTTGGGATTCGCAAGGCATCATCTTCACCGACTACTTGGAGAAAGGAAGGACAATCAGGGGCAGTACTATGGTGATTTATTGGACCGATTCAATGCTAAATTGATAAAAAAACGGTTCCACTTGGAGAAAAAAAAATACTTTTTCACCGTGACAACGCACCTGCTCACTCTTCCGCAAACTGGTCGAATTACGCTACGAATTGCTACCTCACCCACCCTATTCCCCAGATTTGGCCCCATGCGATTTCGTTTTGTTTCCAAACATGAAAAAATGGCTTGCCGGAAAGCGATTCTCGTCAAACGAGAAAATCATCGCCGAAACAGAGGCCTATTTTGCTGAGTTCGACAAATCATATTTTTTGCATGGCTTGAAAAAGTTAGAATATCGCTAGACTAAATGTATCGAGCTGAAAAGACTATATTGAGAAATAAATAAAAAAAAATTTTTTTTTTTTGCGTTTTCTTGCCTAACACGGGTACTTATCATACAGCCCTCGTATCACCTAACGATGTTCATTTCGATAAGATTATGCATTTACCTAAATATATAGAGAAACGATGATAGTTTCCTGGATGCACAGGTTTAGCATTTGTGCAGTGCGAGAAATGTAAGGTGGAAGCCTGTTTTCATAAGACCAAAAACTGCTTTAAACTGTTTCTTACAAAAGATTTAGCCTAAGTCTCAAAAACTTATTATTTTTGTTATTATAAAAAAAAATTATGCAGTAAAGGGTGAATGGACCCTAGGTAGGTAAAACTTAATTTCTCCATCAAGAGATTCGCAAGATCTGAATATCGCCAGATAGTGCAAAAAAAAATTTGTGAAATCAACCGGACAAGAGAAATGATTGTTGATAATGACAACCATCCCTAAAAATGCGTCAAAAAAGGATTAGGACTTACCAAAGAACGCTGTAGTTATTGTTACTGAGTGTCCCAGATTCGCTATTAAGTATTAGTATGTATGTAATCCGTAATGTTTAAAGAAGACAGAATTAAACGAGACTGGTAATGTTTTACAGAAGATTTGATTTTGGCAAAGATTTAAAGTGGTGCTGTAAACGATAGATTATATATGGTCGATTGTATTTATATACAACATTTAACATAACGCAGAAAAGGTTACATAACTTTGATTTAATCAAATTTTAAGGAATGCAAATAAAAATATAAGAATAAATAACAAATCTAATCCTCTCCGGCAGGAATGGCGTCTTCCAAACGTCGTATAAATTTCACCCTCATTTCGGTAACGTTGTCCCCTTTTAACTGATCCTATAAGTAAGCGAGATTAAAATGGAATTAAGCACTAAGTCCTTATCAGCCAATAATTTACCTGCGCAAACCAGCATTGTACTTCTAACTGCACCATCTCTAAGGCCCCCTTAATGCAGCCGCAGAGTATTCCGCTGTACCTCAAATTAGTCATATCCGGCGGAAGTTCAACAAATTCGGTTAAGGGATTATTTTCAAAAATAAGAGAAAATTCATCTGATGCTGCCGACCAGTTAGAAATTGTGGGCTGAACATTGAGATAAATTCGAAAGGCCTGTTGGATTCGATCGGCTGTCTCCCGCATTTCTAAACATCTCGGAGCTGATGTGCGTGCAAGAAAGTCTTCGATGAGGCGCATCCCCATGTTGTATCCGATCCTTTCCAATTGCTTGTTAACGTCATCGATGTTTTCAAAATCACGCAACATTTGCGTGACAAAGGCGCCATAGGTAAGTGTGAGGAACTCAGAATTCTGTAATTGGGTCAGACAATTGCACGAGACTTCGTTATACAAAAAATCGTTTGGGAAGAAGTTACAAAATCAACATCTATTAAAGATTAAAATTACATACTTTACAAGACCTCAAAATGTAATTACAATTTAACTTAAAGACTAAAATATAAAGTACGACTGAACCATTGAGCTAGTCTCCGGCTATTTGATGGGAGTGATCGTGATAGCAGGCTGAAGGGGTGCTATTAATTTTGGTTGTGTAACTGGCCTGGATGATACTTGACTTTGGGAGCTGCTTTGTTGTTGACTGCGACTGCTCTTTTCTGGCTTTCCAGTATTGGGAGTTGAATGAAACCGGCCACCCTCTCCGCGCACTCGATTCATAGCATGTCTGTGACGAGACTCGTGAAGATATTTTGAACGTTCCTTTGGGATTCGGTTTTCCAACTTCGCTCGTGCTTGCCGCCTTATTAGAATCCGTTTATATTGCTTTGCATTTACGTACAAAGGTTCTTCTTCTGCTTCTATTTGAGGTGATGCTTGATTTGTTGAAATCGACTCCTCTGCTGCCGGTGGGGTTTGAACCGCTGATGTAGCTGCTTGAGTTTGTGGGACAACAATTATCTGTGGCTGAGCGTTTGTGGAGAGGGTCTGATTGTTTTGTGAATTTATTTGTAGGAGTTGACCATTAATGTTAATTATCTGAGGTTGCTGATTGCTTAGAGAATCCATTGCCATAGGTTGATATATAAATGTCTGCCCATCTGCTAATTGAACCAATTGAACTGGCTGTGTTGTCGTAGTTGTTGGTTGTAGCATCAGTTGAGAAGTTTGAATAGGTAAAACAGTCTGTTGTTGCGCTTGCTGTCCAAGAATGAGTTGTCCATTGGCATTCGACAATACTGGAAGAACCTGTATTTGCCCCTGTGTAGGAACCTGCGCCACATGACCTGTCGCTGCCGAAGCCTGATCATTAGAAGCGTTGTCCATTTCTTCAAAGTTCTCTTCAATTGTCATTGATTTTCGTGTGAAGCTTCACGCCCCGTAATTTCCACTGTGAACAACTCAATTTTTTAGAATCCTTGGCCGAGGGTTTTCTAGAAAATCGAAGGAGGCCGGTGAGGGTGACCAGTTTAGAACGTTCATATAACTTAACTCTAGTTCACAAAATAATACTTTTCAGCAAACAACTGAAATTACATTTATCCTCGATCAAGTTAAACTCACCACTTTTTTACTGTCTAGCCTGGTCGTCTGACGGGACATAACTATAAATTGTTTTTGAATTTTAACTTAAAGAAGTGTTTTACTAATAGGATGATAAATAAACAAATCCTTGTCAGCCAAACCACAAACAAATGATAGAAATATATTAAATCTGGCCAATCGCTGCAAATCTCTCCTGACGTTTTTACCAAAAATGGCTTCTATTGGTTGATTAAACAATTTATCGAAGATAGTGTACTCTAGAATACAGTAGTCGCACTTTTTGAATTTTTACAAATTTTTAAAATTAAGTTAAAATTTTTACGATTTAACTGCTTTATTTACGCTAACGTGATGATTTTCTAAATAACTTCTTTTGTCGTTGTAATAAATAACTTTGTTTTTTCTTTTTAGTTTTAACATGTAATTGTATTAATTGTCAAGAGATGTCGCAACGACAACGTAAATGAAAATAATAAATTGTCAAGTTGACGTTGACGTTTTCGTGCACGTGTAGTTGACATTTCACTTGAATTAGTTGTTATTTTTCTGGCTCGTAAAAGTTTTTTAATTTAAAATGGATATAGTAAAAGAAGTACTTGAAAGACAGCAACGAGAATTAGAAAAGTATAAACCGATCACAGTAGAAAAGCATTTGGAAGTTCGTAATGATGTTGGCATGCTTCTTTGCTCTGATCCAAACGACTTGAATGAACTCGAGCTGAGGTAAGATGTTAATAAATTCGAAGTAATTTGCGTGTTATATCCTAAATAGTTTGCTTTTGTTAAATAATATTTCAACATCTAAATAAATAATTTAATTTGTTGATTTCGAACAAGGAACCTATTTTGTAAATATGTTAATTCGCCTTAATCCTCTTGTTGCTTGCTTACAAATAAGGAATATTGTTGGTAAATGGCTATGTTATTCGTCCCTCGGTGGAGGGGCTGGGATGACCTTGAATAACACAAAAAAGTGTATGTAAGGTGTGTGGGGTAGGGCAAAAAATATATTTCGATAAAGATGTAAAAGAAGGGGGTGAGGTGTTAAAAATACCATAGCTCTAAGCCCTCCAGGATGTACATATGTGCGTAGAAAATATGTAGTTCGTAAAATACTTTACTGTCATATAAAAGACACAACAAACGTGTTTCAGTGTAAACTGTTACCAGCTAATTTTTCTCTCATGCCACTCATGCCAACTTAGAGTATGTAACTATAAGGAGAGGCCCTAAAGCCAAAAAACCTCGACACTTTTCTTTATGTAGTTGAATCGTTGAATTGTGTTTGTTTTCGTCATGGCAGTAGTGAAACAGCGACATGTCTAGAGAAGGGCAAAAATAAATTGGAAATTAGAGCGTAATCGCATTTTACAATTGCCTCAAGGTATTGCGAATGACTTTCTTTTTTTTTTGCCGAATCTATATCACAAAATTAAATAAGAACTTTTAAACATTTCAATCACGAATTTAAGTTTTTAGTGTCCCTTTATAAAAGTTAAATCACGAGCCACTGGGTTAGCTAAGGAGAAGCAAAAAATTCGATCTTAGAAAATGTAAACAAACTAAGAACGCCAAGAAAATTTCACTTTTCTTTACGTTCCGTTGCTGTTCTTAGCGTGTCAATGCAATTATATCAAGCTTAAGAACTAACAAAACATTATTTTAATCAAAAACTTCCCTCAAAAAAGATATTTCACGTGTACAACGCCGATTGTTTGCACAACACAAAACCGCGCACTTCATTTCAATAATTTTACTATTAAAGTACACTGTCTACACTTCAAAAAGTTGAAAGCTATTAGCTTTAAAGTTTTCTTATATATTGCACTAAAATAAAGAGTAAAAAACACTCGGAACTTTATATGGAATTACAAAACAAAATTGTTCAACCATCAAACAATTCACGATAATCACTTTGACAGTTCGCAAACTAAGGAGAAGAGCTCTGCGTCCTCACCTCGCCTAAAAGCCAAATGCCGATTACACGTACACGGTTTCACAGATGAGGGCCTTTCCTGTTGTTATATATTCTAAGCATGCCACGTACCCACTCGCTTATGATGGTTACGTGTGAGAGTCCGTTGCTTTATCACCCGCCATTTTATAATACCTTGCAACCGATACCTTTAAAAAAAACACTTTCTTGGTGTTATTCAAGGTCATCCCACCACTCCACCGCCCTATTCCTCCGACGAACGAGTGTCCTATCATCTAGACCAGACGTGTCTAAAGATACGGCCCACAACACATTTTTGCGGCCCCACTTTCTTTTGGGAAACAAGTGGAAAGCAGCCCGGGAATTAATCTGTTGGACTTTCTGTTGCCAGCAGTCTACGTATGCCCAAACCTTAGCTCCCATTCTCTCTCTTGTGCAACGAACAATTTGTAGAAAAACGTCAATTCGCATTTGAGATTATTTCAATGTTCGAAAGTGCTTAGTGCGAACATTTGTTTTCGCTGATGAAAGGAAACAAGTCTCCTGTTAGATCCAGATTGGTTCAGTTTTAAGAGTCACACAACTTTCCCCCGAAGTCGGGAAAATAGTAACAGAAAAGAGATGCCAATTGTGTAGAAGAAAAAAATAATTTTGTCGTTGCTCTTGTGTTTTTTCATAATAATAATAATAATATTTATTGCAGACAAAGTACAAAAAGATTATAATCTTATAAGTGTACCGTAAGGAATTGTGAAAATAAATACAATATGATAAATTTTTTTCCAAAAATCTCAATTGCCAAAGCTAAAAGAAGTAAAGATACATAGCAAAACATATTACACGAATTAAAAGAAAATACAATAAATAAATAATTTCCTTCCGGCCAAAACCATGCTAACGCATCAAAGGGTTGTCCCCTAGGATTTGGCCACATCGTATAAAAAAATAAATACTATATGATAAGATGAGTTACAACGTCTAAATTTATCAAGCTAAAAGAAGTAAATATACAAAATAAATAAACATTACACTAATTAATAGAAAGGAAAGTTATAAATAAATAAATAAGTACTATATAATACGATAAACTTTTCAAACAATAGTCTAAAAGAAATTAATATTCAATAAAATAAACATTACACTACTTGAAAGGAAAGAGAGTATGCATCAATTTAACCACAACATATCTCCATGCCGAAGTGGCGTTCCAAGAGTCACCTAAATCCGCCAGTCGAGCGAGTGCTTTTAATATTTAAAGGAAGAGTATTCCACAAACGAATAGCCTGGACAAAGTAAGATATTTCCCCAACAACTGTTCTTACTCTAGGCAAAGATAAGTTCATTGTCCTGGATGAATGCAGGAAGCTCACATGCTCCAATAAGTACTCAGGTTCGCGAGTATAAACCAACTTATGCAATAAGCACAAAATCCTTATATTGAGGTAAGTATCAATTGAGCAACCCAAGATCAAGTTCCTAAAGTGCGAAATATGGTCATATCTTTTTAAGTTATATACAAAACGAACATAGTCATTAAACGCTACACGCATTTTATAAAAACAACTGGCATCAAGTGATGAAAAAATAGCACAAGAATAAGTATAAATTGGTAGAAGCAGAGCTCTAGCAAGTTTAAGTCGTGTATCAGTTGAATAGTAGCTTTTGAAAAGCCAAAGCCTGCGCAAAGTACCGTATATCTTAATCAAATTTGAGCTAATCTGGTCACAGCATGACATTGACTTATTCAGTACCGCGCCAAGACTTTTGACCTTGTATCTAAACCCCAAAACTGTCGAACCCAAGACTATCTCCGGAAACCCCTCCATGTCAATCTCATTTCGAGAGAATAGGATACATTCAGATTTGTTACCATTAAGATTCAAATAATTTTTCCTTGACCAAAGGTACACTCGCCGCAGGTCGTCATTAAGTCGGGCAACACAATCCTCACCGAGGCCTCTAGAGCTATAGAGCTGAACATCATCAGCATAGATGTGAATTTTTGAGTCAAAGACTACGTCCACAATATCATTAATATAAACAGTGAAGTGAAGAGGGCCTAATACTGACCCTTGTGGTACACCTCTATAGATTTATGTGGAAGCCGAAAGCCGTTCTCCTATCTTGACTTGCTGGCTCCTAGTAGCAAGATAGTTCCGCAAAAGTTTTAACACCGATGAAGAAAAATCACACTGTTTATCCAATTTTTTAAGCAGAAGTGAATGGCATATTTCATCCGTATCAAGATCTGCTCTAATATCCGTTGTTACTTTTAAAAGAGCAGTCTCACAACTGTGTCTCCTACGAAAACCTGATTGCCACTTAGTAATAATATTTCGTTTCTTTACAAAATAAACCTTACTATGAAGATTGAAGTTTTTGTTCTTTTGCGGCCCACATAAACTCAATCCTTGTTTATTAAGCCCATCTTAGCCTTTGAATTTGACATGCTTGATCTAGACATTTACAAAAGTTTTAAAAGCATGTCCTTATATGGCTAAATTTGCTTATATTTTTTAATATTGTTGTAAAAAACCTAGTTATTTAATGAAACCAGGCAGAACAAGTTGATATGATCCTGCGGTCTCTCCATTATCCGATCACCGCTACAGGCGACATCATTGACAACATAAAGCAGCAGCAGCAACAACAACAAGTACTCCCATGTTCAACTGTTATCAACAAAGTAGTCTCAGATGTATAATTTATCTGCCGATTTCCGCTAATGCAGATGTCAGCTTACTGGATAATAGTTTAGCATCCGCCCGTTCTCGTCACTTCAGCTTCCATCAGTTTTGAAACTCGACTGTATTGTTTTCTCTACCTCTTATCTGACATGACATTATGGCTTTTTATGTTTTAAGGGGTTATACGCAGTCAGAAGGCCGAAAAAAACGATTTTTCAAGAATTTTTATTGGAGAGGCTTTTTAATTTATTAACTTGAAATTTTGTATGCGTATAATAGGCACTTTATACAATATTGTCGTAAGCAAAATATTGATTTTTCACATAATGGTGGCTCCTCAAAAAAAAAATCGATTTTTAAGGAAAATGTTGGCCTTAAATTGTTTATAAAATGAAAAATATTTTTTGGATTCGCAAATCCTTCGATTAATTTCTAAAAAATATATTCAAAAAGATTGTGTTAAAATTTGAAACCAATCGGTTCAGCCGTTCGCTATATCGCGTACACCGACTTTAAAAAAAAATGTGTGGAAAGTTTCAAAACCATTTTACATATGGAAAACAATCTTTTTAACTTACCCTGAGTCATCTATTCTAGGACCATATAATACACAAGAGAAATAAAACAGAACGTATAAACGAGCGCACGACCTTGCAGCTTGGCAATACAATAAGGTAATAAAAGAGGGGGCGCTCCAGGTAAGCAGTTGCCGCTCAGGTCTCTGCTCCGCACACTTTCACTCGCGCCGAGGCGTCTTTACAAATATGATTATAACTCCGAGAATATTCGTCGAATCGACCTGAAATTTTGTGTGTACAATTTTTTTTGAAAATCCTGACTGCGTATAACCCCTTAAACCGTTTAAGTGATTTTTTTCAAATAAATGGGTGCTGCACTCCTTATCCATTCCACAGGTGCTTTGAATTTTCCTGTGATTACCAGATTTATTCCTTATTTTTTAATCGCTCCGAATAGATTCTATATCGCTAGTTTTTCTTTTCAAATATTAACAGAATTTAAATACCCGTACTACTAAAAGGAAAAAAGCTAAAGCCGCTTTGCTTTAATCGGTATAAACATAAAAAATCATAAAGAGCTATTACTTCATTGTTTTTTCATAACCTGATCAAAGCATGAAGACAATCGGCTTTTTATCGCCACCAAACTTAAAATTTGGGTGTTTACGAAACAGATCTGTCACCGCTTTAGCGATGATAGCGTAGTTTTTAAGAAACTGCCGCTCCTGTCCCAAAAACCTCAAAACATCATCCATTAATGCCGTAAAAATATGAACATGGGTCCAATCTAACTGAATGCTCTTTCGTAACATCAACCCTTTCCTTTTTATTTGTTGAGGAAATAAGTAGGGAATGTACGGCGAGCAACTCATCCCATTAAACCAAACCCATTTGAGGCGGCAATTTACAGTGCGAACACATATCGACATCACTCCTTGAAGTTTTGAGATCATGGATATATGTATCAAGCAGTAAGCCTGCGATTAGCTTCTGATAAACGGTGTATTAGTCGATAAACACGATCAGTTGTTTTCCTTGGTATTGCCACTCTAATTTTATTTTCCGTGCTTACCCTCTTTTTAACGTTGTTCAAGATTTGCGAGCATTTATGGACATTTGTAAAGGAGGTAGTTTTTGTACTATATTTAGAAATTATCACCGCCATCGGGGCGTAAAAGAAATAAATTGTAAAATCTACCACTCCAAATGATGGTGTCATCGGTGTTTGTTTGTTATTTCGGTACTCAGGCGGTTTTGGTTTTCTCCAGGTGATAAGCTCTCCGGCCCCAGGGTCACGGCTTTTGAAGAAAAGAAACCGATTTCTCACTACAAATTTCTTTTATTCACTTGCATGCTTAACTAGATTTCACTGCTTAATATCCACGAGTTCAGACTTATAGCAAAGATTACTTACTACTAGATAACCGGCTCCCTAAATTACTCAGTTACCACAGCAAAAGAAATATATCCAGCTTTTAAAGTCTTAAGAATATACATGAAAATTAAGAGTACGGTAGTGTCAAAACCTCCGTAAACTACAAGCCATGAACTGGCGGATTTTTCGCACACACATATGGCCAAAGTGGTCTGACATTTCGCTTAATTTACATTGCTTCTTATGGCAGCCGGGGGTGATTTTTCTTTAAACTCGTTGTAGTGCCTAAACTATTGCTTTTATGAAAAAATTGTTTTGTTCTACTTGAAGTAAACAAAACAATCTTTCGAATGAAGTAAAAATATTCATACCCTTCTTAAGAAAATAATAAACATTTTTAAGCCTAAAAGTGCGGAAGTGGGAATTTAAAGAAAATACAAGCGACAGAGCATGGTCGAACCATGACTTACTACTTGCGTTTTGGATGAAAATTTGGTTTGCGACTAAAATTTCACATTTAAGCAAAGAGTTCTTGTCATTTTGCTTAATAAAGTGTACATGTTTTTACTTTGTTAGAAAGATCATTTAGTCTGCTTTAAGTTAATTTAAAGTAATTTTTTCATATAACTAATAGTTTTGGCGCTAGAGCGAGTTTAAGGAAAAATCATCCCCCGGCTCCCATAAGAAGCAATGTAAATTGGACCATTCAGTAAGACCATTTACGACCACATATAAAAGTCCAGTTCATTTCTTGTAGTTTACGGTGGTTTTGGTAGTGTGCAGTCATTTACTCCTTTCAAAATTATTTGAGAGAATCACTTACTCCTGCCAAAATTCTGTTTTCATCCGGAGAGAATCACAGCCTTCTCTCAAAAAAGTACCGCCGAATCTTGTCGAAGAGAAAAAAGTACCAAAAACTACCACCAGTACAAAGAATTCATGTGAATCACATGACTGAGATAGTTACTTGTGTGCATAAGAAACTTTCAAACTGTCAATGTATTCTGATCTTTTAATGAGTGAAGTACATTTGAGATTTGTAAATTCACATAAGAAAAGTATAATTGTCTCCTACCCACAAACTCTCCCGGAAAACAAATTTTTAGTTCTGGCTGCAGGGTTTCCCGATGCGGGAAATATATAATAGCAACCAAAAAATTTTCACTACTTTGTTCGAAGCCGTTTATCTAGTAATAGTAATCTTTGCTTATAGCTGCATATTGTCCCTGTCGTACCACTAGTTTTCACTTTAGACGAAAGGTAGCGGTGATGTCATCAGTGTCTCCTTCTGGACGGCTATGTGTGCGCCTCGGAGATAATTCCGAACGAGAAAACAAGGCCTAGATTACGGTAGAAAATATACTAGACAAACACGGACAGAGCAATCGAAAAATAGACAAGGAAGTACGCTGGTTATGCGAGTATCTTGTACCAGAGAGGCACGCTAGTACAAGAGTGATAACTAGATAACTACTGAGACACGCTGGTTATGGGTGTGTCTTACACCAGTGAGGCACGCTGATTATGTACGTGTTTTATATCAGGGAGGCACGCTAGTGTAAGAGATAAAGCGAGTGTCCGTCATCAGGTAGGCACGATAGGGACGGAAGTAAGAATGGCCAGGGTGATACGCTAGATATATGAGTGTCTCGCACCAGGGAGGCACGCTGGTTAGAGGAGTGTCTTACATCAGGGAGGCACACTTCTGCAACAGGAGTAAACGAGCTAAAAATATATGTCTTACCCAACACTAGTGGATCCGATCTAATCCCAATCTACACTGTCGAAGCCGGGAAGGCACGCCGGCTACTCAGACCTTACTATATCTGATAGTATTCCACTCTGGGGAGCTCCGGCGTTGATCGCTGTAGTCCGGCCAATCGCTCGTTCCAGAGTGATTGCAATTTGGTGCCGTGCTCACCTATATAGTCCATATCGACAAGCTCTCCTACAAAGAAAATTTACCTTTCCTATAACTGGTCGGCTGCTGTTCTACAGTTCTTTGTCACTTATGTCAATTGTCCAGTGTGCTTCAGAAAGGAGTATGCTATCACACTGCTGAACTACACTAGAAGCTGATAAAATGAAGTTAATTAAGACCTCGATGTTATTGTATGCCCATTTCCCGCTCTTTAATGTTGTCACTGCAACATAAACCCTGACAAAAGCCAGCTTGTTTTTTATTGTGATCTATTGTTTACTTACTTCGCGTTTAAATGAGAAATAGCAAACATTTTTTCAGCAACTGCAGTCAATATGCAAATGCCACGTCAATTGTTACATTTCTCAGGTCGCATTATTTTGAAATCTACACAATCAAGCCACAATCAATTGATTTGGTGGGATAGGTTTTGGTTTTCCATCAATCTCAGATTACGGGAAGAATATAAATATGATGATAATGGTGTTAAAATATTTTGTCGTCCCTCCATGACATGTAACAGAAAGCCCCATTTTGTTTGCCGTCACAACTAGCGCGTTGATGTAATTGCGTTTTTCATGCTTAAAAGTTCTTATGAATTAATTTTCAGAAACAACAAAGAGGATTATATTAGAGAATTAACTAGGGATAACGTTCAACTTTTAATAAATGAAATTTGGGAGCTTCCAACAGAAAGGTTCGAAGAGTGTATAGTAGCTAAATTACCACCACCGACCACGGCTTTGCCTCGAATCCGAAAAGTTCCCGGACCTAAACCTCTAACAAAATGGGAGAAGTTTGCAAAAGAAAAAGGAATAAAGAAGAAGAAGAAGGATAAAAAAGTTTTTGATAAAGACCTAGACGTAAGTAGATTTGTAGTGTTTTTTTCACCCTCTTTTTAATATCTTCTTTATTAGAAATGGGTTCCAACATATGGGTTTAAACGTGCTGAAGCGGAAAAACAGAGAGATTGGGTAATCGAAGTACCTAAGACTGCTGATCCAATGGAAGATATGTTTCAAAAGAAAATAGACTTGCGTAGTGAGAAAGTAGCAAAGAACGAAATTCAAAGAATGAAGAATATAGTTCGTGTGAAAAAGGTTGAGGTGCCGAGGACAGGTTTTTTCGGACCCGAAGCAGCATCTTCTTCACAGCTATTGACTGCAGCTACTATTGCTAAGGGTTCGACGGCATCTGTAGGTAAATTCCAACCGAAACTATCAAATGAAAAGCAGGCTCGCGGTATTGGCGTTAAAGAGCTTATTCCAGGAAGCAAACGAAAAGCTTCTCATGTATCAGAAGTTCCAGAGAAGGAGGAGAACTTAGAATTGATTAAGAGCATTTTACATAAGAAACCTAAACTAAATGTAGAAAAGGCTATAGCGTTACAGAAAAAAGATGATCGTGTTGAGTAAGTTTAATGTAATATACTCTTGAATATTTTGTAAAAACATTGTGTTTACAGACGTGAGGAGCAAGAATCAAGCATGGGTGGCAAGAGTTCCAAAAAGGGTAAAAAATCAAAGGGGAAAGGAAGAAAGAGTGGGAAAAAACCAAAAGGAGGACAAGGACAACGGGCGCCAGGCAAAAAGGCTTCAGTTGGTAGAAAAAGACGTTGAATTGTTAATAAAGCTTTATTATAAACACAATCACAATATTTCTTATTATTATTTCGTATTTACACTCGATTGTCTGAATGAAATCTGCTCGGTATGTTGCGTTAGATACTCATAAACGAAAATTCTTAAGATTTTATTAAAATTTCGAATGGAAGGCCAGTGTAAATTTTCAGCGGTATCTTTCTCCGTATGCCATTGGGGAGGGAATGGTGTTGCGATTAAATGTACAACTGGACAATCTAAAAAAGAATGCGTTATTAGTTCATAGGCTATTGTACACTTTAGTTAAAATACTTTTTTGAAGAAATGGTCGGTGATCATCATCAATAAAACTATACTTAGCCCGCGGCATAAATATGTAATTTCGGCCTTCCAGCAAACCGCCTTTTGCTAGCTCACGTTCGGTATTAACTAAATCGCTATGTAGTGATTCAGTATTGGGGAAAAAACTGTAAAATTTTGAATTCTTCGCTCCAATAAGATCTAGTAAAATCAAAACTTCCTGAAATTTAAAAAATAAGAAGAGTTAATTTAGTATATATATGAGGGTGATTATTTAATTTAATTAATTATGTCTAGAAATAATGAGACACCACACGTTAATACATTGGTTCTGTGATCGCGAATGTACAAGGAAGATGAATGCAGATGAATTCATCACTTTACCGTCACTTTTAAATTAAAGCTTTTTTTGAAAAGGTAAGTTAAGCAAACTGCAATTGAATATTTTATTAAAATAAAAGGTAAGGTCAGCTCCGACTTTGGATCGCATCTTTTTTTTATGTATTATTTTGTTAATATGCTCAAATTTAGGGAATCAAATGCAGCAGCATCCAGAAAAAACATCTATGGCTTTTGGGAGAAAGCAATAAGAGAACGCATTACTCGATAGTGATAGTAAATCTCTTGGAAGACTTGAATGACTTGACTTGCGGATGTCCTAAAAGATGTAGTGTAATCTCTGGAAAATGGTGAGTGACCTGTTGGTATTTTCTGCGATCTCTGGAAGGCTTTTGAATGTTTGGACTGCAAGATTTTTTTAATAAGTGGTGCAATACAATGTCTGCAATCGTATTTGCTAAAACGGATACAGTATGTTCAAATTGCTAATACCTTTGAGGGCGGAAAACGAAACTACCTAACGTCAAATCCACAAAATGTAACTAAAGGAGTGCCTCAGGGCTCGATTCTTGGACCATTACTGTTTCAATTTTATATAAATGACAATGTGTTCTCCCTCAGGAAGTACTCAGGATGGCATACTAAAAGATGCGACATTGGAAATAGAAAACATACTCACATGGTGTACAACTAACAGGCTACTAATGAACTGCGAGAAAACTTAATTATAACAATTTCATACCCATCAGCAGCAAACCCTGCCACCCATCCTAACCACCGGTGAAAGGGGACATAACACCAGTACCTTAGGTTTGTATTTTGTATTTGTATTTCTTAGGGTTGTATTTGGACAAAAATTTAAGCTGGAACAAACAAATTGAGCATCTTGCGACAAAGCTCAACAATCTATGCTCTAAAGCAATCATCTAGACATATGAACCTGTCAACGTGCCAAATGATTTATTTTGCATATTTTCATAGCATCTTGTCCTATGGGATCGAATTTTGGGGAAACTGTAGCTCTTCAAATCTACAAATAATATTACGCCTGCAAAAAAAGCACTTCAAATAATTTGTAAATTAAGGAATATAGAAACCTGTCGGCCATGGTTTGAACATTTGGACAGCGACGAATTTGTATACATTCAAAATGAGTTTATGGGTGCACCAGAACCGAACAACATTCTATACTAATGCATCTCTACAGTACAAGACAAGCGGAGGTACTTTACTTACCATCGTATAAACTTAATTAACATAACAAGAAGGAGCTTGACGTATGAGGGACTGTCCATCTATAATTATCTACCACAAGGCTTGTTAATTCTGGAGTTAAGTAAATTTAAACTGAAGTTAAAAGAACTCTTAATGAAATATGTATTTTACAATTTTGAAGAATACTATTCGAGCACATTAACATTGTAATGAAAGGTTTGTTTATGTTTATTTTTCTTGTTCAACGATAGATTTTATGCTTTATAACGTTACATTTGAAAGTGAACTTTCACAGCGCCTTAAGGGCATCCTTCTTCAGTATACACAACACTATTGTCCCAGTTTGTAAAAGTTTTGAAATATTTGTAAAAATTGTGTAAGCAGGAAAACGGGAAATAAATTATTATTATTATAATCCAGGAAAGAAAAGATTTTTAAATCTAAATGCTAGAAAGGTGCTCGAAAGAACGACAGTTAAATGTAGAGATCACCTTTCTCTCTCTATGTTTATCGTAATCTGTTGACAGCAGAAAACCACCCTTAAATTACTTATTAGCCTACCGCTGGTAAAACCTAGTCTTGATAATGATTAGCCTAAAACTTAAGATTTAGCTCTGCTCATTTAACTGGAGGTAGCAGGTAGGGCAGATCTTATGTCCTTCGTGGTTCATGACCGTTCAGTATCATTGGAGAAATTTCATGTGCTAACAACCACCATATTGTCAATTTACTAGTCGATTGTGATTTCAACGGTAGACATCTGCCTACAGCAGCTTGAATGATAATGAACGAGTTAAGTCCTAACAGCACTAGAGAAACATAGAAGATGGTAAACTGTTCCACATTAACGTTGTTCTGCTTGGGAAAGATGTAATCTTATAGAAATTATCCCAAACCCTCACTTACTCAGAATGAAGACAATTAACCCAAAACGCATGCGTTTAAGTCGAGAAGGAGGTCGTGAAAATGTTCCCTTAAAAATACCTTGCACCGCTGCTAAGAAGTTAGATCTCTAAAGGGCATGGAAAGGAGTTGACGACCCAGTAGTGTTAATATAACGAGTTTTGTGTTACAGAATTTTTTCAATTTTATTCCTAAAATATTTGAAATATTTCTATAATATAAACATTACTACTTTAGTGGAGGATGGTTTCACTAGGCTACAGGTTCTTCAGTTGATAAAAAATATCTTGAAGGTTGATATTACGGAAATATATAAGAAAACAGAAGAATTCATGTCACGCAAAGAAAATTCACAATATTTTTTTATAGAACGATGAGAAACAATATTTAGAAGGGTAGGATTAGAGTAGCAGAGTGGAGGAAAGATTTTTGATAAAAAATAAAACTTGGCTGCAGGATGTGTGGAACTGAAGAAGAATAATGACAATGTAGAATTTGTTATGTGAGCATGCACCCGTCGCGGTGTGCTGTGGATTGTTCCGCCAGATTGTGTCTGGGACATCATATCTACGTTCATACGCAGTAAGAAAAAAAGCGAAATCCTATATATTAAATATCAAAGAAGTTGAAACGTTCGAGAAAAGCAGTTTTTATTAATTTTTATTGTGAACTTTTAAAGCAATATGCCTGCCTTTAAGTGCAACATCGTAGTTTCTTCATTCTCTTATTATAGGTATTTCACGTTACAGTTGCATAATTCATACATTGGTGAGAATGCAATTTAGAACCTTTGGGGAATAAACGAATGAAAAGGTTTAACTAAAAGAAACTCGAAAGCGACGAGTGAGTATCAGAACATGTCTTGTGAAAGTGTTTTATATAAAATAAATTTTTTTTATACACAAATCCCCATGAAAATACGAATCATATACTGAAATCCTTGTGGCAATACTGAAGCAATTTTGTTTATGGTTAAGAATCTAACTCAATCAGAAAATTTACATATACAAAATTACTTAGTTGATAGGTATTAAGTATTCCCGAGATTCTTTCTTAATTGTTGCCGTACCGAAACATTGATATAATTCATGTGAAGAATCTAACTTAATCAGAAGAAAATTTTTTTATAAACCAAATTATCTAGTGTCTGGACATTATCATAGTTTATATTTCGTGCTTTTTAATTTAATTACCATTAGTGATACCTAATACAAGGATTTTTTTTAAATCATGAACTAACGTAAGAGAAGGTATTTGTACTACTTCAACTGCTTTTGATATTCCAATTTAACCAATTTACCCTACATATATATTCCCTTGTGGTTTTAGCAACTTCAGCGATGTATTTACATTGAGGATATATTTACCTTGAGTGAAAGTCAGTACTACTTGAATTGGTCAGTTACTGCATTTTACTCAAAAGGCGTACCATCGGGAAGTAAAGCTGAGAGCGGAGCCAAACCATTTGTTTTTAATTACGCGTGTCCAGGAATATGATTCCCTGATAAAAGTGGAAATCTACTCAAGTCCCCTTGCAATCATATTCATCAATCATATTAAATAAAATTTTCATTGATTCCAAATAATACGGTTGGTTTGTTTTAGCGTCATTTATTTGCTGTCCGTCAAACATATTAATATTCAGAATTAAAATCTTTTAGTTACTTCCGAAATGATGGAGTTAATATATAATAGAATTAACCCTTCTAACACAGAAGGCGCACTTCTTCGGCAAGGAGCCAAGAAACACTTCACCTATTCCATCAAAAAGATGAAGTGAGGCTCCCACACCAGCATGCAGAGGAAAAAAACAAACAAAAAGAAAGCAACAGAAATAAAATAAGCAAGGAAACTCAGCAACACACCATACAAACAGAGAGTCACGGGAGCACAGAAAATAGATAGTTCTTAAACAACACCTTACTAAGAGTTAAATCAAAATTAGGACTTGCATTAACAGCCCTACATAAATGATTTATTGGAGCATGCATGCCATAATTTGATCTGGATGGTTCAACATGCAACAAAGGCGGTCTTCGAAGGTTATGTTGGGACTGTCTAAAGGAAACCCTGCTAACAAGCGAACCTGAGTCTATATTAGAGTTCAAGAGCTGATGAATAAACATCAAGTCAGCGACTTTGCGCCTTTTCTCAAGCGAGGGCAAACCGAGCAACTGGAGGCGGTCGGTGTAGGGCGGGAGTCTAAATGGATCGTCCCATGGGAGCCCTCTAAGCGCAAATCTAAGAAAATTACGCTGCACCGATTCGATACGCTTGGAATGAACAGCGTAGTAAGGCGACCAGACCTGAGATGCATACTCAAGAATAGGTCTAACTAAGGAGCAGTACAAATGCATTAATGTTGGTATATCCGAGAACTCTCTAGACCAGGGGTGGCCAACCCAAATAAACTTGCGGGCCACTTTGGAAATGCATCATAACTCCGCGGGCCGCATATAAAATTATATATCCCCATATTAGATTTTGACCCACCATAGACATTTTTTGGGGTGAAAAATTGAAACATAATGAGTTATTATTATTGTGTTTACTATCATTCTTACATGTAAACATAGTTAATATAATATAATTATACTAAATGCACATTGTAAAGAAATACATAACACTAAAAATGAAATCATTAAAAAATATTTGTTTTACTAGTGCGATATTTGTTTCTGCACTCTTTCACTTAGCTTTTGCAAATCGGTCTCAATTTGGGTATTTGGACATCGTAATTGGTGTTGTAGATTAGCGTCCGTTATGTTTGAGCGTGTTTTGTTTTTGGTCAATTTGATTTTCGAAAAAAACGATTCGCAGGTGTAAGTTGAACCAAAAGCGCTAACAACTTTTTGCGCCAGATTTCTCAAATTGGAAAATTTCTCTTTTGTGACGTAAGTGTTATAAAAATCTATTTTTGATTCTGATGTCTCAAAAATGTGTTTTAATTCAGTATTGCACTGTAAATCAACCAGTTCCATTTGGAGATATTCTGGGGCCGACTCGATTTCAACGTGAAAGGGAGATGAATATATTTCAAAAATTTTGTTGTATTTGTCTAACTCTAAATTACTGAATCGGCTTTCAAAAGCAGCTGTAATACATGGATGCACAAATAATGTATTTATTTAATACATTGGTTTTCACTTTGGCCATTATAAAATAAATATATTTTGTAAAAGTGTGATAAATCTCGCGGGCCGGAAAAATGGTCAAGGTGGGCCGCATGCGGCCCGCGGGCCGCGGGTTGGCCACCCCTGCTCTAGACCATCGCTTAACAAAGCCCAAGATTAAACTGCCTCTAGACACGATATAGTTAATATGCAGAGTAAAGTCAAGCTTCCTATCAAGTTTTACCCCAAGGTCAGTTACGGACAGCACGCGACGGAGACCATTCCTCGCAAAGTTGTAATCATAAACTTGAGGATTAGGACTCGTGGAGAAAGTCATAGCTTCACATTTCTCAAAATTGAGGTGTAAGCCGTTATGCTCGCACCACGCCAGAAACGTATCTAAGTCCTTTCGAATAAGGGCGGCGTCACCACCATTCTTAATATAAGAGAAGATCTTCATGTCATCAGCGTAGATTAGAACATTAGAGTACGAGATCAGACGGACAATGTGACTCTATTAGTCAGCCTTCCTCGTGGACTAGTTCCGGGCAACTGTCCGTGATCATAGGGACTGAACCGAAATATATGCGCTAGGCTCTCGAAGGTAAAGGCGATATAACTCAATATACAAGAGTTATTTAACAATTTTGAAGAACTGGAGGTGCTTGTTAAAGAAGAATCACCAGATGTAATAGCGCTTACTGAAACGCACATAATGGAAGATGTGAATGATGATGAAATTGGTATAAAGGGATACAATATTATAAGCTGTGATTCTGCTTCTAAAAGAACTGGTGGGGTTATACTATATTTCCGAGCTATGTGGAGGTATAAGATAATGTCTGAATATGTAATTGGTTTGGATGTTTGGTGGTTGGTTATCGAGTGCTCAATGAATGATGAAACAGTAATATTTGCGGTTACATATCGTTCACCTAGCTCGTCATCGAGAATTTTTTGTGATTTTATCGGGGATCAACCAGATGGTTTGTCACAGATTGGTAAGAGAGTAATAGTTGTTGGTGATTTTAACATTAATTTATCAACTAATGACTTCTACGCGAATGTTATGAAAGAAATTATCCCAGATAATGGTTATAAGCAATTGGTGAATGAATTTACTAGAGTGACTGCTGATTCCAGGACAGTGATTGACTATGTAATTACTAACTCCTATGATGTAGATGTAAAGGTGGAGAAAGATTTAAAAATTAGTGATCATGCGACTTTGTCTATTGGCATAAATCATACTGTATCGAAGAACTGTGAAACAAACCGGGTGGAATTTTTAGAGTATGATAAAAATCGTTTTGTTAATGAATTGAATGTTATTGGTATATCTGATGTAGCTTCTATTGAGGATCTGAATGAATGCGCGAATGGTTTTGGTGAAAAAATTAAAGCCGTAGTACAGAAATTTGTACGATGCAAAATTAGGCGAGGTGAAAGTAATGACTGGTTTACAGGAGATTGAAGAACGAGATAATTAAAAGATACCGAGAAAATTATAAAATAGCAAGAAATATTTACAAACATAAAATAATTGCGGAAAAAAGGAATAAAGTCAACAAAATTATTACTAATGCCTCAAACCAAAAAGAAATGTGGAAAAAATTTAAAGAATATGTACTTAAAAAAAGTAAATCTGAAATTAAGGAAATAATATATAAGGGAGAAACCTGTACCTGTGGAGTACGCGAATGGCAGAGAACTTTAACAAATTCTTTGTGGAAAGTATCGAAGAAATTAGTACATCTATTACATCAGTAGTTTATGACGATAATTTGCAACAGGTGAATAATCAATTTGTGTTTCGAAATACAAATTTGGAGGAATTTAAGAAAATATGTCTGAAAATTAAGAATAAGAGGGATGTTAATATGATAAATGTCAAAACGATCTTGGATAGTTGGAATATACTCGGCGGCGTACTTGTGAAAATTATCAATCAGTCAATGAACCAAGGTAAGTTTCCGGAAGAATGGAAAGAATCAGTCATTGTACCTGTTGAAAAAATCAAGAATACTAATAAATGTTAAGAATTTATGCCAATTAATATGCTGTCAACATACGAAAAACTATTAGAGAAAACTATACAAATACAACTGGAGGAATACATGGAGGAAATTCAATTAATATTAATGGAAAGAAGGTATGCAGAAAAGATACAAAGGTACTAGATAATTTACGTATTTTTGGACTTCAAACGGGCCTTTGAAACAGTGGACAGAGATATTTTAATTAATAAGTTGAATAAGTATGGGATCAAAGGGAAAGAATTGATGTGGTTTAAGAGCTATCTATCAGGGCGAACACAGCGGACAAAAGTTAATGGAGCGATGTCTCAAAGAATTAATGCAAGCTTGGGTGTACCGCAGGGATCTGTTCTTGGGACTCTACTGTTCCATATATACATTAATGATATAAAGAGTGTATTGGACAACATATATATAGCGCTATTTGCTGATGATGCATTATTTATTATACATTGCTGGTAATGATGTAAGTGAGTGTGCATATGTAATGGAACAAAATTTACATAAATTAAACGTGTGGCTACAAATGAATAAATTGAAATTGAACACTAGTAAAACGAAATTTATGACAATAAATGGTGAATAGGAGGGTACTTTGAAGATTGCAGATTCTTTTATTGAGCAAGTGGAGAAGATTAAATATCTAGGTGATAGTGGACAATAAATTAAAATTTAAAGAGCATGGGCACTATATATGCGGGAAAATTGGTAAAAAAATCGGGTTTTTAAGGAGAATCACAAAATCGGTGTCGGTACTTACATCTATCAAGATTTATAACACAATAGTGAAGCCACATTTTGAGTATTGTTCGTCAGTGTTGTTCCTAGTATCCAGTGGAGTAATGGACAGGCTTCAGAAGCTTCAAAATATGGGAATGAGAGCGATTCTTCAATGTAATAGGTATGTGTCTGTTAAGTGTATGCTGGAGTCGTTGATGTGGATGAGTGTGCGAGAAAGAATTGTGCTAAATGTGTTACTGTTGATTTTTAAAATGAAAAATGCGTTACTGCCTGAATATTTGAGTGATTATTTAGTTTACACAAGTGAGGTGCAGCCATATAACTTGAGACGAGTGAATGAATTTAGGTTAGTGAACTTTACTACAGCAAGGACACAAAATTCGTTAATTTACAAAGGTTTGAAAATGTATAATAAGCTTAAATATAACTATAAATAACTTTAAGAAGTTTTGTATAGAATTTATAAAAAATATGTGGGATGCACTAATTAGTGATTAAGAATTAATTTTTGAGCTCTATGTAAGTTAACTCTTAAAAGTATGTATGAAAAAAGTGTGCCTGTTGTTGTTAAAGCATTTATATATTGCTAATAAATTATTATTATTATTATAGAAATATGATTTCCCATTATGGTTCTATGGACGTTATTCTAATAACATAACAGCGTCGTAACTGCAGGTTATTACAACTTCGGTCAGTCATAAGAAAGTCATACGACTTAATAATGACTCGATTGTGCTACTTGGGCCCCATTTGGACTTTTCGCAAAAATCGTATCATATTTTCACTATCGAAATCTCTAATATTGTTACTAATTCCTTACACTTAAACGACCTTCGGGTAATTTTTCACGGGCCTTAATTTTTTGATTTTTGATTTCAAGCACTAACTGTTCAAAATATAACCGCTTTTTGACTAATCTTTTACTTGCATTCCTTTATTAAGTTATTCAATAAAGCAATACAAGTAATAGATCAGTGCAAAAGCAATTATATTCCAAACAGCTAGTGCTTGAAATGAAAATTTGGTTAAAAATGACCTGCAGATCATTTAAGGGTTACGATTGATACCCACAATTGAAATAAGCCGCTTTCCGTTTGAATTTTCTTGAACCAGAACATATTGAAATTTTCATTTGAATTTTTTTTTTGTGGCGCTTAACACCCGGGGAGAATAAGTTGAACCGATTCGAGACAACAATTGCAAGTGGACCAACAATTTAAAGTGGATTCCGAACCACTGACGTTTTATCTGTAACCCCCATTATCTGTAAGGCCATGATTGGTCTAAATATGTTATTTTCTTCAAGAATAGTAAATTGAAAATTTTTTCAAAATTCAAATTTTGTTGGTGTAGCCTTAATTGTAGTGGTAAATACTTACAATACGATCAATGTCGTTTACAACTGTATTAGTTCGTTTAAGTTGCGTTGTCTTTGTTGCTAATTTTTCAGCCAAGTGTCTCGATCCGTAAACAGAATCTTCCTCAGTCCATTCCTTAAAAGCTTCTTCACCATCGAAAAATATTAACTGAAAAACGAAAATTAACAAATTTATATTTGAATTGTTATTGTCGAAAAAATAACACTTACCATTAGGCCTATATCATTTCGATTTAAATTATTTTGTAATTTGGGTAAAAGTACTTTAGCCAAATTTAGCATGAGAGCACAAGGTACAGCAGAGTCAACGGCTCCGACAAAATTTGGATTATCTGGGAAATATTTGCTGTCATAATGGCAAGCCAATGCAAGAAATTGGTCAGCCTCTGGATTAAATGTTCCCAAAATATTTGAAAATGTCAAATTTCCAAATATTGGCACAGTTGTGACGAATTGATCCACTTCGGTGGTAAGGCCCAAACTTTCCAATTCCCTATTCAAAAAGTTGTGGGTGTTCTTACTCATAATAACAAAAAATATTCAAATTACTTTTTTATAAATCTTGCAACTTCCTTATGACCAGTCGTTCCAACTACTCTCGGTTTCAATATGTTGGACAATGCGTTCTCCAGGTGTGCATTATCATCTAGTAGCGCCAGCTGTTCAATGTATTTTGGTACCTGATCAATTGGTATGGATAGTAGCCTCAGGTGACATAAATTTTAAAATTACCTTAGCGCAAATGGGGCTTATTGCGTTCGTCAAGGCCAATAGTGCTAGAACATAGCCGTAAAGATTATTCATTTTTGTTTATTTTCAAGCTTTGGTTTCGCCTGTGAAATTCACGTCATTAAAACAGAGATTGCATCGGATTGTAACGAATATCCGGAATGTTAGTTGCGCACACGTAACACCTATAATCGACACAAGCCAGACAAGAGAAAGTCTGCTCTCCGTGAACAAACGAGATGTACTAACTTTTTTACAACTTATCAATGGCTTGCTTTAGTCACCCATCCCAACAAATGAGTGGGAAAAAAGCTTTCTAAGTTTTTGTTGTTTGTTATTACACTTAGTAGCTTCTGATAGCTTGAATTTCAGAAGAAGTCACGTTGTTACCATTGCAGTCTCCTTTAAAGAAATAAAGTTTTCAAGATTATAAAGTTCAATACTATTGTAAGTGCTTCTCAGTTTCCGCATGACTTTATTTCCAACTTTGATAGGAAATATTGGATGTGGGAAAACTATCGGCGATTTTAAAGTTAAAGCCTAACTAGTTTGAGGGGAACTTTCTGGCTGTCAAAAGAAGAAGGAGTATTTTTGTTGTTTTAACCTAGCGAACTTTGTTAGATCAAAATCTTTGACGAAATTTCTGAGTTGTTTTGAATAATGAAATTTTTCTCCAGAAGAGTTTATGTAGTCATCGGAATTTTTCGGATTAACACTCACTTTCGGAATTAACTCGCTTCTGAAAAATATAATTAAAATTTTTGATTTTTATTGGTAGTATACCAATTAAATTTTTTATATTATTATTTTTTATTATTATTATTAATTTTTTATATTATTATTGTAATATTAACATATAGGTTTGGCATAACTCCTTAAAACTTAGGTAGTTTAATTGTCTAGATGTTCACGCCATAGTCGTAGGGGTTATGAAATTTGGTGGAGAGGTGAGGGTGGGACACTGGACCAGAAAACAACTAAAATTTCGTGGCGGTTGACCCCCCATAAAAAAAATACACCCATAACGGTATAGTTACTACAGCTACTTACAATTTGTCTTTGTTTTGTGTATCAACAATTTTATTCAATCATGAAAAGTTCTATTCACTATTCAATAGACAATTCTCAAGAATTTTTTATGCAAGGAAATACACAAAAATTCTTGGTAATTGTCTTCGCACAGCCTACTCTAGATACAAGCTCGGAAAACATGACAGTTCGGCCATTCCACCATCAAGCGATTCGTCATTATTTCATTTTGTACCGCAGATGTACCACTGATTAACCAATCTTTGCACACACAAATAAAACTGCACACTCTCGTAACCAAAATCAAAGAGAAACGCTGATGTCATTGACGCATTTTAAGCTCAATACTTCAACAAAACGAGCACAAGAGAGTTTTCCCTTTAAAACACATGAAAATTGTATAAGAGAGATACTTTTTATCGTGTTTGTAGAATAACCTCAAATAAAATCCAATTTAAAACTTTAAATATATTGCGAGAAATACTACGAGATAGTATAATTCCCCAAAATTTTCCTTATGTCTACTGTGGCAAGTTTGTTTGTTTACACCACCAATGCTCAGCTGTTAATGTCAGCTTCCGGGCTTGTATCTAAAGTAGGCTGTGGTCTTCTTCAAATACTCTGCAAAGAAAAGGCAAATTACAATTTTCTTTCTCTCTGCAGTTCCCGTAACTCCTTGGGACAACGATTGCAAGTGGACCTGCAATTTAAAGTGGATTCCGAACCACTGGCATTTTCTCTACAACCACCATGGCCTTTTTATCGTGAACTGTTGTCAGCAGAAATTTGGTGTACTAGTATTCCTGTGTACAAAAAGTCTTCTTCAAATATAAAGGCAAATTATATGGGAATATTTGTACACCAAAATTATAATTTTCCTTTTACAGAATATTTGCGGAAGACTTTTTGTACAAAAATTCTTGATAATTGCCTATTTTTAGAATGTGAATAGAAAAACTGTACTTTGCATTATTGTGTAAGGGTTCCACCCGCATCTCTCCTCCAAATTTCAAGGTTAGGTAAGATTATTAGCCTCCTAAGGGGAAGGCCATAAAGTTGAAACAACTTGAGACTACTATGAACCAACCTAGATCCCTCATATCAGCAGAGGCTAGTTCAGCTAAATCCTCAAAATAGGAGGAGCGTAAATTCCGGCTCGTGCGGTGGGCTTTCTTCTTACTTCTTTAGGGACGCTTTGAGTCTGTTACCGTTATAGCCTATGAGGCAAGAACTCAAGACAACCGCGATAACGCTAATAATATTTCGTTTGCGCGAGCTGATCTCTTTTGACCGGTCAAGGTCGAAGGTTGGCAAGATCTGCTTAGGATTCGTTAGCCATCTTGATGAATGTTTATTTAATATCTAGCTTGCATATGGCTAGGGGCTTGCCAGCTGGCGAGTTATAAATAAGTTTAATAAAGTAATGCTAGTTCTCGCCAGCTTATCCGCTTTACAGTTACCAGGAATATCACTAGGCCATGGTACTCATATGAGGTGTAACGTTAAGGCGCTCAGCCATATCATTCGAAGCTGGCCGACATACATATGTTAACAGTTTTTAACCGACTTCCCAAAAACAACAAGGTTCTGAGTTCGACACGGATTTTTTTTTCTATGCATAATTTCGTGAAGCGTGGACCAATTTTGATGATCCTTTTTTGTGGGGTGTATAGATTATGACCCTAACTAATTTTGTAACGCATGGACTGATTTAGATGATACTGAATGCATAGTGTATTCTGATAAAAATTGTGGCTTGTGGTGAGAGTTGGAGAATGTGCGGCGTCTAGCTTCATAAGGAATAGACCGATTTTGATTCTGTTTTTATAATACGATATGGCCAAATCCTAGGGGACAACCTTTTTGATGCGTTAGCATCTTTTTCGCCGGAAGGGACTTAGGGTAAGGGAAGTGAGGAAACTTGAGTCTTATTTTTGCATTGCTGCGAGCTAGACAACAGCCCAGAGACGGAGTGGATTATTTTAATATCTTAATAAAAGCTCACGGGGTCATCTGGTCTCGAACCCGGGACCCATGGCATGTTGGTCTTGCCGCTCAACGTATTGATCCAACTCCGTCTCCGTCTGTTGTACAGAATACGTTTCCAGATTGGCAAATTATAACAATTTTGTACCCAGAGTGACTACGATAATTCTCTCTTGCTGTATAGAGTTCGGTGGTGCTCTAGGGCCATGTTAATAATTTTCTAAGCTGAGGGTATGAAAAAGTGACTGTGACTAATTTCGTAATATATTGCCGGAGTTGGATAGTTCTGTTTCCATTGTTTACAGTTCACTATCTTTCAGATCTGTCGTGCCAAAATGAGCAGGGTGATAGATCAACTAGACAAACAAAACAGCGTATGGTAGGGGGGGGGGGGGCGGCAATCTCAAGCGTTTGGGAGTTACAGGGTGATTCATAAATTTCACCGACACAATATGGCTAACTAAATGCTCCCTAGTATTAACAATGCTTGAATAAACTTCATCCTTCATTGTTTTCCATAAGAAAAGTCCAATGGGTTATGGTCTGGAGATCTAGCAGGCCAAGGAATCGGTGCACCTCGTCCAATCCAGCGGTTAGGAAATTTTTCTCTTAGTGTTACCTTCACAATGTTAGCCATATGCGCTGGAACTCCATCGTGTTAGTGAAACATTCCCCTAAGATTATCCATAGGGTTCTTCTCTATTAGATCTGGCAGTGTATTGTCCAAAAAGTCCGCATAAATTTCACTATTAAGCACTTGCGGAAAAATGAATGGTCCTCCCAAATGGTTGCCGATGATACCAGCCCAAATATTGCCACTAAATCTCTGCTGGAATGAGGTCACCTTTGCCCTGTGTTGGTTAGTGCTCGACCAGGAATGGAGGTTATGGAAGTTCGTGGTATCATTCCTAGTTAATTGACATTCATCCGTCCACAGAATTCGGTCCAGAAACGCTCTGTCGTCCATTTCGCGTTCCAGAAGCCAAGTGCTAAATTTCAGTTTTCTCTCGGAATCTCCTTCCAGTAGTCCTTGGGCTGGGTGATGATGATATGGACGTAATCCCTCGCGATTACTAACCCTCCAAACCTTAGATGACGACGACTCGTTTCGTGCTCGTCTCAGGGTGCTGCCTCACGATGGTGATTATTTGCTGCTCGACGTCGGCAAAAGTTCCCGAAATTTCGTTTGCGGTTTGGGGCAAACAATTCTTTCCGTCTTATTTTGTTGTTGTTGTATAGGGCTTGTTCCTCCATTAGTACTATGTTAAAAAACTAAGTGAGTTGGGTGGGGTTGGGGAAGGGAGCGGATCCTAACTTCGTAATACGTGGACCGATTTGGATGACCCTGGGCGCCTAATTTTGTAACGCGTCACCGACCGATTTGAATGATTCTTTTATTGTTGCATAGGGTGTGTTCCTCCATTAATATCATAATTCTATGAGTGGAGTGGGGAGGATGTTGATGTTCAAAAACAAGAATATCTTGAACTAATTAATTACTTAAATGAAATATTTGGTCTCACGCACTTGGAAGAAGTTGGTATAGATATTGGTGGTATGCAAGTTACTTTGCTGATGTATGCGAATGACATTGTCATTTTGGCCGATGACATAGGCAAGTTACAGCGGATGATAGATAGGCTATCGCAGTACTGTGACACCTGAGATTTACAGGTGAACCTTTTGAAGTCAAAGATCACATTTTTAATGCAAGAGGCAGGAGGGCACGGGAAGAGCATTGGACATACAAGGGCGCAGAGGTTGAAATTGTGAGCAGCTATAAATAGTTGCTAGTTACCCTTACAACTATATGCTGCACCTCGAGTCTGGTATAACTAACCTATTTCTTTATACTTTGAAGTTGCATCTGGATTACATAATAAAGGTTCTAAGTTTAAGTGACGACAGGTTAGAGCCATAGTTTTAATGTTTAGTATTTTGTATTTCAAAGTTTGTATCTCTTGAATTCTTAATAAACATATTATTATTATTAATGAATACACTGATTGACCTAAGAAGGGTTCCCGAAATTTTACGTTACGCCCAAATTTAAATTAAAAGGACAAAAAGAACTGAGCGACTTGAAGACTCAAAATTTTGTTAGAATAGTACGATATCGATAGAAGAGTGATTGTTACGTCGATGCTCTAGAGCAGAGCAGGGTTGGTTCGTTGGTTCGGAATCCACCTTAAATTGCAAGTATATTTGTAATCGTTGTCTCAAAGTTCTTCTTCCACCAGATACCCTACAAGGGGTTACGGGACTCTCCACTCTGCGTAGTTTCATTAAAGACAAATATTCGGGGGTACTGAAACTATTGTATTTCTACCATCGAGACTGGTAAACAGGTCTATTGTGTTTGTTGATTTCAGTAATGCTTTTGATCGAATAGATCACAAGTGTCTCGTCTTCTAATTTGCATAGTTTGAGTTTTCTTCTCCTTTCATATCTTTCTGACCTAACACACCGTGTTACTTTTCGGGGTTCTCTCTCTAGTAAAATATCAAACACTTCTGGTGTAACTCAGGGCTGGGCCCACTTCTTATTAATATTTTTATCAATGACATGACGATGTTAATATTTTTAATGTAATCTCTGATATTATTGATTGTTTAGGCTTTCGATGCTCGGTGTATTGCAAACAACATGACTCTGAAGGTTGATAAGTGTACGTTAGTTTCATATTCCAGAAGGAAGAATCTATTGATCTTTGATTATTCCATTACTATACTTTATTAGTGGTAACTTGCTTACCAGACTTTGCAGAATTATGGACCTTGGTGTTGGTTTTGATCCACATTTACCTTTCGTTGACCACATTAGTTGTATAGTTAATGAGGCTAACGCTTTCTTAGGCTTCGTGAAGAGATGTTTGAAGGATTTTACCAATACCTTTATTACCAAACTTCCTTTCGTTTCGACTGTATCTTGGAGTATACCTGTCCAGTTTTGTCTCCATCCTATGTGGATACATTGCTCGTATTGAGGCTGTTCAGCGCAAGTTTCACAGATTTGCATTGCGTGGCCTTCCCTGGAATTACCCTTTGCCCGCATATACATATAAATATTCTTGGACAGCTCTCTGTGGATATGCTAGATGATATGCGTAACGGATCTCGGTCTTCCTTAACCTTTGATGTATTACAGGGATTTGTTGTCGTCACTGAACGTCCATGTTCCTATTCGCTCCGTTAGATATAGGGACCTTCTCTAGTGACCTTTTGCTATTTTTTTAAACATAACCTTCTTCATGAAAAAGGGAAATAGTGAACCGTGTCATGCGCATGCTCCAGGTGGCCAGAAATCAAACATCTATAACAAAGTGGCAGACCTTTCTAGAATTAAGCTGAAGAGTATAAATAGGGCTCAGTAGCAGCCTGTTTAGTTTTTAGTGATGATTATATGTGATACTGCAAATAGTTAGATGTGTTTTAACCAGTGAAGTGATAAGGGCTAATTATTAAATTGAAACGTAATATTGTGAAGAATATTGTGAATGAATTAATCAGTGAAGTGAATAAGAATGGTGAATATTTATGATTGAAAATAAGTGTCTTAATTAATCTGTCGAGCTCGAAGAGCCCTATTTTACGTTACAGTATGTTACCCTTAATTATATTAAATCAATTACGCCATTTTTTCTTTATTTTTTCCGTTTTCTAAACATCATTTTTGTTAAAGAATGATTAAATTCCAAAAAATTCTTTTCTCGAGCAATAAGTTAAGCTGATAACAACACCAAGTTGTAAAACCTTTATTTCAAAATTTCTACACTCACGAAACATATTATAATAAATTTATAACTTCATTATTATCTGGCAATGCTACTGAAGCTTTTATACATTTTTCTGCACGATAAATTGAGCTAGAAAGGAAATGCACAACAATTGGGAAGAGCCTTCAGTTCTATGCTATCTTGGTATCTCAATAAAGATGGGATTGGAAGCAGCACAAGAGGATCTTAAATGTTTACCATATATTGTAGAAATTGTAAGGTAAGGTAATTTATAATTGCAGAAAAGGAGTAAGAATAGCAAAATCATATTGCATGGATATACGTAGGTGTCTTAATCCCATTGTGGGTCTTTATGATGTTTTATGAGATGTATATATATTTGGATTGCTTTTGCCGTGGGTGGCTAGGAGATTAATTAAGATTTATTAATCTTAATGTTTGTGGTAAATGAAACGTTACTCGTTGGAATTTTTGAACAGCATAGGCAATTAATCCTTTTCTTAATTAAATTTAGTGTGAATGAGCACGATAAATGTGTAGTATAATACATTAAAGGTTTAACTTTTGAAGGGATTACTGCAAGGACGTTAGTGCAAATGTGCATAATTACACTTTGTAAATTCATACAGTGTAACCGACAAAAAGAGCCAATTCGAGATTTCTAATACTAATTGGCATCCGTAATTTGAGCCAATAGAATCCCTTACTTGTTTTGCATTGAAGCAGTAGAGCTTATCTGCGATTGCGAAAGTTGTGTCCGAGTTTGTCACTCTATCTGGAATCAATTAACTTTTCTTGCAAATCATTGTGTAAAGCGTTGAACTTATAGTCATCATAATTTTGAAAAGTTTGAAGTACTTCGGATCCCTGATATTCCTTGGTTCTGGAAAGTTCCTTACTACCTTTAGTTTGCTTTCAGAAGAGCTAACTGATCTTGGACTACTAGAAAATCTATTTGTCGTTTTGATCACTTGATCTGAAGACCATATTGTGCAGCCACATTAAGAACACTTTTAAGCTTATTAACGTTTTCCTTCTCATCTGAAAATGAAATAATCAAATCATCTATGTATGTTTGAACTATATTTCTGGCGGTAAGTTCCACGTGAATCCGATGTGGCCTTCAATTATGATAAACGCTATAAATTGCTATAACTCCAAAGATAAGAGGGAGAGGAATGATATTTTATGCAGATTTGTGGGAATATACAAATACTAATTCGACTTTAAATTAAAAAAAATATTTTTGGAATCCTTAAAGCAAGCCATTCCAAATATATATATAAAAATAAATGTGAGAACTGACCTCCCTTATTTAATTAAAAAACAATATATTTTTGAAATTTTTTCACGGGGAACAGATGCGGACAAATGACTTTTATACCTATATGTCTGTGCCAAATTTCAAGTCGATAGCCATAGTAGGTACTGAAGAAAATGATCGTGATATACTTATAGACAGATAGACACCATAAGGATTCTTTTCACCTTTTAGTTACGGAACCATCTTCTCTGCTCTGCTCCCTCGATCAACACCATCCTCCCCTCTACCTTGTTTTCTCCTATGAACACCAACAAGCCCTTTCAAGCTCTAAGTCTTCTCTTTAATCCAATTTTCGTAAAAGTGACTTTGAGAAATTAAATCACTTGCTCTTCAACTCTAATATTGGCACTATCCCTTAACATCTTCCAATTGACTTTGCTTTAGAGGCGTTCACTTCGGAAATACACGCTTGCGTTACCCAATCTATCCCCCTTCTTCCTCGTAAAAACTGCTCCTCATCCCCCGTATGGTACGACACAGAATTACGCTCTATCCTCAACAGGAGAAATAAACGTTGGCAAACTTTTCTTTTAACCCAGACAGAGTCTGACTATTCTTCCTATTTATCTGTTATACCTCTTTTTCTGAACGCTGTGATACCCTCTACTACGAGTACCTCCCACAGATGGGAAGTAGCCTCATATCTGACCCCAAACGTTTTTATAACTTTATTAATTCCAAGAAGAACTCCCTAAGGCTCAAGAATACCTCTTCATCTGATTCTAAGGTTATCGCCAACCTCTTTGCACAATTCTTCAGTTAATCTTTCAGCGACAATTCCGTAGAACCCGACCTTAACTACTTTACATTAATGTACAAGTGCACCCAAACGTCGTTTACATCTTTCGGCTCTGATCCCGAACTAATCGCCGCCAATATTAACGGGCTTGAGGACGACTTTCACCCAAGTCCCGATGACATTCCGGCCATCGTTCTGAAAAATTGTGCCATGCATTTAGTTCAACCCCTTGCTTTGCTTTTCCGCCTCTCGGTCACTCAAGGGGTTTTCCCTCAATTATGGAAAAAATCGTATATTATTCCCATTTTCAAAAAAAGCTACAAGAACGCGAAAAATTGGTTTATGATTCCAAGTTCTTCCACTGTAAGTCTATTTTCTCTCATCCATTTCTAACCCTATTGTCGCTCGTTCCGGTGTCCTTCAGGGCAGTCACCTCGGTCCAGTAATGCTGACGGCATGAAAATAATTAAGCATATCTCCTCCACAACTGACTCTCTTCTCCTGCAAAAAGACCTTAATTCCTTCACCACATGGTGCATAAAAAACTTTCTTGAGCTCAACGGTCAACGCGAACCAATTACCAAGATGCTACGAAAAGTCAACGTCCTTTCCTCCTTTGACTTTCATCTGAGTAAATGATCCCTTCACAAAGCCTTATATCTTGATCCCGCCCATCTTACCCTCCTTTCTTAATTCTTCTTCTTTCCAGTTTGTATTTATTATAATTATAGCTCAATTCCAGCTTATACTATTTATTATTACTTATCATTATATTATAGCTTGTATTATTATTATTATGTTATGGCTTGTATTAAGAGAGGAGGGGGGGGGGGGGGTAAGGGCTATACAAAAGAACAGTGTTAAAGCTTTAAACGCGTTTTTCTCAGATTTAGTTTTTCAAAATCGGTGATCACTGTAACTCAAAAACCACTCATCCGATCCTTGTCAAATTTTACGAGGTAACAACGTCGAAATTTGCATTTTTTGTTATTATAATTAATTTTACAACAACAAATTCGACAATTTTTATCAATAAATTTTCATAAATTCAAAAAATTCGTCTTTTTTTACTTCTAAAAATTGAAAAAATCAATAAAATAAACTAAATCTGGACGTTGTTACCTCGAGAAACTCATAAACTAACGAAATCTTTTTGGTTTTTTTGTCAACATATGATCCAGTAATGAGTTATGATGATCACCGAAAAGTATCTTTTTTTTTGTGTATACGAAGATTTCCTGTCAGTCGCTCAATTCACATTATTTTTACAAAAAAATATAACAGAAGATTCTTGAAATGTTGTACTATTATGTTCTTAACTTAATAAATTTTTATTTCCCATATTTTTTGTTTGTTTATTTAAAAATTTTAAAAATTAGCCACCCCCTCTCCCCCTTAAGGAATGTAGGACACATACCGTTAGTACCGATGGAAAAGTTCCATTTAAGTTCGTCGATTTTGTCAGAAATAGGAGATCAGATGAAGCGGGACGATCCAAAATATGTCCAAAGTTATCCTTAAAGGCTCAGAGTTATCGAAGGAGAAGGCACTCTAAACAAAGTGAAGCTAAATTAATTGCTATGCCGGGCACGTTATTACTGGAAGACCCCTCGTAGATGGATAGCTACGTACTTACATATGCACAGCACAACTTATTTTCAAAAATAGTGTTAAGATACTATAGTGACAGTTAAACAAAGATAATATGTTGAAAATTTAGCTGTAAATTTTCGGGCCCATTTTACAATATTTCGTTATATACTAGGACGTTAAGAAATTTATTAAAAATGAGAATACCCCCAACTAGGGACTTATTTATACAAACGGACATACGTCATCCTTTTCTTAGAAGACACATCTTCCCTTTAAAATTTAGCTTTTATTTTCACTCTAATTTAACATATCTTATGGTAGGACACAACCTTGAAACTTAAAAAAAAACTTTATTTTTTGCATTTTCTCGTGCCTTAGGATGTCTAAAATATCGGTTCGAAGTTACAGGGGAAATTCCCGAGAATGTACGTTAATTTCAATGTTACAAAAAATTTTAAACGAAACATTTTTCTGGGGAAAACTTTTTTTATCTAGCCGCCAAAAATCTAGAAAACTATTCAACTGATTTACTAAATTTTTTTCCTTTCGTGTAAACTAAACTTAATTTTTCTATTTTCTTCCGATGAATTTCTCCTATACTTCTTTTTAGTAGTACTCCGATATTTCAGGAAAATTGGCCGCCAGGTAGCAACGTTTTTTCAGCTTCTTGGTACGCACCAAGCTACCAGTTATTTTGAAAAATTTATAATATAAGTACAAATATAGCTTTTCAGTTTACAACAAATAAAAAGCGCCACATTTTTATTTCATTACTAGCCGCTTGTGCCCGGCAATGCTCAAACTTCTAGTAAGTCAGTGTCGTTTGCGATTACACAGGCCTGTGAAATTTTGAAAAAAATTTCCCCCTGGACAATGAATAGTTGTTTCCAAAGTAATTTCTCCCGCTGAAACCGAATCCGGGCTCCGAATTGCTTTATCACGTCAGGTTTTTGGAATATTCTAACCTAAAAGTGCAAAAACACTGTTTTTTGACATATTTGAGATAATGTAGCACCGCGATTTTTCTCTTTTTCAAAAAAAATCTACGTATTTGATCTTATAGCACAAGTTTTCCTCTTTCAAATGCCGTTGAGTTTGCTCAAATATTTTTTTTTCGCCGAGATATCGCATTTTTAAATTTTCATGTTCATGAATTCCTCGCTATTCGAAGACTTTATGGTAACTTTTTGAGAAAAAAAACATCGCGGTGCTACATAACCTCAAATATGACAAAAAGCAGTGCTTTTGCACTTTTAGGTTAGAATCAAAAATCTGGCGTCATAGAGCAATTCTAAGCGCGGATTTGGTTTCAGCGGGAGAAATTACTTCGGAAACAACTATTCATTGTCCAGGGAGGAAAACCTCGCAGGCCTGTGTTATTGTTACGCGTCATTCCCTTCCTACACCCACCCTTAGGGGTGCTAGATGTGTCTTAACACTATAGTACCCAACGTCATTTAGAGTGTGATTGTTCATTTCAGTAATACCGAAAATTATGAATTCCACACTAACATCGGACGATTTCTATTTAAATTATTTTTTCCTGCCCCTATCTTCCACTGCTAGGATTGTTTTGTACATATCAATCTTTTCCCATCCCGATCCCTAGGGGTAGGTCTTATGACTAAATTATTTAACAGCATCGGGAGTGTCATTATTCATCTTTCGATCCATCGAACGTACCATAAGCAGCTTAAACTATGCCGAGGAAAATCATGAAACTTCCCGTGAAAGTCCCCATCGAAATCGTGTCAACCGTTCCTGAGATTAGGCCGGAGCCGGACCCAGACAAACAGACAGACAGAAAACAAATTGTAAAAAGACTGAATTGTTTTTTATATCATGTAAGTAACCATACGAGCTTTTAAAATGATAATTATGTTGAAATCACAGACAGACACTTCAATTTTATTGACATAGAAGAAGATTGTGCTTTGATGCAGTACTTTAACCTAGTCGGCAAAAACATGAGGACTTTATGAGTTCCCGCGCCCTAGATGACACCCCACCGCGATGGATTAGATGGAAGCTTTTTAATCACCTTAGGTACCTGAACTGTTCCCATCCAACAAACAGAGTTCTGTCCGAATGTCCGAAGCCCTGTGTAGAGAAGGTCGCAGATCAGGTCTTAAGATCAATGCTGCTAAGACCAAACTTATGAGCTTGAACTCCAGGAGACAAAGCTAAATTTATCTTAAAGAGCAGCAATAGCGGATAAGCATAGTTACAGGAGATGGCGGAGCTGAAGCAGATGTAGCTCGAATCAATAAGGAGATGCATTTAATACTCTTACTGAGATATGGCGCAATAACAACATCTCTAGATGCGCAAATTTCCAGATCTTTAAATCAAACTTAAAATCTGTTCTGTTGTTCTGCTGTTCAACATGGAATGTGACATGTCAAATAATATCTAAGTCCTGAATTACACGAGAGGGATTTTACCCCATGAGTGACGAAAACCTGGTTTTTCTTGGTGAGAGAAGTGAAGTAGGAAGAGGGTCATCTGTGAGTGTCAATCACGAATCGTAGGGGTTTTAATTGAGTTTTTCCTGATTTGCTTTTGTCCATTTTCGTAACTTCCTCATTAGGGTTCGAAAAATTTCTGGCGTCGGGTTGATTTAGTATTGCTTGAGCCGGTGAATACAACCGGTCTTTTAACGTCAATCAAAGCCCCTTTCGTAGCAACACTCCGAGGGTTTTTCTGCTTTTGCACAGAAGAGAATTGCCGTGAGTCATAGGGTAAAATCCCTTTCGTGTAATTTGGGTCTAAGCTACAAGCCTTTGTCAATAGGTAACTCCAGCGTATCCGTAACATCCATTGGCTGGAGATCGTTACCACCGAAGGCCAGCACAGTCTTGCAGGACAAGACGAAATTAGCACCAGTATTCGCAGGCAAAAGTGGCAAAAAGAGACAAACAACATCGCTCAACTGGCTCTAGTTTGGAAATCCATACGGGACCCAAGAAAGACGACGAATTGGACAACCAGGACCAGAGTGAGGGAGATCGTTGCCTATGACCGGAGGAACATATGTATAAAAAGTAATGAATGGCAACTTTAAAGCTCATGCAAAATTTTTTTTACTTATTGGCGTATCGATTGTTTTAGTTTTTTTACTATATAAAAATGCAAATAATAAATAACAACAAATAATATATCTTTTCTTTATTCGATTATATCACATTTCTTGATTAAATACTGTTCACATTCAAAGGCATTTTAAGTGAATTGTGTCGATCTGCCAAGAACGAGCACCTACACTTTTAAAACATAGTTTGCTTATGAAAAGTGAATATTTCCTACATATCCTAAGTAATAGGCATATTCGTCGTGCTTTGATATTTAATAAATTAACTACATTAAATAATTATTTAAATTAGCATAAAATTATTATAACTGATATAATCAAGGTAGGGAAACCACCCCTTTTTCTTATCTGACACTCTTACACAGTCAAATACTTATTCTATAGGGCTTCAGAACTAAGCTGCTGAGAATCACACGTGCTTCCAGTTTCTACATGACTAGATACAATTTGGTTTTAGCCTTAAAGCTCTTAAACACAATCTTAACCTTAGAAAGACTGCTAAAGTGCAGCAATCATGTAGAAGTTTATCTCACTCTAAGAGAGCGCCGCAACAAACTTGATCTGAATTCACCTTGAACGGCACCGCGTAAAGTAGCTCTAGCTGATGACCGTTTAAATGAAAGACCCTTCTCGTTAATATCTTCATCATCACATTTTTTACTACGGCATGGGAAGTCCAAGAAACGTTGTCCACGTCCAAATTCCTCACCGTCAACTAATGTTTGTGGCAACTCTTTTCCTAGCGTTTCTGGCAACATCAGCGACAAGAGTCCACCAAAAATTCCAATTACTCCAAGCACAATTAGCGGAAGAGAAGGAGATACATTTCCTAGGTATACAACAAATGGGGCTACAATGCTTGCAACATAACCCATGATGTGAATAAATGCAACACCTTGGGCGCGAACTACAGTTGGGAGTAATTCAGCAGCGTATTGTAGTCCGATGTTGTAAGAAACGTTAACGCTGAATCTTCCTAAGATGGCTAGTGTTGCAAAATAGGGACCGACTGGAACTGTTGTTGCTAAAAGGCTGAAAACTCCACTCATAACCATAGTGCCACATGCAAGCCAACGTCTCCCCCACCGGTCGAGGGTAAGTGTCAGGAATGTATCAGCTGGAAGTTCCGTGAACGATGCAATAGTGAATGTTATAAACAAGTCCAAACCAAGAGATCCAACATTCCTAACATGTCCGTCGAAAACTAAGGATATGGCCATCCAAATAATGATAAGTAAAATTGTAATTTTCCTAAGGCGAGGTGTTCTAAACAAATCGAGTACGGAGAAGTTCTTCTGAGCGCTCTCTTCTTCTTGCATTTGGACGCAGCTATCGCTGAAATCCTTGTACACTTGCGGTGGGATTGTCTTCTTATTAACTTTTTCAAATTTGGTTAAAATCTTAATTGCTTTTTCGATTTTTCCTTGGGAAACTAGCCATCTGCAAAAGAAAGTAGAATGTCAATTTGTTTTGGTATTTTACTTTTACAAGCTCTGTACTTACCTTGCTGATTCAGGAACGATAAAAGGCGTAAAAACTGCTAAGACTAAGGGTGCAGAAGTTACTATGGCTAACATTTTCCAGTCTGCAAGGTAATAAGCGATCCACGGCAATGCGCAGGAAGATGCGGTAAAGAAAATTGCAATAGACATGTTCGCGACAAATGTTCTCCATTTTGGTCCGACATATTCTAGAACTAAATAAAACACCAATTAGAAAATATAAATTTAAAGTTAGAGTTTAAGTATATTATAAAGATGACTTAAGTATAACATGTTAGTTTAAAAATATTAAGTTTGGCGCATCCTTAACATCCACTGGCCGGAAGCCATGACTAACGAAGAGGTACAGAACCTCACAGACCAAGACGGGATATACATCATTAGTCGAACAACATCGCTCAACAGGCTTTACATTGGAACGGCGAGAAGGGCGGTACACAAATCAAAACATTGTGGCGGCAGTTGAAGGCTTTGGTGCAGAACCAAACGAGGTGAAGAGTGGCTGTGGTAGACGCCCAATGCCACGCAAGGAGTTAAAGGGACGAGAGAGCAAAAGTTGACTTGTACTAGCATTTTTTGGCTAGTGAATACCATAGAGCTAGAGAGTCGTCGGTGGATTAAGTGATAACGTGTCGATCTACCAATCCGGAGGACCCAGGTTCAAATCCCACCGGCGGCGATCCATAGTTTTCTGATGTTAATTGATTGCGATAAAAAGTCCATAATGGTTTGTAGAGAAAGTGTCAGTGGTTCCGAATTCACTTTAAAAATTGTGGTTCCACTTGCAATCGTTGTTTCGGTTAGAGTGAAGTTCTTCTCCCGCCCCATGCCCCACATGGGGATACGGGAACTAGAAAATGAGAGAATATCTGTATATATGTTGCCTGGCTGAATTTTTGTATTACGATGTTCAGAGAAATTGTAGCGTGTGTCGTTGCTTTCAGCTTTAGATCCGTAAAATAACCAACAGTCGACGCTTATTGATACAAAAATGAATAAAGAGACGGTTCCCTTCCATTTTTACATTTTAATATACACAGCTTTGTATACGAATCGTTTAAAAATATAAAACATACTTCTATGAACTATATTACTGAAGATTTTAGCTCCTTATAACAACGAAAAAGGAAAATAGGTACAAACACAAATTCTAAACTTTTAAAAGTGTTCTCAATCTTTGTAAGTATAGGCATAGAATATATTTTAAATAGGAGAACAGTATTTTAAATTTCCCTCTTCAATCGTGAAAGAAATAATCAGGCAATGCTGTAATTTGTACTAAAAAATACTTTCAAGCTGTCAAATAATACTTTCTTCTTGTCAAACTTCAGTGAGCGGGAATTCATATCTTAGCTCTCTGGAATACAATTTCTCTTTTGGTCGAGTAATTCGTATAGGCGAACATATGTGTTGGTTAATTAATTTACAACTTTACTGAGCGTATTTCTCATTTCCGTCTCTTTAAACAAATAGGTTTGATATCTTGGTTACGCTGTTTCTAGGAATCAGTCCAGACGAAGCCTCTCTCTCATCCGATTCAATAACTCTTACTCTAATCTGTTATCAGCAGAAAACAAGCATGGGTCGCCACCGATGAACACCTCCGGTATAAAAGAGTAACACGTTATTACTTACTCCACCGACGAGCTTGAGTAGTAAATAATATATGTATGGTCGATTGACATTGGGGAGGTATCAATCTACATCCCAATTAAAAAATCCGTTTGGCTGTGTAAACATGCGTTTTCTCTATTAAAATTTGTTAGATTAAGCTCTAATACTGTCGGCGCTCTATCAGGGTCAGCGGTACGTTCTAACAGAGATATTCATATGTAAATCGCCGTCAGAAAATACCTACATGGAATTAGACTCCTATTAAGATAAGCTGATCTGAACCATAAAACACTAATTTCACTAATTCCACGTTAATGTGATTTCTTAATTCTGATTCGTATTAGGTTATGTTAAGTGATCGGGTTCAAATAGCAATGCTAATCTCGAGCGCATTGCTAATCTCAAGCGAATTGCGACATGTTGTATGTATGGAATTATAGGGTAATACGTAAAATTGTAGACTTCGGTGGAGTAAATGATAAATTGTTGGCGTTAATTTCCGGAGGTCCCAAGTTCGAATTCCGCCAGCGGCGACCCGTAGTATTGATTCTGCTAACAACGGATTACGATAAAAAGGCCATTGAATATTGCAGAGTAATTTCGGTAGTTTTTCTCTCGATCCATGCTCAACAAGGGATTACGGAAACTGGAGAAAGATTGCATCAGCGCTTGATGTGGCAAGTCGTGAGTGTATTTAACTAAACACAGAAAAATTATGATCTGTTTTTGTTTTCTTGTAATCTAAGAAGTACATTTTAGTGCATACTTCTTCGGGTTTGACTTTTACACTTCAGGTTTTATTGCGTAAAATCGCACGTACAAAGTAGGTAAATCAGGTCCTAACTAGATAAAGTTGTCTAATCGGAGCCAAACGTAATTGTTTGTTCAGGTTCGGAATTGTCAACGCAATAATGCTTTTAAATGGGCAAGCCGAGTAAGTTCCTGATTGCAGCTCTAGAAAAAATAAATTTGAGAAATAAAAGAGAAGCAAAGAAAATGCACCTGCTGCTCAAAAGTAAAACGAGTACAAGTAAGGTTAAAAACTTCACAAGGAAATATAAACTACCTATTTGGAAACCACCAACACTTAAAGGTAGTATCCTCAAACTCTCCACGGAAGCCAAGTTTCTGGGCGTCATATTCGATTCCAAATTGAATTGGAGACGGAATATGGAAGAGAGGATGAAGAAAGGACTTAATGCATTCTATGCATGCAAGAAAACCTTTGGTAAGAAATGAGACATGAAACCGCATATTGTACACTTAATGTGTACAGCGATCGTCAAGCCTATTCTTACCCATGGATCAATAGTTTGGTGTTATGCAGTTACCAAGCAATCTCACCTTAGCTCTTTAGTAAAGGTGCAAGGGCTCGCCTGCTTGGGAACAACAGGTGCAATAAAATCCACACCACAAGCTGGTTTGGAAGCCATTTTACACCTTCAACCCATAGAATGGCAACCTTGGCAGCTCTCAGACTTAGAGAAAACAGCTAATGGACCCCACAGAAGTTTGGACATGCATTTATACTAAACTTCTTTAATCAAAATGGGTTACACCCCTCAACGGATTATATGAAGCCACAATATGACTATAGAAAACCCTTTTCCGTTATCATACCTAACAGAGAAGATTGGAAGCACTCAGAAAACTGCATTTTCACAGATGGACGGAAAACAGAAAAGGGGATTGGAGCTGGAGTTTTCTCGGAAGCGCTGCAAATAAGTAAGTCGTATAGACTCAGCTACGAATGCAGCATCTTCCAAGCGGAAATATACGCTATAATGAAAGCTGCACTTACTTCCCAAGAAAAACAGATGTCAGCAACTGAGATCACTATTTGTGTGGACAGTCATGCAGCACTCAAAGCGCTGAACTCCAACGTGATAAAGTCAGAATGTGTGAAAGACTGAGCCCTAAAAAATATTTCATACCATACGGTTAGGCTCTGCTGGGTTCCAGGACATGTCTGCATAGAGGGTAACGAAAAAGCTGACGAACTGGATAAAAATGGTTCAAATACACACATTGATATGCCGGTGGAAAGGGTACACCCTCCCCTTAACACAGCAAAAAGTCAAATTGATAGACATTACTCCAACATGACTTAGGAACGGTGGAAAAATATTAATTACATTCGGACTACCGTCGGCGTCATCACCTCGAACGGCCCCATAGGAGCTATGGCCATTAGACTCGGCGTACCATCGAATGAGTTCTGTAGAAGCTGCAGAGATGAAGAAAAAACTGAGTCCATAGCGCACCTGCTCTGCGAATGTCCGGCTCTAAAAGAATAACGACTCGCCTGTTTAGGAGCAAGGTTCTTTGACAATCTGGACGACCTAGCTGAGATAGCACTGGTGAACCTTAATAGATTCATACAGAAATCTGGGTGGTTTTAGGTTCTGACCATGCTTCTTCTTTTTAAGGGCATTTACAATGGTCCTTTATGGCCACCGAGTGAACTTGGTGCTTCTTAGCAACAAACAGCCCGACTAACCAACCAACCTAGGTTAAAAACGCTGAGGTTAATATTTAGTATTTTTTCTGCTTACCTCTTATATAGCTTTCAGTTTTGTAATCAAAAATTATAGTTAACAAGGATAAAAAGGCGCATTTGGTTTATATCCTTTTTTAGGGCTTTTGTATTCGGCGAATAATCTTCTCAATATATTTTATTAAGCGACGTTTTTTGATATCTCTCGTACTCTAGCCTAAAAAATGTGATTTTACTATACTATTATTATACGAGGCACGTCCATAAAATAAGAGTACTGAATTTATTTAAAATTAAAAAAAACAGTAGGTATATTTACAAAAACAATACAACATTTTAGAGGTTTTAGTTCACACTATTTTCCCACGTAACCCCCTTCCCGATCACTGCACTTTATGAGTCAAGGGACGAACTTTTTTATATCTGCACCGAAGAAGTCTAGTTCAGAGAGGTGAAAATATGAACATCTGAAGGCCCCAGATCGGGGATGTTGGGGTAGTTTGTAATGTCCCAACCGAATGAGTCCAAGAGAACGGCACGACCACCATGCCATGAGTCCCGGGCTCGAGACCAGGGCTTCTCGTGGGTTTTTAAAATTGAATTAAAAATCCACTCCGTCTCTGGGCTGTTGTCTAGCTCGCAGAAATGCAACAACAAGTCATTCAAGTTTCCTCATGCCCCTCACTCCCATGCTAGCGCATCAAAGAGTTCTCCCCTAGGCTTTGGTCATATCGTGAAAAAAACCGTACACCCGTCCTTAGCATTTCCGCTTCTTCTGTATAGCTCTGCATAGTTTTTTTAAAGGTTTCGCTATTAATTGTGATTAATCGTGTCCCCATGCAGCAAATACGCCTATTCAATGAGGGGAATTTCTTTTCGGTCCCAAAACACAACTGGCGGGATTCGGCATCGAGACCTAGAGTCTAGACGACTCTACAGCGAGAGTTTTGAATCGACTGAAATGAACAATCCCTCATTTTACTCCCAAGAGATTGCCTTTGAAAGCAATGCTGCCAAAGTAATAAAAAAATTCCCTTTGATCGTAATTAAATATTAAAAGAACTATTTTTTATTTTTTGTTAGAATATGACGAAATTCTGGGGGACAGTCTTTTGATGCGTTGGGACGGAACTTTCGATGCGTTGAGAGAAAACTCATGGGGAGACCGAGGCTCGAACTCTGGAACCATTGCATGGTGATCGTGCCACTCACCAATTGATCCAACTCCGTCTGATAAAATATTTTTTGGAGTGCATAATTATCAAAGATAAAATCGGAAAAAGAACCTCTGGTAAAAAAAAACTACATGTTTAACAACATACTGTTTTGATTATTTTAAGCTTTTTAGTGCTTTTTGTGAAGTCGGTTCAATTTTTTTAAAAACTATTGTATTTTTCACTTTTTCGTGTCGTCTTCTCTGTATAACAGAAAAAGAACCATCCAAATCGGTCCACGCGTTAAAAAGTTAGGTTCAACCCCCTACCTCGCCCCCCCCCCCCCTTCCCAACCCACCAAAATTTTTTTTCTCGCGGTATCTCGCGGTATTGTACAGCTTGCTAAAATTAATGTTTCAATTCAACGATCCCTCCACCCTTTAAAGCACTTAAATAATTTATGGATGGGCCATCCCTATCCGTAAGTAATAGTAGTTTTGAGATTTAAGTACCGCCTGCTCATCTTGCATCTTGGCGATTTTAATGATATTGAAAACTAATGAATTTTCATTCAATTTTGTGTTCTGACCGAAATAAATGCAGCGAAAAAGCGTCTTGCAGAAGGACTTTCCAAGGGATTCTCTGTCAAAAAGTCAAGTTTATTTCTCTTACAAGTTGTTCAGAAAAGGCCGTGGAAATATTGAAGATGAACATCGATCTGAACTTCCATTAACATTAGGTGATTAAAAAAACGTACCGAAATCAAAGGAATTGGTGAAATGTGTCTCAGATCGACTTGTTCCAAAAACGTTACATTGTCTTCTTTTCTTTAAGACCGCTGAAGAGATGCTACATAAAGATTGGAATAAGTCAACATTTGTGAAGCGCATAATTACGGGTGACTAAGGACCGTGTGGTTCTTTCCTGTTCCGGAACTCAAATTACCACTTTGAAGAAATCGTTTTGATACGAATGAAGATATTTAAACAATTTCGCTGCGAGTTCTCCCAAGTATGTACATTTTTGAGAGCTTTTGAGGAGTAAAAAAATCGGAGGCATAAGTGTATTGCGTCCAATGAAGGGGACAAAATAAATATTTATGGATAAATTGAAATACATTATCACTGTCTGGTTATCTTAACCTGATCCCGATCTAGTCCTAATGTTCTCAGGTTATGGCAAAGATTACTTACTACAAGATAACCGGCTCCCTAAATTACCCAGCTAGTCTTGAAAAAGTAACACTGCCACCACAGTTAAACGAAATATATCCAACGAAGAAAATATATATAGGTAGTGTGCAGTCATATACTCCTGTCAAAATTATTTAAGAGAATCATTTACTGCTGTCAAAATTCTGTGCTCATCCGGAGAGAATCACAGACTCCTGTCAAAAGTACGGCCAAATCTTGTCGAAGAGTAAAAATGTACCGAAAAGTACCACCAATCCAAAGAATGCATGTGAAGCACATGACTGAGGTAGCTACTTTTGTGCGTAAGAAACTTTCAAACTGTTTATGTATTCTGATCTGTTAATGAGTGAAGTACTTAAGAAAAGTATAAGTGTCTCTTATCAACAAACTCTCCCAGAAAACAAATTTTTGGTTCTGACTGAAGGGTTGCCCGATGCGGCAAATATATAAAAGCAACCAAAAATTTTTCACTATTTTGTTCGAAACCATTTAAGGGCCATTAAAATATTACGTAACGCAGTTTTTGAAGATTTCTGCCCCCCCCCCCCTCCCTCTTGTATCCCATTTCGCGTTTTAATTCTAACAAAAAATGAATGTACCGTAACGCGTTGCTTGACCCCCCCCCCCCACTTATAACGCACCGTAACGTTTCAGAAGACCCCCCCCCTAATTGCGTTGCGTAATACTTGAACGGCACCTTATCTAATAGTAAGTAATTTTTGTTGGGGGGTTAGGGTTCTGTAGAGTTACATGTTTCAAAATTTTCCATAGATTAATTTGGCTACCGTACCAGTAATAATTTGCATTAAAAATGCCAACTAAAGGCGGAATTTTTTCAGATATTTTGCATCGATAGCTTAGAAAATAGAGGGGGGGGGGGGAGGGGGTTGACAACAACTTTGGAAGCAAATATCTCGTGACTGAACGGCCATAATCCAAAGGCTCTAAAACAGTTTTGTTGAATTTAAGGAGACCTATATCTTTAAAGACTCCCCACTTTTCACTTTATGGAAGAGGGTTTCAAAAATAATTATTTTTCCAAAAACCTTATCATTTTTTGGGGTCATTAATCTGCGACCGTATACTAAATTACATCATAAAAGATTGTATAAGACTATGAGAGGGCTGTGTTATACAGATAGACGGACGGAAAGACCGAAACTATAATGGTTCCTAGTTGCTACAGAGCCCTAAAAATGACTAGAATCTTTAAATTTCTTGCATTTTAACGCAATAACTTCTAATATAATGACTAAGCGTAGTTTTACTCAATTCATATAAATCTCAGGAAAACTATTATCCAACCAACGAAGTGAGAGTTCAGGTTCGCTTTTAAGATCTACAATTTATTGTTGATGACGACAAAGATAGTATTAAAATAAATACAAAAAAATAAATGACTTGTGGGGGCACATAGTAGTTCGGATTATGGTTTCACGAATTTTTTGAAACATTTATAATGTTTGTTTTCATGTTAGGTTTCGTTCGTTCCAAATACGTTGCCTATTCACTTGTTGTAAAGGTTATCTAAGTAGGTTGAAATAATTGTGTATGAATTTTGTTATATTTTATTTAAGTCAAAAAAAATATGTTTAAAAAACTAATCAGTTGAATTCAGGTCTTCAACCGCAATAGATGTAATTTAAAATTAAAATAAATATCTCTCGATTAGTAACGGAATTCTTTTTTATTATTGCAATATTTCTTGGCAACCATTTGGTTGCCAATTCAAATAAAAAGTCCTTGCAACAAAGGCGAGTTTTTAAAGTCCTCCGGAGCTATACGCTCTTGAGGCAATTTCAGTTCGTAGGACTGTGGACGAAGTCTTGTGACCCAACCGAGACGAAAAATATTTAAGGAAAATATTAGAAGGAAGTTCATCAATTCAGTCGAGCGTTGATTGGACGTGGAGCTTAGCGATTACGGAAGACCACGAATCTCTACTCATTGGTAGATGGTGACGTTCAACATCAACAATAGAACAGTCATCATTACTAAATTGGTGACCCCGACGTGATCTCCGAAGCTGTAACATATACCTTTGATAGACGTGCCCCCCACCAGTGGTAGGGCCCGTGTTTATCAAACTCCGTATATCATAGTTACAGCACTTAAGTGCAATAGAGGTGCCCCCCACCAGTGGTAAGGCACGCTCTTATAAATAACATTACAAAACTCTTCGTTGACAACGCCAAAAGTTTTACAGAGGTGCCCCCCACCAGTGGTAAGGCACTCTCTAACAAAGCCATACTCTCGCTTAATGTATAGGTACCCCCCACCAGTGGTAAGGTACCTATTAACTTCACTAAATTGGAGACCCCGTAAAACCCAAGATTACAGCTTTTCAACCCAACACACACGGTGAATGAACTGGAAGCTGTCAAGAACACATCAATTCAAATAAAAGAAAGCAGCAGAGAATACGGCACTTCAAAGAAACCAAAATTCAACAGAAACCAGCCTAGAACAGAAGACGTCAGAAATTGGTGAATTACATAAAAAGATAAGTTTATTTAAGATTTACCTTTTCTTTATTAAATTATTATATTTAAAATAAAATTTTATTAAATTTGTTAAAACCTCACATTGTTAAAACCTTTACAACAACTGATTAGCAATGAACGAGTTTAGCGATTTATTGGGCGAAACAACCAATAAGCCATGCGTTTCTGACCCGGGTCAATTGGCTGTCCCACTTTTCTCCTCTGCTTCGTTGTCGGTAAATGCGGTGTCTGTGAAAACCATACCATTTTGGCGGTCAAATCCGCAAGCATGGTTCCTCCAGCTAGAATCACAGTTCGTGCTAGCAAATATTTCATCGGAAGAAACAAAATTTCACCACCTATTAAGTGCATTAGATGAGAGTATTTTTAAAGATATCAGCGATATCATTTCAAATCCGCCAGCATGTAATAAATACACACGATTTAAGGAAACGTTAATTGCGCGTCTTTCTACCTCCGAGCATGTTAAACTAAAGCAACTCTTAAATGAGTTGACTTTAGGAGATTCTCGTCCTTCATATTTATTACGGGAAATGAAGACGTTGAACTCAGGCAAAATCTCGGAAGAAATATTAAAATCTTTGTGGCTACAAAGGTTACCCGGAAACATCCAAGCTATTCTAGCTTGCAGTTCGAGTACATTAGACGAGTTGTCCATTATGGCCGATAAGATTTTGGAAGCGACTAGTAGAACTGAGGTGTTTTCGGTTTCAACCGAATCAAAGCCAGAAGTTTCAGCTATAACGTCACTACAAAATCAGATCAACGAACTGGCAGAAAATGTCAAAAGAATTTCTCGTTCATCATTTCGACCTACTTATCATAACAATATGGAAAGGTCAAAGTCTCGAACACAATCTCGTAATCGTAGTCGTTCTAAAGGTAAAGAGTGGTGCTGGTACCATTACAAATTTGGTACAAAAGCCAACAAATGTACTCAACCGTGCAAATTCACAACCATTCCCAAACATTCGACAAACTAATTGGTCAGTCCCCATTAGCGACGGGGGAACTGGACATAAGCAAAAGTCGCTTACACATTTTTGATAAATCCACCAACAAACACTTTCTGATTGATACCGGTTCAGATGTTTCCGTCATCCCAAAATTCAAAACACAATTCATTAACCCTGATGGTATGAAACTTTTGGCAGCAAACGGATCAATAATAAACACATATGGTAGAAAATTACTAACCATTGATTTAGGCTTACGTCGAAATTTTCAGTGGGAATTTATAATAGCTGATGTTTCCAAGCCCATAATCGGTGCTGATTTCTTACGAAAGTATGGATTGTTAGTTGACTTGAAGAACAGGGTACTCATTGATCCCCTAACTTCAATTCAGTCAATCGCTAAAACAATTAGAGGAGTTTCAGAATCACTAGCAATTTATTCTGACCCTGCTATCAATCATCAAGTACAGAAACTGCTCAAACATTTTAATTCTATTTCGACAGAAAGCAATTTCACAGCTCAAACTAAACACGATGTACTGCATTACATACCCACTGAAGGACATCCAATAACTTCTAAGGTTCGTCGTTTAACAGGTGAAAAGCTCACCGCAGCCAAGAAGGAATTCCAATTCCTATTGGAGAAAGGAATCTGTCGACCATCCGATAGCCCCTGGTCATCTCCGCTTCACTTGGTGAGGAAAAAGAATGGTGAATGGAGACCATGTGGGGACTATAGAAGGCTTAACGCCAGAACAACTCCCAATAGATATCCTATTCCTCATATCCAAGACTTCGCAAATCAATTGGAGGGCAGTACGATATTTTCAACAATTGATTTAGTCAAAGCATATCATCAAATTCCTGTCGCAACTTCTGACATACCCAAAACAGCAATTTGTACCCCTTTTGGCCTCTTTGAATTTACCAGAATGACTTTCGGATTGTGTAATGCCGCACAAACTTTCCAAAGATTCATCCATTCTGTTTTACGTAAATTACCATTTTGCTTTGTGTATCTGGATGATGTTCTGGTAGCCTCTAAATCTGAAGTAGATCATTTAGAACACCTTAAGCAAATCTTTTCAAAATTCGATGAATATGGTTTATCCATTAACTTAGAGAAATGTAATTTCATGGAAGAGGAGGTAAAATTTTTAGGACACTCTGTTTCAATTAATGGAATTAAACCACTGCCAGAACGTGTTGAAGCCATAAATTCAATGAAACTCCCGGAATCGGTGAAGGAGTTAAGACGTTTCCTTGGAATGGTAAATTTTTACCGGAAATTCTTAAAGAACGCCGCGTCCATTCAAATGCCGTTAAACAAATTTTTAACAGGCAACAAAAAGGACGGCAAGAAAAAGGTAAACTGGACAGAGGAAGCGGTCAGGGCTTTCGAAGCAACTAAGAAACAATTATGTGAGTCTACCTTACTAGCATTCCAATCTGGTAGCGCTCCATTGGCTTTAGTTGTTGATGCTTCAGATATAGGTATTGGAGCGGTCGTACAACAAAAATGTAACGACATTTGGCAACCATTAGGTTTCTTCTCCTCAAAATTATCTATCGCACAATCAAAATACAGTACGTATGACCGCGAACTTTTGGCAATGTATTATAGCATTAAACATTTTAGATTCCTGTTAGAAGGAAGAACTTTCACTATATTCACCGATCATAAGCCATTGGTATTTGCTTTCAACCAAAACCCTGACAAAGCTTCACCAAGGCAGACAAGACATCTCGATTTCGTAGGTCAATTCTCCACCGATATAAGACATATCTCAGGCAAAGATAATGTCGTGGCTGACACATTATCAAGACTCAATGAAATAAATATAATGGGAGCCATAAATTTTGAAGATGTAGCTGACGCACAAAATAATGATCCGGAACTTCAATATCTGATTCAACATTCTTCTCTTACAATAATTAAAGTTAAATTAATTAATTCAGATAAAGAAATTTTCTGTGACGTCTCTGGAAACAGAATGCGTCCATATATCCCGAAAAATTTTCGTAAAAACATCTTCGAGGCAATACACAATTTAAGCCACCCCGGAAGTAAAGCATCAGTTAAACTTTTAACAAATAGAGTCATTTGGCCATCAATTAAAAAGGATACCAAGGAATGGAGCAAAAACTGTATAGCTTGCCAAAGAGCCAAAATCTCAAGGCATGTAAACGCTCCCTTGTCCGACTTTCAACATGAGACAGAACGTTTCAACACAATCCATATCGATTTAATCGGCCCCTTACCAAGCTCTGAAGGTTTTAAATACTGTCTCACCATAATTGACCGATACACGCGTTGGCCGGAAGCTATTCCCATCGAAAATATCAGCGCGGAAACAGTAGCATCCGCATTATTGAAAAATTGGATTGCCAGATTCGGTGTGCCATCAACCATAATTACAGATCAAGGCACACAATTCGAATCGTTATTGTTCAAAGAAATTTCAAAATTATTAGGTATAAAACGTTGTCGTACAACGGCGTACCACCCGCAGACAAATGGTTTTATTGAACGTTGGCATAGGTCGCTCAAAGCATCGCTAATGTGCTATGAAAATTCTCAGTGGACAAAATACTTACCACTTGTCCTCCTAGGTTTCAGAGCAATCAGTAGTGACGAGTTCCAATTTTCTCCCGCAAAGCTGGTCTATGGAGAAAATTTGCGTTTACCAGGAGATTTCTTTAACAAATCAAATGGTTTAAATAATCAATCGGAATTCATAAAAAATCTGGAACAACAATTCGAAAACATTCAACCAGCACCAGCATCACGACATAGCTCACAAAAAATTTTCATTTTCAAAGATTTAAAAAATTGTCCTTCTGTTTTTATCCGAGTAGACAGTTCTCGACCATGCTTACAACCTCCATACCAAGGTCCATATCAAGTGTTAGAAAGAAACGAAAAATTTTTTAAACTCCTCGTAAAAGGTAAAGAGATTAACGTTTCCATAAACAGATTAAAGCCTGCATTTCTTAGCTCATATCTTAATAAAACTCAAAGCACTAACTCAAATGAACATTCTCCTATTATAACACAAAGATCAAGTTTGCCAGCGCAAAATAATCTTTTATCAGACAATCGAATGAGTATTTGTCCGAAGCCAGTGCAAGGAAACAACCCAAATTCGAAACACAATCACTGGCCGAATCCCACTTTAACACAAGATTCATCACCACCAAACGATAGACCACACGAAACCACAAGGTCGTTAGAGCCAGTGCAAGACGATCAGACACAACCAGTCCGAATCTATAAAAGGGTGTCTTTCCATCCAGTGCTGGAGAACCCGACAACTTCGGCAAACTCAAATAAAAAGGAAACAGATAGAAAAAGAAACAAAACAAAAAAAATTACATTTACAGAAGACGGAAACACAATGTTTCCTTACAGAAAAACAAGAGCTGGGCGAACCATTAACCCTCCTAAACGTTTCGCTTAATCCTAAGGATTCGCTAGCAGGGGAGTACTGTGGGGACACATAGTAGTTCGGATTATGGTTTCACGAATTTTTTGAAACATTTATAATGTTTGTTTTCATGTTAGGTTTCGTTCGTTCCAAATACGTTGCCTATTCACTTGTTGTAAAGGTTATCTAAGTAGGTTGAAATAATTGTGTATGAATTTTGTTATATTTTATTTAAGTCAAAAAAAATATGTTTAAAAAACTAATCAGTTGAATTCAGGTCTTCAACCGCAATAGATGTAATTTAAAATTAAAATAAATATCTCTCGATTAGTAACGGAATTCTTTTTTATTATTGCAATATTTCTTGGCAACCATTTGGTTGCCAATTCAAATAAAAAGTCCTTGCAACAAAGGCGAGTTTTTAAAGTCCTCCGGAGCTATACGCTCTTGAGGCAATTTCAGTTCGTAGGACTGTGGACGAAGTCTTGTGACCCAACCGAGACGAAAAATATTTAAGGAAAATATTAGAAGGAAGTTCATCAATTCAGTCGAGCGTTGATTGGACGTGGAGCTTAGCGATTACGGAAGACCACGAATCTCTACTCATTGGTAGATGGTGACGTTCAACATCAACAATAGAACAGTCATCATTACTAAAGACTAAACAGCTCAATTAATAAAAATTGAAATAATTAAAAGCAAAATAAATTGTTATTATGTTGAAAAACCTTTTCCATTGACAAAAATGCTGGAACCTTTACATTACTGTTCGGCTTCGTCTTTTGTCTTGCATTTTACGGGAGCGGTTATAAGGCGTATTTAAAAAATTTAAAATATGTGAGCAATGGAAATGAGGTTTAATTAGCATTTCAAGCGACGGTCACATTTAATTGCAAATACGATTAAAATGTGTTCGGTCCATATATTTACGTTAGATAATAGTAATTACTTGTCAGTGCTACATATTTTATGCTGTAGAATGCGTAATCTAAGTTAACAACAATTTGCATAGAAACAGCAGCAAATATTGAAATAAAAATAAATCATGATTCGGTTATTAGAATCAATGGCAGTCGTTATTTTAAGGTTAAATGGAGTATAAAAAATGGCGAAGGTGACTTTAATTCGCAGCAGCTTCAATTTGCCCCAATATGCAAATGAAAAAGTCTTGCCTTTAACTATTAAGCCGAATTATGGATTTCAGCGAATTTCAGCATACCTAACCAAAAAGTGGGTGTTACGTTAACGTGAAATTTAATTCCAATTCCACAATCTTCAAATCAATTTGGCTTTCAAATGTATTCATGTGGACACTATGGTCTGGTCAGGTGAACCCCCTGAAAGATATTTCATTGCAAGTGGTTTCCACTGAAGTGATTAATTAATAACGGTGCTTGTCGTGACTTGGCTAGAGTTACAACTTCAGATTAAGGCACATTTCAGCGGTTTTTCTAGGTGAATGATAGACAGGTGGTCACCATAGGATGACCAGAATGTGCATTTATGCCAACATTTATTTATGTTCTGAACATCAATTTGCTAATGTGAGACATTAAGCCAACTATTTAGGGGTCGCTGGTTTTCAATGGCCTTGTTTGTTTAGTTTTGCTACGGACATTATTGGCAAGAAATTCGGTGTGATCATATTCGATTGGATCTTAATCGAATAAATGAAGACTAAGCTGGAAATTATTTGGCACAAAATAAATAGAATTTAAACATTTAATTGATACTTACCCAAGATATACATCATGGTAAAACAGTTATCGAAGGCGAATCCCACTAAGAAGCGGCATAAAGCGAATTCCCAGAAAGCAGATGAAAAGGCAGTAGCTACTCCAGCAGTGAAGCCAACAAGATTGCAGCCAACAAGAGCAGGGATTCGTCCGAATCGATCTGCAATATATCCAAATAGAAGACCGCCAACAATGGCGCCAACAAAGAAAACGGACTGGGCAATGACCGGAAGAGCTGCATTATCGCAAACCCATTCCAGTTCTGTAGATATGGTTGGATAAGGTATTTCCGTATAATTAAATTCCCAACCACTTCGGCAACCAATTGTCGGCCACGATGGATCTGCCTCCTTGACTCCACTTTCCAAAATCTCTGTAAAGTTGACGTTATACATTTGACACTTGCTGAATCCACTATCACCACGAGGTATTGAAAGTGCCACCCTGAAAAGATAAAATGTCAATTAAACATTAGTTACGGTATGCAGATTGCAAAGTAATTTTGTTCATAAAAATGCAAATGTTAGTCTAATTCATCTAATTACCGTGCAGTGAGTAGCCGTTACATTCACGCCGTATTTTTCTCACTAAACACGCTTCCCCATCACAAAATGACCTTCAGTTGTTATGCTATGGTGCACAAAACCTTCGGATTTTACCCACTTATAGACCATTTCTGCTCGACTCTAAGCTGACCAAGAAAAGTCTGGCTATAAGTAGTTTTGGCCTGGTGTTAATTGTATTCGTGGGCCGCGGTTTTTTTTTCTCTTCCACCGGCCCAATCCGAACCATCAAAGACAGGTAATTGTTGTTAGTGAATTACCTGCTGCAGTAATTTTAAATTGCAGTTCAGCCACAAGCGGTTAAAATCGGATATACTCGTTTGTGACAAGTAATTAAAGCGAAGAATGACCCTCAAGTGTGAATGATTCATAGAATCGCGGATCACGGAAGGAAAGTCCATCTGACCATAGTCTAAAGCGATGAACATTTTTACTGGAAAATCCAGAACCAGTTCTTCAGATTTCTGGCAATTCATAAAATATTTTCAGCTCTGGTTTTTTACGTTTGACGACAATTCCAATTAAAACTATTGAAAAAGTTGTAAGTGGAAAAATATAAATTTGGTTTTCTAAAGATTAGCATTTCCGATTTCCTGTCTGGGAAGCACCTTTTTAAGCTCGTTTTTAAGCTTCAAGAAACAGTTTTGAGAAATTCATAATTATTTCAAAGTTAAGTATGACGAGAATTTAAGATAAATTTAGTTTTTTCACAATTTCTGTGTATAGTTAATTTTATGCTGAATTTTTAGCAGTAAACCAGGTCAAATCATTGAGCAGATTTAGTATAGAAAGTAAGAATGGGAACCGAACGTACAAGATCAAGTAAAAATTAGAATTAGGTCCACCTCTCCTGTAATGGCACCTAATAAAAGTAAATAGTAGTTTTTGTACATAGTGTAAAAGTAAATGTGCTGGAACTTTATATTGAGAGCACATGCTTATTTTCACCGGCAGCCAAGACAGTTTTGAGGCCGGAAACATTCGGTAAATTTGTTCAGATGATAACCTTCCAATAATAGCTAAAGGATGAGGGCCCATAAGGGAGGATTTAGGCCCTAGAAATATGGTTAATTTTAGGTTGATCATGCCTCTGTAATTTCTTCATATATTTATTTAATAAGTTATGTACCTTACATTTACACCAATATTTTTTTGCTACTTCAATTATTGTTTATCGTTAAAAGGTCATAAATTCATCATTGGAGCATTTTTGCCTAAAGATCGCCCATTTTTCAGTATTCAAACTATTATTATAATATGAGCGCTAGGGAGCGAAACGTTTAACGTTTAAATGGGAGAATTTTAGGCAAAAAATTGCTAGCCTGTTTCCTTGTAGACACATGACAACACGCGATACAAGAGCTACAAGTCGCTCCCACCCCTATACTCTCCAGGTCAAATTTGGACGTACCGAATCTTTTCTAAGCCGAACAAGACGAATGTGGAACAGTTTACCATCTTCTGTTTTTCCCTCGTCATATGAGCCCGAAACTTTCAAACGGGGCATACATCGACATATCCTTCACTCAATCTCCTATCCCTTTTCCTCATCCTTAATTCCTTTCCTGCCAAGGCTGTGCTTAAGCATCACAGGGCATCCCCTGAGCTTTAGCAACATCATATACAGTGAGGTCAATACGAGTTTAAATGATAGCTCTCACCCAGGCAAACAGAAAATTGTATGGCAGGGGGGGAATCTCAGCCGTTTGGGAGTTACAAGGTGATTTATAAATATCAGTTTTTCATGGCATGCACATTACACTTTTATTTTTATCTTTTGATCTACCGAACACAGTGACATCAAACAAACGCGGTTTTGCTAATCCTTTGTCTACCTTGCCATGTTGCACCTTTTTGGAAAGCCAATAAGATGGGCAATCAAATAAAAATAAAAAAGAGGTATACTAATTACATGAATTTCGGAGAAAATTTGGACAATTTTCCATACAATTTTTTGTTTGCCTAGTTGAGAGCTATCATTTATTCTCGTATTGACCTCTACAAATGATACACCCTGTACAAAAAAATGGTAAAATGATGACTTTATGACCATTTAACGATAAACAATCATTGAAGTAGCAAAAAAAATATTGGTGTAAATGTAAGGTACATAACTTATTAAATAAATATATGAAGAAATTACAGAGGCATGATCAACCTAAAATTAGCCATATTTCTAGAGCCACAATCCTCCCTCATGGGCCCCCTCCTTTAAGTTATTCGTTCATTCACCCTTTAATATCGAAATACATTGTGTATGTATAACAGTAAGGTATGTATTAATTTTCCATACCCCACAGACGTTATATATTACTTGTAATGAATTAGTAATTCTTGATTAATCGATTACCCGCTTAGTTACTTGTAATGCTTTAAAAATACATGACAAATTGATTTCTCGTTTAATACTACAATGCATTAAAAACACAAATCAGCTTTCTTTTTCGAGTCTTTTTATGTAATTTACGGCTGATTATTTTTAACACCTAAAATAAGGCAACATAGATTTTTCGATTTAAAAGATTTTACAAAAACTGAAAAACTTCAAAAAATAATATACATTACGCGCAAAATGCGTATAATGCACGAGAAACTAAATGTGTACCATTTCCGTTTCACCTATATTACAGGTAACGTATCGTATTTTAGATGACGACAGACACATCATGTCCATTTTAGCTACGTTACAATACATAATAAATGCAATTTCAGCAAAAAAGATGAAAGTGGTGGTTGCAATTAGGTTGGTGGCGTTCAATAAGTGAAATTTCTAAATAAAAGTGATCCAAATCTACCGTTATCTATAAACACGCGGTCATAAAGCCGCGTTAATATGTAAAATTCTTAAATAATCGCTTCTCTCACACGAGTTCTTCCCTGGATTGTCCTGTTGCAGGGGGAACCGCTCTTTAAAGTGGCCGGCACAACAGTTAATTCTAAGACTGGCCAGGTGTTTTGTCATTACCTGTTATTTGTAGCGGTATCTGCTGTGCATTTACCGTTTTGGGAGAAGAAGAAGAAGAAGAATCTGAGATCCGGTTTACTTGACTCACTTTTGAGAGTCTGATCTTTGAGCCGGTTCTCTAGTGTTGACCTTTCAATATAGGGGTCCCAGATTCGAACCCGGCTGCGAATAGTTGTTTTCTGCTGACAGATAGCGCTAAAAAATACTAGTGAAGCTGCAGATTAACGTCGGTGGTTCGGAATATACCTTAAACTGTATGTAATCATTGTCATCCTATCGAGTAAAGGTTAACAATAGAGAGATATTATGTAAAAGTATAAAACGAAAATATCTGCCTGCAAAGTAACATCTGAGGTCAAATAATGCCAGTAACTGAAAACTTTAAGTTACAAAGGGTCTAAGTGCCATTTCTACTGATTTTTATTTGGTTACATAAAAGGGAACAACAACGCCATGGCTACAACATTCACTATTGTTTCCAATAAGTCGCCGGACAGAGGCGTAGTAAGAAACTTAGGGGGGGGGGGGAATATAGATTTAAGTTGTCAATCAAATTTCTATTGAGAAGAAAAAATATTATTTCAATTATTTACATCAACTTCGTAAACTAAATTTAATATTTTTATCGTCACTTCACTTTACTACCTTGGCATTATTGTTATATTCGGGATGAGACAAATCGCAGTGCTACAAAGGAATTCAATTGATTCATCATTAGTTACATTGAAATCAGTTTTGAACGTTTTATAACATTACAAATTAAATTTTCTATTCTTCTGTTTATAGCTTCACACAAACTGAAACGATTTTGATTTTACGCTTCTTACATGCGCGACTTCATTCTATCTCGAAGATGACGCGTCGAGAAAACGAGAGCTTTTTTCTACTGATCGTCAATTTCGTAAACATACGTTATAAAAATTAATTATCAGATAAAATGTCATATGAAATTTTTTTGAACACAGAATATTTCCTACTCTTACTGTGCCACTGGCGGCTGGCGCCGTGTATAAGTTCAGGTTATTTTTTTTCAGCAGTTTTTCTCAATTATCTTTGAATAATTTTTTTCGTAATTAGGCCCTTTGTTACTTATAGTATTCAATTCACTCTGAGATGTGAACATGGACCATTACATTTTCGTCGCTTTCGACATTTCAAGGACTGCTAAAGATGTACCTGGTCTAATAGAAACAGCGTATTGTAAAATTCGAAAAACTTATACAAAAAAATCGATTTTGTACTTATTACTACTACTACTGTTTCATTTTTTGAATCGAATATTGTTATTCGATTCGTTTAGAAGTATTCGTACTTTTAAATAAGTCGTACAGATTTCGCAAAAACGCCATTGGTAATTGGGTCGGTGGTTCAAAATTTACATTAATTCAATACAAAAATATTATATTATGCAATCAGTTTCAGATCTATGGGTTCAAGCCATCCCCCCCCCCCCCGCCCTGAGAAGATCGTAATTTGTTTTCCTTAATGATTCGGAAAAAAAGTAATTTCTGAAAGTATTTTATTCAAATCTCACCAATTCTCTTTTCGGTGCGCGCAATATCTTAATAATAAGTTCCAATGTTGTGAAAATAATTTCTTCAAGAAATGTTAATAAAAATTGTACACCTCGAACCTTCTCTTTAATCTTTTTATTAATTTTATTTCCTCGACTGTTGTTTTGACATACGAGTACGTACATATATGGAACTTACAACCATAACAAACTAATTACCAACTCTACATAGAATAAGGTAGTCAAAATATATTTTCTTTAAAAGCATTGGTTTCAAATAACAATTTAATTTAATAGGCCTTTTCTTAAGAGACATTTTCAACTAGCGTTTATGGTTTGTGTTGCTAAACATCTATCATCTATCTAATTTGGCCGACGGCTCCTCGGGTAGCTCTGATAGTATTCCTGCTTCCTTGTTGAAGAAATGCCAATTGTGTCTTATTAGTGTTCTTTGTTATTTGTTCAATCTGTCCTTGGGTTCCGGCCTATTTTCTAAACTTTGGAAAACTTCTGTGTTGATTCATCTTCATAAGAAAGGCAGTAAGTTCGACGTTTCTAATTATTGACCGATTTTCGAGTCCCTCGTCAGTGACGTCCTCAGATTTCATTGCAAGCCTTTTTTAGGGTCTTTCCAGAATGGCTTCCTCGAACTCGAAATCGACGACTGCCAACCTTCTTGGAAATCATTAATTATTCTTTGCCGACCATTGAAATAGTTAAACAGGTGGACTGTGTCTTTACATATTTCAATTAGGTCTTCGATAGGATTTACCATGGAATCCTGGTCTATAAACTGTCTCTTCTGGGATTTCCTTCTTGTTTCGTCCTTAAGTCTCAGGTCGTATACAGTGTGTCCTGTTTCGGGGAGCTCTTTGCGACCAAACTCCTGCACCTCGGGGGTGCCTCAGGGTAGTATACTTGGTCCGCTCCTTTTTACCCTATATATTAACGATGCTTCTCTTCTCTTGCCCATTAGTAAAATTCTGTGTTCTGCGGACGATGCTAAGCAGACTGCAGCATCCTAAACTCTGAGTTGGCTGTGTGCTTCGAAAGGTGTTTACGTTAACGCTTTCCTTTAAATGTCGGCAAGTGAACCGGTAATAACCTACTTCCGTACACGACGTTCTTTTCTCTTCGACTACACCGTCGATTGCACCATCTGGGATAGGTTTGATAAGGTGAAACGTGGTCCTTAACTCTCGCCGTCTCTCGGCTAACTCGATGCTGGGCTTTATTAAATTATGATCTAAGGAACTTGATGATCCCTACCTAACTAAGCTTCTTTATTGCACCTTCGGTAGGTCAATTTTAAAATACGCTAGCTCTTTACGGGCTCCCTACTTCGCCGTTCACATCAACCACATCGAAGAAGTGCAGCGCAGGTTCTTAAGGTTTGCTTTCCGTGGACTCCATTGGAATGATCCTTTGGTGCCTTCCCCTTACACTGCCCGGCTGGGTCTGACTTCTCTTTACTCGTTTGAGAAGAGGCGCAATATTTAAAAATTAGTATTTCTATTCCATTTATTGCAGGGAACGATAAATTTAGCCAAATTGCTGGAAACTGTGAACATCTCCATTCCGCAGCACTCCTTAAGGAATCAGGACTGTCTGTACGTCCCTGTTCACCGAACACTATATGCCACGCTCGAGCTCATCACGTCGATGACTCGCCTCATTAACCAACACTTTGCCAGCTTTGATCTGGATTTCTCCACTCTCCAGTCCGCGCTTGAAGGACCTGCTCGAACAGTGCCTTGGTTGATACGGGGTTGTCGATCCAGTTGACTGCTGTTCCATGGCTATTTCGATTCCGTACTTTTAATTTTTAGTTTAATTTTATTATTTTAATTTTGTAGTAATCTATTGTGATGAATCTGTGAGGAGTAAGTAAATAAATAAATAAATAGAATAGTATATCTTTTACTACAGCTTTAAGTAGTATTTTTCTAACTCAATATGATTTGACTAACTTTATTCTTAAGGATTCCCTACTCGAAGGGATGCAACTTCTGTAGCTCGTAGTCTAAGTAAGTTACATAAACCCCTTGACAGCAAAGTTAAGCGTAAATTTTTGGAAAATTGCTTTTTCTTAACTTACACGACGAGTATACCCTATTTTTCCTTACATTTTCATACTACATTTGAAAAAAACCTTCCCTTGTTAAAAAATTTTTTTTTCTCTTAGTCTGTTGAAACTTGACTTGAATTTTTGAAGTTTAAGTGAAAATCAAATAAGTGTTAATGTAAATTATTAAATTGACTATTGACTTATTGTTGTATTGGGAGAATGATAGACTGTGTGTGGAGATAAAATATTTTTTTAATGCCACCTTAAATAGAATAATATAATTAATTAAAAATTATGTGGAATATCCTGAATATATCTCATGCCTTGTAAAACGTACATTTTGTCGTAATGTAACGTCTTATTACCCAAGTCAACATTGCTATTAACCCGAGTCTTTTTATTTAAGAACGTATGTATGTAGCGGTTACATATGGCAATTATCTATCTTTTTTTGGGTAAATAATATAATAAAAGCGATAAACCACTATAAAGTCAGTTATTTTTACAATTCCTAGCATAATGACAAACACTTTGTTCCAAATTTGATAAGAATGGATCTAATTAGCAAGTTTATTACTTTATGAGCTGCCCGTGTAATTTAAATTTATTCACACTCTCACTTTCTCGTTACTTATTTAAAGTACTTGCAGATTTGCAAGCTAAGATCATTTTAGTTAAGATTTATTTTCGTTTTTTACAAATTCATATCCAGACATTACCAAAAAAGGCAACTTGTTGAAAAATGTCTGTGGGAAAACCTACAATTTATTCGCATAAGAATAAGATCTGTTCTTGATATAGTGATTGGCCTTGAGGAGTTCGCTTACTAACGCATAATTGCATATGAAACAACTTTTTTAATTGCTTACCTTCCACAGCATTTAAGTGCATTCAGAAAAAATAATCGATGTAGCTAGATCAAGGAAATATTAAAAGCAGAAAAACATTTCTAAAACATAAGAGCATCGAATTTATTATCAAACTGGTAAAATACTTGTTGTCTTTGAAGTGTTACACACGAGTCTTTAGAAAATGTGGTTTGGAAATTTTTTCTTTCTGGAGCTTTTCTTTATATTGATTTTGCAGCTGAGCTTCTATTTTGTATAATAAATATAAAGCACTCGTTAATGATATTGTCAATTCGCGCATTTAAATTTAATTGGTTATAAAATAAAGGTCATAATAAAGACGTCCCCCATAACGACGACCATAACGTTTCGCGTAATACTTGAACGGCCCCTAACGATCCTAAAGTCTCTAGAAAATACAAATATTTCACGACCCTTGTACAATATAATCCAAAGTATTTACACATTTAATCTCATGTTAGTTACAATTTACAATCCCAGACATAAACTTAAAAATACGTCTATAATGAAAATCTAGTTAGTGTGACTTATACAGTGCTGGATATCCAAACAATTACGTTATAATAGCATCGTAAAGATTTACAATTTTGTATTTAAGACCCTTAAAGATTTGCCATCTCATCATCGTTCACCGCCAATGAAGGCTTATACAGATGCTATTTCTGCATCAAACCCAGCCCAATAGAGGAATTATGCATTACAACACCAAATGCGGGTTTCCTGTATTACTGCATATATTACATTTAACAAGGTGATGTCATTAGAAACAAATGTTTGTCCATTACCGTCTGCATTACAACAAATTAATAATAAATTCTTGCATGAGTTAAAATTTTAAGCGTTGCTATTTATGTCGAAAAAATACAAGAAGATCTAATATTACCATCTGCATTACATAGTAATGTACTAACAGGATCGATGACGATTTCATTCAAAAAACCTAATCGCACTTTTCATCAGTTACCAATTTTCGTAAAAAAATGATAATAAATTGAGCCGCATAAATGACACATAAAAAATACAACATTCAATTAACGATTAATTTAAAGTTTATTAAGTAAGCTATCCGGACTCAGATATGCTTGCAAAAACTGTGTAGTAAACTAAAATTTGAAGAACAACGTTTTTACAGACCCCTTTAATGACATTGCTATTTAGTATGCTACAATGGCACGGTTGAGAAAGCCAAAGTGTTAAGGACTGCATGATCAGTAAGTGATTAAACCAGTTGGGCCGTTAATAGAACTCTCCGATGCCCTAGAAAGGCGATTGTATGTGTGCACATTTCAATCCGAACATACTTGTGGAACCACAAATAGAAGTCGATTTAAACAAAACAAGAAAACACCTCTTTGGAAAATAATCTGCTAGCCTCCATACAAAAGGATAAGATATAATTTAACTCGTCAAAGGTAGTCCAGGGTAACCAATGTGAGGAACAGTTCTCCAAGAACTTCTAAAACTCAATCAAGCTAATAAAATCTGAGAAGATCTCTAGAAGATCAAGGGCTTGATCAATATCAACGAAAAACTTTTGTATTGTCTATGTCTACACAACCTAACAGTGATTAAGGCTGAAAGAGCCTCAAAAAACAGTATGGCATTCTTGCTTATTATTAATTTTTTGGAGCTACTAGAGATGGCCGACCGCAAGCCGAGGTTGTCAGGCAACTGGAAAAAATCGAGTGTCGTGCAGTGATTAAGTAGTTGAATAAGAAAGGTTGACGATACCATTGAAAAAATTTGTGACATGATTTTATCTGACCGGGAATTGACTGTTAAGAAGATAGCTGACACTATTGGCATTTAAACTGAACAAACGCATCACATAATCACCAATGAATTACACTTTTCCAAGGTGTCTGCGCGATGGGTGCCTCGGCTGCTTACAGTTGAACAAAAACCCGTTCGGCTGACGATTTCCCGCGACTGCTTAGAGCTGTTTGAGGCTGATCCACAAGAATTTATTAGAAGATTTGTAACCATGGATGAAACCTGGGTACATCACTATACTCCAGAGACAAAACTACAGTCTCAACAGTGGAAAATAGCAGGATCTCCTATTCCAAAAAAGGCAAAAAAAATTTTATCCACCGGAAAAGTAATGGCCGCAGTTTTCTGGGATTCAAAGGGTATAGTTATGGTGGATTACTTAGAAAAAGGTTAAACTGTAAACTCTGCTTACTATTGCAATCTGGTTTGCTAAGAAGAAAAGTTTTGTTTCACCAGGATAATGCGCGAGTTCACACATCAGTTAAAAGTATGACAGAAATCCATCAGTGTGGCTTTGAATTGTTACACCACACCCCGCATTCACCTGATCTAGCTCCATCAGACTTTTATCTAAGCTTAAAAACCACTTAGAAGGTCAACAAATTTCCACAAATGAAGAGGTCAAAGAAGATTTTTTTAAAGCTGGTATAGAAGCGTTGCCAGGCCGTTGGAAAAAGTGTATTGAACTCGGAGGAGAATACAACGAGTTATAAAAAATGTTCTACCTGTCATACGTACAAATGTGAATTTTACACTCTTTCGAGTCACCACTCACAGATTCTTCACTTAGCAGAAATGGCGGAATGGCTCTGGGAACCTAAAATGCCAAAAATACAGACGCTCCACTACCAACATCTATTATCTCTCTATCTCTAGTTCCCGTAACCTCTTGTAACGGGAGTACAACTTCACCCTTTTCGAGACAACAATTGCAAGTTGACCTACTATTTTAAGTGGATTCCAAACCACTGACATTTTCTTTGCAACCCTCATGGCCTTTTAATCTTAATCTGTTGCCAACAGAAAACAAGCATGGGTCGCCGCTGGTGGGATTCGAACCTGGGACCTAAAAACTGATTTCACTTACTCCACAGACGAATAGACTGCCTACAACTATCAAAAGTATTTGGTTGCTGGAGGGTGGACGGAAGAGTTGAAGCCTTCTAGGAGACGGCGATCCTCATCTGGGCATTCTCAAGTATTAGTTACACCTCAAACTGGTAGCAACCGGGCAATGCATTCTAGAACGTACCCAATAGTACAGGAAACGAAGCACGAAAAAATAGGGTTCCTTCGAAAAATTACCTACAGGAATTTGACTTGATAAATCGTTAGGGGGGCATAAAGAAAGCTTAACTCTAGATTTCCGAATTTCCCCCCCCCCCCCCCCTGTTTTTGAGAAAATCCAAAAAAATTTTGAAATGCGTTTTTCATAATAATGTAAATGGGAAAGTTGTTCGTCACAAAAATACCTACATTTTTTATTTAAACAATTTTTTTGTAAAACTTACCGTTCTCGAGCTGGAGCTTGCCAAAGTGTGAAAATTGTACTTTATTCCATATGGAATACGCGACTCAGCGCGGCCATAAAGTACAATTTTCACACTTTGGCAAGCTCCAGCTCGAGAACGGTAAGTTTTACAAAAAAATTGTTTAAATAAAAAATGTAGGTATTTTTGTGACGAACAACTTTCCCATTTACATTATTATGAAAAACGCATTTCAAAATTTTTTTGGATTTTCTCAAAAACAGGGGGGGGGGGGGGAAATTCGGAAATCTAGAGTTAAGCTTTCTTTATGCCCCCCTAACGATTTATCAAGTCAAATTCCTGTAGGTAATTTTTCGAAGTGTAATTCTTTTATTTCCTGTACTACAATTAGCGGGAGGAGATAACCTCTTGAAAAATCCTCCTAATCCCCGAGAGAGTCTGCAGTGGTTTTCGCGTTCCGAAGGTTTTGGCGGTGGCTATGGAGGCTGGACTTGCGCCGGCTGAGAATGCTGTAGCGGTCCTGGAAGAAGGCTCCGTTTTTAAAATAATAACTAACTCTTCCTCAGGTTCGACCGTGGAAGAGATGGTAGACTCTAATGAATTGGCTACCTCCGCTGTACACGCACCAGTAGAACATGCAGAATTGCCTTCCGATGGGTTAGCTGCAGTTAATCCGGAAAAGGTTACTTTTCCTGGTTCTGGACTGAAGAGTCATGACTCGGAACTCTTCAATGCCGCGGGCAGAGAAGGGTTCTAAGTTATGATTAATGCATGGATCAAGAAGGAACACATGAGACCGAGCTTAGCCGCGACAGTGGGATAACTCAGTTGCCCACGCTAAGGGAGACTGGTAGGGGGTGACCCGCTTCTATGTGGTCTGGTTCGACTAATCCCCAGAGAGGTGTTTTTAATGAGTAAGAATCTTACACTACCGGAGGGCACGGGAATATTTTCACCTTTTAAAAAAAATCAAAAGCTTTTCCTCTCATTGCCCTTCAGTTTATTTAAACGAACTACATATACTAGGTTTATTATTTTTCGTGGATAACGCAACAATACATGAAGTTCCATGAAGCATAACAGAACTTTCGATAATTTAAGCACGGCAAGTATTTTATCTAAGGATTACCACTTCTTTGTGAATTGATCACGAAGTTGCAATAATTTAAATACGTAGTTCCATTCACTTTCATTATCGCCAGCATTAAGAATATTTAAGTTTATCTTTTTCTGCAAAACCTCCTTTAAGATGAGTTGCGTAAAATAATACAGATTGCTTCGAAACACGAACTTAATTAAATGCTGCAAGGACAGCCGTCGAAGTAAATCACTAAAGCCCGAAAGTTCAGATTGTGTCTGAGTCAGGAAAATTTTCCAATTATGTATTTCCACCGGTCAATGTACATTTAGCAGAAACCACCTGCAGATCATTTATAATTTGTTTGCAAAGCATGAATTACGCGATTTTCCACAATTCTTTGTTGATTGTAATTAGATAACATTAAGGGGAAAATAGCCTAATGACACCAATGCTTTGTCTGGAAAGGAAATAATGTATCTTTGCCAGATTGAATTGAATAAGTCTTAAATGATATTTTGTGAACAGAACGGTTCCCTTGTGTGCATTTCTAATGAATGATAATTAAGAAATCCCAAAGCAAAATCGGTGTTTCTGAACATTCGAGCGAGAGTGCTTTTAATTAATTCCGATTCTGGTAACATGTTTGAATAAAATTAAGTCAGCTTTGGCGTATATCAAAATATGTGGTATAACCAGAAAAAAACTACAAACTAGCCTACAACCGATGAAAAGTAATTTATTTAAAAATTACTATACCAAATTTACTATCTCTTGAATGAAACTTTCATTGATTTTCATCAGGTTTCTGTTACTGGCGTAAACTGGCGCGAAGCAATAATTCTTTGGACATGTCAAGGATTTTCGAAGTCGACTGTAATTAATGATTAGCGTGATGTAATTAAAAGCGAGCCATTGAAAATGGCCAAAAGATTTTACCATGATTTGTTTGGACAATAACATTTTCAATAGAAACAATTGAAATGGATAATTAACCCAGAAAGTGTTAGGCCGATGAAGCGGAACTTGCATAAGTTATGATATTTCCGGCAAGCTCAGCTAACTCGTTGATGTTGAATAATTATCGATCTATTCAATAGAATTGAGTGAATGCATTCATTGAAAGGAATTTTATTAAATATTAAAAGGACTGACGTTGCTTTTGAATAACTTAACCTGCATTAACTTGGTTTTTCACAGTTGCTTGAACACCGACAAAATTGAATAAAGGTCGTTTAAAAGTCATCAATAACTATTGTATTGCTTGTGACGAAGTCTACAATGTACGAGGGTAGTTTGATAAGTCCGGAGACGGAGTTGGATCAATGCGTTGAGCCGCACGACCACCATGCCATGGGCCCCGGGTTCGAGACCAGATGACCCCGTGAGCTTTTATTAAGAAATCAAAATAATCCACTCCATCTTTGGGCTGGAGCCTAGCTCGCAGCAATGCAAAAACAAGACTCAAGTTTCCTCACTTCCCTTACCCTAATTACCCTACGGCCAAAACCATGCTAACGCATCAAAGGGGTGTCCCCTAGGATTTGGCCACATCGTATAAAAAAAAAATCCGTGAGTTTTTGAATTTCCCGCGCAGCAACTGTAAAGACAATTCTGCTCCCGTCAACTGCCATCTATCAGTAGCCTGCTGTCAAATTTTGAGCAAGCTGCGCCACTTAGTTGGAGTTTGACAGCCAATGAAAGCAGTCAACCTGATGAATTTTCAAGAAAATAGGCCAAAGAAGGCCAAGATGGGTCTGTCGGCCAACGAAGTCATGGTCACAGTTTTTTTGGCATAAATTCATGAACTGGGCTACGAACTGCTACCCCATCCAGCATATTTTCCAGATTTAGCCCCCTGCGACTATTTTCTGTTTCCAAACTGGAAGAAACGGCTGGACGGTAAGACATTTGGGTCGAATGAAGTGGTCATCGCTGAAAAAAACGCCTATTTGGAAGCCCTTAAGGACTAATACTATTTAAAAGGAATAAAAAAATTGCAAAAACGCTGGACGAAATGTATCGAGCTAAAAGGAGATTATGTAGAAAAATAAAATGCTTTTTTTCCGAAAAAAAATGTTTTCTTTTAAAAGTCACTGACTTATCAAACTACCCTCGTATTATCACCCTTTTTGCAATAACACTGTACTGATTTAACTTGTGGGCAGATATTATTGGAGTACAGGACATTGATCACCCCTTATTCTTAATGAAAAGGTTTATTCAGATATATTTGACATCAAGTTTTGAGGGTACCTTGAAGACTTCTCACGTGCGAAAGTGTAGGTAGAGAAATATGAATTAGCAGCAAAAAGGTTGGATTTCGAGCGACTGGAAGTACTAAAATGTTACTCTTCTTCTCTGATTCCTGCGCAATAGATACCGGTTTACCTCAGGGATCAATTCTTTCATCAACCTCATTTATACTTTTTATTAATGACCGTCAATCCCATACATTTACAGACGCCAGCAACCTCGGACCCGCATACTCGATGTCGTTAAATACTGCGAGAAGAAGACACGTCTAGGCGTGGGGTGGATAGGAAATAACAGAAAAAATAATCGAAACCGACCGATGTCAATGTAGAATTCATAGTTTTTGGGGTGTCTGAGATGAACAATCACACTCTAAATGTCATTGAATACTGTTGAGACACATTTAGCACTCCTAGAATCGAGTGAAGGAAGTGACGTATAAAAATAATCGGAAACGACACTCACCGAAAGTCCGAGCAACGCCGGGCACATACAGCTAGTAATAAATAAATATTTTGGGTATTCAAATATCCAGTAATCTTAACTGGATTGATTCTATGTTTTTAATCTCCAAAAATTCGGAAAAATTCTTCGGTTTTCTAAAAAGATCTAAAGAATATTTCACTTTATGTGACATGGGTTTGATCTACATGTCCAATATCAGGCCTAGAAGATCGAATATGAAATCTGAAAACATGTATACCAAGGCAGCTATAACCTCTTTGGGGCATTAAGAAAACGGCTTTCCTGTAAGGCGAAACCGCTCCGATCTCCGCAATATTGTGGAAATTGTCTCTTCGGCAGACACGCAAAAATTTTACGCCTTGCTAACATTTCCTTAAGTTGTTTAGGTTAGGTTAGGTTAATTGGCGGCAACCGGCAGTAAACCAAGACGACCTCCCATAGGCCTTAATATATTCCGTTGTGATACCAGTACGATGGAACCTCACCTGGGTCGATTTTGAACTGTCATGCAGTGATTAGTTGAACTAGCCGCAACTGTAAGTAACCTGGTTAGGTCCTTTAGCTCCACGCTGGCGAACTTCTCCAGTTCGTTAAGAAAGTGTTTGCCAAAAATCTTAATCCTCCTCTTGGCTAATCGAGGGCATTCGCAAAGTAAACTTCTTCCTCGTCCAGACAACTCCGATAGAAGTCGTTGGCAGGAATTCGAATGCGGACGGCATTACTGTCAAGAAGGCAGCGATCCGTTACATGTGATCGCAGTGATATTACGGAAATTCCGGCGGCTTTCTTTCAGTAAAAACACCGTTCTCTTTTTATTCCAATCTGGCCACTTTCCTCTTACTATGTCGTAAGTTGTCGGACCGATCCACCTACGCTCGGCGAACTGAACAGCTTTTAGATTGATCTCTCTTTTTAGTGAAATTAGAGCCCCTTCGATTGATCTGTCTATTTATGAACCGTCCAACTGCGAACCTTCGTTCGCCAGAGCATCGGCCGCCTCGTTTTCCGTCACATAGCTATGACCGGTTACTCAGCATGGGTACCCCGTGTAAAGCCCTCAAGCTTTCAAGGCGGTCCGGCACCTGCGCACCTTCAGTGGTTATAACGTGTTTGAGTCAAGCGCCTTAATGGCCGCTTGGTTAACGCTATTAAAGCAAATTTCACTATGCCTTTTCAAGTCCTTGTACGACAACAGTACTCTTGTCGCCTTTCGATGGCTAGGGCCTCTGATTAAATCACACTACAGTAGACCGGCAGTCGATACCAGTTCCGTATGCTGAGGGCGGTCGGAGAAAACTCCCGCCACTTCCCTGTTTCCCACTTTTGAGCCATCCGTGAAGATCGGTATACTTGGCATTGGAAGCCATTGACAACCTTTCCACTCTTTAATGTTAGGCATTCTAGCACAGAAAAAAAAACTGTTGGAATCCTTCAGTCTAATGGCATTACAAGCAGCTAAACTCCTACCGTAGATGTTCAGTGGGGGAAGATGGAGGATTGTCTCCTGAGAGGCCCAAATAGGCGGTTCTCTGCACTTTGGTGAGCTTAAGTTATTTGAACAAGAAGTAGAAAGCATTCAGTATTTAATTTACGATTGGAGAAGGTAAAAAGCTCGATCCTAAAGCTCGGGAGACTAACAGCTGAAGAGCTTCTTAGGTTTTCTATTAGTTTTATCTGGCTGTAAATAAACCCCATATTAATATTAAGGTGTGGTCTTTGTGAAGCTGATCGACTTCCCGATAGCAAACAATCTACTCTTACCTATTTATTCTTGAATTTTCACGCTATAAAGTGTTACTTTAGAAAAAAGATCATTAGCTTAACTTTCTTTTCCCCAAATACTGTTAGGACGACTTTGAAACTGTTTAGAACAGATCCAAACTTATATTTTATTTAGCGCTTTCTAAAATAATCTTAACTGAAGACTTCAAAATCGTAATTTTTGTAGTTTGTAAAATAACTGACTTTGTAATTATGTTCTGCAACTAGTTGTTTTAAAAATCAATCCATTCAAATTTTCAAAAAATCAAAAAAAAAATGTATTGCTTCTGACTGTGCTTGGAAATTCAAGTTCAAAAGTTATTTTTATAGATGTTATACTAAGTCACCTAGAGAGGGCATTTTTGGCGTTTCAAAACTTTAAACGCGTTTTTATCAAAACCACGTTTTTTTGACTGGTTGACACGATTTGAAAAAAAAAACTACTGGAGCGATTGCTGTGATTTTTGGATATGTTGTTGTACACATGTGCGGCTATGGTCTGAACTAGGATCTCATGGTTAGCTTTTGAATTTTCCAATTTCAAGCCGATTTCCTAACCAAAAAAAACGAAAATTTCGAAAAACAGCCGCCACTTTTTCATTCCTTGATGAAATTAAATTATCCTAGTCGGACCATACCCACTTCCATACAGAAAATTATCCTATGTTTTTTTAGAGCATCGAGTCGGCCGATATCATGTCAACCACCAATTTTTTGGCTTATAAAAATCGAAACTTTTTTTTGTACTCTTAAAACATATCTGAGAAAGCTTCAAAATTATGACTTTTATCTTTGAAAATTCAAAGGTAGAAACTCCTCTTAATAACTTCAATGAGAAATAACAGAACATGTGCAAGATGTTATCTTCAATAGCTCACCTGGCGATGAGTAATTAGCTCATATAAGACAATTTCGGAACAATCATACCTTTGCAAATTCAATTTATGCCGTGGTAATTCTCTGTAATACAATATGCGGAATTTATACGATCTAGCCAGCGTTCAACAGCCCATAACAAGTAGTAAGTAGCTCGTATATAACGTAAACAGAAAAACTACTAAACCTACAGATAACACGATTCAGGTCAAGTTTGAGCAGAAAAAGCTAATTACAAGCGTATTCTGAACAGTTTTATGTAAGTCCCATACTTCGGCTGTTTCACAGGAGGTTCGTTGTTTGTGTACTTTGTATTAACGACTTTTTTTCTCAATTGTAATTGTTTTCAAGATTATGATCCATGACCTCCAATTCGACAGCACACTACATAAGGAAAATGTATGAATGCAAACATGGTGAATTTGCAGTTTGATCGGTTCAAGTTCATTGCGTAGTGGACTTAGTGCGTTATGATCCGTTTGACGATGGAATGACTTGACATTGGCATCATCCATAAGATTCGAAAAGCGCGCCATCATGGACGGTACTCTCATAAGATTTTGTTATGATCCACGTAATGGTCTGATGGAAAATTAATGTTTATAATTATCAAACTGAACATGTTATTTGTTAGGTAGGCATGTGTTTTCAATTCTGGTTTTAGTTTAGATGTACCTAATTATTGACTTTCGTAGACAAATTGGCTTAAAATATTAGGGAGGTTTTTCTTAATTTAAAAATAATTAGGATGACGGCATCAAGTGCCAAATTTTAAAATATCTTTTTAAGACTTAAATTGTTGCTTTGTACGGTAACACAACGACAATAAATGCCAACAATTTGGTCACCGGTCAGTTACTGGAACATTGATTGGTTTGATTTTTTGTTTGTTTTTTACTGATTGTTTTTAGTATCAGTTAAGACGTTATTTCGTAAAAAGAATATCACCAGTATTGAACCAGTAACTGGCCACTTGAATGTTTTGTTTTAGTAGTAATTACAGCAAACCGACGATCTAAACAATCTTTCGACCTTAGCTTTACGTTTTAGAAATTCGCCCGCTTTAATAGTGTTGTAAAGTTTTATTCCAACATTAGTTTTCATTTGCATCTGTAAACAAGTGAGACTTGACTGAATTTTTTCAACTATTTTGCATCGACATTTACGAAGTTAGAGGGGACGTTTTGAACGCAATTATCTCGTGTCAGAAAGATTAAAATTTAAAGCTTCTAATACATTGTTGAATAATAAGAGACTTACATAAAGACCCCCCAATTATTGTGATAAGTGAGAAAAAATGTACACGTTTCACTTTCTGGAATGGGGTCCAAAAATCTCATTATATCTCTTTTTCGGGTCATCAATAATATTAATAGGTATATAAATGAGAGAATCGGGAGAATGAGAGAGGGGAGAAAATAGTCGGAGAGTTGTGATCAGTCGCAGATCCTGTGGTGTTGTACCCCCCCCCCCCCCCCCCCCCATGAAGACTGTTGTTAATTTTCTTCTTTTTAATGGCTTCTCGGAAAATAGGTCATTGGTAAAAGTATTTTATTTTTTGCTTTGTCTTAGGAAAGTAATAATAGGAGTGATAGGTGGTTAAACTCACAAGATCCTAAGACATTTTTGCATTTTAGGAGACCTAACTAAAGACCACCTTTCACTCTTTGTGAGGGAGGCCCGAAAAATTATTTCTCCAAAAATTTCAGCAAATCTGTTTTTGGTAACGTCCGTATACCAAATTTTATGTGATAAATGAGAGTTGGGGGGGGGGGGCTATGAGATGAAGCCAAATGGACGAGCAGGCAAACCTTAATTAAAATGGTTCCTAGTTGCTACAAAATCCTAAAACCAAAACAACGCGTTAAGCACTAATTGGAGTGCTAGTCATGCTGATCAGCACTCGCTACTTAAAGCAACCAACCAATTAAAACCTACATTAGAAATATTTCAGCTAAGAGAGATTTGAAAACGAATATCTCATGGCAGAAGGGTAAAAATTAAAAGGTCCCAAACAATTTTTTTTTTTCATTTTAGGAGACCTTTCAATTCCAGCCCACTAGATAGGGTAGGTGTAAAATTGCATAGGAGTGGAGTTGGAAAAATTTTCCTTTTTTGGGTCATAAATTTATGTTTTTACACCAAATCCAAAAAAGTGAAACGGATATGACAGATTCGCGGACATACTGAAATTATAAGGGTCCTTAGTTGGTTAAGGATTCAGAAAATTAGCAAAAGCAATGTTTACATTTTATAAAATAACAAACTGGTTAACCCAAGCATAAATTCAGATAGTTTGCCGATGGAAAAATTCAAGCAAAAACCCTCCAACGACGACACTATCGAACGACGAATCAATCATGGGGTAAAAACGGTCTCGTTTAATTTGGGACTTACATATTGAGGTAGGATGATGATATGACTAGGAAGCTCTCATTTAATTTATAAAACTAATTAAGACTAAAAAGCTGAACAATATCATTGAACGTATATTGATTTTTCTAAGGCCTTTGATTGTGTTGATGATTCTATTCTCATTCGCAAACTTTTTTATTTTTTAGGTTTGATACAATGGCAGTTCAAATGACTATTAATTTCCTCTCACTATTACTACTATTCAGTTTATTTATTAATGATCTGCCGTCGGTGATCCGCGACTCGACTATTCATCTCTATGCGAACGATGTACAATTATATTTAAGCCGACCGATGGGACTTATTGAGGACTATATTCTAGAAAAAGTTAGGAATCTTGGGACTACTATGAATCAACAAATGAAATGCTGCGACAATACAAAAAGGAAGTTTGGCTTGATTTATGGTGGCCTTCGTAGGCTGCGGCTCTCGGCGCGCATTTCACCATTAGTTGATGTGTTAATAATACCCCATTTTACCTTTGGTAGTATGATCTTCGCGAAGCTAGATATCACCTGTGCGCGTAAAATTGAAGTTCAATTAAGTGCTGGGTTGTACATTATCTTTTTTCATTAACTTCACAGCATCTCAGCGTAACAGAAATCTTTTAATACAACGCTTCTACAAATCGGTCATGGAAGATTCCTATCCTGTTCAAATTATTCGCCTCTGGAACAGTCTTTCTCTTAATATCCAAACATTTAGCACCATCAGTAACTTCAAGGCACTCGTTAAAGATCATTTATTATAATTCTTATCATCTAATCTTTGTCTGGAATCATCAGTAGGTAATTGTTCTGTATTTAGTTTCTTTTTATCAATTATTCAATCTAATTTTAATTTAATTTTAATTTTCATACTCTTGTCAATTAATTTCATACTGTCTATATCCTGTTTTGAGTTAGTACGTAGAAAAGATTGTTAATCTTGTGTACTATAACTAGCATTGATCGCCACAGTTTAGTTTGTTCAAAAGTGTCTGAATAAGAATAATAGATAGTATAATCTTATATAGATTTCAATTTTTTAAGAGTGAATACCAAAGAGCTATTTTCTTTCCCCGCTTATATTGCCCATAAGTTTTGACCTGCAACTTTTAAAATATTATAGAAATAACTTGTTTCAAATCAAAGCGGGCTTAGATAAAAATAAGTTGTAAGATTAAATAGTAGCCGTCTTGACCTCCCAGGCTAATTACTTTTTCATGTATATACAAATTTTCATGATTTTTTCTGAGTAACTAAACATTTATTTTTTCTTACAGATGAATGCAGAGAAATTTTTTTTTAAATTTATTAATAGTTTTTTTAACATTACAATTCAGTTCTTATTACTTTTAGTAGGTATAATTGTATTATAATTGAAATACATTCATTTTAAAATTAGTATGAAGTTTGAAGTGTTATCTTTCAGAAATCTTATCGTGCAGTTTATTTCATGTTCTATTTAACAGATAAAAAATTAATGATCAAATTAATCTTGATACATTTTAGTTCGACAAAGCTTTTCGAGGTGCCGCTTTAAAGTTCATAAATTCAAATGCTTTGCAAGCGCATCTAGAAAACATGTAAAGCTTTTGCGTTAAAAGCTCGAAGTCGAGAACTTTATTTTGCAGAATTCCGCCTTAAAAGTAAGCACCTAGAAGCATTTTGATTTCAGACTCCAAAATATTAGTAACAACCCAGCGTGTAATTGAGTTAACCATGCTCATTCTATGCATGAAAGATTACTCGCATAGAAGCTAGGCAGAAGGGGTGTACTTTTGTCGTTGCAATATTCTGGCTAATTATATCTTCTACGAAGTTGTGAAATTTTACTCTTCATGGGTACAGTTAGTTTGGATTTTTGGTTGGTGCGGCGCAGTTCGAGTTACGTAGATTTATAGTGGAAATATTTAACTATTTGTAATCGGCAAGGTAACCAAGGAATCTATTTTATTTTTACTAAAAAATAAAATAGATTCCTTGGTAAAAGCCTAAAATGTTATAGGCTTATGTGATTTTTGGTTTCCGTTTTTCATGCATTCACGATTACTCCTAGGGAAGGTTGGGGCAGATATTGTAGAAAGCTTCAATTGCTTCCTGCTAGGACAGGGGTGGCCAACCCAAATAAACTTGCGGGCCACTTTGGAAATGCATCATAACTCCGCGGGCCGCATATAAAATTATATATCCCCATATTAGATTTTGACCCACCATAGACATTTTTTGGGGTGAAAAATTGAAACATAATGAGTTATTATAATTGTGTTTACTATCATTCTTACATGTAAACATAGTTAATATAATATAATTATACTAAATGCACATTGTAAAGAAATACATAACACTAAAAATGAAATCATTAAAAAATATTTGTTTTACTAGTGCGATATTTGTTTCTGCACTCTTTCACTTAGCTTTTGCAAATCGATCTCAATTTGGGTGTTTGCACATCGTAATTGGTGTTGTAGATTAGCGTCCGTTATGTTTGAGCGTGTTTTGTTTTTGGTCAATTTCATTTTCGAAAAAAACGATTCGCAGGTGTAAGTTGAACCAAAAGCGCTAACAACTTTTTGGGCCAGATAAATAAAACAGGAAATATCTGTCATATATTGGCAAGAATATTATTTTAAAATCAAAGATAATTTTTTCTCAAAATTTCGACAGTTATTTTTGAATACATGGATGCACAAATAATGTATTTATTTAATACATTGGTTTTCACTTCTTTGGCCATTATAAAATAAATATATTTTGTAGAAGTGAGATAAATCTCGCGGGCCGGAAAAATGGTCAAGGCGGGCCGCATGCGGCCCGCGGGCCGCGGGTTGGCCACCCCTGTGCTAGGAAATATCTCATGTCTTCGCGATTCCTTCCAAGTAAGCTGAAGAGAATGGAAGTTAAAAAGCTTTCAATGCTTCGGCTCGTGAGCATGTAATGTTAAAAAGAAATGAAGGCGTATACGAAGGGTCATGCATCTATGCCTTCTAAGGAAGGGCTACAAAATGCATGATGGTATTCTTCCGTTTCCCGCTGGGAATCTATGCACTGCATGTGTACTGAGAGCTTCATTTTAGACAATAAAAGTAAAAAGCTCTTCGACAATTTTGCTCATTAACATAAAGATTGTACAGCTGAGATAATGTGACAGATATCTACGGCACGTTCTTTTCATTACAGAAATTCGCTGGAAAATGTATACGCCGTATATTTTTTTCTTACTCAACAAATTCTTGGAGAAAACCAATTTGTAATGTAGTCAATACACAATAACAATTCATCCGAAAATTATTTATAAATAGTTTCACCATCAATCAAAATTGTCATCTCTCATTATCATCAAAATAAATCTTAATACGTCATTATCATAATATAGGTATGTATTTAGGCATATCGTCACAGGCAAAACAGGTTATCTAGTTAAATTGGAATTCTCCGTTTACTTCACACTAAAATTTGGCTTAAAAAATTCATGTTTTACGCGATACTAAACGTGTCTAGATTAATTTTATTTAAATTGATTGATAAAAGATGTTAAATTTTATACTTCTAGATAGTTTCGAAATTAATCAATATTTCCGCGTTCACATGGTAATATTTATTAAAGTTAAATTTTATGTCTTAGCACATAATTAATATTCCACTGGAAATTTACATTTTATTGTCGGGTTAAAGTTACTCCGGTGTATGCTTCTTACGGCCTTAACAAGACCTTATAGGTTTGCAACATTTATAGAGTTTATAAATGGCATTTAGTCGAAAATTTACAGCATTTTAATGTTAGTTTTTCTACAACATTAAGTTTTATTAGTAAACCGAATTTATTTAGGAAAATAAATTTAAAATCGAAATGAAATCTTTATACAGCGAAATGTGTTTACTGCAATTGAATCACTAATTGCAAAAACACTGAATAACTTCGCTTTTTCGATTTTATAAGAGACACGAAAAACCTCATATTTCGGCACCTATTGCTGGTATGCACATTTCATCTGTAGCTGCATTTCTTAACCTAACCAAGGATATGTAGTTGCGGCTACAGATATAATTTACCTACAATAGGAGCGGAAATAGAAGATTTTTCTATCTTCTGTTAATTTTCAAGAAGTGATGTTATCCACGTTTTTGCAAAAGCTCCATTTAATAATTATACTATTTTCGGGGAATAAAAACAGATTTGTTTGAACTGACTACAGAGTTTCCTTAAGACAATGCACCTTCACTAAATCGGATTAATTATTTCCATGTGACTCACTTTATCATATCGTCAGCCTTGAAAAAATCAAAAAGTGTTAAAAATACGATCAAGTCATTGCCCAAACCGGATCAGCTAAGTACTTTGTAATTTAATGCTCAGCTCCAACAGCAACGAGCTATTACCTAAGAGAAATCCACAACAATCTTTTCTCGTGAATGATCTTACCTTGCACAAATTTCTAATTGCGCAAAAAATAATTCAGGTGACATTTCACTTGTACAGCGTAAATCAATCAAATCACTTATAGCATGTTTTAACATTGAAGAAGTATTTAGTATCTACAGCAAGTTAACAATGTAGCACGTCAACTATGTATCAAGGAAAATCCCTCACTTAGCGTTGAAGTAGAGTTAGAAAAAAGTTGTGAGCAATGAAACACATCATAAAGGAATTTTCTTCTATGAATAGTTGACTTAGTAATGGCATACATGAAATTTTTTGATGCACTTAAACAACTGGAAAGAGTCCAATTAAGTCAGTTCTATAAGGTTATTGCTAGTTGTACAACGCAATTAAAATTTTTATACTTATATTTAACGTCAACAACATTTTCCACCGCGAAGCGAGTTTTTACTAATGATCGTCCTTGAAAGGCCGCTGCACTTGAAATAATTGAAGAACATGTTTCAATGTGTAAACGAGTAATACAAAATTGTAAAGAGTTTTAATATTTGTTGAAATCAGTTTTTAAATTGTTCGTATTATGCATATTTGTGCCCCAATTAGTTGTGGATCATCATAGCACACCTGTCCTTAAAGATAACACTGATTGAGCCCTTTTTGTAGAGTTAGTCTGCATATATTAGAAGTTTGGCCATCTTAATTGAGCAGCCTTTTTTTGAATTCAGCAAGTATTATTAAATTATGGATTCAGTCTAATAATGAACTATGAGCAGAAGGTAAGTAAGTACTAATATACAAGATACACTTATTCCTCACTTTGTCATTGAAAAAACTGTGCAATGCAAAATTCGGCACAGCCAAATATAAGTTATACACAAAAAAACACTTTTAAGTTAAACGGTTTATTTAACATTAGATAATTTACTAAAAGCTAGATAATGAATATGAGTCACAGATGTGGTACTTACCGAGATATAGGTACGCCCTACTGCTACGAAATCGGGTACGATCAAAGTGAAACTTCGACACTACAGGACGCCACTGATTTAGGTCCTACCCAATTTCTGTCTACTGTCTACTGGTACCTATATCTCGATAAGCTTTACATCTGTGACCCATCATTATTTTCTAGCATTTAGTACATCATCTAATGTTAAAAAAAACTTTTAACTTAATAGTTTTAATACCTATTTATTTACATGTCACTCCCTTTCCACACCCATCCCCAGGTGCTAGATGTGTCTTAACCCTATAGTAACTAACGACATTTAAGTGTCATGGTTCATCTCAGTAATCCCGAAAACTAAGAATTCAACATTAACATCGGTGGATTAAGATTTTTTTCTGACCCTTCCCAACCCGTTTCATCTTTGCTTTGTATTTTGCTGAATATTTTCGACCATTTTTTTCTCTTCTTTCTATAGTTATCCGTAATTTAAAAAACTTGTAAATAAATAAAGAAAGAAATAGAAACGTCTTGCTCAGGACAGCAATGGCACTTACCATGCAAGGGAAAACTGTTGAAGCCTTTCTGTACGGAGTGAGACAAGAAAGCACACTGTATTCTTTGCTGTTCTTGATCGGTATTAATGATATATTGTGCAGCACTATTTTAAACTCCTTACGCACCTGGACTATGCAGGCGATGTTTGTATGTATGTCTTCTATCCAACAAACAGAGTCATGTAGCACCAATATCCGAAGCCCTGACTAGAGAAGGTCGCAGAGCAGGACTTAAAGTCAATTCTGCTAAAAAAACTTATAAACTTGGACTCTAGGAGACAAAATACTAAATACCATTCAAGTTACAATCCTTAGTCAACCGATGTCTCCGGCATATTCTCAACTCCACTGTCCGGAGATCATTATTAACGAAGACCGACATTGTCTCATAAGCCAAGACGGGACAGACATCAATGTTTTCAGGCAAAAGTGGCAATGGATAGACCACATACTGAGAAAAAATCCAAACAACATTACTCAACAGGCTCTAGATTGGAACCCGCATGGGACCCAAGGAAGACGTCGCCGTGAACAATCGCGCAACACTTGCAGTAGATTCGTAGAGACGAAAACTCTCGAGTACTTACGCCGAAAGTGGAATGGGTCTTAGAGTGTAACTACTGCTTTAATTTGCTTTCTAAGGATCTCTGAAAAAGGTCCTTCTCAACATTATCTATCTTACCTTTAATTTTCAGGTTGTAAAATTTTTGCGGTTTTTGACATTTTTCGAATTAGCTTTTGTTGGCTGAAAAATTCTTTTCCAATGACCTTTCCTGTGTTTCCAGATATTCGTTAACTTGTGAGGCTTTATCCCGAATAGCGGCTAAGCTTAGAGGCAAATTATTTGTTTTCTTTTTCATTTTGAGGGTTACGTAGCGAATTAGGTATAACCCTTGGCATGTCCGCGGTCTAGTGAATACAAAGTCTGCGCGAGGAAAAATGTCAAATAGTGTGATGTCGGCTTAACCAGAATTGACATAGTGTAGAGAAAATATGTATAGTTCATTATGAGAACTTCAGTGAAACTGTTGGTTAAGTGAAATTTAAACAGGATTGATTACTACATTAGCGTAAACTTAATTCGTGAAAAATTAATAGTTTTTTAATTCAAAATATTTTAATTAACTCCTTGCTTGTCAAAAGATTAGTCAATTATGACAGTAATTCGCGCAACATGGCATTCATCCGATATTATTGCACAGACCTTGTATTAGCTAGACCGTGTGTCTGTCGATCTCTCTGTATGTTCCAGCCCTTCTATTATCTAATTGTTACACCTATTGAGATGAAATTTGGTGTAAAGACGTATGATCCAAATACAGAAATGAAGAAATGTTTGAGAAGAAAAAAACATCATACAGTGAAGAAAAGATCCAGATGATGTAGGCCCCCTGGGTGCATAGGGTGGTTGCAGCATGGGCCAAACACGCCACCAGACTCCCCCAACGATCTCCGGTAAGTCACGGCAACGTCTGCCGTCCTCCTGTTCCTTTTTTTTATTTTTATTCCAGATTTAGTCTTCCTTTTTTTCATGAGTTCAGTTTTTCTTCTTTTCTTTTTTTCATTTCCTTGATTTGTTTCGTTCTATCTGTTATCCCTGTTCCAAAAAGATTGGCAGTACACGGTAAATGGGAAGTTATGATGCCAAATTTCACAAACGCGCCAATAGTGTAGCCAGATTATATCTTTTAGCAGTAGGCCACGAGGAAAAATAAGAAAATGTTCTGAGATGAAATCGTGACAACAGCGTGCTGAGGAAAAGGGATGGAGGCATAGGAAAATGATGGGAAAATAAAGCAGACATCAATACTCCATAAAAGCGTGTACTGCCAATCTTTTGGAACAGATTATAAGCATGATTCCTTTCTTTTGTTGAGCGACCAAGAGCAGGATGGCATCAATTTTGAACCACCCACACTACTCTACCGCAGCCCCAAGCCTGCCAGCATGCCATCTCCCATCCTGCTCAAGCATCTGCTGACAGATGAATGTCCAGCGGCGGCCGTGACCCTGATTGACATCAGCTGACTTTCGGTTGAAGTCATCCAGAGTCATAGCCTGCCTTGGGCAGTCAGCCAGCGGCAGTGTTGGTCCAAGACACGCAACAAGAGATGGCTGATGTCCTATCGAGTAAGACATTTCTTGGGACCTTATAATTTAAGCCTTCAGTTACAACATTCATATTCGCTGTCCAAATAGTTATATTTAAAAATTTCTGAAGCGAAGGCGGGTGCCTTTTCTCCATTTTAAAATTTTAGAGTTTCTATCTTATCATGTCAGTCATGATTCAGCATTATACGCTATAATCAGTTCTGTTACAGGAGAGTTTTTTCGACCGAAGAATCGCAAAACGTGAATGCGCAAACCAAAATATGATGTAAATTTGAAAATCGCGCATAAATGAAACAGCGCAGAGAGAACCCGTGCAACGCGATTGATGGATGCATGTTAATTGAATTGAATCGAAAGTTGGTGATGTGTTTTTTCATGGGAATTCCCAGTAATTGTTAAGTGGAAAAATTCCAGTGAAAACGAAAATTAATGATTTGACAGCTCATTAACAGAATGGAAACATAAATTACTCAGTTGTCAACTACCGAGGATAATTAATACCAGATAACTTCAAGATTACATAAACAATTTCAGAACATTTCCAAAATTACTTTATTATTTAGACATTCTATGCTAAATCTGCCACTTGAAGATTATGTTTATCTTAATTATTAGCTTTCTCAATCGCTGGCATAATTTTTCCATTTGAAATCGATTGAATTAATCAAAAAGCCACTTAGCCATTCAACTTTGCAAAGTACATAAATAGCTTGTCGCTCCCTATTGATTGTCGTTACTTGTTTAACTTTCTCAAAATATAATAAGTTGTAAATTTTTTAGCAATACAAATATTTTGATAATATTTATTACACGTTCGAATCCTATAATAATAATTTAAAGGGTGTTAAATGAGTACCGCTCGGGATTCTCACAATTCTAAAGAACAGAATTCTAAGTTCCTCAACCATAAAGGCGTAAAAAACAAAACATATTATTTACATAATTATTATGCAAATTCCTCAAGTTGTACAGATACATGTTAGTTTATTTTATTTGTCTGTAATGAGAAATACGTGACAAATAATAATAAAACACTTGTTAAGCATGTTAGGCAGTGCCAAATTTACCAACAGGCTGGTGTAGGCTGCAGCGTATAGGCCTCCACCAATTAGGGCCGCCACCACGGTGAATACAAGAAATTTATTAATTGATTTTGTTACCCGATTAATAACTTCTTTTCTTTATTTAAAAATTGGTTCAGAAAGTGCCATCTTTGTTTTATTGCATAGTGGGAGAAAATTGCTTCTTTAGCCTATAAGGAGAAAATTCGTTAATCATAAAGTAAATGGCTAATCTGTCAAACGGTTCATGTACATATATTGTCGTAGTAGGCAACAGTAGGCGAGGAGTACAGGTAATCTCTGCAACAAATCAAAACTACTTCGTTACGGGAAAAGATTGACTCGGTAATTAGCTGGCATAAACCTAATATCTTCGTATTATTCAATAACTGGAAAGAATGCACTCATTTTCCAGTCGTAGAGCGAATTCGATACTTACACGATCTACATTTGCAAAAACAATAAAAATCTAGTGAAATTAGAATGTATATTATATCAATACCACTTGGCAGATAAGTATCAAACTAAACCTTCAATCACATCAATAATTTCGGCTTACGACTGCTTAAAAAAATAACCGTGTAGCAGAGTTGTAAACTCCATTACCCATTCCCATTCCAATTGCATTCTTTGAAATTAAAATTTTTTAATTCCATTACTTTTTAATTAGGAATGGAATAAAGAAATGGAATTAATATTCCAAGTAATGATGTATGTGATTAGAATTTCTCATATATTCCACCAAGATTGGCAAAGGAATGAAAAGTAATTGTTAATGAATTATTCATGATTTAAAACCAAATTTTAGTTCCTTAATTATTTTTTTTTAATTCCTTTTCTATCAAAACATTCTCACACTGATTAGCACTTTCTGTTCATAAACATTTTCCTGTCCAAAAATGCAAGACTGTATCCAACCGATTTTGAACTACACCCAAATTGTTTTTCTTGGAAAGCAACTTTAGTGTTTTAAGTTCTTTATTATTTAATTTGTTCATACAATCAGTGACAAAATTAAGCGGACAATCGTAAAAAATTCGATTCAACAAAACAAATTCATCTTTTTTCTAAATTGAGAGTAACAATTTGTATATTTCTTAAGTTTAAAAAGTGTATTTAAAAGTTAAGAAATAGAGTTACTTTCATTTTATAAACAAAATAGTTTGTTGCATCATATTTTTTGGAAGTGTTCTCTCAATTTTATCACCGAAGCTATAATCAAATAACGAAACCATAAATGAAATACTAAATAGTAATGTGAATAAGTAACAAAAAAGATAGGGTCTGCTCAAATCTGAAATAATAAAGGATCTAAGGTGTTAAACAAAATGTTTTCGTTCAAGAAATAAGACAAAAATATATTGAGGTTTAAACCGGTTAAATGCAATCCATGTGGGTATATTCGAGGTATCAAATGAAATGTTGTTTCCTAGAGTTATCAAACCATGGAGAAAAAGTGTAAATACTGCAATTTGGCAGAACAATTGTTAAAATCAAAAGAACAAACCGTGCCACTGTTCTTAATAAGGGGTGTTGGGGAGAAGGGAGGGGAATTGATATTTAATATAAAGGACGTTATTTGGTATTTTAATTGTTAGCTTCGGGTGCATAATGAAACATTTATGAGCCAATAAGTGGAAACAGAACCCAAAAACACCAAATACCCTTTACCCCCGTCCTCCTTCACTAATTCAACACATTCCACAACCTGCCCTCAATATAAAATCCTTAAATAAAATTCTCGTTTTTGTCAAGCTCAATTTATTTATTAAACGCGCTGACTTTATAAAAATTTCGCTTAGTGTAGGAGTGCTAATCAATTTAAGAACATTTTCATGGAATTGGAATTTAAAAAGAACTAAGGAACTAAAATCTGATTTTAAATCATGAATAATTTATTTTCAATTACTTTTCATTACTTTGCCAACCTCGGTGGAATTTATGAGGAATTCCAATTACATACATCATTACTTGGAATGTTAATTCCATTTCTTTATTCCATTCCTAATTAAAAAGTAATGGAATTAAAAAATTTTAATTCGAAGGAATGGGAATTAGGTTGGAATTAATTCCACAAAGAATGATTACTTTACAGCTCTGCGTGTGTAGTGTACTGTGTATAATGAATGCATTGCATATCAAAAATTTCAAAAGTGCTCATCAATAAGAAAAAACACGAGCAGAGCTAAAATCACTGTAAACTACAAGCCATGAACCTACGAGGAGTAAGAAAATCCTGGCAATTTTAAGCTTGTGTGAGGTTCCAATGCATACGATCTCATATGTTATATTCGTTAATAGGATGTGCAAGGTAAAAAAACTAATAAAAGGAATTTTCGTTTCCTTAAATATTCCATAGAACCGTCATAGTAAGACCTTACCACAAGTAGCACGTTGATTTTTTGCCATAGTTAATATGAATTATATCCTGATTTATAAAATTCTAATTAAAATTTGTAACCTGTGAATTCAAAAATTCCAGACATTGATTTTTAGTCGGTTTGGGCTATAAATGGCAAAATTGTTCAGCCATTTAAGCACCATCATTTTGAATTTCTAAGTTTTGACGAAAAATACATGATTCCGACCTCCAAAACCGCCAGATATTAATTCGGAGTCGAAGCAGACAATAAACGACAAACAAACAAGAAAATCGTAGTCCAAGACCTTAAAAACCACTAGATATCTATTTAGACAATAAAGGAGTTATTCAAGTATAACGTTGCCACTTTACTTTATAAATTTCACCTTTGTAGTAATAAATAAGAAAATCGGAATACTCTTTATTAATTTATTCAAGATTTTATTAAAGGCTGAGTGCTTACAGTACCAATAATAGCAGTAATTAATTAAAATAACAATACCAAGTAATTAATATTGCAGGTTTACAGAGCATCAAAAGAATAATCAAGAAAGTTTAAACTTAACACAATTATTCTTATATAACTCAAAATCAATATTGTCAAAGTGTAAATTAAAATACTGAAATATTGACGTGATGTGCTCATCAAAACCAATAATTAGTGCGGTGCTTTAAGAAAATCTCCAATCGATGTAATTACAGTAGACAGCAAGACTGAGAGTTAATTAAAGACAATCAAAAGCGAAAACAGTTTTGGAGTTATGACGTCCACATTCGAGGGAGTCAAATCTTTTGAGTTTAAGCTTATCTAAATAACGGAAAGAAGTAAGCCCGCGAAGTATTAAACAAACAGAGCGACGCTTGACTGCCTCAACCCGGGCAATATAGTCGCAGAAAAAGCCGACCAGATACAGTAGCCTTACTCCACTATCGACCTAACGAAGGTACAATTAAGAAGCCCTTTGATATAAGGGTCGTCGAATTCCGTTGTCCTTCTTTTAATAAAACCCAAAGACGAATTAGGTGTAATAATAAACGCAGTGTTGAGGCAGACTCTCAAGTCCTTGTTCTTATCCGCCAAGACAAGTGAAAGGAAGCAGGGCACTACCTACCTTTTCTCGAAGCGTTTCGCCATATCTTCGAACCCTCATAGCTTCGGCCAGGATAACACTAGAGAGCCCAAATTCTCAGGATGAGATATAGTTAGCAGCCTTATAAAACACACTGAGTCTAGCTTTTATACTTTAGATTTTATTAATATCTAAAATACGTCGATTTCTTCACTGACTCACTTATGATCATCAAAACCTCTAGGGTACTTTCTGAAGTCCTAAAAAGCTGAAATTTGGTATGCAGACTTGGTTTTGCACAGAAACAGCGAAAAAATTAAGAAATCTGTAACTTTCACTCCCCAACCCCATAAAGGGGGGTCCGGTTCTGTATTATATAACAAGTTCTAAACGTCCAAAAGTCTTAGAAAGCTGAAATTTTGTATGCAGGCTATAATTTGCGCACAAACAACGAAAAAGTTAAGAAATCTATAACTTTCAACTTCCACCCCCGCAAAGGAGGGTGCAGGTCTGTATATAAAATATCTTTTGGGGAGATACTTCCAAAAGTTCTAAAAAGTTGAAATTTGATATGAAAGCTTGATGTTATTAGTACATAAGCAACGAAAAAGTGAGTGGGGTTTGAAGAAAGGAACGGTTTTCGTGTAAGAAATACTATTTTTACCCGAATACGCCAGAAGAAAGGGTTATGATTATAACATACATATATGTGAGATCAGCACAATCATCTCTAAAGGGAACAAAAGTAATAAAAAATCAAACTTATTGCAAATAATAATCTAACAAGAGAAAGAGGCACCGACAGAGAGTGGGCTATGACAAAAGGAATAGCTTACGCGCAAGAAATGCAGCACGAAAAAATAAAAAGAATTAGGGCATCTTACAGAAAGAATTAGGGCATCTTACAAAAAGAAATGAAATTCCACCAAAAACATTTCATGTAAAGTAGGTTGCCAAGACTCACAAGCTTATAAAACTTTCACTGTTAAAAAGTTATCAGATCTTACGTAGAGCCAAGCCCCTAACTTTACAAGCCCTAACTCTACAAACCCCTACATCTTGGTGAAAAAGTATGGCTTGGCCGTTTTGCGGCCATCGCACAAAACCTCCCATGGACTAACGGTAAGAAATTAAGTCAGAAATTAGTTTCATAAAACGGCGAAGCCATACTTTGACCAAGATATAGGGTTTGTAGAGCTAGGGCTTGTAGAGTTAGGTCTTGTAGAGTTAGGGACTTGGCTCTACATGAGATCTGATAAGTTTTTAACAGTGAAAGCGTTATGAGCTTGTGAGTCTTGGCAAACTACTTTACATGAAATATTTTTGGTCAGATTAAGTATTCCAGAGCAGAACCATGCATGGTGTAGCTAAAGTCAAGAGGATTTTTTTCTACGAATTAATGACATAATACTACCCTTCATAATATTGGGTGGAAAGGAGTTAATTGAACACATTTGTAAAAGGCGTCTAAGTCAAAATTAACAATTTCAGAGTCACGTACAGAAGAAACAACACGAAAAATGTTGCCATCGTCAGCATTAAAGAGAATTTTAGAATATTTCAAAAAGATAGATATATTATTGATGTAAATAATAAATAAAATCGGGTCAAGATGGCTTCCTTCAGGCACACCGAAAATATCGTAAATATAGTTGCATAGCGTTCCACGGTTTGGACATGATATGATGAAAGAAGACTACTTTTTGTTACCGTATAATTCTTTCTTTCCGTAAAACTTATAGAAGGTCGAGGGCACACAAATAATAAAGCATTTGAATTTCACATTATACGAAAAATTACTTTTAAATTTCAGAAACTTTTTTGCAATTTTTTATATATTTAAACAAAAAGGTTTTTAAGTGTTTGAAAAAAAGTAGTTATGCTTTGTAGTTTAAACCGTAAGCTGCCTAAATTCATCTTAAGGCGTACAACAAAACTTAACATTTTTAAAAAAAAAGTGTATTTACTCTACTTAAGCCAATTAATATTTGGGAAGTTTGCTATTTCTCTATTGTTCCCGTAACTTCTTCTGGGACATGGAGTGGGGGAAGAATTGATCCCAATTCGATGTCCAAATTGTCAGTGGGCCTTCACCTTAGGGTGGATTCCGAAACACTGATATTACTCTGCAACCCCAATGAACTTTAAGACAGATTTGTTGATTTGTTGTTCAGACAAATTATAAAATATAAAAAAATACAGAGAAGGAAAGACCAGAAAATTTTCTAGAAAATCTACCATGGAAGATATTTTCCATATGTTTTATTTCCTCAGACCTTCAGAGAAATTGTGACGTATCTATAGAGATGCGCGGAATATTTGAAATTCAGTGATTTGTCGGGCAAGGTTCAATTTCGACTCGAGCGCTAGCCGGAACATATTTTCTACTCAAAAGGATAGTAAGGGCTTCTGGTCACTAGTACAAACCGTAAAGAACAATTTCACCTGTTCGTCAATACTACCACAAGTATAATGTGAATGTATTTACTGGCTCATTGGACAAGGCCAACCTGCTAATTCGTACTTCCCACCATGCACTAGCAGGCAAAAATCGCTACATTTTTCGGGAAATTTTTAGAGTTCTTTCGAAACTCGACGTGTCCGAAGCTGCTTGGGCTGATGGTTTCTCGCCCTTGGTTTTACAATCCTGCGCCTCTGCTTTGGCTAAACCTCTGCGCAAATTCCTTCACCTGTTATATTCACGATACTTAAAAAACGGAGATGCATGCGATCCCTCTAACTATAGACCAATTGCACTACTAACTTCGGCCTTATCTAAAGTTTTTGAATCACTCATCAACTCTCAGTTGATGCAATATCTAGAAATTAACCATCTTATCAACGATTACCAGTACGGTTTACGCGCTGGTCGCTCAACCGGAGACTTACTAACGGCTCTAACGGAGCGTTGGAATTATTGTCTACATAATTTCGGTGAGTCCGAAATCGTCGCCCTTGATATTTCAAAGGCTTTTGATAGAGTCTGGCCTTTTTAGCCAACCTTCAAACATTTGATCTGCAGCCTACCCTCGTTAAAAGAATTGGGTGGATCGCCTCCGGCTGCTTAATATGCACATGTGTAAAGCAATGAATATGTGTCCTGTTTTTGACCTGACTCTTACTAAGGATTTGCTGAAGCGTTCTCTGTTGTCCGTGCACCCCTGATTGTTGTGTGTGGGCGTGTTTTAGTTTTGGATACTAATGTTTTTTGCATGTTGGTGCGGGAGCCTAATTCGCCTAAATATATTGTTATATTCTGGCGAATAGGTTCATGGCTTCTGCCTAAGAAGTGCGCCTTCTGAGTTAGAAGGGTTAATTCTATTTAGTTTTTTGTCAGGCCGTTCAATCTGGGTAGTAATTACTGGAGTTACATCTGATCCCTAGGAAATAAATGCCGGTGTACCTCAGGGTTCAGTTGTTTGACCAACCTTATTTTTTTCTTTTTATTAATGACCTTTTATCCCTTATTCACAAACCTATTCATAGTTTTGACGACGATAGAACTCTTGATTTCGCGTACTCTTTTGATTCTGTAGTGAATGCTCGTGGAAATGCTACAGAAATCAACCGAGAACGCATGTTTGGATCATTAAACAGAAACATTTCTATGATCCCCGCTTGGGACAGAGTAAATCGTGTTACGTTTAATACATCCAAAACTCAATGCTGTTTAATGTCCCGTAAAAAACACAAAATCCACCATCAATCTATTTCAGTCGATGGAACGAATATACCCAATTCGCCCTCTCTAAACATCTTGGATATTGAGATATCCAGCAATCTTAGCTGGACTGATCATATATTTGTAATCGATAAAAATGCTATGAAATGTTTAGGTTTTCTACAGAAATGTAAAAATAGTTCACCCCATCTACAAGTCCCTCATTAGGCCTTGACTTGAATATAATTCCCATATTTGGGCAGGGGCCGGACACACCGCATTGTCTGCGTTAGACAAATTCCAGTGTAAAGTCTAATAGACTTATTGGCGAATCCTGAATCTCTGAGAACATTAACTCTCTGCAGCATCGAGGGAATGTCGAGTGTTTTTCACTCTTCTATCGCTACTTCTACGATCATTGTTCTAACGAAATTGCTATCCTGATTCTTTGTAGACACATGACAATCCCACCCCTATACTCTGCAGGTAAAATTTGGACGTACTGTCAAATTTCGGTAATCTTTTCTAATCAGAACAACACGAATGTGGAACAGTTTACCATATTATGTTGTTCCTTCGTTATCCATATGAGCCCGAAACTTTGAAACGGGACGTACATCGACACGTCCTTCACTCAACCTCTTAACTCATTTCCTTTACTCTTAATTCCTTTCCTGCCAAGGACGTGCTTTAGCATCATAGGGCATCCCCTGAGCTTTGGCAACATCATATTATATAAAAGAAACTATTCAAACAAGGACTGTGGAAGGAATTTAAAAAAATACTTAAAGCAAAGCACGCATTACAGGAATCAAAAGAAAAGAAAGTTAGAAACTTAGTTAATAAATGTATATATGGATGTACAATATGAATAATACAAATAACTTTTTTGTCATATACACAAGTATTGCAATATTATTACGACAATCCTTCAAAAATTAATGCTTCTGCAGATAAACGAGGTCAAAAAGCTGCAACTGTCGAATCAGAATCATTATACCCTAAACATTAAAAGGATTACAACTATCATAAGTATAAACAAAAGCAGCAAAACTGGTATATCAGACAAAATAAAAAACCCTCTGATTTAGTACAATTAAAGAAAACTTCCGGTTTTATTACTCATTTGAGAACAACGGTCTGGACTGAAAACTGATTTAAACTTTCAATTTTTATCAACAACTGAGAAATAAAGCACAAAAACGTCCTGTTAAAGTGGTTAAGTGGTTAGTAACCGTTAAGAATGTCCGATTTGTTGTTATCATTTAATTAACAGAAAATCTTAACAATTTACAACTCGTTACTTGTTTTTTTATAAGCGGGCTCGGCTGGGTTTCATTTCAAATTATCGATACGAGACAACAGGGTAAATGTACGCTTTTGAAATTGCAAGAAGATACCAATTGCGGCTACGACGAATACTGTCCAAATCTAATTGAAATAGCCAATAAACTTCAAGTGGTTCTTCACGCAAGAAGCATGCAAAGTAAACAGATGGAGTTGCGAATTTTAAGTGGATACACAAAAAAAAATTATCTCATTTAAATTTTAATTTGGACTGCATTAAGTCATTAAAGATGCAAACAAAATTATTCAAAATTTCTTAACTGGGATGGGGAGATAACTTATGTATGCACTTACCGTTCATTTAGGGGAAGATCTTTTAGCTCAGGAACAAAGCACCAGTGCTCCTCCGGAACGACAGTAATAAAAATTTGGGAAAAGTACACAAAAGCGATGAAAAAGGCGAAAGGTATCATACAGAGAAAAAGGAATATTTGATATTTTCCAAATTCTCCCAGGTAAGGTAGAAGATCATCAAAATCTGTTGGTTTACTGGCGACTTCGCCTGCAGCTTTTTCAGGAATCTTGGGCAAAGTTAGATTACCGGAAACGACCTTATCCGCAGCTTTATCACTATCGAAGCCTTCATTAACAAAACCACTGTCACCGCAAGCCAAGTCAGGTTTCTGCACTGCACACGCTAAGGGCATGCCACTTTCTTGCGGTTTAGGCGTCATGTTTACAAATGTTCAAGTTTATTAGGTTCAGGTAAATAGCACAGAAAATATAATATTAAATATTTTCAAAAAAAATCACTATTATATTCACTTTAATGGAAGTATCGTTTGACGAGTTTTCAAATATCGTTCTTCAAAGAAACAGGACTAGCCAAATGGGCAAATTCCTGGACTAACTGACATGTGCCACAACCGCCTTAACGTACTTCGCGTAACTAACTATAGTGCACATCCCGCGAGATGTTTTATTTTATATCTGTTCAAAACCAGTACCTATTCTCTCCACCAGCCGGTGCCTGCTTACTTCGATCTTCGATGCCCGAGGCACTGCAAAGACTAATTTACCAAAACAGGTTCGAACTAGAGCTGAGAGTGAAGCAGCGCCAGCAACATAAAGCTTTGCCTAAAGTTTATAATAAAAGCACTCGTTTTTCATTTCATATTAATTAATAAGAAACCGGAGCTTGATTTTGCATTATTAAGAAATATTCTAATATTGTAGTTCGTACTCGTTATTTTGCAGCCTTCAAATATTTGCCTATAAGTTGTCATAGCGAAAAAGACTGCGATTAGATTTGCTTGGGTTTCTATGGCAAAAAAATCAATCAGATTCCCAATGCTTTCAACGGAAATCCTCTGTTCGGAGTAGATTGACCAGTCAAGTTGGGGGCTTTACACTGATGCATTGGTATTTTGTGAATCATTCGGACTGAACAAAGTCAAACCAAATTAACGTTAATTTTGACGTAAAAAGGGGAATACCACTGTTAGCATTTGCATTGGCATCGTTGATGGCGTAGTAAATGGAGTCATAATAACGTGTTTTACCGCTGATATGTACAGACCTCAGCGAGAGAAAGTTCAATGATAAAGATTTACCTAAGTAGGTACTCATCTCTGCAAAAAGGGAATGGCTGACTGTGACCACATTACTATCGCAAAATCAGGTCCGAGGTTCTTCACCTTTTGCCATACCGCATAGCGCGGTACTCCTGTAATGCGAAATAACAATTGCGCTGTTGCCCTGTATAACGCGATTAAGAAAGTCTATATGTAAATCGAAAAATAATTTACATTTTTTTGTTTTAAAATAATAAAATATATAAAGCATACTATTACCTGTTATTTTACGCTGTAGGTTTCGCAGCGTATCTCCCGCATATAGGGAGTCCTAGTGTATTTAAAATATAGCTGAAACAAAGAACAATCATAAAGAACTACTTCATTACAACACAAAGGTTTGCATTATACATAATACTGTTATTAATAAGTCGGAAGAACATGCTAATATTTGCCCCCCCCCCCACCCTTACCCTGGTTTTCCTTTAACTACTTGTGGCGCATAGGGCGTCTACCACACTTACTCTCCATCTAGTCTGGTTGTGCGTAGATACCTTCAACTGTAGCTTAGATCACAGCGTACTCTAGATAAAGGACGGAAAATATGACAGTTCGCCCATTCTATCACCAAGCGTGTCATCATTATTTCTTCTTTCCAACTCCCCACTGTCTTAATCATGTTTAACTATGCTGCTCTCACTCAGCAGACCGGATGTAAGGCTGATAACAGGACTTCTAACTGGTCACTGTCACTTGGGCTACCACCTAAAAAAGTTGGGGCTGGCTAATGATGACACCTGTCGATTCTGTTTAGAAGAGGAAGAGACAGCGGAACATATCCTCTGTCACTGTGAGTCCCTCGGCCGTAACAGGCTTAGACACCTTGGGGGGGGGGCTTTCCAATCAACATCAGGTATAGCCAAGGCAGCCCCCAGAAAATTTTTAGGTCTGATAAGGGAACTAAAGATTGACGGGGCAGCCTAATACTGAACCTGGATCAGGTCACAAAAGATCAAATTGGTCGCAGTGACTAAAGGATGCGGTTAGTCCTTGATCCAATCCTTAATAATAATAACATGTAAGTTCTCTTTTATTCCTTGCACCACTTATTATTGTATAAATCTTTTTAGGTTTCATCATTTTGATTATGCACGTAACATGTGTCTGTTTAACTGTGTGTCTGGCTGTGGCATCGTAGTTTCCAAACGAATGGACCGATTTTGGTGCAGTTTTTTCTGTTTCAACGCTGACATGATAAACGGTTCTTAGCTATAATTTATGAAGATCTGTTCAGTCGTTTGAAGATCATCAGCTCATTTCCTACTGGACAAAAGGGTTTTACCAACTTTCACAGGTCCGATTGATTTGAAATTTGGTGTACTGTTACTTCGGTGAATTTCCAAGGCATGGCAGCCTTGAGATGATGCTACAGCCCCAAGTAGTCTGCGGGATACCCAATCCCTCAGCAACTTACAGCAGATATAGCGTGTTTGGGCTCATTAGAATGGTCTCAATGAGTAGGTGTTAGATAAATGATGATCGGGGCCCCATGGTGGAAAAGAAAGAATTAATATCGTCAGCTCTTTTTTTATAGCTCATTAAGGGGTCTAAGAAACTTCCACAGGTCCAATTGATTTAAAGTTTACAGTTACTTTGATGATATTGCTACGAAATGCAACATTGACCTGATACTGCAGCATTTGTCCCTAGACCGCCTTAATGATTTGATTCATATAGTACGATGTGGTGTGGTAATGTATGTTAATTATTATCTGAAACAAAAACTAATCTATACAATAATAGCAGCGATAATAGTCAGCAATAATGAACTTATACAAAGCTAAAATACTAGTGTGATCTAAACACAGGAAACACATAGGTACCTATACAGAGTGTTTCAGATCTGACGTGCCAAAATGTGTGGGGTGATAGATCTCCCCTAGATAAAACAAAAATTGTATGGCGGGGGGGGGGGGGGGGGCAATCTTAACCTTTAGGAGTTACAGGGTGATTAATAAATTTCAATTTCTCATGGCATGCACATTACTCTTCTATTTCTATCTTTTGATCTAACCAACACAGCGACATCAAACAAACGCTAAAAAAAACTACTATTCCAATGACCTTTTAAAAGTGTCAACAATGTGGATCTAACTCTTACCATTACAGATACACTCACTTCCAAAAGTGAAAAAAATGGTTTAGAACATTCAGCATTTTCCCAAATTTTCTTCGAAATTCATGTAACTAGTACACCTCTTTTTTATTTTTATTGGATTGCCCATCTTATTACCTTTCTAAAAAGGTACAACATGCACCGGTAGAGAAAGGGCGGAGAAATTTATAAGTAGAAAACTTATCGGGAAATATTTGAAAATCTGCATTTTAAAGAAATTAAACTCGTATTATCTCTAAAATCGTTTTTATTGAATTTAAAACGTGTTAAAATTAATCTTTGTATGTTGCAAAATCTGTTCAAAATGTCCACCGCCACTTTAGATGCATGCCAACAATCTCCTTCTAAGTCCCTGTTTGAAGCGTATTGCAGCCAGCTTTTCCCGTATTTTCGTCGCTCCATTCCCAATTCTGCTAACTAAATCCTCCCTAGTGTTAACAGGGCTTGAATAAACTTCATCCTTCATTGTTCGCCATAAGAAAAAGTCCAATGGGGTATAGTCTGGAGGCCAAGGAATCGGTGCACCTCGTCCAATCTAGCGGTTAGGAGATTTTTCACTTAGTATTGCCTTCACAATCTTAAAAGTATGCGCTAGTGCTCCATCGCGTTGGTAAAACATGTCTGTTGGATTAAGCACAGGGACGTTCTATATTAGATCCGGCAGTGCATTCTTCAAAAAGTCCGCATACATTTGACTGCTGAGCACTTGGGGCAAAATGAATGGTACTACCAAATGGTTGCCGATGATACCAGCCCGAACATTGACAATGAATCTCTGCTGGAATGAGGTCACCTTTGCCCTGTGTGGGTTAGTGCTCGACCAGGCATGAAGGTTATGGAAGTTCGTGATACCATCCCTCTGGAATTGAGATCCATCCGTCCACAGAATTCGGTCCAGAAACGCCCTGTCGTCAATGTCGCGTTCCAGAAGCTAAGTGCTAAATTCTAGTCTTCTCTCGGAATCTTTCTCCAGTTCTCCGTCCTTGGTTTGGGTTATGGTGATATGGACATAATCCCTCTCGATAAATAACCTTCCAAACCGTAGATGAAGACACTCCTAATCTTCTTGCGTGTGTGGTTACACTTCCTGTTTCTCTTAACCTTCGAAAAGTCCGTGTAAATAAACCTCTTTGGGGTGCTCGCTGGTTCCAATAAAATAATCAGGTAGTCAGGGATTTCTAAGGATGTGGTTTTTCTAATCTAAGGTTTATCTACCTTGCCAAGTTTCACCTTTTTGGAAAGGTAATAAGATGGGCAATCCAATAAAAATTAAAAAGTGGTATACCAATTGTCGGAGAAAATTTGGGAATCGCAAACCATTTTTTTCAGTTTTGGAAGTGACTGTACCTGCAATGGTAGGAGTTAGATTAACATTATTGACAATTTGTTTAGAAAGGTCATTGGGATAGTACTTTTTTTGCGTTTGTTTGATGTCGCTATGTTGGGTAGATCAAAAGATAAAATAAAAGAGTAATGTCCGTACCATGAAAAACTGAAATTTATGAATTACCCTGTAACTCCTAAACGGTTGTGAGCAATGAATCGATCAATCTCAATCGATCTCAGATACCAGATAGTACGAAACCATAATATAAAGAAAAAGCGAAATAAAATTGAACGGATTCTGATATCGCAAACCCGTGCAGGGCGTCATTCAGCTAATAATATTGAATCCGATTTCGATGGGACTGTCACGGTAAGATTCAGTAATTTTATAGGCATACATAGTTTAGGCTACGTATGGCACCAAGACGGGGAAGAGGATGGGTGACATGTATCATGCTCATGTAATTATCAAAACGGCAGAAATTGGTGTCAAATCCTTAGCTGGTGGGAAGGGGGGCACGTACAGATAATCGAAAACGACACGGGCTAATCTCGGAAACAGCTAATCCGATTTCCATGGGAATCGCACGGAAAGGTTCAGTATTTTCTTTCTTCTTTTCTGAGATGAACAATCACACTCTAATTGCCGTTGGATACTATGTGAATAAGACACATCCAGCACCCCAAGATGTTTGTGTTAGAAGGAGTGACGTGTAAAAATAATCGGAAGCGACACTTATTTAACAAAAGTCAGAGCAACGCCGGGCACACGCAGCTAGTATGAAATAAAAAGTAAATTAAAAATTGTAATGCCTCCGATACAAAAAAAAAACATCTTAAAAGTAAAGAAATAAAATGTGTTTATTGGCCCTTTAACTTTCATATAAGTTCCTTGTAATATTTGATTCAACCGTCGTCGCGTCAGGAGACCGCTAAGTAAATAAAATAAAAACAGAATACAAATAAAAAGAAGCTTGGTAATGATAAAGTATAAAATTTTGATACAAGTACTCTATCTAGCTAACGTAGGTAAGCAGGACCGTACGCAGGATTTGCACGGGGGGGGGGGTATTCTAATTTCATTAAAGAAAAGGAGCTATACAAAGAAAACTGTCAACAAATGGATGTACGTAAAATATGATATATTATGCAATTATAAAATATGGTCGTATACATTTTAGGTAATTTTTTGACCCCCCCCCCCTGCGCACGGGCCTGTAGGTAAGTAACAAAACAACAATATCACATCGGTCCCCCGACGCGACGACGCTTGATTCAAAATATTACTAGGTACTTATATTAAAGTTAAAAAGCCAACAAACACATTAAATTTTTTTATTTTTTAGAGGTTTTTTGTATCGGGGTCATTTACACTTTTAATAATAGGTTAAGTTCAATGACTTATAACTATGGACGGATAGGTCTGTCAAAATTACGTGCCGCAAAGTGAAAGTGAAGTGAAAAGTGAAGTCAAATTCGTAGACAGTTCATTGACTTATTTCGGACCTAGCAACATGACGACTCTGAGAACAATCTGTTCCAAAGCGCAAATTTTCCTTTCTTTAATTTTAATCACATCTTATAGTTAGTGTGGGGCACTAAAATATTTCTTGTATTCAATATTTGAGACATAAGAGTTCATGCCGATCTGAAATATCTTCGATTACATTTTCAGTTTCGATTTTAAAAGATTTCAAATTGCCGTCAATTGCGTTTTTATGTTGGTAGGTTTGTAAGCGCCACTGAGATGTATTAAATTGGAGTAACTTATAAGCTATATCATATGGGTACAATTTTACTTTCAGTGGAGAAAACCCATTTTTAATTTCCAATCTTCACTGTGAAGTTCCTGCTGTTGCGAGCAGAATAAAATAACCATATACATATATACGAAATGACATATTTAATTTTAATCTTTTATATTGTTGAAAGAAAAATCATTGGAATTACTGATATAAAAATTACAAAAAAAGGTTGTTCTAATCTGCAAAATGCTTACCCAGAAGAGACATAAAATGATTGTGAATATTGTCATATATTTCTATCGCCCGCATTTAATAGGCGACATGACGTTGGCAATTAAGAAAACCGGTTTGAAAAAAAAGATGCCTACACAGAAAGGGACAACCAGCGAAAATTTATACCATTTTCTTGAAGAAATTTCAGAACAACAAACACTCCAGTATTATATTCCTCAGTGGTAAGCAATTCAAAACAAGAAAACACGTAATAGAAATAGACCAACGTACAAAAAAATATTTCCCTCCCATTCTGGGTAAGCCACTGATAGCGTTTTCGATGGGACTCTTTCAGCACGGTTTCCGCGGCGCACTGTTTCTGACGTTTTCTTGTAGTGGCCCACTGATCAATGAAACATTTCTTTCCGACTTTGTCAATGTGTGCGCACCAATAAAAAATATTTTAATAAAACGACAGCGAAAATCTATTATAAAACATTTTAAAATATTGAGAGCTGGTGAACCAACCAATTTGTAAACCACTAAAAACCGTCTGACAATTCTAACTGTTAAAACATTTTACCTTTGTAGTTGTAAAACTGGCTCCACTGAAAGCAAACCGCAGTGCCAGGAAGGGGAAATCAGTGGACCACTGAGTCTAGCAGTTTTGCTGTCAAAAGTCCCATTGAACATGTTTTGACAGCGCAGTGTCGCAAATCGAAACTCGTTTCGCACTGGGGGTCTATTCGCGTTCTGTGATAACCACTGTGAAAAAAGTTTTCACGGCGGTGCGATTCCGATTCTGTGTAAACATGAAAACATCTGTCAAAATTTTATCATATGAGGAAAAACTTTTCACCGCCAAATTCTTTTGTGAAAAGTTTGGAAAAGTGTAGTTTACAGTTGCAAGAAATTTTTAAAATGGGTAAAATCAATTTAAAGCGGGAGAAAAAGAGATTATTACCTATGATGAGCTAAATCATTATTATTAAAGTAAATTAGTGATTGAATATAAAACGAAAATTTATTTACAGATTGGATGGAGGCAGAATGCGCGAGCGTTTGTGGGGCGAACTTGCTGACGAAATAACTAATTTAAAAAATTTTACAGGATGTCGTATATCTGGTGGAAGAGGAAGATAACAGCAATCGCGACGAAGCAACTACATCGACATCTCCCTTCGATTGTGGTAACGACAAAATGGAAGCCCTGCGAAAATTAAAAATAGAGGAGGAGAAACTGCTAATCAAAAAGCAGCTTCTTTCTTTCGAGAAAGAAAATTCTGAACATTTAAAAACAATTTCTAATAATTTAAAATTATTAATAGATAAGCTTTCCTAAAATAATAATAATAAATGATTAAAAAAAACTTCGGGAATTTTTTATTTTATTTCCATATTTTCATGTGTAAAATATATAATTATTTAGGTAAAAAATATTGATTAAATTTGAGAACCTCATCTAATTTCTGTTAAAAGAATCCGAATGAAAATTGAGGACATTTTTTGTTAAAATTCTTGTCTCACAGTACACTTTAATTACAGGGTAAGTATATCACCAAAGATATGACTATCTTCTAAAATTCGCAAAATATGATACTTTCTTTAACAATACGTGTTATCTTAGCTCAACATTTGTGCGATATTATTGAAACAACTTTTCACTGACAGCTTTCAAATGAAAATATAGGATTCAGCACTTGCATTCAGCGGAATTTTTCACAAAGTGAACGAGAATCAGCATGCTGAACAAAATGAAAAGTTGCAGTGAAAAGTGGCGGTGAAAACTTCAGTGAAAAAGTTTTTTTCATTTCATTTTTTCACAGAACGCGAATAGACCCCCTGAAGTCCCATCGAAAACGCTATGAGATATAGCTATGGAGCGGTCGTATGCTATTTCATTTTGAGACAACTTTTGTTACCAGTAGAGGGAAACCTTTTTTACTTGCATTTTTATTTCGAGAATTTTGCTAAGATTAAATTGCCTTCCCTGAAATTATTTTTTGTGATACACTATTTCTCTGTACTCCTTGTATTTCTTAAAATAAAATTTAGAAATAAATCGTTATTTTCCTCTGGAATGTGCTTAACCAGAATGTGTGCTTAACCAGAATGAGAGCGGAGATATTTTCCTATTACATGTGCTTTCTTGTTTTGTTTGTGGCACCAACATAAGAACGAAATTGTATTTTCTGGCGGCAATTTAAAATCGAGATCGAGAATGTAATGGAAAATATTTAAGATCGGCGGGCACTCCTATATCTCAAATATTGTAAATATTGTAGTGCCTTACACGAAGTATATATAACACATCGATTATAATTAAATAAAGGAAAATTCGCAACAGAAATATTCCCAGAGTCTTCATATTGGTAGGGCCGAAATAGCTCAATGAACTGTGTACGAATATAGCTTTTAGAGTTCAATGCAATGTGCTTAAAGGGATAAGGATGAACCTTAGAACAGAAAACGAAAGGAAGTGCAATACCGTCTATAAACCGTGTACGTGTTTTCCGATTTTTTGTTCGTCGGAAAGGTGTGGGAAGGGAACCCAGAGCACGCCTTCCGAAATGTCAATTTGACGTGGACTATCTGAAGAGTGCACATTCAAAGTTTATAGAGTGTTTATTGAATAATTTTCACTGTTCTATTATTAAAAGTGGTGTAATTTTACAAATAAAGACAATTAACATTTAAGAGACTGTTTTGGTTTAGTTTACTAAGAATCTGAGGTGCTTAATTTGAACATTTTTCGTGATGAAGTGTGCGGTATTTTGTTGTAAAAATAATCGGCGCAATTGGTGTGGAAAATCATTTTTCAGGAAAGTTAAATAATGTAATAAGCAATTATACAGCATTTTCTTTGAAATATGTGCAAAAGCTGTATAAATAAAAGCTAAATTACCAAAGAATATAAACATTTCTCTTGATGGTGCTCGTTTGTTTACATTTGAGCTTCATCAGAGTTTTGGATCGCCTTGGTGGTTCAGCGACAGCTGACGGAAGTTTTTGCCTAGGGGCTCTAATAAAACTTGAAAAATATTAAAATATTTTTCTACTTTTTGGTATTTTAGGCTTCCAAAAGATAAAGACTTCAGAGAACTCTGGTTAAAATCCATCGGTAGAACTGATTATATACCATCCGATGGTAGTAATATTTGCGAGGACCACTTCGAATGAGTCAAAAATTTACTACTTCCATGGTGAAAACTAACACATTTACACCTTTCAAACACATAAGGAAAATTCGGACACTTTTTGAGCATGGTGCACTTCCTTTCGTTTTCTGTTCTAAGGGATGAACATACAAAAGTGTTTCACTTTGCTGCATGTAATTTTGACAGCTCTATCGGTCCATAGTTATAAGTCATTGGGGTAAGCTCATTCCAGAGGAAAACAACCATTTATTTCTAAATTTTATTTTAAGAAATACGAGGAATACAGAGAAATAGTATATCACAAAAAATAACTTCGGGGAAGGCACTTTAATCTGTACATAATATTGGTTATTTTTCACGCCAGTTTTTCTTTACTGGTAACAAAATTTGTCTCAAAATGAAGTAGCATACTATCCGTCCATAGTTATACGTCATTAGTTAAGTTAAGTTAAGATTTTACATAGCCACAAGAACAAAAGAGAAAAACTGATAGGTTGATATTGTGCCTGCCAGTGCCGTAGCAACCCGTTTTTCTCATATATGAAATCGATACTAGAAAAAAAGGAAACAAAATTAAGGGGAGGTTCTCATCAAGCGACCAGAAAATAACGTGATTTTCTAGAATTTTGTTTTCATAGAAGGAAGTAAGAAAACAACTTAAGGTTTTTGACACTTATTTATTAAGTTTTTTTTTCATATTCATATTCATTTATTACCGGAACAACTACACAATTAAATTATTCAATTTATACATTTGTGTAGGCATGATATTAGAAAAGAATTAATACTTCAGAAATATATGCAAAATAACATAAAAAAAATCAATAAATACATGCTTATTAATTAATACATAGTTAAATAAACTAACAAACTAAAAAATAATCATCAAGAATGCTAGAAGAAATGCAAAATATAAATAAAAAGAAAAAAAAGTAAAAACTGAACAAATAATTACTAAGTATAAGAAATACTTAATATTATATATCTATATCAACTTATCTGAAAAATACTGACATATGTATAATGCTATTTAAATTTATCATATAGAAGTAATCTAAAATTACGGCCGTTGCTGCAGCACTTTATAACACGAGGGAGGGCGTTCCACAGTCTCAAGTTTTAAAGTACAAAATAAAAATTGTTGTTAAGAATAATAATTTCATGGGAATTGTTTATATGTATTGTATCGTGACCGTCTCAAGAAAAGGTGACTAATCGGTCTCCACTGCAGCATTTGTAAAAATTATCTGAAATCAAAAAACCAAATTTTTTTACAAAAAACATAAAATTTGTTGTAGGTTGTACCAACAATATCAATAAAAAGTTAAAAAATAAAATCAATTTCCTTTTGTACATTATTAAGTATAGTTTCAACAACATTGTCAAATTTTTTCATGCGAAGGTATTATCTGAAATCAAAATCCATTAAAATTTAGTCAAAGTATCATTAAATCCTCCCCCAACGTTCTCCGATTATTATTTTTTTCATATTTAAATTTTTGGTGGTCATTTGAAGTGAAAACTGCTATTATTTACGAAAAATTCCGCCATTTTGTTAGTAGAAAACCCCCTAATGTAAAAAAAATTTCTGAAACTGAACGTTGGGGGGAGGTATTTTGTATGTAGAAAGTGTATACCAAGTTTGAAATGAATCGGTAATGTAGTTTTTAAATGGCAGTGAACACGGATTTTTGAAAAGAAAAACGCGTTTAAAGTTTTAATAGCTTTCTGACCGCCCGCAGCTGTCGGAGCAACAGTTTTAAACGAGAGGAGACTAACTAGTCAATAACTTCGAGAGTTTTGCTCTGATCGACTTCAAATTTTGTGACTATATTCTTGAAATGTTTAACTATAAGAAAAGACAAACAAAAAAATCGATTTTTCAAGAGTGTAAACCATGGGCCTTACGCTCCTTTTTGTACGGCACCAAGAAAAAAATATATGATCGTTGCAAGTGACATCTCGTTACAGGATCGTCCTAAACAAAAAAGGTAAACGGAATTATTGAAATGCCCATTTTTCAATGCCTGAAAGACTGTTCATGAAAACTCCACTGGTTGAATGTTTTAATGTGCTCCAAAATTATACGACGAAACAAAAGAAAAATGTTCGGTGCGTCTATACATTCGTCAATGTCTTCAGTCTTGGGAAACCAACGCTTGATATAATATCTTTTTGCGAAGCTTGGCTCCTTTGTAAAGCCTGGTAATTTCCTAAACGGATTGTAGTAATGCGAAACAACAAGCAAACAATTGAGCGCACTCTAAACGAAAAATAGGCAGGTCTCGTGAGGGGTTTTACTTCCGAATCATCTTCAATTAATACGCATAACGGATGTCCGTCCGCTTTACATCCAATGTTTGTCGATTTTAAAAAGGCGTTTGGCAGCGTTGAGGTACCTCAGAGAAACGTATCACCATTAAAAAAGACTTCTACTCAAGAGCCAATGTCACGTACACTCCCCGACAACTGTTTGACCTCACTGAGATTTGTTGAATTTCTTAGAATCATGAACACTGGTTAACGGTATATATTTGTTTGCAATTCCCCGATGAATTTCTTAGGATACACCAGCAATGTCATACAATTTTACTGCGTTAAAAATTTCTAAATCCTCCTATATTAAACGCGACAACTGTTTGACCTCATTTAGTTAAAGATCGAGCTTCGAGCGGATTTCAGCTTCAAAACGATTAAGTAAAATATAGAATTCGCCTTAGAAGTAATGTTTTTTTATTTTTAACATTTTTTACAGGAAAAAAGTTACACCAGGATAAGATTGGTAAAATTAACGCCTTAAAGGAAGAAAGCTTATCAAATAGAGAAATTGCTCGCAGACTTGGTAGGAGTCCTCGAGTCATTAACAATTTCTTAAAATCTCCTGCAAGTTACGGAAAGCGGCAAAAAGTAGGCGTTAAAACAGCCAAAACAGAGAAAGAGAGGCGCGGACTTTTGAGAGAGGCGCGGACTTTTGAGAGAGGCGCGGACTTTTGAGAGAGGCGTCGAATTTTTCCCTCACAGCAAGACAAATTGGGCAGATTTCAAGTACTTCAGCATCTCTGTACGCACCGTTTAGAGGCTATTGAAAGCTTCACCCAATCTTAAACGTCGGAAACAGCAGAAAAGGCCTATGTTGACACAATGAAATAAAGATAATCGGCTCCAATTTGCAGAGAGACACATGGTTCGGACCAGAGAATGGAGGCAGGTGATTTACTCAGACGTAAAACGTTTTTTCTGGATGGACCAGATGGCTTCTATTATTATTTTTATGATTTACGCAAGCAGGAGAAGTTTTTGTGTAGGAGGCACAGTAGATTTGAAGGTGTCATGGTTTGGGCGGCCATCTCATTTAATGGACCTGTACACTTAGTAGTATTGGAGGGCAAACAAACTGCGGCAAAGTACAGGGATCTACTCGCTGCAACTAAAGAAAGGATTGAGGAGGTAATGGAAGGGAATAGTTGGATATTCCAACACGATTATGCAGCGATTCAAACGGCAAGAGTGGTCACTCAATGGTTTCAAAACGAAAATATCCTAGTTTTGGACTAGCCGTCCTTATCACCGGACCTCAATATAATTGAAAACTTATGGGCATGGCTGGCAAGAAGGGTTTTTTTCAAATGGTCAGCAATATAACAACACAAATGAGTTAATTGCAGCTTCTTAACAGGCTTGGAGTGAAATACCCAATAATTTAATTGAGAATTTATATGATTCTATTCCTAGAAGAATATTTCAAGTTATTAATAGCAATGGTGGAAATTCAAATTATTAAAAAATAAAGTTTATTTGATTTTAAATCGGAATTCATGTTTTTATTTCAAATTTACCTACCCTTTTCAGATATTTCCCCATAAATTTTAATGTGAGGTCAAACAGTTGTCGCGTTTTATATAGGAGGATTTTAGAATTTTTAACACAATAAAATTGTATGACAATGCTGGTGTATTCTAAGAAATTCATCGGGGAATTGCAAACAAATATTTACCCTTAACCAGTGTTCATGATTCGTAAGTAATTCGAAAAATCTCGGTGAGGTCAAACAGTTGTCGGGGAGTGTACTTCACAAAGGACAACTGTCGGAATAATTTTAAAAGCTAAACAAAGTGATGCTTATCTTTGCTATTCTTGATTGTCATTAATGACGTATCACAAGGGATTTAATGGACACTTTTGAAACAACACATTATGGATGTGTTCTATCCAACAAACATAGTCATGTACCGCAATTACCTGAAGCACCGAGTTCAGACGGACCCAAAAACAGGACTTTAGACTAATACTGCTAAAACTAAACTAGCATTAGCTCAGAACAGGACCAAGTGGATGGTGAGTCTAGTAGATGCTGTGTGCCCCTTAAGGGTTTAAGGGAATCATAAAGAGGATTGTGTTATAAAATACAAATTTTTTGGAGTTTTTCTACAACAAACTGATGATGTTAGATTAATGCCGCCAAAGGAATCGCGACAAATTTTTCGCAGTTAGAATATTCGGCAACCGTGGACTCTCCGATACTGGTCTTGTACGACGACCACAATCTTCGAATTAATGTCGTCAATTAAAAATATACAATTTCTATGGTATAATAAAAAATATCAAAACGAATGTAAATAACATTAATAAGAGCGAAATATTGTTCATCATATACCTGATGAAGGCATTAATGCGTGATATATTTCACGTCTTCTTAAAATTAGTGTCGCCTTTCGTTGCGGTTATATTACAAATTAATTGCAAGTAATTACAGCACATTTATAGGTTTTACAAAAGCAATTGCAGCAAATTGGATGGATTTACAAAAAAATATTAATACAAGTAGTCTGGAAGTCTTGGCATATTTTAATAATTATCGTTGGAATCCAGGCGGTCACGAGAGTAGATCGAGGTAAAAGTTAACTAGATCATAAAGTATTTAACTTAATGGCGATAATTGACCTGCCTCAATTCGTACTTATTCAACCTGGTGTTACGTAGGTGGTTTTAAGTTGTTGGAATTATATTTAGGGTTTAAAAAAAATATTGTATGCATACAATTTTTATTTTCCGGAAATTTCCCGCGAATAATACAACATAGAGGCACCTTAATAAATTAAACTATTTTTACTTCCTTACGAATAAATCTATGAGGTAACAAAGAACTGAAATGCTCGTGGCTGTCGAAAGTGTCGAATCACCAAAAATTCCTAGTTGAAGGTCGCAATCGAAAAGTAACTTTCTGGTTATTGTGTTGTGGCAATGTTCAGATAAGGCAAAGTGATCGGTACTCTCACCAAGTACCGAAAGTTTTCTTTTTCTTTTCGTTCTCAAGAATTTATCGGAGACAAAGAATGTTTCCACCTGCTCAATCACTTGAAAACTACTTCCTCTTAGTCATAAAAACAAGCAGAACAAACGACAAATTACTTTTCCGGTCTGAATTTTTCGGATATGCAATTTGAACGGAATTTTTTCCATTCCAGTTTATTGAATTTTTGTTGCAAAAAGCTGATAACTTGGACATTTCAGCAAAACAAGTGCTATCTAGATTTATCCAGCTAAAACTAATGACTAACAATAAGTAAGACCAATTCAATTTAGAATTTAAAAATTAACTTCTTTGACCTTTTACACACGTACAAACTTGATCCAAATAGGAAGGTAAAACGTCGTATTAATCTTAGAGGTGTTCTTTATGTAAAAGCCTCAACCGCCAGCTTTAACTTGTTGCGCTTTTTCACGATAATTATTCAAACGTAATTAGTTTATTTTCGCCAACGTAACCAACGTAAGTGAAGTGTAGCTTATATCTTGATACTAACTATGAGCTAATGCTAAACTTGAAAAAGGAGGCAATTAGTCTGATTATAACATAAGTTCGCTTTATAGGAAGATTAATTTTAAATATTTTGAACTTTTAATGATATGTATAAAAAAGAAATAAGTACGCTTATGGGATCAACTATTCAAGCAATACTTTGTTATAGCGTTTTAGAGGGGTAGACCTGTACTCCTATGTTAATTTAAGGGAACATTCTACTGTTAACCACTTAAAAATAGATGACAATGACAATATCTTTATAGTGATTAACAAGTAGAATAAATCAAGAATTAGTGATTTTAAATGGTAGAGCTAAAGATGATTTAGATGGAGAATTTATCTTTAGCAATAGAGCGGGGGCATCTGTTATAGATTTTGCTTGTATATCCCTATAGACTTTTTGAAAAATATTAGCGCCTTTAAAGTAGATAGCAAAATGTTTTCCGACCATTTTCCTATTTGTCTGGAATTGTATACTGACCCGGAGGGGACTCGAAAAAATGACGCAGTACTCATTCCCAAATTATGCTGGGAAATTCAAAATCAAGATGAATTTTCCTCTAAGATAGAGCACAACTTACGTAGCCTAATTGACAACAAAGGAGATAGTTTAGAAGCTGACGATTTAATTACTGTAATACATAAATCAGCAAGAAAATTTGTAACTGGAAAGAAACTTAAATATAAGTGCAAGTGGTTTGATAATCAATGTGCCTAATAAAAAGTATAAAACTCTGTGCAAGTTAAAGAAGCAAACAATATTATTATACAGTATCTAAACGCTTAAACCAAGTCAAAGACAGTAAGCAATGGTGTACACTATTGCAAGAGCTCAAGGGTAGTAAACTTGTAATGAATAACAATATCAACATAATGACCTTTAAAGAATACTTCAGTAAACTTCTTAACCCAGCTTGGTGTGCTTCGCTTGTCAGCTATGTTGAACCAATGATTTCGGTCTACGATCTTGATAAAGATATATGTTTAGAAGAAGTTATTTATGTAATCAACAAAGCGAAAAACAACAACAAGCCCCAGGTCCAGATAGAGTCAGCTATGAGTTTTTTAAGAATGCGCCATCCTTGTTTTTAGAGACCTTAACTGTGATTTTTAACAAAATATATAACTCAGGAAGTGTTCCCAGAAATTTTGTCGAAGGAATAATTTTCCCGCTCCACAAGAAGGGCGATACAAATGAAGTGACAAACTATCGGGGCATTACCTTTATGAACACTATTGCTAAAGTTTTTGCAGGGGTTCTTTTGGAAAGGATAAGAAATTTCGAGAAAAGAAATAGTATACTGACAGAATATCAAGCCGGTTTCTGCCCGGGATATGGAACTATTGACAACATTTTTAACCTTCGCAACATAGTAAATCTGTGCTGGCACCAAGGAAAAAAGAAAGTATACGCCTTGTTTGTCGACTTTGCAGCAGCATTTGACGCGATTCCAAGAAACGCTTTATTTTATAAGCTATGGAATTTAGGGTTATCAAGTAAGAGTATAAATAGGTTGAAGAGCTTATATCATGCTACACAAGCTGCCGTCTGAAATGGAAATCTTATGTCAGAATACTTTGAAACAAACCAGAGAGTTAAACAAGGCTGCATACTAAGCCCTATTTTATTTGCCTTCTATATCAATGACCTGCATGACAGTTTAGAAAAAGGAGTAACAGTGGAAAACGTAAATATCCGGGTCCTTAAATATGCGGACGATATTGTCATACTAAGTGATTCGCCTGAAAAGTTACAAAAAATGATTAACAACCTGCAAGAATACTGTTTAACGTGGTCACTAAAAGTAAATCTTGCAAAAACAAAGGTTATGATTTTTTTTCAGGGGGGAGGCAAAAGGAAAGAAACGGAGCGTTGGTCGTACGGTGAAGAAGCCATTGAAATTGTGAAGCAGTATCAGTATCTAGGGATGACACTTTCCCCAAAGCTGTCATTTACAAAGCATCTGGACGAAAAATTGGAGATGGCATAAATGAATATTAACTCCGCATGGCATAGTTTTGTGTCAAAGCCTGAAATATTTCCATCGACCAAGTTTAAAATGTTTCAGGCTGTCTCCAGATCAATTATGTGTTATGGTGCAGAAATCTGGGGAAACTCAATCCATGATCAAGTGCGAATTGAATTTGGTTTACAGGAGATGTACATTTTCACCCTATAAGTTCATCTTAACTACATATTAAAAGTACTTTCGATGAGTCGTCATCGGTTACCCAAAATACTGGCCACGGAAATGATTACGCGAAAGATACGTTGGTATGAAAATTTATCATTATTAGCCGATAGACATGGTATCGATATTACTTTCATAAATTCGGATTGTTTAGCGAAGGTCTTAGAATGTGAAGAAAGATTTATGTACAATAGGTGCATCGAAAGAGTTATGCAGGGAATTAGACATGGTTTATACGGAATTATGACCTTAAGGAAAATAGTTATCGCAAAGATGAAGGCAGCATCCAACAAATAAGATATATATTTAAATGCAGAGGAGGGCTCTTCTATTTAAATGGTGTTTCGTGGAATACTCAAGGTAGTTCGTTATGCTCGTTGTGCAACCTAGAAGAAGTAGAGGATATCTTTCACTTTCTCTCCGTTTGTCCAATTTTACAAGAGGTTGGACTACTACACTTAAATAAAAAAAATTTTACTCTAGAAGAAACTATAAATCTTTTAAATGGAAGTAATTGGAATAATTTATATGGATACCTAAAAGCAGCGATTAAGTATAGAAACTTTCTAATAAATGAATATAATTGTTAACTAATATCTGAACTTTTGAATTATGAAGTTGTACTAGCTTAAATGTAAAAGCAAAAAAACATTTAATAAGTGTTAATCAACCCAGCAGACGGCATCTTGCCATAGCTGTAGTTTATTTAAATTAAAAATAGTGCATAGAATTTTCCTTAGCATTTTAGCAAATTTTGATATTATTTAATCTCAATGAGAGTAACTGTAAAATAATTTCTGAATTAGTAAGATTAATAAACATTATTATTTAGGCGACTTTGACAAGAAGAATACGGGGCAAAGAAATTTTACTAAATTTAACGTCTATTTTTAAATTTTTTTTGCAGCATAGTAGAACACCGTCACGCCCTTTCAAGCTCCGAGTCTTCTCTTTCCTTCAATTTTCCTAAAGGCGACTTTGACAAATTAAATCACTTGCTCCTCAACTCTAACATTGGCACTATCCCTCAACATCATCCCATTGACGTTGCTTTAGAGGCGTTCTACTCGGAAATACACGCTTGTCTTACACAATCTATCCCTCTTTAACCTCGTAAAAACTGTTCCTCATCCCCCGTATGGTACGAAAAAGAATTACTCTCTCCCCGCAACAGGAGAAATAAACGTAAGCATACTTTTCTTCTAACCCAGACAGAGTCTGACTATTCTTCCTATTTATCTGTTATACCTCTTTTTCTGAACGCTGTGATATCCTCTACTACGAGTATCTCCAACGGATAGAAACTAGCCTCATATCTGACCCCAAACGTTTTTATAACTTTATTAATTCCAAGAAGAACTCCGATGGCTACCCCTCTACCCTAAAGCTCAAGAATACCTCTTCGTCTGATTCTAAGGTTATCGCCAACCTCTTTGCACAATTCTTCAGTAAATCTTTCAGCGACAATTCCGTACAACCCGACCTAAACTACTTTTCATTAATGGACAAGTGCACCCAAAGGTCGTTTACATCTTTCGACTCTGATCCAGAACTAATGGCATTCCGGCCATCGTTCTGAAAAAGTGTGCCATGCATCTAGTTCAACCCCTTACTTTGCTTTTCCGCCTCTCGGTCACTCAAGGGGATTTCCCTCAATTATAGAAAAACTCGTATATTATTCCCATCTTCAAAAACGGCTGCAAGAACGATGTGTCCAACTACAGACCCATTGCTAAATTATCATCCATACCTAAACTATTCGAAAAATTGGTCTATGATTTCATGCTCTTCCACTGGAAGGGCAGGCACCTCGGTCCACTGATCTTCATCCTTACAATAAATGATGTTGAATGCGTCATCAATCACTCAGAGCTGTCCATTTATGCTGATGACATGAAAATAATTAAACATATCTCCTCCACAACCGACCCTCTTCTCCTGCAAAAAGATCTCGATTCCTTCACCACGTGGTGCATGAAAAACTTTCTTGAACTCAATGTCTCCAAATGCCAGTCCATCTCTTATTCCCGCAAGCGTCTTACCACCACCCCGAGAGTTTACATGCTAAACGATGTACCGGTCCCTATTGTTACCTCTTTGTGTTACCTTGGAATAATCTTTGATAGGGAACTCAACTTCCGTTCTCATATTGACAGCATAATTAACAGAGCTAACTCCGCGCTAGGGTTTGTGATGCGCTGGTCTAGAGAGTTCTCCAATCCATATGTTTCCAAATCTCTCTATATCTCCTTCGTTAGACCTCTCCTTGAATATGCCAGCCAGGTATGGTCACCTACACAAACAACCCATATCAATAGGATTGAATCCGTCCAGCGTAGGTTCGTTCGCTTCGCTCTACGTGATCTCCCGTGGGCAGACAGATTCAACCTTCCACCCTATGAAAACCGTCTGAAACTGATTGACTTACAACCCTTAAGTAAACGTCGTGATGTTTCTGACATTATCTTCATTCATCAGCTATTAAGTGGAGCCATAGACTGCCCTTCAATCCTGCAATCTTTACCCATCTATACTAATCCCCGCAACCTTAGGTCCACTCCCCTTTTCCGACTCGACCGCCATCGCACAAACTACGGTCAAAGCGAGCCAATTACCAGGATGCTTCGAAAAGTCAACGACCTTTCCTCCTTTGACTTCCATCTGAGTAAATCATCCCTTCACAAATCCTTATATCTCGACCCCGTCCATCCTGATCGCATTTCTTAATTCGTTTTCCTTCCAGCCAGTTTGTTCCTTAATGAGAGCTCATATTGTATCTTTTTCAATTTATTTATAATTCCATCATTTATCATCTAACTTTCAATGGTCGTGTTTTTGTGCGTCATAAACAAGAAGATCAACTGCAGATGATAACTGACCAAAGTGCATTAATTGCATTTGCAGCGGCTCCTGATCTATGACATGAGGATTCAGTTTGGGGCATTAGCATTTCTGCACAATTCACCTATTCATAGTGTTTGTATTAATTCAACCGTCACCTATCTCTTGAATTTAATTACCACAAATTTTCTGATAATTTTTATTAACATGTATTACTACTACTGTCATTTAGATTTTACGAGTATTGAATTATTGTTGAAGTATTTTTATAAATATCTACATCATCTCCAAAGTATGGAATATTTAGCATTAATTGCTGTGACCTTTTCAGTTACTTCTCTTCTTTCATTTCCAAATAGCATAAAAGATGATTAGAGGTAATGTTACCGCTTCTGACGTCCTGAATAGTACAAAAACATTAGTTGAGATACTGTGCAGGCAGCATGAGGGATTAAGAGTGTGCCATTTTAATGCGCAGAGCCTGTTTCCTAAGATTGATGAGTTTAAAGAAATTTTTAGTTTATCACTTTTGGATGTCGTTTGCATATCTGAGACATGGTTAAGGCGTCATATTAGTGATCAATCCGTATCTATTGGAAGTTACAGATGTTTTCGTAATGACAGACAGGAACGGGTTGGAGGAGGTGTAGCGATTTACGTGAGAGACTCGCTTCATGGCCGTATCGTTTCTCAATCTTTGCCAGGCGCAGATATCGAATACATTTTCGTGGAAATCGTGACAAGAGGTGTAAAATGCTTAATCGGTACCTTTTATAAACCTCCTAACATATCATGCTTGGATTCATTTGTCGTACCCTTGCGCGATACCTCCATTATGTATGACCGCATCGTCATTGCCGGCGACTTTAATGTGAATCTGTTGGTATCTAACGCCACTACTAATCATTTCGTTGATCTGATTGCGAGCTTTAACTTGTCTATAATAAATTCCTCTCCTACACATTTTACAGCTCACTCAGCATCTCTGCTGGACCTTTTTCTGGTATCTAATCCAGAGCAAGTGGTTTTTTATAATCAAATAGCTTTTCCGGGTTTTTCAAATCATGACTTAATATTTCTTACTTATGATGTGGGGCCTATCGATCGACAAGAACAGTTTTTCACATTTTACGATTTTGAGTCGGTGGACCTGGATTATCTATTATCTCAGGCTGGTTCGCTTAACTGGGAACAAATTTATTTCATGTCTTCTCCAGAAGATCAATGGGACCATTTAGAATATTTAATAAATGTATTATTCCTTAACCACGTTCCACTAAAATCACGCCGAATTTACGACAGCAGATGTCCCTGGTTTACGGAAAATATTAAGATATTAATCTCCCAACGCGATCATGCATACGCCAGATGGAAGCGTTTTCGAACCACGGAAACTCGGGAACAATTTCGCAGGTTGAGAAACGTAGTAAGTAAAGAAATACAACGCTCAAAGGTTCGATTCTATAGTGCTAAACTTGATGTCAAGCTTTCAGCGACCAAATTATGGAGAAACATTAAGGATATCGGTATAGGTAGACCGAAATACAGCCACATTTCTAAGAACCCGCATGAGCTTAATCTATCTTTTATACATAATACATCGAATGTAGCTGCCCATCATGATGGCCCTTTGAGTTCGCTTTCCACACCAACTTCTAATTCATTTGATGGGTTTTCCTTTACAGCAGTAACACCTTATGAAGTACATAAAGCACTCTTCGATATAAAATCCAGCGCCTGTGGCCTGGATAATATCCATCCAAGGTTTATTAAAATTATTTCACCAGTTATTCTGCCTTTTGTCACACACTTCTTCAACACCATACTTCTAACTTCGATATATCCGTCTAAGTGGAAGCAGGCTAAAATTATCCCTATTCCAAAGGTGTCAAGATCTGATGTGCAGGAATACCGGCCCATTGCTATTTTGCCCTATCTGTCGAAGGTATTTGAGAAACTAATGTACATGCAGATGATTCCTTTTATTAATGCCGAAAATACCTTGTCCCAATATTAATCTGGCTTTAGATCTGATCACAGCTGCGTAACTGCATTAGTCAAGGTTTCAGACGACATTCGTGACGCAGTGGACCATGACATGATGTCCATTCTTGTCTTGTTGGACTTCTCTAAGGCTTTTGATAGGGTGGACCACAGTCGACTAATTCATAAGCTATCAACGCAATTCAGTTTCACAAATAGTGCCTGTAAACTACTTAGCACATATCTCCAGGGCCGCGTTCAGAAAGTTTACTGTAATGGAGTATACTCCAGTTTCCTGCATAATTATACTGGTGTCCCGCAAGGATCTATATTGGGTCCATTGTTGTTTTCCATCTATATTAATGATATTTCCTTAGTTATTAAAAACTGTAATTTTCACATGTATGCTGACGACTTGCAGCTATACATATCAAGACCTATAGGCTTAACAGAAGATGCTGTTTGTCGAATGAATGAGGACATTACATCGATTTGCCGATGGGCTGAAAATAATAAACTCCTGCTTAACGCATCAAAATCGGAATCTATTGTAATTTACAGAAATGAAATTGACACGAGTTGCTTCCCTGAAATATTGTTATATGATGTAGTAATTCCTTATAAGGACACTGTAAGGAACTTGGGAATTATATTTAATAAAACGCTTTCTTGGTCTAATCAAATAAATAGTATTGTGTCTCGCATATACGGAACCCTTCGCAAGCTTTGGCTATCGGCCGCATATACACCTAGGAATACTAAGATGTTGCTTGTCAAAACTTTATTGGTGCCTCTAATTACTTATGGATGTGAAATATTCTGTCGGCTGGATTCTGCATCGCAAAGAAAACTCAACGTTGCGTTTAATTCCGCCGTACGATATATATTTAACCTCAGACGCTATGATCATGTCTCTTCATATGCTGATTGTGTACTTGGCTGCACTTTGATGACTTATATTGAGTTTAGAACTATTTTATTTTTACGTAATATTATTTTGAAAGAAAATCCGCGATATCTGTTTAATAAAATTAGTTTTATGCAATCACAAAGAACTTCTGCTTTATCCGTACCGCAGTTCCGTTTCGTATGCACCGAGCGTCAATTTATTGTTCAGGCCGTCAGAATGTGGAACTCTCTTCCCGTCCACATCAGAAGAAATGGTCACAGCAATAACTTTAACTTTAATTTTAATTTCAAAAAGACATTGTTTAGGTATTTACGCAGTAGGTAGTTGGTTTAAAATATTTCTTTCCCTTTTTTCTTTTCGAATAACTCCAGTATGATTTTCTTAATTTACATATTATTATTTAATGGTACATAATATTTAATATTTTTCTTTTTATTTACTTCTACGCATAGCATGTAAGGAATACTAGCATTTAACATTTAACATTTATCATTTATCCATTATCTTTTCTTAATTAAGTATTATAAGTACATCCTACACATAACTAGAAACGTAAGTTTATCTGTGTAGAGTTAATATAAATAAATAAATAAATAAATAAATAAATATAGCTTGTAGTATTAGTATTATTATTATGTTATAGCTTGTATTAAGCTTAATTAAATAAACTAGAAACTAATTAAATAAACTAAGGCTATCTTCTCCCTCTCCCAGCATGGCTTCCTTAAAGGTAGATCTACAACCACCAACTTTACCGACTTCGTCTCCAAAACACTGTGCCCTGGCAAACAGTAAAGATGTTGATGTTATCGCCACCGATTTTAGTAAAGACTTCGACAAGATCTCCCATAACGTTATCTTGTTCCAACTTGATTGCTTAGGCTTAAACCCCCGATTTATCTCCTGGATTCAATCCTACCTCAACAACCGTCCGTACAATGTTCTTTCCATTTCTACCCTTATTGTCGCTCGTTCCGGCATCGGTGTCCCTCAGGACAGCCACCTCGGCCCATTGATTTTTATCCTTACAATAAATGATGTTGAATGATATTGATGACATGAAAATAATTAAACATCTCCTCCACAACCGACTCTCTTCTCCTACAAAAAGACCTCGAATTCTTCACCACATGGTGCATGAAAAACTTTCTTGACCCCAATGTTTTCAAATACCAGTTCATTTCTTATTCCCGCAAACGTCTTACCACCACCCCGAGAGTCTGCATGTTTACCGACGTACCAGTCCATATCGTTACCTCTTTGTGTGACCTAGGAATAATCTGTGATAGAGCTAACTCCACGCTAGGGTTTGTGAAGCGTTGGTCTAGAGAATTCTTCAATCCTTATGTTTCCAAATCTCTCTCTATCACCTTCGTTAGACCTCTCCTTGAATATGCCAGCCAGGTATGATCACATACACAAACAGCCCCAGATTCAACGTTTCACATAATGAAAATCGTCTGAAACGGATCGACTTACAACTCCTAAGTAAACGTCGTGATGTTTCCGACATTCTCTTCATTTATCAGCTATTAACTAGTGTCATAGACTGCCCTTCAATCCTGCAATCTTTACCCATCCATACCAATCCCCGCAACCTTAGGTCCACTCCCCTTTCCCGACTCGACCACCATCGCATGAACTACGGTCATCCAATTACCAGGATGCTACGAAAAATCAAATACATTTCCTCCTTTGACTTCCATCTGAGTAAATCATCCCTTCACAAAGCCTTATATCTTGATCCCGCCCATCTTGATCGCCTTTCTTAATTCTTCTCCTTTCCATTTTGTATTTATTATAATTATAGCTCATATTGTAGCTTATACTATTTATTATGACTTATCATTTATTATAGCTTGTAGTATTAGTATTATGTTATAGCTTTTTTTTTATTATTATGTTATAGCTCGTATTAAGCTTAAATAAATAAATAGACGCTCCTTCAACAATATACACACACATCACCTGCTTTGCGTACGATGAGTAGCGCGGAGAGTGTGTGTGAATGTGCGTATCGTTGAAAGCAGCCCTATTCAGCTCCATTATTATTCTATGGGTGAAGAAGAATTCGTTCCCCTTGAGTAGGTGGCGCTAATGTTAGGTTCTACGTTGTTTAATCGTCATCCGTATTCTTCATTAAAAGATTAAAACAAGGTTGCCTGATAAGTATTGTGCAGAATCAGTGCAAATAATCGAAGTTTTCATTCCAGATTATTTGCAATTGTAGGGATAGTTTTTTTTAATATAGCATTCTTGACATTTCAATTTTTTAGTTTTATTTCTTCCTTTCAGTTTTCAGTTTCAAGCTTTATTAACGCAATTCTGTTAGTAGAATTGAAATGAAACATTGGACCAATTTATTATCAAGGTTTTTATCGCAGATTTGCGGCCACCAGAACCAGAGTGGTCTATCTGCGCCACACTGGCCTACTTGATACCAGTGGAACTACTTAAGGTGCATTCAACTACTGCGGGTGATATTCTTCTTCCCATAATCCAGGGATGTTGGGAAACCGAGACCTATCCCACTGAATGGAAAACATGCGTATTTGTAAAGATTTCCAAAAAAGGCGACCTGGGGAGTTGTAGCAATTGGCGTGGTAGTTGTATTTTAACTGCAGTCTCCAAATTTATGGCAAAAATCATTTTATTGCGAATCAAGCAAACTGTCGAGCACACTATAAATGATGAACAGGCAGGCTTCCGTGCGGGGTTTCTCCTGCAGTGATCACATCAACACCCTTCGAATTATCATCGAGCAATCCGCCGAACAAAGATCCCCCCTTCACATCTAATGTTCGTCGGTTTCGAGAAGGTGTTTGACAGCGTTGATCGTGAGTATATATGGGAAGCTTTACGTATGTAGGAGAGGCATCCCAGAAAAAACGATCACCATCATAAAGGAGTCCTACTCAGGAGCCCAATGCCACGTTCTACACAAGTGAAAATATCTCCGAAGGCACACAATTCAAGATCTTCGAATCGAACGTAAAGTTCGTTCTGTAGTACGGCTGGTCAACATGGAAAGTGATCTGTGAAACGAAGTTACAGTTACAATCGAAGACCTAGACAGACTTACAGGTCAAGACACAGGCGAAAGTGGCAATAGATAGGCTCTAGATTCGAACCCACACGGCACCCAAGGAAAACCGCGAATTGGACGACTACGCAACAGGATCCGTAAAGAAAGGCGCCAAACCACCAAATCGTGGCAACAGTTTTAACTTTCTCCATTCTTATTTTAATCGAACCTTGATTTCTTTACTAGTTGTCGACATTTAGAACTGTTTTCTACTATCGTAAGGTAAAATTAGTCCAAATTTATCTTGCTTCTTTTAACTTCTCCTATTTGACAAAGGAACTTTTTATCACCTCTCTGTATGATTTTAAATATGCCATCGGGATTTCTTTTTTTCTTTATCTTATTATCTTTCACATTTAGCCCCTTCATTTACACAGTGAAATAGAAGGAAATTCCTTACTTTTTTCCGATCATTACCTTCACGTCATAATTTTTAAATGGTTCTAAAAAATTTGCGTTATAATATGCCTTCCTTTTCAGGACGTAATCTTAAACGGTCGAGATCATCTTGTTATTCTCGCCCGTGGTATACTGGAGAACTACGGAGCCTTAAGAATAAAAAAAATAGACTATGCAAAAAATTACTTACGCTGTAGAAACACGGCAGCTTATTGTGATTTAGTTTATTGTCATGACAGCTTTTTAGCGCTATCTTCATCTTTATACAGGGAATACCTTGATAATGTTCGCGATAATTTACATAACGATCCTCGTACCTTTTTTAAATTTATTAATATGAAGATGAAAACTGATAATTATCCATCTACAATGTAGTACAATGAACCCTCTAGTTGCAGTGCGCCCGATATAGCCCACAACTTTGCATTGTTTTTCTAGGGCGCCTTTCTATCTGGCAATTTTGTGCCTCCCTGGAATAGTTTATAACATGGATGGTATCAAGGAACTTATTTTTGGGCCTGATGGTGTTCCACCTGCATTCTTGAGATCCTGTTCTGATGCCTTACTCACTCCACTGTAACTCATCTTCAACAAATCTCTTCAAGCCGGTAGATTTCCTATGTTATGGAAAAGCTCCTTTATAATTCCTGTTTATAAAAAGGGGCATAAAAACTTTAATACAAATTATAGGCCATACTTTATAACAAATTATAGGCCAATCGCGAAGCTTTCTTGCATACCCAAGTTGTTCGAGTCTGTTATATATTCACAGCTTGTAGGGCAGTGTAAGAGGTTAATCTCTTCTAATCAACAACAGATCGACAACTAACCTGCTTGAATTTACATTTCACATAATCTCTGCGTTCCAAGAAGGTCTCCAGACCGACTGCGTCTACATCGACTTTAGCAAGGCATTTGATAAACTCCCGCACTCTGTGATTATGCTTAAACTTGAAAGGTTTGGTTTTCTGCCTTTATTGCTCGACTGGATCCGCTATTACTTAAAAGATAGGACATACCGAGTATCTTTTCGTAATACTTTATCTAGAACTGGTGTAGCGCAGAGTAGCCATCTGCGGCCGCTGTTTTTTATTCTTGCCATTGACGACATTGATTAAGCACTCCAAAGTCTTAATCTACGCAGACGATATGAAGATTTTCTCATGCGTTAGAAACAGTTATGAATCCTCCTGCATTCAGGATGATTTAAATACCTTCAAGGCTTGGTGTGGATCATCAAATGGCCTGCAACTTAACCTGGATAAATGTGAAGTTATGTCATTCTCTCGAAACCTCAGTCAGCTAGTCTTTGATTATACCTTTGTGGATACTACTATCCGTCGCGTGCAGTCTGTTACTTATCTTGGTGTGAAGCTAGACGAAAAGCTCGATTTCACTCTGCACATTAACTATATTGTTTCTAAGAGTAATTTAGTTCTGGGTTATGTAAAGCGGTGGTCAAGGGAGTTTTCTGATCGGAAGACCTTAATTCACTTATTCTTTTCTTTGTTATGCCAATTCTCGAGTATGCCTCTCATGTTTGGTCTCCCTGCTATGCTGTTCATTCTAGACGCATTGAGTCGGTGCGGCGGAACTTTGTTAGGTTCGCACTAAGAGACCTTCCGTGGAATGATCCATTCAGGCTTCCTCCTTTGGTGGATCGCCTCCGGTTGCTTAATATGCATTCGTTGGAAAAACGACGTAGAGTTGCTGACCTAGTCTTTATTCACCAGCTTTTGAACTCGAACGTAGATTCTTGCACTCTCGCAAGGCATAGGCATACCCCGTATAGCTTGCATGTTGTTCATTCTCGGTCTAACTATGGTATGCATGAGCCTTGATAATAAGTTTATTAACAAATTCATCAATTCAATAGTAGCTTATCCAAACCTCTGTACTAATTCACATAAACTACAACAATGACCTTGTGGTCGTCTGTCGAGTTGGCAAATATATATATCTTTATTATTAGTTCTGATAAGGTAAGTACAGCTAAGTCAATGTAATATTTCTTATAACGTAGGCATAAAAGTAATTCATTCAAAACTATAAAGAGAAACTACTGTAAAAAAATCCATTAGTTAAGGGGGTCCTCTACTCTCGCGGTTTCAAAAAATCCATTAGTTAATAAAAAGAGAAAAGAAAAAAAAACTTTTATACAATTTCATCAATTACAGATAGTATAATTCATTATAAAAAAAAAGGCATAAATAAATAAAAGCGTGATATAAGTATTCACTATCTAGAATAAGTTGAGAAATTAATCTGAGATTAACAGTTATATTCTTCTATTAGTATTTGTCTATATTTCCAGGCTAGTTTTGCGTATAAATAAAGAGCATCAAAGTTCTCTCCGTTTAAAATTAATATCGCTTCACTTTCAGTAAGATAAGTTCTATTAAAAGCCATAACCCTGAATTCTCTAAGTACTGGGCATACTGCCAAGTAGTGGGTGAAGTCCTCATCTTCCTCAAGATTACACAGGGAGCATGTAGGTTTACTTTCTGTACGCCACGTACTTGCGTTTAATGCGAGCATACCACTTCGCTACATCAGGAGGAGTTTTATTTTCTTTATTGATAAGTTATCTTTAAAATAATTTAGCGTTCCTATATTATAATTTAATTTATCATTAAGTCCATGTCGTACAGTCTGCCTCGCTTTCTCTTCTGCCCTTGCTCTCTGCCATTGGTCCTCCTTCTCTAGGATTTCGTATAGTGCTGCGGAGACATTTTTTACGTTTGCACTGCCCCAGGTTGATCCCAACTCAACACTGTGCTTTTCCGCTAGTGTTAACCATTCTTGGAACCAATAAACATTTTTCTCAATGGCTTTTAGCGCTAACCTATGAGGTAACCTATTTTCTGAATATGAGGATAGAACTTTAATCATATAATCAAAATGGAGCTTAAGGGTTGAGATATAGAGACCGGGTAACCCAGTTTCTATAGCGAGTACATAATTAGGCGATAGTTTTGGAAGCAGAAAAAGTTTTTTAATAAAGAAGCGCTGTAATTTTTCGACCTCTTCATACTATTTAAAACCCCACACTTGAGCACCGTAGCACATCAGAGACTTGGAGACGGCTGTATAGATGCGGAACTTGGAGGAGCGGCTTATTTCCTTATTTCTAATAAAGTTACTCCAGGTACTATTTAGAGTTCCTTTTGCGGCGTTCAATCTCTGTTAAGTTTATCCCGAGATATTTATATTTCTTAACCACTTCCACGTTTGTACCCTGATATACCCAATTTTCAGTTCTGGCTGTCCTACCACCCCCTTTTTTAAATATCATTATTTTGGATTTTTCTAAGTTGACAATCAGATTCCACCTTTGGCAATATTCTTCCAGTTTGGCTATCATCCTTTGCAATTCGCCTTGGACCTGAGAAAGCAGCACTAGGTCATCAGCATATAATAGGTTCTTAATTATAAATCCGTCTATATTTACCCCTCCCTCCATGTCATACACAATATCATTAATGAATAATGAGAATAACAGAGGACTTAAAAAGCACCCTTGTCTTAGGCCAACATTCGTAGTGAAACTTTCGAATAATGTTTGACCATTCCATACTTGAAAACACGTTTGCTTGTACAATCTCTGGAGAAATCTAGTAAACTTAGTTGATACGCCAAGTTGACACAGTTTGTAGAAAAGGGCCGCCCTGTCAAAAAAGAAAGCATAGACTTTTCCTCTTTTTTCAGCTAATTTAATCTTAATAATATTGAGGAGGTTAAAAATATTGTCGACTGTGGAGTAGCCTGGCCTAAACCCAGCTTGACATATAAAGGTATGAGCCTATAAGTAGCATGTGTAGAGCCGTGAATATGTGTCCTGTTTTTGAGCTCACTCTTACTAAGGATTTGCTGAAACGATCTTTGTTGTCTGTGCACCCCTGATTGTTGTGTGTGTGCGTGTTTTGGTTATTTGATTACTAATGTTTTTTTTTTTGCATGCTGGTGTGGGAGCCTCATTTGCCTCAATACATTTTTATATTCAATTGATTCTAGGCTTCTGCCTGAAAAGTGCGCCTTCTGAGTTAGATGGATTAATTCTAACATTTTGAATATTAAAAACAAAAAATTATAAAAGTCAATTCATATATTAATAATAATTGGTGAAAATCACAGTATGTTATTACTTGAATTTAAATTTCTTGAGTTTGATTCTCTTTTCTTTAAAATATTGAAGATAAAAAATTGAAATGGTCGATTTTCTTCCTATTCTTGAAAATAAAAATATGTTTCAATCAAAAATGCAAAAAAAATTTACTTCTATGTAACAATTTTACTTCTAAGAACAAACCTTGCAAAACAGACCCAATAGCCTAGAGAATAAAAGAATAAAAAAAATTGTTTTAGTAACGTTTTTAAAATAAACACTTTACATCACTCGCTGCTCGCTTGAATATCACATAGAAATTAAAACTTTACCCAAAGAAGGGATGTTTTCTCAAATAAAAATCTGATATTCCTTATTAGTACAGTAAGTACAACTTATAATATGTTATTGAATTAAAGAAGAATGGGTTTCCCATTCAAACAGTAAAAAATTAATATATATTTTCAAATTCAACTATATTTCAAAATAGGTTCGAGCCTTTTTTTGTATGTTTTACAAATTAAATGTAAGTTAATCGTTAAACAATAAATTGCTTTTTAAAATAAAATCTAATTAAGATATTGGTATTAAATCGACACGAACTCCCATGTGGACTCTCTTTGGCGTCGTTGAAGACTAATGATTATTTCTTGAATACGAGTATGAAATACTCAAACTAAATCTATTACGAGTAACATTGTAATTTATTTCGTAACAACCGTCTATTTAAGTTTTTTTTCTTTTGTAATAGTATTTCTACACGGATCCAATGACGAGTTCTTGCAGACCAAATACCAAAAAGATACTATACATTAAAAAATAATACAAGGGGATTGGTGAACTAATAACAAAAAATTCATTGTTTTCTTAATATACATATTTATTAGTTATTATTCATAAACAAAAAAAAATTATGTAGAGAGATTCCCTTCTTTTTTTTTTCCTGTAAATAAATTTCTTGATTTTTTCTTCCTAAGGCTACATACATTTTACATTTAAAACAATTCACTTTTCATACAATGTTTTATCATTTCACAACACTTTTAACATCTACCATTTCTTTAAAATTAAAATTTCAACATCAATCTATGGAGTTATCACAATCATTAAAACTTTACGTTGGCTCGAGACTTATTGTAACTTTTGATCAAAAACTTCTGCTAACAAACATTTCGACTTCAACAATTAAAGAACAATCGAAAAATTTCTCTGAATGCTTTTTAACTTGTAAAGTTCATTCATTAAAATCGGCACTTACAAATAACATGTTTTTTTTCTATTTCCCTTGATATATAACTAGTAGTGGAAAATATCATTTATTGGTAATAATATTTACTTTATTTCATTATTTGCTGAGTTATGAGTTTTCTTTAATGGTAAATTGTTATGTTCGATGTTTTTCTGTATTAACACAAAATGGAATTACTTTAAATGCAATAAAATTATATCTCTTTGGAACAAATGATTAAATTACTTTGTATCTTGCAGCAAAAGTGTATTAATTAAAAAAATAAACTCCCATAATGTTAAATAATAAAGTAAAATAAATGCCTGTTATTTTGTGTTGGGGTACTGTATCCCACTATTGTATTAGAAGCAGGTACACAAAATGTGGTAACCGTACGTGAAGAGATTATTATTTTTCTAAGTATTAATTGTTGTCATAAATCATAGGCAAGATTGTTTTAGGATGTTTAGTCTGAATAATAATGGGTCTTTATGTTGTTATGATGCTCATGAAGTGAATTTATCAGACAAACGTTTTTGAAGTACGCTGCTTAGAGTTCCTTTTTGCTTACGTTATATGGGGACTTGAAGTGAATTGCCCGTTGTAATACTTTGCTTTTGCTTTGTAGGATATCAGCATATAAACACGATGGTAGAGCCGAGAAATTTTTGGAAGTATTCGAAAGAAGCGATGAATCGCACTGTTGAGTAATGTAAGCGCGGAGTGCCAGTACTTAATAATGCCAGTGTGCCGCGAACTTCTCTAAGGAGAAATGGGTCCAAACTCATTCCTGAGTGCGGAGGAGGAAGCTCATATTGCTTCTTGGATAATTTTTGCCGCGAAAGCTGGTTTTCCAGTTACCAAAGAGGACGTTCTAAATAGTGTACAACAGCTAGTTAAAGAGTTACCCCGTGACACTTGTTTTGTAATGGGCAGGCCTGGTCGTACATGGTTCGCGAGCTTTTTACGATGAAGTTCAACAATTGCGACTAGAGTAGCACAAAACTTGATGGCAACAAGGGCTTCGGTGACGGAAGAAAAACTACTAAAATGATTTGAAGAGGTTTAAAAATATCTAGATGAATAATTTGGGAACATACATCCAGAATTTTTAACTGCGACCAAACAGTCTTTTTTTTAAACCCCAAGGGGGGTGAAGTTCTTGCCTAAAAGGGTAGTAAAAGTGTTTACTAAAACGTGAAGCCTGACGAAAAGGAGTGTTTAACAGTACTTATTACTGGTAATGCGTAGTGTTTAAATACTAACGAATTCAGCAAAATTTAGTGGTAACCATTCCAAAAGGGTTTATTGCTAATGATTTCCATCCGTGGCTTTAGACGCAAGAAATTACGCTATCGCTGGTTCTTTTCATTGATGGGCACACTTCCCACTTAACGTTACAGACAAGTCGACTTTGCAGCGAACATGGCATCATACTCGTTGCTCTTCTTCCAAACAGTACCCACCTAATTCAGCCGATTGATATTGCCGTTTTCCGTTCCCTCAAAGAATTTTGGAAGCAAAAAGTGTACTCTTGACGCCTAAATAACATGAACATACATGGAATAACATTTAGACCAAAAGAAATTTTGCACCTTCGCTTAAAGAGATACTCGATGAGAATGTTGTGAAGCAAAAGCATGATTCCCACGATAGCTCGCCAAGTGACAACGGTTCATATTTCACATGCACATTTTAAAATAACCCCTGTCATATTATTAGCACTAGAGTAAACAAAGGCAATACTTTATTGCCTCAAAAGTTTTTCCTAAATTCTTTTGTCATACTATCGCATTGCTGAGTGAAGTGTTTTTATCAAATTACTGACACATGTGGTATGGCTAAGAAAGAAGATAAGAAGACGGTGAGTATACTTTGGGTGGCCGTCGCGCACAGTCCGGTTTTCGATAAATTCAGTTTTAACATATAAAAAGATACAGTTCCAATAAAAAGATACAGTTCCAATAAAAAGATACAAGTTTCAATAAAGGAATTAAACTTTCAATGGTGTTAATTAATAAATAAAACCTTCATAATATTCCCGGAGTGTAATCCCCTTTGACTGCTCACACAGTCAATTGTTACAAGAAGTATTCACCACAGATCCTTAAAAACAGGATCAAAAAATGTGGCTCAGTGCCGTGGAAACCACAATAGCCCGTGCAATTGAGTTTACGCCAAAGAACCTAAAATTCAGTCTTAATGTATTGGAACACTTTATCGGTGACGAGAAGCTGCCTCTATTTAGAAACAGTAGTAATGAACCTCCAATAGAAGACCGATCTTTGTACTCAATTTGGCAAAAATTTCAAAATTACCCCGATCTAAAACTCGCAAGCAATGAATCGTCATCGCAGGGTAGATTGTCAAACATTGCAGATGATTCTTAGCAAACCCCAACTGCAAAATAACGAAAACATTTCATCGGCTGAACTTAGTGAAGATTCAGATGGGATCATACAAGGTAGTCAGGATATACAGGTACAAGAGCTAAAGGATCATGAGATTAATCAACTTAGCACTTCAGGGACATTTAAAAGAAACTTCAGCTGGCCGAATCAGATTCCGAATTCCAAAAAAAAAGAAAAGAGTTTCAAAAGATGTGACTCCAAGTGTCGTCACTTCTAAAGAATGGCAAAAATATTATAAAGAAAAAGAAGAAAAGAAAGAGGCTCTCGAAAATATTAAAAAGGAAAAAGCGAACGAGAGGAGAAAGAGGAAGCTATGAGAAAGAAAATCCAAGAAAAGGAGGAGGCTAGGATGAAGAAAGTTAAAGAGCAAAAAGCAAAGAAGATAAAATCGCAGTGAGCCAATGAGTAGCAGGCCTCTGGAGATAGTTTAGATGATGTCAGCATTTTTGATGACGATGGCTTAGATGATGATATTTTGATTTTCAGTCTTATTTTCAGTGCGTCGCCAAATGTTTTTTTTCTTCTTTATAGTCCATTTTCTTTAAAACAAGGAAAGAATTGTATTGGTTTCAATCTAGGTAATACACAAATTTTGTATGCGTTTTATAAGTTTTTTTTATTGCTTTTTTTTGTTTATTTTTTGGAAAACATGAGTTTTTTCTGTAAAAAAAATTGGGGTGGCCACTACTAATGTATGAACGTGGCTACTGCTAGATTTTGCCCTGGCCACTACTAATGCATTTTCGACGTTTCAGAATCGATTTTTTTATGATATAAAAATTAATAAAGTGTTTTGAAAAAGTGTTCCAGTTTTCTAAAATTTTGTATTATTGTTGAAAGGTAAGTGTAAAATTTGGCTCAAATTATGTTGTTACGATTTAATACTATTTTAAACAAATTTTTAGACAATGGGGAGAAAAAGGACACTTCGTGTGAGAAGAAAGCTGCTATAGTTGCTTTGTTAAAAACCCGACACTACAGGTAGTGAAAAAATAAAATCGAACGATTTCAATTTCAGTTTATGTCCAGTTGTGATCGAGTGCGGACGGAATCATACCTACGATAGAAATACTGAGAGCTTTGTTAAATAATAAAAGTATTTTGAAGTGCAAACTGTTGAATTTTTAAAATGGTTTTGACCATAGACCAACAGAAGTACATTGTAGAACTTTTACATAAAGATTATTGCTTTTCTGACATACAGAAAATGTGTAGAAACAAATCGTTTAATATATTAAAGTCTACATTGTCGCTATACAAAAAAAACGGGATTCCAGCTTTGACATCGAATGAAGGCGGACGGAAGCATTAACTGACAACCGCCCAGCGCCTCTTAAGGGGTCTACCCTAATTAGACGGGCAAAAAAAGGCTATTTTCACGAATTTTTTTGACCGGCATAAATTACAAATATGGATATAAAAAGTGTTAGGCCTAAAAAATACACTCTTAAAATATACAAAAAAAAATTTTATATTTATTTTACTCAGTTTTCGTACAGAAAAATGGGGAGAAGACAGGTCCAAAAAAAAAAGATGGGTGTGCGGTGTTGATAAAATCTCTGGAATGGATGATCTAAAAAAAAACAAAATGATTTTAGATTCAGTAGGTAAATGGCTATAGCGCATATTATACGATTTTTGATTTTTCCAAAAACTACGAAAAAGCACTTTTTTTTCATTGTTTTTTGCAACAAAAAAATAGTTACGCTCAAAGTTTCAAAATTCGTATGATATGCGCTATAGCTGTAGTCATAAAGAACATGTGGTACGGTTGAATAGTATCGGAGATTTTATCAACAAGCCGTCCAAAAACGTCATTTTGAGCAAAACGCGTTTAAAATTTTCTTTAACGAAAAATCGTGAAAATAGTAGCTCAGGTAGCTAAGTAAACATCGCTCAAAAGTACACTTAGACTGCTCGGATCTTTATAAAATTTTAGTATGATACTTTTAAATATGTATACTTTCGAAAAATGCAATAAGAAAAAAAATCGATTTTTTGAAAATTCTAATTAGGGTAGACCCCTTAAGAAAATGGCTTCTAAGAAAAATCCACCAACACATAAAGATATGTCAAGGCATTTTAATGTTTCAGTCGAGGTCATACGATATGCCATAAAAAATATTTTTTAAGGTTGAAACGATTAAAAAAACCAAAACGCCATTACCTGAGTGAAGCAACCTTTGAAATAAGGTATCCTCGTTCTTGGAGGCGGTGCAACATGCTCAAACGTGATAAATGAAAAAATTATATCTCAGCGGATGAAGCTTGGTTTTACCTTACTGATGCCGATTTGATTTAGTTTTTTTGTTCGGTTTTTCTTTGACAGTTTCCTTTCGCGGCTTTCGGTTTAGTTTTTTTTATTTCGTTTTAAAAATTTTTTCTCGGTCTCGTTTCGTCCCACCTTTTCCCATCCGCCGGCATGATTTTTGTTCTTTTCGTTGCACGACCAGGAGCAGGATGGCATCCCTCTTCGAACCACCCCACTTCTCTGTTTGAACTGCATAATAAAGCCAAAGGTAGAAGACCGCTTAAGGATTTTGACGAAAGTAGTGAACAAACCAAACATAGGAAGACAGCACGATTACGGATTTCATATTCCTCCGAGGAGTTAACGTATGCTGCACAAATGAAAGAGAGCTAGCGGGAAGCAAAAATTGTTCATCAAGCGATAAAACCCAATAAGTTAGCTGAAAAGATGGGTAGCGAAAAAAGAGTGCTATCCCGATCAACAACAGAAATCGAAGCTGAAGTACCTTTGCAGTCACTATTAGATCATACAGCTAATCGTTTACTGAGAGTGCAAGAAAAAGCTGTTATTTCTTTAGATTTTGACGAAAAATTAACTTTATTTTCGAAGTGGGATTTTGACGGAAGTTCTATCCATACTCAATACATGCAAGAATTTGCGTCAAAAACAAGTGACGATAAATACATGTTCTTAGCGTCTTGGGTGAATCTGCGCTTAGTTACCGAAAAAAATGATCAAATTTTCGTCATATGGCAAAATCCCAGGCCTTCCTCTCCCATAAAATTGCAATATAGGAAGGAAACTGTTGAGCTCTGCAAAGATGAAAAACGCAATATTGATAGCCAAATAAATCAGTTAATTTACTCTAGAGTTGTGTTAGGTGACAAAGAGTATTCAATTACACACAAACCTCTTTTCACCATGGTAGTAGATTCTCTCTTTACCCGATACGAAATCAACACTAAGATGTTATTTATGTGGCGCTACTTCTAAAGAATTTAATAACGTCAAAACTATTCTAGAGAGACCTGTAAAAAAGAATACTTATCGTTTGGAATTTTAGTGTTGCATTCTTGGATAAGTCATGGCGTGGGAGTATAGAAAAATATATTCAAGTAAATGAAAATAAGAAAAGAATTTATTTAATTTTGATAGTTGAAAAGTCGAAATCAGGGTATGGAAACACAAATGATGGTAATGTAGCAAGAAAGTTTTTTTCAAAATAGTGAGTTATCGGCAACCATAACTGGTATTATCAAAGAAGTAATTCATAGCTTTTACTTAATTCTTCAGACTATATCAAATGGATTCAAAATTGACCCTAACAAATTTAAAAGTTTCTGTCTTAGAACAGCAGAACTTTACATCAAATTTTATCCATGGTATCCAATGTCGACAAGCGTTCACAAAATACTTATGCATGGTGATGAAATAATATCTAACGCTCTTCTTCCGATTGGACAACTCAGTGAAGAGGCGCCGGAAGCCAGGAATAGGGACTTCAAAATTTATCGCGAACGTTTTAGCCGAAAAACCTCAAGAGAAGACAACATAAAAGACGTATTCCCCAGGCTCTTGGTCTCATTTGAACCTTTGATAACTAGTTTGCGCCCCCTTACCTGTATTAAACAAAAGGCTCTCGATCCTCAAATCACAGGTATGCTTATTGAAGAACCCTTATAACCCTCACTTAGCTCAATAACCACGTCTGATAGTTCGAGTGATGATTCATAGCTTTTAACCCTGGAATACTAACCCGTTTTAACTCACATGAGTTTACATCAAGATCTAACAAGCACGCACAAGACAATGCAAATTAAAAATATGCGCAAAAAATATATTTCAGCAAACTCAACGGCATTTGAAAGAGGAAGACTTGTACTATTAGATCACACACATAGTTTTTTGAAAGACGTGATAGAGCAATTCTGAGCCCGGATTCGGTTTCAGCGGGAAAAATTACCCCAGAAACAAGCTATTCTTCGTCCATGGGGGAAAATCTCGCAGGCCTGTGTTATCAATTGATTTTTGATTTTGAGCGCGGCGTGATCATATTAGAAAATGAGTTTCGAAGGGAAGTTAATCGAAAGCGTTCGGGAAAATAAGTGTTTATATTCAAAAACATGCAAAAATTATAAAAATAACGGAAAGAAGACAAAATTTGGAAAAAGATAAGTGAAGAAATGAATAATCCTTGTAAGTGAAATATTTATAATATTTTTGAATAATTAAAGCTGTTTCATTGTAACATTTATGACAAAATCGGTTTATTTCCTTTATTTACTTTTGTTTAGTGGAAAAACTTAAAGGAAGTTGGAAGTCGCTAAGGGGTACCTATCAAGTGGAACTGAGTAAAAAAAAAGGAATACATTTTCAGAAGGTGCAGCGACACATGAAAGCCAATGGAAGTATTATAATTTGATGAGCTTTATTGAAGAATGTATACCTTTTGGGTAAGCTAAGAATTTCTTTATTTTAATACATAAGCTAATATTTAAATTGTTATAGTCAAAAAATCAGTAACTACGAGCCTAGACAGCCAGAGGGACCACCACAGGAAGAAACCGCGTGGATGTCGATCGAGGACAATTATGGCATGGATGATGTTCATGCAGAAATAAGTTCGGATGAAATTCTCTAATCGACAATTTTGACTCCAGCTCTAACGGCAGACAAAGGTGTGGCAGCATCTGGCGAAAATGGTTTAATGAGTTGAGGCAATAGACTCTCTAAATCTATGCTATCCCCAGATATAATGGTGCAGTCAGGGTTGTCAGCATCCGAGGACAATTCCACGCAGATTAGTTCGAAATCTGCAAAGAAAAGCTACTGATCTATCAATGATGGAGGAAAAATACATGAATTTCATTGACAGCACAACTAGTTTATTGCAGGCCGGAAATATTTCTGCCCTAGGTCACTTTTTTAAATCCATAGAAATGCCAATAAAGGATGCTAATTTAACGCAGTGGCAGACTATAGGGGGTGGAAGGGGCGGTCCGCCTTGGGCCTCTGTTCTAGGGGGGCCCGCAAATTTCAAGAAGTCCTCATCAGTCAATTCCCAAATAAGGCCGAAATTGTATGTTCAGTAAGAGGTACCCTTAAAAGACATCCAGAGCTCATTTCAAGGTTATTCTGAGCTCATTTCAAGGTTAATTCGAGAAGATAAGATTAAAAGAATTTGAAAAAATAAGTTTTTTAGGTCGCTGATTTTGAATCCGGTGTCGGTTGACCTCTGTCACTTCATGTTCAAGGTCATTTGAAGGTCAAGCTAAGAGAAGGTGGTTGAAAAATATGCAAAAAATTCATACGTAGGGGTCTGGGGTCACTGAGCCCGAATCCGGTGTTCGCTTACCCTAAAAAGACATGGAGAGGTCATTTGAAGGAAATTCTGGACCATTTTTTCAATTAAAGAGACAAAAGCATACTATATAACAGAGACAAATATATTTCGGTTGTTTACTTTTGTGCGTGAACATTTTTCCTCAAGTGAATTAAGTTAAATTTTGTTCCATTTGTTAAGATAGCTGCTGTATATTATCATTGTAATAAAATTATTAGAATATTTTGTGATTTTTGTGAACCGACATTGCTTAAAAGAAGAGAATTTGTTTAAGTAAAGCAGCACGAAGTGAAAGTTTCGAATGAACGTTTGTGAGGTTAACATGAAAACTGATTTAATGTTCCGTGGTTGTTCCTTGGGCGTTCGTTTTAGTGGTGGAGCTAAAAAAATTTTTAGGGGGCATCGATAGGAAATCTTAAATAAGATTTAATCAATTAAAACCAAAATTGATAATTCGCTTAACTTATAATATAACGTCAAAATTAATATGCAGCTTAAATATTTTTTTCTTCAGAGAAGTTAAAATCAAATTATTCTTTAACGAATTATCGAGATTTTAAATTTACTTTTGGCCCCATTTTAAATCTGACTTAGTTTACTCCTGTCTTGTTGCTACCACTACATAACCCGAAATTCTATCACAAAAGAAATTTGCTTCGCTATAATCGAGTTAAAGCTCTTCCTCTAGTTCTTTATTCCATTCAGATCTATTGATCCTATAGAGTGTCAATTTTTTTTTTATTTTAATTTCATACCTCCGCCTTTCCAATTTCCACCCCTTTCATACGATCATGCGTATAATCATACAAAGTGCGCACGCCTTGCTTTTAAAACAGTCGTTCATGAATCAAAGTATTTTTAATTATTCGTAATTATCGCTTCTAATGTTTTGAATCTGGATTCCAAAAATTTCTTTAATTGTGGCCAGGTATGAACTTCAGTATTGTCACCGATCGATTCTTCCCATACTTTATGGGATTCTGGGGATAATGTCAAAGTTAACAGGTGAACAATAATGGGGTCCTAATGCAATGTGTTGATCGATAAATTATGTAACGTTGCCAAACATTCGTTCGTACCATCGAGCAAATTTTTAATCGATGTTGCTGTAACAGTAGTTAGTTATTGCAGTTTACTCCTGTAATGTGAGCCATTCAGTAATAGTCCACGCCATCTGTGAGCTAAAAGTAGAAAACCCCTTTGACACGTACATGACTGATGCGCATGTACCCTTTCCTTATCCTCATGATTGTCATGATTGTGAAGAGTGAGCACATTCCGTGACAGCTGCCAGAGGAACCACCACAAGAAGAGGTAAGTGAAATCAAATCACAAAAATTTTCTGAATTTATCCGAGCCATCCGAGCTGGGATAATTTTCTTATAAGCAAATTTCAATTCCCCTAGTTATCTCACAATCATCGCCTCACCATTGTCGATCTGGACCATAATCATTCATTGCGCCACCAGAAAAAAAGTTAGTGCCAGCGTAATTTTACTTCGCCTGAAAAACGGTGGCAACAGTCGCCAGGACTGCAGTAGCCCATTGCCCGGTACTTCTCTGCACTCTGTATCCAACACGGCCGCCACAGCAAAAAGGGTAAAATTCTTTGTTTTTCATTTTTAGTGCAATTGAGAAATTAACCTCAAATGTGTTTGTCAGTAAAGGGGGTAAACTTTCTTCTTGTGTAATTTCTCATGACAGTTCAGTGCGGCTAGGAGCAGCAGGTGACACCAGACCTGTTGTCCTTCCTTTCTATCTGTTCTCGTTTTTTTTCCTTTGTGGCAGACCTGAAGGAAGGATTCCACAACCTTTTTTCGCCACAGGCACGCGAACTTCTGTTTGTGATGTGTGATAGAATGTCCAAGGAGCCTGACCCCATACCGACGAGCTAGGACGTGCTGCCAGCTAGCGCGTGCCACTTGGACATCTCGCAGCAACTTCACGTTGCTAAACATGCACACACATTACACTTATTAAGAATCGTTTCATATATAGCGATATATAAACGATATGAAAAATAGATGGGTAGTAAAATCAAGCGTTAACAAAAAGTGAAGCCGTTATGGTTTTCCTCTGCGCAACATACTCGCGCATTTAATAGCGCTCTCCGCTCCTCATCACCAAGTACACATTTACTTGTTGAACGAGAAATTCAAAAAATTATAAGATATAGAAATTATGATCTGGGAAGAGAGTTAACAGATTACAAGAAGTAAATGGTTACTTTGCATATTCCTTTCAGGATTGAAGAAACTGATGTTCTGACAGATATGACATTTCTACGTATTAATGATGAAAATGAAGGCCTTGCAATGGAGTGGAGAAAAGAATTTGAATCAAATCTAGATATCGCTAAAAGAAGAGATGGAACTTAACAATTCACAGGCAGATGGGCCCTGTAATGTGAGCCATCTTTCCCTTTTTCTGGTATAAACATACCCTTTCACACTCTGTGGTTGTCATCCCTGTTCTGTGCCACGGATGTAATCTCTTCATGAGAAGAAGAGGAAACAAATATTCTGTGACAGCTAGCAGGTGGAGATCTATACACAGAGAAACTCAAGACAGAGGAAAAACTCTTTTGGCTCACAGCCCTACTGATATTCCGGAAGAAAGAGTATATGAAAATTTTGGATAACATCGATGTAGCGGAGAAAACAGTAAACATAAATTCAAACACAAATACAAACAGACGCAAATTCATGCTTACAGAGAGTTACACAAAAAAGAGTAACAAGTCCAAAAAGCACATCAGCAGCACGGTACACCGGCAGTTGCATTCGAGCGGACACAAGCGGCAGATCACTCTTCCAAAATCTATTTTTTAATAAACGTTTGAAGAAGACTTGAGAGTTTTAAATTAGTTAACCTGTCACGGTACAATCGACTTCGTCAATGTGTTACTTCTGACTGTCCGAAGCGAGTGTGTAACGCAGCAGGTGAAACTCGAGGCTGTTGGGGCTGATTCTCTAATTTTTCGTAAAATGATATTTTAAAATAAATAATTTTAAAATAATTTTATAAAACATTTTACGGGCACGTAAGATAAAATATTTAGTACATTCCGCTGTGAAATCTTTTACTCTTTTGAACAGCTGATCGGATGACATTTGGATGAAAATAAATATATCGAATTCTTTTCAAAGTAAAAGCGGCGGTGTTTAAAATTTTTGGTAAAGAAATAAAAGGTTGGATAGCGAAAAAATTAATTAGCGAAATGTCGAGCAAAAAAATTATTGGTAAGTGATTTTATTTTGCATTTTCTTTCTTTAGTCGCATGTAGTGTGTATTTTCTTTGCAGAAAAAACAATATATGAAATATATTGTTCCTTTTTAGAAAATAACAGGGAGATTACAGTAAAAAAAGACAGCGACCATGCCATCCAGCATCTGTGGGATGACCTGACAGTGCTGCTTAATTCAGAAAACAGCGGCCCGTCTAAAGATAGGCGATCATGGCAGAAGGTAAATTTCAAAAATTTTACCCATTTATTAATTTTTTAACCCTCTCTTCTCCATAGACTTTTGAAAATTGGCAGAACTCAGTTCGCCACAAAAAGAGGCTGGAGGAAGCCCAAAGGTGTGGAACCGGTGGTGGCCCAGAAAAGCCAACTGATCTAAAGCCGATAGAGCTTAGAGCCCTGGAGCTGTGGGGCAATGTAGTAATAGGCGGCGTTTCACGGAACAACGCCGAAGTCGGTTTCGGTGACCCTCCAGAGTATAGCACAGAAGAAACATTTCTGGCTAGCTGCTTGGAGGTTATTACAACCGAAGAAGGTTGCACTACGGGGCAGGCGTGCAGTGCTGACGTAAATAGTTGTGGACCGCAACCGGCAGTTGACACAATGGCACCTTCCGGAGTTGTGCATGAAGAGCCGAATACGTTAGCACAAGACCCTGACAAAGCACCAAAAAAGAAGAGGAAGCTGCAAGCATCTAAAGGTAGTTTTTATTGAATCACAGCGGTTTATATGTAATATTCTAACTTTGTCTCTTTTATTTAAAGATATTCAACTTTCGGAGTTGCTGATGGACGTGGAGAAAGGCAGCACCTCTGCACTGCAAAATATCGGAAAGCAGTTAAGGCGTTTGGTCGACGTGAAAGAAGTAGAAGTCTTAGAGAAGCGAAGGCGAACTGACGCGTTAAATAACATAGCGGATGCTATTAAAATGCTTGCTGAAAGCAGGAGAAACTAATGTTGATGCAATAAAATTAGAAATAAAGTTTCATAATATACATCATGTTTGTTTATTGCTTTTATATATACAATTTCTTTTTCAGACATTATTTCTATTAGAAATATATGAGCCGTTTATTTTGAAAGTGTATCTGACAAATTTGAGACTTCAGTTAAAATTAATAAGCGTTCGATCTTTAATAGAGTTGTTTTTATTCTAAAGATTACTATGATTAAAAGTTACGGCAACAAAAATATTTCAAGCATGTTAAATTTCAAACGAAGACAAGGGTTTATATAGAACTTTATTCAAGTAAGTCAAGATGATACTCATCGATGAAATCAGCATGATTGCGGCGGAAATGTTAGAACGCATAGACTTGCGACGAAAAGAAATAACGAGAAATTATGACGCCGATTTTGGTGGATTGCACATAATTTTTATTGGTGATTTAAGGCAGTTGCCACCGGTAAGAGCCACTCCCATTCGGAAGCAAAACATACAGCGAATTGACCGTCAGCAGTTGTGGAAGGGAATCGTTTTTTATGAATTGACCGAAGTTATTCGGCAAGAGAATGCTGAATTTTCATAATTATTATCAAAGGTTGGTAATGGAAATCGATTGGATGAACAAGAGTTGCACCTGATTGAATCGAGGTTCTGCTCAGAAACCGAAGCAGAGGAATGTTGTCCTAATGGAATTCGATTATTCAATGACAATCGTTCAGTCGATGCATATAATTTGAAAATCTTGAGTTGATCTGATGAAACGTCGAATTCAGTTGCTGTCGACGAAATATTCAGTTGTGGAGATGATCGCATAAAAGAAAGAGTCGCTAGAGAGTAGCTTCACAAACTCAGTACCATTGACCGAGAAGGGTTACCAAATGAAATTATTTTCGTCATAGATAAGCCCTACATGATAAACACAAACATCGACGTTGTTGACGGGTTAGGAAATGGGGCAGTAGGCACATTAGCACACGTTGAATTGGATGATCAAAATAGAGTTCTACGGGTTTGACTTCTTTTTCCTAACGGCGTCGGTGCCAAAACACGTGGAAAAATGGCTAGCTATACGAATACAAAAAGAATTTGTGGAACAGCTGTTCCTATCAATCGTAGATCCGCAACAGTTCCTCTCAATCAGAATAAATCGATTCATGCCTGCTCGTAAACAATTCACAAATCGCAAGGAGGGACATTTGATGAAATTGTTTACAAATACACATTCGCAACCATTGGATTACGTAGCCTTATCCAGAATCACGACTCAAGATGGACTTCATATTGTACCTACTGATGGGCGTCAACGTGTTTTTCATGGTAGATGAGAAAATGAAACGATGCTTCCATTACGAAACGTTCTACTGTATATCTTAATATAATTTTTAAATGCATAACAGAATACAGACGACCCAACATTAAGCGCGGGGGAGGCGTCAGCATCTATCATAAAGTTGGCGATTTGCAATATGACTTTACGCTTTACGCAGTCAAAGATCGGTTGGGCAATTTAGAAAAATCTGGTGTGTATCAGATAGAATGCAGTGGATGTGATCGCAAATATATCGGAATGACAAAGCGAAAATTAAGTCAAAGATTGTGTTATGTGAGCACAAAATTGTAGCACCTTAACGCCTGCTAGTCTGCGGATGAACAACAAAATCATGTCGAGATCAAGAACATATCGATCAGCGCGCCGCCGTTCCGGTATTTCTCGAACGAACTGGCAGTATGGGTTTTCATGGTACGCAGTGATACAGATAACCCTACCATATTTTAGAGATCTGTAACGCAGTTATCTAGAAGTAACAATTTTGGTACAAAATTATGAACTTGCAGGAATATTATACAAATTAATGATGATGCGAAAAAAAAATTCCACGTGAGCTGACTCAGCTTTATGTTATCGCTTCGCCTCTTGTCTTGAATCGATGGGAGTCTGAAATAAATAAATCGATTCAAAAATCGGCAGATCAAAGGCTAAAAGATCGATTCGCGCAGATCGAATCGAAGATCTCCCATCCCTACCTGTCAGAAAGGCAGATTTTTTCGGAGGTGTGAGTGGCAGTCGAAAAGAAGTGTGGAAAGTGTGCAGTCAAAAAAATAAGGGACAGACAATTTTTTTTGCAAAGAAAAAAGTCAACGTGAATTAATACACAATAAACAATTGGGAGAGGATGTGGAATACCAGGCGATAATTGGGGAAAAAAGGGATAAGTACTATACTTGCCGTAAGTATCAGAATACTTTTCGACACTATCTGCAATGCCCCACGTGGCATTCAATTGATTTAAGGGATAGCCTGATGAGCCTCGAACATCTGGAGGCCGAGGTTGTTCCTTTGTCAGGGGCATATTTTGTTCGAGCTTTTTATCCTTTTTTTTATCCCTAACGATTGTGCTTCCTTTATTTTCTTTGGACTTAAAGAGTGCCCGCAATTCAAATGTTCGGGTGAGTGTACCGAAGAGAGTGAGGTAAGAACTCACCCCGATCCGACGAGCTAAGCACGCTAGGCGGGCCCCTCACCTCTTCGGTCATCGACCAAGCCTGCACGGCAACTTGCACTCGCCCCGATAGTTCCCTTAACCTTCCCAATCCCTTTTCGGTTGTGAGCTACGACTAGGTTGTGATAAACAACTTAGTGGTGCTCACAACCCTCAATCCAATCCATGTTCACCTGTAGCCATCTGTTGGTTGCCCGTGAGCATGGATTTCACGAGGTTATCGATAACAATTGAATGACCACTTGTTGGATGCGAGAAATAAATCCGAAGGAACTGCATTAATGAAGCATTTAAGCTACCAAAATTCTGCTTTAGGAAGAGGGAGAAGACTACAGAAAAAACACGAAATAAAAGCCCAAAACATGAAACTATTGAAGGAGGTCTACACGTATAAAGAACTTTGCGTTTGGGAGTCTATAAATATTATTAAAAATAAAGAAAAAGCCATGAACGACAATAATGGTATTGTTGACACTCAGCTAACTGAATTACTAGCTAAGCGGTGAGAACTAATCTGTGCTGGCCTAGGTTTAGCGGTTTATATGTAGCAACAATTTTCATGTTATATTTACTGGTTGTTAACTTTTGATTGTGTTTGAGATCCCGCTTTGTATTTCGTGCTCTCATTTCTTATTTAATAGTTGTATAGCTTGTGGATTTTTTGTTATGATCAGCTTGGATGGGTTTCGCTTTGTGGTTTTAGTTGGTTAGTCGCTTGATAATATACTTTGTATTCGAAACGCGTCGCAGTTTTTTAAGTTTTTATTTGTTAATAAAAATTTTTTTGATAATAGGACACGAAAGGTGGTTTATGTTCTTTGAATTTTAAAGATAATTTTAGTCCTATTGGTACAACTCTTAAACAACATTTAAAATGACTTTACGCTCCGTGATGATTCTTAGTTGAGAAGAAATTCCCAGCACGTTAATCAAACCAAATCTTCTCTTGGGGACATATGCGCCGCGAGATGCACTTTGCCTAACAGTAAACAAATTGTTATGGTCACAGTTTATATTTCAATCAATCAGAAAGTTAAAGATATAATAGATTTCGCCGCGAGCCATTATTAGCATATACATATACAGAAGGAGGTTCAAAACTGTTGAAGAAAGATTATCATGAACTTCCGCTTATACTTGGCGGCGATTTCAATATTCCCTTCGATAAAGATAACGGATTGCAGCTAGTACAATTTTTGAAAAAAGAATATCTTCACAACGATCTACAGCGGCTTTGCCCAATGACAACTAAATACATCAAGGGCAAAGCTAAAAAACGAAGAAAAAGCACGAAAGCTTTTCTTCATGTAGATCGCTCGTAAGATTTTCTAAAATGAACAATTAACGAGTCTGGTATTAACGGGAATACGGTAAAGTCACGCTAAAGAGAGTAACGTTTTGAAACCGTCGAAGAGTCGCGATTGTCGGGTGGAAACTTGAAAAACAAAAACAGTCGTTTTGAATAAAGAGTCAAGAATTAATTACCGTTAAAGAAATTAAGTGAAAGTCCTATTTTTATAATTTGTAAAGAAATTAATTGAAATAATTAATAATTAATTTGTTAAGACATTAAGTGGAAGTCCTATTTTTATAATTTGTCAAGAATTAATTACTGTTAAAGAAATTAAGTGAAAGTCTTATTTTTATAATTTGTTAAGAAATTAAGTGGAAGTCCTATTTTTATAATTTGTCAAGAATTAAATACTGTTCAAGAAATTAAGTGACAGTTCTGTTTTAATAAATTATTGTTAGTCGAGAGTTAATTATTGTTCAAGAAATTATTCCTTTGGGATATTGTTTGGTTCGTATTCTTGGTTGCCACGCGTGTCAGCAAAAAAAAGTGTAACAGCGGCTAAGAACAGCAGGTGACACCAGACCCGTTGTTCTTCCTTCAATGTCTGTTTCTGGTTTTGTTTTTATCCTTGTGGTAGAACTCAAAGAAGGAATCCATAACCTTCTTTCGCAACAGGCACGCAACTATGTGATGATGTCCAAGAACCTAGACCTCAAACCGACGAGCTATGCACGTGTTGCCAGCTAGGCGTGCCACCTAGACATCAAGCGGCAACTTCACGTTGCACATTACAGTATCGCAAAAAGTGTAATTGTTGAATATTTGAGTGATTCTTTTCTTGGTTTTGCTAATTCAGCAAGTACCTCGAAAGAAATTTTTCAAAAATTAGATACGAACGAAAAAGCCTTGCCACTTAATTAACTTTAAGAAAGAGATTATTTGAACTCAAATTACAAGGCGATGTGTCTTTAATGGAAAACTTCAGGATTTTTGATGATTTAGTGACAGAATTATTAGTCTCAGGTGGAAAATTAGAGGAAGCTGATAAAGTGTCTTATTTGTTATTGACACTTCCATCATCTTACAACAGTGTAATTACTGCAATAGGGACAATATCTGAGGGTAATTTAACTTTAGCATTTGTAAAAACTAGACTTTTAGACCATGAAACAAAAATAAAAGCTGACAATCGTGATACTAGTGCAAAAATGCTTAATGTGGAAAATCAAAATAGTGCAATGAAGCGGAAACATTTCAAAAATAATCGTCAACAATCATATAAAGGCAATTCGTTCAAACCCAATAAAGTAAATTCATTTAATATAAAATGTTATCACTGTGGTAGAAAAGGTCATGTGAAAAATGACTGCTATTATTATAAGAAGAGCATTCAATAGCAAAAAGTTGAGAAAAACAAGAATGTCCAAACTGCACAAATTACTCAATCATCAAAGCATAATATATCAAGTTTTGCTTTTATGACTGAAACATTATATAATTAAGATGATCATTACAAGAATAGTATTTGATTTATTTTGGATTCGGGTGCATCTGATCATATAATCAACATCTCCTAGTTGAAGATTTTAATGAATTAAACGTTAAACGTCGTCAGCAACCATGGTGCACAAGGAATCTTAGAAAATGTTTTCTATTGTCCGGACATCCCATATAATCTACTATCAGTAAAAAGAATGCAGAAAGCTGGTATGGTAATTATTTTCAACCAAAACGGCGTTGAATTAAGTAAAAATAATAAAATTATCATGACAGGTGAGCCATTAAATAATTTGATTGGTGTTAAATTTATGATTAATAAATATGCTCAGGTAAACACTGCTAAAAATGAAAATTATGAATTATGGCATCAGTTTTAAGGTCATATAGGTAAAGCTAAATTTTTAGAATTAAAAAATAAAAATATGATAGAAGATATAGGGCAAATTGAGAATATTTCACCTTTGTCATTTAACAGAATTAAGGATAAAAGTCATGTAAAACGACCATTATTTATAATCCATTCAGATGTTTGTGGTCCTATCACTCCTTCTACGGTTAATGATAAAAACTATTTTGTTCTTTTTGTTGATCAATATACTCACTATTGTGTTACATATTGGATTGCATATAAATCTGAAGTTTTTACAGCTTTTCAAGATTTTGTAGCAAAAAGTGAAGCTCATTTTAATTTGAAAATTGTGAATCTATATTGTGGTAATGGCGGAGAGTATTTATCAATTAATTCGATTCGATTAATTGTAGTAGAAGAAATCCCAATTAACGTTATATAAAATAATATTTCTAAGAAATCCAAAACATAAAATTTCATATTCTCTACTCCCACGTACATATTGAAGCTTCAACTTGTCATTTGTTCTAACGAAACAAACAAGTTGTTCATGTTTCATATTCGTAATTGCTCTTCATGTTCCTGTGAAAATGCATGCTAAGCAAAACTGCAATGTAGATTTGTTGGGAAGTCAGTCTGTAGGTAACCGTCGGATCTTAAAAACCGTTTGTAATTTATAAAAGTGAATTTTACCTAAATAAAGATATTAAAGAAATTTTAATAGGAGCTCGGTTCTTTTCTTTTATATATTTTTTTGATATCTAAAATCGCATGACACGTAACTATTAATGTCAGAGATAACAAAGCGATTAAATTCAGCGTATTTAGTTTGTTACATGAACGATGTTATAATCGCTACAGAAAGTATCGAATAGAATGTGGAAGTCTTAAAGGACTTTTTAAAAGAGATAAGGAAAGCCCATCTAACCCTTAATATAAAGAGTTCTTGAAAAATTACATTTAATTCTTGGGGCACGAAATTTCAATCAAAGGAATTAAACGGGGCGAAGCTAAAACATCCGCTATTACAGAGTACAAAAGGCCGGAGACAACAAGTGAAGTTCGACAATTCTTGGGATTAGCAGGTTATTTTCGCCGATTTTGTGAAGTGAGACTTCTTAACTAAACTAAAGTTGACGTTTATCCAACGTAATCTAGAAGTCCGCAGCGCTAAGCAAGTATCTTATCCTTCCTTAACTTTGCCAGTCTGTAAACTTTGTTTCTGGTGAAACAAGATGAAGAGGTATATTCTTGAAGAAGAAGAAGACCACTCACTCATTAAGTGTCACCTGGAGCATATGGACAAGCTGGAGGTAAGTCTCAATTCTATTTTTATATTCCGTATCTATCTGAGCCATCGGTGTTTGGATAATTCTCCTAACTATTGGTTTAAACTCGTAGCACCAGGAATTATTCGCAGCAGAAGAAAATGGAATGATGAAAGCCCCAATTTTAAGAAGGTTCGCGACGTAACCTCATCTCTCTTTATGGACACCGAATCTCATTGGAAACGGTTAATTACATAATTAATTGGTAAGATTCAATGAAAAAACTTTGACCCTAATTCGACCAATTTTTTTAGCTCCCGAAAAAATTGCTGTCGATTTGGCAGAGCCCAAAAGAACAGGCGCCTCAAGGGCTTATTATTCTAAACTAATTCAGGGCCAGCGGTACCCCACAACGCCCCCCCCCTGGTGGCAGCAGGGACTGCGTAAGGCAGCTAATACCACCAACAAACTATTTTGGCTGCCGTGTCATCAAAGCAGGGATCAATTTTTCCAAATACCTGCTGGACACGTTGGCAAGTTACTTATAATTATTAACAGTGACATTTTCATAGTGATTAGGATTAGATAAATGCAACTAACTTATAAGGTGAATTATTAGGACGAAATGTTTTTGTTTACTTCACCCTTAGAGGTGGTATGGATTTCAAGTAGATTTAGTGGCCTATACTGCGCTAAATCTTCTTTTGTTCTTTTTGTTGATCAATATACTCACTATTGTGTTACATATTGGATTGCATATAAATCTGAAGTTTCTACAGCTTTTCAAGATTTTGTAGCAAAAAGTGAAGCTCATTTTAATTTGAAAATTGTGAATCTATATTGTGGTAATGGCGGAGAGTATTTATCAATTAATTCGATTCGATTAATTGTAGTAGAAGAAATCCCAATTAACGTTATATAAAATAATATTTCTAAGAAATCCAAAACATAAAATTTCATATTCTCTACTCCCACGTACATATTGAAGCTTCAACTTGTCATTTGTTCTAACGAAACAAACAAGTTGTTCATGTTTCATATTCGTAATTGCTCTTCATGTTCCTGTGAAAATGCATGCTAAGCAAAACTGCAATGTAGATTTGTTGGGAAGTCAGTCTGTAGGTAACCGTCGGATCTTAAAAACCGTTTTGTTTGTTGAATTTTTCCTAAATAAAGAAATTAAAGAAATTTTAACAGGAACTCGGTTCTTTTCTTTTATATATTTTTTTGATACCTAAAATCGCACGACACGTAACTATTCATCTCAGAGATAAGAAAGCGATTAAATTCAGCATATTTAGTTTGTTACATGGACGATGTAATAATCGCTACAGAAAGTATCGAAAAGAATCTGGAAGTCTTAAACGACTTTTTAAAAGAGATAAGGAAAGCCCATCTGAACAAGATCAACATCATAATGTAGTTAAGATAGATTAGATAACATAAAAAATCTTATTGTATTTCATTTCAATTTAAAGTCATTAAACCTATCAGTTTCTGTTTTTATTGTGCTAAACATAAATGTAAATTGCAAAACGTAACAATTTCCTAGCTCTAATTTCACTTTCTTTAAATCAAAATTATTGCTCAATTAAGTAGGTAAAGTTTAATGTTTCAAAATTGTCACGAGTGGATTTCCTCAGCGTCAGCATTAATAACGTTTACATGAAGTGTAATGAACTTGTCTGACCCACATTGACTTGCGCTGAGGAAATCCCAATAATGACCTAGCAATAAGTATTATCATCATTAGTCGTAAGAAAATATAAAATATATATATTTATATAAATTTACGTTCAATAAAGAACTCTTTCTTTTGGAAGTTTGTTAGCGCCACGGTAACGGGTGTTTCATTTCGTTTAACCTTTTTTCTTACAGCTCATCGCAATCTGGTGTAGTTGTTCATGTACTACTTGCACCCAACAATAAAGTAAAAAATTCATAATTTTAATCCGGTGTAGTTTTTTATGTACTACTTGAACCCAACACAAAGTGAAGGTATAAGAACCTTGGCTTTGAATATGCGGTAAGGTCGAGAATCTTACACCATCTAACCCTTAATATAAAGAAATGTGAGTTCTTGAAAAATTAAATTAAATTCTTGGGGCACGAAATTTCAATCAAAGGAATTAAACCGGGCGAAGCTAAAACATCCGCTATGACAGAGTACAAAAGGCCGGAGACAACAAGAGAAGTTCGACAGTTCTTGAGATTAGCAGGTTATTTTCGACGATTTTGTAAGACTTCTTAACTAAACTAAAGTTCACGTTTATCCAACGCCATCTAGAAGTCCGCAGCGCTGAGCAAGTATCTTATCCTTCCTTAACTTTGCCAGTCTGTACATTTTGTTTTTGTGAAGCGAGATGAAGAGGTATATTCTTGAAGAAGAAGAAGACCACTCACTCATTAAGTGTCACCTGGAGCATATGGACAAGCTGGAGGTAAGTCTCAATTCTATTTTTATATTCCGTATTTATCTGAGCCATCGGTGTTCGGATAATTCTCCTAACTATTGGTTTAAACTCGTAGTACCAGGAATTATTCGCAGCAGAAGAAAATGGAATGACGAAAGCCCCAATTTTAAGAAGGTTCACGACGTAACGTAGGGATCAATTTTTCCTGGAGGTTTCGCCCAAATACATGCTGGACACGTTGGCAAGTTACTTATAATTATTAATAGTGACATTTTCATAGTGATTAGGAATAGATATATGCACCTAACTTATAAGGTGAATTATAAGGACGAAATGTTTTTGTTTACTTCACCCTTAAAGGTGGTATGGACTTCAAGTAGATTTAGTGGCCTATACTGCGCTAAATCTGAATGTTTAGATCAAGCAAACGGCTAGTCTAAATCAAAGTTTACATACCAATTCTGTTCGTTCTTCTTTTTAAATGTAATTTTATTCTAGAGTGGCTGCCACTAGATAAATTCTTTAAAGTGTTAACATAAATGTTTCATAGTATATCGAAGGTTAGAAACGTTTCGACTGCAATTTCACAGGAACTTTCACTAGAATTAAATTTAAAACGTCATCCTTTCCTGTTGGGTTATTTGTACTTTTGTCAGAATCTATTTTAAGTAAGGATCATTTTAATTATCTTTTTTTTCTCACCAAACCTGTTGTGAATTATTACTAAGAGTTTTTGGCTATACTCTATTTAGCTCGTCCAAAAGTCCCTTAGTGGGTAGATTTTTTTTTTGTTATATACTTATATACTCGGATAACGATCTTGTAGCAGTTTTACTCGTATACCGGAACATCAAAGAAACCGAAAATAAGAATTTTTTTTGGTACTCTTTTAATGATATTACCAAGAGGAACATTTGTTACCGTCGTCACCGTAGATCGATAGGTCGTTTACTCGTGATTAACAAATCGTACTCATCATTCGGTATGCTGCTATTACTGGAAATATTTTGTTTTGATTAATATTATATTAATATTTAGGATTTAAGGGGATATTATTAACATGTGTTTTCTTGAGCGCAGTCCAGTATAGAACCAGTAGCCTAGATATGTTATAGGAAGTCTCAAGTTGAGATAGGTTTGTAATCATAATATCATAATGAATTACAGAGCATTGGTTGATTCTGTTTTTTTCCGATGTTGATTTTCTAACATGATATTGTTCGCTTGGTAATCAGCTTCAAGAGTTGGGCGATAAAACCCGAAACAGCAAATTTTGCATAAAAAGTGGTTTTTTTCCTTAGTTACATAGATTTCTTGAACAAAGTTGTTTAGAATTATTAGTCCACTCTGATTCGGGCATGTTGTGTATGAAAACAACACCTAGTATAATATATTGTATGATTGCATAATATCATTGCAGCTTAGTGATGTAATGTTAGAAAAAGTACTCGATTTTGAGGAAACATCGAAGTTTCTAACCGATACATCGGATAACATCTATGTACAGTCCCGACATATTGCATCGAATAAAACATCGATGTATTTTTCAAGTGGACACCCCTAAACTAATTTATGTTTTTTTTGCTAATTCCTTAACAAGGATTGTGTTTGGCGCAGTCGGTAGAATGTGCCAAGAAGAACTATTGCTTAGGTCTTAACATTTTGTGGCACATCTGAAAAATCTGCAAATATTAAACGTGAAATAAAAACATTATCAGCAGAAGTGATCGATGTTTAAATAAATCCTATTAGTTGCTCACAGTTTTTTCGGCATCAACAGAAATGATCCGATCAACGAGACCGTTTAAAAGTTTCACTGTGAAAGTACTGCCAAATTAATTGTATATTACAAATTCATCAAAATAAGTGGTCGATAAGTTATGTTAATAATTAATTAAATCGCTATTTGGAACTCAATAAAAAGTGAGGCGCTAAAACAGAATTGTCCAATAGTCGCATAACAGTGATTCATGTCAACAATTAAATAAGCAAATAAGTCAATAAAACCGTTGAAAGCTAAAAGATCACCCTAAGTACCGCAGTACCGACGGAAGATCAACCCAGTAGTATGCAAAACGACAACAGAACCTGATGGGAAATATCTACCCACATACTGGCTACATCAATAGGAAGGCTGACATCATTACATTTTCTGTACTAAGGACTTTCCTACGCACAAAAACGTAGAAAGACAATTTAAGTAATTGATATGTAAGATGAACAAAGATTCCGTCATCAAAAGTAGTCCAAACGTAAAAGAATTAACAGAATTAATTGATAATATTAAGTTAAGAAATTTAGGGCCAGAAATAGAAAACACCGGTACGTCAGGCAATCCACCAACAGAGGAATCGATAAATTTTAAACCTTATTCATGTAAACCAGATTTATTAAATAACCAGGCAAATTTTGATATCTTCGGAGGTACAATGGCGAAACTGACCTTAAACATAGACCCACTAAAATATCTCAATAAGTTAAGCGAATTTTCTGGTGATTATCACGATCTACAAACCTTCATTAATCTTAGAAAGAGTTCACTCAATTCTATTACGCTACGATACTTTAAGCCAAACATATTTTCCAACATTATTAAAACTAAGTTAAAAGGTAAGGCACCCGAAATAGTGGAAATTAATAACCATATTACGTGCTGGTTAGAAATAAAGAGAGAGTATTAGTTTAGAAGAACTATTTGACATTTATTAAGAATTGTGTCATTTAAAACAAGTTGTGACGAATTTTATAGTGAAATTAAAATTGCCTTACTGCGGCTAAATATTAAAACAAGAATCACCTTAGGAGAAGATTTGCATATGACGGAACAAACTATAACCAATAATAAAAATTCAGCCCCGAAAATATTCAAGAATAAAATCCCCAAACCAATGCGTTCCATTCTATATTTCAGAGATCCAGATAGCCAGGAAGCAGCAATAGATATCTTGCACGAATCTGGATATGCCTATTACAATGTTAATTCACAAAGGTTCAGAAGCAATAATGAAAACCATAGTTCGAATAATAGAAGCAGAATTAAAAGCAACCATGGTTCCTATAATAATAGCAATAGCAATAGCAAATGCAAATTAAAGAAACATAAAAACAAAGTGAAACAAATTTACGAACTAAAAAGATTTAAATGAAAAGTGAAAAGAAAATTATAGAAACATAAAAACACAGTGCAATAAATTTACGAACAAAAAAATGTAAATGAAAAGAAAAGTGAAAAGAAAATTATAAAGACTAAAAGAACAAATTAAGGAAATTAAAACTACAAAACTAAAAGTGTCGAAGAACAAAACGGGGTAACGACCGAAAGAAGAGAACCTGCAAGCTCGTGAGTTCGTTCCTTGAAGGAAAACTTTTTCTCTTTTTCTATTTTTTTTATTGTCATCGTACAAAGATACGAATAGCTGATATTGACTCCGTACACATTAATTTACAATAGATTTTTTTTAAGCAGGACACTTAACAAAATGACGAGGTCATAACATTTTTTTTCTTGGGCAAAATTTTTTTTTCTTTGGTTAATAGTCGGATTCTCAGACTCTGACTTGTCCTCAGTTAGTCATATAGCTAAAGATAAGCGGGAATTGTCAATCGACTAGGTATAAGAATTATACGTAAGGAAGTTATAGTTGTTTCGAGTTAAGGCATAATTGTGAGTTGGAAGTCATTGATAAAAAGTATAAGTGAGACTGTCTAGGCTCCTGTATATATATTGATATTCCTTTTTAAATTTAAACACATAAGATTTTTCTTTTGGGACGAGGGAAGGAAATGCGCATTTTTTCCTATCCTTTATAATTGCTATATATATATTGTTTTTAGTTCAAGAAAGCCCTACTTAAGTAAGACAGTGCAATTAGTGATAGTCTAAATAGCTTAATCTAAGTCAGGAGTAGCAGATAGGCACCTAGAAAATAGGTACACAGTCTAGTTGTTTTTTTTTTCTTTCTCCTTGTTTTGTCGACCGAGCGTTATTGCAGTGAGGTCAACAGACCCTGGCCTTCAGCCAGTTGGTCGTGTGCCCTCCGCTGGAGGGAGCAACTCCTTTTTTTTAAAAAAACATAAAGGAATAAAAGCGTTTATATGAGCACTAACTAAACCTCTTTTCCTCTCTCTCTCCTCGTTGGCCTTCCCTAGAGCGGCTACATCATCGCCACGTCGGTGGGCGGGGTCCTCACGATGAGGTGAGTGGCCCTCTCTTTCTTTTCAGGTATAGGGCATCTAGATGACGTCGGCCCACTAGATACAAGGGTGGTTGGGGCACGGGGCCATACAAAGGGAGTAATGACACCAGACTCCCCAACGATAGCCGGTAAGTCGGGCAACGCCTGCCTACATCCTTCGTCCTCCGGTTTGCTTTTTTTTTCTTTTCAAAATTTTTTTTGATTAAAAAATTTTTTTCCTCCCTTTTTCTTGGAAATTCTTTTCGCGGTTTTTTTTTTATTTTAAAATTTTCCCTTTGCGTTTCGTTTACCTCTCTTTTCCATCCAGTGTCGGTCCCCGCGCGCAACAAACTTAAGGAATAATACAATAAATTACAGCAGGAGAAATATTGATAATACAATGGTGGCAGAAATTTTACTGAAAGAAACAATAAAACCTTTGTAATGTGAGCCCACCTCATTTTATTGTCTGCGCCATCTAAGTGTTTAATTGGTAAACTATCTATCATGATGATATGCACTATCCTTATTGGAACTTGGCACCGATTGACAAGTCGGAGATTGACAGAACTTCCTTCATTAAGAAGACGTCTCTTTCCTGCTGACTGCCATCTCGTCACCATCTTGAGGTAAGAAATAATTTTGTAATATTAATCTGCCAAATTTATCTGAGCCGTCGGTGCTCAGATAAATGTTTCATTTAATTGAATCACTTCCAGAATTCATTTCGAAAGTAAAAGGATCGAAGATTGTGCAAGCAGGCCAACTTTACTCCAGGCCCCACTGAACCAAGTTAACAAGTGGAAGTGAACCCTCCACCGGAGGAGTAAAAAAAAGCCTCATCTTTATCGTCCCGATACTGTAGCCCTGTAGCATATTACTTCTGTGTTACATTCGCCAGCCAGCGCAGGCTGCCTTCAGGAGAAAAACGCTCCTCCGTAACTTGCCTCAGACGTTCAGGAGAAAAACGCTCCTCTGTAAATTGCCTCAGACGTACAGGAGAAAACTCCTCCACCGGAAAGCTCCAAATGCAAACACTTCACTTCACCCTGGGTTTCTGTCTAACCATGAACCACCAAGCCCGAGATACCGACGGGGAGTTGACGGTAAATTAATGGTAGTACCATCCTCGCCCAGGCTAACATCGCCAGCAAAACCCCAAGAAGGAAACAAAAAAGAAAAACCCAGCGAAAAAAGGAGTCGGCAAGTTTATTTTTCTTATATTCACCTTTTTCTTGTTTATATTTTAATGCCCTAATCATTTGGGATAAATCAACATATCAGAAAGAGCAACACTTGGTGGAAGTCATTTATTTAAAAAAAAATGAAAAGTAAAAACGCTTGTTTTTCTTCCACAAATTGGAGTTAAAAAAAATTCCAATTTGTGGAAGAAAAACAAGCGTTTTTACTTTTCATTTTTTTTTAAATCAACAAAGTTTAATAATCAATTTTAAACTTGCATGACTTCCTCAGAGCTGACTCATACCGTTGTTGATCATATTTAATTCAAGTTCACAATAATTTTTTTTGCTTTTGGTGCTACATATATATAAAATTCATCAGATGTTTTTCCTTCTGTTAATAGCACGGAGTGATTAGGAAATGGAAGAAAAATAGAAATTAAGTGTAATTTTCTTCATATTATACCCGCAAGTTAGCTTGCTAAAGTGTTTCCTAATAGGAATTGAAATTTAGTGTAATTCGTTTCAGTATTTCCTTTGCGTTCACAGCCTTTCGAGATAGTTAAAACATTCTGACGGTTGATGTAGAAAAATTATTTGAACAAATTGGTAAATAAACGAAGTTAAATTTAGGGATCTGAAGAAAATGTGATAACTCTGATAATTTGATGAGACACTGAATACAGAATAATTTCACGCGCCTTAATAAAATTTGCGTTTTTTTCTTTTGTTCAGCTGAAGCAGTAACGGCTTGTAAAAGGAGGCACTAAAGTTGTTGTCGTTTTTTTTTCTTTTTCTCTTTACCTCTAATAGCGTTCATCAAGCTAACGCTAGAGAGAAGTTTTAGTTTTTTTAAGTCCGGTGACGCGGATAAACGGCTAAATTGTGCACAATTTACATTGCGATTTGGGTCGCGAGTTCAAATTAATGAGATTAGCTAGTAACATAAACTATCGAGGTTTTCGGAAACTTTCATTCTTTTTGAGATAGATTCATGTGCTGTTATTTCTACTATCCGGTAGCTATCATATCTTATGTACTATCTCAACCACATGAATTTTTTTTTAATGGACTGTAGGCTTTAGGCTCAGAGAATTGTGCCCGTTAGTAAAGAAAAATAAATACAGATTTAGATATTCCGCGACTGCGAGAGTAGCCCAACAGATAGAATTTTTTTGTGTAATTAGTTAGAAGTGCTAAGAATGTAGTACTTGATAGAAGAAATTGTTTAGGCTGTAAGCCGTAAAATAAAAATCCTTTAATCATAGGTACAGATAAGCAGTTTTCATAAGTAATTTGTAGTTTTCTGAATTTTTTTATTATAAACATTAAAATTATTTAATATGCAGTGATATTTTGACTTTCAGGAAACTCCAATGAAGCTTCTTGTCCTCCTTGCTTCCCACATCTCCCTTCCCTCTCTTTCCCTATGTTTTTAATTTGATTTCATTTAGATTCTTTTTCAGCATCCTTTATACTTTTAGCCTTTATAGGTTATACACCTGAACTTTCGACTAAGGGGAGTAATTTTTTTTTTCGCTTAATCATGACAGTTCAGCGCGGGTAGGAGTAACAAGTGGCACCAGGCCTGTTGATCTTCCTTCTTAATATGTTTCTCTCTTTCTTTTTCATCCTTGGTGGCAAACCTGACAGATGGAATTCATAACCATCTGTCGCCACCGGCACGCGAATTCTGTTGTGGTGTGTGACGTGGATGCCCCAGGACCCGAACCCCATACCGGTGAGCTATGCACGTGCTGCAAGCTAGGCGTGCCACCTGGATATCCCGCGACAATTTCACGTTGTACATTACCGCGCACACATTGCACCTTTTCGTCACATAATTCTGGATATTATAACCTTCGAAATACTCATCACCAAAAGCCAACCCCAACTTCTACAAACCAATATAATCCTTCTAATCAAAACTATGTTACAAGAACTGTCAATACCTCTCAATATAGATCCCCAAATAATCATTTTAGAAATAATATCTCCGAGAATCTAAATAGTCTGCACAATCAGAGCAAAGTATCCCAATATCCTCAACCAATGGACATAAATATAAATGAGGTAACACCCATCCAACAACCGAAAAATTTTCTTTCATAAGCCTCGCCTACCAGTTGCCTTATATCATAATTTACAGCAACGTCAGACCACTTAAATTTATCATAGATTATGGGGCCACCCACTCAATTATAAACCCTGGAATCTGTAGCCCAAAATATTTAGAATCCATTAAAAATAAGATCTCCCTGCGAACACTAAGCCAAGAAATAAAAATATTACAAAAGGCCGAATTTTACGTTTACGCATTTCATGAAGAAGAAGAAGAAGAAGAAGAAGCTGTCATCTGTCCCGTGTTATTTATTTTGGCTTTTCTCATCATTTTTGTTAATTTATTTTATGTTATTTCTGTTTCGTGATTTTTGTGAAAAATTTTATTAATTGTACACTGGCTGAGCTGTACCGTTGAAGGTTTTGCTGAGGATTACTGTTGTTGTTGATTGCCGCTTACCTGGGTCTCTTAGCACGACAGCATAAACAGCTACCATCTCTTTCACTTTTCACCGCCTTGTGTTCTTGTTCTCTTGTTCTTTTGTATATGCCTTTGCCGGGGCTATCGATGCTACACAGTAATTTGTATTTTTTTTTCGAATCCCGTGCACTTGAACACATCCCATTTCACCGGTGGATCGGGCTGCCTGGACACATCCATACTATTGGTGAGCTCCACGGTAATTGCTCTTCATTTTGTAAACTTCTGATAGCCGGATCTGTCATGAGTGCCGTGCAAGATTCGCTGCTCGTTTTGCCCTTGGTTGTATGAGTAACTATTCGCAGTTCACGGCTTGTAGTTTACGGTGGTTTTAAATGTGTAGATGGATGGATTAACAATATTCAGAAAACTATTTATTACAAAATTTGATTAATAATAAAAACTGTAAGGACAATTTTTAAATACGTCATACATATTCAAATTATTTTATATTAATATTCCAAAGTGCGTAATCAGACAAATCATATACCTGATTATGTAATAGAACTTGAATATATGGATTTATCCCAGCCTACTCACACAGCTTTCACAAATATTATAAACCAAGAAAAAGACAGATATTCGGAAACAAATAGCCATGCAAATTTAGAACAATATACTGATGGATTTCAAATTTTGCTGAAAAGTTGGGGGGTTATTTGAGGACTTTCAACGTCCTTTCATGGTATTATATGAAAGACGCATTCGTTGGTTAATTTTTTAATTTTAATTATCTTTTTTTTAGACTACAAAATTGATATCGAATGTCTCACTCATTTAACGGGAAGTGTCATAGACCAGCTTATTCCATTAATACGAATTAGGGCGAAATTCAAAAGAAGGCTGGCTGAATGAAGAATTAAAAATGTTGGTGACATTTATATTATACATTCTTAAATACTTATAAAGGATTTTTTATATTTAAGGGACATGCGTTAGTATCGTTTGCAGAAACAATATCAGTGACTTCAAAGGACTCCGATTGGATACCTCAACATCCAGATCGCTCACTCCACTCTCCCCACGGGATGCAGTTAGTCATATTGTAAGTAAAGTATACATATATGTATACATATATATCTTATACTTCTTTTTTCAACCCTATTAATACAGGATGTGAAAGACATCATAAAAAATCATTTTCTAGCGAAAGAGGCTTTTAATTACTATGAAAAGCATAAAGAAATCGATGATTACGCAAGAAAAAATGTTATCTGTTCGATAGTAGATTACTGTATCCAAAACGACATACAGCTTAACCCCGACGACTTTGGAAAAATTGCCTTAAAAATAAAGGAAATATTTCCAAACGAGGAAGAGGTTGGGCTTTATTTGTTTTATTTTCACTTAAATAATACAGTTTTATTACAGACCTCTTAGTATATTAAAAGAAGTGAATACACACATCCTCGTGAAGTATTATACCACAAAGGCCACAATTCCGCCAAAAATTTGAGAAACAAAGGACTACAACAAAAGAAAAACATACAACCGTACTACTGCCAGAAAATCAGAACCGTTCAAATATATTTGCTCTTTCAGATTTGAAAGCAAGCATCAACAACTAAAAGCCTATTCTAAAAACTCAAGCAGCAGAGTAAATGTTTCACAATCTTTAGCAATTAAATGTGGACTACATTTTTCAAATCGAAGTTTGAATTCACAGGACAGCATTATTGGCATAGAAATATTAAAAGAAGCAAAATATTGCCTCACAGAAATAAAAATGTATGAAGAAATAAAAAGCAACATTTTAAAGCTACACATACTCGATCAGAAAAATATACGAAGTATCTTAAGACTCCTATACAAAATACCGTCAAAGTTACTACATTGTGAAAAATTCAAGTCAAGAGATATATCAAATTAAAGAAATGTTTCTATATGAAAAGAAGTGTATTTTATTTGCACTCGATTTGAAATTGAGCGGTAAAGAGTCCATTTGAGTTGTTATATAGTGGGAAATGAACTAGAAAATCAATTTTTCGTTATATCTGTAAAGGACTTTAAGTTTCCACCCCTAAATGTGCGCAAATTAAGCAACCTTATTAAAGGCATTAGGATAAGGACTTTCTAGAGAGTTTAATAAGGTAAAAAGGATGAAAATTCGTTTCCTTTTCTTGTATTTAAAAGAGCCTGTATGTAAATAAAATTTTTAAGAGTAGGTACTATATGTAATAGCAAAAGAATGAAATACCAATTTTATGAAAATGATTTATAGAAATAAATGAAAACTGTTCAGTTTATATCTAGTTATGTTTTGTTTATGTATTTAAATATATTCATATAGTATGGCAACTGCGTTTCATTATAAACTTTCAATGAAAATAACAAAAGTAAATAAGTGGGGTGATAAAGGAGTAATTGTTCAAGGAAATTGAAAGTATCGTCGGTTTTTATTTTCTAAATTTAGTAAATTTAGCAAGATCATAGTCAAGCTTACAATAAATAAAGATTATATTTTACAATTTAAGTAGTACATTATACAATTATGATATAGTAATGTCTTAAAGGTGTAGTAAAATTTACAACTCATGTATGGTATCCTTGACAATGTCAAAAGTAATTTTTACAATTACAATTCACACGGCAGCCAAATAGAAGATAAGCATAAGAAGCTTGCTTTGTTATGGTCGCCATGTAGCGGCACCTACAGTGGTCCTGTATCACCTGACCATCGGCTATATGAGCCAAATTCCTGCACCCGGTGCAATGTCGGGATGCTATGCCCGTCAATTTTATAAAAGCCCGGCTCTGCTCTAAATCGCATGAATATTCAAAAGATTCGGCTCCTATAGCCGAATCTAAGACCCCCCTCGATTTTTCGTACCTGAAAACAACTGAAAATTAAAATATCTACGGTTTTATACAGGGGCATAATCGGAGGCAGCGGGAAAATACATTTTAAAAATACGCCTCCAACTCTGAAATCGATATATAGGAAGCCGAGAGAATAATTTAAGTCAATTAAATTATTTTCGCAAAAATCCTCGGCTCCCGTAAAAAAATTGCTTAAAATCGCCAATTTGCTACATTCTAATAAGAATGTAACCGCTTCCTAACAGCACCAAAATTAAAACTCCGCCTACCTACGGTACCACTAACGTGACGAGACCGAAAAATCCTCAGCCGTGTTATGTACTAAAAAGGGTCACTTAAAATAAAAAACGATAATTCATTCAAATTGAATATCATTATTTAAATGAAATATTCAATCACTGAAATATTATTTCAGTTGCATCAAACAGATGTAACTAAATTCGCCTAAACGGCATAAATTATTTCAATTCGCGACAAACAAATCGCTCAAGTTACCGCGCATTCCTTTCCCAGGAAATTTGTAGCGCATTGGTAACTTAAAAATGCTAATTATGCATTTAAGCAGATATGTTACCGAACAAAATTAAATTCGTTCCCAGATAAAGGTGCCTATCTCAGCGATTTCTTAACATACATCGTATCTTTCTCAGGCATTCACGTGTAAGATACAAAAACAAGAAAAAGCTCTGGGAGCTTTCTTCATGTATGTCATTTTGATCGCGATCTCTCGCTAGATTGTCTTCGGCCTGCAAAAGAGGAACCGAAGATTAAACGAAATGAAAGCTCAAAGCTTTCTTTTCATGTAGATACGGTTGATCGAAAGAATCAACCGAGGGATTCGGAGAGTTTAGTTTCAACCGTCTAAGCAGTCGCGCGTATTAAAATCGCCCGATCAAAAAAAGGAGTTTTGTTATAATCGAGATCGGAGTTAGTCGCGGTAAATAAGAGTCTGTTTGAAAACCTCGAAATAGTGAGTCGGTCGCGAATAGGTTGGCGGGCTTGTTTAGAGGAGTAATATCACTCATAAGTGGAAAAGTTTGTAAAAAGGGTTAAAGAAATAATTAAGGCGGATTTAGAGTAATAACAGTAATCATTAGTGGAAAATTTTGTAAAAGTGTTTGTTTAAAGCTAAAAATAATTAAGGCTTGTTTAGAGGAGTAATATCACTCATAAGTGGAAAAGTTTGTAAAAATGTTTGTTTGAAGCTAGAGACATTTAAGGCAAACTTTGAATAATAATATTTATCATTAGTGAACATTTTTGGAAGAGTGTTTTACTGTTGGGAATTCAGTAAGGTGGTATTGGTTGTGGTAGCACAAAGAAAAGGGAGTATATAACAGCCGCCTGTAAAAAGAATACAAAATTACAGCCAAAAACGGCCCGGCTGCAAAAAGAATTCTAAAAATAGAATTCGTTTCAAGTCAAAGCAGCAAAATTGTAACAGATTTGCAATTAAAATGAACATCTGGCGTAAATATGAACAAAGACAAAACCGTTTTACGCAGTTGCTTTAGAAGAAGTTGGATGTCGGCAGCGGTATGGCACGGGAGTGTGTGTGGATTCTGCGGCACGAAGAGAAATTGGCGCGAGGAGCTGGACAGTCAGTTTATGGAATTAGCTTCGGTCGGGTGGAAATAAATAAAACCGAGATTTTTTGGTCGTGATCGCGCCGGTATAGAATTTGCCATGACTTGAAAAAAAACGGAAAGCGGGAAGAAAATTTTGATAAAAGCGGCGGAACAAGGTGAAATTTAAATTATAAGGTGGAAAGTGCAAAAGAATAGAAAACGGAAGAAAATTTTATAAAAACGACAGAACATAAAGGTAAATTGAAATTATAAGTTAGAGAAGTGTAAAAGAATAGAAAACAGAAGAAAATTTTATAAGTGTAAAGGAACACAACGTGAAATTATAATTTAATATAACAAGATAAAAGCGAAAGAACGTGAAAGTACAGAAAATTTTATGAAAGCGGGAACATAAAGGTGAAGTTTAAATTATAAGTTGGAAAAGTGTAAAAATCATATAAACGAAAGAACGTGAAAGTGCATAAAGATTTATGGAAACGACCGAACATAACGTGAAATTTAAATTATAAGTTGGAAAAGTGCAAAAATTATAAAAGCGAAAGAAAAATCATAAAAGCAAAAGAAGTGAAAGTGCAGAAAGATTTACAAAAACGACAGAACATAAAGGTAATTTGAAATTAAAATTTGAAGAAGTGTAGAAGAATCGAAAACAGAAGAAATTTTATAAAAGCGAACGAAAAATCATAAAAGCGAAAAAACGTGAAAGCGCAGAAAGATTTAGAAAAACGACAGAACATAACGTGAAATTGAAATTATAAATTGAAGAAGTGTAAAAGAATCGAAAACAGAAGAAATTTTATAAAAGCGAACGAAAAATCATATAAACGAAAAAACTTTAAGTGCTGGAAAAATTGAAGAGGAAAGGGAAACAGAACCGCAGAAAAAAAATCAAAAGTGAAAAATTGAAGTTAAGTAAAGACAATTTTGAGAAGGATATTTCAATTTTTTTTTTTTTATCAGCAGTGAAATTAAGAGTGAAAAATTTACAATCTAAAGGAAACAAATGAAAAGGAAAATAAATTAGAACAGAAAAGAGAACAAAAATCAAAAGTGAAAATTTACAATTTAAGTGAAGGAAACAACAAGGAAAAAGAAAATAGAATAGCAGAGAAAAATTTACCAGTGGAAATTAAATTCAAGTGAAGAAAAAAATCAAAAAGGAAAATGACATTGAACAGATAAAGAACAAGTATCAAAAGTGAAAATTTACAATTTAAGTGAAGGAAACAACAAGGAAAAAGAAAATAGAATAGCAGAGAAAAATGTACCAGTGGAAATTAAATTCAAGTGAAGAAACAAATCAAAAAGGGCATCTAGATGACGTTGGCCCCTAGGTGCAAGGGTGGTTGGGGCATGGGCCATGCAAGGGGAAGCAGGACACCAGACTCCCCTAACGACAACCGGTAAGTCAAGCAACGCCTGCTTGCCTCCTTTTCCTCCTGTGTTATTCCTTTTTTTTGGTTGTTTTGATTTTAGATTTTCTTTGACTTTTTTTTCTCTTTTGTTTACTTAGTTTCACGGGTTTTCTTTTTCTTTTTTTTTCCTTTCGATTTCTTAAAAGTTCTTTTTCATTTTTTTTGGTTCGTCTCACCCTTCCCATCCTAGGCATGATTTTCTTGCTTTTGTTGCGCGACCGCGGGCGAAGATGGCATCCCCTATGAACCCCCCCCACTCTCTATCGCAAAGCTAGCGATACCAGCATGCCATCCTCCATCTTTGGCCAAGCATCTGCTGACAGATGAATGTCCAGCGGAGGCCGTGATCCTGGCTGACATCAGCTGATTTACAGTTGATGTCATCCAGAGTCATAGCCTGCCTTGGGCAATCATCCAGCAGCAGTGTCGGTCCAAGCTGCGCAACAAGAGCTTAATCAACGCGAACGAAAACGATTTACAGCAACTCTGTCCAATGACAGCCAAAAACGAAGAAAAAGCGAGCGAAAGCTCTTTTCTTCATGTAGATCGGCTGTTCACGATTCTATGAAAATAGAATCGAGGAGTTTGTTTTAAACACGATAAAGAATCGGTTTTTTTAGAGTCGCGAGTAGTTGGAACCAAGCATAGTGGACTCATTAACGCCTTAAATTTTATAACTGAAAGTGTCAAGATAAAATGTATTGAATGTTAATTAGGTTCTTGATCCTTTAATCCATAAATTCTGAAATCCTGTAACAAGGGTAGGTGTGTGTAGATACCTAAACTATCACTAAGGGGGTACATTTTTCTTGTAATTTCATGATGGTCCAGCATGGCCGGGAGTAACAGGTGACACCAGACCTGTTGCTCTCTCTTCGGTCTATTTCTTTTTGTATTTCATCCTTTCTGGCAGACCTGAAAGAGAGATTCCACAGCCCTCTTCCGCCACAGGCACGTGATTTCATTGTGGTGTGTCTCATGGATGTTCAAGGACCCTCACCCCGTACCGAAGTGTTAAAACGTGCAGCCAGCTAGTGTGTGGTCACTTGGACATCCCGCGTCACTTTTACATTGCATCACACCGCGCACACATTACAACACTCACCGGCACTCTTGGCGTGCGGATTGAGCGGTAAATTTTTAACGAAAATAACCCCTATATAAGCCTTTCTTTACAGATTGTGATTCGTACTTGAAATTGAAACAGTATGTATAAGAACTGACCTCTCAGCGCACTCTTGCAAATTATTTTGACATTACATCTGGATAACTGTCTTAATATTAATAACTTTTCAGGCTTTTAAATATTTATATATAAAAGAACGCAACTATTGAAGATTGCAACTTTACGAAGTTTGAAATTTTACTAAGTTTGCTTATAGATGGCTGTAACAGTCCTTTTCATTATTATTTTGCTGAAAAAATCTTAAAACCTTACTAATTCTCCTCTGGCTAAAAGGTGAAAAAAACTTATGGCGCAGAAATAAGAAATAAAATCTTCTTTCACAAGATGTGAGTAGTATAGAAAAGGGGGTTCGGGCTCATGAGAAAAATCGAATCTTGGATTTTGAGTATTCGGTCTTGGAGGCTACAATTGGTCTTCTTCTTCTAAAAAATGTGCTATGGCGGTTCTGGATCATCAAAAAATGTGCAATGGCGGTTCCGGACCATCAAAAAATGTGCTATGGCGGTTCTGGCTCATGAGAAAAATCGAATCTTGGATTTTGAGTATTCGGTCTTGGAGACTACAATTGGTCTTCTTCTTCTTTGGTTTGTTGATGGAAAGATAAGGATTGTCGGCCATCTTGGATTTTCGGTATTCGGTCTTGGAGGCTACAATTGGTTTTCTTCTTCTTTGGTTTGTGGGGTAGAAAATGTGCTATGCCGATTCTAGCGCAGATGGAAAATGGTTGATAAAATGTGCTCGAAAAATGTATGAAAAAGTAAGAAGAAGATGCGAAATGACCGCTTTTGTGGTTCGAGCTTTTTGTGTCGGCTTGGGTGATAAGGCTTTGTAGATTAACCTAGGAAGTGCGGACCTTGGTTCGTGCTGAAGATAAGAGTTTGTTGTTTTGAGTTTTTAATTACGGAGTACAGCTTTATCAGCTAAATGAAATAACATGATGCGAATTTAATTGGAAAAACAGAATATTGCGTAACAAAGATTTCACCACTTTGAGTAAATAGATGAAGATTATTTTTTATTTCTTTTGCAAATTCTTATTTCTATGATATCATTTGTTTCCAAGCAAGTTTTAGCATGTTTTTCTGCTCGAACTGTGATTGATAAGCGAACTGGTGACTGCGTAGAAATTAATAATTTGGTGGCAATGTTGAGCTCGTTGGGTGATAAGGTTTTGTAGATGAACCTGACCTCGTGCTGAAAATAAGAGTTTGTTGTTTTGAGTTTTTAATTACGAAGTACACCTTTATCAGCTAAATGAAAAAACATGATGCGAATTTAATTGGAAAACAGAATATTGCGTTCTTGTATAAATATCAAGCGTTCTTAGGTAGTCTTTTAGTATTCATAGTGAAGTCAACCAGTGAAATTCTTGTAATTAAAATTCGTGCTCTAAGTCAGATTGAAATAATAAAAAAACAAAAAAAACAAAAATTTAAAATGTATCAGCAACCGATCAACGAAGCAGTCATCGAAGACTTCGAAGTATTGGAGGAGTTAAATTCTGCAAATTTTAAGCCTGCACTCGCTATTAAAGATATAGAAGAGTCGCATAATTTCAAAATCATAAGCTGCAGAAGAACAACAACAAAATATGGACCCAGGATCCTTTTAGAACTGGAGAGTTACCTTGTTTTTTTGCCGCCTAGATTCGACGCTAAAATTTCTGATCGTACAATTGAGAAAATGAACGATGGAGGCTTCTTTGTTGAAAGGAAAGCAGCAGGTGGCAGCTATTTCAATTTAATGTTTTCTAAGATAGCACCTAGCACTGGCTATTATTTAAATTTATAAATAAATAAATAAAGTACTTTTATTAAATATATGTTTCATTCCACTTCCCCTTACAATCATTTTCCCTCTAGAGTTTGAAAATAGTAAAAGTTATTTGAAGACTTACAATTGAATCAAAAATGCAGGAGGATGGTATAAATACTTCAACTTCATAAAATTCAATTAGTTCTCGACTTCAAGTCATCATGCTAACATTAAAAATGGCTAGACGTTCAGCAAGTCTTTTGCTTTTATCACTATACATCTTGAACATCAATAGCTTACAGATTCCGTTAAGTGTAAACCTAATGGATAAAAGCAGTAGTTATTTAGATTTTGCGCTCACTCTACCAAATAATGACTCGATACAAATTGGCTTAACTTGTAAACTGATGACTTACAGTAACGCAAGCAATCCCAAAGAAGATGTAGTTTCTACTTCAAAAGAAAGTAATGACGAGCAAATTCCTACTACGACATCAAGGATCACTACGAATGATAATCCTAAAAAGAAATTTGTGTCTATTCACGAGGCCATCGAAGGTTTCAGGCAAGAACTATTAAAGAAAGAACTGGATATTGCAGGAATTATTGAGAGCAAAGATATCTTTTATAGGCACTTTAAACTTGAATTCGATGTCGAAACTATGCTAAACATTCGTTGTACATATGACAGTAATTACGTAACTCGCTCATTGAAGATATCATGCTATGAATATCGCGAGTTTGAAACTGAAAGAATTCTAAGTAGTGGTGAAGTAGAGGTGAAACAAGTTGATGCTAATTATAAAAGCGATGTGGAATTAGTGAATTTAAGAGGAATGAAACAAACATATCAAATGAATATTTCAAAATAAGCAGTGCAATCACTTTTTAAAACAGTTCAAAATGGAACATCTTCACACAAAAATAATTTTAGATAATATATGCATATTAATTGAATTGACAGATTATAATGAACTTATTAATTCATATAAAAAGTGAGGTTTGTTAACTTCTGCTATTAAAGAGGTTATAGAGGTAAAGTGAATTAAATAGACATTTAAATATATATTTCAATTGTTTCTTTGTAGAACAAGCCTTTCTTTAGTGATTATCAAGAGCATGGGTGGTTCTTTCTTAAACTCTCTAAAACTGATACAACAGCGTATAAAAAATTTAAGGATATTTGTAGCAGTTTGCACTTTCAAGATGTTTTGCTTTTGCTACAAGAAGAAGAAGAGAAGGCCAAAGCAGTCAGAAGAAAAGTAGTTCAATTTAATATTATACCGCAGATACATTATATTCCAATGTGGGATCGTAAGGGCCCCTGGGAAACATATGCTGTCGACAGATTTCGCTTTCAACGACGAATTCGAGATATGAAAGATGTTTTGGATCCCATTTTAGCTGTCTCGCATAGAAATGAAGTTTATAATTTAAGATATAACAATTTCAAATAAAGTAGTATAAATAAAAAGTACTTTTAATATAAATGTTTATTTGTATAAAAATATTATAATACATTATCTTTATTAATCCAAGAGTTGTGTTTTGATGAAAATCCGAGCCATTTAACATAAACTTTATCTGCGGTTCTCTTCAAAAATTTTTCTATAAGGTAAACATCAGGATTCTTAGTCTTTTGGAGCTCCATTTCATAAAAACTTCCCTTTATTGCGTTTCCTTCATGGTCTTCCAAGAGATATGTTACAGGATTCGTTATCTGAATTTTTGTGATCTTGAAGATCTCTGTAGTCCAGTTTGGTGTATACCCCTTTTCAAATACATGTTTATATTTACTAATGCGAACAAAGTCTCCCAGCTTAAATTTTGGCAAATGAAACGTCCTTAAATGATTGTAAACTGTTGATAGCAATTTCTTCTCATTCTGCTTTGTTACATCACGTGGCCTCATTTTTATTGTTCGATGATTACTTGAGTTATATTTTACAAGTAATTTCTTAACCATATCTATCCATCGGTATGAGCCCTGCAAACTAAACTCTTTCCACATCATGCTTTTTAATGTTCGATTGAATCGTTCAACTATAGATGCTTTTAAAGGGCTGTACGTTGAAAAATGATTAATGTCGGATTTTTTCATTAAGTTTTGGAAAGAGCTATTGAAGAACTCCTTTCCACCGTCAGTTTGTAAATTTGTCGGAATTCGACCTTCTTTTAGTATGGATGCCATGGCTTGAGTAACTTCAGCACCAGTCTTTCTTTTAATAGGAATTGCCCATGCATATTTAGAAAATCCATCTATCACAGTTAATAAAAAATTATGATCGGCTCCATTTTCGGAAGTTTCATTTTAGGAGTAAGCTTTATATTACCATAATTTATCATCTTCCGACATTAAGGAATAATCTGAACGTTTTATAGGTGTACTGGTCGGTTCCATTTTCGGAAGTTTCATTTTAGGAGTAAGCTTTATATTACCATAATCATCATCATCATCTCCATATCCATTTTTAATTTTAGTCTCATGCTTTGCTTTTGTTATGAACTCATGAAGTGGTTTTGTTATGGGCTTAAATGTCTCCTCAAGACGAGTTTCAGTTTCAACTCGTCCAGTTTTCACAGCGCAAAATTTCTTCTTAATAGCATTTCTAGTTTTGATAAGATTTTTTAATAGTTCGTCTCTCTTTTTAACCATCTTTGTAATGAGATTTGAACTGGTCTGTGAACTGGGTTATACTGATCTGAATGGGTCTATGGATGGCTCTTATCAGCTCAGCGTCTGACAGCTCCGTGAACAACTTTACCAGCTCTATAAAATAGCTCGAACGGGTCTATGAACAGCCTTACCAGGTCTAAGAACAGCTCTTACCAGGTCTATGAACAGCTTTACCAGGTCTATGAACAGCTATATCAGGTCTACTATGAGCTTTAACAGATCTATTACCAGCTTTAACTGATTTGCTTTACTAGACCTTCTAAATTTATAGCGAAATGTATGTATCGATTCCTTTTCGATAACGTCCTTTGTTCAACAAACTATCTTTATCGATTACTAAAAAGCCATAATTGTCCAATCCGCAAATACTACGAAATTTTTCGAAGGTCATGTCTGTGTTAACATGATCATTATATATATGTCTAAGATTCATATCATCTTGTTTAAATAAAATCAGAAAGTTAGCATTGTCACGTATTAAGTGCTTCGGTATATGGGAGTAAGTCTGACAGAGATAGAAACTATCAATATTATTATGTCGACCCATACAAAAATAATCACGTATGTTATTTTGTTTCGCACATGCTACATCATCGAAAATAAAAATTGAATTCTGTTTGGCTATTAGAAAATGGGTAGTACCCAAAACCACTAATGGGGCTTATCAACTGCTCCAGATACTTATATTTAGGTTGATATAGTGATTTTGAGTAGATGTAAATATTCTCGAACTTAAGTCCATTCGGATGTTCTATGAGCCCAATCATAAGATTGGTTTTACCGCAGTTTGAAGGTCCCACAAGAATACCTCTTATATTATTAGGTATAAGCGAGCTATGTCTTTTGAATTCATTTGTAGATTTAATATCTAGATTTTTTATTGATAAAGGGTCCTTCTGCTTCACGAACTTCATTATTAGAACTAAAATATTTATTACACAACACTGAACTTTTATATCAGTCATCAACTCAATGTGCTGTTGTGAGGACGTCTAAAAGGTTTATCTTATCAGTTGAATGATTGATCATCAAAATCGTTCTCGCCGACGTAAATGTCGAAGAGGAGGCGGTTTGCTAAATACAGCAATTAGCAATTTACCATTTGAATTTCATTTGCCTGGATATCAATATTGCGGTCCTGGTACTAAACTACAAAAAAGATTAGCAAGGGGTGACCCTGGAATTAATCCTCTTGATGCAGCTTGTAGAGATCACGATATCGCATATTCTCAACATAAAAATATCGAAGATCGTCATATTGCTGATCGTATATTATACGGTAAAGCTTGGGAACGAGTGATATCTTCAAACGCATCCCTTGGTGAACGTAGCAACGCCTGGCTTGTAACAAACGCTATGAAGGCGAAAGTAAAATTTGGAATGGGGTTAAGAAAAAAACCTAAAATTCACTCCAGGAAGCCAAAAAGAAAATTAACTCTACAAAAAGGAGTTCATGAAGCAAGAAATATTTTAAAGTTAAAAAAGCCTGATTCCTTAAAAGAAGCTATAGGTCTTGCACTTGCTGCTACTAAAAGTGTATTTAAGCGAAAGAAGAAGGATGTAAGACCACCTCGAATTATTCCGATTCCAAAGGCTGGAGGAGTGCTACCTCTAATTCCTATTTTTGTTGGTCTTTCAGCACTAGGTGCTTTAGTGGGAGGAGTATCAGGTGTCGCAAAGGCTGTTAATGCTGGAAAAATGCTAAAGAGCAGCTAAAGGAGAGCAATCGACATAATAATACGATGGAAGCTATTGCATTAGGAAAAAAGGGAAGCGGCTTATATTTGAAGCCATACAGAAAAGGACTTGGTCTATTCTTAAATCCACCTTCAAAAAACGTCTAAAATTGTACCTAATCGAGCATTAAATGAAATCGATTTATATAAATATGCGAATAATTTACCACATTTTAGAGGTGTTTTTATGCTTGATGCTCTCCCCAAAAAGCTAGAAAGGAAATATTAAGCTATTTAGGAAAAAACATTGTTTACAATTATAAGTCTTACAAAAATTATAAAACGATAAATTGCGGTCATTTATGTTTAGAATTTTTATATAATCATTACAATAATAATAAGTAACTATTAATTTAATAGTATAATTGTATATTGTAAGATAACAGCTATATATAAACTTTACATAAAATAACATCTGCATTTCACTTTGAGCTACTATGTCATTAACACTGACTTTGACTTCATCTGTGCTTACAGTTGAATACTTTCCTCCGTTGGACTTAAGTTCAGAATACGTTTGCGGACTTATTGATTTACAGACATATAATTCAATTCCTAATGTGGACAAAAGAAATAACTTACTTCTTCTGGATGATAATGAAATTAAAATTCCAGAAGGCTCCTATGAAATTGATGATATTGCAGGATTTATCAAAAAGGAACTAGCTAAGACGAAAACTAAACCTATAGTACAAATAACAGCTAATAATAACACCTTCAAAACAGAAATCAAAAGTTCTACCCGAGTATTTTTGAATAAAAATAACTCTATTGGATCATTATTAGGATTTAGTAAACGCGTTCTAGAACCTAATATTTCATATCAATCTGATTTACCAGTAAATATAATAAAAGTTAGAGTGATTCGAGTTGAATGTAATATAGTATCAGGCTCTTTTATAAATAATCAACAAGTGCATACATTACACGGGTTCTCTCCTACGGTAGGTCCGGGATATAAAATAATTGAAGTTCCCAAGAATGTCATTTATTTGCCACTGAACATCAAACGGATAAGTTCTCTTACACTGAAGTTCGTGGATCAAGACGGTGATCTAATTAATTTTAGAGGAGGAACGATTACAGTGAGATTGCATTCATATTTTTTGGTCACCACAATTCTTTTCAAATCATATGTAAAGAATTTAAATTTAAATTTAGAATTCTATAAAGATAAGCGGGGGTCATTTAATTAAATTTGAAGGAAGCTTTGCGGTAATAAAAATAAGTTTAATGAGAGTTTCATGATTAATTAACAAATAAGTTTTATAGGCGAGCAAAAAAAAATGTGAAAAATGAATAGAGATAAGCGGATACTATTTAAGCAATGAACCACTTAAGGGATTTAACATTCACCAAAATGGAGAGTATTATAACAGAAGTTCTTAAGGTGTTGGATACCCCAGAGGATTACGAGGATCCTAATGAGCAGCTGCAGGAGCTGGTAAATTCTCCGCTAACTCCGATAAACCTGGTCTATAGGTTAGGATGGGAGTCTGAGTGGTGCGAGGTGGCCACTCCATATTCGGAGAATTTAACTGGGTTGCGGACGGTTAGTTTTTAAAATTATTTTACATGTTATTTTTATTATTTTCTTCTTTATAGATTAACCACTCAGTTAGCGGAAGGAGGTGTATTGTAACAGTTTTCAGCGTCGAAGCGATGGCCCTCGAGATGAGGGCCCGGCTCGATGCTAACTGTCATATAGAGGAGGACTGGGATAGCCCGGATGAGGAGACATATGTGTGATTAACGTTAAATTCTAAAACATCCCCCCATATGAAGACTTTGATCGGGAGAGATATTATGCCTTGTTAATTTGTAAGAACATTGTAATAGAATACAATTTTTAAATAAACAATAACACATTATTTTTATTCATTTATTTCAATTATATTAAAATTACCCCAAGCGTTGGTTTGGATAACATCTTCTCTTATAAAATCTTTTATCGTCAAATGAATTTAACGCAATTTTATTAATATATTACGTATATATTGTATGTAATTTGCTTCTCAATCCTAATATGTTGCCATAAAATAATTTTTTCTTACATAAGCAATCTCTGTAATTATCTAGGGTTAAAGTATTTACAGCTGTTCTTTTAATACCTTTAGCTTTTTTTTTATTTCGGTTCTTTCTTCAATATCACAATTATCTATCCAAACAAAGTCTGCATATGGAAGTGACTCCGAAATAACCCATCTATATAAATTATTAACATCAACCTAAACCAAATATTTTAAACCTTTTAAAAAATTCAAATCTCTCATTAGATAGAGAATATCGTAAGGAACATTGTGTTAAACCATGACAATCCTGGTGTTGTGTAATAATGATTCGGGTCAAACTTATAGATATTTATGTATACTGTTCTAAAATTCTCAAAAAGCAATAAAGCATCACACTTTAAATATAATTGTAAATTTTGTCAGATATTTCTAGAATTAAATTTGTTCCATAAATTAACGACATGCTGATATTCTTCTTCTTATTGCTAAGTTTATTAAAAAATCCTGAGGGGTACACATGCTTCATTTTAAATTTATCAAAAGAATTTAAGTAATCATATGAAAAACCCCCTTTCTCCTTATTAAATTAAAATACTCATCATCTTTAAATTCATTATGGATTATTCTAAAGTCTTCATCATTCAGATTTTTTCTTCCAGAGTATCTAAACTCGCAGGCATAAAGCGAATGGAATCTAAACATTGTAATTCAATCGTTTTATTCTCAGATGAAAAAAAAAATTGTCTTCGACATTGATATATAACACTTTATTTAAGGGAATAACGTTAATGAAATCTTCAATTTAATTTAATTTTAAGCAGTTCAAAAATTTCCAGTGGGGGGTAAAATACTTGCTATAAAAGCTGAGGCAAATATTTAGATAGACCAGATTCAGGAAAGGAAGGAAGATCAGGTATGTTGCAGAGTAATTAATATATGCGTAAACAAAAAAATTTTATTACAGAAATAAAATGGAAGGAAAAACTGTCGTAAAGACCCCTCACGAGCAATATACTTTTAAGATACAATTCACCCCAGTATGGGATGAAATGATATTAGCGGTGAATAATCAACTGGCTTTTCGGGATAAATGCGCTGAAGTATTTACTGGAAGAACATTACTTAAACAAATTTCAATAACGCATTCAAAAATATCTAAAAAATGGTGCATATGAACCTGTTCGTGTTATAACACGATTCAAATACATCAAGCGATGTAATGAACACAATTTTGAAATCATCGAACTTAATACAAATCTTAAGGCTGGTGGTGATAGTAAACAGGAATATCTAAATAAAGAAACACAGCCTATAATTCAGAAAATGGAAGAATTTCAGAGACAAAAAGATGTTCTTGTATTGAATATATGCTTTGTAAAATTCATTTTCGAAAATCATCAATCAGTGGAACCGCAGTCAGGGATCCAAACAGTGGAGATCAACAACACTGTGTCAAATCGACGAAATACCAGGATTTATAAATATGTAAATTAATTATATAAAATAATGATATGTCAGGAAGAGTTAATAGAACTCTGCCGATTTTAAATAAAAATTGATTAAGTGAATTACGAGTGTTTTTACTTACTTATAATTTAGTATTTTGTAATAACATTTTGTTTGGGGTATACCCTTTTTCAAATACATGTTTATACTTGCTAATGCAAACAAAGTAAAAGACAAACCAAAAATAAAGTTAATAATTTTTAAACTGTGATAATTTTAGTAACCTGAACTGTGCTCCAACCAAAAGATTTAATGGTGATATTAGAATAAGTCTTCACAATAGTAAGCACCTGTTGAACATTTGAATAAACTTAAGAACACAAAATTAGTGTCATTCATCGTGATAAATACAAATTCCATCATAAGAGCTTAAGATCGGAAAGTGTTAACAGCTTTTGATCTATGCAAAGTACTAAGATCAATATATTGTTTTAATCAATTCGATTGTCTGAATCAAAGAGCTCTATGAATGCATGAAAACTTCAATTCATACTTTAAACTACTTTTTGGAGATTTCAATAATGGATTATGTAATGAAATGTATCTTCTAGATCACATATCAATTTCCTTGAGCCTAATTCAGGGGGATTTTTATATTATTTGCGCAAAATGGTAGATCATTGTGTAAGTCATGAAGTGATTTTAGATAAGTTAAATCTACTTCAAATATATATATTCAATTTCTGAACTTTGAAGAATGCTCATTATATCGATATCCGTATTTTCTATCCCATTGAAATTCCTCATATGGTAAGAATTCAGACATGTCCCAGCCACATAAATTATTGGTATCGAGGTAAATTAAATATGTTGAGCTTTGTGATGGGGTAACATTTTCCATTATTAGCAGTAGAATGCCTGCGAGAACACATAAAGTTATACACATTAACGTCAGTTAATAATTATTGTAATTCAATCTTTGTATACTTAAGCATAGCATCCCAAAATAATCCTGGTGCTATATAATAATGACAATATAAATAGTCTACAAATATTTTGTATTCGAATGCTTTACAAACGTTTGTTGTATGCGCATAATCATTATCAGAACACTTCGTATCTGTAAATTTATTATCAAAAATACTTTTGCATAGACAAGGAATTTTCACTAAATTATTCAAAGCAATTAAGATATTCATAGGGAAAACCCCTTTTCCCAACATTAAATTAAATAAATCGTGATTTTTATAAAAGGATCCGGTTAATATTAAGTTTTCATCAGATAAATTATTCGCTAATTTTTCTACGCTACGTCTCTACGAATCTAAAAATCTATAATTTCTTTACTTTGATTTCTTGCAACATAAATTCTTTTCGCGATTGACACATAGCGCTCCTTATTTAATGGTATAATATTTATTGCACCTTTAACTACATCTAAGGCTTTAATAAATAAACGACAATCATACTTCCACTTCAATGTGGATGATTCTTAGAAGAGCCAAACCGCTATCAATTTCTTGAAATTCTTCAGATTTTTCAATAATTTGTTTCATCATTCTATCGAGTATATCTGGAAATTGAAAATTATCGGATGCTATGTTCATCTTCGCCTGAGAAGATTTTATATCTAAAGCTACTTCGTTTTCATCTACATCATAAGTTTTAGCATATTTCATAAATTCAGAAAATAATTCAATATTGAACTTTATAGCATTGTGTTTCTGTAAACTTGCTTCAAGAAGATTTATAACTTGAGGTTTGATTTTGTAGAAAAATTGTTTTGGATCCAAAATTCCTTCATCATCATTTTCCAATAGAAAGCTTTTAATACGATTATTAAAGTCCTGTTAAATGCGCTTTAAATTTCTTTCAATTGGTTCAGCTGCATTTCTCTACAAAGTTTGAAAAGGTTATTGGGATAGTAGTTTTTCGTTCGTTTGTTTCGGTGAGCTCACAATTTGGACCTATTGTTACATGACACATACAAAAATTAAATTTTAAATGCCATATGGGTTTGTTAGCTGTCAGTTTGGTATAAATTTAAAACATAATTACGGTTCAATACAAAAAAATATGGTTTCTCTTATTAAGATCATAGCGATTGAAAAAGAAGAAACGAAGTTTAAGGCTATGAAAAGATATTTATTTTCTTAAGTTCTTGACGTGATAAATCTCTCTAAAGTACCGAAAGAAGACATTCAAGCTACCTCGATTTTGTTTGTTCTATCGTCCCAATTCAAAGTTTTTGAGGCTATTTTCATAAAGTGCTGGAACGGCAACAAACCCGGAAGCTGACATTTGCCAAAATTACATGACAAACTCAAAGTAAACTGAACTCGGTGAGATCACAATTTGGGTCTATTTTCTTAAGTTCTTCACATGATAAATCACTTTAAAGTATCGAAAGAGGAAATTTTTAGCTACCTCGATTTTGTTTGTTCTAGTCAAAATTCACGGTTTTGAGGCTATTTTTAGAAAGTGCAACAACGACCGCAATGATCATGTTAATTTCTTCTTCCTATCTTAAGGTCAAGGTTGTTATATGGGTTGGTTAGCTGTTAGTTTGGTATAAATTTAAAGCATAATTAAGAATGGTTTCCCTTATTAAAATTATTACGGCTGAACCATAAAGAAACGAAGTTTAAGGCTATGAAAAGATATTTATTTTCTTTGCAAGATCTTCACATGATAAACCTCTCCAAAGTACCAAAAGAAGCCATTCCAGCTACCTTGACTAGACGTTTATTACTTATGAACGGATTAATGCAAAACGATGCATGTTATTTTTAAACATCAGATTTTTTCCATTAATTACAGAAATTCTTTTGGCTATTCCTCAATGGTGTTATTTTAACTAGTAATCAAGGTCCAGATGACGTAATCGGTGGATACTTGCTAGTTGCATAAAACACGAAATTATTTAATATTATGACCTCGAATTAATGTCTATATTTAGATCTGGAAAAGAAATTGCATGACAATCTTTTAAAGTTCGAGGTTACTACAGCGAATCGTTTTTTTTTTCTTATCACCCCAAAACATTCTGGGCCATTCAACTCTTATCAGCAAATTTTTTACGCTAACGAATTGAATCCAAATGTTTACTACTACTTATCAGCGGATTTTTTATGTTAAAAGAAATTGAGCCAGATATTTATTAATTATTTATCAATGAATTTAAACAAAATTGTTGATGCTATTTTTAAGTCCAGGTTCAGATCCAAGTCCAGGTGCAAACCAAAGAAGAAGAAGATGAATTGTAGCCTCCAAGACCGAATACCCAATATCCAAGATGGCCGACAGGTGTCTTATCTTACTAAACGATCACCGACCTTGACCTTGACCTTCGGAATCTCAGCCATTTCCTTATCCCCAACGCGATTCTGCAGTCCAGGTGCAAATCAAAGAAGAACAAAGCCAATTGTAGCTTCCAAGACCGAATACCGAAAATCCAAGATGGCCGACAATCCTTATCTTTCCATCAACAAACCAAAGAAGAAGAAGACCAATTGTAGTCTCCAAGACCGAATACTCAAAATCCAAGATTCGATTTTTCTCATGAGCCAGAACCGCCATAGCACATTTTTCGGCTCGATTTTCTCATGAGCCCGAACCGCCTTTTCTATACTACTGATATGTATGAGTTATTTTAACAGGCAATTTATATAAGCAAAAATAGACTTTTTAGACTTGCGTAATAGATGGCGCACTTGACTTTTGTAAGTATCGACTTCCTCAATAGATGTCGCCATGCGAAAATTTAGACTTTCTTTACAGATTGTGATTCGTACTTGGAATTGAAACAGTGTGTATAAGAATTGACCTCTCAGCGCACTCTTGCAAATTATTTTGACATTACATCTGGATAATTGTCTTAATATGAATAACTTTTCAGGCTTTTAAATATTTATATATAAAAGAACGCAACTATTGAAGATTGCAACTTTACTAAGTTTGCTTATAGATGGCTGTAACAGTCTTTTTCATTATTATTTTGCTGAACAAATCTTAAAACCTTACTAATTCTCTTCCGGCTCAAAGGTGAAATTTCTTTTAGCTCCCGCCAAATACACCTTAATTGGAGGAAGAAGAATAGCCCAGCAGTAGCTACAAATTTAATTATTAGTTTTTAATTAAAATATTCATCAGTTTGATTATGTTATTTCAATAAAATATTTTAAATAAATCCACTTTGATTATGTTCAATCAGACTGTACAGAAAAAATAACTGTCAAATATATATTGGTCAACATGTACACTTCGATAAATTTTGAATAGTGTGAAACACAAACGCAGTATCATTATATCGACAACCGTAAATTTCTTGACGTCTTCGAGCCACCATTGAAGTAGGTGTGTTGTATTCCGTACAGGTGCAGATTTGTCTCATGGGCAAATCTTTATCACGAAAGCACAAGTCACACCTGTGGTAAAACACAGAAAATCTTCCGGTGTTAAAAAGTTTTGCTACTGAGGTAGAACACCTGTGCGGAGTCGAGATTCTTCATCTACCCGGAAGAAGAATGTTGACCCAAACATTTTTAAGTTTTTCCTAAAACAGATTCTGAGTTAGCGATAAGAGTTGTTAATTGTGAGTTGTAGAAACGAGTGGTTAATCGAGAGTTAGTCGGTAAAACTTGTATACAGCAAAAGAAATAAAACTTGTTACTAAGAAATTGAGTGAATTATAATCAAAAAAAATTAAAGGAATAAAACGCGTTACTAAGAAATTTCTAAGAAAGTGAAAGGAAATAGAACTTGTTACTAAGAAATTGAGTGAATTATAATCTAAAAAAGTAAAAAGAAATAAAACGTGTTACTCAGGAATTATGTGAGAATAAACTACTGTATAGAAAAGTTGAGAGTTGCTTGACAAATCCCTCAGGAGAGAAGTGTAACTCACCCAGTTCTAAACATCAACAAAAAAGAAATACACAACAGGTGAGTTCGTTTCATAATGGAACTTATCATTTATTTTGGGTTACAAAAAAAAATGTAAATTATTAAACAAGATTTGTGGATAAAAAAAAATATAAAATCATCTGCATCTCACCAGAAATTCCTGAAACATTAAATACACCAGCATTAGCTGACCAAAAGTTGCAATTTACGCAAAGACTGCAACTGTTTCCCTAACAAAATAGAATTTAAACCCCGCCTTCCAACGGATAACGAAAGATAGAGCCACCAAAAATATCAATTATCAGCCGCATACAGCGCCGGATTAACCAGGTGGCTATCAGGGGCTGCAGCCCCGGGCCTCACAAGCTTCGGGGCCCCACATGCTATTGGTAAAATTTTCAAAAAATAAAACAAACTTAATAAGAATGTAATCCACCTTGTAAAGAGCATTATTAAATCGCCTGTTTTGGATCATTTCGGAAATTTCCCGCTGTATTTTTACAATTATAGTAAATACTATGTTTTATCTCAAAAAATGATTTTCATAGGAAAAGTATGTGTTATATTACATGTAAAAAGTAATATGAAAGTAGTATGCTAAATCAGCGTATGTCAGTATGTCTGAGCGGACGCGCGCCGATCAATGTTTACATTTCCACGGCAGCAAGTCGCGGATTCGTAGAATCGCAAAAAAACAAAACAAAGCAAGCATGTATATGTGTTTTCAATACTTTATACTATTGATTGCAGCCGAACGTCAACTATAAAGATCATATTGAAAAAGTTACTTTAGTGTTCATTCGACTTGCCCATCAAAATATGTGATAATAGTTTAGTGAAAGTTTTCTTTGCTATTAAGTTTTATAATGTCGAGTCAAAAGTTTCAAAGTGGGCATGAAAAACAAAAGCTAAAAAAGAAAAGGAGGAGTTCGTTCGTAAACTACCTAGTGTTACTAAATATTTCTCAGCTCCTATTGTCATTGATTTTGATGATTATGGCTCAAACGACCAACGGACTAATAATAACAAAGATCAATCGTATACAAAAAATACGGCAGAAAATGGTATGATTCAAAAAAATATGTGAAAGCTTCAAACATGACTTTGAACATGACTTTTTACCAATAGGCAATATAGTTTCAGATAAATTACTTAATAATCCCGATAAAAAAGCATCTGAAGTAAATATGGAATTAAATAGTTTAGCTCTAGTCTCAGATATCAACAAAAAAAGTTTAGCTATCGGTAAATTGTTTTTTATTTTTGACATCATACTGATAATCATTTTAGTTAATAATTATATTTACTTTCAGATATACAGAAAGATCCTATTTTATGGCCCTCGAATTTGAGTGAAGATAGTCAAGTGCGCGCTCAATATTTGGAAAAAAGCTGTTCATACTTCCAAAATAAAAATTCTTCATTTATAACTTCAAAGCGACAATACAAAAATCAGAGCAGGTATTTTTCACCACATTTATTCGTTAAAAAATTACGAAATGGTAAACAATCGAAGAGGAAATGGCTTATGTTTTCGGAATCCAGTGGAACAATTTTTTTTTATGTCTGTAAATTATTTTGGATTAACTCTGATAACCCTTTTGTAAAAGATGGATTTTCGAATTGGAAAAAAGCATATCTTCCCATGAAAATAGCAAGGATCACAATAAATATATGTTGCAGTATCTTACGTAAACTTAAAAAATTCTCGCATCGATAAATACATGATACTTGCTCTTGAGAATGAAGTAGAATATTGGCACTCTCAAGAGCAAGTATCATGTTTTTATCGTTGGGAGAATTTCTTGAAGTATACGTAGAATACTATAGAATACTATTTATTGTGATCCTTGCTATAAAGTATGATATTGGCACACTTGGCCAGGTACAAAGACGCGAAGCCCTGAAAGTGTCCTCATCATACCGCATTGTCTCCGACCCGGCCGTCCTGTTTGTTGCAGGGGTCCTTCCCATCGACCTGTTCGCCAGGGAATGAAGGGCGACCTATCTCAGGAAGGCAGAAATGAACAAAGCAACGGTGCGCAGAGAGGAAAGGTCCTACACCATGGAAAGGTGGATACAAATATGGAGAGAGGAGAACAGGGTGAGGTAGGTTTTTACCTAACCCAACTCCTGAGTGGCCACGGGTACTTTCGTTCCTATCTTCACCGAACGGGAAAGGTAGCGTCACCAGAAAGCCTCTATTGCACAGGCCAAACGGACACCGCAGAACACACCTTCTTTGAGTGTCAGAGATGGGCTCCCGAGAGGCATAATCGCTGACAAAGAAACCTGAAATCGTACAGTCAGGTACGCGGAGGATGTCCTGCGGAGGAAAAAGAAAGACCTAGACGAGCAGGCCGCCGCAGACGAGATAGTCGCCTGACAGGATAAGGGAAAGGATCCAGTTTTTTTTTATACGATGTGGCCAAATCCTAGGGGACAACCCTTTGATGCGTTATCATGGTTTTGGTCGGAAGGGAATTAGGGTAAGGGGAGTGAGGAAGCTTGAGTTTTGTTTTTGCATTGCTGCGACCTAGACAACAGCCCAGAGACAGAGTGGATTATTTTAGTTTCTTAATAAAAACTCACGGGGAGATCTGGTCTCGAACCCGGGACCCATAACATGGTGGTCGTGCGGCTCAACGCATTGATCCAACTCCGTCTCCTTGAAGTAATGTGGAAAACGGTTCCAGGCTAGTGTCCGTAGAGCAAGGGAGGTCTTTTCGTCGGTAAACTACGCCACAGGAGTCCGACACTGCTGGGAAGGGGTACAAAACATGCATAAAACATTTCACCTCCCTCAAAAATATTAAAAAGAATTGTTTCTAGTTAGGTTTCAAGGTGAAAGAGGACTTCCATTTAGAGGATCAAATGAAGTAAAAGGTTCACCAAGCAATGGAAATTTCTTAGGTATCATTGAAATCATTGCAGAATTTGACCTATTCCTACAAGAGAACATAAGATTGAACGAAAATAAAGGTCGTGGAAACATATCATACTTATCAAAAACTATTTTTGACGAATTTGTAGAGGCTATGAATAAGAAGATGATGCAGCATATTATCAATGAAATAAAAAGTACGAAATACTGGGAACTCGTTTTAGATTCAACACCAGACAACTCACACGTCGATCAACTATCAGTTGTTTTCAGATATTTTTGTAATAACCATGTTTATGAACGATTCTTTTGTTTGAAGAGGTCCAGCCCAAAACGCAACATTTCCATTTTTGAAAAAAATACCCGTTCTCGTTTGGATCGTGTCATAATTACTAAAATCTGCGTAAATGTCAACTTAAGTTGCATTACTTCGTAAAAAATCCTTAGTTATCCCTGCGTAAAGTTGGGCGTTTACATCAAACCGTAACATTTTCAGTGCACATATATTCATATATGAAAGTCATCACAAAACAACACATATCCTTTGTATCGTCATATCATTAAAATCGGAGCAAAAGGTATCTCTGAGCAATGGGCCAAAAAGGAAAACAAAATTAAAAAATAAAAATTCCTAAACAGTTCATTTTAAGAAAAGTTCATAATTCTTTCCGTGTATTCAGCGTTTTGTTGAAGTGAGTTTTGCAGAGTGGTAACGGAGGAAAATGTGTCACACTTTCTTGGGCATATATGAGGTTAACAACTTTGCCGCCCTGCTATTACTTAAGGATATCTGAAAAAGTTCCGGGGAGCGGTTGATATTGTCCGGAAAGCCAATTCAACAAAAACGCGGAAGACAGTCGACAGGCACGAGCTTGTACGTTGCTTTCACCGTTTTTCTTAATCGAATTCGTAGTGATAATAGAATTTGTAGTTTACTTTATCAAAAAAAAAAAATTGATAGTTTTTCCGTCATAAATACAAATAAAGTTTTTTTCCAATTGTCCCTCGTTTCCTTTTCGTTCCCATAGTCTGGAGTTTTGTTTCAAAGAGCCCGCAAAATTAATTGTCGGGTGAGTGAGCCGAAGGAGGAGGCAAGATCCCCCCCCCCAAATCCGACGAGCTTAGTACGGCTAACTAGGCGGGCCCCTCACTTCTTCGGCAATGCTATTCAGCCTGCACGGCTATTTATACGCTCACCCTGGTAGCCCCTTGAACCTTCCTATCCCTTTTGGGTGTGAGTTCAGACTTATTCAGGGTTCTCACATCCCTCCTTCCACATTTATAAGAATTTGCAATTGTATTGCAGAAGAGATTTAACAACGAAGATAACATTACGATAATATGCGTTTCAGTTGATCTCTGACCGCCAACGCGTTGTGTCCGCTAGCCTAGCTAAAGATTTATGCCTAAGTAAAGAAAGAATTTATTAACGTTGTAAAGTTAAATGATGTTATTTAATTTAAGACTGAAGTTCCATTGTTAAAGTTATCCATGTGAAGTTTTTATATTAAACACTAATAAACTAGTGAATTTGAAGGCTGCTTTTATATTTAAATATTTATGTTGGGCCTTTATGACCCTACAAAGGTATGAACAGGTTTATGAATAAATAGTATTTTATAGATTTACCTAATTCAATTAAAATTTTGTTTTACCAGAAAAAAATCTTAAATGGGTCGCGGAAAGGAGTTTTCAGAAGGAGAACGAGGAAAAATTTTGGCATATCATGAATCTGGAATGACATCAAGAAATATTGATCTCAAAATCAACAGAAGCAAGAAGAATTTTTTTAAATTACGCGAAAAATATGGAGAGAAAAAAGTTCTGGAAGGAAGCCATATGCAGCAGATTTTAAAAGCAGATAAAAATCTTGAGCATGTCAAGCGCAATCCTAAGCCGAAGTTAACAGTGCGTCATAAACGTGCGAGATTGGATTTTGCGGAAAAATATCAATTTTGGGACGAAGAGTGGAAAAAAGTAATTTTTTCCGATGAGAAAAAGTTCAACCTCGACGGTCCAGATGGGTTTCAAAAATATTGACATGGTAAGCGTACCAAAAAGGAGGAACGGATGTCTCGAAACTTCGGCGGACGAACGGTGATGATTTGGGCTGCTATGGGATACTATGGAAAGACTCCTATATGTATTATTTCTACCAAAATGAATGCAGAGAATAGAATATGTTGAGCTGTTAGATGACGTTCTTGTTAACTTTGGAGATGAAATAAGCGAACCAGATTGGATATTCTAACAGGACAACGCGGCAATTCACTCTGCAAAGGTCCAAAGGAATTTTTGAAGACTCCAGGTATCCCATTGCTGGAATGGCCTGCGTGTAGTCCAGACTTAAACCCGATTGAGAACCTTTGGAGCATACGTTCAGAACGGGTTTTTCACAATGGGCGCCAGTATGACTCCGTTAAGCAGTTAAAGGAATCAATCTAGTCTAAATGGACCACTATTGAGCAGAAAATGGTAAAAAAGTTTATTAATTCAATGCCACGTCGTTTGCAGCAAGTCATAGTCAAGAGAGGTTCATCTACAGATTATTTATTTTATTTTATTTTAATCCTTTTACCAAAATTTTATTTTATTTTTTAAAAATTCATATTTGTCCAATCATTTAAGTGTACAATTTGCAAAAATTAGTGATTTGCATGCCTGACTTTAAGATTACGAAATATGAAGTTTAAGTGTACAATTTGCGAAAATTAGTGATTAGCATGCCTAAATTTAAGATTACGAAAATTAAAGTTTGTCTTTTTCAACTATGGGGAAAAAACTTGAAGTCATGATAAGGGACTCTATCATGAATTTATGCATTTATTCCGAAATTCCAATTCGGTTTCTGACCTGGGCACTCAACAGTAGATGCTCTTGCCAAATTCTATTACGATATAGCTCAAGGACTAAATCAAAAGGCTCCGTCCTTGGCCCTCTCCTCTTCAATATTTTCACCGCCGACTTTCCAGGACAGGACACAAATGTAAAGATAATCCCTTATGACTGCTACAACCTACCTACTTGACTACTACAAAACTTGGAGCTTTCAAATAAATGTAAGTAAAACCGAATTAATTTACTTTAGGAAACCGGTAAGGAATTCTAGAGGGGCCCGGATTTCCTCACAAATCAAAAGAGCTAAACTTATTCTTAACGGGTCTGCCCAAATGTAATGCCAAATATCTTGGAGTGCACTTCAGCAATCTCATGAGATTCAAAACTCAAGTCACACACACCATCAAAAAGTCAAATATGGTGTATGGCCTACGCATATCCGATTTGGTTCACCATCAATAAAACGAATTATTAAAATTTGAGAGAAAAGTATTAAGGGCATGTACGGCTAAATATTTTCAGTCTCGTTACAGATAAAACACTTGGAAAGGTGAAGCCATTAGATACACACCTGATGAAACTGGCAAAAGGATTTCTGATGAAGCAGAGTCAACATCAAAATGAAATGACAAGGGAAATGCAGCAAGACAGCAGATCACTGGATCACTGTGGAACATCTTCCACATCAGCAGCAATAGTTATCTTTTCGAGGCAACTACGGAAAACATCCCATTCTATGAGACGACGAGTTACAACTGCTACCGGGGGGTAACCAATGAACAACATAAATGAAAGAAGAATAAAAAACATGAAATACATAATAAGTTAGACTAAAGATTTTTCAACTATTTTCGACAAATATAAATGTAAGTCTGGGCGCAAGACTAGAGTAAGATGAACTGTAAATGTAAGTTATCTTGTTATATTAAGTAAGTGATAGGAATAGAAATGAACTACCGTTCAATTAAGTAAGAACTCAGGGCCAAATTTAGACTAGCTCGAAAGTAGATATATAAGATTATATAAGAGAATTAAATTATTGTAATTGTACATAGTCGCTAAATAAATAAATTTTAATTTGAGGCCGATTCATTTCGTTTACTAAACCTTTGAAAGAAAAACTTAAGAGCTGTTGCTGCTAAAAATTTTAAAACCCGTTGCAGACGCTTCAACAATAAGCAGATCTATGAGGCAACCAGGAGCATAGGAAAATTTGATCCGCTTAACAAGTTCCTGTTTGACCAAGCTCGGAAAGCACTAGGAAAATGTGAGGAACTCAGTAACCAGCTTTTCAGAGAAATCTACCGAGACAGCAGAGGAACGGATGCAGCAAATAAATATTTAACACCATTTTATATTCTGGAAAACCCCGACAGCGATAATCATCATTCATCAGGAATATGCTAATAGTCGTTATTTAAGGACATTTTAATTTAATTTATTTAATTCCTTCGCGTTTGTATTCATTTTGCTCGTACTTAGAAACATGCAAGTTGAAGTAGTACTGAAGATGTTCATTTGCGTAATTAATGCAAAACTGTTCAAAGCTATTTTGTGATTTATTTATTTCTTGGCAACAGAATGACAGTCGTGTTGTACATTAAACTTTGGAATATGCAGGGGTGTTGACTTTCCACAGCCTGCCAGGCTTACGTTTGGTTTTGCTCAAACCGCCTGTGCCCTCTGTCTGTCCGTACTGTCAACCAGTACTTGCCCGCTGACATAACAACATATAAATTAATTAGAAACGTTAACGTTAAGTTGTATTTAATTTCATTAAATTACCTAACCATTAACCATTACCTCAAGTGCAGTCAATATATCAAGTCAAATAATCTTACTCATCAAATTCAAGTAATCTTATTCCATTTTCCAAGTGCATTAAATTCTTTGTCATAAATTCTTTCTTTCGAAATAACAAGTAATCCAATGCATTGAATTAATTACGTCTGCACTAATCAACATTTTTATCACCTAAAGATCTTATGTTGCAACACCGTGTGTGGGAACAGTACTTCACTTATGGTGCAGTATGCACCGTTTAGAAACTAAGAATTCAGAGTACTTTTAAACCCGAACTAGAGCGGTTCGAAATCAATAAATGTATAAATAATTTCGATGTTAAAATTTAAACAGTATACCTAAATCTGATGTTAAAAGTTTAGAGTTTTGCAATAAAGTATAGTCAGTTCGGTATTATTTTCATTTCACCTTTACAAAAAGTGCTCTCCCCGTCGTAACATTATTAGTAAAAGGACCAGTTTTTTTTAGATCCAAACTGGTGGCATGCTCACTCCCAATGCATAATGCACTCCAGGCCTGCCATTCATAATTCCCATATTTTCCCCTTTAATGCTTATGAGCATTAAGAAGCCATGTGTGCTTGCGCACAGAAAGCTTTTCTGGCCTTTTCCCCTTCTGCGAGTTAAAATCATACAGAATCACTGTTTTGATTATATACTGATTACGATTTAAAATAGCCAATTAGAATTCCCGATTTATGGACCTAAGATTTAATGGTAAATCGGGGAAATTGGCGATTATAATAAAAAATGGTCTGGAGGATGAGTTATGAGTCAGTGAGTTAACATCAGTCAGGTAATATCAGTCAGTTAATATCAGTCAGTAATATCAGTCAGTAGTGAGGTGTAAATCCTTGTAAAATTATGAGCTGTAAGGAACCAAGTTAAATCGGCAAAGTCTTCAACTTTGCCTGAGTCTTCGGTTCCGGGTTTGCCTAACTCAGAGAAGTGAATAAATTAAGTGCTACAAAAGAAAAAGGTATAATTCTATCAGATGCAGATGGAAGGATTAAGTTGTGGTTTTTGAAAAGAAAAACGTAATCGGTCGTCTGATTGAAATCGTGGTCGTTAGTTAAGAGTTTGAACATAAGTTATATTAAAGTGTTATGCCTACGAGTGCCTGTAAATTGAAATCTACACAGTTAAGAGTTGAATATAAGTTTAATTAGATAAATTATTGCTGAAAGTGTTTTATCTCAGAGTGTCCGAAAACTGTTGTTTGTTAACTTTAATATTAATAAAATTAAATTCGAGCTGATAAGTAAGTGAAGGTGTTATTAAAATATTAGTGTAAAAAAAGTGTAAATAAAGGTTATAGAAAAATAGAGTCAGTGTTGAGTGGTGTCGGTTGTCATACTCCCCTTGAACGCAATAGTGTCAAGAAAAGAAATGACTGTAACCCGAAAATTTATTTACTTTCGGAACGCTTGCATTTCGCAGGTCAAGAGTTTGAAGCAATTAAGGGATAGAAAGTAAACAAGAATTTTGTATAAATATAGAATGTAAAACCAATATACCAATGAATCTGAATTTGAGTTTCACTTTTAAGAGTTCCTACTGCAAAGCTGCTCTTGGGCTTGTTCTTTTATCTCGGAGCAAAAGCTACCTAGCTGCTCCAGTAGAGTTATAGCCTTGTGACTGCGTTTTCATCAAAGTTTTATTCAAAGTCTTAATTGAAGAATAATACAGACAACGCTACATGGAGATGGAATACACTATAACAGAGACGATGCAAGGATGGTTAGGGCATTGGTTAATCAAGGAGAGTCATACCACCAGACTCCCCAACGAGTTTTTTTTCTCCCCCCGCGAAAATGTTTTTTTCATTTCAAATTTTTCTTTTTGTTTCGTCCACCCTTTTCCCGATCCCACGACATGATTTTTGTTCTGTTGTTGCGCGGCCAAGAGCGGAAATGGCATCACCCCTACCCAGGCCCGTGCGCAGGATTTGATCGGGGGGTATCTAATTTCATATACATTTTAGGTTATTTTTTTAGTATTTCAGTAAAATTTTTCCTCATAAAGAAGTTCCTGGGCGGGGTTTAACCACCATGCCCCTACTATGCCTCTGCTAAAGCTTCTGCTGATAGATAAGTAATTCTGAGTGTCGTCAGCTGATGTACAGATGCCGACATTCTCATCATCATAGCCTCTTGGGCAGTCATTCCGCAGCAGAGTTGGTCCCGGCCGCAACAGGGTCTTAAGTCTGTATTTTAACTAATGTAAATTTAAAAGGGTTCTAATCAGAGTGTATCTAGTGATAATAAAAAAATATCAGAGATAAAGTGTTTTTTTAATTGGTATAAAAATCCAGGGTTGGTGAATACCGTTCAGCACTTCGGCAAGCACTCTCCGTCCTTTAGGGCAAGATAAAACAGTATAGACGAAGCAGAGATGTTTTAAAATCATAAAATAGTATCTACTCTTTTCGTATCTGTTGGTCATATAAAAATTGTTAACCTTATAAGCCGCATTAATAGTTGGATATTTCCTCAACATGATATAAATTTAATTTTTTTAAATAGTGGAAAACAATATCAAATGAAACAATTAGCATTCCTATAAATTTAAATTACTATTGCATTGATGTATATTATAAGATAATCAAAGGTGTATACTTTTTTAACGACGTGCTGCGATAACTTTGAAACTGTAAAACTGGAAATTGTAATCTTACCTTAAAGTAAATATTTTCTTATTTGTAAACAAAAACTTTAATTGAATAAAGCCCTGCATATTAACGCGCTGACAATTTACCACTAAAGAAAATTTTAACATTTTAACATTTGAATTTACTCTCTAAAAATGTTACAACAAATTTAAAACCAATTAATAAAACCAGTAAACCCAATAACAATTTTTCTTACCCTTTTTGTATGAGCACGAATGTGATTAATTTTGTTTTTCATTGACTATTTCTGAAATCAGCGTAAAAGCAAATTTGAACATGCCTAAACGGCTTAACGATTTGATCGCTTAAGCAAGCAAGGAATTCGTTGAAATATTAAATGTCTAATATCTTTAAGCCTCAAAATTAAGAACATATTCTTTAAGAGGACCAGGTAAATTAAGTCTATTGATATTTTGTGCCAATTTTCGATTTAGGCTTTCATAAATAGCTACGCGGCATAATTGTTTTAAACTTCTTGGTTTTCTGTACAGGGTTGATATAAGGGAAATTAACAATTCTGTTTTCTTATTTGGTATTTGAGCTACATAGAAATTGTGTAAAGATTTTAGACAGTTATACAGTGGATCGTGCTGCATAGTAAGGTAAAATAAACAAATAGTTCGACTATATGTAAGTTCAGGATCATTTAGCAGAAATTCTTTCTTCGTTATAAGGATAATGTAATAAAATAAAATATACCTAGAATTCGTACGAAATGAGTTCCGAAAATTTTCTCCAGGTCGAGAGTTTGGCGTGTTATTAGATGTTGCTGTCGTGCCCTCAGGAGATCCGTCAGCATACCCATTAAGACTTTCACCAAAGTTTGCTATTTCGGTTGAAAATATTGCACTGCCTGGTGTTGGTTTACAACTTAACACGATATTTGGATCAGCACCGTATTGTATTAAAGTAAGAGTAAGCTCGTAAATGCAAAGCATATCCGGACACGTTCGAACATTCTGGACCATCTCAACAACAGCCTGAAGAATATGCTGATATGTTTGATTGCAGTCTAAGCCGTGTTGTAATAGCAATAAAAGAATATTTTTAATAAAGTCAAAATTAACGCGTTTCTGAATGTCACAGTTTAACGTGAAATTTTCACTAACTGTAAATACTAGTACATGAAGTGGAGTTAAATTTGAACGATAAGAACAATTTGGATTCGCTCCATGCTGCAGTAAAATACGTATGCAATTTAAGTAGCATACCTAAACGAAAAAAGAGTGTTTTGGTGAGGTATATTAAAAAAACAGAAAACTTACCTTCATAGAATGCGTAAAATGATGCAATTGGTCCTTATTTATTAATGGAACTAAACAAACCATTATTGGAACAGAACCATCTCGGCCCACAATATTCGGATCCCCTAATAAATAAATTATGAAACAATAAATTTAAAATACAAGAAACATTTGCCTACCATCTTCCTTGATAAGCATATTTAAAAGCTCAAAGCATACTTCCCAATCACGAACATGCCTGAAAACGCTTGCAAGCGCACTATTTCCGGTTTGATTAATAGAACTTTTTGCGCCATTTTGAAGAAGAAATCTCACTAGGTGAAGAACATCCCATTTACTCCACTTGTCATATCCATACCTAAGAAGATAGCATAATTAATTAGAGAAAGGATTAAATTAAGAAATTTTACGCACCTTGCTTCCTCTAACGCATATCGCACTATTATAGCATGTAGCGGTGTATTCCCTAAAGAATCTGGCTCGTTGATTAATTCTTTGCAGCCTCGCTCTAGTAGTATTCTTAAAGAATTTAAAGTGTCTTCCGCTGATTTTCTTGCAGCAAAAATTACTATAAAGAAAAATATCTTTCACTAAGTTTGAAGGAGTGACGGAATAAAGAGTTTAGATTCTTCCTTTATACGATATTATGTCAACAGAATTTCCCCCATCCTTTGATTACCAATTGCAATCTTGTTTTACCAAAGACAATTTACGAGCAATTTTAAGAATTCGTTGCAAAAACAATTATTAAAAGTTAATATGTAACAATAAATTAACTCATCATTACTTCATGTCCCACTGAATATCCTCTAAAATTGTTTCCTTGGGCTTTCTTTAATTGTTCAAACTACTCAAGCCCATTTTCCTTTCAGAAGCATCAAAGAATATTATTTCTAACACAAGGTCGCTTCGTGTGGACATTGACAATTGCACAAGGAGAGGTTGACTACGATGTCCTAAAATTATGAGATTGTTTGAATATGGAGTTATACGGTTAATGGAGGCTGAGTTCATTGGTTTTGAGGTTATGGGGTTGAATTTATTATTTATGGGGTTATCGTAGGTTAATAGTTTCGATTTGAATTTAATGGGGCTTTTGGGTCTGGATTATATGGTTACGGCAAAATCCTGATGTGTTGGGGTTAAATAGACTTCGGATTCGGTTTCAGCGTCCCCATCAACTTATGGTAAACATGGTCTGAGAACACCATTGAAATTGACTTTCTCAAACGAATTAGAGGAAATCTATCAACTTATACTGCGATTAACGAATATAACACTATTGTGTGACTTGACTTTGAATATTGTTTAAGCATTCTTTTTATGGACTGCCAGCGAGTGTTGCAAAACTCCCGATTCTACAGAACAAGGCGATGCGAGTTGTAACGAGTACACACCGATTTCACTAATGTTATAGACGCTGTAATAGATTAACATACGACAAATAATCGATGAAGGTCTTTATATTTCTATTTAAAATGAAAAACAACATGCTACCGGAGTAAGGGAGCATTTCATTCATTCATTCATTTCATTTATTAGCAAAAAATTAATGCTCTTTTACAACAACATATAATTCATTCATTCATACTTTAAAAAACATTACCTCAAACTATTTCTTGATCACAAACCAATACATTCCACTTACTCTTTATAAATTCTATACAATATCTCTTAAATCTATCTACATTTATATCACTGCTTTCATATCTATACCTACTGTACATTTTAAGGCCCTTATAAATTAAAGAATTTTGTGTCTTCGCTGTGGTAAAATTTACTAACCTAAACTCATTCACTCTTAAGCCATACGGCTGCACTTCACTTGTATACATCAGATATTCACTCAGATACCGAGGCAATAATCCATTCTTAATTGTAAAGATTAACGACAAAACATTTAACACAATCCTTTCTCTTACACTCATCCACTTTAATGACTCCAGCATAACTTTAATAGGTGCATATTTATTGTAACAAAGAATTGCTCTCATTCCCTTATTCTGAAGTTTCTGTAATCTATCCATCATTCCACTGCCAAGTAAAAATAACACAGACGAACAGTACTCAAAATGCGGTTTTATTATTACATTATAGATTTGTATTGCCGTAAGCATTGAAAGAAACTTTCGTATTCTTTTTAAAAAACCAAATTTTTTACCTATTTACATATATAATCCGCGTGCTCTTTGAACTTCAATTTTTTATCAACTATCACACCCAGATACTTTATCTTTTCCACTTTTTCAATATTATCACTATCCATTTTTAAATTACCCTCATATTCACAATTGATTGTCATAAATTTGGTTTTTCTAATGTTCACTTTCAACTTGTTCATTCTTAACCAACCACTCAGTTCTCGCAAATTATATTCCATTGCATTCACACACTCACTAATATCATCTCCCACAACATACAATAATGCATCATCAGCAAATAATACAATATTTGCACCATCCAATACACTCTTTATATCATTAATGTAAACAAGAAATAGTAGGGTACCCAGTGCAGAACCTTGTGGCACTCCTCCATTTATTGCTCTTCTCTGAGACATCGCCTTGTTTACCTTAGTTCGCTGCATTTTTCCGGACAAATAGCTATCAAACCATGACCATTCCTTTCCTTTTACTCCATACTTCTTCAATTTTCTCATTAAAATATCTCGATATACAGTTTCGAAAGCTCGCTTAAGGTCTAAAAACACCGCCAATACTTTTTGCTTTCTGTGCATTGCTTCCTTCCGTTTTAGCAGGAACAAATTTAGGGCCGTCTCACAAGAGTGTCCTCTTCTAAAGCCTGACTGCTCACTCAATATTAGTCGATTTCCTTCTTAATATTCCTCCAACTGCAACTCAACGACTTTCTCCAAAATCTTTTCATAGGTTGCAAGCGTGTTTATTGGTCTGACTTCCTCACATTTCCTTGTATTTTTCACTTTTCGACTGGTATAATTACAATTTCCTTCCATTCTTCTGGAAAATGACATTGTTGCATTGATTGATTTATAATTTTTAGTATCACAGGGCCAACCTATCCCCAACAATCTATACGTCTTTCTTATTTGTATCTCTTTTATTTTTCATCCCCAAACATATCTTTCTTAATTCATTTATACTTATCTCTTTTAATACAAATTCATGTTCAACTTGTTGCAATTTGTCTTCATATTGTATTGCCTGTATAGATGCACTAATATCTGTCACACTATTTACAAAGTAATCGTTAAACTTCTCCGCAATTTGCGCCTTATCCCTAAACATTCCTTATTCAAAGTATATTTCTTTAATTTCAGGAATATTTTCTTTTAGTACAAATTTTTTTAAATTTCTACACATTTCCTTTTGACTCTTAGTACTAACGATCCGCTGATTTATATTATTTCGCTTCTCATTTACTATTTTATGTTTGTAAATATTTCTAGACATCTTATTCTTTTTCCAATCACTCTCGTTATTTGATAAGCTAGCTATCTGATACGTCCTTATTTTCTTACATTTTAATTTTTTTAACTAAACCAATCATTACTATTATTCGTTACACATAAAGAGAAATAAAGTGCGCGACGTTCAACCTTACGGACTAAGATCGGTAAATGACTTAAGATTGTCACTTTTACTGAATAAAGGGGCTTAGAACATTGTCATGTTTAAAGGACTATGAATGTTTAACGAGTTACCAGCAGAGCTGAAGTGTGAAACTAGTTGTAAAATTTCTAAGAAGAATATATCTTTTGTAAAAGAGAGTCTGAAGTCGTATATATTTCAGTAGCAAATTTGTGTAGATATTTATAAAATGGCTATTGTGTTGTTATTATTACTTACCAACATGCAAAAGTGTCATTTGTTGAGTGCAGGTCCTTACAGTTGTAATAGCACCGTGCTGAATAAGCAACTCTAAAAAGCGGCCATCGTGGAGGACAGCTTGGTGTATGGGATAGTATTCATCTTTTATCAAATTAATTTCTTCTGTTCTAGTGATTACAAGTTGTTGAACACATTTCCAAGCACCCCGTTCACATGCTAAATGTAAAAGCGGCTTTTTAACACGAAAGGGTACCTATAATTATTTATTTAGAATAAAACCTAACTCATAACATAATTTTACCCAAGGATCCTCCATTTTCTGTAATAATATATTGAGAACATTTATTTGATCACCATCGATAGCGTAGCACACAGCATTCTGTAGTTTTGTGTAAAGCCTATCACAATCTTCTTCTGTAACAGCATACTTTCCATTTTCTTCACAGTAATGGCAGTGATGTCCCGGAAAACACATTCTGGCTTCTGTGTCAATTCGAGCGCCATGCTTAAGCAATAGTTCTACACATTCCTCATAGCCTTTAAGGCAAGCGATATGCAATGGCAGAGAACAAGGACTACGATTCACGTCGGGACGATGTCGTTGCAATAACCATCTAGTTAAGTCTATATGGTTTAATCCCACGCTTTTTTGAAGCAAATTATAACCGGCTTCGTCATGGATAACAAGGATATTTTCATTCTGTGAGATAAAAAATTTATTATTCAAGGTAAACGTTAAATTTTGTTGTTCTTGACCTTTGGAATTGCTATTAAAACTGATTCCAAAGTCTGAATTGGCACCTTAGGTTTTACTCGAAGGATTTCAAATACCGTTTTGATGTTGTCCTCTGTTGCTTTAGATACTTTATGTCCATCTCTGTTGGATAGTAATGCACTTCCCGAACGAAACACTTGACTCACTGATCCACCCATAATTTGATTTATTAATGCTATTTTTTCATTTCTTAAATTTTTTAAGACAATTACTCAAACTGATATTTTTACAACATCAAAATATCAATTGTAAGAAAGTGTTATATATTTTCGTTAATAAATTAGTCTTAAGGCGTGTAACTGTGCAGCTTTTGCACTTTGCAGTCTTCCTAACTTATTTAACTGAAAAAACAAACGAATGTCTAAGGGGTCGGGGATAAAAATGCAATTACGCAAAGCTTTGATGTTGGAGCCCTTCCCCCTGTGATTAATGATAATACAGAACACTGCCCACTAGTTTGTTTATTGATGTTATTTTGCCATATTATTGACTAATAATGTTAACAGTTAAAACTAGAAAATCTTTTAAATACTAATAGCGTCTTCCTCCACCAGTATCTCACTAATAAATCAATAGTTTGTTTACTATGTGCTGATGCTGACCAATTCTTCGCTTCTCATCGCACTAAACTACACTTTCTATCAAATTTAAAACAAGTTATTCTTTGTTATACTTGATTGCCCAATTTGTTTTGCGTAAACTTTTCAATAAAACTCTATTAAAGGTCAAATAGCAGTTATTTTAGATAATTTAATTGATTATTGGATCCACAATAAAATCTGAGCAACCCATAAACGTCAGAGCAATTTGACAACATATTGGATTGGCTTACAATTGAGAAGTTTATCTAACATATGATTGCCATAAAATATTTTAAATTATTTTATGTCATTTATTAAATAAATCTTCTAATCTCTAAAGAAAGGTATATTTATAAAAAGCAATAAGTATTTGCAATAAATAAAGTTTTTTTTACCTAAAATGATTTACCTAACAATGAATTTCTTAATCTAAGAATTTGATTTTAAAATATTTTCGCACAAAAGTATATATTAACTAGTAAGACGAGTGTTTTATTTTAAATTATAACTACACTCAATAAATTATAATTGAACAAATCTTAATAAATTACCAATTTCTTTTCCGTTGACTTACCCTGTTTTATCCATTTTTGTGTTTCATTCAATGATTCGTTTATTTATGGAATCAACTGTAAATGAACTGAAAATGAAAAGTGTCAAACATCGAAACGGATGGAAAGTGGAAATTCTTCTTGACAAGTGACAACTCAATTGCGTGTGCATACAAATTTTCTTCTCGGGTTTTAGAACATATTACAAAATTTTGTATTATTCAATATGGTAAGAACAACAAAGTAATCTTTTACAAATCCATAGAATATATTAAAACAATATTTCGTCCCAATATCGTACATAACTTGTGTGAACGATGATAACCTCAAACTTTACTATTTTAGAGACCTTTAATGCTGCAGGGCCATGAGCGTTCTATAACGCAAATAAAATACAACAGAGAAGGTGATTTGTTGTTTTCTTGTTCGAAAGATCAGAAACCAAATGTATGGTTTTCCTTGAATGGTGAAAGGCTTGGTACGTACAATGGTCATCAGGGCGCAGTTTGGTGCTTAGATGTCGATTGGACGAGCACCAAACTTATTTCGGGAGCCGGAGATATGACAACAAAAATTTGGGATGTTGAGCACGGGACACAAATTGCGTCAATTCCGGCTAAATCGTCTGTGAGAACATGCAACTTCAGTTATTCAGGGAACCAAGCTGCATACACTACAGATAAGGCTATGGGAAATAGTTGCGAATTGTTCATAATAGATGTGAGAAATGCTGATTCAAGCTTGGCCACTCAGGACCCGATCTTAAGAATTCCAATTTTACAATCAAAAGTTACATCCATGTTATGGGGACCTTTAGACGAGACTATTATAACTGGTGGGTATTATTTCAATTTCTCGGTGATGCCTTCATTTTTGCTTTACTTTCTTAGGTCATGAAAACGGAACCATAAGTATTTGGGATATAAGAAAAGGCAAAGAGGTGAATTCAGTCAATGACCATACCTCAGTCATCAATGATATGCAATACAACAGAGATGGAACTATGTTTGTTACAGCATCAAAAGATTGTACTGCAAAATTATTCGATTCCGAATCCTTGATGTGCCTAAAAACATATAAAACTGAAAGGCCGGTAAATTCTGCAGCTATTAGCCCAATTTTGGATCATGTTGTTCTTGGCGGAGGTCAGGATGCTATGGAAGTTACAACAACTTCAACACGTGCTGGGAAATTTGATTCGCGTTTCTTCCACTTAATTTATGAGGAAGAATTTGCGCGACTTAAGGGACATTTCGGACCTATTAACAGTTTAGTATTCCATCCGGATGGTAAAAGTTATGCTTCTGGCGGTGAAGACGGTTTGGTTCGCGTTCAAGTATTCGACAGTTCTTATTTTGAATATATGTTTGAGTGAAGGTAAATTACAGAATTTAAGATTATTTTATATAACAATAAAGGAAATTAAAATGGAACAACAAAATTTTATTTTTATTTCATTAAGCAATATGTGGAAAGAAAACAGTTTTCTTTATCTTGCTATGAAGTTGAGATACACTGCGGAGCATGACGTTATTTTTTATTAATTTTGAGAGATCAGTGAAAAAGAGTACTACAGAAGAAGAAATCAATAAAAGTACCGTAAGTTGCTATTTGTTCTGATTTAGGCGGAGCATGACTATAAACGCAGTGAGTATATTATCAGTTCTTCACGTTATTGACTGTTGATATCAACAAAAAGTGTGCTAAATAATAAAATTAATTTATTATTATATTAAATTTGTATTACTAATTTTTTTAAATGCCACGCGGAACAGTGCTTAGTGATGTGGAAGTAGGCAAAGTGCTTGGCATTTTTTGAAGATGGCTTGAGCAAGCGTGCAATTGCTAAAAAGCCCAGTCGGTCAGATGCTGTTATTCGAAATGTGTTAAAAGATCCTGAAAATTATGGAAAAAACCGAGCAGAAGGTTCGAAAAGCAAGTTGTCAGACAGAAATGGGCGATGCATTTTTCAAAACGCAAGCAACAGTGTTTGCGGAAGGATCCCAAGTTATTTTCGAAACGGAATTTCGGTGGAGGCAGTGTTATGGTCTGGGGAGCATTCTGTGCTGATGGAATGTTGGAGTTGGCTTTTCCCAGTAATCGAATGAATTCTTCCGAGTACATCGAGGTTCTGCGAATGAATTTATTACCATTTATGTGGCGCAAAGGTACAGATTACTGGATTTTTCAACAGGACAACGCCAGCATCCATGTGAACCGTGCCACTAATTCGTGGTTTGCGGATAATAACGTCCAAGTAATGGCATGGCCCGCTTGTTCTCCAGACCGCAATCCCATTGATAATATTTGGGGACTCCTAGCAAGGCATATTTATAAGGATAACAAACAGTACAATATTGTAGCTGAAAATTGCCATCATTGAAGCATGGTGCAATATCGACAATACGATAACAAAAAATTTATTAAAAAGTATGCCAAACAGACTTTTTGAAGTTATTAGCAATAAAGGTGTTCAGACACATTATTAAAATTACATTTGTGTTTGTTTTTTTTTTCAATTTTTTAAATTCATTTGCATGCGTTTATAATCATGCTCCGCCTAGATCAGGGCAATTTGCAGCTAACGGTACTTTTAGTGATCACCTGTTGGTAAATTTTTTTGTGTATTACTATTTCTCTCCAATCTCTGAAAATCAATAAAGAATAGCTGGATTTGACAAAAGAAATAGCAAAAATAAGCATTTTTTGACTGCGTTTATAGTCATGCTCCGCAGTGTAGGTAGAGAACACCAGAAACTGGAGGAGGCTGTACAAATAAAGAAAATAATTTCAAAACACTATTAAGTGTAAACCCATTTCACGCTTTTCTTCCATATTAGATCAATACTTTAAGTTTAGAGAGAATTAAATCGACTTTGCGTGTTGAGCCTAAACAGTTCTGGAGGTTCGTAAATTCTAAGCGCAATTGTGATGACTACCCTTCCGTGTTAAGTTTTGGTGATGTCGAGAGCCACGACCCCCTGACGACTGCGAACCTATTTGACGAATTTTTTGGCACCGCATTTTTGACTACAGACTGTAATACTAGTGATAAGGGTTTTACTCATATGACGAGGTTTGCTCCGACTACTCTTGAAACCAAAGACCTCGTGTTTGACGAGGATGCTGTGCTAAAACATATTTCTGGTTTGGCTGATAGTTTCTCGTGCGGTCCTGATGGTATTCCTGCTTACTTTGTAAAAAACTGTCGCTTGTCCCTAGTTTCTATACTTTGTCACTTATTTAACTTATCTATTTGTTGTGGTGTTTTTCCGAAATCTTGGAAAGCATCTATCATCATTCCCCTAAATAAGAAAGGAAGTAAAAAGGACATCAAACTACCGCCCCATTGCCAATTTTATGTTGTATCGGTAATATGTTAAAGGCTCTGGTGTGCAATGCTCTTAACTTCCACTGCAAACCTTTTCTAGGTTTCTTTCAGCATGGCTTCATGAAGGGTAGATCTACTGCGACTAACTTGCTGGAATTCTCAAATTTCTGGGGTTTCCATCAATTTTTGCTAATTGGATTCGTTCCTATCTGTCTGATCGCACGCAAAGTGTGCTATTTCGAGGTTCACTTTCGAACGATATTTATGTTACCTCCGGTGTTCCTCAAGGAAGTCATCTAGGACCACTGCTTTTTTTCATTTACATCAATGATGTATCCTTAATTCTCCCTAATTCCAGAATTTTATGTTACGCTGATGACGCCAAAATTTTCCGCGTTATTTCAAGTGCGAATGACTATGCACTATTAAACTCGGACTTAGACGACTTTCATAATTGGTGTTCTATAAACTTCCTTCCCCTAAATATTAGCAAGTGCATTACTATGTCATTCTCTCGATCAAGGAATCCAGTGCACTTTAACTACACCTTAGACAGTGGGCCTCTGAACAAACTTGACAAGACCAAAGATTTAGGGGTAGTGCTAAATACGACCTTTTCATTTGACGACCATATCAACACTATTGTAAACAAAGCTAATTCTGCTCTGGGCTTCGTCAAGCGATGGTCTAAGGAGTTTGATGACCCATATATAACTAAACTCCTTTATTTTACGTTCGTGAGACCTGTTTTGGAGTATGCTAGTCCTGTGTGGTCGCCTTTGTATGCGACTCATATTAATCGTATTGAGGCTGTGCAGCGTAGATTCGTTAGATTTGCCCTTCGGGGCCTTCCTTGGACCGATCCTCATCGGCTGCCTCCCTACGCTAACCAATTAAAGCTTGTTTCATTGGAGTCCCTTGAAAGCAGACGCGACAACTCCAGAGTTGTTTTTGCCTTTGATTGCTTGCGAGGCGCGGTTGACTCCCCCGAACTACTGCGAGCTCTAGGTTTATCGATTCCTACTCGCCCCTTGAGGAACCAAAGCTTTCTCCATATTCCCAACCACCGCATTAATTATGGTATGCATGAGCCTATTACATCCGAAGAATCAGCTTTGTTATTTCAAAATGAATGAGAAAATCTTAGTAAACAGCATAGCGTTGGAAGTTACCTTTCAAAATATATGGAATATATGCATATCGGATAAAAATTGATGAATAGATGGGTAAATAATTAAGAAAAGTGCCGAATAACGGGTTTTTTTGAGAATATCTCGAAAACCGTTCTTAAGAAAAAAAATTGTTGCCATTTTTGGAATCTACGCCCCAAAATACATTAAATTGAAAATCATCGCAGTCTTTATTTCAATGACTAAATTTTTAAGAACATTATAGGAATGGTTTGCAATAAACAGCGAGAATAAATATGACCCTCCATTGTAGTACGCTTTTGATGAAAATATTGAAGATTTACCTACCAAACCTTTACTCAGACCCACTATTCTGGTTAAATTCAACCACAAGATTAAACAATTGTAGGGCACTCCGCCCCTTTCTTTTAGAAGCTAGATGCGTTTAAGGTATCTTAAAAGGGATTTCTAGTGTGTCGAAAAATCTTTATTTTTGCAGTTTTTACTATTCTTAAGCCTCTAGAATAACCTTTAAACGCGTTTTTCACTAGACCATGTTTTTCGGACTGGTGTGCAGTACTTCGGATAGCTAAAAATTGTTCGATTCTAGCAAATCGGCGCTTAAAATGTTCGGCAGACATGTGATTCTAGTCCCGACCACATTCAGATTTTTTGCAATATTAAGGGCACAGTTACGTCCTTTATGGAAATGGAAAATTTGAAAATCCATGTTGAAGTTCGCGCCATTTCTACAGTTTTTGAAATGTTGACTTGAATCTGGTCACAACGATGACAACAAGAGTCTAAGTATTTTACAAATTTTCTGCTTTCAGATAACTGGAAGGACTGAAACTCTGCACACCGTGGATCCGCGTTTTTTTTGGAGGGGCCAAATTCAGCGCCTCAATGTGTGGGGTTTTTTTACCAAAAATTGTCTTTCTGTACTTTATGTCCCGAATAAAAAGACGCAACACGTTTCGTAATTGTACACATCTTACTTTTCCAAAAAAAAAAAAAAATAACAAATCGCGAAGTTAGGTATCAAAAAAAGGCGATCATATTAGAAATCCTATTTAGAAAGCAAGGCTCTTAAGACAATAGTGATGCAATTATGATTCGGGACAACCAGCCTTAAATTTTCTCCTGCATTAATCAAAGAAGTTATCGCTTGTTTTTAACCTATAATTGAAGTACTTTCGGTGAACCACTTATATGTAGTAGAATTTAAAGAGCGATACTTAATACAGTTCTTCCATAGATCCTTACCCGAAACCAATCATCAGGATACGCCTAGACTTCTAGTTCCCGTAAGCACTTTTGGGGGATGGCACGGGAGAAGAACTTCGCCCGAATCGAGACAACGATTGCAAGTTGACCTAAAATTTAAGGTGGATTCCAAACCACCAACATAAAATAGCACTCCGCAATGGCCTTTTTATCGTAGGCGGTTGATAACACGATCTTTTGCACCCGAAGTTCGGTATCCGTGCTATCAGCCGTTTTTGGAGACGTGCCTTGGCCAAACAAACGACTAACGCACTTAATGAAAACATCTATCAAGCGAAATAAAAGTTATTCTGCAAAATTGGGTTGGATTTCAACCGAAACCTTGGCATCGTAGTAGTCATAATATTTACTGTGCTGTGCTATATCTCTCTAGTTCCCGTAACCTCTTGTAGAGCATAGAACGGGAGAAGAACTTTACCCGATTCAAGACCACGATTGCAAATGGAAGTACAGTTTAAAGTGGATTCCGAACCACTGGCATTTACTCTGCAACCCTAATGGCATTTTTAGCGCAATCTGTTGTCAGCGGAAAACAGCCATGGGTTGCCGTCGGCGGGATTCGAACCTGGGATCTCCGGATTAGTAGGCCGACACGTTATCACTTACTCCACCGACAACTTGATTGTGCATAACACTTCACCGTTCCAAGCTAAATAAAGGAAAACTAGTTGCTCGTCAAGCCCGAAAGGAACCAGAAGTTAATAGCCCAAGTACAATGCATGTTTTGTTTAGGCATCACAGGAGCAGCTAGATTAGCACCGATATGCGATCAGAAGATTATTCGGGGATAAAGAAACTGAAAAACAATATAGCGATATACACAGGCAGCTCACAGGCCTTGGCTGTGGTTTCGGAGTGTCACGCGAGAAAGAACACCTAGATATAGTAGGTTGGGGTAGTTAACTCCCACTCTGATCTTCAATGTGAAATCGATAGGAGCAAGGTAGCTAACTAAACAGGGAGTGAGATGCTCTAAAATATGATTGTGTTCGAATAGCCAGGCGTCAATCAAACTACTCACAAACGCCATAATGAAATCTAGAGGATGTAAACATGCTCTTGCGGAATAAGGGTGGCAAAACGAAGTCACCTTATTATACGTCAAGGGCACTGCGAAGTTCTAGAAAATGAAAAAGCAAAATTCTGGAATAGGCAACGAGGAAGCATAAGAAAAATTTAGAGGGATCCGAAACAGCTAAACATGCTAAAGTGTTCTGTGGAACCCTTAATGCATTTCAATCAATTAAGATAATCAAGTTGAACAAGGCCCAACTAAAACTTCATGTAGACCACGTGGCAGGGCATGCACGACTTATGGATCATGTCAGAAGAACAAGAGTGCCGAACTCCAGCTTTTGCAGAGGATGCGGGGAGGAAAGCGAGACCGTTTTGCATGTTCTCGGCTAATGGCCGGCCTTAACGCAGAGATCTAGAATCTTTTTTTTATGACGAAGCCAAAACCCAGGGGACAACCCTAGGATGAGTTAGCATGGCTTTGGCTGGAAGGAAATTAGGGTAAGGTGAATGATGGAATTGTATGTCTTGTCGTTGCATTCCGGTGAATCCAGCTCAGGGACGGAGTGGAAGACCGAGGTTCGAACGCTTGGATAATGGCGTGGTGATCGTGCCTCAACCAATTGATCCAGTTCCGTCGTCCATACTTCGGCGGAGACCTAGAAGTGAACAAGTTAGGATATAAATTAATTATCCATATAAGTATCAGTTGGCTCAATAGTGGGATTTCAGGAAGGCTGCCAAAAAGGTGTACAATTGTCCAATATAAAGCGCTCAGTTTATAGGAAACATGTATCTTCTCCTCCTAGCAACCAACCATCTTGCTCGTCAAGTCCTTACAAATCATTTTTAGTAACAAATTTAATTTTAATTAAACTAAAATATTTATTTTCTGTTCAATAAGTACAGTTAAAACAATTATATTAACGATGTCGAATTTTTTTATTTAGATTTCCGGTTTTTTTTGCAGAATTGTTAAGCTTATGCTTTGCACTGCTACTGGGTGTTGTGGGTTCTTTTGTATTTGCATTCAAGTCCCTCGTAGGCGTTAAGGGGCGCTCTAATATATATATTTGTCAGCACCTAAGCTACAAATTCATAGTATCTTTGCATATTACCTTCTTTTTCATCCTTTCCTGTACTTTTTATCGTCGAACTATCAAGAACGCTTTGGCTATGATTAATAGGCCCTATTTGGTTGTCGCTAGAATCTTCATTTGTCACAGATTCAGATTCGCTAGTTCGGTCAGCTAAAAAAATTTCTCAATAGAATAAGTGTTTATTCGATTTTCAACAATAATCTGCTTACGATTACATATAGCCATTGATGTGATACTTGACTTGGAGAACAGTCTTTCAGCTTCCTTGAATTTACGATTCCTTTTGTCTGCCTTCGAATTTGTGCCTTTGTTAGAAGTCAAATATCTATCCCATCCTCTTATAATATTCCCATAAAGTTGAGTATCTTCAAGATATGATCCCTCAAAAGCATAAATTTGCCTTTCAAGACTGGCTAGTTGCTCCTATGAGGAATGAGCATTGGAAATGTTTAGGCAACGTAAACAAGTTTGCAAATGGGATATACATTGCTACAAAGTGGAACAAGCATACCGTAATTTCAGCTTTTCGTTTTATTAAATCTGCCAACTCAGCCCGAGTATCCAAGCCAGACGACGATTTCGACGCCATGTTCGCAGCTTTCGATTTTCTCTGCTTCTGGACGGGCATATCACTACTTATTTTTTGAACTGGCGAGCTCATTTTTACTGATTTGTGAAAAAACTAATGTATCTCCAGAGAATAGCAATTTAATAAAGCTAGCAAAGTTTTCATTAAACTTTTGTTTGTAAACAGATTGACACTTCTTTTTCAGGCCAAATTATTTGGGTTTGAAAGGTTGGTTAAGCTGATTTTTGACTTTTATACCGCCAGTGATGCCAGTATATAATTGTACGATTTTAGATAGCTGTCATCAATATAATCAAATTTTTCCAACCAAACCATTAATAATTGTTTTAACTTATGACTGAAGGAAATGATTTTATTCCTCGAGTTAATCAGGTAAAAAAATTTTGAAAATAATATAAAAAAATAATCTCGGAATACTATTATATAGTTGGACGCGATTCAACTGCAAGAGGAAGTGCTCCGTCTATTGCGGCAGCAGTTTTTGGTTCCAATTCAAAACTATGCGGTATAAAATGAATAAATTAATTATCAGCTTTAATAACAATAGCTGTTTTGATTAGCCTTCAATATACATGAAGTATCATCCAGAACTTGATTTGATATTACATTCAGCGGTATGGATTGGATCTATAGGAAGGCAATTGTCGTCTTTTGGTCAAGATATGTTACTCCTTTGCTACACCAAGGATCAGTTAACTACCTCCCGACTTTGCTTGCATTTTCTGTTAACTGTATTTCCAAAGTATATTAAAACAAACTCTGAACAGAGATTCGTTAGCAATGAATTGCTATCCAAAGTAGTATCGGTTGTAGAAAACACATCTTTAATACTTTCTGTGATAAATTTCTTCAGATTTTTAAAAACTGGCAGAAAACCATCATTAATAGATTTCTTACTTGGTTTAGACAATGTTACATTACAAGGAGGTAAACGTAGAGAAATAGGCTATCAGTATATGACGAGGGAATTGTTGTGGGGTGGATATATGGTATGCGAACTTGCTGTTTACGTGCATTTAAAAATTTGATTTTTCTAATTTAGGAACTTCTGGCAGTAATTCTTCCACTGATCAATTATCATAAATTGAAGCGAATTGCTAAAGATTGGTTATCTTTCTCGAAAACGTCTCAGCCGAGGGAATTTATAGAGCCGGTGTTTAATGTGAATACTACATGCGTTTACTGTGGGGACCGACCAACTTTACCACACCATATGGGATGCGGGCATGTGTTTTGCTATTACTGCTTGCATAGTAACTTACTCACTGACTCTGAGTTTAGATGCCCCGTGTGCCAGTCAAAAAAAATTAAAGTTATGCAACTGGAAATAAAAGACAAATCATAATTTTAACAAAGTAATGGATTAGGGTGTTGTTAGTTTAAATAAAAAATAACATTATCATTTGTTCAACTCCGGGAATATAGCAATAAAAACTTTTCTTACAAAGCACTGGACTCGATGTGTCTTTCAACTCTACCCTCTAGTTTGATTTCTTGCTAGCACCTTAAGGGGACCCGCTAGTCTAGCAAAAAATAATGAACAACAATACCCAAACATTGTAGGTGTATTATAATACTCAAAAAGCATACAAAATTGATAAGTTGAGTTGAACTACTGACGGGGACGGACGCGCCGCCGTGTCTGGCTCCCCAATAAAAATACGGTTGCGAATTAATAAGAAAGTTATTTAGTGCGAGTACCAACTTCGTCAAAGGGAACGACTTTTATGCTCTATTTAAAAGCACAGTCTGGTGAGTCCGTTCCATTTTTTAACTTTTTATTCCATCCAACATTCAATGTAGTACAATCGTGCTTCATTGAAAGTGTTTAACGGGTCTCCACTGCTGAGCATTTAGCTGCCTTCGTTGAGATCAAGGTTCAGCACAGCAGGCATAACACTGCTGCTGGCTTTGTTCTCATAGAGGCGGCTTTGCTTCGCATTTGTGGATTCCGTTCGTCAGTCATTGTGTCGGTGTATGTTTTAGTTTCGTTTTGTTTTAGGCAAATTAAGACCAGGACTATGCAAAAATTTTTAATTAATTTTTGCAACATTCGTGGCTTAAAAAGTAACCATTTTTCGGTTTACTGCCACTTGATCAGGGAAAATCCGGCAGTTTTTGCACTAAGCGAAACCAAAGATTGTTTCCGGTTCTCATATTAATCAGTATCACATTATTGGTTATCACTTAGTGTCGGTCTTCTCTCCTCAGAGGGGAATCGCGGTTTATATTAGAAATGGTGTGCCATTCTCCCATCTCCCTCAATTCTCTTCTACTAATCCAGAATTTAATTATGTCTGAATTAGATTTAAACTTTATCGGCACATCATTCACTTCTGCTTTTTATACCGCAGCCCGAATATGTCTGACACTGACACTGTGTGCTCCTTCGATAAATTGTCTTCCGATATCGATTAGATTTTGGAAATATCCCCCCCTTTAATTTACAACAACTGGTTGAGTGTACTTTTAACATCGCATCCAGATAAGTATTCGGTTTCGGTAACTGCTCCCTTGGGCAATTCGGACCATTGTCTTATCTCCGCCCAATTCTTCACCTCCTCTCTGACAACCACTAACCTAAATTCTACCAAAAGGTTAGTGTAGCATTATCAAAATGCTGATTGGGCGGGACTTAATAACTATCTCAGAGAGCAGGATTGGTCTGATTGCTTTTCTATTAGAGGCGTTAACAAAAGCACCGATGATATCTTGAACATCCTTTGGTTTGGAATGCATCGCTTTATTCCTCATAGCTTCAAAAACATCAAACCAACTATCTCCAACGTCCTGATTCGCCATTCCTCTTTTCTCGTTCATTTGTATGTGACAAATAAATTAGTAAATTTTCGAAACATGTTGTCGCGGGAGTTAGGAAACCCCGGATCTTCACTTTTTATTTTATCCAATACAACGGACCATAAGACATTTTTCTTCCTTTTCCCGGAACTTAGCAAAACAGCATATAAATTGCAATTAAGAGTTTTGGTGACGTGTTATATTTAGCGATGAAAAGAAATTTAATATTTTTGGACCTGATTCTGGCAATAAAGTGTGGAGACAGAAGAGCACTGAAATGAATCCCAAAAATATGTGCCCGTCTGTAAAGCATGGAGGTAGGAACGTTATGTTATGGGATTGAATGAGCGCAAATGGAGTTGGTAATATCCAATTTATAACCAATAAAATGGATCAATAACAGTACATAACTATTTTAAAAAATAATTTGCCACCAAGGTCGTTATGTATTTCAGCAGGATAATGATCCCAAGCATATTGCTCATAATATCAAACTTTGGCTTTTATATAATACACCAAAGCTTTTGAAAACACAACCACAGTCGCCCGATCTTAACCCGATCGAACATTTATGGACAGAACTCAAGCAAACATGCTATTTCTTCGACAGATGAACTGAAAAAAATATCCGAGTAAAATGGGAAACAATTTGGACTGAAACAACTCGTAAACTTGTTTTGTCAATGCCAAGGCGGCTAAGCGAAGTTATTAGACTAAAAGAATTCGCCACTCGTTATTAAATTTTCATCATTTCGTGCAGTTTTTTCTATTTCAATTTATATTCTGAATACTTTTGTGAGCTGAATTTCGTTAAATTTTTGTTTTAAGATGGAATACTTTCTTGTTAATGTTTTTTTGTTGAATTTTTTTTTGAAATATGTAAAATATTGGCGTACTTAGAAAATATTTTTTTTTACGAATACTTTTGTGAGGCAGTGTATGTCGTATTTTCACTTGACGTGTATGTGACAGTGTCATCAGCAAACATAGAGACATGATAATTTTCAAGTGTGGGTAAGTTAGATGTGAATATACTATATAGTATAGCTTTTATTTGTCCCAATTACAGCTCAGCATACTTGATAGTTGTCAAACTGGAGGGCAGTTGAAAGACAAACATCCACATCGCTTCTGGCTATATGGCCCATGACAGGCCCATCTCGCCACCAGAAGAGGGAGTGCTGTCAACCTCTTTCAAAGAAAACGGTGAAAAAACCTACTGTTGGGCTGTGACGCCAATGCGCACGCAAATGCAAGTGCATTAATCAAAGCACCCAGAATAAAAAAAATTGTTTTTTATTACTTAAGCAGTGTACAGAAATTATTAAAACAAGAAATAGAATTTTACTTTTCATTTTCTATATGGCTTTATAAATTTTTGCAGAACTTTTCTTGTTGTCACTCCTTATTCTACAAACCAACTAATACTGCTATGCATCTAGTTTTATAGGTCAGGAAATTTTAGTGTATATGGCGTAGGTTAAATAGTAGAAAGTTAAGGTAGGGTTGGGGCATAGTATAGATATGATATAGTAGACCAGCTTCGAACAAATCTGAAAAAATTTCCTGTCACTTAAGGCTGGAACACAATGTGGCGCTGGCGCTCGTAGCTGGCGCGGTAGCTAACTCGGAAATGTCAAATTTGGCGCGCGCCAAAAGTTAAAAATATTGAACTTTGCGCTACAGCGCCAGCTACACATTGGACCGCCATCTCTTAATTTCCATATTTTTAACTTTTGACAGGTCTGGCTACCGCGCCAGCTACGAGCGCCAGCACCACATTGTGTTCCGCACTTTAATTTCATTTTTCATTTAAATGGTAATGTCCCTGAGAAGAAATTACCCAAATGGGAAATCTCTCAGTCATTTTGTATGTAGTTGTAAATGTCATTTCGTCATTGAGTTTGACAATTAAAATGGAAGTAATTGACCATACCGAAGATTTTTCATTTTGAAATAAGGATATACTGCAGTGTTGCGTACTATAGTAACACTCCGTGTTCAACGTATTCAAGCGACGAAAGATATCGACAAAATTGCTGCAATAGAACAGAGGATACTGAGGCCTTTGTTAAAAAACTTGCATTCTGGAGTCCCCTAAAGATGTTATTTGCGAAACCAGTCGAAAAAGTTATGAATTAACCGAGGAAGGAAAATCTGTTTCAGAAAATGGGAGTCATGAGGCTGCAATTTACAACTTGGTCCCATCGGAAGACATTGCACAATCAGAACTGATGAAGACATCCCCCAATGCAAAGGTCGGTTTTAGCAAAGCAATGTCACACGGATGGATATACCTCTTCTCGCGCCCTAGGTTCTATTTCAGATGTTGAAATATTGAAAAAAGTTTTTAAATTTGCTATGTCGGTAAGTAAACAGCAAGCACCTCATATTTTTACAAAAACACGGAAACCACTTTTAGAATGAAGTGCGTGCACAAGATTCAATTTTCGTTGTCGTTGCTTTTGCAATAAAGGACGCAATACGACTTGGGAATTCTTTATGGAAAATGCAGATATGTTGCTGGAACAATATCAGGTATGTATTATTCTTATCTTTTTAATATTTGGCGTTTACATTGAATTCTCTGCAGGGTGGCTTTCTTCTTGCTCGAATAATCAAACATCTAACAGAAAATTTTGCAACAGAAGAAAAAGCTAAAGAAATTGAGGAATTCTTTAAGAAACGTGAATTTCTTGGAACAGAAAGAACATTTTATTCAACGTTTAAAATCGGAAATCAACAAACCAAAGGTCAACATTATTACCGAAATACAAACTTCACCAAAAATGTATTTTTCCCTGAGTCATTTACTATAAACGCCATTTTTACCCTAGATAGTAAAATTTTAATAATTGCATGGGTGCAATCTAATTGAATTTTAATATTTTAATTTGATGCAAACGTGTAAATTGTTGCAATATTTAATACACTAGATCCTGATACTGATTTTCTTTTAGCAGTTCGCAGTGAAAATGAAGATTTCGAAAAGTATGAGTCTGGTGGTGTTACTGTTAAATTTTTAAAGTTGATTTGAACACCTCTGATGTGGAGGGGCCATATTTAGTGCGATTACAGGAAGTGGAAGCGGCTGTAAATGTAGAGAAGCTTGTGGGGAAAAAGCTTGGAATCAAACAAAAGTATTTGGTGGTAATTAACTATAGTCCGCCTTCTAATGTTGTTATCCTCACAGAAGGCCAACAAAAAATGTATTTTAGGTCTAACTTATTCGCAGCAAGCACAACTAATTCTACAGATGAAATCACTGAAAATCTGAGGAAAACTATTCAAGAAAATTTAACTTATTTAACACATTTATTTATTTCGGTTCCTAGTACAGATAGAAGTTCTCTTGAATTATTAGGTATACCTAAGTATGAGCCTAAATCCGATTCAGGAGATTCCAACTTCCAAACGCCTAAACAATCTCCATCCGAGAGCGATCAAGATGAAAATTCTGATGTCGTAGATGCGGTCATAATAAATGGTTACTCAAGTAATTGTGACCAAGGCGGCAGTGGTGACTTTAGACGTTCTTCTCCTCTTCCAATGTTATCGGTTTCTACAGGTCATGAAAGCAATAGCGAAGATAGCAGCCTAAGTGATGGTGATCGCACGCTTGTTGAGTCAGCACCTCATTATTCGAGTCATGTGTCAAGCACAAGTCACTCGCCACAATTATCAAGTCCAGAAGAAGAAAATGGAGAAAAACTTGTATGTAAACCTATTCTATCGCACGAAATAAACAGTGATGATGATGGAGACATGGAACTAGATAGTGATCTTTACTTTCGAGCATATAATATTAGTGAAAATAATCACAAGAGTAGATTGGTTAACGGTCATCTTTCAGATTTAGACGATAACAAGGAAAAAATTGATAAGCAAACTATGTTGAAAGTTTTCGTAGACGATCGAATTAAACTTGGTTCCTTTAAGCGAGCATTGGAACCTTTTATAGGTATACCTGCAGAATACTTCAGAATTGATCGAAAACAGACTGAACAACTGAAGCTAGAATGTACAAACTTGTCTGAAAGTTTGAGTACATTTAAGGATGGAGAGCAAGTAAAAATCGGATTGGTTCGAAACTTAAAGAAAGGTGAGTGCAAGGCAAAGGTACATTACTTGAAGTTAAGTGAACTGAACAATGAAACTGGAATACTTCCGATAATTAGTGAATGGATTTTCAAAATTGGTATCCAAGTTGTTAAAACAAAAAAAGTGAAAGGAATTCAGTCCGCATTCTAGATGATGATCATCATTTAGGAAACGATCGCCGGTTATCTGTAAATTGTGAGTTGGTCGTCCAAGAATGCGACGAAGGTATAAGTACGAACACAAATGAAGAGAGTCTGACTTTATTTGTGCGAAGGTGGCATCCATCATCTTTAGAACTTGGACCATTTCATGAGATTACATTGGAAAAAAATAGCGACATTAAGAAAGTATTATCTTCAAGATCTTATATCCCTGAGAATAAAATTGCATTTTGTAGCGTGAATAGCAGGTATCCTTTTCGTTGTACAATCATATCGGTTCTAGATATCAACAATTCTTTGAGTTGGTTTCCAAATTCAGCAACTTCCGAGAACTTTCATTTGTGTAGCTGTAGAATGGGGCCGTTTATTTTTACAGAAATAATACGGAACAATTAAAGGATTTGACTACGGAAGAACGTCATGAATTATATCAAAAAGAAAAAGCTCGTCTTGAACGTATTGGTGGTACCCTGACCTCTGCGTACTCACCAAGGAAGGAACGTGCGCTTAAAATTTACCTGGAGAAATAATTGTTTTCTATAATACAAATAATTCTTGTAGAGAGAGAGCAAAGGATATTAACTTTAGCTAATTATGAGACTGTTAAAATGCCTACCGTTAGAATTTCTACGTAACATTTGCATCTGGGGAAGATCTTGGGTTTCCTAAGTCAAATATAATTGCTGAGGTAGGTTTACCTCGATGTCAGAAATTAAATCCTAATTTTCCTTTTTTTATACAGTTGCCAAAAATAAATTTCGATAAGTATAAGGTTGTCCTTCCGGAGTCCTCTAAAGATAACAATAAAGCTTCAAATATTATTTCCGAAGATACTGTACGAGGTAGACTTTTTGATCAATCGAAACCGGTCGAAAAAGTTATGAATTAACCAAGGAAGGAAAATCTGTGTCAGAAAATGGGAGTCATGAGGAAGGCATTGCACAATCAGAACTGATGAAGACATCCCAGAATGCAAAGGTCGGTTTTAGCAAAGCAATGTCACACGGAAAGTTGATTCAATTTCAGATAAAGTTAAGGAGAACTTTGTAGCTATTTCCAAAGGCGATTACAAAGACATCTCGGATGGTGTTAAAAACGAATACAAGAAAAGAAAACTTATACAAGAAATTGTAATAAAAAGTTTCGTCGCAACAAAAGGTTCCGAGTTCTCTACGACTTTGCAAAAATTGGAAACTGATTTAACTTCAGATATGCCACCTGTATGCACTGTTGAAGATGATGGCCATTGCGAGCGTAACGTTTTGTTTTAGGAGGCTGCTGCAAAACAAGAGCCATGGACATACCAAAAACTAACCGATGGTCTAATGTACATATCTCAAGCCTTCGGGTGCATTGCAGTCACTGACGAAACAATAATTTAAGTCATAGCTAAATTTTAAGTTCACTTCTTAACCTTTGTTTGCTAACTTTTGTTGTTCAGAATTAGCGCATTAGTTTTAAGTTAAAAAGGACACTTATATTAGTAGAATAGCATAAGTAGATTAGAACTTAGTCGCTCTTATGTTTTTGCTGAAAAACTTTATTAAAAACAAATTGAAAAAAGTTGAAATTCTTTAAATTTTCGACCTAACTTTTCTCCAATTCCTCATTTCGTTTATATTTATAATTTTGTTCTTAATCGTCTCCAGATAGGTTCAGATTCACTTGAAATGGAATGGGAATCCTTTGTGAGTTTAATTGTAAAAAAATCCTTCTGAATATGTTATTTTATTTATTAAGATTCATCAATTACTGACAACTACATCAAATAATATAATTACATAAGAAATAGAAAAAGTAATCCTAACAAAGCTGATTCTTCAGTTGAGGTCTCGACAAGTGAAAATCAATAAAGAAATAAAGAATTTTAGAGATTTAAAGGAATAAGTAAAAAACAGCGGTGCTCTAAGAAATCATTTACTTTATTTGAATAATGTATCATTAAATTACGGCTAAAAAAAAGTCTGTTAAAAGTACAGAGATTACGTTGTGCATGTTAATCCAAATATCTACTTAACCTAGTCATGATTCATCTATAAATTTGTAATGATATCATTACCCTCTTTATTGGCAATCGAAGAAGTGCCTGAATAACTTTTCATATTTATTTCCATTGCAGTCAACGCACTCGATACATGATACAAATTCTCTGAAAGAATTGTGTACACTTCCAATAGCTCAGTATCGGTCTTTGATAGAATAAATGCATCTATAAGGTGAAAAATTTTTGATGATTCAGAATTTAGCAAATAATTGTGTACTCACCTCTTTGTCTTTGATAATCTTTTGAGAGTATGTTTAAAATAAAAGACAACTCATCGGAGGTTCGGGCGTCAAATTGACCGAAAACTGACGATACCAAATTTAAGTTAGAAGAGGTCATTTGATACACCCTTTTATACTGACGAGTATGAGATTGCCGCTGACCACTTTTGATTTTGGATCATTTCAACTAATGTGTTTTCAAATTCTTCGGGATTTGTCATGGGAAGTCCAGGAGATGGTGTTGGAGTACTGTCGCCTTCCGTTGAGGTTGAAGTATCTAAAGATTCCATCTCGGCATCATCAATACAGCGTAGCAATGCTCCCCGCACCGTTGAATAAAGGTCGGAAATATCTTGCATCTAGAAAAATGTCACGTCAGTATGCATTCTTAAAAAAATCAATCAACTTACCTTATCATTTTGCTTTAAATTATTAATCACAATTATAGCAATTTTGTGATTGGATTCAATGAGCAATAAGAGCTGAAACATTAATTTGTATAAAGCTCGTCCAAGATCTAACAATATCTCAGCTGTGGCCGGGTCAAAATTAATAAATTTTCCCGAACTTGATCCCTCTTGTACAGTTGAATCAACTTCTCCGAACAAAGCCAATTTGCACCATGTTTTTACGGAATCCAGGCACTGGAAATCAATGTAATTAAAATGTAATACTTTAGCGTAACAACCAAAAATTATACCTGCAATACATGATCTTTACGATCAAAGAAAGTTTCTTGAACTTCAAGGAAATTAAATCTCAGACTCAAACAAACGAGGTGTTGTAGGTTAGTTAACAAGATTTTATCTAACTTACGCGGATAGAGCACCTCCACCTTTTGCATGTCCATTTAACTTTGTTTGAACGAACCAATATCTACTTTTTCTTTGAACTTGAGAGCTTGAGATTCACAAGCCTATCCTATAGTTTGGCTTTAAATTATTAGCAATCTATCACATAATCTTGCTCGTATTACTATTGCGTTTGATACTGCCAACATTTCTTCAAAAAACGATTCTACTTGCTTATGTCTTCCACTAGTATCAACAATTTTCATCTCGAACCCTTCTTTCTTGAACATTTCTACACCATCCTGGGCTATAACGACTGGATCAACTTCTTTATAACTGCCAAAGAACGGTATTCGCGCTTTAGTTGCATTTTGTTTGATTTGTTTCGTAGGCACCAGCCCGCAATGTGTCAGCGCAGACTAAACAAGACTTCCAATTTTTCTTTTGATAGCGATAGTCGTTATTTCTCCAGAACTTTGCAAACCTACAAACATTATAATATTAGGGCGTCCTTTAATGGGTTTTTATGGTTTAACATCAGGATCTACAAGCAATATATTCTGTTCAATATAAATCTATAAATTTTAGCAAAGTATGTACCTTAATCAATTCCTTGAAGACTGCAGATTGAATCATTCTTCGTATGTTGAGTCGTTTGTTGCTAACCCCGGCTGCATAGTTTGCATCACTTTAGATGATGTATCCTTTAACTTGTGTAAAAAGTTGCCAGATCCTCCACGAGGCACGAATAAACGAAAATAATCCTCCAGGAAGCATCATGTTGTTTGACATGAAATTTAGAACTGTCAATTACTTAACAAACACATATGTCCGCTTATACGAATTAATCGACGAAAAGGGAAATTTCTCTTCTGAGAGTACAAAATTGATTCTCGCTCACTAATTTTTGACGGATAGCATTTACTTCTTGGAATTTTTTGACATTTAGGATTTACTTTTCCATACAAAATTGCAACAACATTGCCAAACTATTTCGTTCACGTTTGAACAGGGAAATTTAAGGAGCTGTTCTTCTATATGGTATCTATTCTAAGCCCCAACCTTAGAATAGATACCATATAGAAGAACAGCTCCTTAAATTTCCCTGTTCAAACGTGAACGAAATAGTTTGGCAATGTTGTTGCAATTTTGTATGGAAAAGTAAATCCTAAATGTCAAAAAATTCCAAGAAGTAAATGCTATCCGTCAAAAATTAGTGAGCGAGAATCAATTTTGTACTCTCAGAAGAGAAATTTCCCTTTTCGTCGATTAATTCGTATAAGCGGACATATGTGTTTGTTAAGTAATTGACAGTTCTAAATTTCATGTCAAACAACATGATGCTTCCTGGAGGATTATTTTCGTTTATTCGTGCCTCGTGGAGGATCTGGCAACTTTTTACACAAGTTAAAGGATACATCATCTAAAGTGATGCAAACTATGCAGCCGGGGTTAGCAACAAACGACTCAACATACGAAGAATGATTCAATCTGCAGTCTTCAAGGAATTGATTAAGGTACATACTTTGCTAAAATTTATAGATTTATATTGAACAGAATATATTGCTTGTAGATCCTGATGTTAAACCATAAAAACCCATTAAAGGACGCCCTAATATTATAATGTTTGTAGGTTTGCAAAGTTCTGGAGAAATAACGACTATCGCTATCAAAAGAAAAATTGGAAGTCTTGTTTAGTCTGCGCTGACACATTGCGGGCTGGTGCCTACGAAACAAATCAAACAAAATGCAACTAAAGCGCGAATACCGTTCTTTGGCAGTTATAAAGAAGTTGATCCAGTCGTTATAGCCCAGGATGGTGTAGAAATGTTCAAGAAAGAAGGGTTCGAGATGAAAATTGTTGATACTAGTGGAAGACATAAGCAAGTAGAATCGTTTTTTGAAGAAATGTTGGCAGTATCAAACGCAATAGTAATACGAGCAAGATTATGTGATAGATTGCTAATAATTTAAAGCCAAACTATAGGATAGGCTTGTGAATCTCAAGCTCTCAAGTTCAAAGAAAAAGTAGATATTGGTTCGTTCAAACAAAGTTAAATGGACATGCAAAAGGTGGAGGTGCTCTATCCGCGTAAGTTAGATAAAATCTTGTTAACTAACCTACAACACCTCGTTTGTTTGAGTCTGAGATTTAATTTCCTTGAAGTTCAAGAAACTTTCTTTGATCGTAAAGATCATGTATTGGAGGTATAATTTTTGGTTGTTACGCTAAAGTATTACATTTTAATTACATTGATTTCCAGTGCCTGGATTCCGTAAAAACATGGTGCAAATTGGCTTTGTTCGGAGAAGTTGATTCAACTGTACAAGAGGGATCAAGTTCGGGAAAATTTATTAATTTTGACCCGGCCACAGCTGAGATATTGTTAGATCTTGGACGAGCTTTATACAAATTAATGTTTCAGCTCTTATTGCTCATTGAATCCAATCACAAAATTGCTATAATTGTGATTAATAATTTAAAGCAAAATGATAAGGTAAGTTGATTGATTTTTTTAAGAATGCATACTGACGTGACATTTTTCTAGATGCAAGATATTTCCGACCTTTATTCAACGGTGCGGGGAGCATTGCTACGCTGTATTGATGATGCCGAGATGGAATCTTTAGATACTTCAACCTCAACGGAAGGCGACAGTACTCCAACACCATCTCCTGGACTTCCCATGACAAATCCCGAAGAATTTGAAAACACATTAGTTGAAATGATCCAAAATCAAAAGTGGTCAGCGGCAATCTCATACTCGTCAGTATAAAAGGGTGTATCAAATGACCTCTTCTAACTTAAATTTGGTATCGTCAGTTTTCGGTCAATTTGACGCCCGAACCTCCGATGAGTTGTCTTTTATTTTAAACATACTCTCAAAAGATTATCAAAGACAAAGAGGTGAGTACACAATTATTTGCTAAATTCTGAATCATCAAAAATTTTTCACCTTATAGATGCATTTATTCTATCAAAGACCGATACTGAGCTATTGGAAGTGTACACAATTCTTTCAGAGAATTTGTATCATGTATCGAGTGCGTTGACTGCAATGGAAATAAATATGAAAAGTTATTCAGGCACTTCTTCGATTGCCAATAAAGAGGGTAATGATATCATTACAAATTTATAGATGAATCATGACTAGGTTAAGTAGATATTTGGATTAACATGCACAACGTAATCTCTGTACTTTTAACAGACTTTTTTTTAGCCGTAATTTAATGATACATTATTCAAATAAAGTAAATGATTTCTTAGAGCACCGCTGTTTTTTACTTATTCCTTTAAATCTCTAAAATTCTTTATTTCTTTATTGATTTTCACTTGTCGAGACCTCAACTGAAGAATCAGCTTTGTTAGGATTACTTTTTCTATTTCTTATGTAATTATATTATTTGATGTAGTTGTCAGTAATTGATGAATCTTAATAAATAAAATAACATATTCAGAAGGATTTTTTTACAATTAAACTCACAAAGGATTCCCATTCCATTTCAAGTGAATCTGAACCTATCTGGAGACGATTAAGAACAAAATTATAAATATAAACGAAATGAGGAATTGGAGAAAAGTTAGGTCGAAAATTTAAAGAATTTCAACTTTTTTCAATTTGTTTTTAATAAAGTTTTTCAGCAAAAACATAAGAGCGACTAAGTTCTAATCTACTTATGCTATTCTACTAATATAAGTGTCCTTTTTAACTTAAAACTAATGCGCTAATTCTGAACAACAAAAGTTAGCAAACAAAGGTTAAGAAGTGAACTTAAAATTTAGCTATGACTTAAATTATTGTTTCGTCAGTGACTGCAATGCACCCGAAGGCTTGAGATATGTACATTAGACCATCGGTTAGTTTTTGGTATGTCCATGGCTCTTGTTTTGCAGCAGCCTCCTAAAACAAAACGTTACGCTCGCAATGGCCATCATCTTCAACAGTGCATACAGGTGGCATATCTGAAGTTAAATCAGTTTCCAATTTTTGCAAAGTCGTAGAGAACTCGGAACCTTTTGTTGCGACGAAACTTTTTATTACAATTTCTTGTATAAGTTTTCTTTTCTTGTATTCGTTTTTAACACCATCCGAGATGTCTTTGTAATCGCCTTTGGAAATAGCTACAAAGTTCTCCTTAACTTTATCTGAAATTGAATCAACTTTCCGTGTGACATTGCTTTGCTAAAACCGACCTTTGCATTCTGGGATGTCTTCATCAGTTCTGATTGTGCAATGCCTTCCTCATGACTCCCATTTTCTGACACAGATTTTCCTTCCTTGGTTAATTCATAACTTTTTCGACCGGTTTCGATTGATCAAAAAGTCTACCTCGTACAGTATCTTCGGAAATAATATTTGAAGCTTTATTGTTATCTTTAGAGGACTCCGGAAGGACAACCTTATACTTATCGAAATTTATTTTTGGCAACTGTATAAAAAAAGGAAAATTAGGATTTAATTTCTGACATCGAGGTAAACCTACCTCAGCAATTATATTTGACTTAGGAAACCCAAGATCTTCCCCAGATGCAAATGTTACGTAGAAATTCTAACGGTAGGCATTTTAACAGTCTCATAATTAGCTAAAGTTAATATCCTTTGCTCTCTCTCTACAAGAATTATTTGTATTATAGAAAACAATTATTTCTCCAGGTAAATTTTAAGCGCACGTTCCTTCCTTGGTGAGTACGCAGAGGTCAGGGTACCACCAATACGTTCAAGACGAGCTTTTTCTTTTTGATATAATTCATGACGTTCTTCCGTAGTCAAATCCTTTAATTGTTCCGTATTATTTCTGTAAAAATAAACGGCCCCATTCTACAGCTACACAAATGAAAGTTCTCGGAAGTTGCTGAATTTGGAAACCAACTCAAAGAATTGTTGATATCTAGAACCGATATGATTGTACAACGAAAAGGATACCTGCTATTCACGCTACAAAATGCAATTTTATTCTCAGGGATATAAGATCTTGAAGATAATACTTTCTTAATGTCGCTATTTTTTTCCAATGTAATCTCATGAAATGGTCCAAGTTCTAAAGATGATGGATGCCACCTTCGCACAAATAAAGTCAGACTCTCTTCATTTGTGTTCGTACTTATACCTTCGTCGCATTCTTGGACGACCAACTCACAATTTACAGATAACCGGCGATCGTTTCCTAAATGATGATCATCATCTAGAATGCGGACTGAATTCCTTTCACTTTTTTTGTTTTAACAACTTGGATACCAATTTTGAAAATCCATTCACTAATTATCGGAAGTATTCCAGTTTCATTGTTCAGTTCACTTAACTTCAAGTAATGTACCTTTGCCTTGCACTCACCTTTCTTTAAGTTTCGAACCAATCCGATTTTTACTTGCTCTCCATCCTTAAATGTACTCAAACTTTCAGACAAGTTTGTACATTCTAGCTTCAGTTGTTCAGTCTGTTTTCGATCAATTCTGAAGTATTCTGCAGGTATACCTATAAAAGGTTCCAATGCTCGCTTAAAGGAACCAAGTTTAATTCGATCGTCTACGAAAACTTTCAACATAGTTTGCTTATCAATTTTTTCCTTGTTATCGTCTAAATCTGAAAGATGACCGTTAACCAATCTACTCTTGTGATTATTTTCACTAATATTATATGCTCGAAAGTAAAGATCACTATCTAGTTCCATGTCTTCATCATCATCACTGTTTATTTCGTGCGATAGAATAGGTTTACATACAAGTTTTTCTCCATTTTCTTCTTCTGGACTTGATAATTGTGGCGAGTGACTTGTGCTTGACACATGACTCGAATAATGAGGTGCTGACTCAACAAGCGTGCGATCACCATCACTTAGGCTGCTATCTTCGCTATTGCTTTCATGACCTGTAGAAACCGATAACATTGGAAGAGGAGAAGAACGTCTAAAGTCACCACTGCCGCCTTGGTCACAATTACTTGAGTAACCATTTATTATGACCGCATCTACGACATCAGAATTTTCATCTTGATCGCTCTCGGATGGAGATTGTTTAGGCGTTTGGAAGTTGGAATCTCCTGAATCGGATTTAGGCTCATACTTAGGTATACCTAATAATTCAAGAGAACTTCTATCTGTACTAGGAACCGAAATAAATAAATGTGTTAAATAAGTTAAATTTTCTTGAATAGTTTTCCTCAGATTTTCAGTGATTTCATCTGTAGAATTAGTTGTGCTTGCTGCGAATAAGTTAGACCTAAAATACATTTTTTGTTGGCCTTCTTTGAGGATAACAACATTAGAAGGCGGACTATAGTTAATTACCACCAAATACTTTTGTTTGATTCCAAGCTTTTTCCCCCACAAGCTTCTCTACATTTACAGCCGCTTCCACTTCCTGTAATCGCACTAAATATGGCCCCTCCACATCAGAGGTGTTCAAATCAACTTTAAAAATTTAACAGTAACACCACC